>CM046958.1:35575882-38075882 GCA_025698475.1 Gossypium anomalum | reverse complement strand
CTCAGTCCGTACATCGATAACTTAGGTTTGAGTGTTATATAACCTAAGCTTGGATACAACCACGTGTATCATCCTAAACCCGGCCAGATCATCAAGCCCGAGTAACAGGACACTACACCACGTCTTATTTTCATACGTACATCATCATATTTAATCAATTATAGGAGTTTTTAGTCTAAAATATCCTAGGCAGTGTTAAAATTACTAAACATACATTTAACGACCATATAACTAGTTAAAAGATGCTTAAAGATCTGTAACACCCTTATCCCCTAACCGTCACCAGAATAGGTAAGGGGCATTACTAGATAGACAGAACATTACAGATTAACATAGAATCACAGATATCACATAATATTAATGCATAAGCAAATTAACAATTCATCCCTTATGGAGGTCTCCAAGACCTAAGACATATTTTTTAAAAAAATTCGGACAAACTGAACACATTTAGAATTTTTAGAACTTCGAAAAATTTTTCAATTCTGTTGAGGTCACACGCCCGTGTGACCAGGCCGTGTGGCACACACGGGCACTAAGCAAACCCATGTGATCTAGCCGTGCCAAAAAAAGAGTATATATACTGACTTTTACACACGGTCAACAGACATGCCCGTGTGCGATGGCTGTGTGAAACTTAGCTAGCTACTGACTTAAGCCCATGGCCATAAGACACGCCCATGTGTCTTAACCGTGTGACTTTAAGAGGTTACTGCTTTACATACACGGCCACCAGGCACGCCCGTGTTCCCTGACTGTGTGGCACAATGCAAGCTTGGTTTAAGCCAACTTGCCACCCTTTTTTGGTTCAATCCTACAAGCAATATTAAACAACATTTATACCAAAATTTTTAGCCAATACAATGCTCAAAACATGCTTCATTATAACTAAATCATCATCATTCAATAACCTATTCAAATCCATACCAAAACACAATAAAAATCTTATTACAACAACATGCCAAAATGCTCATTTCATAGCTCACTTATGGCACCTTGTAACTCATGCTTAAACTTACCATTTCCTCAATGACCACCACATACAAGGCCATATAACCATTACAAGTATACACAATTTGGCATCACAAACCATTTACCAAAACTAAGCACAAACATAACATTTTCTAGCCAACTCTCATGGCATAAGATATATACATATCAAAACTTAAATACATAGACATTCTAGCCTGTACATGCCATACTTAAAAAATTTACAGTTTCAATATGGTGACAATCCTCGACTATCCCTAAGCCTTCAGTAGCTATGATAAATTTAAAACAGACAGAAATTACACAGAGTAAGCTACAAAGAGCTTAGTAAGCCAAATACAACTAGTCTAGCTATTAAAGCATATAAAGTAAAAGTCAATAGCAAGAATTCACAACCATTTCACAAAGTAATTCATGAGCCTAACCATGCTCATTTGCTTGTATACATGTCATGTTTCATTTCCATGATTTTGTACATACCTCGCATTCATTATTTCACAGAAACAAAGTCTTTCATAATCAGAAATACAAACGTACCTGTATTGATTATACATGTCATATATTCATTCCCATATCTCGTACTCTATCATTAGATGGTTCAGAAACGATACAGATACTTAATAACGGGTACAATGCTGATGTCCTAGACATGGTCTTACATGTAATTCGATATCGATGCCTTTGGCCCAGACAGGGTCCTACACGAAATCAGATACGATACCGATGTCCCAGACATGGTCTTACACGAAATCATATATGATGTCGATGTCCCAGACATGGTCTTACACGAAATCAGATACGATGCCGATGTCCCAGACATGGTCTTACAGGAAATTAGATACTAGCATATTATCGGAGTTTACTCAAAATTTATTCATCAGGCTCTCAAGGCCGTCCAATACAAATTACAGTTTGTATGCATAGAATTTAGTCAATTTAACATGTAATTGTAATTTGACTTACCTCGTACAGATTTTGGAAGGAAACGAGTCGACTATTCACTATTTTGGACTTCCCTCGATCTAAGTCTGATTTTCTTTGTTCTTGATCTAATACAATTGAAATTCAACCATTCAACCATTCATTTCATTCAAAATAATCCATGAACACATATTTAGCGCACTTTGCATTTTAGCCCTTACATTTTCACACTTTGACAAATTAGGTCCTTTTTGCAAAATTAAGCACAAAAACAGACAAATTAAGTCACTGAAACTTCGCAGATATAAATTCACATATCACAGACACAGAAAATAATATTAAAATATTTTTCAGACTCAGATTTGTGGTCCCGAAACCACTATTCTGACTAGGGTCCAAACCGGACTGTTACAATTCTCCCCCTTTAGGGATTTTCGTCCCTGAAAATCTTACCGTTAAACAGATTTGGATATTGTTGTCTCATAGCATCTTCAGACTCCCACGTGGCCTCTTCAACACCGTGTCGATGCCACATCACTTTAACTAATGGAATTTTCTTATTTCGTAACTCTTTAATCTTACGAGCTAAGATACGGATCAGCTTTTCTTCATAAGTCATATCAGACTGGATTTCAATCTTAGATGGGAAATTACATGCAAAGGATCAGGTCTGTACCGTCGAAGCATCGATACGTGAAATACATTATGAATCTTTTCTAACTCAGATGGTAGCCTCAATCTATAAGCAACCGGCCCAACTCGCTCAATGATTTCATACGGTCCGATGAACCTCGGACTCAACTTGTCCTTTTTACCAAATCGAAACAGTTTCTTCCACGGAGATACTTTTAGAAACACTTTATCACCGATCTCAAATTCGATATCTTTTCGTTTTAAATTTGCATAAGATTTTTGACGATCAGAGGCAGTTTTCAGACTATCTCAGATTACTTTCACTTTCTGTTTTGTTTCTTTTATCAGATCAATACCGTAAATCTTATTCTCACTGAGTTCAGACCAGTATAATGGAGTTCTACACTTTCTACCATATAAAGCTTCATACGGTGCCATCTTAATGCTCGATTGAAAGCTATTATTATAAGCGAATTCAATCAAAGGTAGATATTATTCCCACATACCTTCAAAATCAAGAATGCAACATCTCAACATATCCTCGAGTATCTGAATAATCCGCTCAAATTAACCATCTGTTTGTGGATGAAAAGCAATGCTAAAATGCAATTTAGTACCCAAAGCATCTTGCAATTTCCTCCAGGACTGCGATGTAAATCTCGGGTCTCTATCTGATACTATCGACAATGGCACACCATGCAATCTCACGATATCAGAAATGTACAACTCAGCTAGTTTATCGAGTGAGTAATCAAATAAAATTGGAATAAAATGAGCTGATTTCGTCAAACGATCAACTATAACCTAAATTGCATCTTTCTTTCTCGGAGATAGAGGCAAACCTGAAACAAAATCATGGTCACTCGATCCCATTTCCGCTCCGGAATCATAATCGGTTGTAATAACCCAGATGGCACTTAATGTTCAGCTTTAACTTGCTGACAAATTAAACATTTAGAAACAAAATCAGAGATATCACTTTTCATTCCTGGCCACCAGTATAGTTGTTTCAAATCGTTATACATTTTTGTACTTCCCGGATGTACAAAAAATCGACTACTGTGAGCTTCACTCAAAATCATCTGAATTAACTCCGGATTTCTTAGAACACTCTATTTCTGAATCTCAAACAATTATCAACATCAACTCGAAATTCAGAATCATACTGAGCTCATTTTGCTATTAATTCATTGTCAGATTTCTGAGCCTCGCAGATCTGTTGTATAAACAAGGGTTTTACTTTCAGTTCGGCACAAACCAAGATATCATCAGATAGTGCTAAATGAGCATTCATTGCATGCAATGCAGACAATGATTTCTGACTCAGAGCATCCGCTACCACATTTGCTTTGCCCGGATGATAATCAATAACCAGCTCATAATCTTTTAACAGTTCTATCCATCTTCTCTATCGCAGATTCAAATCTTTTTGCGTCATCAAATACTTCAGACTTTTATGATCAGAAAACACGTGACATTTCTCACCAAATAGATAGTGACGCCAGATCTTCAAGGCAAACACAATAACAGCTAACTCAAGATCATGTGTCAGATAGTTCTTTTTATGCGGCTTTAACTGTCTCGAAGCATAAGCAATAACTTTTCCTTTTTGCATTAAAACACATCCTAGACCAATTAACAAAGCATCGCTATAAATCACAAATTCTTTACCCGATTCGGGTTGTACCAAAACCGGAGCTTCAGTCAATAAAGCTTTCAACTGATCAAAGTTGTTCTGACACTTTCAGACCAGTCAAACTTCACATCTTTCAGGAGCAATTTTGTTAATGGAGTCGCAATCATCTAGAAACCTTTTAAGAATCTTCTATAATAACCAGCAAGTCCCAGAAAACTACAGACTTCAAATACATTCCTCGGAGGTTTGCAATCAATAATAGCTAAAATTTTGCTCGGATCAACTCAGATACCGAAGGCTGATACAATATGACCCAGAAAACCAACTTCTCGAAACCAAAATTCACATTTACTGAACTTTGCATACAACTATTTATCTCACAGTGTCTGTAGCACTATTCTCAAATGCTCGGCATGTTCAGATTCATCACGTGAATAAATTCTATTTATCAAATCCATAAAGATAGCAGGTGCATTCGTTAATCCAAAAGGCATAACTAAAAATTCATAATGCCCGTACCTCATTCTAAAAGCAGTTTTTGGAATGTCAGAGTCTTTTACTCGCAACTGGTAGTAACCCGATCTCATATCTATCTTTGAAAACACAGTAGCACCTTTCAACTGATCGAATAAGTCATCAATTCTAGGTAGAGGATATTTGTTCTTTATAGTCATTTTGTCAAGCTGACAGTAATCAATACACATTCTCATTGTGCCATCTTTCTTTTTCACAAATTAAACAGGAACACCCCAAGGTGAAAAGCTCGGTCTAGCAAATCCTCGATCGGTTAATTCTTGCAACTGAGATTTTAATTCCTTTAACTCGGTCAGAGCCATTCTATACGGAGTTATCGAAATTAGAGTTGTACCAGGTACCAATTCAATGCCAAACTCGACTTCTCGAATTGGAGGCAAACCAGGTAGTTCTTCAGGAAACACATTAGAGAATTCATAGACAACAGGCATAATTCAACTTTCTTATCATTCACTTTCGAGTCTAACACATAAGCTAAGTAGGCTTCACAGCCTTTCTTCACATATTTTCGTGCTTTCATTACAGATATCACAGCTGGTAGTCCATTCAGATCACTAGACTTAATTCGAATTATCTCATCATTCTTACACCTTAAATCAACGATTTTTCGTTTGCAATTCATAATAGCATTGTGCAAATTTAACCAGTCTATTCCCAAAATTATATCAAATTCGTCGAAAGGCAAAAGCATCAGATTAGCAGGAAAACAGATATCTCGAATCAATAACGGGCAATTCTTGCAGACTTTATCAACCAAGACACTTGCCTAAGGGGTTTGATACTCTAATTACGAATTCAGTAGACTCTACAGGCAAAGTCTTACTATGTACTAAATTCATACAGATATAAGAATGCGTTGATCCAAGGTCTATCAATGCAATCACAGAAGTATCATAAAGAGTAAAAGTACCAGTAATCACGTCTGGTGACGAGGCTTCCTCCCGAGCTCCGATAGCATAGGCTCTGGCCTCAGATCTAACAATAGTATCCCTAGAAGCTCTTTGACCACCGCTTGTATTTCTTGTATTTCTGGAAGGTCTACCTCTAGCTGAGATGTTGCTCGGTCTCGGATTCTATACATTCTCTTGCTCAGCAGGTTCAGAACAATCTCCTACAAAATGGTCCAGAGATCCACATTGGAAACAGGCTTGGTCATTCAATTTACAATTTCCCTGTTGTCTTTTAACATAGTGTTTACGTTTAGGTTTCTCAGATCAGACATTCCCAACACTTGCAACAGAAGTAGCAGGAGATCTAAAATTTGAATGTGATTTAGCTCGATATCGGTTCGAATGTCTTACATTAGTCTTTGAATGGCTACAATCATCTCGAAATTTCTTTGACACAGACTGAAATGATCTACTCGAAGGTCTCTTTCTAACATCTCTAGCTTCAGAATTAGCTTTTCTTTTCTCTTTACTTAATTCTTCAGCTTTACAAGCTCGCTCAACGAGCACTACCATTTTTTTAATCTCCAAAATCCCAACTAACAGATGAATATCTTCATTTAGTCCATCTTCAAACCTTTTGCACATTATTGCTTCATTTGATACACATTCCCGAGCATACTGGCTCAATCTCACAAATTCACGTTAGTATTCAGTAACAGACATACAACCTTGTTTAAGCTCGAGAAACTCTTTACGTTTCTGATCGATGAATCTCTGACTAATGTATTTCTTTCAAAATTTAGCTTGGAAGAAATCCCAAGTAACTCGCTCACTCGGAACCACAAATATTAAAGTTTTCTACCAATGGTACGTCGTATCTCTCAGAAGTGAAACGACATATTTTACACATTCCTCAAGATTCAGAGACATTTCATCAAACACTCGTATTGTATTCTCTAACCAGAATTCAGCTTTTTCAGCATCATCATTCGTTGTAGCTCGGAACTCTTCAGCCCCATACTTTCTAATCTTATCAACTGGTGGTCTACTTAGCTGAACCGGATTCACTGAGGGCATAACAGGAATTTGAGAAGAATTAACCAGGGGTGGAGGTTGTTGTACAGCCAGATTCGTTCTAATATACTGAGTGAACCAATCATTTATCATCTGATAGAAGGCTTGTTTAGCCTCAGCATCACGGCTACTCGTAGCTAGTCGAGAATCAGCTTGCATCGTCCCTTGCACGGGAGCAGGTGCATTGCTTTCTATATCGTCAGCTACAGCTCTATCGGGATCCATTTGCTATATAAAAGCACATTTCAATGTCAGGATTTGTCACACAATCCCAGTTTTCAGATATATGGCATGTATAGCTAGACTCACATATGCTATGGTAGTCCTAGAACTGACTAAACCATGGCTGTGATACTAATGAAATGTAACACCCCTATCCCGTAACCGTCGCAGAAATAGGTAAGGGGCATTACCAGACAAACAGAACATTACAGATTAACACAGAATCGCAGATATCACATAATATTAATGCATAAGCAAATTAACAATTCATCCCTTATGGAGGTCTCCAAGACCTAAGACATACTTTTAAAAAAAATCGGGACTAAACCGAACACATTCAGAATTTTCAGAACTTAGAAAAATTTTTCAATTCTGTTGAGGTCACACGCCCGTGTGACCAGGCCGTGTGGCACACACGGGCACCAAACACACCCATGTGATCCAGCTGTGCCAAAACAAAGTACATATACTAACTTTTATACACGGTCAACAGACACACCCGTGTGCGATGGCCGTGTGAAACTTAGCTAGTTACTGACTTAAGCCCACGGCTATATGACACGCCCATGTGTCTTAACCGTGTGACTTTAAGAGGTTACTGCTTGACATACACGGCCACCAGGGACGCCCGTGTTCCCTGACCGTGTGGCACAATGAAGGCTTGGTTTAAGCCAACTTGCCACCCCCTTTTGGTTCAATCCTACAGGCAATATTAAACAACATTTATACCAAAATTTTCAGCCAATACAATGCTCAAAACATGCTTCATTATAACTAAATCATCATCATTCAATAACCTATTCAAATCCATACCAAAACACATTAAAAATCTTATTACAACAACATGCCAAAATGCTCATTTCATAGCTCACTTATTGCACCTTCTAACTCATGCTTAAACTTAACATTTCCTCAACTTGGCATTTTTCAAAATGACCACCACATACAAGGCCATATAACCATTACAAGCATACACAATTTGGCATCACAAACCATTTACCAAAACTAAGCATAAACATAACATTTGCTAGCCAATTCTCATGGCATAACATATATACATATCAAAGCTTAAATACATAGACATTCTAGCCTATACATGCCATACTTAAAAATATTTACACTTTCAAAAGTACCAAAATAAGTTCGATAGTATGGTGACAATCCTCGACTATCCCCGAGCCTTCAGTAGCTACGATAACTGTAAAATAGACAGAAATCACACAGAGTAAGCTACAAAGAGCTTAGTAAGCCAAATACAACTAGTATAGCTATTAAAGCATATAAAGTAAAAGTCAATAGCAAGAATTCACAACCATTTCACAGAGTAATTCATGAGCCTAACCATGCTCATTTGCTTGTATACATGTCATGTTTCATTTCCATGATTTTGTACATACCTCGCATTCATTATTTCACAGAAACAGAGTCTTTCATAATCAGAAATACAAACGTACCTGTATAGATTATACATTTCTTATATTCATTCCCATATCTCGTACTCTATCATCAGATGGTTCAGAAATGATACAGATACTCAATAACGGGTACAATGCTGACGTTCTAGACGTGGTCTTACATGTAATTCGGTATCGATGCCTCTGTCCCAGACAGGGTCCTACACGAAATCAGATACGATACCGATGTCCCAGAAACGGTCTTACACGAAATCATATATGATGTCGATGTCCCAGACATGGTCTTACACGAAATCAGATACGATGCCAATGTTCCAGACATGGTCTTACACGAAATTAGATACTAGCATATTATCGGAGTTTACTCGAAATTTATTCATCAGGCTCTCAAGGCCGTCCAATACAGATTATAGTTTGTATGCATAGAATTTAGTCAATTTAACACGTAATTGTAATTTGACTTACTTATACGGATTTCAGACGGAAACGAGTCGACTATTCAACTATTTTGGACTTCTCTTGATCTAAGTTCGATTTTCTTTGTTCTTGATCTAATACAATTCAAATTCAACCATTCAATAATTCATTTCATTCAAAATAATCCATGAACACATATTTAGGGCACTTTGCATTTTAGCCATTACATTTTCACACTTTGACAATTTAGTCTATTTTTCACAAAATCACAAATACGTAAAATTCACCAAGACTATAGCTTGGCCGAATATACATAGCTTCCATACAAGCCCAAATAACATATTAGTTCACAATTTAGTCCTTCAAAACCTCATTTTCAAAAATTAGCCCAAATAGCTCTATTCCATCAAAAATTCAAGAACAAAGCATGATAATCTCACATATATCTTTCATAATCCATATATAAACATTACAAAGCTCATATAATCATTAATGGCACATTTCATAATCTTCAACAGAAATAGAAATTCAGACATGGGTTTTGATGAACACGAAGCAATGATCACAGAAACCTAGAAATTATCAAAAACCAAACAAAACACATACCTAAATCAAAGCTTACAAGTGCCGAACCCTAGCTCAACTTTCTTTTCTTTTTCTTTGATAAATTCGACAAGAACAAAGATGATAATGGGTAATTCCATGCTTTGTTTTATGTATATTAACTTAATGTACCTTTTACTATTTTACCCTTGTCTTTAAACATTAAAAACATTAACATTCATGACCATTAATGTCCACTTATAAGTTTAATTGTCAAATAACAATATAAGGACCTCTCTTTTAATAAGACAAGTCAAATAGACACTTTTAACATTTAGCACACAGCTTTTACATTTTACGCGATTAGGTCCTTTTTGCAAAATTAAGCGCAGAAAAAGATAAATTAAATCACTGAAACTTCACAGATATAAATTCACATATCACAAACAGAGGAAATAATATTAAAATATTTTTCAGACTCAGATTTGTGGTCCCGAAACTACTATTCTGACTAGGGTCTAAACTGGACTGTTACAAGATCACTTAACGAAAATTTTAAAAAAGTCACATAGGTATTGATACACTCTCGTTGGTATCAATATTTCTCACAATGGGTATCGATACCATTTAGAAAATTGGTACCTTTTTAGCATTCTATTTCTCTTTAAAATTGAAAACCTAGCATTTTATCGATACATAATAAAAGTATCTATATTTTACACTTAGAGTTTCGATACTCGAGATTTGGTATCGATACTAAAATAAGTTACTATTTTCCTACACATTCGTTTCAACATGGGGGTATTGATACTAAGACCTCGATTATCGATACCTCTGTATAAAATAGAAAAAATTATAGTAAAACATCGCATAATACACACACACAAATGTTTACCCCTTCAACATTCATCAACTAACACACCATCTAGCATCGAAATGACCATAATTATAGTCCCAATTCAACTTCTCAACCTCAAATATTCTAACGAAACAATAGAATAATGATAAACATTCATCAAATCCTAAAAGTCTATAAACATATCAAAATATCACAGAAATAATATGCATATCTAGCTAACATTTTAGCCATACTGCCTTTATTTCCATAGTATAAAAGAATAATAACGTCACCTACACAGTTTACTAAGCTTAACTTGGATCATTTCCTTAGAATTTTCACACCGCTCACACCATAATGCTAATTATCTCCAAGGTTTGAAAAGAGTGTGAGAGCTTAAACAAGCTCAGTGAATGAATAGAAAAACCACCAAATAAACATGATGCCATTCGTTAAATGAAAATTATTAAAGCACAATTACTTACATAATTTATTATAATCACAGGCTACAATCCTCATACAATATCTACCAATTCATCTAGCTTTACAATTACATATTTAAGCATACATCACATTTTATAGAATCAAATTTAATGGTAAATTGACACTAGAGGCTATGAAACATAAAAGTGGGCTCAATCATCACACATTGGATACTCGGATCTCTAACACACCATTGAATCAATGAGTCAAACATATCCTAAAAGTGTAGCATTTAGCTAACACTTTCCAACACACCAACATATCTCGGTGAATGGAGATGAGCTCACATTCCCTTATCTGTCCAAAACTATCTTGGGCCTTAATACCCCCAAAACACAATACAAGGGTGAGTACTCAAAAATACTATGGCATGTCAACTATATCCAACAGTCTCAAAGATCACAATGCCACTATATATTCACATTATAAGTAGAACATCATCACTATCATTCGACATGTATAACATACCCAAAATTATCACATTCGCAATAGCCATGTAACACCCCATACCCGTATCCTACGCTGGGACAGAATACGAGGCGTTACCTAACTTAAACTCCTGTTTACAACTATTTTCGAGTCTCCAAGACTTGGACAGATTTAAAACTTTCTCAAACTTATCAACACATCCTTAATATGGGCCTACGAGGCCTAAAACACAAATAAGAAATCATTCGAGACAAACTCAGGTTCTTTAGCCAACTTTAGAAAAATGACACTTGACACAAGGGCACACGTCCGTGTGGGAAGGGCAACATGCCCGTGTGACCATTTCGACATGGTCGTGCTGTTGGCCCTTGTGGCTCACACGACCTAAGCAAATTAGGGACATGCCTGTGTCCTTCACCCGTGTAGAATTAATTCTAAGTTCTTACAGGGGTTTTCACACGGCCTAGCATACGCCCATGTCCCTGGCTCTTGTCCTTCACACGGCCATGACACGCCTGTGTCCTAGCCCTTGTGCAAAAATATGGACATTCTGTTTTTGACGTCAGTAACCCTAAAATGTCGCACGACCAAGGTACACGTCCATGTTCTAGGCCGTGTCCGTCACACGGTTAAGACACACGGCCGTGTCTTTACCCGTGTACTGACTTGAAATATTTACGTGCAGGGGACACACAGTCGGACCACCCACCCATGGGGCAGACCGTGTGTCACACATGGCCTAGACACACGTCCGTGTGTCTACCCGTGTGGACAATATAAGGCTGTTTACTAAGCCTCTTTGTCACCCTTACATACACAACCTACACAATAGCAACCAAAACCAATACAAGAATAATTTATTAACCCAATCAGCCAGAATATACTACATATCAATTGTAATTTCTCATTCATGAAAATAATCTCATTGCATATATCAAAATGAATATTAGTCATCCTTCAAGGCTTAATAAAATAAGGGATTTATCCCAAGCCAACACATTTGGCCAAATTAATAATAGCACAAAACATAAGTCTAGTTCCCTATACATGCCATATTCAAAAATATAAATCAAACTATACTGAATGCTTCGATTGATAGTGTGATTGATATCTCTGACTTCTATTGATCTTTGAGTTAGATAGGCGACACTATAAGAAAATGGAAAAGGAGAGGGAGGAAGCATAAAGCTTAATAGGTTGCAGATAAATAAATATACAACAACAACTTTACCATTCATCAACATGCTCATAACATAAAAGTGGGCATAAACATAACTTATTCATCACTATCTATACAAATCTCATAGCATATATCGAGCTCATATCTCATACATTTCAAGTAGGTACTTGTACCACTCTCAACACAGTTATACTTTCCTCATTAACTTAAAGTTATAACTCTCACCGTTGAACCAATTGGAACCCTACCGGATATTCATTAAGCCTCAGACATGGGTAAGGTGCCGATGCCATGTCCCAGACATAGTCTTACATTGGCTCATATCTCAAGTCGATGCCATGTCCCAGACATGGTCTTACACTGACTATCATCTCGTAGCTGATACATGTCCTAGACATGTCTTACACTAGCACTCGTCTCAATGCTGATGCCATGTCCTAGACATGGTCTTACACTGGCTCTAATTTTATGGCCAATGCATGTCCCAAACATGTCTTACACTAGCTCACAAATAACCCCAATGTCATAGCATGAATATATGATTATTTCCTAAGGTTCAAACAGAAACTCTACTATTTCAATTTTCATCATACATTTTCATTTCCATAATCAAGCAAATCATGCTATATCGATTCAGTCACATACAATGACAATGTAGTTGTATTTATTTACATACAACTTACCTCAGATTACAAAATGTGGCGACTAGTCGATTTAGTCGGTTTGCTTGGCTTTCCCTCGGTCTAGGTTCAGATTCGGTATTTCTTGATCTATAATAGCAAAATGTACTTATTTAGTCACTAAATAAAATTAGGAAATAAAAAATTCACATCTTTGGTAAAATGACCATTTTGCCCCTAGACTTTGACAAAATGACCAAACCCTTTTTACTCTTATAGCAACTCCAAATTCCTACTATTTCACACATTTATCATCGATTTTACAACTTATGCAAAATGGTCCTTTTAGGTGTTTTCATGCTAACACCTTTCACAAAAGTTGTTTATAAGACACCCAAGACTTATTTCCTTCCATAAAAACTCAGAAAACATTACAAGGATTTTCATGGAAAAACCCTAAACTCTTAATCATTTGCAAAATACTACCCTCATTTGAAAGCTTATACTTCAAGGGTCTCAAAAATGTAAAAATCATCAAGAAAAACTATCAAAATCACTTACTTGTGAGGATTACAAGTTGCTGAAATTTTTAAGCTTTCAAACTCCATTCAATGGCTGATTTTTAGTGGAGAAAGAAGATAAAAAAGGGATGATATCATCTTTTCTTTATTTATTTCTATTTTAGTCAAAATAAGCCACCTAACCTACCAAATTTTGAAAATTTGACCACCTTTGTCTCCTATGGTCGGCCATGCCTCCATAAGGGCCTAATTGCCCTTTAAAGACCCCCAATTTTGGTTCTCTAGCTATTTGGCACTTTTACCTATTAAAATAGGACTTTTGCATTTTATGCGATTTAGTCCTTTTTCGCAATTGGGCTCACAAACGTTAAAATTACTTCTCCAAAATTTCCATGCAGTGATATAATCATGCTATAACATCAAAATAATAATGAAATAATTTATTTGACTTCGGATTTGTGGTCCTGAGGCCACTATTCTGACTAGGCCCAAAATCGGGCTATTACAAGCCATTACAAACATATTTCACATGTCACATTCTCACATCTTAATACTTAATCCACAACATACAATCACATATTTCGCAAATTAAATGAGGGGTATAAGAAAGCTTACACTCAGAACTTAGAGTAGGGGTTTAGGCTACTCCTAAGCTCCTAATTAACACTATGAACCGTGTCTACTAGCAGTAATTCCAAACACTCACTATTTGAACTTTCACATAGTCATTGAAAGCCTAAAGTACTTTTCCTTTCCTTTTGCCTTACTCCTCGAAGGCTTCTACAGTTCCAATTCTTTAGCAAAATTAACCACTCAACAAACATAATTAATTTACAGCTATAGATACACCCAAACTATAAAAAACATAAGTCTAGGTTCCTTCCTCTTAAAACATACTCGACTTACAAATTCGAAACTCAAATATCTTAATTCCTACTCATTCCCAATGCTTAAAACTGATACCAATCCTCTAATTATTTAGCTAAGAATGATTTTCAACCTTCAAACTACATAAAACTACACAGATTCATGGTTCTGAAATTTCGACGTACAATGGCCATTTTTGCAAAAACTCAATAAAACCTTAGAATCTTTTAACAAAACTTTAGGGAAATTTTAGAAATCTTCTAATCGTATCAAAACAAGTTGAAAAATACTTTTAAACATCATTTTCATTCAAAATCCTGAATTCCACCACTAACGACCTAAATTTTGACATCTATTCAAAACTTTTTATTCAATGAATAAAAACTCAGGTTAAAAGGCTAGATATCATTAACAAATAATAGAAAAATGAAAATTACCTTCGTTGAGAATAAAATGAGTGTTTGATTGAAAATCTGGAAAACTCAAAAGTTGAACAATGGTAAAATCAATGGTGTTTCTTATGCTTTTCTTGAAATTCTAAAGAGGGTTAATGATTGGAAGATGATAGAAATTAAAAGAATTGTTTGGAAGATCAAAGTAGATGAATATCTCTTGGGGATTACAAGGGACAACAAAAACAATAGGGAAGAAAAATGCTTCGTGAGTTCTTGTAGGTGGGGGGAAAGAAATAGGTCAAATTTAAACTTTGGTATATTTACCTTTTATGGTACTCCTAATTTTAACCCCTATTTCAAAACAGTCCACATTTTAAAATTAAAAGTCTTTTCTTCTTTATTTTTAAAAATTGATTTAACTTTTAAAAAGCTATAGTCAAATATATTTTCAGGTTACCATAATTCAATATTTCTGAGCTCATTCCGAGCCAAAATCCATAAATTACCCTCGACCTACAAGGCCTTATTTTTGGGTGTTAGAAATACTGATTTCAGGTCAATTCCCATGTATATAACTTCTTAGGGTCGTCAAGTCTAGGATTTAAGTTCTTTCTCCCCTAACCACTAGTCTGCTAAGTGATGCTTGGTAAACAATACCGATTTCAGGTTCATTTTGACCTCGATGACTTCCTAGGGTCGACAATCCTATGGTTTAATTACACTTAATTAGATCTAACCAATATAAATTGAATTCTACTTGTCGATAAATTAATTAGATTAAAATAGTTGAAACATGTGAAATATGCATAAAGCATAAATTGATTCAAATATTTACACAAAAATTCAATTAAAACTGTTAAAGAAAGAAATATAAAGAAAAGAAGAAAGGAAAGAGATGCTCATTGATTTATCGATGAAAGTGTGGCTTAGGAACAATCTCCACTTACGAAGGCTTCACTTCGAAATAGGATCTTCCGATTACAAGAACATAAAATAAACTAGGTAAAAAGTAAGAATGAAATAAAAACCTAAGAAAAATATCTGTCTCCCTAAAATTGTGTGTTTAATCTAGTTATAATGGCCTTTATCTAGGCTAAACTTGAAATATTAAAGTGCCTAAACTATCCTTGAAGTACTTAGAGTTTGACTCGGACAAATACTCCTAACTTCCCTAAAAAATGCAACTGTCACATGCAAGGACTTTTTGAACAACGCAGAAGCCTGTTGCAACATAGGCCTATGGTGTTGCAACATCGGGTCTGGTGTCATGACTAAACAGGGCAGTGTCATGACATAGCAAGAAGTTTTGCTCCAAGGCTTTTTTTTGCTTTTGTCTTTGATGTTACAACATCGGTGTCTTGGTGTCACGACAATAGGTATCAGTTTCAGCTCGAATATGCAACTTTAGCTCTCGATTTGTCCTATAAGACCATGTAACCTTATTTCAATATATAAAATGTAATAAAACTACTAAAAAATATAAATTACTACTTTAAGCATGAAAACCTAAATATATACTAAGATGTTTTGATTTACTATTAAACAAGCTACAATTATGTGTAAAAAGGGATGTAAATAATAGTATAATTCATTAAAGATAAATATCCAACATAAAGGCTCGCAGAAGAGCACGCACAAAAACTTATCACATAGATCTTGCGTAGAGAGTGTAACATCCCTTACTTGTATTCGACGCTGGAACAGGGTACGAGGCATTACCAGACTTAAACTCAAGCAAACATTCGAAACCGAGACATCAATTTCCACTCAAATTTAAAACTTTTCAAAAACATTCATGTCGTCCCTTAAATGAGCCTACAAAGCTCAAAACATACATTGGGAGTGGTTCGGGACTAAACCGAGAAATTTTGAAACTTTTACAACACTTAGAAAATTTTCTTGTTTTGGAGGGTCACACGCTCGTGTGGGTAGGCCGTGTGGTCTCACACGCCCGTGTCCTCAACCCGTGTAACTCTCTGTTTATAACGTCATCAACATAATAGGGTCACACGGTCAAGTCACACGCCCGTGTGCTAGGCCGTGTGGTGAATTTAATTTTTATGAATTTTCATAAATAAGGTGCATACTTCACATGGCCAGGGTGCACGCCCATGTCCCAAGGCCGCGCCCCTCACATGGCCGAGACACACGATCGTGTCTCTGGCCGTTTGTTTACTACTGGGCTTTTTGTTTTACCTAATTAGGTTGTAGGGGACACACGACCGGATCACGCTCCCATGGGGCAGGCTGTGACACATTCCCGTGTGAACAAATTTGAGGCTATTTTCCAAGCCAATTGTCACCCTTATTTGCACAAACACATACAAGACCTCAAAGGCGCTTAACATGGCATAACTAAGTACTTAATCATCCTCAAACAAGTCATGATTATGGAAATATCATATTATCTTATATGTACACAAGACACCATACTTTGTCAAGCCCAACTTGCTAATTTTCATTCAAGCCATGGTTATCATCATACTAAACAAATCCCAATTTAATCCTCAAGCATTCATAGCCACAACATAACTCATCACATCCACACAACCACTAACCACATCACAATTGCATAGGCACATGCATGCGTGAATAAATAGGTTCACAACCGAATAATTAATCGATATAAGCCATATCTCATGGCCATATACAAAATGAATTATAATACTTTTATAAGCCAACACTTTCGGCTAATCAACTTGACACATAACAAAATGACAAAGTCCCCTATACATGCCATATTCAAAATACTTAAATTCACTATACCCATAAGATTAGTTTGATAGTGTGAATCGAGCTTCGACGTCCTTTGATCCTCGAGCTAGCTTGGCGATACTATAAGAAAAATGGAAAGGAAGGGGAGTAAGCATAAAGCTTAGTAAGTTAGCATCTAAATAATTAACAACATTACTCATGCATTATTATACACATAACATAATATAATTTATCACAATGTCAGCAAGTATCATAGATACAACTTAAATCATGTCATTTACGTAGTATACAATAAAACTCAAGATAATAATTCATTCATTCACTTCTTATTGAGGTCTCATCGATTCATAATCTTAATATTTATGAGCTTTGTGTATATACCTGTACCCTTCCAACATGATCATACCTTGTCGTTTCTTTAACATAATCTTTAAATTATCCGTTGAACCACTTGGAATACTAGAGGATATGTAACACCCCAAAAATCTCGAAACCCAAAAAACTCGAAACCCAAAAATCCTAAAATCGTGAATTTTTCTTTTTGTGCTTAGCAATTTTGGTTAAGTGTTAATTACACAAAGGTAGGTCTTGGACAAGGTTTGAGTTTGAATTAGGTGGTAGAAGAAATTATAATTTAATTATTAAAAGAATCAGGGTTGGCAAGTAGTTGGGGTTTTAAATAAAGATAGGGGAAAATAACATCAAAAAGCCTTGTGGAGGAATGGCTAAGTGACGCCACTTAGAGTGTGGGGAGGTGGCGTTAATAGCTAGCAAGGAGGTCCAAGGTTCGAATCCTAGCTTAGTATTTTTAGGAGTTTAATTTTGGCCTTCTAGAAGGTTGGAAGTGGCGTGAAGATGGACTCTAAGGGGAGTGTTCAGGAGAGAAAATTAAGGAAAGGATCAAGGGGTTATCAGGGACAAAAACGAGGAGATGAGAAGGGGGAAGTGATGGAGCCAAATAGGGAACTGAGGGCCAGGTAATTCGCCTATAAGGGATATAAATAAGTGCCGAATGCAGGGTTGCCAGGCTAGTGCCGAATTTTTTTCACCCTGTTACCGTAAACCCTTTTCCCTAAAAGTCGAAAACCTTTTTGTTTTCTTCCTTTTCTTTCTACCGATTTCTCTAAAAGCCAAAAACCCTTGTTCTCTTTTTATTTTTCTTGTGCCAATTTCCTTGTTTCACTTCTGGGTTCAGCCGATTCTTCTTCCTCTCTCCCTTGGTGCCAAATAAGTAATTGTGCCATTCAGATCTCTTGAGCCGAATACTCTTTGACCGAATCTAGTGTAAGTATTACTCTTCCAATCAGTTTTCTTTGCTAAGTATCAAATATTGTCCCTCACTCTTTCTAATCGAATATGGTAGGGAATTAGTATCGGATCTCGGATCTTAGCTCTCTGCCGGAATTACTCTTTAGGTGTTCACGATTTTGGTAAGTATTCCTCTCCCTTTGGCTAAGGTGGTCGATTGTTCATAGTTAAGGTAAGGGGACTTTTGTTGGATACAAGTCACCTATTATTCTATTTTAATAGTTAAGATTGGTGCAGATCTGGGAGTTGATCATGGTTAGGGATTTAAGAAGGGGTTGTTATACTTACCGCGCAAGGTTTGGGGCTAAGGAGATCGCATCACGCTTGCTTACTAGGTGTGTACTTGCACTGCACTCACTAGTAGATCGGCAAAAGCTGAAATGCCGAAAAGCTGAAAGTTTGGCTACGATAGTCTTGCGAGTGCACGAATACTCATAAGGGGGAGACCGATAGGTTGCTTGAGGCCCATGGGCGATTCCATTGACTTGGGTTGTGAATAGGCCAAGTGGGCCGGAATGGGCTAAATGAGCCCGAAGGGTTGTTGGGCCAATAATAGGCAAAATTTGATAAGTGATGCTATGTGATAGGAAATTTGTATGTGAGCATGAATATAATATGAGTTGGGCCGGATGGGCCATATAAATGAGATTGGGCCGAATGGGCCATATGAACGTGAATTGGGCCTGATGGGCCATATGTATGAGATTGGGCCAAGAGGGCCATATGCATGTATGTAGGGGTTTTGGGCCTAGTATATGATAACCATATAAAACTTAATTAATATATTGCGGCTGTGGACAAGTCATAGAGTTAAGGTGTGGCAACGGGTATTTGCATGTCTAGGATTGGATCTAGGAAGAGCTTGGTATCTTCTCTGGAATCCTACGTGGTGCATAGTGTTCGTTCATCTTAGCTTACGGGATTTGTTAACGGGCCAAGGTAAGTAAAAACCCGTAGTAAAAGAAAATTACCGAAATGCCCCTAAGGGCAAAAATGACTAAAATACCCCTAAGTGTTGTGTGTAAGATTTATGATTGCTACATGCATTCATATGTATTCATGTGGTATCCTATTTAGGCTGCATATGGGTTGGGAATTATGGAACGGAGGGAGTATATGAGGGTCGCATGGTTGCTTAACAACCGTGGATCCACCGACGGCTTTTAAGCCCAATATGTGATTGGTAGCTGGCTGCCACTTGGGTAGTTCCGCAACTGAACTACCATTGATGTGTATCGGTTAGGTGGGTCGATATTTATATCCCCACAGGTTGTGAAAAGGGGGACGGAGCAGAAGTGTACCGGTTGGATTATTGGGGTGGGTTGCGCTGCATTGCATTGCATGTTTGATGTATGATGACTTTTGAATGCTTGTTTTCGTCGAGGGTTGTACACACAGAGTTTGCGAAAACTCACCCCATCTTTTATTTTATTTTCAGGTGATGCTCAGTAGAAGGTTCGATGTTAGGAGGGACTTTGGGTGGCCGGCTAGCAAGATAATTCGGACTTGGTTTTTTTTTAAGCATTTAAGCATTTATTTCTTTTTAAGTATGCTCAGAATAGATTGTAATAAGGTTTTCATTATATTATTATTACTTGAATTATTTTTATTATTTTCATTGTAACTACGAGAAGTTGAACATGGATTTCTTAAATTATAGTATGTTTTCTACGCTTCCGCAACTAAATTTCTAAGTGCTTTATTTTCATCCAATCTTATGTTTGAACAAGTTTTTTTTTATATAGTTAAGATTCTCTCTTATTTTAAGAAGGTTTTTCAATAAAAACATGGTTTTCGCTAAAACACTTCAATGTGATGCGCCAGATTTGGCCATAACATCCAGGCAGGGTTTGGGGTGTTACAGGATACTCGGGAAATCTTATACATATAGTAAGATACCAATGCCATATCCCAAATATGGTCTTACATAGGATCACATATCGATGCCAATAGCCCAGCTATGGTCTTACACGATGTCTCATATCGATGCCATGTCCTAGACATGGTCTTACACGAAATGAAATATTGATGCCAATGCCATATCCCGATATGGTCTTACATGGGATCACATATCGAGGCCATATCCCAGATATGGTCTTACACGAAACCACACATAACCCTAATGTCATGACATTTGTTTCCTATCTATTCCTAAGGTTCAACCGGGATTTCGTAGTACCAAATCTTCATCGGATCGTCATCGAGTCATCAATAACCAAATCCATAGAGACAAATATACATTTATGTGATATCAAAGCATTAGATACATAATAAAATAATGTTGAATTATTTACACACGAACATACCTCGGTACCAAAATATGGCTAACTATTCGATTTAGTCCAGAACTTTGTTCTTTTCCTCGGTTTAGGTCCGGACTCCATTTTTCTTGATCTATAATAGTAAATTTCACTTATTTAATTATCATATTGTTCAAAACAGCCAGTAAATCATACTTTGGTAAAATTATAGTTTTCCCCTAAACTTTGACAAATTTACAAATTAGTCTCTAGGCTCGTAAAATGAAATGTACTCATTTTCTTTGTTACCCAAGCCTAGCTGAACCTATATCATGCTTATACTAGCCCACATTTTTCATCAAATCACATTTCTACTACTCATTTTTACAATTTTTACAAATAAGTCCTTTTAGGTGTTTTCATGAAAAACCACATAGTAAAAGATGTTTATCACAAAACAAACTTTCATATTCCTCCATTAAACATCAAAATACAAACATGTCACACATGAGTAAGTTTTTGAACATGAACCCTAGCTCAAAATAATGGTAGAAATAGCTAGATCGGTTGATGACAACTTCAAAAATGCAATGAACATTAAAAACGGGGCTAGGATGCACTTACTATTGAGCTTGAAAGTTGGAGAAACCCTAGCTATGGTGAGCATGGAAATTTCGGCAGACATGAAGAAGATGGACATCAATTTTAACTTATTTTTCCCTTTTTATTCTTTAATTAACCAAATAACCAAAATGCCCTTTTTACTAAACTTTCAAATTTTATCCATGCATACCTATTTTTGTCCATAAAATTAGAAATTGGGCAAATTGTTATTTAAGGACCTCTAATTAATAATCCATGACAATTCATGCTTAAAGCTTCTAGAACTCACATTTTGCAACTTTTACAATTTAGTACTAAATGTCAAATTGGACAATTTATCAATAAAATCTCTTCATGAAACTTTCACACAATCATGAAAACATGTCATGGACCTCAAAACAATTATAAAATAAATATTTCTACTATATATTTGTGGTCTTGAAACCACTATTCTGACTAGGCCCAAAAATCAGGATGTTACAACTCTCCCCCCTTAGGGATTTTTGTCCTCGAAAATCTTACCGGTAAAAAGGTTTGGGTATTGTTTTCCAATGGCCTCCTTGGGCTTCCCTTTAGCCTTTTCAACCCCATGTTTTTGCCATAACACTTTCACAAGGGAAATACTTTTGTTTTTCAATTGTTTGACTTCCCGAGCCAAAATCTTAACCGGCTCTTCGCCATAAATCATATCCGGTCGAATCTCAATTCTGTCGGTGAAATCACATGTGAAGGGTCTGATTGGTATCGACACAACATAAACACATGAAGTGAATCCTTTCCAATTCAGATGGAAAGGCCAACCGATATGCAACCGGCCCTATCCTTTCGGTAATTTCATACGATCCAATGAAACGTGGACCTAACTTGCCCTTCCGGCCAAGTCTAAGAACTTTCTTCCATGGAGACACTTTCAAGAATACCTTATCACCGCCTGAAACTCAATCTCTTTCTGTTTCAAATTCGCATAGGATTTCTATCTATCTGAAGTGGCTTTCAAACAATCACGAATTACCTTTACCTTTTCTTTGGTTTCTTTGACTAAATCAACCCCGTGAATCTGATTATCTCTGAGTTTAGCACAATACAAAGGCGTTCAGTACTTACGCCCATACAATACCTTATAAGGCACCATTTTCAAACTCGACTGAAAACTATTGTTTTGGCAAACTCCACCAATGATAAATACTTTTCCCAACTATCTTGGAACTCAATAACACAACACCGCAGCATATCTTTAAGAACTTGAATTTCTAGCTTAGATTGACCATCACTTTACGAATGAAACAAAAATTTAACTTTGTAACTAAAGCTTCTTACAACTTTTTCCAAAACCGCAAAGTGAACCTCGAATTTCTATTCGATATAATCGACAAAGGTATTCCATGTAATCTAACAATTTCACCAATGTAAAAATCAGCCAACTTATCAAGTGAGTAATCGATACGTACCGAGATAAAATGAGCTGATTTCGTAAGCCTATCATCCACAACCCAAACGGCGTCTTTCTTTCTCAGAGTCAAAGGCAATCCTGTCACAAAATCCATAGTAATACGGTCCCATTTCCACTCGGGAACCATTACAGGCTGAAGTAAACCTAAAGGTACTTGGTGTTTAGCTTTTACTTGCTAACAAATCAAGCATCTCGATACAAACTTGGAAATATCTCCTTTCATACTAGGCCACCAATACAATTTCTTCAAGTCATTGTACATTTTTGTACTACCAGGATGAATAGACAAACAACTACTATGTGCCTTATACCAAATCTTCAGAATCAATCTGAAAATCTGATTCAATACTCGACTCACACTGAACTCTTCTGTCTTGCAAATCACTATCACTCTTCTGAGCTTCATAAATCTCTTGGAGAAACATCGGTCTAGCTCTTAACTCAGTTAGAATAGAACCATCATTTGATAAAGCCAACCATGTATTCATAGCCCTTAATGCAACCAAGGATTTCCTACTCAAGGCATCGACGACCACATTCGCCTTTCCCGAGTGATAGTCAATCACTAGCTCATAATGTTTTATCAACTCTAGCCATCTCCCTTGCCATAGGTTCAAATCTTTTCGAGTCATCAAATACTTTAGACTTTTATGATCAGTGAATACCCGACATTTCTCGCCATATAAATGGTGTTTCCAAATCTTCAAAGCAAACACAATGGCAGCTAGCTTTAAATCATGTGTCAGATAATTCTTCTCATGCGGTTTTAGCTATCTCGAGGCATAAGCTATTACCTTGCCTTCTTGCATAAGTACACAACCCAATCCATTCAAGGATGCATCACTATAAACCACAAATTCTTTTCCCAGTTTAGGCTGTACTAAAATAGGAGCCTCAGTCAACAATGCCTTTAGTTTCTCAAAACTCTGTTGCCATTTTTCTATCCATTCGAACTTGACATCTTTCTGTAATAACCTCGCCATTGAAGAAGCAATCATGGAAAATCCTTTAACAAATCATCTATAATAACCGGCTAAGCCCAGAAAACTTCTAACCTCTAACACATTCTTTAGTGGTTTCCATTCAAAAATAGCCGAAATCTTACTCGGGTCAACTTTAATACCATCACCTGAAACAATGTGGCCCAAAAATCCAACTTCCCTAAGCCAAAATTCACTTTTACTAAACTTAGCATACAACTGCTTGTCTCTCAAAGTTTGCAAAACCGTTCTCAAGTGCTCGGTATGCTCGGTCTCATCACGAGAATAAATCTGTATATCATCAATAAAAACAACAACAAATTTATCCAAATACGGTCAAAAAATATGGTTCATTAAATCCATAAATACAGCAGGAGCATTTGTTAAGCCAAAAGGCATGACAAGAAATTCATAATGACCATACCTCGTCTGAAACGCAGTTTTCGGCACATCTGGCTCCTTAACTCTCAACTAGTAGTAACCGAACCTCAAGTCTATATTTGAAAACACTGTGACTCCCTTCAATTGCTCAAACAAATCATTTATTCTTGGCAAAGGATACTTGTTCTTTATGGTTACCTTATTGAGTTGCTGATAGTCTACACACAGTCTCATTAAACAATCTTTCTTTTTCACAAATAGTATAGGTGCACCCCACGGAGAATAACTAGGTCTCGCAGAACCTTTATCCGTTAACTGTTGTAACTGAACTTTCAACTCTTTTAATTCCGTCGGAGCCATCCTATACAGAGCAATCAAAATAGGTACAATACTATGAATCAAATCAATACCAAATTCAACTTCTCTAATAGAAGGCAATCCGGGCAACTCTTTTGGAAACACATCCAGATACTCATATACTACTGGCACTGATTCAATTTTCAACTCAGACTCTTTTGTATTCAGTACAAAGGCAAGATAAGCTTCATAACCCTTTCTTATACATTTCTGAGCAGACACAGAAGAAATCACTACAGGCAAGTTATCCGATTCATTTGGTTCAATCCGAAGAATATCACTACTTTCACATTTCAACTCAATAATTTTTCTTCCACAATTTACTACCATACCATGAACGGGTAACCAATCTATACCAAGAATTATATCAAATTCATCAAATGGTAAAAGCATAAGATTAGCCGAAAAACAGTGACCTCTAATCATCAAAGGACAATTCTTACATACTTTATCGACTAATACATACTCGCCTAGAGGGTTTAACACTTTTATCACAAATTCTGTAGACTCAACAGGCATATTCATACTAGATACCAATTTCATACAAACATATGAATGGGTTGATCCCGGATCAATTAAAGCAACAATTTATGTATCATAGAGAGAAAAAAATACCCGTAATCACATCAGGAGATGAATCCTCTTCGCAAGCTCGAATGGTATAAGTCCTTGCAGGTGCTCTACCCTCGGATCTCACAGCTGGATCTCTGGGTGCACTCTTGCTACTCACTCCATTCCTCGAGTTTCTCTGTGGTCTTCCTCTAGAAGTAGCATTGCCCGATCTTACACTTTGAAATTTATCTTTTTCAACCATCTCGGGGCAATCTCTAATGAAGTGGTCTTGGGAACCACACTTGAAACAAGCTCGATCATACACTTGGCACTCACTAAGGAGACGTATACCACAATGCGGACATTCAGGTCAACTAGGTTGAGCATTACCCATACTCGCTATCGAAGTGGTCTGAGCCTTATGACCTGAATACTATTTCCCCTGGTTTCTGCTCTAAAACCCAACTGAAGCATTCAATCGGGTATTAAACTCTCTCAATTTCTTATATGAGGACTAAAATGACTTACCCATCTGTCTCTTCTTCGAGTCTCGAGACTCAAACTCAACTTTTCTTTTCTCTTTAGCCAATTCCTCAGCCTTGCAAGCTCTCTCTACGAGCACAACAAATTCCCAATAATCGAATATCTTTGTTTAACCCATCTTCAAATCTTTTACACATGATGGCCTCAGTCGAAACACACTTTAAGCGTATTTGATCAGTCTTACAAACTTACGCTCATATTTTGTTATTGTCATTCGGCTCTGTTTTAACTTAAGAAATTCCTTTCGTTTCTGATTAATAAACCTCTGGCTAATGTACTTCTTACAAAAATCTTCTTGGAAAAATTCCCAATTAACTCTCTCCCTTGGTGCAACCGACATAAAGGTGTTCCACTTCTGATAAGCCGAGTCTCTTAAGAGTGACACAACACATTTCATACATTCCTCTGATGTGCATGATCATTCATCAAATACCCTGATGGTATTCTCAAGCTAGAACTCTACCCTTTCAGGATCATCATCTATACCTGCTTGAACTCTTCGGCTCCTTGATTTCGAATTTTATCAACTGGTGAACTATTCAATCTCATGAAGTCCATACCTTGGGGTGCTATTGGGTTAGACTGAGGAATAGGTGAGGGTGGAGGGGGTTAAGCGTTCAGGTTCGTTCGAACGAAATCCGTATGCCATGCATTCATCATATGGAGAAAAGCTTTCCTGCCTCCTTCTCCCTGACTAACTGTAGGGGGTCTACTATCAGATGGTGCTGCCCCTTGAGCGAGAGCCAGCGTATTAGTTTCAATTTCATCTGCCATAGCTCGATTGGGATCCATTACTATATGAAAACACAATTTAAAACGTCAGGAGTCATCACACTATCATAATTCATTCATGGCATGTATAGCTAGACTCGTACACACACTACGTTAGTCTAAGAATTGACTAAATCGTAGCTCTGATACCACTAAATGTAACACCCCTTACTCGTATTTGACGTCGAAACAGGGTATGAGGCATTACCAAACTTAAACTCAAACAACCATTCAAAATCGAGACATAAATTTACACTCAAATTTAAAACTTTTCAAAAACATTCATGTCGTCCCTTAAACGAGCCTACGAAGCTCAAAACATACATTGGAAGTGGTTAGGGACTAAAATGAGAAATTTCAGAACTTTTACAACACTTAGAAAATTTTCTTATTTTGGAGGGTCACACACACCCGTGTAGGTAGGCCGTGTGGTCTCACATGCCCACGTGGCTTGGGACACGCCCGTGTCCTCAGCATGTATAACTCTCTATTTATGACATTATCAATATAATAGGGTCACACGGCCATGTGCTAGGCCATGTGGGGAATTTAATTTTCATGAATTTTCATAAATAAGGTGCAGACTTTACACGGCCAGGGCGCACGCCCATGTCCCAAGGCCGTGCCTCTCACACGGACGAGACACACGACCGTGTCTCTACTCATTTGTTTACTACTGGGCTTTCTGTTTTACCTAATTAGGGCGCAGGGGACACACAGCTGGATCACACGCCCATGGGGCAGACCGTGTTTAACAGTCTGATTTTAGGCCTAGTAAGAACAGTGGTTTTGGGACCACAAATTTGACGTAAGAAAATTTATTTTTATTATATTTTTATGGTATAAGATTTCAAGAAATGATTTCGTGAAAATTTCGTTCAAAAATTTTGACGTTTGGGCACTCAATTTAGTCAAAAGGACTATATTGTAAAAAGTGCAAAGGTTGAGTTCTTCATGCTAGAGGTGTCCAATTGTTATGAAATTTTAAATTGGAGGTCCTTATATGAAAATTAGACCATTGGATAATTTTTTGGACAAAAATGGACATGAAATAGGTGAAATAGAATATTTTTAAGTTAGGGGCATTTTGGTCATTTAGTAATTAAAATGAATTAAAAACAAAATGAAAAGACAATTTTTGTTCATATTTAACCCCTTGGCCGAAAATTGCATGGAGAAACCATGAATAGTGTTTTTCAAGCTTCCAAGCTCGATTGTAAGTCCGTCCTAGCCTCGTTTTTAATGATTTTTACATTTTTGAAATCCTCGTAACAAGATTTATCTATTTCTACCACTAATTTGAGATATGGTTAAAGTCTAGGGTTTTGAACCATGATTAATATGTGTGTATTTTGATGATTGATGGTAGAAAATGCATGTTTATGGTTAGAGAAAGACTTTTACTAAGTGATTTTCGGTGAAAATGCCTAAAAGGACTAATTTGTAAAAGTTATAAATTATGTCATAAAAGTGTGTTTTAATTGAAATTGTGGGCTGTTATAGTTATGAAAATGGTTTGAATAGGCTTAAAGTACAAATAAATTGAATGACAATCATTTTACGAGCCTAGGGGTAAAAGTGTAAATATGACAAAGTTTAGGGGCAAAAACATAATTTTTGCCAAATATGATTTTTGGGCTGATTTGAATAGTATATTGATAAAATAAGTTAAATGTGATGTTATAGATCAAGAAAATGAGGTTCGGACCTAAATCGAGGAAAAATAAGTAATTGAAGAATAAGTCCTTTTTCATCGATTTTGCTTCTGAGGTAAGTTTGTATGTAAAAAATGCATCGTTTTTGCTTATGTTATCATATTTTATTATGTTTTATGAAGTGTGGCTGAATATTGAATGAAATTGACAAGTATCGAAAAGTGAGAAATTTCCCGGTTGAAGATTAGGAACAGAATAGGATACAAGTGACATGTCACTAGTGACTCAAGTGTGGTACTATGTGAAGGCCACTTTGAGAAGAGATAGCTTGGTCACAAGTGTGGTACTATGTGAAGGCCACTTTGTGAAGAAAGATAGCTTTGTCACAAGTGTGGTACTATGTGAAGGCCATTTTGTGAAGAAGGTAGCTTTGACTACAAGGGTGGTACTATGTGCAGGGCACCGGGTATCCGTTATTATTCCGATGTGTTCAACAGGAAATGACTAGGTGTAATTGAATATGACTATGTGATGAATAAGTGCAGGTACGTGTGTGTAAACTTATGAGAAATGTGCTCGATATGTGATCAAACTTTGGTAAGATTGATATGGAGTAAGTGTTACAATGAAAGTTACTACAAAGAAAACACGAAAGTGTGAAATTTAGTAATAAAATAGTTTTGGACAGCAGCAGTTGTGTGATTTTGAAAAATCACCAAAAATGGTGGAAATCGAATTAGAGGTTGAATAAGATATGAAATTAAACCTTATTGAGTCTATTTTCATATAAAGGAAGCAGTGTAAGCAAAACAATTTCATATTATGAGATATTTGAATTTTTGTGAGGCAGAGTCAGAATGATTTCGAAATCCCCTGTTCTAATTTGAGAAAATCACTAAAAATTGTAAAAAAAATAATTATGGATTATAATTTATATGATTAAAATACTTAATAATTATATTTTCAAAAGAAACAAACGAGAACATAATCTGAATCCCGTATGAGGAGATAATTAATTTTTAGTGAAGAGGGGTCAAAACTGTCAGATAGTGAAACAAGGGTGACTTTAAAGAATAAACTGTACTTATTGGATAAACCAAAAGTTATGAAAATTTTATGGTAAGAATATATACGAGTTTTGTTTCTAGAAAAATTAACAGATTTTAATTTTGAGTTCTATAGCTCCAAAAATAAATAATTTAGTGACTGTGACTCGAATGGACTGCTTGATATGAACATAAGTAAATAGTGGAATTATGTGCAATTATGATTGTATTACCTTGAGAACATATTGTGAGAATTGGTTAAAACATGTAAATAAATTGATTATTATTTTCATACAGGCCTACTAAGCTATATAGCTTACCCCCTCCCTTTTCCTCATTTTACAGGGTCACTAAGCTAGCTTGGGTTGGAGATCGTCAGAGATTCTATCACACTATCAAGCTATCATTTGGGTATAAGTGAATGAAAGTATTTTAAGTCTATGGCATGTATAGGGACTTAGTCATTTTTTGTATGTGTTATTATGTTTTGGCAAAATGTATTGGCTTGTCATGGTTAAAGTTTAATGTAGTATGTAGCCATGCTAATTGGCTTATATTGGCTAATTGATTGTAAGCCTATATATTTATTCATATGCATATGCCAATGTCTTATGATGTGTTATGTTTGCATGATACATGATGAATTGTGGTTTATGGCCCAAAGACCTAATGGTTGAATGTGCTAATAGTCTTGATGTTGAATGTCTAAGTTTGGCTTAATGGTATTGAATGATAATGAGATATAACTATGCATGTATAAGAGTTGTTGATGATGCATATTGAATGTGGCTAAGTGTGATTATGTATGATTGTTTTTAAATGACAAGTCTAAGGCTTAATTGTTGATGTATTGGTAGCTTATTTATGCCATGAAATGTACCATTAAAGTTGTGTTTAAGTATGTGCAAATAAGGGTGGTAAATGGCTTGGTAAATAGCCATTTTCTTTGCCACACGGGCAGAGACACGACCATGTGTCTCAGCCGTGTGCAGGACACAGCCCCAAGACATAGGCGTGTGCCTAGGCCGTGTGAAGTCTGCACCTGATTTTCAAGAATTTAATTCGCCACATGACCTAGCACACGGGCGTGTGACTTGGCCGTGTGACCCTAATTTGTTGATGACGTTATAAACAGAGAGTAACATGGGCTGAGGACACGGGCGTGTGTGACCACACGGCCTACTCATATGGGCGTGTGACCTTCCAAAACTTGAAAATTTTCTAAGTGTTAAGAAAATTCTGAAAGTTCTCGGTTTAGTCCCGAACCACTCCCAATGTATGTTTTGGGCCTCGTAGGCCTGTATAAGGGACGATTTGCATGTGTATGAATGGTTTTAAATTGTATTAAATTCTATGGCCCGGTTTTGTATGAATGTTTATGTTTAAGTCTGGTAATGCCTCGAACCCTATCCTGGAATCGGACATGGGTAAGGAGTGTTACACCGTGTATCACACACAGCCTAGACGCATTTCCGTGTATCTACCTGTGTGAACAACTTTGAGGCTATTTTCCAAGCCAATTGCCACCCTTATTTGCACAAACACATACAAGACCTTAAAGGCACTTAACATGGCATAACTAAGTACTTAATCATCCTCAAACAAGTCATGATTATGGCAATATCATATTATCTTATATGTGCACGAGACACCATACTTTGTCAAGCCTAACTTACCAGTTCTCATTCATGCCATGGTTATCATCATACTAAACAAATCCCAATTTAATCCTCAAGCAGTCATAGCCACAACATAACACATCACATCCACACAACCACTAACCACATCACAATTGCATATGCACATGCATGCATGAAAAAATAGGTTTACAACCCAGTAATTGATATAAGCCATATCTCATGGCCATATACAAAATGAATTATAATATTTTCATAAGCCAACACTTTTGGCTAATCAATATGACACATAACAAAATGGCAAAGTCCCTTATACATGCCATATTTAAAATACTTAAATTCACTATACCCAAAAGATTAGTTTGATAGTGTGAATTGAGCTCCGATGTCTTTCAATCCTCGAGCTAGCTTGGCGATACTATAAGAAAAATGAATAGGAAGGGGAGTAAGCATAAAGCTTAGTAAGTTAGCATGTAAATAATTAACAACATTAATCATGCATTATTATACACATAACATAATATAATTTATCACAATGTCATCAAGTATCATAGATACATCTTAAATCATGTTATTTACGTAGTATACAATAAAACTCATGATCATAATTCATTCATTCACTTGTTACTGAGGACTCATCGATTCATAATCTCAATATTTATGAGCTTTGCGTACATACCTGTACCCTTTCGACATGATCATACCTTGTCGTTTCTTTGACATAATCTTTAAATTGTCCATTAAACCACTTGGAATACTAGAGGATACCCGGGAAATCTTATACACATAGTAAGATGCCAATGTCATATCCCAAATATGGTCTTACATGGGATCACATATGATGCCAATAGCCCAGCTATGGTCTTACACGATGTCTCATATCGATGCCATGTCCCAAACATGGTCTTACACGGAATCACATATTGGTGCCAATATCATATCCCAGATATGGTCTCACATGGGATCACATATCGAGGCCATATCCCAGATATGGTCTTACACGAAACCACACATAACCCTAATGTCATGACATTTGTATCCTATCTATTCCTAAGGTTCAATCGGGATTTCGTAGTACCAAATCTTCATCGGATCGTCATCGAGTCATCAATAACCAAATCCATAGAGACAAATATACATTTCATGCAATATCAAAGTATTAAATACATGATAACATAATGTTCAATTATTTACAAACGAACTTACCTTGGTACCAAAATATGGCTAACTATTCAATTTAGTCCACAACTTTGTTTTTTCCTCGGTTTAGGTCCGAACTCTATTTTTCTTGATTTATAATAGCAAATTTCACTTATTTAATTATCACATTATTCAAAACATCCCATAAATCATACTTTGGCAAAATTACAGTTTTTCCCCTAAACATTCATATTAGTCCCTAGGCTCCTAAAATGAAATGTACTCATTTTCTTTGTTACCCAAGCCTAGCCGAACCTATATCATGCTTATACTAGCCCAAATTTTTCATCAAATCACATTTTTACTACTCATTTTTACAAATTTTACAAATAAGTCCTTTTAGGTGTTTTCATGAAAAACCACTTAGTAAAAGATGTTTATCACACACCAAAATTTCATATTCCTCCATTAAACATCAAAATACAAGATGTTAGACATGGGTAAGTTTTTGAACACGAACCCTAGCTCAAAATAATGGTAAAAATAGCTAGATCGGTTGATGACAACTTCAAAAATGCAAAGAACATTAAAAATGGGGCTAGGATGCACTTACTGTTGAGCTTGAAAGTTGGAGAAACCCTAGCTATGGTGAGCATGGAAATTTTGGCACACATGAAGAAGATAGACATCAATTTTGACTTATTTTTCCCTTTTTATTCTTTTATTAACCAAATGACCAAAATGCCCTTTTTACTAAACTTTCAAATTTTATCCATACATGCCCATTTTCATCCATAAAATTAGAAATTGGGCAAACTACTATTTAAGGACATCTAATTAATAATCTATGGAAATTTCATGCTTAAATCTTCTAGAACTCACATTTTGCAACTTTTGCAATTTAGTCCTAATGTCAAATTGGACACTTTATCAATAAAATCTCTTCATGAAACTTTCATACAATCATGCAAACATGTCATGGACCTTAAAATAATCATAAAACAAATATTTCTACTTTAGATTTGTGGCCCCAAAATAAACATGTTAAGATTCTCCGTGATTGCTACTCCGATGACGAGGTTGCTACAGAAAGTTGTCAAGTTTGAATGGACGGAATAACGCAAATAGAGTTTTGAAAAACTAAAGGTGTTGTTGACTGAAGCTTCAATCTTAGTGCAACCGAAACCAAGAAAAGAATTCGTAGTGTACAGCGACGTATCCTTGAATAGATTGGGATGCATACTCATGCAAGAATGCAAGGTAATAGCATATGCCTCGAGACAACTGAAGCTGCATAAGAAAAACTATCTAACTCACAACTTAGAGTTAGCTGCCATAGTGTTCGCACTGAAGATTTGAAGACACCATTTGTATGGAAAGAAATGCCAAGTATTCAGTGACCATAAAAGCCTAAAGTATTTGATGACGCAAAAGGAACTAAACTTTCGCCAACAGAGATGGATAAAGCTAATAAAGGATTATGAGCTGGTGATTGATTACCACCCGAGAAAGGCGAATGTAATCGCTGACGTATTGAGTAGAAAGTCATTATTTTCCTTGAGGGCTATGAACACTCAGTTGACTATAACTGATGATGGTTCGATTCTAGCAGAGTTGAGAGCTAGACCAATGTTCCTCCAAGAGATTTTTGAAGCTTAAGAAAGAGATAGAGATTTGCAAGTCATGATAACTTAGTGCGAGATGGGTATTGAATCTGATTTTCAGATTGGTACCGACGGTTGTTTGATGTTTCGAGATAAAATTTGTGTACTGAGAGACGATGAACTTAATCCAAAAATTTTGCATAAGCCACATAGTACTTGTATGCCTATCCACCCCGATAGCGTGAAAATGTACAATGACTTGAAGAAAATGTATTGGTGGTCAAGAATGAAGAGAGATGTTTTAGAGTTTGTCTCCAGGTGCCTAATTTGTCAGCAAGTGAAGGCCAAACATCAAGTACCTTTGGGTTTACTTCAGCCTATGATGGTTCTCGAATGGAAATGGGATCGTGTCACTATGGATTTTGTGTCGGGGTTGCCTTTGACGCCAAGGAAAAAAGATGTCATATGGGTTGTGGTTGATAGGCTAACAAAGTCAGCCCATTTTATACCGGTGCGTATGGATTATCCCCTTGAAAAGTTGGTTGATTTGTATGTTTCCAAAATTGTGAGACTCCAGGGAGTGCCCTTGTCAATTATTATGGATAAAGATCCGAGGTTTACCTCGCGATTTTGGAAAAACTTACAAGAAGCTTTGAGGACAAAGTTAAATTTTAGGACGGCTTTCCATCCGTAAACTGACGGTTAGTCAGAGAGAGTAATTCAGATTCTTGAAGACATGTTACGGTGTTGTATCATTGAGTTCCAAGATAGTTGGGAAAAGTACTTACCGCTGGTAGAGTCTGCCTCCAACAATAGCTATCAGTCGAGTTTGAAAATGATGCCTTATGAGGCTTTGTATGGGTGTAATTACCGAACGCCCTTGTATTGAACCGAACTCAGAGAAAATCAAATTTACGGGACTTAGTCAAAGAGACCAAAGAGAAAGTAAAGGTAATTCGTGACTATTTGAAGGCCGCTTCAGATAGACAGAAATCCTACACAGATTTGAAATGAAAAGAAATTGAGTTTCAAGTTAGTGATAAGGTGTTTTTAAAAGTATCCCCGTGGATGAAAGTTCTAGATTAGGTATGAAAGGAAAATTAAGTCCACGTTTTATTGGACCTTATGAGGTGACTGAGAGAATTGGACTGGCAGCTTATCAACTAGCCCTGCCATCCGAGTTAGAGAAGATCCACAATGTTTTTCATTTGTCAATGTTGTGTCGTTACCGTTCTAGCCCTTCACACGTTCTTTCAGTCGCAGAGATTGAGATTCGATCAGACATGACTTATGGCGATGAGCCAGTTAAGATCTTGGCTCGAGAGGTCAAGCAGTTGAGAAATAAAAGTATAGCACTTGTGAAAGTACTATGGCATAGACATGGGGTTGAAGAGGCCACATGGGAACCCGAGGAGACTATGAGAGATCAATACCCAAACCTTTTCACTGGTAAGATTTTCAGGGACGAAAATCCTTAAGGGGGAGAATTGTAACAGCCCGATTTAGGGGTTGATCGGAATAGTGGTTTTGAAACCACTAATCTGAGGCCGGAGAAATTATTTTAATATTATTTTATGTGATATAGCATGATTATATGAGTGCATGAAAGATTTGGTGAATTAATTTTAGCGATTGCATGTTCAATTTTGAAAAAGGGCTAAATCGCATAAAGGGCAAAAGTTTTGTTTCATTAGCTAGAGGTGTCAATTGGCTATGGAACATTAAATTAGAAGTCTTTAGTGAGTAAATAGACCACAAATTTATTAGTGGTTGGACATAGAGCATTAATTCATAGGATGGTCAAAGGTTAGGTGACTTGATTGATAATAAAATATTAACTTAAAGGCTAGCTATCATCATTTTCATTTTTCCTTTCTTCTCCAACGAAAATTTTAGCAAAGTGGGGGTTTTGAGAGCTTAAAAATTTCAGCAACTTCTATCCCTTGCAAGTAAGTGACTCTGATGGCCTTTCTTGATAATTTTTGTACTTTTGGGACCCTTGTAGCATAAGCTAAACAATGGGGGGACTATTATGCAAAATGGTTGAAAGTTTAGGGTTTTTCCACAAAATATTTTGTGTTGTTTGCTAAAATATTATGGAAGAAAATGAGTTATGGTTGTTAAATAAACAACTTTTGTGAAGTAGTTTTCATGAAAACCTTAACTAAGGACCATTTTGTATAAGTTATAAATTTGTGGTAAATGTGTGTAATAATTTGAACTGTGGGCTGCTTCTAGTATAAAAAGAATTCGGCTAGGCTTGGTTAGTGAAAAAATTTAATGAAAATCTATTTATGAGCCTAGGGGTAAAATCGTAGTTTTGTGAAAGCCTAAGGGCAAAATGGTCATTTTGCCAAAATATGGTTTGTAAAATGTCTTGATTAATGTGATGATTAAATTAGTGAAATTCAAGAAATACGAAATCCAGACCTAGACTGGGGGAAAGCCAAGCTAGTGGATTAAAAATCGATTAGTGACCCACATTTTGTACACCGAGGTAAGTTGTACGTAAACAATACAACTTTATTGTTATTATGTATTGAACAGTTAATATGGCATAAAGTGTTTGATTATTGTTGTGAATATGCATGATGAGAATTGATGTAGTGAAAACTCCCGGATGAACCTTAGGATTAGATTGGATATCCATGCCATGACATTTGGTTGATATGTGTGCTAGTGTAAGACCAAGTCTAGGACATGGCATCGACCACATTATGAAAGCCAGTGTAAGACCATGTCTGGGACATGGCATCGGTGTTGATATGTGTGCTAGTGTATGACCATGTCTAGGACATGGCATCAGAATTTTACCCTTTTGTGTGAGGCTTATCGGATATCCTTTAGTATTCCAAATGGTTCCACGAGTTTTTTAAAGTTTATGATAAAGATATGAAAGGATATAATCATGTTGTGAGTGGTACAGGTCCTTATTCGAAACTCATGAGATATGAGCCTAGTTATGATGCCTTAATGGTAAGGAAGAAATTGAGTAAGCTTTACCTATGAGAATTATTTCGGGACGATCTTGTAATCTTTGGCTTATACTTGTAATGTATAAATAGGTAGTAAAATCTACCTTTGTTTAATCACGAATGTTGTGTTGGTATATAATATGTTATGTGTTTAAATATACATGGTTGATGATTGTTACTTATTTACATGCAACTTACTAAGCTTTACGCTTACTCCTTCTCTTCTCCATTTTCTTATAGTGTCGCCAAGCTAACTCGGAGATCAAAGGGACGTCGGAGCTATCGATCACACTATCAATTAAAGCACTTGGTATAGTTAGACTTAATATTTTGAATATAGCAAGTATAGGAGCTCGGTAGCAAGTATAGGAGCTCGGTCTTTTTGTTAATGTCATAATGTTTAGCCAAATATGTTGGCTTGTCATGAAGGTTGATTCATTTTGTATAAGGCCATGGATGATGGCTAATAATTATTATTGCTAAATGCATTTGATGAGGATTTTCATGAATGTGGTTGTTGCATGGTTTGTTTTGATAAGTAGTAGAAGTATGTGGAAGAGAATATTTTGGAAATGATGTGTTTATGTTTATATTGGTATTGTTTGATGTTTGGTAGGTCGGTGTAAGTAAGGGTGACAAAAAGGCTTGGTAGATAACCTTGTTTTTGTCCACATGGGTAGACACACGGGCGTGTGTCTAGGCCGTGTGTGACACACGGTCTGCCCCATAAGCATGTAATCAGGCCGTGTGTCCCCTGCACCTAAATTTTATATAACAGAATGCCCAGTAGTAACCACACAGGCGGAGACACAGTCGTGTGTCTCGACAGTGTGGAAGATACGGCCATAGCACACAACCGTGTGCCTGGGCTGTGTGCCCCCAAATTGTTGCTGACGTCAGAAACAAAATGTCAAGGTTTTAGTACACGGGCTAAGACATAGGTGTGTCATGGCCGTGTGAGGGAGACAGGCCATGGACATAGGAGTGTGCCAGGCCGTGTGAAAACCCCTGTAGGTTCGAATTAATATATAAATCTACATGGGGTAGGGACACGGGTGTGTCCCAATATGCTCAGGCCGTGTGAGCCACACGGTCCTTCAATATGGCCATGTTAAGAGGACATCCGGGAGTGTCACTCTTCCAGATGGATGTGTGCCTTTGTTTTTAGTGAAATTTTCCAAAGTTTTCAAAAGTCCTCGGTTTAGTCCCGAACCACTTTTAAAGTATGTTATGGGCCTCATGGGCTCATGTTAGGGACTCAAAGATGAAATTTGAAAATTTTTTAATTTAAACAAATTTTTATGACTCAAAAATATACATTTGCATGTGTTAAGATAGGTAACGCCTCGTACCCTGTTCTGGCGTCAGATACGGATAAGGGGTGTTACATTTGTGGTATCAGAGCTATAGTTTAGTCGATTTTTGGACTAACCTAGCGTGTGTATGAGTCTAGCTATACATGCCATATATGTAATATGATTGTGTGATGACTCCTGACGATTTTAAATTGTGTTTTCATTTAGTAAAAGAATCCTGACAGAGCAGTTGCGATGATGTAAAGAGTAATACGTCGGATCCCACTGAGGGGACTGCGCCAGTTGAGAGTGGGCCCGTGACTCTGAGTCAGGGCAGAGGGGCTAGAGAAGCCTACCTCCATATGATGGATGCTTGGTATTCAGAGTTTGTATGTGCAAATCCGAACACTCTATCTCCCCTACCCCCTCCAATCCCTCAGCCTAACCCCATAGCTCCCCAAGCAATGGAGATGTTAAGTAGGGAAAAACCTCCGGTTGATAGAATTAGGAAACAAGAGGCTGAGGAATTTAAAGCGAATATTAATGATGACCTAAAGAGGGTAGAGTTCTGGCTAGAAAATAACATTAGGGTATTCAATGAGTTGTCTTGCACACCCAATGAGTGCATGAAATATGTTGTGTCACTCCTGCAAGACTCGGCCTACCAATAGTGGAACACCCTTGTGTTGGTTGTACTAAGGGAAAGGATTATATGGGAGTTTTTCTAAGAGGAATTTCAAAATAAGTATATTAGTTGGAGGTTCATAGACTAGAAGAGGAAGAAATTTCTAGAATTGAAACAAGACAGAATGACAGTAATAGAGTATAAGCGTGAGTTCGTAAGGCTTAGCAAATACGCTAGGGAGTGTATATCCATTAAAACCATCATGTGCAAGAGATTTGAGGACGAATTGAACAAAGACATCCGATTATTAGTTGGCATCTTAGAGTTAAGGGAGTTTGTGGTGCTTGTTGAGAGAGCTTGCAAGGAAAAAGAGTTGGTCAAAGAGAAAAGAAAAGCGGATATCGAGTCACGTGACTCTAAGAAAATATAGTTGGGGAAATCACATCAATCCTCGTCAAAGAGATCGAGAGAGTTCACTACCCGATCGAATGCTTCAGTGGGATTCTTGAGTAGAAATAAGAATAAGCAGTACACAGCGTCTAAAGCCCAAACCACTTCTATTGCGAATGTTGGTAGTGCTCGGCCAAATAGGCCGGAGTGTTTGTAGTGTGGTAGGAAACATTTCGGTGAGTGCCGAAGAAATGATAGAGGTTGTTTCAGGTGCAGTTCACTAGATCATTTCATTTGAAATTGTCCTGAATTGGATGAGAAAGACAAAAAGCAAGATGTGAGAACGAGTAATACTCCTTCGAGGGATAGACCACAGAAGAACCTGAGAAGTGGGGCTAATAGCAGATGTGCACCTAGAGATTCCGCCTTGAGGTCTGAGGGCCGAGCGCCTGTAAGGACTTATGCCATTCGCGCTCGCGAAAAGGCATCATCACCGAATGTGATTACGGGTATTTTTTCTCTTCATGATATTTCTGTTGTTGCTTTGATTGATCCGGGGTCTACCATTCGCATGCTTGTGTGAAATTGGTGTCTAGTATGAATATGCCTATTGAGTCTACAGAATTTATGATAAAAGTGTCAAACGTGTTAGGCAAGCATGTGATAGTTAACAAAGTGTGTAGAAACTATCCTTTGATGATTAGAGGTCATTGTTTTCCGACCAACCTCATGCTACTATCGTTTGATGAATTTGACCTAATTCTTAGCATAGATTGGTTGAATGTTCATAACGTGTTAGTAAACTATGGCAGTAAGTTTATTGAACTGAAATGTGAAAATGGGGATATTATTCGGGTTGAATCAGGTGAACCGGATAGCTTACTTGTATTGATTTCTTCTATGACTGATGAGAAATACATGAGGAAAGGGTATGAGTCCTATCTTGCATTTGTGTTGAATACCCAAGAGTCAGAAGTAAAGATTGAGTCAGTGCATGTGGTATGTGAGTACCTAGATGTGTTTCTGGAAGAGTTGCCCAGATTGCCTCCAACTAGGGAAGTCGAGTTTGGTATTGAGTTAGTCCCTGGTAAGGCACCTATTTCGGTTGCCCCATATAGGATGGCACCGTTAAAGTTAAAAGAGTTGAAGGTTCAGCTACAAGAGTTAACGGATAAGGGTTTTGTGAGATCGAGCTATTCTCTGCGGGGTGCTCCGGTACTTTTTGTGAAAAAGAAATATGGGTCGATGAGATTATGTATAGACTACAAACAACTTAACAAGGTAACTGTGAAGAACAAGTATCCTTTACCAAGGATCGATGATCTGTTTGACCAATTGAAAGAAGCCATAGTGTTTTCTAAGATAGACTTAAGGTCTGGTTATTACCAGCTAAGAGTTAAGGAGCAAGATGTACCGAAAACCGTGTTTCGAATGAGGTACGGGCACTATGAGTTCCTGGTCATGCCCTTTGCTTTAACAAATGCTCCCACTGTATTTATGGATTTAATGAATCGTATTTTTTGACCATACTTGGATAAGTTCATTGTTGTTTTTATCGATGATATATTAATTTATTCTCGTGATGAGAGTGAGCACGCGGAGCATTTGAGAAATGTTTTGCAGACTTTAAGAGATAAGAAGTTGTGTGCCAAGTTTTTTTATTAAAAGTGAGTTTTGGCTCCGAGAGGTCAGATTTTTAGGACACATCATGTCCAGTGAAGGAATTAGAGTTGACCCGAGTAAGATCTCGGCTATTGTTGAGTGGAAACCGCCAAGGAATGTATCAGAGATTAGAAGCTTTCTAGGCTTAGTGGGTTACTATAGATGATTCGTTAAAGGATTCTCCATGATTGCTACTCTGATGACGAGATTGTTACAGAAAGATGTCAAGTTTGAATGGATGAAAAAATGCCAACAGAGTTTCAAGAAACTAAAGATGTTGTTGACTAAAGCTCTAATCTTAGTGCAACTGGAACCGGGAAAAGAATTCATAGTGTATAGCGACGCATCCTTGAATAGATTAGGATGCGTGCTCATGCAAGAAGACAAGGTAATAGCATATGCCTCGAGACAACTGAAGCCGCATGAGAAAAACTATCCAGCCCATACTTAGAGTTAGCTGCCATAGTGTTCGCACTGAAGATTTGGAGACACCATTTGTATGGTGAGAGATGCCGAGTATTCACTGACCATAAAAGGCTAAAGTATTTGATGCCCTAAAAGGAACTAAACCTTCGCCAACGGAGATGGCTAGAGCTAATAAAGGATTATGAGCTGGTGACTGATTATCACCCAGGAAAGGTGAATGTAGTCACCGATGCATTGAGTAGAAAGTCATTGTTTTCCTTGAGGGCTATGGACACTCAGTTGACTGTAATCGATGATGGTTTGATTCTAGCAGAGTTGAGAGCTAGACCAATGTTCCTTCAAGAGATTTGTGAAGCTCAGAAAAGAGATAGAGATTTGCAGGTCAAGATAACTCAGTGCGAGACGGGTATTGAATCTGATTTTTGGATCGGTATCGACTGTTATTTGATGTTCCCAGATAGAATTTGTGTACCGAGAGACGATGAACTTATTTGGAAAATTTTGCATGAGACACATAGCAGCTGTATGTCTATCAATGTACAATGACTTGAAGAAAATGTATTGGTGGTCGAGAATGAAGAGAGACATTTCAGAGTTTGTCTTTAAGTGGTCAGCAAGTGAAGGTCGAACATCAAATACCTTCGGGTTTACTTCAGCCTGTGATGGTTCCCGAATGGAAATGGGATCGTGTCACTATGGATTTTCTGTCAGGGGTGCTTGTGATGCCAAGGAAGAAAGATGTTGTGTGGGTTGTGGTTGATAGGTTAACAAAGTCAGCCCATTTTATACTGGTGCGTACGAATTATCCCCTTAAAAAGTTGGCTGATTTGTATGTTTTTGAAATTGTGAGACTCCACAGAGTGCCCTTGTTGATTATATCGAATAGAGATCCGAGGTTTACCTTGCAGTTTTGGAAAAAGTGACAAGAAGCTTTGGGGACAAAGTTGAATTTTAGCACGGTTTTCCATCCACAAACCGACAGTCAGTCAGAGAGAGTAATTCAGATTCTTGATGACATGTTGTGGTGTTGTATCCTTGAGTTCCAAGATAGTTGGGAAAAGTACTTACCGCTGGTAGAGTTTGCCTACAACAATAGCTATTAGTCGAGTTTGAAAATTACACCTTATGAGGCTTTGTATGGGCGTAAGGGCGTCCCTTATATTGGACCGAACTCAGAGAAAATCAGATTCATGAGGTTGACCTAGTCGAAGAGACCGAAGAGAAAGTAAAGGTAATTCGTGACTGTTTGAAGGCCGCTTCGGATAGACAGAAATCCTACACGGATTTGAAACGAAAAGAAATTGAGTTTCAAGTCGGTGATAAGGTGTTTTTGAAAGTATCCCTATGGAAGAAAGTCCTCAGATTCGGTAAGAAATGAAAATTAAGTCCATATTTTATTGGACCTTAAGAGGTGACTGAGAGAATTGGACCGGTGGCTTATCAACTAGCCTTGCCATCCGAGTTAGAGAAGATCCACAATGTTTTTCATGTGTCAATGTTACGTCGTTACAGTTCTGACCCTTCGCACGTTCTTTCACCCGTAGAGATTGAGATTCGATCAGACATGACTTATGGTGAAGTGCCGGTTAAGATCTTGGCCCGAGAGGTCAAGCAATTGAGAAATAAAAGTATAGCACTTGTGAAAGTACTATGGAATAGACATGGGGTTGAAGAGGCCACATGGGAACCCGAGGAGACTATAAGAGATCAATACCCAAACCTTTTCAATGATAAGATTTTTGGGGACGAAAATCCTTGAGCGGGGAGAATTGTAACATCACGATTTAGGGGTTGATTGGAACAGTGCTTTTGGAACCACTAATATGAGGCCGGAAAAATTATTTTAATATTATTTTATGTGTTATAGCATGATTATATGAGTGCATGAAAGATTTGGTGAATTAATTTTAGCGATTGCATGTTCAATTTCAAAAAAAGAGTAAATTGCATAAAGGGAAAAAGTTTTGTTTCATTAGCTAGAGGTGTTAATTGGCTATGGAACATTAAATTAGAAGTCCTTAGTGAGTAAATAAACAACAATTTATTAGTGGCTGGACATGGAGCCTTAATTCATGGGATGGTCAAAGGTTAGGTGACTTGATTGATAATAAAATATTAACTTAAAGGCTAGTTATCATCATTTTCATTTTTCCTTTCTTCTCCACCGAAAATTTTTGCAAAGTGGGGGTTTTGAGAGCTTAAAAATTTCAAAAACTTCTATCCCTTGCAAGTAAGTGATTTTGATGGCCTTTCTTGATAATTTTTGTACTTTGGGGACCTTTGTTGCATAACCTAAACAATGGGGGGGCTATTTTGAAAAATGGTTGAAAGTTTAGGGTTTTGCCATGAAAGCTTTAGTGTTGTTTGCTAAAGTATTATGGACAAAAATGAGTTATGGTTGTTAAATAAACAACTTTTGTGAAGTAGTTTTCATGAAAACCCTAACTAAGGACCATTTTGTATAAGTTATAAATTATGTGGTAAATGTGTGTACTAATTTGAATTGAGGGATGCTTCTAGTATAAAAAGAATTCGGATAGGCTTGGTTAGTGAGAAAATATGATGAAAATTGATTTACGAGCCTAGGGGTAAAATCATAATTTTGTGAAAGCTTAAGGGCAAAATGGTCATTTTGCCAAAATATGGTTTGTAAAATGTCTTCATTAATGTGATGATTAAATTAGTGAAATTTATCATTATAGATCAAGAAATACGAAATCCGGACCTAGACCGGGGGAAAGCCAAGCTAGTGGATTAAAAATCGATTAGTCGCCCACATTTTGTACACCGAGGTAAGTTGTACGTAAATAATACAACTTTATTGTTATTATGTATTGAACAATTAATATGGCATAAAGTGTTTTATTATTGTTGTGAATATGCATGATGAGAATTGATGTAGTAGAAACTCCCGGATGAACCTTAGGAATAGATTGGATATCCATGCCATGACATTTGGTTGATATGTGTGCTAGTGTAAACCATGTCTGGGACATGGCATCGGTATTTTACCCTCTTGTGTGAGGCTTATTGGATATCCTTTAGTATTCCAAATGGTCCCATGGATTATTTAAAGTTTATGATAAAGATATGAAAGGATATAATCATGTTGTGAGTGGTATAGTTCTTATTCGAAACTTATGAGATATGAGCCTAGTTATGATGCCTTAATGGTAAGGAAGAAATTGAGTAAGCTTTACCTATGAGAATGATTTTAGGACGATCTTGTAATCTTTGGCTTATACTTGTGATGTATAAATAGGTACTAAAATCCACCTTTGTTAAATCAAGAATGTTTTGTTGGTATATAATATGTTATTTGTTTAAATATACATGGTTGATGATTTTTACTTATTTACATGCAACTTACTAAGCTTTATGCTTACTTCTTCTCTTCTCCATTTTCTTATAGTGTCGCTAAGCTAACTCGGGGTTCAAAGGAACGTCAGAGCTATCGATCACACTATCAATTAAAGCACTTGGTATAGTTAGACTTAAAATTTTGAATATGGCATGTATAGGAACTCGGTCTTTTTGTTATTGTTATAATGTTTAGCCAAATATGCTGGCTTGTCATGAAGGTTGATTCATTTTGTATAAGGCCTTGGATGATGGCTAATACTTATTATTGCTAAATGCATATGATGAGGATTTTCGTGAATGTGGTTATTGCATAGTTTGTATTGATAAGTAGTAGACGTTGTATGCGAAAGAGAATAGGTTGGAAATGATGTGTTTATGTTTATATTGGTACTGTTTGATGCTTGGTAGGTCAGTGTAAGTAAGGGTGACAAAAAGGCTTGGTAGATAGCCTTGTTTTTGTCTACATGGGTAGAAACACAAGCGTGTGTCTAGGCCGTGTGTGACACACGGTCTGCCCCATGGGCATGTTGTCAGGCCTCTGTCCCTTACACCTAAATTTGATATAACAGAATGCCTAGCAGTAACCATACAGGTGGAGACACGGCCGTGTGTCTCAACCGTGTGGACGGCACAGCCATAGCACACAGGCGTGTGCCTTGGCCGTGTACCCCTGAATTGTTGCTGACGTCCGGAATAGAATGTCAAGGTTTTAGTACATGGGTTGAGACACGGGTGTGTTATGGCCGTGTGAGGGACACGGGCCATGGACACCGGCGTGTGCCAGGCCGTGTGAGGGACACAGGCCATGGACACGGGCATGTGCTAGGCCGTGTGAAAACCCCTGTAGGATCGAATTGGGAAATAAATCCTCATGGGCTAGGGACACGAGCATGTCCCAAAATGCTCAGGCCGTGTGAGCCACACGGTCCTTCAACATGGCCATGTTAAGAGAACATACGGGCGTGTCACTCTTCCACACGGGTGTGTGCCCCTATTTTCAGTGAAATTTTCCAAAGTTTTCAAAAGTCCCTGGTTTAGTCCCGAACCGCTTTTAAAGTATGTTATGGGCCACATAGGCTCATGTTAGGGACTCAAAGATGAAATTTGAAAACTTTTTAATTTAAACGAATTTTTATGACTCGAAAATGTATGTTTGCATGTGTTAAGATAGGTAACGCCTTGTACCCTGTTCCTGCGTCGGATGCGGGTAAGGGGTGTTACATTACAATTCTCCCCCACTTAAGGCATTTCATCCTTGAAATGTTCACCTTCAAATAGTTGAGGGTATTGTTTCTTCATTGATTGTTCTATTTCCCAAGTAGCTTTGGTTGTCTTATGGTTTCGCCACAATATTTTGACTAAAGGAATCTTTTTTCTTCACAAGACTTTCACTTCACAAGGCACAATCTTCATTGGTTCTTCCTCATAAGTCAAATCAGGTCACACTTCAATATGATATGGGTCTGCTTGATACTTCCTTAGTATGGATACATGAAATATGTTGTGAATACGATCAAGTTCACAAGGCAACTTGAGTCGATACGCTACATGACCAACTCTTTCCAGCATCTCATAAGGACCAATGGATCTCAAATTTCACTTCCCTTTACGTCCAAACCTTAGGACTTTCGTCCATGGTGATACCTTAAGAAATACATGTTCGCCCACTTGGTTCTCAACATCTTGTTGTTTCAAGTCAGCATAGGACTTTTGTTTGTCTGAAATAGCTTTTAACCTTTCGCATATCATCTTTACTTTGTCCTCTGTCTCACGAACTAACTTTGGTCTAATGATTCTCTTCTCATCCAACTCAGCCCAACATAGAGGTCTTCTTTAACACCCTTAACCCGATCCAATTTGCCGAATCTGGGTCTTGGGTATTACTACACGAGTATAGACAAAAAAATTAATCTACTTATACAATTTACAATTAATTACAATTTAACTATACACAGATTCAAACTAAATTACATATGAGTATACAATGGGTTTATACAACTACAACACATGTTAATTTAATTGAATTCCTAATATATATCAGTTATCCCAGGAATATGGATTTCTAAGCAACATTTCAGACTTTGAATATGCCACCATCTTGCTCTGTATGCATAATAACCTGACATGCCACTCCATTGGCCCAGTCTTGGCATCGTCCCTCTTGGTACAAACTTTCAACATCACACTAGAACCATAAGTAGACACATATAAGTTTGTAAGCATTTAGATAGAGAAATACCATTTACCTTATTTGTTACATGTACAATATAGTTATGTTCCATGATGATGTACAATATAGTTATGTTCCATGATGACTATCTTATTGTTCCCAAACATCTTCCACGAGAATAACAAGTCAACAAGAACTACTTATCTCTTGACCTCATACTCCAAATTGGTTCGGTGTAAAGGTGTTCACGAATAGGCCATACCAATTTTGGGTTAATTCCCACCTAAATGACATATTAGGGTTGTCAAGCCTAGGGTTTAAATTCTTTTTTTCCCAAATAGCTGATCCACTAAGAAAAACCTTGCATAACAATTAATTAATCATACCTCCACTTGCTAATCCCCTCACAAGAGGATTAGTTCCTCATGGATCTCAAAAACATAATAAACTTGATATCAAAGATGAACATGAATAGTGAATCAAGATATGAAGGTTTAAGAGAAGCCTGAATTTTATTTAATTGAAGCACGAAATCCACAAAGATTTGATTGAGCTCCACAAACTAGATCTCTTGACAAATGCAAAATTGAAAATAACCTCAAGCCTAAGAAAAGGGAAAAAACTAAAAATTGAAACTAGAAAGAAAATTATACGCTATGAAAAGCTGTCCATAACAAGTGATAAATGAGCCTATTTATAGAGTTAGGGTTGTCGTCATCCTCAACTCTAGGTTAGCTGACGGTCTCATGTTAAATATTTGATTGTGTAGACCAAAACGCCCCTGGCTTGTAAGTATTTTTTGTATAGGACCAGTGTTGTGACACCCTAGTGCCTGCGTCGCAACATCGAATGCAATATACTTGTACTCAGAGTAGTTTCAGGGGTATATCGTGACATCCCTTGGTGGTGTCGTGACATGGAAGGCAATCTCAGAATTCTTGTTCTCTACTCTCCATCTTGCAACACCAAATTCCCTGTGTTGCAACACAACTACCAGTATTGAGTTGGTACACCTTCTAATGATCTCTTACACACTCACAAAGCCTCTTAGGCCTTATTCGACCCCCTAAGTACAATAAAGACTCAAATAATACAATTTATTGAATTTAAACAAACTTGTGAAAACTTAACTAAAGCATAATAAAAATGCTTGTATTCAATCTCTTCAAATGTGAAAACTAGTTTAATATGCTACACCGAATTATGGTAGATCAAACTCCCCCACACTTAAGTCATCGCTTGTCCTCAAGTAAAGCAAACAAAAAAAGTAATTCAAAGACGACCCTTGGGCAAATACCGTACAAATGTTAGCTTTGGAGCACATGACTAAGCATTTCATATTCACACGTACTATTGGCATGATATATAGCTAACTTACCACTTTTGTAACACCCCTCACCTGTATTCAATGCCGAAATAGGGTTACAGAGAATTACCAAACATATTATACATTTATACATACATTTCATATACATTTTCAAATTTCATATAATCATTAATCAACAACATTCATATCGTCCCTAATACAAGTCTATGAGGCCCAAAACTTGCATTCAGGGTGGTTCAGGACTAAATTGATAACTTTAGAAACTTTTGAAATACGTAGAAATTTTTTTCCAAAAATAGGGGACACACGCCCATGTGGTCCAGCCATGTGTTTCACACGGCTAAAGACACGCCCGTGTCACAGGCCATATGGACCTTCGAAATAGGAGCACATGGCCGTGTCCCAGCCCATGTCTGACCTTGTGTAACTATCTAACTTGGGTCACACGGCCAACACACACCCCTATGTGGCTAACCTGTGTGCCCTAGAAATGGCCACACACGTCTGTGTGCCAGGCCATGTGCTAGGCCATGCCAAACCTGTAGTGTATACTGACTTAGGCCACACGGTCAAGTCATACGCCCATGTGCTAGGTCGTGTGTAGCATACTGACTTGATTTTTAATTCAACATCAGGGGACACATAGCCGTGTAACATAACCGTGTGTCACACACGGCTGAGACACACACCCGTGTCTCTACTTGTGTGGACAAAAATAGGCTATTTACCAAGCCATTTTGCCATCCAATTTGCATAAACCTACATCAATCCAAATTTGCCCCAAAACATAGCATATATAGGCATTCAAACCAACTAAATCAAGCCTAAATCATGCCAACTCAATTCCATTATACATAATATACACAAGTCATAAAATGGGTCATTACATTATACCAAATTCACATATACAATTCAACTAAGTAAACATTTCCAAACATGTATCATTATGCTCAAATTCACAAGCATATATCTTCTCTAATATTAACCATTTGACAACCACAAAACCTACTATCAATAAGCATCACAAAGCCAACCAAAATAAGCTAACTCTCATGGCTATATATACAACCAAACCATAGACAATTACAAGCCAATTCAAAATGCTAAATTCATCATCAACTTATATACCAAAATGACCAAAGTTCCTATACATGCTACATATTCCAAAAACATAGATTCAAAAGTACCAAAACAATAGCTTGGTAGTGTGATGAAGTCTCCAACGATCCCCAAATCCGACCTAGCTTTGAAATCACTATAAAACACAGTAAAATAAACAGAGTAAACTTTATAGCTTAGTAAGCTCATATTATTAATAAGTATAATTACCAGTTCAATCACAATTTAAAGAACATAAGTAATACATTCAATTCAACAAGTTGCACATTGCCATAATTCTATTTATCATGTGTAAATTTATCAACTTTCACTTACTTTTCATATGAACTTATCAATTATCACTTGCCAAACTTTCACAAATACCTGAATTGATCCATATTATTGCTTACATCCACGTACCATTATCTTTTTCTCATTCAACCATTCAGAATAATATCGGATACTCGAGAATCTCGCACCAAAGTGCCACATACATAGCCAATGCTATCTCAATCTGATATCACATATATGCTCACTCTCGAGCTATCAATAGGCCTACTCACACAAGCTGTCAGTCAAGACGTAGCTACACGGTGCTGCTCACACAAGCTATCAAGTAACTACAACACTTGCTGGTATACTCAGCCATCGATAGGACTTACAGGACCAGCACTTGGATCACACAATCATAATAACCCCTAATGACATGTCAATAGTATCCTATCTATTCCTAAGGTTCAACCGGGATTCTCATTGTGTCAATGCTTTGTCGATAGATTCCATAATTTTGTAATATGACAATTATAATGTTTAAGCATATAAACACATATAACATTAAGCTTATTAATCATACAAACTTACCTCGATTCATAAAAATGATGAAATAGGTCGACTATTCGAGTACTTTGTTTTTCCCCCGATCTAGATCCAAATTTCACTTTTCTTGATATATATGCAATCAAATTTAGCTTGTTTAATTATCACTCTATTCAATTTAATCCAAAAACACTCATTTAAGCATATTTACACTTTTGCCCTAAGTATTTCACAACTTTTACAATTTAGTCCTTATTTCATAAAAACACAAATTAATGCAATTTGATACCAACCCATGATAGCCAAATCTTCCTAATACACATATCAGCCCATATTTTCATTTATTTCACAATTTACCCACAAACTTTTCATATTTCTCAATTAAATCCCTATTTTGCATTTTCACTAAAAATCACTTAACAAAACTTGTATAACTATCATTAAACATTCATAATCTATCATCAATCATTAAAGCTTATACATATTCATCAATGGCAACATCCTAAACCTTTAAAAATTTTGCAAAATAGTCCCTGGGCTAGCTAGACCTAGTTGCAACGATCTCAAAAACATAGAAATCATTAAAAATCGAGTCAAAATCATTTACCAATTGAACTACTAAGTGACCGAACCATAAAGAGCTTCCATGGCTTCTTCTTTCTTTGTATTTTCAGTGGAAATGAAGAAAAGATGATGATACATTTTGTTTTTCCATTATTTTACTTAAGTTATTTACAAATTACTATATTAACCTTGTTTAAATAAACATTAAAATCACTTAATGTATGCCCCTAATAGTCAGCTCACAATTGAAATGGTCTAATTACCACTTAAGGGCTCTTAATTTAAGGTTATATAGTTATTTAATACCTTTAGCTATTAGAACATCACTTTTTCACTTTACGCGATTTAGTCCTTTTTATCGAATTGAGCATTCAAACGATAAAATTTCTTAATGAAACTTTCACACAATTATACTATCATGCTGTAAACATTAAAATAATTAATTTGACTTCAGATTTGTGGTTTTGAAACTACTATTTTGATTTGACTAAAAATGGGCTGTTACAACTTTTGATATCAAACATTTAAGTTCAGTATATCATGAAGCATAAAAACATTAAGATTTTCAAAATTTTTGACCCATCAATAAGTTATACAGGTAATTTGATTATCCTAGAAGAATAAAAAAGTCATAAATGCAATTATTTAATATGATGTTAATTCGTAAATAAGTTTACCTATATCACATAGGGCTTTTTGACTTGTAACGTTTTGAGGCTTAGGACAGGTATGTATTTCAAGAACAGTAAGCATCAAATAGTTTCAAACACGAAAATTGTTTAGCACATCGTATTGTTCCATATTCTACCCCCTTAGCGACCTTTACCCGCTCACCCCTTTATTTCTCCTTCTCTCACCTTTCTTATTTCTCCATAGGAAATCACAACATATTACAACAACTATGGCTAGCTCATGAGTTTGTGTGCACTAATGAATGAGTCTCTCTATTTTTGGTGACTTTGTCACTTTTCATTATTCTTTCTCAATACATTTCTCATTCACAGATGCTTTTACTCTTAAGAGATTTTTCTACTCATTTTGTATTTTCTTTTTGGATTTTTCTTTTGCTGCACATATTGGCTAACCTATAATTACTATATCACACTGATCTTCCCTATTCCATTCTATTTTACAAAATTCCGCTATAATGTATCGACTTAACCTTTAATTTTTAGGGCTAGACATATATAGTCATGCAGTTTAGGACCAAAGAAAAAGGGTAAATACAAATTAACATTTTTAGGTCAGATTTTGCATGAAGGCTCATCAAGAAGTGTTTTTTGACTCAAATATAGGTGCTAAGGATGAATAAATAAGGTTAGATTTTTTTCTCTAGGTGTATACCAAACAATGCTTTAGGCCATCCCTAGGTATCTTAATATTCACAAATTTAATCAATCAAATAATCAAAAAGTGATTAATTTATCATACATACTAGCATGCTCGTTTCCCTATATTTCCCATATCATATGGTACATTCAATTTCTCAATGCCTATTTATAGTGTAATATATAGAATTTAGTAGTCTAGTAATATAAAAATTAAAATCATCTACTATCATGCCAAATTTATAGTAAATACAATCAACCTATATACATGCCCTTAACTAATCACTTGTGTTTCTTCAAGCTCAAGCACACCATTGACAATAAAAATTAAAAGAAAGACATAAAAATTGAAACAAATTTCCTATGTTACCCCCTACACTTTAGATAACACGTTGTCCTCAATGTGTAGCTTTGAAAGGATAAAGAAAGAAGTTATCCGATTAATTGTAGTAGTTCCGTAAGCTATTGGCGGGTGTTTCCTTCTTTGATCATTGTGAGTTCAAAATTGTTACGCTTCTTCCGTGTGGGTTCCTGTATAGAAAACTTTAAAATAGAAAAATAAACTAAATAACAACCTATTCCTATGACACAAATGATCCAAAAATTAATTACAGTATTAAAACAATAAAGTTTAAAAATTTAGTCTAATCCTCCTTCTCTTCTACCTCTTTTCTATCTTCCTCTTCACTATCACCTCTTTCTTCACTCCCTTGCTCTTCTTCTCCATGATTAGTTCGCATCAGGCCAAGCATCTTTGGGAGATAATTAGGAACTCTCATGTTGTTCCGCCGTGAAAATTTTTGAAGGACCGGGCCTATTTCTTGCATCGATCATATCATTTTGTCTATTTTTGCTTCATTTCTCTCACCAATTTCTCTTCAAGACATCATCTTTCCTTTCTTTTGAGTGAGGCAAGGACATCCATCTTTTCCTTTCTCCTCTGGCTCCAATGAATAATCAGCTTTCGGTTCAGTTCTATGTACTAGGTGTACATCGAATCATCCATTAAACTCCTTGTTGGGCTCATGAACTGGTCATTGTCTTCCATTGGAACCTTCGAGCTCTTACAAAGTGCCGTCACAAGATAGGGAAAGAAAATCCCACCCTTCTGGCCACTAACAGAATGGTTCATACTCTGATGGATCCATTTTCCTATGCGTATCTATTTTTTTCTATAAAATGCCATATAATAAAAAAACTTGGAATGTATTGACATTAGAAACATTAAAAGCGGGTGTAATTCTAGTGAAAATAAATTGCATCCACAATTTAGCTATTGGAAACATTATTGCTTGATTGAAATTAGTTGGTAGTCTGGTATCGGGTCAGAGATTCCATTCACCTCAATTTTTAGTTAGATACTTAACAGTGCTTTCTAGATCAACATCTTTAAATTTCATTAGATTAATATTTTCTAAATAGTCTAACTCATAATATGTAGCATCATAATATTTAAATTTTTTTGGGGAGAATGACACATTCTTCCCTCTTACTGTTACCATTTTCCACATTACCCTATGTGGCCTCCGGGTTTCCTCATCCTTAAAAGTAGCATAAAATTCTTGGACGAGTGGGATAACAATATTTTCTTTTGGGATTGAGTAGAAGCATTCCCATTTATGACATCGTACTAAAGACCAAATTTCATTGCAAAGAACCATCGATGGTTGGAATCCCCTTTCTTGAACAAAAGTTTTTGCATTGAAGTTCGAGAAAAAACTTCATGGCTTTTTGGTTTTGAAATTTTAAGAGATTCAAAATTGTCGATGGTTCTTGTACGCTATTTTTTGTACTCTTCTTAGAGGGCATATCCGATATTAAACTTTAGAAAAAGTAATAAATTTATGCAATGTATTTCACTAGCAATGGAACAATAAAATTCAAGTTTGGAACTTTTAACCTCGTAAAATTTTCCCAGATTCCCTTGAAAAGCTCACTCGTTGTCGTTTCTTTGATTTTTTTTCTCTTGCTTTGGCACCAAATCATCTTGAAAGAAAAGGGAATTTGCAACAAACTGAATATGCAAAGTGAAAAAGGGGTTTAGGGTTTAAGAGGTTTTAAGAAATTTTGAAGTATTTGAGAGGGTTTAAATGTTAAAAGAGCTTCAATCTTAGGTTAAAAATAGTTTTTAGGTTTTTAAAATGGTGTCTTAATGCTAAAAATTACAACTCAACTAGCATTCCCAACTCGCCAAATGGATTGGCGAGCACTAGCTCACCAAACATCCTGATGAACATGAGTTTGCCAAACACACTAACGAACACCAGTTCACCAAACTCTCTGGCAAACCGAACTTGCAGTGAACCTGGCGAACTGCTTACCCCATCTTCTGGTGTACATTGCTTCACCAAATCTTTGGTGGACTCCTTATTGAAATTCTTTTGGTGAGCCCCCTTATTGCAGAAACCTTAGTGAACTCTCACTTGCGAGGGCAAAGCTTCTAGACCCAATCTCAAGATGTTAAGCATTGTGACCTCAGGCCACTCAATGTCGTGACAGGACTTACTTTTGGTCGATGTTGTGACGAGGAAGATTACTCGTCGAGACATAGCCTATATTATTGATAAAAATAAACTATTTGGTACTTATTTCAATGATTCTAAAGTAATGCCCCAAACTTGACAGAGTAGGTTCGACCCGAATCTGGTGAGCTACATTAGCCATCGAAGTGACTCTTTGTTAACTCCCAACCTAACCTCCAACACATCACTTAGAAATAAAAAATATTGTTTTAAGTTATAACACTGCAGCAAAAATAATTTACATAAAGGGAAACATGTGACCTTACAAAGCTACCAAGAAAGGTTTATGATAAAATACATGATAAAATACAATATAAGTTCGCAATTCAATATAGGTTCATACATAACAACTTAGATTAGGTTTGCTCATACAAGCTCACAGTACAAATTAACTCTTTCATTCACTTAAAACTTAAATTCACATTACAACACTTTGCATACCTTACTAAGTCAACACTTAAACATACACTAAAGGTTTGCATACAAACAGGCTTCACAAGTAATAGTTTGTACATGCAAGGGTTTCATATGCATACAATAACATAAGTTCACTTAAGACAATAACATATACGTTTGCAACAAATATTTGAGTTTGCATATATATATATGGGTTCTTACAATTTACCTGGGTTAGTAAGTAATAAAACTATTACTTACAAAGGTATGCATGTAATTTTCAAATTTTCAAACACACACAGGGGTCACAAAAAACAATACTTAGTAATAAATATGACTTTCATTTTTTGACAAAGATTAAGGTTAATCACATAACACTTATGCATGGAAAACATAAATTTTTATTCAAAATAAAAGATAACCAAGTATTTTAAGACATGGTTTGCAAAAACAATATAAGCAAGATTTAAACAAAGCAAATAAGATTTAAGCTTAAAGAAGTTGTTTCAATAACATATTCAGAATTTATTGCCTAAAATTGCATAAAAATAAACCCCATCGTCTATTTTGCCAAGGTTCACGAATAGCTAGTCGAGAGAGAACCTTGCTAAGTTATCAACCTCGCCACTACTATCCGCGACCTACTTACCTATGATGTAAAAGAGGTGAGTGGGTGAGTTCATTGTGAACTCAGTGACTAACTAGGAATCAACAGAGTATGCTTTAAAACATAGCTTAAAATAGAAAGAAGACTTAGTCTTAAAAATCGTTTAGTGTGCTGGGTTCGCGAGTGAGGTTGTATGACCTAGTTCCAAGATCCTGTCATAAAACATAAGTCTGTAAAACTAAGTTGTATTCATACTTAAAAACATAGCATGTGCTTTCTGAAAACAAGACTTATAGAATACAAAAGCATGCTCACATACTTATCTTATCAGAATCACTGAGAGACATAATAATGTTCTTGCATTTAACACACTTATCAAAATTTATCTTGTTGGATATGTGGATCTCCTTATAACTCATCAGAATGAAGCAAAGACTCATTATAAAATGTCTCATAACTGCGGCATGGGGCAATACAATTTCCTGTACACCACTATGTCCTAATGAATGAAGTATAGCTCGACATTCCCTTATCACTCCACATGTCCCAAAGACTTAACGATCGAAACCACAGGAACAAAAAGGTGAATATTCACAATCCTTTTGTTATACATAAATATCCAACATAAATATCAAAGGAGCATGCACAGAGACTTATTACAAAGAGCTCGCATAGGGAGCTAGGCTCACAACGGAGCTTGCACAGAATCTTGTCACATAGAGCTCGTACAAAAAGCTCATAACAACACAGTTTCATAAAACAAGACTTCAAAAATTTCATAAAATAAGACTTCAAAAATGTTTCTTAAAAACATAGGCTCGCATAGGAGATCACATAAAACTTAACTTTTAAACATATTTTAAAATCGTATTTTGTAAATAGAGTCTAAGAAGTTGAAAATAGGGTTTTGCAGAAAACTTACTTTTAAAACAAAATAGTTTAAAATCATAACAGATAACATACTTGAAGTAATTTCTTAATCACCCATACTTTAAAAGCACAATAGCAAACATCCTTGTGACGAAACCCATATCACTCACTAAAAACTAAGAATTAAACAAGCTTGGCTTTTCCATTATCCTTGTTGATAGATGGTACGACTGGCTCTGTCACATCCCATTTTTTTAATTAATTTAATTTAGTAAAGTGAGTGAATCTGCTAGCTCTTATGTCTTAAAATTATTCGTGCATTATTAACAAGTATTGTGGCTTAGTGGTAGGAAGCTCATTAGCTATCTTTGATGTCTCTAGTTTGAACCCCTTTGTGCATATATTTTTTATTTAATATTTTCACATTTTTAGCATGTGCTAGCTAGCCTTGCCATCCACCTATGTTACCATATAGGGAGGATTCCTTTCCTCCATTAGCAAGTCAAACTTGCCTTTTTAAAAATGAAATAATCCTCTTTTTCCCTCCTTGTTTCACTCCTTTGCCAAAAGCTCTTCTCTTGCCATAAGCTTGTAGTGCATTGAGCCTGGTACCAAGCTACAACATCCCTTGTGCTGTCCATCACCCCCATTTGCACCCTAGTCTTCATGTTTTTCATTTTCTTCCTCTCTTTTTTCTCTCTTTTTGGCCACCACAACCACCACCCTTTTATTTTTACCACCATGAGCTTATCTACACCACAGTCTACAACCAACATTCCCTCACTTTTCCTTTCGGTTTCCCTTTCCTTCTTCCACCATGCGTCATTGTGTCCACCACCTCCACCACCGCAGATCACCATATCATCTGCTATTTTTCTTTACTTCTCTCTTTTTCTCCTCTCTTTTAATTAAAAGTGATTGAACCTTCCTCTCTACTTATATTTTGCACCACCATCGGACAGCCGTATTCCCCATAGCCAGACCACCGCCACCGTTTTCGTCGGACAATCATCATCGTCGATTATTTAACCATCAATTTCGCTCTATTTTTATTCCTTCAATCATCTCGTAATGAAACAAGTGTAAGCGAAGTTTAGAATTGAAAATCATTCGTCTTAAGAATTTGTGACATGGCGGAATGGTTTAGGGCCTAAATAATTAGTATATTTTTTTATTATTTCAAAAATAATTAGTACTAATACGATCTTAAGTTATCATAAAGGACTAAATATCAGTCCTCCGAGAAATTAATAGTGAAACATCGCAAGAGTGACGTATCCGAGCATTCGAATTGAGGATGAGATTTTCACATTAGATCACCTATTAAAAGTCAAGTTATTCAAATAGATCCTGACTAAAATGGGTTAATTGTGAGTTTAGATTTTTTATCAAGGCTAAACCTAAATGAAACTTCTACAAGGGAGCAAACAATTTAGATTTACATTAAGGTGTAGGATTTAACTCTCGTTTTAAGTGAAGTTTAATATTACTATTTAATTAAAATGTTAATTAATTAATTATACTCTTGTGGAGTCGAAAAAAAAATCAATCAAAGAAGAAACCAAGTAAGTGACCTAAACTATTAAGTGTTGTGAAATTCCATGATGTGTGATATATGATATATGTAAAGTTGACCTCAACTCTATGTTATATGATTTATGCCTAGATTGATATGTGATGATTTAAACATGTGATATATGTGTATGGGTATGTTAAGATCCATGTTCTAATATAAATATGTATATTAAACTGTGCTAAAGTGAAAACTATGTGATATGTGAAAATGTGAGCATGATACATGCAATCGAGAAATATGAGTTATGAGCATGAATATATGAAAATTTTGAAAAGTGAAACATATGTGTTTAAATGGCCATATCACATACATGGAGTGGGATTTTTAAATGAGGAAGCTATGTGGTAGTTTAATTGTAATTATGTGGCCGTTATCAACAATTATGTGGTGGTTTATACACGATGTGTTATGTGACCGTTTATCGATATCTATGTGGTGGCTTGTCCACAAACTGGTGTGTTATTGGATGGACGAGTTTTGGGGAACTCGATATTGGTGGGTAGTGGAGATGGGTAGGAAATCTTATATTTATGCATTATTCATAAGCATGCCATGTTTGATTCAATAAATGGGATAATATGTAAATTCTATGAAAAATGCCTGGTGGTATTTTAATGTGTTATGTTTTAAAATAAGTGTTTGTTTTGATCTCACACTGAGCCTTTTAAAGCTCCCCCATGGTATTCGTGTGTGTTAGGTAATCCTCGCACTTAAGGCTCGAATTTGGATCTTCGGAGAGGTTCTTGGTATAATATGTTTTCATGATTACAGATTTTAGATATAGTTTGGTGTTTTATTGACTTTTTAAACTTCTTTTGGGATTTTACTATGGACTTTAAATACTACCTGTGATTTTGTTATAAAGAAATCTAAGACCTCCCAAAGTCGATCTGAGGTAAGTGTTCTTTAGATGTAAAACTATAGACCTTAAAACTATAAGAATGTGAAAATTATGGATTGTGAAACTATAGGAAACTTTTAGACTGAGACAACTTTAGATATTTAAAAAAATGATGAATAAATGAAATTCATATAAAAACGATAAAACAAAAATTTAATTAAGAAAATATTCAAGTGATAATGATAAAACTTATCTTTCTTAACAATATAAAACCTTAAAAATGAGTACTCACAGTGTTAGAACTAGAGGAATGAGAGCTCGTGGATCATCGAGTCAAGGAGCCCAAATCGACTCATCTGCATCTCGGGTGCAAACCCCTGAGCGTATTGTAGAGAATGTGGAGTGAGCACCTACTATTAATGAGAGTCAGTAAGAGCTTGTGAATGAGGCTGTATCGCAGGCCATGTTGTGAGTTTCAGAACGAGTAGCGGGTGTCGAAGCTGGTGCTAATAGCCATGGCACGACTACTAAGAGGCTCCGATCGAGTAGAGTCGAATTCTTTAGGGGCATTACTGGGATAAACCCCACTATAGCCGAGTATCTGTTAGAGGCTATAAAGAGGATTCTCGACGATATAGAGTGTACCCTTGGACAAAAGCTTAAAGGGATTGTGTCATTACTGCATGATGAGGCCTACCACTGGTGGCAAGCTATTGTGAGAGGCACCTAAGCTAATCACTTAACATGGGATTACTTTCTGGAGGCATTCTAGAAGAAATATATGGGAATAAGATATGTAAAGGCCAAGCGGCTTGAGTTTATTGAGTTGAGGTAAGGGAATATGTCAGTGGGTGACTATAAGGTGGAGTTCTTAAAGCTTAGTCACTATGTTACAGGAATGGTAGCTAATGAGCAAGATAAGTGTGCCCGATTTGAATTTGGGCTTAGATCTGATTTGATGATGTAAGTGGCTCTAATGCAAGAGAGGGTCTTTGAAGCTTTGCTAAATAAAATCAAGATTTGTGAGGAGGTTAGGCGTATTGAGTACGAACGAAAGAAGCAAGTGAGAGCTTCAACTAAGAGAGATATCGGTCCTAATAGACAGGCTCAGTGTCTAGTTAAGCAAGCCAGAGATGATCAACCCCGCTAGAACTTTGTTGCAGCAAGGGATATGATCCAGAATTGTGCCACCTGTGGCAAGAGACATCTAGGTGAGTGTTGGAGAGGCATAGGTGCATGCCTAAAATGTGGGTTACTAGACCATAAGATTCAAGAATATCCTCAATTAAATGACTAGGTGCAAGTACAAGGTCAGAATTGTGCACCAAATTAGAAAGCTGGTTAGCAGCCACAACGAGCTCAAAGATAAAATAGAGGAGGTAATGTGGGCCAAAGACAGTAAGCATCGAGTTAGGGTGCTAATCGAGTTGATGTAAGGCAACCAACACTTGTGTATGCGACCAGACGCCGAGAGGGTCGTGATACTGTCTATGTGATAACAGGTACCTTTACTATTAATGGCATTTCTTATTTTGTATTGATAGATAATGGTTTTACCTATTCGTATGTATCCTTTATGATGGATGAGAAATTGGGTATTCAAGTAGAGGAAATAATCAGTGATGCGACAATACTTAGTTCCTTAGGACAATCTGCACAAGTGAACAAAATCTATAAGCGATGCCATTTGCAACTGCAAGGTGAGATGTTCCATACCGACCTTATGAAATTACCCTTTGGAGAACTCAATCTTATATTGGGAATGGATTGGTTGAGCAAGCATCAAGTCATCTTAGAATTCGATACTAAACAAGTTACCTTGAGGATTACTTCTGGGAATGAGATTATTGTAGTTGGGGAGAATCAAAATTATCTTACTAATGTGATTTTTGCCTTGGTACAAGATAAGTTGGTCTATAAAGGGTGTGATGCCTATCTCACATACATCTTAGACATGAATGTGGATAGTGTTGCATTGCAAAATATTCGTATGGTGAAGAGTTTCCTAACGTCTTTCCTAAGGAGCTACCTGGTTTACCTCCTGAACGTGAGGTCAAGTTTGGAATTGAGTTGCTTCCTGGTATAGTATCGGTGTCCATTGTAACTTATCGCATGGAACTTAAAGAACTCAAGGAGCTTAAGGCTCAATTACAAGAATTGATGGATCATGTATTCATAAGGCCAAATGTGTCACCGTGGGGAGCTCTGGTCCTTTCAGTGAAAAGAAAGGATGGATCTAGAAGTTGTGCATCGATTTAGCTAAATAAGCTGACCGTGAAGAATAAATATCCATTGTCAAGGATCGATGACTTATTCGACCAATTCCATGGTGCTACGGCCTTCTTTAAGATTGATCTGAGGTTAAGGTATTATCAGTTACAAGTGAAGGAGGTTGATGTGTCGAAGACTACTTTCAAGACTTGGTATGGGCATTACAAGTTTTTAGTGATGCCTTTCAATCTTACGAATGCTCTTGCCGTGTTCATGTACTTAATAAATAGGGTCTTTAAATCCTATCTTGATCGATTCGTTGTAGCCTTTTTCGATGATATCTTGATCTACTCCAAGTCTGAGTTGGAGCATGAGGAGCAATTAAGGTTGGTTCTTCAAACTTTAAGTGAGAAAAAGTTGTATGCGAAGCCCAGTAAGTGCGAGTTTTGGCTCCGAGAGGTGATGTTTTTGGGACATGTAGTATCTATTGAGGGTATTCACGTAAATCCAAAGAAAATCGAGGCTATCCTAGATTGGGAGTAGCCTAATAATGTTTGTGAGATTCAGAGTTTTCTCAGACTTGCTGGCTATTATAGGAGGTTCGCTGAAGGATTTTCGCTGATTGTGGCTCTGATGATTAAAATGTTGAGAAAGACTACACCATTTAAGTGGACCATTGAGTAGCAAGCTAGCTTTAAGAAACTTAAGGCAATTTTAACTCAAGTACCAGTGTTGATTCAACCTAAGTCTGGGAAAGATTATATGGTCTATAGTGATGGATCCCATTTTGGTCTTGGATGCGTGCTGATGCAAGATGGAAAGGTTGTAGCATACCCTTCGAGGAAACTCAAGCCACATGAGTACAACTATCCGATGCATGATTTTGAATTGGTTGCTGTGGTATTCGCTGTTAAGATTTGGATGGTTTGTCTTTATAGGGAAAAATGTGGCATCTATACAAATCCTAAGCGTAATAGCCCTTTTTTTGGTCAAATCAGAATATTGGTTTTGGGACCACAAATTCGAAGTCAAAATATTTATTTTATTATTTTAATAAGGTTTACAGCATGATAGAATTATTGTGTGAAAGTTTTGTAAAGAAATTTACTGTTTGAATGCTTAATTTGATAAAAAAGACTAAATCGCATAAAGTCTAAAAGTGGAGTTCTATTAGCTAAAAGTATCTAATAGCCATGGAACTTTAATTTAGAGGTCCTTATGTTGTTATTTGACCATTAATTGTATGAGTGGACTTTTATGTACATTATATATGTTGTTTTAATGGTTTATTAGTATGGTTAAAATGGTAATTTAATTAATTAATGTTAATTTAATAAAACAAAACTATTTTTATTCTTCATTCATCTTCTTCAACCAAATAAAAGGCAAGAATAGCTGTTTTTACAGCTTCAAATATTTGGTCACTTCACCTTGAGCATGTAAGTCCATTTTTGTTTGGTTTTTAATGATTTCTATGTTTTTGAGATCGTTGTTTCGTATTCTAGCTAGCTCGTACCTTAGATTTTGAAACTGTTAAAGATTTAACATGTTGCCATTGTTGAATGCTTGAGTAATTTGATGAATTAAGATGTATTTGGAAGGTTTAATTGTGACAGCCCTAATTTGACCCTAGTCGGGAAGTGGTTTTGGGACCACAAAACCGAGTCACGAAAATAATTAAATGTTATATTCTATGCTTATTATATGTGAAAGTGCATGTGTGAAAGTATCGTGTCTTAATTTTGTCATTTGAATGTGGAATTAGCTAAAAAGGACTTGTTTGAGAAACTTTGATAATGTGGTAGGTGAATGTCCAAGTGATTAATGTTGTAAATTACTAAAGTAGAGGATTTGCATGTCTATTTTACCACTTTATTTAAGGGGACGGTAGTGGGGATTGGTTTAATGCATCATGTGCTTGATAATATTAAAATTATAACTTAAATTATGGTATAAAATAATATATGTTATTTTATATCATAAAATGGGGTGATAAAAAAAAAGAGAACTTTATTTTTTTTTCTTTTCTATCACTTAGCCGAAACCTAAGAAAACAAATAAGAGAAGAGAAGCTCTTGAATATTCAGTCACTTGGGGAAGAAAAATTCAAGGTAAGTTCATGGTAGTTTGGTTGAAAATTCATGTTTTTGAGTTCCTCTCTTGGTTCTACTTTAAACCCATGAATTAATTAGTTAAATGTTGGTTAATTGTGCATTTGGTCATTATAGGAAATTCCAAAAAAAAAAAGATTTGTGTTTGATGATAAAAATTGATGAATGGAAGTTTGATAGACTATAATGTTAAAATCCATGTGATTGTGAGTTTATAAGTTTAAAATTTTGAAATTAGAACTATGTGTGCCTCAATTGCTTGGATTGGGCATTAGGCTATATTATGTAATGCAAAGAAAGTTTGGTGTTGGATGTTTTAAATGATTTAGATAGTTATTAATTAAGTTTGAGGATTGGTACTTATGTATAAATGGTTTAAAAGGAGCATTCGGCCATGATGAAATATTATGATGAAGTGATGTTAAATTTGCCCTTAATATTTCCGGATAAGTTACTTAGTTAAGCTTGTTAAATTTGCCCTTAATATTTCCGGATAAGTTACTTAGTTAAGCTTGTTAAATTTGCCCTTATTATTTCAGGATAAGTTACTTAGTTAAAGAAAATTTTTAAAGTACTTAGTTAATTGATACTAGGTTAATGGTGTGTGTATATATTAATATAAACTTTGTATATGTACTAAAGGTTGTAGATGAATTCGGCCTTGGGAGAAATTTTGGTATAAAATGCTTGAATGTTAAATAGGTTATTGCTTTAATGACAGAATGTGTCAAAGGCTAATGCATGGACTAGTCGATCAATATGTGTTAAAAGGGAAACGTAAATAAATACCTATTTGATGAGCTATATATATATATATATATATTCGGCTATATGGTAAAGATATGTATATGAAAATATGATAAGCCTTATGAGTTTTGTGTTTGTGTATGTGAACTAAGTATACAATGAATATTCGATCATAAAGGTGTACATGAGAAAATGTTAAATTGCTTAATGTGATTAAAAAAAAAATGTGCATGACAATTTTGTATTTGGGCTAAAAGTAGCTAAATGGCCTATTAAATTTCTTGTCATATTAGGCCATAAGCTAGCATGATGGGACTTTAATAAGTTAAATTTTGTTTGAATTAGCTTAAGAGCATAGAGACCCAAGGTTGGACAGGGGAAAAGAGAAAGTAGTTGAATAGCCGATCAGAGACTGTTCAAAAATATCCGAGGTAAGTTTTAAGTAGTTAAATGTAAATATTCGATAATGACATGACAGATTATGAGAATTAAGTATTACTTGTCATATATGTATATGGCCGAATGACATTTGTAATGGAAGTAAAATGTGATATGCTTTTATGATCAAATGATAGTGTTAGATGAAGATGAGTAAGATATTACGTGTAAACTATCAAATGATAAATGTGAGTGATGAAATAAAATAAAAGTGAATAAAATGTAGGATGATATGCTCGAATGATGCTGGTACCTAATTTGGTGTGATTGTGTTATATGAAACTCGTTGATTTGAATATCGTACAGATACTATCCGGGCCTTTGAGCCTAGCAGGCAATAATGCCGGTGAAATGATATCGGGCTTCGAGCCTAGCAAGGAAAATGCCGGTGAATGAATTCAGGTTTTAAACCTAGCAGGAAATAATGCCGGTGAAATGATATCAGGCTTTGAGCCTAGCAGGCGAAATGCCAGTTAATGAATTCGGGTTTTAAACCTAGCAGGTTGAATGCCGATGATTTGATAAAAGTCTAAAACTAAGATACCTCGTGTTAGAACGACAAATGAATACATTCAATACGTTAAATTGGCTAGGTACGTATTATGTATTCATATGTGAGTATGATTTGAATTGAATCATAAGTGTATAATGTGATACATATATGAATAAATGTTATATCTATATTTATGATCATGATACATTCGGTCAAGGTGTGAAAGTATGTGAAAATATTCGATTTATTTATGCTATATGAATTCAGATTAAGTGAAATAAGAATGCTAATTGTGCATTATGTGCTTGTGTATATTCGGCCAAATGGTGATCTATCTAGAAAATGACCTCTTGAGAAATTGAATAATCTATGTATAATTGAGTTTATTTGTTGCATTGCTTAAAACTTACTAAGCTTATGAAAGCTTACTCCGTTTGTTACGTTTCTCTGTTTTATAGATTGTTGAATCCAGTCACCTGCTCAAAAAGGGATCGTCAGCAACTCGTCGCACTATCTATCATTTTGGTATTACTATGTTTTAAAGCTAGTATGGCATGTATAGAATAGACTTAAGTGAATGGTATTTTTGAGATGTTGTTTTACATGGGCCATGCGAATATGGCATCTTTTGAATGTTTGTATAAAGTTTTTGAATGTATCTAAAAGTTAATGTTCTTATATTTGTGTGATTGAACAGATGTGGTATTTTGGGTTGGTAACACTTCATAACCCATTCCGGCGACAGATACGGGTTATAGGGGTGTTACATTAATGTTAGATTAATAGTTTTTGTAAAGTGGTTTTTGACAAAAATGTCAAAAAGGGGTTAAGTTGTGAAAATGTAAAATTATGTGGGTAAAAGTGTGAATAAATAAAAGATATGGGCTGCTAGGGACTCCATTAAAATTTGGCTAAACATGGGTTTGTGATTATTTGCATGAATTTGCAATTTTATGTGATAATGACTAAATTGTAAAAGTGTGAAACATTAGGGGCAAATGTGTAAATTTGCCAAAATATGAATTATAGGCTAAATTGAATAGACCAAATATTGGATGTGCTAAATTTTATAATATATAGATCAAGATAAGCCGAGATCGGGATTAGATTGGGGAAAAAGAAAAGTGGACGAATAGTTGATAATTTCCATCCGAACAACTCGAGGTAAGTTCTTATAATTAGAATCAAACTTTTAAATACTTGTAATTATTTGAAATGAATGTATGTAATTGAATAAATGATCTACTTTAAATACGAATGCCTTCCGGATATAGTCTGATGGTTACCGAGCCTCATTTGAACCGTAGGAATTTGTAGGATACGAGTGACATGTCACTAGGGTTAAAGTCTAGGTTGAGATCCTGCATGTGTTGCAGACTCACCTCAGCTCGTATGAGCTTACCGATATATCAGCTCGTAAGAGCTTACTGTTCTCAGGTCGTTAGAGCTTACTGTTTCAGCTCAATATAGCTTACTGTCCATCAGCTCAGGAGGAGCTTACCGATCATAGCTCGAAAGAATGAATATGATGATGAATTTATGGATTACCGATTAATACACCTAGTGTGTATCACCCGTGTATCTATCGATACTCTAATAGGTTCAACGGGCATAAATTCTATTATTGGTTATGTGAAAAAGTTATGTGTTATACAGATGAATTTCTGTTATATGGATGAAGTACTGTTTAAACGGATGAGTTACTGTTATCGAATGATTTACTATTTATATGATTAAGAGTGAAATGTTACAAATGATGTACATGATATAGGAATTTGAAATGATACAATGTATTGAGTATTAAATTGAGATAATGGATGATTATATATACTTATGTGACTAATTTGTTGATGAATGCTTGTGTATAGGCATTTGACAAGTGAATTTGATAAACCTTGTTTAATTGTTTGATTATGTATAAATGGTAAGTTAAATTCTAAATTATACGGGCTTACTAAGGGATAAAGCTTACTCTGTTTCTTTTTCGTGTTTTATAGAGGTTTGATAGCTAGCTCGATTCGAATAAAGTCAGAGTTACGCAACACACTATCCAGCTGCCGATTGGTACCTTTGAACTTATGATTATATGTAAATATGACATGTATAGGCTAGTTATAAAGATGATAGTTATAGTTACTTAGGATGGTAATTTTGGTACATGTTGTGGTATATGTTAAAGCCATGTGATTTGGCTGTTATAATGTTTAGGTTGTATATATGCACTCAAATATGGTATGTTTTGGCAAGTAGTAGATGAAATAGAAATATGCAATGTGGTTTTGATATGTGATAAGCATATGAATGGAAAATGCATGATTTTAATTAAGTATTTGAATACTATGTTGAATTGGCATAAAATGTATATGAAATGTTGTGGATTGGCTACTTATTGAGTTATAAATGTTGCAAATTATGTATATGCAGGTATGAAATAATAGGGTGGCAAAATGGCTTTGCAAATAGCCTATTTTTGTCCACAAGGACAGAGACACGGGCGTGTGTCTCATTCGTGTGTGACACACGGTCATGTTACACGACCATGTGTCCCCTGGTGTTGAAATTAAAATGAAGTCAGTATGCTCCACACGATCTCATACACGGGCGTGTGACTGGCCGTTTGGTACAAGTCAGTATACCCCTTAATTGGCACATGGCGTAGCATACGGGCATGTGACTTGGCCGTGTTGCATAAGTCAGTATACCCTATAGGTTTGGCACGGCCTAGCACACGGCTTGGTACACGAGCGTGTGTGGCCACTTCGAAGGGCACACGGGCTAGACACAAGGACGTGTGGTTGGCTGTGTGAGCCAAGTCAGTATGTACCCCCTGTTTTTACACGGCTGGCGACACAGTTGTGTCTAGTGGTCGTGTGAGACACACGGCCTGCCCACACTGGCGTGTGTCCTTTGTATGAAGCAAAAATTTTCTAAGTTTCCTAAACATGAATTATCGGTTTAGTCCCAAACCATTTCTAAGCATGTTTAAGGCCTCGTAGGCTATTATAAGGGACAAATTGATAGAGAATGAATGATGATTGTATGAATTGATTAAATGTATGAGAAAAGTACAGTTACTTGTTATAAGTCCGATAATGCTTCATAACCCTATTCTGACATTGAATATGGGTGAGGGGTGTTACAATAAGAGTCTTAAGTATCTTCTCATCGAAAACGAGTTTAACATAAGACAGAGGCATCAGATTGAGCTTTTGAAAGATTATGACTGTACCATCGAGTACAATTTGAGTAAGGTTAATGTTGTGGCAGATGCGTTGAGTAGGAAGTTCATGTCAAAGTTGAGAGCAATGTTCGCTAGGTTGATTTTATCTGATAATGGTGGTTTGCTTGCAGAGTTACAAGTGCGACCAACTTTGATTGAAGAGATTAGGATGAAGTAGATTTTAGATTCATCATTAGAACCCCATGTGAAGCTTGTTAAGGAGGGTAAGACTTCACATTTTGCTTATAATTTTGAAGGAATCTTGTGTTACCGTGGAAGATTTTGTGTGCTTTTTGATTTTGAGTTAGGGCAATCTTTACTTTGGGAAGTGGATAATAGTCCCTATGCTATGCATCCTAGAGGTAGTAAGATGTATAGAGAACTTTGTGAGTAGTATTTGTGGCCAGGATTGAAACATTATGTGGCAGACTTTGTGGCTAGATGCTTGACGTGCCAACAAGTAAAGGCTAAACACCAATTTCCTTCAAGTTTTCTCCAACCTATTCAAGCTTCTCAGTGGAAGTGGGAGCGTATCACTATGGATTTTGTTAGTGGATTACAGTTGACATTGTCTAAGAAAGATTCTTTTTGGGTGATTGTAGATCGATTGACAAAATTTTCCTTTTTCTTACTTGCGTGTACTGGTTATTCATTGTAGAAGTTGGTGAGGTTGTACATCACTGAGATTGTAAGACTTCATGAGGTACCAATGTCTATCATTTTTTATAGAGATCCTCACTTTATGTCACGATTTTGGAAAAGTCTGTATGAGGCACTTGGCACAAGATTGAATTTTAGTACTGCTTATCATCCACAGTTTGATGGACAGTGTGAGAGGGTTATTCAGATTCTCGAGGATATGTTGCGAGGTTGTGTAATCAAATTCTAAGGTATTTGGGAAGAGCATTTACCGCTTGCAGAATTTGCTTATAACAATAGTTTTTTGTCAAGCATTCAAATGGCTCCGCATTAGGCATTGTATGGGCGCAAGTGTAGGACACCTTTGTGTTGGAGAAGTTTGGGAGAAAAGAAAGTGCTGGGAAAAGATTTAGTTCAAGAGACTGAGAACAACATGAAGGTTATTCAGGATCAATTGAAAGTTGTAACAGATTGATAGAAGTCCTACTCTGACTTGAAGAGAAGGGACATTGAGTATAATGTGGGTGAGGAAGTCTTCTTTAAGGTTTCACCTTGGAAGAAGGTATTGAGATTTGGTCGTAAGAGGAAGTTGAGTCTAAGATTCATTAGACCTTATCGCATCATTAAGAGGATTGGACCGGTGGCTTATTAGTTAGAATTACCTCCTCAGTTGGATCGTATTCATAATGTGTTTTATGTGTCCATGTTGTGACGTTATCAATCTGACCCTTCTCATGTGCTTTCAGTAGAAGATATTGAAGTCCGTTCTAATTTGACATTTGAGGAGGAACCGGTACAAATCATTCATCATGATGTTAAAGTTTTAATAAGGAAGCAAGTTTTGCTTGTGAAAGTGTTCTGGAGAGATCAGGATTCGAGTGAGGCAACTGGGGAACTTGAAAATACGATGCGGCAACAATATGCTCACCTATTTCCATCAGGTAATTTTGAGGACGAAATTTAGAGTTGTCACATCCCATTTTTTAATTAATTTAATTTAGTGAAGAGGGTGAATCTACTAGCTCTTATGTCTTAAAATTATTTTCGCATTACTAAAATCAAGGAAGTGTTATCGCTTAGTGGCAAGAAGCTCCTTAGCTATCTTTAAGGTCTCTAGTTCAAACCCCTTTGTGCACTTTTTTTATTTAATATTTCCACATTTTTAGCAGATGCTAGCTAGCCTTGTCATCCGCCTATGTTACCATATAGGGAGGCTTCCTTTACTAGAAAAGAACCCTCCATTAGTAAGTCAAACCTGCCTTTTTTAAAATGAAACACATCCCTGTTTTCCCTTCTTGTTTCACTCCCTTGCAAAAAGCTCTTCTCTTACCATAAGCATGTGGTGCATTGAACCTAGTCATGGTTAACCAAGCTACACCACCCTTTGTTCCATCCATCACCCCTATTTGCACCCTAGTTGTAACACCCCTTACCCATATTCGAAATTGGAACAGGGTATGAGGCATTACTAGACTTATACACAAGCAATCATACAAAATCGAGAAGTAAATTTCCATCCAAATTTAAAACTTTTCACATACATTCATATCATCCCTAAAACGAGCCCACAAAGCCCAAAGCATACATTGAAAGCGATTCGGGACTAAATTGAAAACTTTATAAAATTTTACAATACTTAGAAAACTTTTCCTAAAACAAGGGTCACACGCCTGTGTGGTTTGGGGCACGCCCGTGTGGGCAGGCCGTGTGGTCACACACGCCCGTGTCCCTAATCCATATAACTCTCTGTTTGTCACCCAAGAACAAATTGAAGTCACATGGCCAAGACACACACCCTTGTTCGAGGCCGTGTCCTTCACACACGGTGAGACATCTGGTGCGTGTCTTATGCCCGTGTGGCCGTCATCGAGCATCTGTTTTGCAACAATTTAGGTGCAGGGGACACACGGCCGAATCACATGCCCATGGGGCTGACCATGTGGACAAAAACAAGGTTATTTACCAAGCCATTTTGCCACCCTCACTTGCACACATCTACACAACATCACATGGCACAAATTCAAGCAAGTAAGAGCAACCAAACCATTCACAATTATGACCATCACATACCAATGCCATCTCAACATCTATCATACACACAAAATCTATCATGCCATAAATCATTTATGTCAATATACCTTCAATAGGCTTCATTTAACTACTTTCTAGTTACCTTATTGTACACACAAATTCATCATCTCATCAATAGACCACATTACCAAAAATTTCACTTTCATGCCATAAATAACTTTTCTAAACAACTTTCGTTCACCAAGCATACCATGTTCATATCACCAAAGACATTGACATATATATGAATATACTTAGGCTTACTACTATATTAGCCAAATAAGCCAATTTACATGGCCAAATATCAAAACAAGCCTTTGACGATTACAAGCCATTACATTGGTTAAAATCATATGACGCATATAACAAAATGACCAAGTCCCTATACATGCCATAACTCAAAATACTTGAATTTATCAATACCCAAAATGATAACTTGATAATGTGATAGGATCTCTGGCGATCTCTAACTCAAGCTAGCTTCACGACACTATAAAACATAGGAAAGGAAGGGGGTAAGCTATATAGCTTAGTAAGTCCATATGAAAATAATAAGTAACTCTTACCAATCATTTACCAAGCCCAATAATATAAACACAAGATAATATAAATTGCATTAAAACTCACAGTTATAACTTATTCAGTCACATTGTTTGCTCTATCAATTTGCAAGCGTAATTTAGCATGTTTTGACATTAGCCTAACAGCCGTAATCTCTCCATTATAATAGATTTCCATAATCAACCAATCATTTCAAACCTTATAATAAGCATGCACATTAATTATGAGTATTCCCTTTTCAAGCACATATTTTAACATCTTTCAAATGTTTAAAGCTTATATCTTCTCATGCTTCCATAATCATTTTAATAGGCAAGTATGCCAATCTTTTGTTTTTCTCATATTGGATAAATCACATTTTGTGTGAATAAAATATGCTATATCATAACTCAATTTCGCACGAAGCTAATTACGCGATCGTCAACTGAATTTACCATGTATTTCATACATCACAAGTATAGACCGATAATCATAAGGTTTTCGCAAAACATTCTCATGGAAACCATGAACTCACAATATCATGAACTCAATGCTTATAAACTTTAAGTACATACCTGTACTAATTCGTAACACTTACATGCTCTTTCTTTTCTTTAACATACCCGTTGAGTTTCCCATTGAACCACTTGGAATACTAAAGGATACTCGGGGATCTCGTACACACAGTATCGTACCAATGCCATATCTCAGATACGGTCTTACATGTAATCTCGTATCGATGCCAATAGCCCAGCTATGGTCTTACGCGAAATCTCTTATCGATGCCATATCCCAGATATGGTCTTACACGTAATCTCAGTAACCCTAATGTCATGACATTTGTATCCTATCTATTCCTAAGGTTCAACCGAGACTTTCGCTGTATTGAATATCTATCGGTCATTTTCGTAGTGTCGTACTCAATAACATTCACATTTTATTTCAATAATATAGCATTTACCACAATCATATCAAATAAGCAATTATACATATATAATTTAATGCTTATTAAACATACGAACTTACCTCGACATAAAAATGGCGAAAAGGATGTAACCGTCAAATACTCGTTTTTCCCTATTCTAGTTTCGAACCTCATTTTTCTTGATCTATTATATCAAATTTAACTTATTTAACGATTATAATATTCAAATCAGTCCAAAATCACATTATGGAAAAAAATACATTTTTCCCCTAAAGTTTTACATTTTTACAATTTAGTCCTTGGGCTTATAAAATGATTTCTAGCAAATTTCTTCATTACCCAAGCCTAGCTGAATCTTTATTGTACTCATAACAGCCCACATTTTTCATTAAATCACACTTCTACTACTTATTTTATAACTTTTACAAATAAGTCCTTTTAGGCATTTTCATTGAAAATCACTTAGCAAAAGTCATTTATCAAACAACTAACATGCATTTCCTACCATTAAACATCAAAATACACAAATATCCATCATGGGTAAAATTTTAGACTTTAATTATGTCTTAAATTAATGGTAGAAATAGATAGATCATGTTACAAGGATTTCAAAAACATAAAAATCATTAAAAATGGGGCTAGAACGGATTTACAATCGAGCTTGAAAGCTTGAAAAACCCCAGCCATGGTTTCTCCTTGTAAAATTCAGCCATGGGAGGAAGATGGACAAAAATTGACTTTTAATTTCGCTTTTTAATTCATTTAATTATCAAATTACTAAAATGCCCATAATGAAAAACTTTAGAAACATATCTAACCATGTCCATTTTTGTCCAAAAACTTAACCAATGGTCTAATTATCATTTAAAGACCTCCAATTTAAAATTTCATAGCAATTAAACACCTCTAGCATGTAGAACTCAACTTTTGCACTTTTTACAATTTAGTCCTTTTGACCAAATTGAGTGCCCAAACGTCAAAATTTTCAAACGAAATTTTTACAAAATCAAATCATAAAATTGCATACCATAAAAAATATAATAAAAATAAAGTTTTCTTTTTTATTTGTGGTCCTGAAACCACCATTCCGACTAGACCGAAAATCGGGTTGTTACACTAGTCTCTATTTTTTTTTATTTTCTTCCTTTCATTTTTCTCTCTTTTTGGCCACCACAACCACTACCCTTTTCTTTTTAGCACTATGAGCTTATTTGCACCACCACCTCACCACCATCCACAACCAACATTCCCTAAATTTTCCTTTTGGTTTTCCCTCCCCTGTTCCATTGTGTGTTACCGTGTCCACCACCATTACCACCGCGAGTCATCTTCTCCTCCATCGATTTTCTTTACGTCTCTCTTTTTCTCCTCTCTTTTAATTAATAGTGATCGAACCCTCCTCCCTACTTATATTTTGCACCACCATCGAACAATCGCATTCCCCATAGCTAGACCACCTCCAAGCCGCCACCGTTGGACCATCGTCACTGCCAATTGTTCAACCATTGATTTTGTTTCATTTTCCTTTGATCATTTCATAAAGAAACAAGTGTAAGTGAAGTTTGGGATTGAAAATCCTTCATCTTAATATTTTGTGGCATGGTCAAATGGTTTAGGGCCTAAATAATTAGTATTTTATTTTTATTATTTTGAAAATCATTAGTACTAATACGATCTTGTCTTATCATGAAAGATCAAATATTAGTTCTCTGAGAAACCAATAGTGAAACATCGCGAGAGTGACGAATCGGAGCAATTGAATTGAGGGTAAGTGTTGGTGAGATTTTCACATTAGATCACGTATTAAAATCCAAGTTATTCAAATAGATCATGAATAAAATGGTTTAATCGTGCATTTAGATTTGTGATCAAGGCTAGACCCAAGCGAAACTTCTACAAGGGAGCAAACGGTTTAGATCCACATTAAGGTGTGGGATTTAACTCTCATTTTAAATGAAGTATAATATTATTATTTAATTAAAATGTTATTTAATTATTGAATTTGTGAGTACCTTAACTAGTCGTGTGGAGTTGAAAAACTCAATCGAAGAGGAAACCAAGTAAGTGACCGAAACTATTAAATGTTGTGAATATCCATGATTTGTGTGATTTAGGGGTAGATTGATATGTGATGATCTAAACATGTGATATATGTGTATGTAATTTTAAGACCCATTTTTTAATATAAATATAAATATTAAAGCATGCTAAAGTGAAAACTATGTGATATGTGAAAATGTGAGCATGATACATGTATATGTGTAAAAACCGAGAAATATGAGTTATGAGCATGAATATGTGAAAATTTTGAAAAGTGAAACACATGTGTTTAAATGGTCATATCACATGCATGGGGTGGGATTGTAAAAGGAGGACGCTGTGTGGCAATTTAACTACAATTATGTGGCTGTTATCAACAATTATGTGGTGGTTTATCCACGATGTGCTATGTGACTGTTCATCGGCATTTATGTGGCAACTTGTCCATAAACTGGTGTATTATTGGATAGATGAGTTCTGGGGAAATCGATATTGGTGTGTAACAGAGATGGTCAGGAAATACTATATTCGTATATTATTCATAAGCATGTCATGTTCGATTCAATAAATGTGATAATATGTGAATTCTGTGAAAAATGCCTTATGGTATTTTGATGTGTTATGTTTTAAAATAAGTTTTTGTTTTGGTCTCACACTGAGCCTTTTAAAGCTCACCCGTGCTATTCGTGTGTCTCAGGTAATCCTCAGATTTGGATCTTCAGAGGGGCTCTCAGTATAATATGTTTTCGTGATTGTGGATTTTGGATATGGTTTGGTATTTTATGGAATTTTTAAACTTCTTTTGGACTTTTACTATGGACTTTAAATTTTGGTGTTTAAATATTTTTGGGACTTTAATTTTTATATTATGAACTGTGCTATAGGACATTATTTTGATATAATAAGTTATTAGGCATGAATTGTTTGTACGAGATTTATAAATTATCAAAGAAATGTTTTAGTGGTTACTAGCCACTACAAATATGAGTTTTAAAAACTAAGTTGCATTTCAAATACATTTTTAACTATAAAGGAACACATGACTCTATAATGAAAAGTACAAAATGCTTTACAAAATCAAATTTTTTCAAAGACATGAGAATTTTCTTTTAATATCATTTTGGCTATCTTTAAGGCCCATGTAACCGCTCAAATTGGGCCACAGTGTCTAGGCCCAATTTTAGGGGATTCAGGTTCACACATACATAAACACGTAGATTAGTTAAAGAGACAAAGCTTATAGAATTCACACATGCAAGCAAACCTAGCTTAATGGACAATTAACCCTAACAGAACAGAGACTTGATGGTAGGATATTCAATGAAAGGTTTTCACATAATTAAGGGTTGTATTTATAGACGTAAGAGTCCTAATAATCTAGGGATACCCTAATTGACTTGGGAAAGATATTACTTGCATGTAAAGTATTCCTAGATACACTATATCTTTATTTCCTAATGTAACGCCCCTAACCCGTATCCGTCGAAGGAGTAGGGTTACGAGCTATTATCGATCAATCACAACATATAGCATACATTTATCAAATGTAAAGCATTCATTCTCATAAATCATTCAACACAATCACATTGTCCCTTATAAGGGCCTACGAGGCCTTAAACATGCTTTAGAAGTGGTTCAGGATTAAACCGATACCATATGAAAATTTTGGAAACTTAGAAAATTTTCAACCATACAGGGGTCACACGCCCATATGAACAGGCCGTGTGCCTCACACGGCTCTAGACACGCCCGTGTCTCAGGCCGTGTGGAAACAGGGCATACATACTGACTTATATCACACGGCCAAGGACACATCCGTGTGCCAGACCGTGTGAAAACTGGAGGGTATACTGAATTATGCAACACGGCCAAGTCACACGCCCGTGTGCTAGGCCGTGTGCCAATTAAGGGGGTATACTGACTTGTACCACACGGCCAGTCACACATTCGTCTGTGTGTCCGTATGGAGCATATTGACTTTAATTCAATTTCAACACCAGGGGACACACGCCTGTGTCTCTGCCCTTGTGGACAAAAATAGGCCATTTGCAAGGCCAATTTGCCACCCTTACTCATGCTCACCTAAACAACCAAAATGGTACCATTTCATCATACAGTTAGGTAGCCAAAAACATCAACCAAATGCACAATTCATACAATATCCATTTCAACCAATTTCAATACTCAATTCAATGCCATTTACCTAATCAAATACTTATCAACTCAACTTCTAAAAATATACTTCGTCAAAGCATTTCTCAAGCATTTAAACTCCACAATTTAATTAACCATACTCATACTAAACATGCCAAAATAAGCCATTTCTATTAGCCAAACATAATCAATATTAACATCATTTACAAGCCAACTCTCATGGCTATAATCACAACCAAAATACTACATCTAGCCTATACATGCCATATACCATAAATACACAACTCAAAAGTACCAAATAGATGTCCGATAGTGCGATGATGTTCCTGACGACTTTCGGATTTGAGCTAGCCTTGATTCACTATAAAACATAGAAACATAACATGAAGTAAGCTTCATAGCTTAGTAAGCTCATATGTTAATAACTTAATTCATCAAATAAATGTAAATTAACCAATTTCACATTAACTACAAACCTTTCCCATATCTTAAAATATGATTAAATATCATCCCATTGAACTTTCTCTGTAACACCCCAAACCCGACCCGGACGTTACGGCCAAAATTGGCGATGTCACATTGAAGTGTTTTTCGTAAAGTGTGACCTAGTTTGAAAAGCCCAAACTTTATTTAGCCTCTTTTTATGCTCTAAAAGATGATTTTAAAACATCCGTCATTATCAAAAAGTATTTACTTAAAAATGCTATTAATTTCAAAATCTCGTTTACAGCGAAAGCCTTTAAAACATGTTGCGTAATCATGATGTTTTGAAAAGCATTTATCTTTGAAAACCCATGTCCTACTGCTAGCAGATACAAATCAAAAGAAAAATAAATCCACAAATTAAAAATATAAATCCAGAGAGGCCTTATTACATAAAAATACCCAAATAAAACTACTTATAAATTAAAAGATAAATATCGAAGCGTAAGCTATTGTGTGGCCACCTTCGAGTTCCTCGCAGCATTGATCTGCCAAAGGATTACTTGTGTCGATAAGCAGAAGGGTGAGTTTACAAAAACTTAGTGTGTAATCCCTTAATAAACAAACAGTCAAGCATACAGTGAGCAAATACAGTCTGGGCCTAAGCCCATATCAGTAATAGTTCAGTGTGTGCCGAAGCCCAATTCAGTAGGGGTCACAGTATAGATATGCAATTACAAATCCTACCCAATCAGTCTCTACACACCAGTTCGTCCAGCCCTACACACCATGTAGGGATAAAATCAACCCACCCATCCCTACATACCAAAAATAGCACTGGTTGCAGCACTAAAAAATATTTGTAGTAGAGTTGCCAGTACAGAACACTTCCTCTAAATATAGTAAGCCCATCCCTATGCAATATGTCATAATATCATACATGTATGCAATATATATAAAATGACATGCTTGATTATAATCATACATCTCATAAGGGCATAATAGTCATTTTAGCACATAGGGCATAATAGTCATTTTATCAATTTAGGGGTCTAGGTATACTGACCGACCCAACAGTAGGTCCACAATCGTCTCGGGCGATCCGTGCAACCTTAATAGTCAAACAGAAAAAATGGGCCTAAAATTTCATTTAATTCAAAACTTTTCGAACATATGCATAACAAACAAAGTTAACTATATCATTACATCAAAACATAGGACATAGCACAATTAATTAAACTTATAAACCATAATGGATAAGGACCACATCTCATAATCATATACGATAACTCAATGCAGACCGATACGTATGGTCAAAATCATAATAAAAATACATATCACAAACCAACTTCCTATACATGCCACTCACTTGATATTTCTAATATTTGAATTAATTCTCCCAAAAATGATAGTTTGATAGTGTGATTTTACCTCTGACGATCTCTAACCCCGAGCTGACCTGCAAATATTAAAGAAATGGAGAGGATGGGTAAGCTTTACGCTTAGTAAGTTCATAGGAAAATAATAAGCAATTGCTACCATGCTTTTCAAGATAAAACACTACAATTGTACAATTACACATATTCAGGTTAAGCTGTGTTATTGAGTTACAGTTACTAAATCATTCATATCTGAAGCTATAAAACTCCAAATTTAGTTTCGTTAATTTTACTTGAAACCAGATTCATTTATCTTTCTCCCAAAAAATTTCCAGAATTTTTGGTTTAGCCAATTATTACATTTTATTAGTTAAAGTCTCCCCTATTTTAGAGTATGACTACTCTGACCTCTGTGCACTACGAACCAAATTTCTCCCTGTACAGAATTCCAACGACCATGCCGTTTGTTTCCCTTAAAAATAGACTCAATAAAGAATCCATTCATGTAAAATATGACTCTTAATAATTTCTAAAGTCAGAACAGGGGATCTCGAATTCATTCAGACCCTGTTTCACAAGAATTCAAATATCACACAATATAGAATTCTTTTGCTTCCCTTTGTTTCTTTCATGTGAAAATAGACTAATTAAGCTTTATTTTCATATATCATTTGCATTTTTATTCAACTTCCACAATTTTTAGTGAATTTTCAAAATCACGTCACTGCTGTCCAAAACAATTTTATTGCTAATTCACTGTTTCACACTTTCTTTGTATTAACCTCATTTTAACATACATATCACAAATCATTTTCACCACATTTCATACATCACAAGTATAGGCCCATTATTACAAGGTCACCATAAAATCATCCTCATGTATAACTTACTTGTTTATAACCTTACCACATCCCGGTCACTTAATGAACACATCATTCACATAAGCAAATTCCTGCACTTATTCATCACAAAACTTACAAAGCAGTACATAGTAAGTCTCCCGTTGAACACTTCGGATCAATCCTCGATACTTGGTGGTTTCAGAACATAGCTCCACCCATCATTAAGTTCAGCTCTCTTGTACACATGGTGAACACTTAGTATCACCCATGTGACCTAGCAGTTTATCTCGTAGCTCTCTTGTCTACATGGTGTCCTTCACCTGGAACCACGCATGCGACCTAGCTACATATATCCCATAGCTCTCTTGTCTACATGGCGTACACATAGTATCACCCATGCGACCTAGCTACATCATAATGTCTCGTAGCTCTCTTATACACATGATGTGCACTCAGCACCATACATGTGACCTAGCTACATACCATCTGTATCATCCAATCTTTCCGAAGGTTCAACCGGGATTTCTCTCTTTTCCAACAATTTCACCAATCAAGTAATTATCAACAAACATATTTCCAATATTATTATGAAATATCATAATACAAGTAAAATTGATATATTACTTGCATCTCATTTAATATCAAGGTAATAACATTAAATTACACATTGCATTATTAAAAATCATATGAACTTACAAATGCTCATAATATCCATAATCATAGAAATCACATTTATGTATGATAATTCAATGCACTTCATGTACCATAGACATATTTTTAAATCAATTCATAAACTTAGCACCATAACATTTAATTTAACATAATTCAATTAATTCACTAAATTTAACTTTCAAATATAAATTACAACATTATTGCGTGAGATATTATCATACCAACTTACCTCGATCCAGAAACGATAATTTACTATTTTAGTCCATAACCTTGTATTTTCCTGATTTAAGCCCGAATCTTGATTTCCTTCATCTATAATATCACATTTAGCCTAATAATTAGTCACATTATTCATACGGCTCCAAAAATCATATTTTTACAAATTTTCATTTTGACCTATAAACTTTTGCATATTTTTACTTTTGCCCCAAGGTTCGGAAATTAAACTTCATCCTATTTTCTTATGTTTTATGACATGCTGATCATTTTTCCCTTCTATGGTAACATCAAATTCTCACTCTAACATGTACTTATGACTATTAGGTATTTTTACCGATTAAGCCCTTTTACTCGTTTTCACTTAAAACCGAGTAGCACAAGTTGTTTAACATAATTTAAAACCTCATATTCTATCATAAAACACCAAAATACACAAATTTCACCTATGGGTATTTTTCCAAATACGAACCCTAGGTTGAATTATTGCTAGCATAAGCTTAATCAAGTTACCGAGATTCCAAAAACGTAAAGAACTTGAAAAACGGGGTTAGAACGGACTTACTATTGAGCTTGGAAAGCTTGAAAACCCTAGCCATGGCTTCCCCTATGCTAATTTCGGCCTCCATGAAAAAGATGAGTCAATTTTGGCTTTATTTTCCCTTTTTATTACTTTTAATTACCAAATGACTAAAATGCCCTTACTACTAAACTTTCCAAAAATTCCATCCATGTCCAGTTTTTGTCCATAGACTTAGAAATTGGTCAAATTGCTATTTAAGACCTCCTCATTAATATTCCAAAGCAATTTCATACTAAAACTTCTAGAATGCAAGTTTTGCAAATTATTCGATTTAGTCCCTAATTTCAATTTAAGCACTTTATGCATAAAATTTCTTCACGAAATTTTCACACAATCATGAAATCATGTCATAGACCTCAAAATAATCATAAAATAATTATTTCTATCTTAGATTTGTGGTCACGAAACCACTATTCCGATTAGGCCCTTATTCGGGATATTACATAATCGTTCTTGAAACTAAATATTATCACGATGAAGGCAAGTGTACCTATCGAAGAATAGTATAAATTTAGCAAGACCAGATTGTCGAACCCAAAGGAACTAAAAGTACTAGTATTAACTGTCTTTTTATTATCTAGCCTAAAAATAAAAGGGGTTTGTTTATCCAAAATAATTAACTAAACTAAGAAATCACAGAAAGGAGATTGGGGAAAATACTTTTTAGAAAATTCGATTGATTAAGACAGTAGCCAAGGAAAAATCCACCTAGACTTCACTTGTTATTTGACTCTGAATCGGACGATTTATTTATTCAACTTGTTCCGTAGAAATCCCAGAGTTATGTTATTATCCCTATTCAAGATTAATAACGTCTAACCCTAGATTGAATAATTGAAATCTCTTTCTAATTAACACCCTAGGGTTGCATTAACTCGATCTATGGATCCCCTTATTAGGTTTCACCCTAATCCGGTAAAATCTTGTCACCCTATCTCTAGGCGTGCAATCAACTTTGCTTAATTATGATAAAGTTACTCTTAAAAAAGGACTATTCATCCTCCGAATGAGAGCATTAACTTGAATTAATATCCTGAAATATCGAAACAATAATTAAGAACACATAATTAAGAACAAGTTAAATATTTATCATACAATTCAGACAATAATAACAAGATTTGTCTTAGGTTTCATTCCCCTTAGGTATTTAGGGGATTTAGTTCAAAACTAAAAAGGAAAACATCTCAGAAGAATAATGAATACAAAACATAAAGAAAACTTAAAACTTCTGAAGGGATATTGAGGAGAGATCTTCAGTCTTGATGATGAATCTGGCTTCTGAGATGGACCAATCGACTTTCTTCGAGTAATTATTTACTCCCTACTCTGTGTGTCCTCTTTAGCCCTCCCTTTGGGTGTTTAAATAGGCTTTAAAATGCCTAAAAAACCCTCAAACGAGCCCTATTTCGGATAGAACTAAACTTGGGCTCGATAGGGACACGCTCGTGTGACACGCCCGTGTGCGATTACTTCAGGCCATGGTCAAGGATGAGAAATAGACACGCCCTTGTTAAGGTTGTTTTTAGGCCATGTTCGAGCCTGTTAGAATGGCACGGGCGTGTGTGCTGCCCGTTTGATGAAGTCCAGGCCATGTTGTTTTTCCACGTCGACCCATTTTCTCCGTTTTTGGCCCGTTTCTTGTTCTTTTTGCTCTCCTATGCTCACCTAAGTATAAAACATGAAATTAAAGGATTAGGAGCATCAAATTTATCAAATCTAAGGAGAAATCATTCATAAATGTGTTAAGCATAGGATAAAAATATGTATAAATTACGGATTATCAAATACCCCAACACTTAAGTGTTTGCTTGTCCTCAAGCAAAATCCTCAATTCATAGTTAAGAATTCCTTTTTCTCAACTTATAATTCCTATCAATAATATCTCAAGCTAATCCATAAGTAATCATACATTGAGAATTCAACTAGAAGAACATTAACGTTTCAAACATTCCAAGTTGAGCATTTAATCATGAAAAATATAGGCATCTCCCCTTATTTAAATAATCACCTTTGATTCAAAATTAACATCCTCACTAAAGATTCACGCAAATCACTCGAAGTGTTTAAGGATAATGAATGTAGCACTCAACAGTCAATATGAAAAGTTATTACCATAGGCTTGCATGAAAATCAAATCTCCACCACTATAAATTGAGATGATACATCAATCAAGAGGTTTTTAGAGGGTTGTAACGAGGCTTGGTTAGGGGGTGTGGTCACAAGCTGAAAGAGAGGTTAAAATCAAGATTGAATTGAAAAATTACTTAACTAGAAAAATATTTACTCATCAATTGCGTATAAAAGAGTTTCTTCTCGAAATATGGACTTTAAATACTTAAGTTCAAAAATGAAAGATCACTACTAATATGTATATATATATATTTTAAGAACAAGTTAAATAACATAGACTAACTATTAAGAACAAAACATAGCTAAGCAATTTATTCAAATCAAATCTCGACAAAAATAGGGATCAAATTAATTGAAGGGATTTCAACAATAATGAGTTAAGGGTTAATATTGGGGATAAATCAAGGAATGGCTTGTTAGGCTCAAAGGGGTTTACTAAGGGTTAATTGTGAAGGTAGGCTTTTCATGGCATGAGTGGGTTAATCCTTAGTGCCTCTATCATCTTGACATATCAAATCAAATAGTGTGGTCCTGACATGCATAATCAAGCAAGTTCTAGAATAACAATTCGATATTGACACACTCAAGCAATAATAAAAATGAGCATGAAAGAAATAGTAGATGCTCTTTAAAGGCTCAAAATCTCACAAAAATTATGGCTTTTTGATGTTCAAAGCTGTGGATTTCAATTCAAGGTAATACCTAAACTTGGGAAAACATCCTAAAATTTTAACTTCTCAAAAATCAACTTATCATGCTTAATTATCTAATGTCTTAAAGTTTAAATAATCAATGCATGAATGCCTTTAATTCAAGATATATCAATAAAAATCATAATTTAATCAAAATTCATCCTAAGAATGATATGAGAGATTCACAAGAGAACAAAACAAAATTCAAGGATTTTTTTGATAGTGATATAATTTACCCTCCCACACTTAAGATGTACATTGCCCTCAATGTACAAAGATAAAGTTAGTGGCAATTTTATATATAAGATTATAAGATAGGGAGAGAAGTGAAACTTCTTGACTGTTAAGTGAATGAACTCCCTAGTTTGGAGTTATGTAGAGTGGAGGTGGATACTCCGGTGGTGGTAGAAGTTGGGTTCCACAAGTGCTGCGCCAAAAGAATATTATATCTCGTGGTCGAGTAGGGCATAACAGTCGTGGAGAACCTCTTCCAGTGGAGTTTGAAGTTCCTAAGTAATTGTGAGCTTTGTAGCTCTTTATAACTGTGGTAAAATCAGGAACTTTTTAGGAATATAGAGAAGAATAATTACTCATAATGAAATAGTCGAGAATAAAATTTGTTTATAAATCCTAAAAATAAAATAGCATCAAAAGGAAGTAAAATGAAAAGTTAAAAGTGGAAATAATAAGAAAATTGACAAATAAGGATAAAATAAAATAAAATACTTAAATATCATCATCGCCGGATGGTTCGCGAGGTGGTGGTGGCGATGAAATGTGGAAGTGCTAACAAATCTGCTGTAGAGTAGTGTCAATGTTATCAAATCGCTGAAAACACTGTTGCTCAAATCGAGTGATGTAACAGCCCGATTTAGGGGTAAAACGGAATAGTGGTTTTGAAACCACGAATTTTAGATTTAAAAAAAATTAAATTGTTATTATAATTATTTTGAGGTTTATGATATGATTGCATGATTGTGTGAAAATTTCGTGATGAAATTCTATGCATAAAGTGCTTAAGTTGAGATTAGGGACTAAATCGAATAATTTGCAAAACTTGCATTCTAGAAGTTTGTAGTATGAAATTGCTTTGGAATATTAATAAGGAGGCCTTAAGTAGCAATTTGACCAATTTCTAAGTCTATGGACAAAATTGGACATGGATGGAATTTTTGGAAAGTTTAGTAGTAAGGGCATTTTGGTCTTTTAGTTATTAAAATGAATTAAAAACAAAATTAAAAGCCTATTTTTGTCCATCTTCTTCATTAGGCTGAAATTTCAAGGGTTCTCCATAGCTAGGGTTTGTTTCAAGCTTTCAAGCTCAATAGTAAGTGCATTCAAGCCCTGTTTTTAATGTTCTTTGCATTTTTGAAATCCTCGTAACTCGATCTACCTATTTCTACCATTATTTCGAGTTAGGGTTTATGTTTAAAAATTTATCCATGAATGATATGCATGTATTTTGATGTTTTATGGTAGAATATGAATGTTTGAAGTTAGGAGAACGATCTTTTCTAAGTGATTTTTAGCGAAAACGAGTAAAACGGCATAATCGGTAAAAATACCTATTGCTCATAACTATGTGTTAGAGTGAGAATTTATGTTTCCATAGAAGAGAAAAATGATCAGCATGTCATTAAACATAAGAATAAGGGCTGAAATTAAATTTCTGAGCCTAGGGGCAAAATCATAATTTTGTAAAAGTTAGGGGGCAAAAATGTAATTTTTCCATAATGTGATTTTTGGATTGAAATAAATATTATGAGTGTTAAATGAGCTAAATGTGTTGTTATAGATCAAGAAAGGCATGGAATCGATCTCGAATGGGGGAAGGAAAAGGTTTTGGACTAAATTGCAAAATTTCCATATTTTGCACCGGGCTAAGTTAGTATGTAAATAATACATTAACTTCATTTACATTTTTATATTTCAGCCTATTATATATGTAATTTAGCCAATTTTGAAGCATAAATTGACTATTGGAAAAATGGAAATAAGTAATACAGAGAGAAATCCCGGTTGTACATTCGGAAAGATTGAATAATATAGATGGAGCGTGGCTAGGTCACATGTATGGTGCATAGTGCACATCATGTGTACAAGAAAGCTACGCGATACTATGTAGTAGCTAGGTCACATGTGTGATACGGGAAGTATCCCATGTAGACAAGAGAGCTACGGGAGAGATAAATGTAGCTAGGTCGCATGTGTGATTCCAAGTGAAGGACACCATGTAGACAAGAGAGCTAAGAGATAAATTGGCTAGGTCAGATGGGTGATACTAAGTGTTCACCATGTGTACAAGAGAGCCGAATTATATGAAATATGATGGTGGAGCTGTGTGCTGAAACCATCAAGTACCGGGAATTGATCCGAATTGTTCAACGGGATGGCTTTATGGTGACATTGTAATCATGGACCTATACTTGTGATGCATGAAATGTGGTGAAAATGAATTGTGATATGCATGTTAAAATGAGATTAATATAAAGAAAGTGTGAAAGAGTGAATTAGCAATAATACTATTTTGGACAAATGCAGTGACATGAATTTGAAAAATCACCAAAAATAATGGGAAATTAATTAGAGGCTGAATGAGATATGAATTTAAATCTTAATGAGTCTATTTTCATGTAAAATAAACAGAGTAAGTAAAGGAATCTTATATTTTGAGAAATTTATATTTTCGTGAGAGACTTGAGAATGACTACATGATTCCCTGTTCAGACTTTAAAAATTCACCATAAATTGTACAAAAATTATTAAGAGTCATGCATGGACTATTTTTAAGGGAAACAAACGGCATGGTCTTTGGAATTATGTAAAGGGAGAAATTTAGTTCGTAGTGCACAGAGGTCAGGGTAGTCAAACCCTAAAATAGGGGAGACTTTAACTAATAAACTGTACTAATTAGCTTGACCAAAAATTCTAGAAAAAAATTAGTAAGTAGATATATGAGTCTAGTTTCAAGAAAAATTTACGGAATTGGATTTAGAGTTTCGTAACTCAAGTTATGATTTATTTAGTGAATATGATGCAGGAGAGACAGCTTGACCAAAGTGGAGTAAATAGTGAAATTTAAAGTAGATACACTTGAGTTATTATGTAATCATATTAAATTCTTTATTCATTATTTATATACTTGCTTACTAAGCTATAAGCTTACTTTATTTTCTCTCTTTTGTCTTATAGTGTCGTCCAGCTTGCACAGGAGTCAAGGGTCGTTGAAGATCTTCCTACACTATCAATATTTTTGGGTATTTGAACTAAACATTTTGAATTATGGCATGTACAGTAGGCTTAGTTATTTTGTTACGTGTCATAATTGCCTAGGCTTAAAATATTGGCTACAGTATGTGATCGAGTATTTTGTACAAAGCCATTGAAGTTGGCTAATATTGTTAAAGGCATATGTTATAATGTTTCATGATCCAATTGGATGTCATATTTTTGTCTCGGTTTTATTTAATGGTATATGTTATGTTCTGGTAATACCTCGTACACTGTTTCGATGTGGAATGCGTGTATAGGGCGTTACATTTAGTGGTATCAGAGCCAATGTTTAGTCGGTTCTCAGACTAATATGGTGTGTGTAAAAGTCTAGCTATACATGCCATAAATATATTGTGATAGTGTGGTGACTCCTGATTATTTTAAACTGTGTTTTGTTTTAATATAGTAATGGATCCCGACGGAACTACGGCTGATGATGCTGCTAGTAATGCACCGGCTCCCGCACAAGGGACCGCGCCTGTAGAAAGTAGACCTGAGACATTGAGACAGGGAGATGAGGCTCGGGGTGCCTTTCTCCAAATGATGAACAATTGGTATACTGAGTTTATTCGAGCAAACCCAAATGCTCAACCTCCTCCACCCCCTCCCATACCTCGAGACGGTTCTCAGAGTTTGCTCAAGGCATAGATTTGGTAAGAATGAACAAGCCTCGGTTGACAAGATTCGAAAACAAGTGGCCGAAGAGTTTAGAGCAAAGATCGATGATGATCCTGAGAAAGCGGAGTTCTGGCTTGAAAATTCTACCTGTGTATCTGATGAGCTCTCATGTACACCTGAGGAGTGCTTAAAGTGTGTCAGATCGATTTTGAGAGATTCACCTACCACTGGTGGAAGACTTTGTAGTTGAGTGGTGCCAAAAGAAAGGGTTACTTGGGATTTCTTCGGGAAGAATTGTAAAGAAATACATAAGTCAGCGATTTATTGATCAAAAATGGAAGGAGTTCCTCGAATTGAAGCAGGGCAAGATGTCTGTGGCAGAGTATGAACGCGAATTTGTAAGACTCAGCAAGTATGCCTAGGAATGTGTGTCCACCGAGGCCATTATGTGCAAAAGGTTTGAGGATGGGCTAAATGAGGACACTAAAGTGCTTGTGGGAATTTTGGAGCTGAAAGAATTTGTAATATTAGTTGATCGAGCTCTTAAAGCTGAAGAACTGAACAAAGAAAGAAGAAAAGATGCTATTGAGGCTCGAGATGCCAGAAAGAGGCTGATAAGCGAGTCATTTCAATCTCAATCAAAGAGGTCCAAAGAGACAAACCCTTGAATGACAGTTTCGACTGGGAAATCACACAGAGGTCGTGGTAGGGCATATTCGAGGTCTAAAGCTCAAGCTACTTCAGTGGCAAGTGTAGGTAATGTGCGATCTAGAAAGCCCGAATGTCAGTAATGTGCCAGGCAACATTATGGTGAGTGTTGGGGAAACGAGCGAGCTTGTTTCAGTTGCGGTTCTCGCGAGCATTTTATTAGAGACTGTCCGGAGAAAGTTAAAGAAGAAAAATTTTAGAGTGCTAGACAGAGTACTACTGCTAGCAGAGGTAGACCACCGAGAAATACTAGAAGTGGAGCTAGCAGTAAAACTGTAATGAAAGATTCAACGGCGAGATCAGAAGCTAGAGCGCCTGCTAGAGCTTATACCATACGTGCCCGAGAGGATGCATCATCTCCCGATGTGATTACTGGTACATTTTTTCTTTATGATGCTAGTGTTGTTGAATTGATTCATCTCGGGTCTACTCATTCCTATATTTGTGTGAATTTATAAGAAGTTGCTTGTTGAGTTTACTGAGTATGTGATTAAAGTGTCAAACCCCTTAGGCCAATATGTGCTAGTTGATAAGGTTTGCAAGAATTGCCCATTAATGATTCAAGGTCACTGTTTTTCGGCTAATTTGATGCTGCTACCATTTGATGAGTTTGATGTTATCTTGGGAATAGATTGGTTGACATTGTATGATGCCAAGGTAAATTGTAAACAGAAAACATTAGAATTGAAATGTGAAAATGGTGAAATTCTGTGGGTTGAAACAGATGAATCAAATAAATTGCCTATGGTGATTTCGCGCATGTCTGTACAGAAATACATAAGGAAAGGGTGCGAAGCTTATCTTGCCTATGTAATGAATACTGAAATGTCTAAATTGAAGCTTAAATCAGTGCCGATAGTCTGTGAATTTCCAGATGTGTTTCCAGAGGAATTACCTAGGTTGCCTCCGAATAGAGAGATAGAGTTTGCCATTAATTTGTTGCCGGGGACTACACCGATCTCGATTGCTCCATATAGAGTGGCTCTGACTGAATTAAGAGAATTGAAGGCTCAGTTGCAAGAGTTAACAGACAAGGGATTTGTGAGACCGAGTTTCTCTCCCTGGGGTGCTCTCGTATTGTTCGTAAAGAAGAAAGATAGCTCAATGAGGCTTTGCATTGATTACCGTCAGCTCAATAAGGTGACTATAAAGAACAAGTATCCGTTACCGAGGATTGACAATTTATTTGATCAGTTGAAGGGGGCAACAGTGTTTTCAAAGATCGATTTGAAGTCCGGTTACTACCAGTTGAGAGTTAAGGAGTCGGATGTGCCGAAAACTGCCTTTCGGACAAGGTATGGACATTATGAGTTTCTTGTGATTCCTTTCGGCTTAACAAATGCTCCAGCTATATTTATGGACTTGATGAACCGAATTTTTCGACCATATTTGGATAAGTTTGTGGTAGTGTTTATAGATGACATTCTAATCTATTCTCGAGATGAGTCTGAGCACGCCGAACACTTGAGAACCATATTGCAGATCTTAAGAGAAAAGAAACTGTTTGCTAAGTTTAGCAAAAGTGAGTTTTGGCTTCGTGAAGTCGGATTTTTAGGACATATAGTCTCAGGTGATGGTATTCGGGTGGATCCGAGCAAAATTTCTGTGACCGTTGATTGGAAACCACCAAAGAATGTATTTGAGGTTAGAAGCTTTTTAGGCTTGGCCGGGTATTATAGACGCTTTGTCGAGGGATTTTTAATGATTGCCTCTCCTATGACTAAGTTGCTGCAAAAGAATGTTAAGTTTGAATGGACTGATAAATGTCAGCAGAGTTTTGAAAAGCTGAAAGCACGATTGACTGAAGCACCAATTTTAGTACAGCCCGAGCCCGGCAAGGAGTTCGTAATTTATAGTGATGCATCATTGATAGGCCTTGGATGTGTACTAATGAAAGAGGGTAACGTGGTAGCTTATGCCTCGAGACAGTTAAAACCGCACGAGAAAAACTATCCTACGCATGACTTGGAATTGGCCGCTATTGTCTTTGCCTTGAAGATATGGCGACATTATTTGTATGGTGAAAAATGTCAAATTTTTACTGATCACAAAAGTTTGAAGTATTTGATGAATTAAAAGGATTTGAATCTGCGACAACGGAGATGGCTTGAATTATTGAAGGATTATAAGCTAGTAATTGATTATCATCCAGGAAAAGCGAATGTAGTTGTTGACGCCTTGAGCAGGAAATCTCTTTTTACTTTGAGAGCCATGAATACGAGGTTAGCATTGTCTGATGATGGGTCAATCTTGGCAGAGATGAGGGTTAAACCGTTATTTCTCCAGCTAATTTGTGATGCTCAAAAGAACGATAGTGAGTTGCGAACCAAGAGAACTCAGTGCGAATCGGGTTACGACTCAGATTTTCGAGTTGGACCAGATGACTGTTTGATGTTTCAAGATAGGATTTGTGTACCGAAAAATGATGAATTGATTCAGAAAATACTACATGAGGTACATAGTGGCTGTTTGTCAGTTCACCCTGGTAGCACAAAAATGTATAATGATTTAAAGAAGTTATATTGGTGGCCAGGCATGAAAAGGGACATTTCTGAATTTGTAACCAAGTGTTTGATCTGTCAACAAGTAAAAGCTGAGCATCAGGTGCCTTCAGGATTACTCCAACCGGTAATGGTGCCTGAATGGAAATGGGATAGGATTACCATGGATTTTGTAACCGAGTTGCCTCTGACTCCTAAAAAGAAGGATGTTGTCTGGGTAGTGATTGATAGGTTAACAAAGTCGGCTCACTTTATACCGGTATGTACCGATTACTCACTTGATAAATTAGCTGAATTATATATTGCTGAAATTGTGAGGTTGCACGGGGTACCTATGCCTATAATATCAGATAGAGATCCGAGATTTACCTCGAGATTCGAGAAAAAGTTACAAGAAGCTTTGGGCACAAAATTAAACTTTAGTACCGCGTTTCATCCACAAACAGATGGTCAGTCGGAAAGAGTAATCCAGGTACTCGAAGATATGCTTAGATGCTATGTTTTAGAATATGAAGGTAGTTGGGAGAAATATCTATCTTTGGTTGAATTTGCCTACAATAACAGTTTTCAGTCAAGAATACAGATGGCACCGTAGGAAGCCTTGTATGGTCGCAAGTGTCGGACTCCTTTATATTAGACTGAACTTAGTGAGAAACAGATTCATGGGGTTGATCTAGTTAAAGAAACTGAAGAGAAAGTAAAAGTAATTCGTGATTGCTTGAAAGCTGCTTTAGATCGACAAAGTCATATGCAGATTTAAAAAGAAAAGAGATTGAATTTCAGGTGGGTGATAAAGTGTTCTTGAAGGTGTCACCATGGAAAAAGATTTTAAGATTTGGCCAGAAAGGCAAGTTGAGTCCGCATTTTATTGGGCCGTACGAGATTACTGAGAGGATTGGACGAGTGGCATATCGGTTGGCCTTACCGACAGAGTTAGAAAGAATTCATAATGTGTTTCATGTATCAATGTTGCGACGTTATCGTTCTGATCCTTCACATGTGATTTCTCCAACAGAAATTGAGATTCGATTGGACTTGACCTATGATGAGGAACCAATTAGGATTTTGGCTCGAGAAGTAAAACAGTTAAGAAAGAAAAGTATAGCTTTAGTAAAAGTGTTATGGCAAACACATGGAGCAGAAGAAGCTACGTGGGAACCAAAGGAAGCCATGAGAAAACAGTACCCAAATCTCTTTACTGGTAAGATGTCCAGGGACGAAAATCCCTAAAGGGGGAGAGCTGTAACAGCCCGATTTAGGGGCAAAACAGAATAGTGGCTTCGAAACCATGAATCTAAGATTTAAAAAAAAAAATTAAATTGTTATTATAATTGTTTTGAGGTTTATGATATGATTGCATGATTGTGTGAAAATTTCGTGATGAAATTCTATGCATAAAGTGCTTAAGTTGAGATTAGGGACTAAATCAAATAATTTGCAAAACTTGCATTCTAGAAGTTTTTAGTATGAAATTGCTTTGGAATATTAATAAGGAGGCCTTAAATAGCAATTTGACCAATTTCTAAGTCTATGGACAAAATTGGACATGGATGGAATTTTTGGAAAGTTTAGTAGTAAGGGCATTTTGGTCATTTAGTTATTACAATGAATTAAAAACAAAATTAAAAGCCAATTTTTGTCCATCTTCTTCATTAGGCCGAAATTTCAAGGGTTCTCCATAACTAGTTTTGTTTCAAGCTTTCAAGCTCAATAGTAAGTGCATTCAAGCCCCGTTTTTAATATTCTTTACATTTTTGAAATCCTCGTAACTCGGTCTACCTATTTCTACCATTATTTCGAGTTAGGGTTTATGTTTAAAAATTTACCCATGAATGATATGCATGTATTTTGATGCTTGATGGTAGAATATGAATGTTTGAAGTTAGGAGAACGATCTTTTCTAAGTGATTTTTAGCAAAAACGAGTAAAACGGCATAATCGGTAAAAATACCTATTATTCATAACTATGTGTTAGAGTGAGAATTTGATGTTGCCATAGAAGAGAAAAATGATCAGCATGTCATTAAACATAAGAATAAGGGCTGAAATTAAATTTTCGAGCCTAGGGGCAAAATCATAATTTTGTAAAAGTTAGGGGGCAAAAATGTAGTTTTTCCATAATGTGATTTTTGGATTGAAATAAATAGTTTGAGTGTTAAATGAGCTAAATGTGTTGTTATAGATCAAGAAAGGCATGGAATCGATCTCGAACGGGGGAAGGAAAAGGTTTTGGACTAAATTGCAAAATTTCCATCTTTTACACCGGGCTAAGTTTGTATGTAAATAATATATTAACTTCATTTACATTTTTATATTTTAGCCTATTATATATGTAATTTAGCCGATTTTGAAGCATAAATTGACTATTGGAAAAATAGAAATAAGTAATAGAGAGAGAAATTCCGGTTGTACATTCGGAAAGATTGAATAATATAGATGGAGCGTAGCTAGGTCACATGTATGGTGCCGAGTCCACATCATGTGTACAAGAAAGCTACGCGATACTATGTAGTAGCTAGGTCACATGTGTGATACAGGAAGTATCCCATGTAGACAAGAGAGCTACGGGAGAGATAAATGTAGCTAGGTCGCATGTGTGATTCCAAGTGAAGGACACCATGTAGACAAGAGAGCTACGAGATAAATTGGCTAGGTCACATGGGTGATACTAAGTGTTCACCATGTGTGCAAGAGAGACGAATTATATGAAATATGATGGTGGAGCTATGTACTGAAACCATCAAGTATCAGGAATTGATCCAAATTGTTCAACGGGATGGCTTTATGGTGACATTGTAATCATGGACCTATACTTGTGATGCATGAATTGTGGTGAAAATGAATTGTGATATGCATGTTAAAATGAGATTAATATAAAGAAAGTGTGAAATAGTGAATTAGCAATATCTTGTTTTGGGATGAGATGCGATGGCGTGAATTTGAAAAATCACCAAAAATAATGGGAAATTAATTAGAGGCTGAATGAGATATGAATTTAAATCTTAATGAGTCTATTTTCATGTAAAATAAACAGAGTAAGTAAAGGAATCTTATATTTTGAGAAATTTATATTTTCGTGAGACCTGTTCAGAATGACTACATGATTCCCTGTTCAGACTTTAAAAATTCACCATAAATTGTACAAAAATTATTAAGAGTCATGCATGGACTATTTTTAAGGGAAACAAACGGCATGGTCTTTGGAATTATGTAAAGGGAGAAATTTGGTTCGTAGTGCACAGAGGTCAGGGTAGTCGAACCCTGAAACAGGGGAGACTTTAACTAATAAACTGTACTAATTTGCTTGACCAAAAATTCTAGAAAACAATTAGTAAGTAGATATATGAGTCTAGTTTCAAGTAAAATTTACGAAATTGGATTTCGAGTTTCGTAACTCAAGTTATGATTTATTTAGTGAATATGACACAGGAGAGACAGCTTGACCAAAGTGGAGTAAATAGTGAAATTTAAAGTAGATACACTTGAGTTATTATGTAATCATATTAAATTCTTTATTCATTATTTATATACTTGCTTACTAAGCTATAAGCTTACTTTCTTTTCTCTCTTTTGTCTTATAGTGTCGTCCCGACCTTGCATGGGAGTCAAGGATCGTTGAAGATCCGCCTACACTATCAATATTTTTGGGTATTTGAACTAAACATTTTGAATTATGGCATGTATAGTAGGCTTAGTTATTTTGTTACGTGTCATAATTGCCTAGGCTTAAAATATTGGCTACAGTATGTGATCGAGTATTTTGTACAAAGCCATTGAAGTTGGCTAATATTGTTAAAGGCATATGTTATAATGTTTCATGATCCAATTGGATGCCATATTTTTGTCTCGGTTTTATTTAATGGTATGTGTTATGTTCTGGTAATACCTCGTACACTGTTTCGGTGTGGAATGCGTGTATGGGGCGTTACAAGTAAGGTGCTCAGAGATGTCAGAATATGAAGCCACCGCATGAATTGGTCGATAGGTGGGTGGTGGCTGAGACAGTAGGTCCTCGTGTCGTGGAGGGACATCATCAATAATGTCCTCAAGGGCCTTCTCCTTTATTGATTGGGCTAGACGATATTAAGAAGGGTAGGTTCCATGGTGCTTTTCGATCATCCTCATACTTAGCATGCTCGAGATGCCTTGTGGAGACATCTGGCCAATGAGGGTAAAGGAGGATTCTTGTGTCGTGGTGTTGAGGAGCCCAAATTGTCGAGCCAACCTAGCCACATAGGGGCCAATGGAGATGACCCCCTTTCAATACCGCTCTGTCTGATGGCGAATGCCGAGGGCGATGAAGTAGGCGAGGTCAAAAACGTGCCCATGCGACATACACCATAGGAAATAGACGTTGTGAGTGTTGATGACGCCGGTGCTCTATCGCCTCCCTGCCAGAGTGTGAGCCAAAATAGAATGTAAGTACCTTAAGGATGGAGATGCCTTGGAGCGACTGAGGTCGTAGGTAGCCGAGCGAGGGACGAGGCATTCCAGCACTTCGAGAGAGAATAATAGATGTAGCGATTGAGGGTATCGCGGTCGTTCTCCTCCTTGAACTCCTCCGTGTAAAGGCCCAGTGTTGTACCAAACTCTGGGACACTCAGATGGCAGACTAGATCACCGAGGCAAAATTGGACCGTGCCGAGATCATCATAGTTTGTCATTACGGTCTGAAGATGGAATGTTGAGCAGAGTTCCATCGTGAGCTCGAGATACGTCGACTCGACGATATCAAAGAAAAGGTCCCATGGGTCGGTTGTGAGGAGGGCCTAAATCGCATCAACCAGTTGGACATTTTCTAGCGCAACCCAGTCTATGCAGCGGCCTACACCTATGGGTCGGGCTCGAAGTATCTGGAAAAGTTCTTCTTAGGGTCCAATGGGAAACTGCAGGAAGGGGTGGCGAATTTCAGCTGTAGGACCCGAGGAAGATGACGCTCCCTTCATTTTCTTCGAAGCAGTGACGACGGCCTTATTTCCACGTGAGGTTGACATGGTATACCTGCAAGCAAAACCATTATTCTATCTTGATGAATGGACAAGGTAAAATATAAACAAATTCAAAAAGGAAAAAGTCATAAATTAAAACTAATAATTTCGGCCACAACTACTAATACTAACAAACCTAACTAAAATAATCAATTTTATGGCATAATTTCGTGTCATTAGCATGATAATAGTATGAGTTTCATAAAAATGGCAAAAAAAACTCTATGGAAACAAAAAATGGATGAATGTAACATATTTTATTGAAGAAAAATGTCAACACAAAGGAATGAGTATTTCTATTATCCTAACCATGAATATTCACCTTAAACTAGTCAAATGGAGTAGAGAAATCTTGCAATGAGTAAAAAAATTCAACATGAAATAGATGATAACTACTCTAGACATGAAATTTGAGTGAAAAAAAATGGAAATAGTATGAAAAATGTAGAATATTATGATAAATATCATTAGAAATAAGTAAAATAAAAGAGAAAAGAGTAAACAAATTCTAGAAAGATGAGTTTGGGCGTCAAAAATTAGAGTTGAAGGCAGCGTACGGGCATGGCAGAGGGGGCGTGTGGAGTTGTAGCGGCTAGGGTTAGAGATTTTGGGTGAAGAAGATGATGAATAGTGAAGGGTATTTATAGATTTTGAGGCACACGGCCAGGGGACACACCTGTGTGCCCTAATTTTAGCCCGTATGTTTTGTGTTTTTCTAAATTTCGGTGCATCTAACATTCGCCCCATGCCCGTGTACCTTGGGCGTGTTGCTAAACACGACCGTGTCGCGAGACCGTGCTTGACTTCTTTTGCTTCTCCCATGCCCGTGTTCTTTTGGCAGGTTCAACCACGAGCGCTAGGCAGGGGCGTGTCATACGCCCGTGCTATTTTGGCAGGATTGACCACGGTTTCAAGACACGGGCGTGTCGCACGCCCGTGTTATTTTGGCAGGATCGCCCACGGCCATGTCGGACGGCCGTGGCATTTTATCGTAGCCTGTGTTGGGAAAAGTCATTGCCTTGTTTTCACACGGTCTAAAGCATGCCCGTGTGTCTGGCCATGTGGATGTGGAAAACCCTTATTCAAGAGCTTAGTTAGTAGGTTAAGTGTTAAATACTAAAATTTAAAGAAGTTAATACCGTTAGTGTTCGGGTTGCCTCCCGTGAAACATTTATTTATAGTCTAAGCTCGACTTACCTCTCCATTGAATGATCCTGGTGGTTTGAGGAGTTTACACTCCTCATTCCTGCTATCAATTTCATTAAAATAAGGTTTTAGACGGGTATTGTTTACCTTAAAAGTGCCGAATGTGGAATGGATTTCCTCGATTGTACCGAATGGGAAAATGCTAAGTACCGTAAGAGGAATTTCTTCATTCTGTTTGGCAGTGGTAATGCAAGGATCTGCGGCATCTAATAATACTTTATCTCTAACCTTAAGTTGGTTTGGTGAGGTATTGAGCTCGTCTTGGCGTAGTTTTGGTTTATAGTGTGTTCTCGATTTATGTGTCTGCCATTCATCTAGCTCCTCGATTTGTAGCCTTCATTCTTTATGAATAGGTCCTCTATTGTTGCTTGAACATGGCTCATGTATATCCTTTGAACTCATTTCTTGGAAAGTAGGTTGCAACATATGGTCAGTTTTAGTAGAATGGTTTATACAACCACCTTCAATTTTCGATGTGTTTCCAGAATTGCGAGATTGAAGGGTGATTGTTTTGTCTCCTACATGAAGTGTGAGTTCACTTGTGCCAACATCAATAATCGTTCCAGCAATTGCTAAAAAGGGCCTTCCTAAAATCAAAGGTGTAACATCCTAATTTTTGGGTTTATTCGCGGTTCTCAATATTTTGGTAAAGTTTTTTTTTTTAAATTTGGTATTTGGTTGTGAAATTCATATTTTGAGTAGGTAAACGGGCTTATGGAAGGCCCATGTGTTGGTCAAAACCCGGTAGAATTTCTGAATTTTGGACTTAAGAGTTAGGGGTTCTGGCTAGGTGACCTTATGTAAAGTTGTGGGAGAAATGTATCACAAAAAGAGCTTTAGTAAAGTGGCAAGGGTGACGCCACTAAGCTCCTAAAAATGTGGCGTGTGGAGCTTAAGGGAAGACATGGGATCGATTCCCTGTGTTGGAAAATAAATAAATGCATTTATTTTTATATGCAGGAAGGGTAAGTGTTGGAGCCCAAGTGGATTCTACTAGAGGAGAGTTTGAATCAGTCAAATGCATGGATTAAGGAGGGATAAGGGGAGAGATTGTAGGGATTTGATATGAAGATAGAGTTGGCCGAATAAGGGAGATTGGAGGGGGAAATTTCGGCAGCGAGGTTTAGTTAGGGATTTTCGGCACTTAGGTATTTTTGTGCCGTTTTCTCCCTGGAGGATTAGTCTTTTTCTCTCTTTTTCTTTTGCAGCCGAATCTACCATCTCTTCTTCCATCTTTTCTTCCTTCTCCTTCTTTCAAACCAGCCCACTATTTCCCTCCATTCACCATTGTTTCTTTCCCTTATCTCTACTTCAGCCGAAATACCGCAAAAGCCGAAATCAGTGAAGATAGGGGGTGCCGATTCTTTGTGACCAGCAACCTTTTCTTTCCTTTTCAATTGTTGGTGTTCAATTCCTTTACCTTTTAGGCGTACAGGATCAAGAGAAGAAAGACTGTGGTAAGTGCTCAAACTCTAAATGACTCCTAGAGTAACTGTTGGCAAAAGCCGAAACCCTATAATTTAGGGAGGTGGCCGAATGTGGGTATAGGTTTTTGGGGGTTCTTCTTGTAATATTTTTATGATTTATATAGTGGAGGAGCAGCAAGGCGTAGTGTCGACTTGAACCAGCTTGGATCTCCGAAGTGGCTAGATCTAGTCAATCAATATCGGCAAGGTAAGGTTCCTAAGGCCATTTTGGATGGTGGCCGAATGTGTAAGTACTAATATAAGATGGTTCTTGTTTTGGGTCAATTAATGGAAGCTGATTTATTAACGGTGGAATATAGGAGAAATCGTGTAGGAGATCTCGTCGAGGAATATCGCCAAACAGGTGTGTACCGAACCCTTTTTCATAGCTTAAAGCGATAAATGCCGAAAAGCCGAAATGCCAAAATTCTGGCATTTCGAGGACTTGTGAGCAAGCGAACGGTCACTAGTTAGTTAGAATCGATGAGATGATGATCGGGAACAATGGAAACGGTAAGAATGTGATTTTTGGCATTCTCGGTAAGTTGGGCCTCGAGGGGTCGAAGTGGGGCCCATTGGGCTTTCGGGGCCATTTGGGTAAAATTGGTAGAATATGAAAACTGGTTAAATTGCGCATCGAGACTGATAAAACCGTTATGGAATATAGGCTAAATGGGCCTCGATGACGAAATTGGCTAAGTAGGGCCCATTAAGGGTTTTTAGGCCCAATAATTCGATTTCGCTAAAAATGGGCCAGAATCACTATTTGCACCCATGAATTGTTAGTAAACATTAATGAATATGGAAACCCTGATATTTGGTAAAATTACAGAATTACCCTTATAATATGAAAATGACCGTTTTGCCCTTAGGTAAAAATAACCATTATACCCCTAGGGTTAAATATGAATTTAATACATGGGATTTTGATAAACATGGTATGTATGATATGCACATGACATGTATGATATGCACATGATATGTATGATATGCACATGATGTATTCATAAATGCATTGGGTTGGGTTTTTATATGGATGGAGGAAGTGTAAAAGGGCTTATGCCCCAGTTATTAATAGGGCTTATGCCCCAGTTATTAAAAGGGCTTTTGCCCGATTATTAAAAAGAGGCTAGGCCTCCAGTTATATGATAAAGCAGCTATGCTGCCAGTGGAGAGTTATGGCGGGGTGGGTCGACTTAATCCCCACATGGTGTGTTGGTTGGTACGGGTGGAGAGTAGCGGATGGTGGGTTGAGTAGTCTCCCCAACTGGGCTTGCATTCACTCTTGCATTGACATTATAGGTGACATTGAAATGGGCCTACGGGCCATACTGTTAAAGTTAAGGCTACGGCCCAGTACTATGAAATATGAAATATGAAAAGGCTTCGGCCCAGTATTTGTTGAGATTGGATTTGGGCTTAGGCCCAGCAGGCTGATATTGTTTTGGGCTCTGAAAGGGGCTTGTTGCACACTTAGTTTCCAAACTCACCCCCTTTCTTTCTTATCTTTACAGGTGAGCCTTGATTTGGGGACTTGGAGCCAGAGGGGATTCAGAGTGGCCACGGAGATCGCTTTTAGGCTTTTGAATAAGTATTTGGTTTTCACTAAGTTTACTTTATTTATTATCTATTTATGGGTTGTAATAAGGCCATTTTAACTTTAACTTTATTTCTTTTCTTTTCTGGGATTATTTTATTTAAACTAGTTGATAATAATTGGGCTAGTTTTAGGACGCGTTTTCCAAATGATACTTGTTTTCAAAATGACACCACGACACACAAAATTGGAATAACAAATATAACTACTTAAATTAACTTCAACTCGTTTACCAAAGTGTGGCAATGTTGGTGGGTATGTCTAGGATTGGATCCAATCAAGAGCTTGGTACTTAAGTAGCCTTCATGGCTCACCTCCTCTGTTTCGGATACCTACCTGGTGCCTAGCCTCCATTCACTCTGGTTAGCCCATCAATAGTCGGTTTTTAGATAATAAAACGAAAAATGGATTTTTAAACTGCGTGTGACACGTCAGATTCGGCCATAACATCCAGGCCGGGTTTGGGGTGTTACAAAAGGAGTGTTGCTATCCTCCTCTATGTCTAGAACAACGAAATCAACGGGAAATATAAATTTATCAATTTTAACTAGTACATCTTCAATAATACCCCTAGGAAATGTGATAGTTTTATCTGCTAATTGAATGCTCATCCTAGTCTGTTTGGGTTTCCCAAGACCTAGTTTTTTAAACATTTTGTAAGGCATGACGTTAATGCTAGCCCCTAAATCAGCCAATACATTATTAACATCTAAGCTACCAATTAAGCAAGGAATTGTAAAACTCCCTGGATCATTTAATTTGTTGGGTAGCTTATTCTGTAGAATAGCTGAGCAAACTGCGTTTAGCTCCACATGCGACACCTCGTCCAACTTCTGCTTATTTGTTAAGAGCTCCTTTAAAAACTTCATTGAGTTCGGCATCTGCGAGAGAGCTTCAATAAACGGTAAGTTGATATGTAATTTTTTTAAGAGTTTAAGGAATTTACCAAATTGTTTATCTGAGCGGTCTTTCCTTGTCGCATTAGGATATGGCACACGAGGTTTATATTCTACACTTACCATTTTTTCATTGTGACCTACCTTACCTTTACTTACCACAATTCCTTACCTCGGTTCTGGCTCAGGCTCAACTAATCATTCTTCACCTAGAACATTAATCGCGTTGAGTTGTTCTCTCGGGCTAGGTCTAGTATTACTTGGCAAACTACCTTGTGGTAGTTCGAAAATTAGTTTAGATAGCTGGCCTATCTGAGTTTCGAGCCCCTTGGATCGACGCTTGTTGATTCTTAAGTGCTATCTCGGTATTCTGAAAATGAGTTTCTGACACCGAGATGAATTTAGATAGCATCTCCTCAAGGTTTGATTTCTTTTCCTGTTGATAAGGTGGTTGTTGAAAACCCGGAGGATTTTGTGGCCTTTGATTCCCTTGACCACCCCATGAGAAATTTGGGTGATTCCTCCAACCTGCATTGTAAGTATTACTGCAAGGATTATTTTGAGGTCGAGGATTATTACCCATGTAGTTTAACTGCTCGTTCTCCATGTTGTGGCCATAGGGTAGATATTTTGTATTACTCGATCTACCTCCACTTGAATCACACCTGATCACTGGATGTACCTACGTAGAACCATGTAAACCATCAATCTTTTTATTTAAAATCTCCACCTGATTTGATAACATATTAACCGCATCGACGTTATAAACGCTGGCTGTTTTGGTTGGCTTAGTCCTCATAACTTGCCACTGATAGTTATTCAGTGACATCTCTTCAATTAATTCGTAAGCTGCTTCAGGTGTTTTGTTGTTGATGGTTCCACCAGCTGCTACATCAATCATCTGTCTTGTTGAGGGGTTCACACTATTATAAAACGTTTGAACTTGTAGCCATAGAGGTAACCCATGGTGAGGGCACCTTCGCAGTAGGTACTTGTATCTCTCCCATGCATCGTAGAGTGTTTCTAAATCCATCTGCACAAAGGAAGAAATATCATTATGTAATTTAGCCGTTTTAGTTGGTGGAAAATACTTTAATAAAAATTTTTCGGTCATTTGTTCCCAAGTAGTGATTGATCCTCGTGGTAACGAGTTCAACCACTGTTTAGCTTTATTCCTTAACTAAAAAGGGAATAACCGAAGGCGAATGACATCATCAGAAATGCCATTAATTTTAAATGTGTCGCAGAATTCCAGAAAATTTGTCAAGTGAGCATTGGGATCCTCATCCTGCAAACCATCAAACTGAACAAATTACTGTATCATTTGAGTCGTGTTAGATTTTAGTTCAAAATTATTTGCAGCAATAGCAGGCCTAATTATACTTGACTCAGTTCCTATTAATGTAGGTTTGGCATAATCATACATAGTACGAGGAGCTTGATTCTGATTTACTGGGTCAGCAGCAAGCGCAGGAGGCAACAGATTTTCTTGATTTTCAGCCATCTCCTCGGTTGTAGTTGAGATATCGTCCTCTTGCTCTTCCTCTGTGTATCTTAGGCTTCGCCTTATTTCTCTTCGGTTTCTGGTAGCTGTGCGATCAGTTTCTTCGTCAAAAAGTAATGGTCCTGACAGGTTTCCTCTAGTCATAAACTATAAGAACCTATCAGAAGAAAGAAAAAGAAAATTTAGTAACGAAAACTAAACAAAAATTGTAGTAAAAGTAAATGGCTAAAGTAATAAGAATCAAGTGTTACTAATATTTTAGTTCCCTGGCAACGGCGCCAAAAACTTGATCGTGATTTTTCGTGATAAGTTTTATAAATTTATAATTAATCGTTCTTGAAACTAACTATTATCACGATGAAGGCAAGTGTACCTATCGAACAGTAGTATAGCTTTAGCAAGACCAGATTGTCGAACCCAAAGGAACTAAAAGTACTAGTATTAACTGTCTTTTTATTATCTAGCCTAAAAATAAAAGGGGTTTGTTTATCCAAAATAATTAACTAAACTAAGAAATCACAGAAAGGAGATTGGGGAAAATACTTTTTAGAAAATTCGATTGATTAAGACAATAGCCAAGGAAAAATCCACCAAGACTTCACTTGTTGTTTGACTCTGAATCGGACGATTTATTCATTCAACTTGTTCTGTAGAAATCCCTGAGTTATGTTATTATCCCTATTCAAGACTAATAACGTCTAACCCTAGATTGGATAATTGAAATCTCTTTCTAATTAACACCCTAGTGTTGTATTAACTCGATCTAAGGATCCCCTTATTAGGTTTCACCCTAATCCGACAAAATCTTGTCACTCTATCTCTAGGCGCGCAATCAACTCCGCTTAATTATGACAAAGTTACTCTTAAATAGGGACTATTCATCCTCCGAATGAGAGCATTAACATGAATCAATATCTTGAAATACCGAAACAAGAATTAAGAACACATAATTAAGAACAAGTTAAATATTTATCATACAATTCAGATAATAATAACAAGATCCGTCTTAGGTTTCATTTCCCTTAGGTATTTAAGGAATTTAGTTCATAACTAAAAAGGAAAACATCTCATAAGAATAATGAATACAAAACATAAAGAAAACCCAAAACTCCTGAAGGGATATTGAGGAGAGATCTTCAGTCTTGATGATGAATCCGGCTTTCTTTGAGTAATTCCTTACTCCCTACTCTGTGTGTCCTCTTTAGCCCTCCTCTCGGGTGTTTAAATAGGCTTTAGATTGCCTAAATACCCTCAAACGAGCCCTTTTCCGAATAGAACTAAACTTGGGCTCAACAGGGACACACCTGTATGCGATTGCTTCAGGTCGTGGTCAAGGCTGAGAAATAGACACACCCATGTTGAGGTTATTTTTAGGCTGTGTTCGAGCCTGTTAAAATGGCACGGGCGTGTGTGCTGCCCGTGTGATGAAGTCCAGGCCATGTTGTTTTCCCACGTCGGCCCATTTTCTCTGTTTTTGGCCCGTTTCTTGTTCTTTTTACTCTCCTATGCTCACCTAAGTATAAAACATGAAATTAAAGGATTAGGAGCATCAAATTCACCAAATCTAAGGAGCAATCATTCATAAATATGTTAAGCATGGGATAAAAATAAGTATAAATTACGGTTTATCAAAATTTGACCAAGACAAAAAGAGAGCAATAGAGAAAACGTTTGCTAAATGAGTAAGGGAGAAAAGAAATCGGTTAAAAAAGACACTGCAAAGATAAGCCAAAACTAAAATAAACCTGATATGACAAATTCCTGAATGTTCAATAAGAAAGTTCAGCTACCTAAAACAGAGAATGAAGAGAACCCAAAACAACCTCAGGAACTGAAAATTAGGAAAGAGCAAAAAATGAACAATAATCGAAACTAACACTCCCCCCCAAAGCTGAATTCCTTGAGTGCCTAAAATCCCCATTCGGCACAACACCTCCCTCTCCTCATCTCCCCATTATTTTCTCCTAAAGTTTCTCCAACCATCACCCAAATCCCTTGATCCACTCTTTAACCTCTCCTCCAACCTCTCCACCCACTAATTTTAACTTCCTTCAAACTCCTTAGAGTTTCAGTCAACCTAGGGCCTCCCATGTACTCACAGCAAAATAAAATACTCCACTACCTTCACCAGGATTAAAACCTCAGCCCTCTAGCATAGGTAACATGCCACATACCCCTTAGACCAGCAGGCTCTTTATGTCATGATTTACCCATTTTTATTTAAAATCCTACTGCCTAAAGACAGTGCTTATCCTTTAAAAAAAAAACTTTTTTGCACCTACCTAGACTTGAACCTAAGACTTCCCAGACACTTCCCAGAACACTTAACCACTGAAGCAGATACAGATTTGTGTCACTTTCTTAGACAACTAAATATTTATGTACAACCTCCTAATTGTTCCCATGCTCAAGACCTAATACTTCTAGGCCCTAAATTTGGGGCGTTATAATTCACCCCTCCTTAATGAAATGTCGTCCCCGAAATTTCCAACTATCAGATCAATCGCATAACATAGTCTACACCACTACGCTCCCGCTGCGCACTCTAGTTCCAAAACACTACCACACATAACATAGTCGACACACTTTGCACTATTTTAGCTTGCAAATCACTATCACATTTCTAAGCTTCGCAAACTTGCTGAAGAAATAATGGTCTCGCTTCAACTCAGCTACAATCGAACTATCATCAGACAAAGCTAACCTTGTATTCATCGCACGCAAAGCAAATAATGACTTTCTGCTCAAAACATCAGCAACTATGTTCACTTTCTCAGGATGATAATCAATTACTAACTCATAGTCTTTCAGTAATTCAAGCCATCTTCATTGTCTCAAATTCAATATTTTAAGCTCATATGATCTGTACAAATGTGGCATTTCTCACCAAACAAGTGATGTTGCCAAATCTTTAATGCAAACACAATCACGGCCAGCTCTAAATCATGCGTCGGATAATTCTTTTCATGAGGCTTCAGCTGTCTAGAAGCATAAGCTATTACATTGCCTTCCTGCATCAATACACAAGCCAGACCGTTCAATGACACATCACTAAAAATTATGAATTTTTTACCCGACTCAGGCTGTACTAACGCTGGTGCCTTTGTCAATAATGCTTTCAACTGTTTGAAAATTTGTTGACACTTCTCAGACCATTCAAACTTTACATCTTTATGAATTAATCGAGTCAATGGTGTTGCAATCATAGAAAATCCTTTCACAAAACGTCAATAATAGCCAGCTAGTCCTAGAAAACTTCAGACTTCAGATACATTTCTCGGAGTTTCCAATCTATAATTGCAGAAATCTTACTCGGGTCAACTCTAATATGTTCGGCTAAAACTATATGCCCCAGAAATCCAACCCCTTGAAGCCAAAACTCACATTTACTGAACTTTGCAAACAATTGCTTATCTCTCAAGGTTGGTAACACTATTTTTAAATGCTCGGCATGTTCAGATTCATCTCAAGAATAAATAAAAATATCGTCAATAAATACAACAACGAATCTGTCTAAATACGTTCTGAAAATTTGATTTATCAAATCTATAAAGATAGCAGGAGCATTAGTTAATCCAAAAGGCATAACAAGAAATTCATAGTGTCCGTACCTCATTCTGAATGCAGTTTTTAGCACATCTGAGTCTTTAACTCACAACTGATAATAACCAGATCTTAAATCGATCTTTGAAAACACTGTTGCACCTTTTAACTGATCAAACAAATCATCAATTCTCGATAGAAGATATTTATTCTTAATTGTCACTTTGTTGAGCTGTCGATAGTCTATACACATTCTCATAGAACTATCTTTCATCTTTACAAACAACACTAGTGCACCCTAGGGCGAAAAACTCAGTATTGTGAATCCTCCATCAGTTAATTCTTGCAACTGAGCTTTCAACTCTGTCAGAGACATTCTATATGGAGCTATAGATATCAGCAAAGTTCTCAGAACTAAATCAATAGCTAATTTAACCTCCCTGATCGATGCCAAACGCGGTAACTCTTCTGGAAACACATCTAGATACTCGCAAACAACTGATACTGATTCAATCTTTGTTTCTGACACTTTTTTATCAAGAACATATGCAAGATATGCGTCACATCCTGTTTTCACATATTTCTGAGCTAACATTAAGGAAATTACAGCTGGTAAACCACTCAGATCATTTGATTCAATTCAAAGAGTTTCATTATTCTGACATTTCAACTCAATTGTCTTTCATCTACAATTTACTACTGCATCATGCAATGTCAACCAGTCCATACCCAGAATTACATCAAACTCATCAAACGACAACAACATCAAATCAGCCAAAAAACAGTAACCCTGAGTCATTAACGGATCGTTCTTGCAAACTTTGTCAACTAGGACATATTTGCTTACTTTTATAACAAACTCAGTAGAATCAACAAGTAAATTCTTACTAGACACTAAGTTCACACATATATATGAATGAGTTGATTTGAGGTCTATCAATGCAACTACATCAGTTTCATAAAGAGAGAATGTACCCGCTAATAACATCTGGAGATGATGCTTCTTCGCGAGCGCGAATAGCATAGGTTCTGGTAGGTGTTCTAGCTTCAAATCTTACAGTAGTATCTCATGTTGCACCTCTATTACCACTCACATTTCCAGCATTACGGGATGGTCTTCCTTTTGCAGTCATGTTGCTTAGTCTTGTATTCTGAGATTTATCTTTCTCATCTAACTCAGGACAATCTCAAATGAAATGTTCGTGCGAGCCACATCTAAAATAGGCCTTTTCATTCATTCTACATTCTCCAAAATGTCATTTTCCACATCGTCCACATTCAGGTTTATTCGATCTAACGTTACCCATACTTTCTATTGACATAGCTGGAGTTATTGAACTTGTAAATTACTTCTCGTGATCTCTCTATTAGAGTACTCCATCGATGCATTTGATCGACTATAAACATCTTGTGATTTCTTGGATAAAGAGTGATAAGTTTTATTCATCAATCTCTTTCTCGAATCTCTAGCTTCAGAATCAGCCTTTCTCTTTTCTCTGCCTAGTTCTTCAGCTTTGCAAGCACGACCGACGAGTACCACAAACTCTTTTAACTCTAGAATTCTGACTAACAATTCGATATCTTCATTCAATTTATCTTCAAATCTTTTGCACATAATAGCTCCTGTTGAAACACATTCTCAGGCATATTTACTAAGCCTCACGAATTCTCATTCATATTCTGTCACGGACATACGACCTTGTTTTAATTCTGGAAACTCTTTGCATTTCTGATCAATGAACCTCTGACTGATATATTTTTTTCTGAACTCAGATTGAAAGAAATCCCACGTAATCCATTCTTTCGGTACCACTGATATCAAAGTATTCCACCATTGATACGCAGTGTCTCCCAACAAAGATACAACACATTTAATGCACTCTTCGGGTGTACACAACAACTCATCAAATACTCTGATTGTATTTTTAAGCCAAAATTAAGCTCTCTCATGATCATCGTCAACTGTAGCCCTGAACTCTTCAGCCCCATGCTTACAAATTTTATCGACTGGTGGCTTATTCAATCGTATAGGATTAATAACTTGAGGAACTACGGGGATTGGTTGAGGAATTGGCAGGTGTGGAGGTTGTTGAGCAGCCAGATTTGCCTGTACATATTGAGTGAACCATTTGTTCATCATTTGGAAAAAGACTTCTTTAGCCTCACCTCCGTTACTACTCGACACAGGTCTAGATTCAGAAGGCGCTGTCTCTTGAGCAGGAGCTCGCGGATTACTCTCAACACCATCCACTACAGCTCATTCAGGATCCATTACTATACGAATAAATAGTTTATAATATCAGGATTCATAACACTATCAAAAGTTATATATGGCATGTATAGCTAGACTCTCGCACATGCTACGTTAGTCCTAGAATCAACTAAAACGTAGCTCTGGTACCAATAAATGTAACACCCCTAACCTGTATTCAATGCCGGAATAGGGTTACAGACTATTACCGGTCTTATAAACAATTAAACATTTAACTCTGCATAAAATTTCATATTTTAAGCATTCATCAATTAATTTCAATCACATGGTCTCTATTATGAGCCTACGAGGCGCTAAACATACATTGGAAATGATTTGAGAATAACTCAAAAACATAGTAAATTTTTAATACACACTGAAATTTTTCTCAAAAACAGGGGACACACGCCTGTATGGCCAAGCCGTGTGTCACACACGACCACTAGACACGCCTGTGTCACAAGTCGTATGGACATTCAAAATGGGAGCACATTACCATGTCCCATCCCGTGTCCTACCCCGTGTCTAAACAAGTGAGCTTACTGACTTGGGTCACACAGCCAACCATACACCCATGTGTCTAGCCCGTGTGCCAGGCCGTGCCAAACCTGTAGGGTATGCTGAATTATACCACACGGCCAAGTCACACACTCGTGTGTAAGGCCGTGTGGAGCATACTGACTTGATTTCAAATTCATCACTAGGGGACACGGCCGTGTAACCTGACCGTGTGTCACACACTGCTAAGGCATACGCCCGTATGGACAAAAATAGGCTATTTACCAAGCCATTTTGCCACCCATTTTGCACATACATATACAAGCTCAAATAGTTCCACTTCAAGACACAAATAAGCAGCCAAATATCATCAACCAATATTCAAATCACATCATTTCATTACCAACCATACAAGCCACAAATATATCACAATTTACCATGTAACTAGATACCTAATTCACATATACAATTGAATTTACTAAACCATTCAAAACATGCATTATCATTCACCAATTCACAAGCACATAAGATAGAATTGAACAACCATACAGGCATTTTTTGTGCATTGCATACGACTTTACAATGGAATTCTCTTTTTTCTTTCATCGAAAAAAGAAAAAGAGAAAATATAAAGAGCATCTATTAGACCCAGATCACTAAATAATCCAATTACCACCCAAATCATCAACCCTTTTAGTAATCAAATTACCTAATATCATTAAGCATTATAATTCAACCTCAAACACATAATATATGTCAATTACCAAACTCAAAATAGAACCATTTGCACATTTATAAACATCATCAAATTCATCATCTCAAACCAACTAAAATGGCCAAAATACATTTTCATCAAACATACCAAAATAACTCAAGCCTATACATGCCATATATTATATTTACACAACTTCAAAAGTACCAAAATAGATGTCTGATAGTGCGATGAAATCTCTGACGATCCTCGAATCTGAGCTAGATTCATAGTACTATAAAACATAGAAAATTAATAAAGTAAGCTATAAAGCTTAGTAAGCTCGTATATAATTAAGAAATAATCTCATCATTCATAAGCATTTTAAAATAAATAACATAAATTGCATTTAAAGCATCAAATGAGTTAACATAAAATTGAATCACATAGTAACTCATAAGCTCTCAACTTGTTTTAACTCATTACTTGAACAGTTTTCCGTACATACCTGTACAGATATGTATCTATTTCTTACCAATTCACTTACCCAAACCACTCTAGGCTTATAACTGCTTATAGTATGAATACATCGAATTTCTGATGCCATAGTCCAACTATGGTCTTACACATACATTACCATGGCCCTGCCATGGTCTTACATTCACATGCCATAACCTAGTTATGGTCTTATTTTCAGATTTGCCATAGCCTAGCTATAGTCTTATTTCGCAATTCTTCTTACTTAAATCGTACATTTAATTCAAAATCTTCTAAATTTAACTAATAAGATAAATATAATCACAATACCATCCATCAATTAAATAAATACACATTTAAGTTCAATTATACGAACTTACCTCGTGCACGAAAATGACGAAACAGATCGACTATTCAATTACTTTGCTATTTCCCTAATCTAAGTCTGAATTCCTCTCTTCTTGATCTATAAGTAATCAAAATCAACTTATTTATTCTTATATTAATTCAATTCAATCCAAAACACACATTAGGGCTATTTTACACATTTGCCCATAAACTTTCACATTTTTACAATTTAGTCCTTATTTCATAAATTCACAAATTAATGAAATTCCAATTAAACCCAGGTTAGCCAAATTACTATTATGCCCTTAGTAGCCTATATTTTTCATTTATTTCACATTTTAACCACAAAGTTTCAATATTTTTCAATTTAATCCCTATTTTGCATTTTTACTAAAAATCACTTTACAAAACTTGTTTAACTAACATTAAATCTTCATAATCTATCATTAAACATAAAAATACTCATACATTCATCAATGGCATCATCTAAAATCTTTAATAGTTTTGCAAATTAGTCCCTGGGCTAGCTAGATTAAGCTACAATGATCTCAAAAACGTAAAACTCATTAAAAACGGGACAAAAACCATACCTAATCAAGCAAGAATGGCATGGTCGAATGTTGAAGCTAAGAAAATGACTTCATTCACTGTATATTCGGCTAGGTGAAGATGACAATGAATAAAATGGATTTTATTTTAATTATTTTATCATTTATTAATAAATTACCATTTTAACCTTAAAATTAATTGATCCTGGCTCGACTCATTCTTATATTTGCATGAATTTGTATCTAGTAAGAATTTGCCTGTTGAGTCTACTGAGTTTTTGATTAAGGTGTCGAACCCCTTAGGCAAATATGTTTTAGTTGATAAAGTCTGCAATAGTTGTCCTTTTATGATTCGGGGTCACTATTTTCCAGCTGACTTAATGCTTTTGTCATTTGATGAGTTTGATGTGATTCTTAGAATGGATTGGTTGACTCTGCATGATGTATTGGTAAATTGTAGACGAAAAGTTATTGAATTGAAATGTCAAAACAATAAAATTCTTTGGGTTGAGTCGGATGAGTCAGGTGAATTGTCTATTGTGATTTCGTTGATGTCAGCTCAGAGGTATTTAAGAAAGGGTTGTGAAGCATTTCTCGCGTATGTATTGAATACTAAGGTATCTGAATTGAAGATCGAATCAGTACAGGTAGTTTGTGAATATTCGAATATGTTTCCAGAAAAGTTTCTTAGTTTACCGCCGGTCAGAGAGGTGGAGTTTGCTATTGATTTGGTACTGGGGACTGCACCGATATCGATAGCTCCATATAGGATGGCTCCGACTAAATTGAAAGAATTAAAATCTCAATTGCAAGAGTTGACAGATAAGGGTTTTGTGAGACCGAGTTTATCTCCCTGGGGTGCACCGATATTATTTGTCAAGAGGAAAGATTGATCCATGAGACTTTGTATCGACTATCATCAACTTAACAAGGTTACGATAAGGAACAAGTATCCTTTACCGTGGATTGATGATTTGTTTGACTAGTTGAAAGGGGCAACGGTATTTTCGAAGATAGATTTGAGATCTGGCTACTATCAGCTGAGAGTTAAAGACTCAGATGTGCAGAAAACTACGTTCAAAATGAGGTATGGGCATTTTGAATTTCTTGTTATGCCATTTGGATTAACTATTACTCTTGCTATTTTTATGGATTTGATGAATCGGATCTTCCAATCATATCTAGATAAGTTTGTAGTTGCGTTCATTAATGACATTTTGATTTATTCTTAAGATGAGTCTGAGCATGCAAAACATTTAAGAATTGTGTTGCAGACTTTGAGAGATAAGAAATTATTTGCTAAATTCAACAAAAGTGAGTTTTGGCTTCGTGAAGTCAGATTTTTGGGACATATAGTCTCCACAGAAGGTATAAGGTTTGATCCAAGTAAGATTTTGGCAATTGTAAATTGGAAACCGCCGAGAAATGTATCTGAGGTTAGAAGCTTTTGGGCTTAGTCGGGTATTATCGATGTTTTGTTAAAGGATTCTCGATGATTGCTACACCTATGACAAAAAAGTTTGAGTGTCTAGGAAATGCCAAAAGAGTTTTGAATAGTTGAAAGCATTGTTAACTGAGGAACCGGTATTAGTGCAACCTGAATTGGGAAAAGAGTTTGTAATTTTTAGTGACGTGTTACTGAATGATCTTGGATGTGTATTGATGCAAGAGAGCAAAGTGATAGGTTATGCCTCAAGACAGTTGAAACCGCACGAAAAGAATTATCCGACGTAGGACTTAGAATTGGCTACCATTGTGTTTGCTTTAAAGATTTGGAGACACTATTTATTCAGTGAAAAGTGCCACATCTTTTTTTATCACAGGAGTTTTAAGTATTTAATGACTCAAAATGATTTCAATTTATGACAACAGAGATGGTTCGAGCTATTAAAAGATTATGAGTTGGTTATCGATTATTATCCAGGAAAGGCAAATGTAGTCGCCGATGCTTTGAGTAGGTAATCTTTGTTTGCTTTAAGAGTGATGAATACGCGACCGAGTTTATCTGATGATGGCTCGATTCTAGCTGAGTTGAAAGCTAGGCCGATATTTCTTAGGTAAATTTGTGAAGCCCAGAAATGTGACACAGAACTTCAAGCTAAACGAGTTCAATGCGAATCGACTAGTGACTCAGATTTTCAAATTAGGGCCGATGATTGTTTGATGTTCTGAGGTAGGATTTGTATACCAAGAGATATCGAGCTTATTCAGAAAATTATTCACGAGGCACATAGTGGTTGTTTGTCTGTTCATCCAGAAAGTACAAAGATGTACAATGATTTGAAGAAATTATATTAGTGGTCAGGTATGAAACGAGATATTTCTAAATTCATAGTGAGATGTTTAATTTGTCAACAAGTAAAGGCTGAACACCAAGTACCTTCAGGTTTACTTCAGCTTGTGATGATTCCCGAGTGGAAATGGGACAGAATTACGATAGATTTTGTAACCAGGTTACCTCTAACTCTGAAGAAGAAAGATGTCTTTTGGGTAGTTGTTGATAGTACCAACTTTTCACTTGATAAGCTAGCTGAGTTGTACATAGCTGAAATTGTTAGATTGCACGGAGTGCCTATTTTTATTATTTCAGATAGAGATCCAAGGTTTAAGACTCAATTTTGGAAAATTTTTCAAGAAGCTTTGGGCACAAAGTTGAACTTTAGTACCGCATTTCATCAGCAGACTGGTGGTCAATCGAAAAGAAAGATTCAGGTTCTCGAAGATATGTTTCACTATTGTGTTTTAGAGTTCGAAGGTAGTTGGGAAAAATATCTACCTTTAGTCGAATTTGCCATAACAATAGTTTTCAATCGAGTATAAAGATGGCACTATATGGGGCATTGTATGGTCGCAAGTGTCAAACTCTATTGTACTGGACCGAGCTTAGTGAGAGACAAATCCACAGGATTGATTTTGTTAGAGAAACTAAAGAAAAATTGAAAGTGATTTGTGATTGTTTGAAAGCAGCTTCAGGTAGACAGAAATCGTACGTGGATTTCAAACGAAAGGAGATTGAATTTCAAGTAGGTGATAAGGTATTTCTGAAAGTGTCTCCGTGGAAGCAAATTCTTAGATTTGGTCGCAAGGGTAAACTGAGTCCACATTTTATTGGTTTGTATGAGGTTATTGAAAGAATAGGACCAGTGGCGTATCGGCTAGCTTTGCCATCAGCATTGGAAAAGATCCACAACATGTTTCATGTGTCTATGTTGCGAAGATATCGATCAAATCTATCGCATGTAATTTCACCGATAAAGGTTGAGATTCGACCAGATATGACCTATGGTGAAGAACCGATCAAGATTTTAGCTCGGGAAGTTAAACAATTGAGAAATAAAGTATAGCCCTAGTGAAAGTTTTGGGCCAAAGACATGGGGTCGAAGACGCTACGTGGAAACTTGAGGAATCTATGAGAAAATAGTACCCAAACCTCTTTTCCAGTAAGATTTTTAGGGACGAAAATCCCTAAAGGGGGGAGAGTTGTAACAACCCATTTTAAGGTCAAATCAAAATAGTGGTTTTGGGACCACAAATCTGAAGTAGAAATATTTATTTCATTGTTCCTTTAAGGTCTACAGTATGATTGAATGATTGTGTGAAAATTTCATTAAGAAATTTTATTGATAGGGTGTTCAATTTGACTAACCGGACTAAATTGCAATATGTGCAAAATATGTGTTCTAGAAGCTAGAGGTGTCTAATTGCTATGAAATTTTAAATTGGAGGTCCTTAAATGGTAATTAGACCATTATACTTTAAGTTGGACAAAAATGGACATGGCTAGGTGAAATTTCAATGTTTGGGATTAAGGGCATTTTGGTCATTTGGTAAATAAAGACAAATAAAACTAATAAAAAGATGTCATCTTCCCCAATTTAGTCCCCCCATAGTCGAATTTCTAAAAAGAAGACATAGCTAGGGTTTGGCCACTTTCAAGCTAGATTGTAAGTCCGTCTTTGTCCAGTTTTTAATAATTTTAATGTTTTTGTAAATGTTGTAACTTGATTTAGCTATTTCAAGGACTAATTTGAAAGAAAATCAAAGTGTAAAATTTTACCCATGTAGAATATTTGTGTATTTTGATGTCTAATGGTAGAAAATGTATGTTTGATGTTAGGTAAATAACATTTACCAAGTGATTTTTGATAAAAATGTCAAATAGGGGCTTATTTGTAAAAGTTGTAAAATGTGTGTAAAAATGTGAATAAATGAAAAATGTGGGCTGTTATGAGTACTATTAATATTCAGCTAGGCTTGGGTAATGAAGAAATCGAATGAAAATCATTTTACGAGCCTAGAGACTAAAATGTAAAAAGTTGAAAAGTTAGGGGTAAAAATGTAATTTTTTCCATAAGGTGTTTTTGAGATTAAATTGAATAATGTGATAATTGACTGAGTTAAATTTGATATTATAGATCAAGAAAGAAGAGGTTTCGACCTAGATTGGGGAAAGAACAAAGTTGTAGACTAAATCGAGCTATTAGCCATTTTGTACCGATGTAAGTTCGTATGTGAAAAATAAGCTTTAATATGATTGTATTTTATTACTTTAATATTGCATGAATTGTATGTTTGATAAATGTGGATGAGCTTAATCTTATGAACGAGTCCAAATATGAATCGGAAAGCAAGAAATCTCGTTGAACCTTAGGAATAGGGTAGGATACAAGTGACATGTCACTAGGGTTAGTATGTGTTATGTGATCATGTGATCCGGGTGCTGGTCTTGTACGTCCTACCGGTGGCTGAGTATACCAGCATATGTTGCGAATACTCGACAGCTTGTGTGAGCAGCACTGCGTAGCTACATCTTGACTAACAGCTTGTGTGTACAGGCCCGATGATAGCTCAAGAGCGAGAAACTATGTGATACGAGATTGTGGTAGCATTGGCTACATATGTGGCAATTAGTGTGCAAGAATCCTGAGTATTTGACATTATTATTCTGAGTGGTTCACGGGTATGTCAAAGATGAGATTATGTGTAAATTCATTTTGAGATGGTATATGTATGTACATGAAGCTCATATCTATTAAATGCTTAAAATGATGAATATGAGGTAAGAATTGTGATGGAATTAAGTTATGATCATGAAACTATGGAAAAGCTACTTTTAATCATGTTATTTTTATTTGAATGTTATATGTATGGTAAGATTAGCTTATTTATTGCATACGAGCTTACTAAGCTATATAGCTTACTCCGTTCATTTTCCCTATTTCTATAGTGTCACCAAGCTAGCTCAGAATCGAAGATCGTCGGAGATTCGCCTCACACTATCAAAACTGATATTTTGGGTATTTGATGATCTTAGTAATTTAAAAGTATGGCATGTATAGGGATTTGGTCATTTTGTTATATGTGTCATTTGATTTGGCCAAATGTATTGGCTTATATTTGTTTAAGTTGATTTGGTATTTAGCCATGTAATTGGCTTATTTTGGCTAAAATGGTTGTAAGCCCATTTATATATGTATATATGCCAATGTCTTTGGTGTTATGGTCATGGTATGCTTGGTGTATGATTGAGTGTGATTTATAGCATGAATGTGAAATGTTTGGAAATGTGCTTTATTGGTGAGATGATAATCTTATGCACAAATAGGTGTTATGGAAGTAGTTTAATGATACTTTGTATATGTGAAATTAGCATGATTAATTTGGGACATGATAAATGTTGTGAGTATGATAGTGGATGGTATTGTATTAATATGTATCAATCTTGATTGTGGATGTTTGATTACCCAAATATGCTATGTTATATGACATCAAAGTTGTGAAAGGATTTGTGCAAATGAGGGTGAAAAATGGCTTGGTAAATAGCCTTTATTTTATCCACACGGGTAGACACACAGGTGTGTGTCTAGGCCGTGTGTGATACACGGTCTGACCCATGGGCATGTGTATAGGCCGTGTGTCCCTTGCACCTTAATTTTGAGAAACAGAATGCTTAGAATTGAGCACACCAGCAGAGACATGGACGTGTGTCTCAACCTTGTGGATGACACGGCCTCAGGCACGGGCGTGTGCCCTAGACGTGTGAAGTTTGCACCTATTTTATGAAAATTAATTATCCATATGGCCTAGCACACAGACACGTGACTTGGCTGTGTGACCTCAATTTGCTCTTGGGTTACAAGTCAGAGAGTTACACGGGGTTGGGACACGGGCGTGTGTGACCACACGGGCGTGTGTGACCACACGGGCGTGTGACCCTTGTTTAGTTGAAAAATTTTCTATGTTTTGTAAAAAAATTTCTAAAGTTCTCGATTTAGTCCCGAACCATTTCCAAATCATGTTTTGGGCCTCGTAGGCTCTTATTAGGGGCTTTATGATTGAATGTGAATGGTTTTAATTTGGACGCAAATTTATGACTCAGAATTATGTGAATGCTTTGTTGTAAGTCTGGTAATGCGTCATACCCTGTTTCGGCATTGAATACGGGTAAAGGGTATTATAGTTTATTCATTGGTCTTTTCCTCAAATCTCTAGCCTTTGAATCAACTTTCCTTTTTTCTCAGCTAAAATCTTCTGCTTTACAAGCCCAATCAACCAATACAACAATTTTTTTCAAATATAGAATCCCAACCAGAAGTTTAATGTCCTCGTTCAGCCCTTCGACAAACTGCTTGCACATGATCTCTTCGGTAGAAACATACTCTCGAGCATATTTACTCAACTGCACAAATTCTCTCTCGTACTCAGTTACGGTCATACGGCCATGTTTCAGTTCTAAAAACTCTTTCTGCTTTTCATCCAAAAACCGTTGACTTATGTATTTCTTCCGGAACTCAGTCTAAAAGAACTCCCAGGTGACCCTCTCTCTCGGCACCACTGATACTAACGTATTCCACCACTGATATGCGGTATCCCTCAATAGTGATATATCACATTTTAAACATTCAGCCGATGTGCAAGAAAGTTCATCAAACACTCAAATCGTATTCTCAAGCCAAAATTTGGCTCTCTCAAGATCGTCATCAACATTAGCTCTAAACTCTTCAGCCCCGTGTTTATAGATCTTGTCAACTGAAGGCTTATTCAATTTTAAAAGCTCGACACCTTGAGGAGCTATAAGAACCAGTTAGGGATTAGGAAGGGGTGAAGGTTGTTGAACAGCCGGGTTCGTTCGGATATACTGCGTGAACCATTCATTCATCATTTGGAAGAAGACTTCTCTAGCCTCTCCCCCTTGACTACCTGATACGGGTCTAGAATCAGAAGGTGCTGTCCCTTGAGTGGGAGTTGGCACATTACTTTCAACTTCATCGGCTATAGCTCGATTGGGATCCATTTACTATATGAAAACACATTTTAAAATGTCAGGAGTCATCACACTATTACAATTTATATGTGGCATGTATAGCTAGACTCTTATATACGCTACGTTAGTCCTAGAATCGACTAAACCGTAGCTCTGATACTAATAAATGTAACACCCCTCTCTCGTATTCAACGCTGGAATAGGGTTACGAAATATTACCGGACTTACAACACATTTAAGCATACTTTTCCCATACATTTAATCAGTACATACAATCATCATTCAATCTAAATCAATTTGTTCCTCATACGAGGCTACTAGGCCCTAAACATACATTGGGAGTGGTTCAAGACTAAACTGATAACTTAAGAAACTTTCACGAAACTTTGAAAATTTTTCTCAAAACAGGGGACACATGCTCGTATGGCTAGACTCACAGCCACTAGACACTCGTGTCACAGGCCGTGTGGACATTCGAAATGGGAGCACATGGCCGTGCGCCAGCCCGTGTCTGATCCCGTGTAACTCTATGACTTGGGTCACATGGCCAACACACACATCCGTGTGCCCCAAAAATAGCCATACACACCTATATGCCCAGCAGTGTACTAGGCCGTGCCAAACCTGTAGGGTATACAGACTTATGCCACACGGCCAAGTCACACACCTGTGTGTGAGGCTGTGTGGAAAATACTAACTTGATATCAAAATCAACACCAGGGCACACACGGCCGTGTACTTGACCGTGTGTCGTACATGGCTGAGACACACGCCTGTGTCTCCGCCTGTGTAGACAAAAATAGGCTATTTACCAAGCCACTTTGCCACCCAAATTGTCACACACCTAGATCACAATTCAAAGCACCAACACAGGGCATAATAGGCACTAAATCCACCTCAACCAAGTATCCTTTAAACCATTTCAATGCCAACAATATACAAGATACACAATATTCCAAATTGCCATTTAGTTCATACCAAATATCAATTACTTCAAACATCAAAATGACCAAACTCAAATATGCATTATTTGGCCTAATTTCACAAGCATACCTACATTCACAAATCATCAATTTAACATTCATAATACCTATTATCAACAATCATCACACAACCATCAACCAACTCAATTCATAAGACATAAACATATATATACATGATTCAACAAGCCAAAATAGACTAAAATATGCCATCACTCATGCTTATTCATACAGACCAAAACATATACATATACAAGCCAATTCATTTGGCCAAAATCACTATCAAGGCATAACTAAAATGACCAAAGTCCCTATACATGGCATATACTTAAAATACCAAGTTCATAGGAACCAAGAGATAGGTAGATAGTGTGAAGAGATCTCCGACGATCCCTGAATCTGAGCTAGTTTTGAATTCACTATAAAACATAAAAAAATAAATGATGTAAGCTATAAAGTTTAGTAACTCGTATGACATAAATTCGATATAATCATAAACATACAATTCAACAATTGATCATAAGTATAAGAATTCACATCAACTAACAAACCTCTCAATTACTTATTCACAAAACTATATACTTCCTTCACCATTTCTTCGATTCAAAGTTAATATGGTTTATGCACATACCTATACCATCTTGTACTAATCTCATATACATTCTCGTCTTTCATTTACCCGTTGAACCATTCAGAATAAAAGTTGGATACTCGAGGGTCTCACACAATAAGTACCTATACCATGGCCCAAAACCAAATCAAGGTACTTATCTCCAAGATACTGATATCATGGCCTGATGCCAAATCACTGTATCCCCTAATGACATGTTAATAGCATACTAAACTATTCCTAAGGTTCAACCGGGATTTCAATTGTCGAATCATTGTTGAATCTCTATCGTTCATATCCATAGTCTCGTATTCATAATTTAAGCAATATCAAAGCATATAAAATACATTTTTATTGAATTTTATCACATACGAACTTACCTCGAGTTTGAAAACGATGAAACTAGTCGATTAGTTGAGTACTTTATCTTTTCCCCGATCCAAGTCCGCATTTCTCCTTTCTTGATCTAAATATATTCAAAATTAATTCATTCAATCATCTATTTATTCAATTTAGTCAATTTACACATTAGGGATATTTTACAGATTTGCCTCTAAACTTTCACTTTTTTCACAATTTTGTCCTTATTTCATAAAATCACAAATTCATGAAATTCCTTTAATACCCATGATAGCTGAATTACTATAATGCCCTTAGTAGCCCATATTTCTCATTCATTTCACATTTTAACTGGTTGTCACTCGCGATAAGTTTTAAAATTTATAACTGATCGTACTTAAACTAACTATTATCACGATGAAGGCAAGCGCACCTATCGAACAGTAGCATAGTTTTTGTAACGCCCCAAAAATCTTGAAACCCAAAAATCCCAAAACTTGAATTTTTCTTTTTGTGCTTAGTAATTCTGGTTAAGGGTTAATTACGCAAAGGTAGGTCTTGGTCAAGGTTTGAGTTTAAATTAAGGGGTAGAAGAAATTATAAGTTAATTATTAAAAGAATCAGGGTTGGTAAGTAGTTGGGCTTTTAAATAAAGATAGGGGAAAAGAACATCAAAAAGCCTTGTAGAGGAATGGCTAAGTGAAGCCACTTAGAATGTAGGGAGGTGGCGTTAATAGCTAGCAAGGAGGTCTAAGGGTCGAATCCTGGCTTAGTGTTTTTAGAAGTTTAATTTTGGCCTTCTAGAAGGTTGGAAGTGGCATGAAGATGGACTTTAAGGGGAGTGTTCAGGAGAGAAAATTAAGGAAAGGATCAAAGGGTAATCAAAGAGAAAAACGAGGAGATGAGAGGGGGAAGTGATGGAGCCAAATGGGGAATTGAGGCCCAGGCAATTTGGCTATAGGGTTATAAATAGGTGCCGAATACAAGGGTATGGGGCTAATGTTGAAATCTTTTTCTCACCTTGTTGCCAGAAACCCTCTTTCCCTAAAAGCCAAAAACCCTTTTGTTTTCTTCCTTTTCTTTCGGTTGATTTCTCCAAAAGTCGAAAACCCTTGTTCTCCTTTTTATTTTTCTTGTGCCGATTTCTTTGTTTCCCTTTTGGGTTTAGGCGATTCTTCTTCCTCTCTCCTTTGGTGCCGAATAAGCAATTGTGCCATTCAGATCTCTAGAGCCGAATACTTTTTGACTAAATCTAGTGTAAGTGTTACTCTTCCAATCGATTTTCTTTGTTAAGTATCGAATATTGTCCCTTACTCTTTCTAATCAACTGTGGTAGGGAATTAGTATCGGATCTCGGATCTTAGCTCTCTGCCGAAACTGCTCTTTAGGTGTTTGTGATCTTGGTAAGTATTCCTCTCCCATTGGCTAAGGTGGTCAATTATTATAGTTAAGGTAAGGGGACTTGTGTTGGATATGAGTCACCTATTATTTTGTTTTAATAGTTAAGATTGGTGTAGATCTAAGAGTTGATAGTGGTTAGGGATTTAAGAAGGGGCTGTTATACTTATCGCGCAAGGTTTGGGGCTAAAGAGATCGCATCAAGCTTGCTTACCAGGTGTGTACATACACTACACACACACTATGAATCGGCAAAAGTCGAAATGCCGAAATGCCGAAAAGCCAAAATGCCGAAAAGCTGAAAGTGTGGCTACGGTAGTCTTGCGGATGCGCGAATACTCGTAAGGGAGAGATCGATAGGTTGCCTGAGGCCCATGGGCGATTCTATGGACTTGGGTTGTGAATAGGCCAAGTGGGCCGAAATGGGCTAAATAGGCCCGATGGGCTGTTGGGCCCATAATAAGCAAAATTTGATAAGCGATGCTATGTGATAGGAAATATGTATGTGAGCATGAATATAATGTTATTTGGGCCGGATGGGCTATATAAATGAGTTTGGGCCGGATGGGCCATATGAACATGAATTGGGCCTGATGGGCCATATGAATGTGAATTGGGCCTGATGGGCCATATGTATGAGATTGGGCCAAGTGGGCCATATGCATGTATGTAGGGGTTTTGGGCCTAGTATATGATAACCACATAAAACTTAATTAATATATTGCTACCGCAGACAAGTCATAAAGTTAAGGTGTGGCAACGAGTATATGCATGTCTAGGATTGGATCCAGGGAGAGCTTGGTACTTAAGCAGTCTTAATGACTCAGCTCCTCTTCTCTGGAATCCTACCTGGTCCATAGTGTTCATTCATCTTAGCTCACGGGATTTGTTAACAGGCCAAGGTAAGTAAAAACCCGTAATAAAGGAAAATTACTGAAATGCCCCTAAAGGCAAAAATGACTAAAATACCCCTAAGTGTTGTGTGTAAGATTAAAGATTGCTACATGCATTCATATGTATTCATGTGATATCCTGTTTAGGTTGCATATGGGTTGGGAATTATGGAACGGAAGGAGTATATGAGGGTCGCATGGTTGCTTGACAACCGTGGTTCCACCGACGGCTTTTAAGCCCAATATGTGATTGGCAGCTTGCTGTAACTTGGGTGGTTCCGCAACCGAGCTACCATTTATGTGTATCGGTTGGGTGGGTCGATATTTATATCCCCACAGGTTATGAAAAGGGGGACGGAACAGAAGTGTACCCGTTGGATTATTGGGGTGGGTTGTACTGCATTGCATTGCATGTTTGATGTATGATGACTTTTGAATGCTTGTTTTCGTTGAGTGTTGTACACACTGAGTTTACGAAAACTCACCCCCTCTTTTATTTTATTTTCAGGTGATGCTCAGTAGAAGGTTCGACGTCAGGAGGGACATTGGGTGGCCGGCTAGCAAGATAATTCGGACTTGGTTTTTTTTAAGCATTTAAGTTTTTTATTTCTTTTTAAGAATGCTCAAACTAGATTGTAATAAGGTTTTCATTATGTTATTATTACTTGAATTATTATTATTATTTTCATTTTAACTACGAGAAGTTGAACATGGATTTCTTAAATTATAGTATGTTTTCTACGCTTCCGCAACTAAAGTTCTAAGTGCTTTATTTCCATCCAATCTTATGTTTGAACTAGTTTTTTTATATATAGTTAAGGTTTCTTTTATTTTAAGAAAGGTTTTCAATAAAAACACGGTTTTCGCTAAAACACTTCAATGTGATGCGCCAGATTCGACCACAACATCCAGGCCGGGTTTAGGGTGTTACAGTTTTAGCAAGACCGGATGTCGAACCCAAAGGAACCAAAAGTACTAGTATTAACTTTCTTTTTATTATCTAGCCTAAGAATAATGAAGGTTGTTTTAATTAACTAATTAACAGAAAATAGATTGAGGAAAATACTTTTGGAAAACTAATTGATTTAAGACAATACCCAAGGAAGAATCCACCTAGACTTCTCTTGTTAACTGACTCTGAACGAGACGATTTATTCACTTGACTTGATCCGTAGGAATCCCTATTCAAGACTAATAACGTCTAACCCTAGGTTGATTAATTGAAATCGCTTTCTAATTAAAACCCTAGTTTTGCATTAACTCGATCTATGGATTCCCTTATTAGATTTGACTCTAATCCGGCAGATTTATGCCGTCCTATCTCTAGGATTGCATGCAACTCTGCTTAATTATGACTGATCTACTTTTTAGACAGGGACTATTCATCCTCTGAATAAGCACATCAATACTTGAATCAATATCTTGAAATATTCAAACAAGGGTTAAAGTCATAATTAAGAACAAATCCAGTATTTATCATACAGTTCAGGAAATATTAACAAGATCCATCTTAGGTTTCATCCCCCTTAGGTATTTAGGGAATTTAGTTCATAATTATAAATAAAAACATCTCAAAAGAATGATAAAAAAACATAAAGAAAACTCAAAAACCCCTGAAGGAAATTGAAGGGAGATCTTCAGTCTTGGAGGTGAATCTGGCTTCCGAGATGGATCAATCAGCTTCTTTCAAATAATTCCTTACTTCTTACACTGTGTGTTCTCTTTAATCCTCCTCTAGGGTGTTTAAATAGGCTTTAGAATGCCTAAAAGCCCTCAAAATTGCCCTTTTTCGAATAGAAATTAACTTGGGCTCGACAGGGACACGTCCGTGTGCGATTGCTTCAAGCTGTGGTCAAGGCTGAGAGATCAACACACTCGTGTTGAAGTTGTTTTAGGCCGTGTTCGAGCCTACTAGAATGGCACGGGCGTGTGTGATACCCGTGTGAGGAAGTCCAGGCCGTGTTGTTTTCCTACATCGGCCTATTTTCTCCGTTTTCGGCCCGTTTCTTGTTCTTTTTGCTCTCCTGTGCTCACCTAAGTAGAAAACATGAAATTAAAGGATTAGGAGCATCAAATTCACCAAATCTAAGGAGAAATCATTCATAAATCTATTAATCATGGGATAATAACATGTATAAATTACGGTTTATCAAATACCCCCACACTTAAGCGTTTGCTTGTCCTCAAGCAAAATCCTCAATTCACAATTAAGAATTACTTTGTCTCAACTTATAATTCCTATCAATAATATCTCAAACTAATCCATAAGTAATCATATATTGAGAATTCAACTAGAATAACATTAAACTTTCAAACATTCCAAGTTGAGTATTTTATCACGAAAAACATAGGCATCTCCCCTCGCTAAGTAATCACCTTTGATTCAAAATCTCACAGAGTTTAACATCCTCACTAAAGATTCACTCAAATCACTCAAAGTGTTTAAGGATAATGAAATTAGCACTCAATAGTCAATATGAAAAATTATTACCATAGGCTTGCATGAAAATCAAATCTCCACAACTATAAATTGAGATGGTACATCAATCAAAAGGTCTTTAGAGGGTTGTAACGAGGCTTTGGTTAGGGGGTGTGGTCACAAGCTAAAAAAGAAGGTTAGAATCAAGATTGAATTGAAGAATTACTTAACTAGAAAAATATTTAATCATCAATTCTGTACAAAAGAGCTTCTTCTCAGAATATGGAATTAAATACTCAAGCTTCAAAAATACGACTTACTACTAATAGATATGTATGTATTTTTTAGAACAAATCAAATAACTAACTATCAAGAATAAGACATAGCTAAGCAATTTGTTCAAATCAAATCTCGACAAAAATAGGGATAAAATTAATTGAGGGGATTTCAACAATAATGTGTTATGTGTTAATATTGAGGGTAAATCAATGAATGGGATGTTAGGCTCAATAGGGTTTACTAAGGGTTAATTGTGAAGGTAGGCTTGTCATGGCATGAGTGGGTTAATCCTAAGTGCCTCTATCATCTTGACATATCAAATCAAATGGTGTGGTCTCGACATGCATAATCAAGCAAGTTCTAGAATAACGATTCGATATTGACGGACTCAAGCAACAATAAAAGCGAGCATGAAAGAAATAATATATGCTCTTAAAGGCTCAAAATCTCACAAAAATTATGGCTTTTTGATGTTTAAACTTGTGGATTTCAATTCAAGATAATACCTAAACTTGGGGAAAACAACCTAAAATTTTAAATTCCCAAACATCAACTTATCATGCTTAATTCTCTAATGTCTTAAAGTTTAAATAGTCAATGCATGAATGCCTATGTTTTAATTCAAGATATATCAATAAAAATCATAAATTAATCAAAATTCATTCTAATAATGATATAAGGGATTTACGAGAGAACCAAGATAAAATAAAGGGATTTTTTTGATAGTGATATAATTGAGCCCTCCACACTTAAGATGTACATTCCGCTCAATGTACAAAGATAAAGTTAGTGTAATTATAGATATAAGATCATAAGATAGGGAGAGAAGTGAAACTTCCAGAATGTTCAATGAATGAACTCCCTATGTTGGAGTTATGTAGAGTGGAGGATGATACTCCAGTGGTGGTAGAGGTTGGGTTCCACAAGTGCTGTGCCAAAAGAATATTATATCTCGTGGTGGCTACGATCGTGGTCGAGCAGGGCATGGCAGTCGTGGAGAACCTTTTCCAGTGGAGCTTGAAGTTCCTAAGTGATAGTGAGCTTTGGAGCTCTTTATAACTGTGATGAAATCAAGAACTCTTTAGGGAATATAAAGAAGAATAATTACTCATAATGAAATAGCCGAAATTAAAATTTTTTATGAAACCTAAAAATAAAGTATTATAAAAATGAAATAAAATTAAAAGTGAAAATAATAAGAAAAATGATAAATAAAAATAGAAATAAAGATAAAATAAAATAAAATCTTTAAACATCATCATCGCCGAATGGTTAACGAGGGGGTGGTGGCGATGAAATGTGAAGGTGCTGACAAATCTACTGTAGAGTAGCATCAATGTTATCAAAGTGCTGAAAACACTACTGCTCGAATCGAGTGAGGCGCTCAAAGATGTCAGAATATGAAGCCACCACATGAACTGGACGATGGGTGGGTGGTGAGACGGTGGGTCCTCGTGTCGTGGAGGGACATCATCAGTAATGTCCTCCGGGGCATCCTCCTCGGTTGATTGGGCGAGACGATACTGAGGAGGGTAGGTTCCACGGCGCTTTTTGATCATCCTCATACTTAGCATGCTCGAGATACCTTGTGGAGACATCTGGCCAATGAGGGTAAGGGAGGATGCTTGTACCGCTGTGTTGAGGAGCCCGAAGTGCCGAGCCAGCTGAGTCACATAAGGGCCAATAGAGATGACCCCCTTTCGATACCACTCCGTCTGATGGTGAATGGCGAGGGAAATGAAGTAGGCGAGGTCGAAGACGTGGCCATGCGACATACACCATAGAAAGTAAGCGTCGTGAGTGTTGATGACGCCGGTGCTCTCTCGTCTCCCTGTCAGAGTGTGGGCCAAGATGGCGTGTAGGTACCTCAAGGATGGAGGGAGAGCCGATGCCTTGGAACGGCTAGGATCATAGGTGGGCGAGCGAGGGACGAGGGCATTCCAGCACTTCGAGGGAGAGTAGTGGATGTGGCGATGGAGGTTCTCGAAGTCAGGTTCATCCATGAATTCCTCCGTATATAACCCGAGTGTAACACCGAATTTCGGCACGCTCAACTAATGAACCAAACCACCGAGGCAGAACTGGACCATTCCAGGATCATCGGAGTTGGTCATGACATCTTGAATATGCAAGGTCAAGCAAAGTTCGAGTGTGAGCTCACGGTACGTTGGCTCGTTAATCACAAAGAAGAGTTCCCATGGATCGGTTGACAGAAGCGCTTTGATCACGTTAGCCAGTTGGACTTGTTCAAGTGTGGTCCAGTCAATGCAGTAGCCCACACCTAAGGGTCGGGCCCGAAGTATCTGGAAGAGTTCTCCCTAGGGTCCAACGGGAAACTGAAGGAAGGGGTGGCGAATCTCTGCGGTAGGACTCGAGGAAGATGATGCTCCTTTCCTTTTCTTTGAAGCGGGGACGGCGGCCTTTTTACCATGTGAAGATGACATTGTATACCTATAAGAAGAATTATTATTTTTTCTTAATAAATGGAAAAAAGTAAATTTGAAAAGGAAAGAGCCATGAATTTAAACTAAGAATTTCAGCCAAAACTACTAACACTAACAAAGCTCAACCAAAATAATCAATTTGATGGCATAATTTTATGGCATTAGCATGGTAATGGCATGAGTATGAGCATAGTAATGGCATAGGTATGACAATAGGATGAGGCTTCCTTAACAACTCGATTCAACATAAAAAAAAATCATAAGACTGAAATTTAAATGATAGGATAATGAGTAAAATGGAAATAACATGAAAAAAATGAAGATTATTATGCTAATAAACATCAAAACTAAGTAAAATAGAAGAGAAAATAGTAAACAAACACAAAAGAAAGGAGCTTGGGTGTCGAGAATAAAGTTGAAGACGGCGCATGGGCGTGGCAGAGAGGGCGTGTGGAATTGTAGCGGCTAGGGTTAGGGATTTTGGGGGAAGACGATGATGAATAGTGAGGGGTCTTTATAGATTTTGGGGCACACGACCGTGGGACATGCCCGTGTGCCCTAATTTTAGCCCGTATGTTTCGTTTTATTTGAATTTCAACGCATCTGACATTCAGCCCATACCCATGTTCCTTGGGCGTGTTGGTGCACACGGTTGTGTCGCACAGCCGTGCTCTGCTTCGTTCGTTTCTCCCACGCCCGTGGGTGTATGTCCACGCCCGTGTTAATTTGATAGGTTCGACCACGGGCGTGTTACATGCCTATGTTGTTTTGGTAGGATGGCCCACAGCCATGTTGCACGGCCGTGGCAAGTTGTCTCATCCCGTGTTGGGGAAAAATCCTTGCCCTGTTTTCACACGGTCTACAGCACGCCTGTGTGCCTGGCCGTGTGGGTGTGGAAAACCTATATTCAAGAGCTCAGTTAGTAGGTTAGGTGTTAAATACTAGAATTTAAAGAAGTTAATACTGTTAGTGCTCGGGTTGCCTCTCGAGAAGCACTTATTTATAGTTTAAGCTCAACTTACCTAGGCTTCACGCGGTCATGGTGGTTCGAGGAGTTTACACTCCTCATTCCTGCTGTAAGTTTTATTAAAATAACGTTTAAGACGAGTACTATTTACCTTGAATGTGCTGAATTTGGGATGAATTATCTCGACTATACCGTATGGTAAAATGCTAAGTACCGTAAGAGGAATTTCTTCATTCAGTTCAGAAGTGGTAATACGAGGGTCTGTTGCTTCTAATAGCACTTTGTCTCCAACCTTAATTTGATTTAGGGAAAAATTTAGCTCGTCATGGTGTGCTTTTGGTTTATTGTGTGTTCTCGATTTATGTGTCCGCCATTCATCTAGCTTTTCGATTTGTAGCCTTCGTTCTTCATGAATAGGTCCCTTGTTGTTGTTTGAACATGGCTCATTTACGCTCTTCGAGCGTGTTTCCTGCGTAGAAGGTTGCACCACATGATCAGTATTAATAACATGATTTATACTACCACCCTCGTTACTCGAATTACGAGCTTGAAGAGTGATAGTTTCATCACTCACACGAAGTGTGAGTTCACCTGTACTAACATCAATAATGGTTCTAGCAGTCGCTAAAAAGGGCCTTCCTAAAATTAAAGGCACGTCACTGTCCTCTTCTATATCTAGAACAACAAAATCAACTAGGAATATAAATTTATCGATTTTTACTAGTACATCTTCAATGATACCCCTAGGAAATCTAATGGTTTTATCAGCCAATTGAATGCTCATCCTAGTTTGTTTGGGTTTCCTGAGACCAAGTTGTTTAAATATTTTATAGGGCATGACATTAATACTATCCCCTAAATCAGCCAAAGCATTTTTAACATTTAAACTACCAATTAAACAAGGAATCGTGAAACTCCCTGGGTCTTTCAACTTGTTGGATAGCTTATTCTGTAGAATGGCTGAGCAAATTGCGTTCAATTCCACATGCGACGCCTCATCCAACTTCTGCTTATTTGCTAAAAGCTCCTTTAAAAACTTCATTGCGTTCGGCATCTGCGAAAGAGCTTCAATAAACGATAAGTTAATATGTAATTTCTTTAAAAGTTTAAGGAATTTACCAAATTATTCATCTGAGCGGTCTTTCCTTGTCGCATTAGGGTATGGCACACTAGGTTTATATTATACACTTACTGGTTCCTATTCATTGTGGTCTACTTTACCTTTACCTTTGCTTTCCACCGCTTCTTGCTTTGGTTCTGGTTCAGATGCAACTAACCCTTCCTCATTTCTAATGTTAACCGTATTGAGTTGTTCCCTTGGGTTAGGTTCAGTATTACTGGGCAACCTACCTTGTTGTCGTTCAGAAATTAATTTGGACAGCTGGCCTTTCTGAGTTTCGAGCCCTTGGATCGACGCTTGTTGATTTTTAAGTGCTGTCTCGGTATTCTGGAAACGAGTTTCTGACACTGAGATAAATTTTGTTAGCATCTCCTCAAGGTTCGGTTTCTTTTCCTGTTGATAAGGTGGTTGTTGAAAACCTAGAGGATCTTGTGGCCTTTGATTTCCTTGACCACCCCATGAGAAATTTGGGTGGTTTCTCCAACCTGCATTATAAGTAAATTGTATGGGTTATTTTGAGATCTAGAGTTATTGTTACCCATATAGTGGACTTGTTCCTCTTCGGTTGTAGGATTGAAGGGTTGATATTCTGTATGTACACCTCCTCCACTTGAATCACACCTCATCACTGGATGTACCTGCGTAGAACAAAGTAAACCATCAATCTTTTTATTTAGAAGTTCCACCTGATTTGTTAACATATTAACCGCATTGATGTTATAAACACCTGCTGTTTTGGTTGGCTTAGTCCTCATGACTTGCCACTGATAATTATTCAGTGACATCTCTTTAATGAATTCGTAAGCTGCTTCAGGTGTTTTGTTGTTGATGGTTCCACCAGCGGCTGCATCAATCATTTGTCTTGCAGTGGGGTTTACACCATTGTAAAATGTTTGAACTTGCAGCCATAGAGGTAACCTAGGGTGAGGGCACCTTCGTAGTAGGTCTTTGTATCTCTCCCATGCATCGTAAAGTGTTTCTAAATCCATCTACACAAAAGAAGAAATATCATTCCTTAGTTTAGCTATTTTAACAGGTGGAAAGTATTTTAGTAAGAGCTTTTTGGTCATGTGTTCCCAAGTAGTGAGTTCATTCCTTAGTTTAGCTTTTTGCTAATGAGTTCAACCACTGTTTAGCTTTATTCCTCAACGAAAAGGGAAATAGCCGAAGGTGAATGGTATCGTCAGAAGCGCCATTAATCTTGAATATGTCACAAAACTTTAGAAAATTTGTTAAATGAGTATTTGGGTTTTCATCTTGCAAACCAACAAACTGAACAAATTGTTGTATCATTTAAATTGTGTTAGGTTTCAGTTAAAAATTATTTGCAGCAATAGCAGGCCTAACTATACTCGATTCAGTTCCTGTTAAATTAGGTTTAGCATAATCATACATAGTACGAGGAACAGGATTCTGATTTACTAGGTCAGCAGCAATCGTATGAGGTATCGGATTTTCCTGATTTTCGGCCATCTCCTCGATTGTAGTTGGGATATCGTCCTCTTTCTCTTCCTCTATATATCTTAGGCTTTGCCTTATTTCTCTTCGGTTTCTGCGAGCTGTGCGATTGATTTCTTTGTCAAAAAGTAATGGTCCTGATAGGTTTCTTCTAGTCATAAACTATAAGAACCTGCCAGAAGAAAGAAAAAGAGAATTTAGTAACGAAAATCAAAATAAAATTTAAATTGCAATAAAAGTAACTGGCTAAAGTAATAAAAATCGAGTGTTCCTAATATCTTAATTCCCCGGAAATGGCACCAAAAACTTGATTGTCACACTTGATAAGTTTTAAAATTTATAACTGATCGTACTTAAACTAACTATTATCACGACGAATGCAGGCGCACCTATCGAACAGTAGTATAGTTTTAGCAAGACCAGATGTCGAACCCAAAGGAACCAAAAGTACTAGTATTAACTTTCTTTTTATTATCTAGCCTAAGAATAATGAAGGTTGTTTTAATTAACTAATTAACTAATCTAAGGATGAACAGAAAATAGATTGGGGAAAATACTTTTGGAAAACTAATTGATTTAAGACAATACCTAAGGAAGAATCCACCTAAACTTCTCTTGTTAACTGACTCTGAACCAGATGATTTATTCACTTGACTTGATCCGTAAAAATCCCTAAGTTATGTTATTATCCCTATTCAAGACTAATAATGTCTAAACTTAGGTTGATTAATTGAAATCTCTTTCTAATTAAAACCCCTAGTTTTTGCATTAACTCGATCTATGGATTCCCTTATTATATTTGACTCTAATCTGGCAGATTTATGTCGTCCTATCTCTAGGATTGCATGCAACTCCTCTTAATTATGAGTGATTTACTCTTAGACAGGGACTATTCATCCTCTGAATAAGCACATCAATACTTGAATCAATATCCTGGAATATTCAAACAAGGGTTAAAGTCATAATTAAGAACAAATCAAGTATTTATCATACAGTTCAGAAAATATTAACAAGATCCGTCTTAGGTTTCATCCCCCTTGGGTATTTAGGGGATTTAGTTCATAACTATAAAGGAAAACATCTTAGAAGAATGATAACAAAACATAAAGAAAACCCAAAAACCCCTGAAGGAAATTGAAGGGAGATATTCAGTTTTGGAGGTGAATTCAGCTTTCGAGATGGATCAATCGGCTTCCTTCAAGTAATTCCTTGCTTTCTACTCTGCGTGTCCTCTTTAATCCTCTTCTAGGGTGTTTAAATAGGCTTTAGAATTCCTAAAAGCCCTCAAAATTGCCCTTTTCTGAATAGAACTGAACTTGGGCTCGACAGGGACACGCCCATGTGACACGCCCGTGTGCGATTGCTTCAGGTCATGGTCAAGGCTGAGAGATCAACACGCCCATGTTGAGGTTGTTTTAGGCCGTGTTCTAGCCTACTAGAATGGCACAGACGTGTGTGATCTCCGTGTGAGGAAGTCCAGGCCGTGTTGTTTTCCTACGTCGGCCTATTTTCTCTATTTTCAGCCCGTTTCTTGTTCTTTTTGCTCTCCTGTGCTCACCTAAGTATAAAACATGAAATTAAAGGATTAGGAGCATCAAATTCACCAAATCTAAGGAGAAATCATTATAAATATATTAAGCATGGGATAATAATATGTATAAATTACGGTTTATCATTAACTACAAAGTTTCAACATTTCTCAATTTAATCCATATTTTGCATTTTCACTAAAAATCACTTAACAAAACTTGCATATCTATCAACAAGCATTTATAATCTATCAAGAAACTTCAAAACACATGTTATTTCATCAATGGCAATATCTAGAATCTTTAACATTTTTTCAAAATAGTCCATGGGTTAGCTAGAATAAGCTGCAACGATCTCAAAAATATAGAAACCATTAAAAACGGGACAAAAGCCATACCTAAATGAGCATATAAAGCTTGGCTGAACCCTAGCCCTCTTTCCCCTTGTAAAATTCAGTTCTTAGTATTTTAGGAAGAAGATGAACATAAAAATTTAGGTTTTGTTTTTTTTTAATTAACCATTATTTACTAAATACCAAAATTAACCTTAAAAAACCTTTTAAATTTCAAAATTACCAAGCCACTATCATCCACTAACATGTTTTTGGGCTATTTACCACATAAGGACCTTCATTTTAATAATCTATAGTTATTAGACACTTTTAGCTAATAGATGAGAGAGATGAAGTATGATAAATAAAAAAGATGCCTTGTGGCCATGCTCCAGAGAAAATATGCATCGGTGGTACTAACGACTCCGGCGCTCGCTCTCTCTTACCGATCCAAATGTGACCCAAAAGGGCATGAATATCGATTGGCTATTTAATGTCACAATGTAACACCCCAAACCCGGCCCAAATGTCATGACCGGATCTTGGCGATGTTACATTGAAGTGTTTTTTGAAATCTAAAACTCGTCATTTAAAAAACCCTTTCTTTAACTAGCCTCTTCGTGTAGGTTGAAAATCCATTTTAAAGTCTTATTGCTTATTCAATATGTGGGTGCACTTTTAGAGGTTGATTTTAATAATACGTTATTAATTTTGAAAAATGATTTATTATTCGTGGAAGCTTTGAAAATGAGTTACGTATCTGTGGTGGTTTTGAAAATGTTTGACTTTTGAAAACTCACGTTTTTCCTACTACTATCAGTTGTAAATCACAAATAAATATGAGTAAAATACCAAAATCAAAAATAAACCCGAGAGGCCTTATTACATAATGAAAAACCAAAATAAACCATATTTATGGTATTAAAAGTTAACTAAGTCGAGTGGCCACCTCTGAGTCCTCCGTCGCATCGAACTGCCTAAGTCTGGGGATTTCCTGCACAGTTAATAGATGGTTGAGTTTACAAAAACTCAGTGTATGAAATCCCATAACAGTAATCAATCAGAGTAAACACAATCTGGGCCTAAGCCCTTTCAGTTTCAGTTAGGGTCTTAGCCCTTATCAGTAATAGTAGCAATCTGGGCCTGAGCCCATCTCAGTAACAGTATTAGTGGGGCTTAGGCCCATTACAGTAATAGTACAGTATGCAAACAAAAAATCCTATCCAATCCAGGCTCTACACACCATCTCCGTACCAACCTTACACACCATGTGGGGATAAAATCGACCTACCCAACCCTACACTCCAAGTAGCACCGGTTGCGGTACTAATACAGTATTTGCAGTAAAGCTACCAGTAATAGGCTTATAGCCTTTCAGTACACTTCCTCCAAAATCATATATCCCACCCCATGCAATGTAACATAATATAAATGTACATATAGTAAAAATGGCATGCACAAACAGTCATACATCACATAAGGGTATATTAGTCATTTACAAAGAATAAGGGTCCAGGTACACTTACCGGCCCAACAGTAGGTCCACAGTCATCTTGGGCGACCCGTGCAACCTTAATAGATTGTCAATGAAAATGGACCCACGACCCATATTGCGGGCCCATGTGGGTCCACACTCTCGTATGGCCCACATAGCCCAGAAATGGCCTTAGCCGTGTGGTTATACAGCTTGGCCCAACATTTAGCACACCTTTGTGCAATTTACCCGTGTGGGTTCCACAAGCTTATTGGGCCCACATCGGCCTAGTTTGGCCCAAAAGGGCCCAATATCATTTTGGTCCATGAAAACGCTCATGGCCATCTCATCGACCATACAACTGTATTCTGTTACACGGCCTGCCACACGCTCGTGTGGTGTCGATAGCCCACTTTTCGGCTTTTCAGCTTTTCGGCTTTTACTGTTTCATATCTAATGGCAGTGTTACACACACTTGTTATGATGTCGTAGCCGAACCACGTCCGAGATTAAAGCACCTATGAATAACAACAACCCCATCATCAGTCAATATTCGTGGTTAATCCAAACCCACAATATTGAAAATACTTTAACCAAAACATCGCTACTTACCAATCAAACAATCCTAGCCCCCCTTTTGTTCCAAAACCACGTATACTCTCCAATGCTTTAACCTTCACAAGAAACAATTAACCGATTCATAAGAATCTACAATCCCACATAAAAACATATAGAACTTAAACACTTACCAACAAAGGAATTATCACTTGTAGGGGAAAAGCACTTGGCCTCACACCTTGTTATGAAATTGAGCCCCTAGCATCATTCGAACAAAAAGAAGTGTTAAATGGATATTTCCCCATGGTAGAAAAGAGATAAAAACCACCGTTTGACCCAAGAGATACCAAATGCCGAACCTTTGAGAAGAAAACCAATTCAGATTCAGCTAGGGGGAAAAAAACCGTAGAACCCTTACCAAGAAATCAAAGGGATTTCGGTAGCACTTCAACAAGAATCGGCCAAGGAAAAGAAAAGAAGAGAAGGGAGAAAAGTAATTAGGCCTTGACAATTTTGGCTACACTGTCAGAAAGTATTCGGTTCAGAGAAAAGAGGAGAAGAAAAGAAATAACCAATCAAGAGGGATAATGCTTAGAGAATAAAAAAATTGCCTATTCGGCAGAAGCAAAGTACAACCCTTCGAAAGACCCGAATGGTCAAGCAATATTCAGCTACTACATAACCAACACTCAGAAAAGAAACCAAAAGAAAAGAAATGAAGACAACAAAGAGCCAAAACTAAAACACAATTCGACACTAAAGGTAAAAGATCCTATGAATGAATTGGTACAAAGGAGTTCCCACATTTCGTACACTACTCACACACTCCTCAACTTCACTTAATTTTCTCCCAAAATCTCTCCACAAATCCCTCACCTGATCACTCATCTATCCATATCCCCCTTTTCCTCCTCAAATCACTCCTCCATCATCTCTTCAATTAACAAGTTCAAACTTTACTCAACCAAGCAGAGTTTCGATCATACATAACCTCCTCCCATGGCCATCAGTAAAAAAAATCTCCATAAGCACAAGCAGGGATTCGAACCTTAGACCCCTTGCACACTCCACACTCCACTTACCACTTGGCTAGCAGGCTTTTTGTGCCATGCTTTACTCACATTAATTTAAGAGTCTACTAGCTGAAGACAAGGGTTTATTTAAGAAGAAGCAATATTTTTTCTCAAGCCAAGGCTTGAACCCATGACTTCCCAGACACTTCCAGAACAATAAACCACTAAGGCAGACATACATCTATATCACAAACACACAAAAATAATTTAACAGGGGTTTTTAAGATTTGGGGCATTACAACAACAATAATGTGCAAGCATACACTATCGATGCAAGATTAGTAGATAGATGTGAGTCTGTCGGATATCGATCTCATAGGGATGGGTGTCTTTTGTTTATTAATGTCAGTACAATAACTGGATATAAATAAGATGAATTGTAAGTATAGTTGTCGATGCAATAACTTTAAAAACAACAAAATAAAATATGATGATGATAAATTGGGATCCCCAACATGAATCTTCAATAGAATACTAAGTGCTCACAAGACTTAATTATGCATATTAACCTTACCTTTTGACGATGGCTAAATGACACTATTAAGAATAAGTGGACTAAATTCCTCTAATCCTCACTCAACTTCTGTTGTAATACTTGTTGGCTCAAACTGTCACTGCACTTTCCAGTGTTAGTGACTGCAATAACACTTCCGTGTAAAAAAATTACAACCCTAATATTAATCAATAAAAGCAATATTAAATAAGATAACATTTCACCAAGAATTCATTAGTACTTCCATACAACCAGAAATTATAAAGTAATCACCAGCATTTAGAAATAAATAAGAAAGACTCGAATGGAGAATACAATCCCTAGATAACTCAACTGAATCTCTCTATTCCCTCTTGTTGCGTACTTAGGTCTCCTTGTCAGGAGCTACTCTGCATTTGGTTTTCACGTTGGCTCACCCGTAAGAGGTTTAAGCTGCCATGGCTGCAAGCTTTAAGCTCGGATGATAAAGATGATAATGGAGAAAGACCACTCCAGAAGGCCCCTTTTTCTTCTCATGTCCACCCTTTATGTCCTCCCTCCACAGTACAGGTGTCCTTTCCTTAAAATTATTTTGTCCTTGTTTGTACAGGTTGGTTATACTAGACTGGACAACTCATACAATTCTAGTTCTTATCCAGATAGCTGTCAGGTGTGACAATAGTTCCAAAAGCAATCTGGAATTAACCCATGCAGCGACATGTAGACATCTGTCAGGTGCGATGACAATTTTGAATGCAATATGAAATTAACTCATGCAATGACATTAATGTAATAAGATAGTAAAATTAAGGATAAAGTAGGCTAGGATTCACTAAGTTATAAAATGCAATTTACTAAACTGAAAGTTCTAAAATGTATGCTAAGAATAACTAAATGGGAACAATGTAACCAATAACTAGGGGGAAAACCTACGTTCTTTCTAGTGTTATCACACCTCTAAACTTGAGTTTTTACTTGTCCTTAAGTAAAATAGAAACTAGCAAGGCTACAAAAAAAATTTACTAAGGCAAATGATCATTCTACCAACTTGAAACCCTCTAAAATCCCAATGGATGAATCACATTCAGATGAAAGAATATTACGTTGAAAATCCATAAGCATGAATAAATAAGGTTGCGACTTCATCAATGCTAGAATCATGCTTCAAACCTTAAGTTCTATCTACCATTACAAAATTTATTGTATAATACTAAGTATATACATACTTTTTTTTCGAAATAAGGGGTATCGTTGCATTACTGTACCCTTGTTTCTGAGAAGTAACAATGGGGTGCAACAAACCCCCAAGGAGTACATAATTTCACCAACACACACTCATACAGCGATAGCCTTTGGCCAGATAGATTTTTCTAATGCTTGTATTGGAGTGTTCCCTTTTTAACATTCCATACTACACCTATTTTTTAGTGTGTCTACTTTAAAACTATATATACATATAAGCAGTTGTACAAAGCAGATTCATTCAATATTTAAAGAATGATATCAGTCATCCATAACTAATGTAATCTAATTCATTCATCAAAGAATTAAAGCTACAATCTTCTATAAAATTTATCCAACTCATTCATTGCTAATTTACATGATTCAAGAATTAAGCATCGAATGTAACAAAAAAAATTTTTTTTGAACAAATTTCATTAACTATAATTAAACCTTGCATGCTTTATTTCTAGAAACAAAAATTTTGAAATGTGGGTGCATTTCTAAGACCTATGTGCATTCCCCCAAACTTAATGTTTGCATTGTCCCCAATGCACTAACACTAAAATGTAATGACAATGAAAATTCAATGAAAATGTATACTTATCAAAATAAAACCTATAGCTACATGCAATGCATAGATACTATAATTAAAGCTTAAAACAAACTAACTTAATTATCTGCAACAGTTGATGTGGCTGCATGATGTTTCTCTCTCCTTTTTTTCTTCTCCTCCTATCATTTTTTATCCTTGGAGCGCTTCTTTTTCTTTTCTTTGCTCTTTGTGTGGTCGTCGAATTGCTCCTCAGTTCTTGGCTCAGCCCCGGCATCATCGACTGTTGTTTGTGTAGGAAAGGCCACTTAGAGTGGTACACTATAGACCACTATTTCCCATGTATTGCATTGATCCTAACTAGTGACTTCAACAACTTCTGTTGGTCTCATTCCAGTTTGCTCCAAATTATCAATATTTGCACCCACAGACTCGGGTGCGGTGATAACCTTCTCAACAAAATCTTCTTCTTCTTTTTTCTCATTTTCAATAACTTTTTCTTCTTCAATAATAACTTCCTCTTCTGCAACAACTTCTACTTTTACAGCATCAACTTCCTTCTTAACAATAATGTCTTCTTGATTAGCAAAAATACCATTCTCAAACAAGCTATCAATCTTTCTTAAGCATTCTTCGATGTCCCTTGATTCCTCTTCTTTCTTGTTATCAAAGACCTGCATAATGGGTGGGGATGCCACCGATCTATCTCGGTCTTCTATGTCATTAATCCAGGAAAAGAGGTCATAATTGTGAATGATTGGTGGAAACACAGGGAATTTCGGTAGTGGAGATGGGCTCAGTTAGCCTAATGTGGCTATAATAGAACTGTTCCAGGCTCTGGTACAAGCGTAAAACAAATTCTGGGATCTCTCCACATCTTCTACTTTAGCGACAAGCTTAATCTGCCTATTGTTGATAGAATTTACCATTTTTTTTGACATCCTTCAGTTTGCAACATAAATGATAGAGCAAGGAAAACTGAAATTCAAGCTAAAATGGAGAAAATACCAAGTTGTGGACGAAATGGTAAAAGTAGCTATTTTTGCATACGAGGTAAGTTTCTGATAAATAAATGCAATATTCTTTTATTTTACATTATTATTGTAAATTTCCAGCATTTATATACTTATTTTATGAGAATATTTAAAGTCAAATTAAAGGCAAAGTGTGAGAGAAAAAGCATTAGGAAGCCCCGTTTGAACCTTAGGAATGTTAGGATATTGGGGTTGTGAGACAGACAGAGACGAGAAATGAGCCATGTAAGTCCATATCAGATATATGGCTTTGGAGACAGGAATGAGCCATGTAAGCCCATATTAGATATATATATATGGCATTGGAGAGCGGGAATAATTCATGTAAGTCCATGTCGAAGACATGGCATTGGCGAGATATTGATAGACAGAACGACCCGGTATCCTTAGTATTCCGAGTGGTTCAATGGGTCATTGTACACGTTAAATTACTGAGTGAATTATCAGCAAAAAGGAAAGGTAGATTATATTTATGAATAGTGAAAGGTCGGGTAAGAAAGAAGGTAGGTAGAAAATGAGAAGTAAAGAAAGTTTATGAGGCTAGGTGACATTATGTATAATCATTCATTATCTTTGAATGTTGTAATTTATTTGCTTGTAAGCTTACTAAGCCTAGTGCTTACTCTCTTTATTTTCTTTTTCTTATAGTTTTATCAAGCCACTCGGGGATCGAAGGAAGCGTCGGAGACCGATCACACTATCGAAGAAATCACATTGGTATAGTTAGATGTTTAGTTTTGTGTATGGCATGTATAGGAACTTGGTTTCTTTTGATATGATATGATCAATGAATGATGTGTAAATACTTGCTAGTGATTAACTAATAGAATGGCTGATGATATACATGTTTAATTGTATGTATGAATAAGTAGTAACTATCACATGAAAACTAAGAAAAATGTGAAAGTAACTTAAAAGCAGATTCAAGTATCGAAATAATGTAATTTTGAAAAATCACTAAAAATTGTAGAGACATGGTTTGATGGTGAATAATATATGAAATTAAATCTTATTATGTCTATCTTATGGAATAAGCAAAAGCAGGTAAAGGTATTATATTTTATGAGATATCTCGAGTTTTAGTGAAACAGGTCGAGAGAAAATTCTAGATCCCCTCTTTCAACTTTGGAAATTCACCATAAATTGTAAAAAAATAATTAGGTGGTGTAGTTTATATGGTTAAAATCCTTATTGAATATAGTTTTAATAGAAACAAACGGTATAGTTATATTAATTTTGTATAGGGAGAAAAGTGGTTCGTAGTAAGTAGAGGTCAGTGCAGTCAAATTCTGAAACAGGTAACTTTAACTAATAAACTGTACTAATTGGCTAAATCAAAATTCTAGAAAAAATTAGTAGATAGATATATGAGTCTAGTTTCAGGAAAAATTTACGGATCTTAATTTCGAGTTTTGAAACTCGAGAAATGAATTTTTAAGCAGCTATGACGCAGAAAAATAGTTTATTCCGAAAATTAAAATAAGTGGTTTAGAGTTGTTTAAAAGGTAAGATAAGTTTAGTAACACCTCAAGCTTGACTCCGGTGACGGTTTCGGGCGTGGGGGCGTTACAGTATTAGTGGCTAGGAAGGAGATCCTAGGTTCGAATCCGAGCTTAGTATTTTTAGGAGTTTAATTTTGGCCTTCTAGAAGGTTGGAAGTGGTGTGAAGATGGACTCTAAGGGGAGAGTTCAGGAGAGAAAATTAAGGAAAGGATCAAGGGGTTATCAGGGAGAAAAACGAGAAGATGAGAGGGGGAAGTGATGGAGCCGAATAGGGAACTGAGGGCCAGGTAATTTGGCTATAGGGTTACAAATAAGTGCCAAATGCAGGGTTGCCAAGCTAGTGCCGAAATTCCTTCACCTTGTTATTGAAAACCCTTTTGTTTTCTTCCTTTTCTTTTTGTCGATTTCTCCAAAAGCCGAAAACCTTTGCTCTCATTTTATTTTTCTTGTGCCAATTTCTTTGTTTCACTTTTAGGTTTAGCTGATTCTTCTTCCTCTCTCCCTTAGTGCCGAATAAGCAATTGTGCCATTCAGATCTCTAGAGCCAAATACTCTTTGACCGAACCTAGTGTAAGTGTTATTCTTCCAATTGCTTTTCTTTGCTAAGTATCGAATATTGTTCCTTACTCTTTCTAATCGACTGTGGTGGGGAATTAGTATCAGATCTTGGATCTTAGCTCTCTGCCGAAATTGATCTTTAGGTGTTTGCGATCTTGGTAAGTACTCCTCTCCCATTAGCTAAAGTGGCCGATTGCTCATAGTTAAGGTAAGGGGACTTGTGTTGGATACGAGTCACCTATTATTCTGTTTTAATAGTTAAGATTGGTGCAGATCTGGGAGTTGATCATGGTTAGGGATTTAAAAAGGGGTTGTTATACTTATTGCGCAAGGTTTGGGGCTAAGAAGATCGCATCACGCTTTCTTACCAGGTGTGTACTTACACTACACACACTAGTAGATCGGTAAAAGTCGAAATGCTGAAAAGCTGAAATGTCGAAAAGTCGAAATGCCGAAAAGCTAAAATGCCGAAAAGTTAAAAGTTTGGCTATAGTAGTCTTGCAAGTGCGCGAATACTCGTAAGGGGGAGACCGATAGGTTACCTGAGGCCCATGGACGATTCCATGGACTTGGGTTGTGAATAGGCCAAGTGGGCCGGAATGGGCTAAATGGGCCCGAAGGGCTGTTGGGCCCATAATAGGCAAAATTTGATAAGTGATGCTATGTGATAGGAAATTTGTATGTGAGCATGAATATAATGTGAGTTGGGTCGGATGGGCCATATAAATGAGATTGGGCCAAATGGGCCATATGAACGTGAATTGGGTCTGATGGACCATATGAATGTGAATTGGGCCTGATGGGCCATATGTATGAGATTGGGCCAAGAGGGCCATATGCATGTATGTAGGGGTTTTGGGCCTAGTATATGATAGCCACATAAAACTTAATTAATATATTGCGACCGTGGACAAGTCATAGAATTAAGGTGTGGCAACGGGTATATGCATGTCTAGGATTGGATCTAGGGAGAGCTTGGTGCTTAAGCGGTCTTAATCACCCACCTCCTCTTCTCTGGAATCCTACCTGGTGCATAGTATTCGTTCATCTTAGCTCATGGGATTTGTTAACGGGCCAAGGTAAGTAAAAACCCATAATAAAGGAAAATTACCGAAATGCCCCGAAGGGCAAAAATGACTAAAATACCCTTATGTGTTGAGTGTAAGATTTATGTTTGCTACATGCATCCATATGTATTCATATGATATCCTATTTAGGTTGCATATGGGTTGGGAATTATGGAACGGAGGGAGCATATGAGGGTCGCATGGTTGCTTGACAACCGTGGATCCACCGATGGCTTTTAAGCCCAATACGTGATTGGCAGCTTATTGCAACTTGGGTAGTTCCGCAGTCGGGCTACCATTGATGTGTATTGGTTAGGTGGGTCGATATTTATATCCCCATAGGTTGTGAAAAGGGGGACGGAGCAGAAGTGTACCGGTTGGATTATTGGGGTGGGTTGCACTGCATTGCATTGCATGTTTGATGTATGATGAATTTTGAATGCTTGTTTTTGTCGAGGGTTGCACACACTGAGTTTGCGAAAACTCACCCCCTCTTTTATTTTATTTTTAGGTGATGCTCAGTAGAAGGTTCGATGTTTGGAGGGACTCTGGGTGGCCAGCTAGCAAAATAATTTGGACTTGTTTTTCTTTCTAAAGCTTATCAGTTTCTATGTTATTAAGTACTTTTCAAATCAGATTGTAATAAGGCTTCCACTTTATTATTATTCGGATTTTTTTATGTGATGTAATTATAAGAAGTTGAACATGGTTTCTTAAACTATAGTATGACTTTTCTACGTTTCTACAACTACATTTTAAAATGACATGTTTTCATAAAATCATATATTTTAAACAAGTGATTGAAAGGATTTTTTTTATATAGTTAAGATTCTCTCTTATTTTAAGAAGGGATTTCAATGAAAACACGGTTTCCGCTAAAATGCTTCAATGTGACACACCGGATCAGGCCGTAACGTCCGGGCCAGGTTTGGGGTGTTATAGGCATTCTGGAAAAGGAGATGCTTTCAATCCTGAAGCATTGTCATGATGCTCCTTATGAAGGTCATTTCGATGGTATGAGAACTGCTGCTAAATTTCTCCAGTTAAGATTCTACTAGCTGACATTATTCAAAGATGCCCACAATTTTTTGAATCATTGTGATAGGTGTCAGCGTACCGGTTCTATATCCCGATATAATGAAATGTTACAGCTTCCAATTATGGAGGTTAAATTATTTGATGTTTGGGGTATGGATTTTATGGGACCGTTTTCGAGTTCATTTGGAAATTTGTATATATATTGGTAGCTGTTGTCTACATTTAGAAGTGGGTGGAAGTTGTTGCAGTCCCAAAGGATGAGGTAAAGACAGTGCTAAATTTTTTTCACAAGCATATACTCACCTGATTTGGCACACCAAAGGCATTGATTAGTGATCAGGGTACACACTTTCATTGCAACCAAGTGGCGACCGCACTGAAGGGATATGGAGTTAATCATAGAATGGCTACTACTTATCATCCGCAAACCATTGGACAACCCGAAGTATCGAATCGAAAAATTAAGAACATTCTTGATAAGGTTGTAAGCCCTTCAAGGAAAGATTGGTCTTTCCAATTAGATGGCATTTTATGGGCATTGTGGAAAGCATAGAAAACTCATTTAGGGATGTCACCACATTAATTGGTTTTTTGGAAAGCATGTCACTTGCCAGTCGAACTAGAACACAAAGCAATGTGGGCAATTAAGCAAGTGAACATGGATTATGAAGCGGCTGGAAAGAAAAGATTGTTGGATACCACTGAACTAGAGAAGATTAGGATAAATGCTTATGAAAATGCTACAATTTATAAGGAAAAGACCAAACAATGGCATGACAAGATTATTTTACAGCAACAATTTATCGTGGGTCAACAGGTTTTATTATTCAATTATCGACTCAAATTGCACCAAGGTAAATTACGTTCCCATTAGTCTGGACCTTTTGAAGTTGCCACTGTATTTCCTCATGGTGTAGTCGCAATTCAAGATTTATGTGGTGGACACCAGTTTAAAGTAAATGGACAGAGGTTGAAACACTATTTTGGCAGCAATGATGAAAAATAGGCAGAGACCATTAAATTGGTCCAAAAGTTTTAATTTTTTCATCAGTACTCTGTGATTTTATTTTATTTATGTTTTGTTAAAATTTGTTTTCCTTCTTTTTTGCAGAATAATTAGGTACCATTGTCGACACACTGAAGTCTTACTATCAGTGCATTCCATATGTCTGAACTACAACTTATAGCTTCTCGAAATTTAGGGAAAGTTAGATTCCACCGTTAGATCAAAACTCACTCAGCCGTTTTATTCTTATAAACGAGCACAATTTCTATTAGACACAACTCTTCCCGCCAGCCCTATATCTATCCACAAAACAACATGCCTCTCCATCTTCCTCTTTCATTCACTATAAATTCTCCCTCATTGTACCGACTGTAATGCATTCAAGCAACCATTTTATTCATTTTCTTTTCATTTCTAAAAATCCTATCTTTTTACCTTTAAAACATTTTCCCTTAACAAAAGATGGCAAAAATAAGAGACTCAGTTAAGAAATCCACCAAATCTACTGGGGAACATGCATCCTCTGCTCCTACGGTCCATGAATCGAAATCCTGCAGGCCAGTGTAGACAAAGGAGTAGTCTTTTTTAATAAAGCAGCAAAAGAACAATTTCACAACAACATATTGAAGCATAACTTTTATCCTGAGTAGGGCATTTCTCTTTCACCATAACAAGATTTGGGTAAACAAGTCTCCAAAACCATCTCGAAGTTAAAGTGGGAAACATTTTTTAACCATCTTGGAAGCTACTCGCCTTCATTGGTACGTAAGCTCTATGCCAATCTCTACAATCATGAGTTAGAAATTATTTTCATTTGAGAAGGTTTAATACCATGGAACGCTGCAAACATTAATGAGTTGTACAACACTAAGGTCGATGTCGACGAACACTCTGAGTTCATAGATAACATCTAAGATGAAAAATAAGACCTGTTGGTGAGAGACTTGTGTGTCAAGGGAGCAGTTTGGATGGTTTCCCATCAAAAGACCTATACGATGCACCGTCGCTTCCTGACGTTGCAAGGTAAAATTTGGTTTCACTTTGTCAACTACAAATTAAAGCCCTCCCCTCACAGCACCACACTCACCTTGGACAGAATTAGTCTAATTCATTCTATCGTCAATGGCCGAAAAATTGATGTGGGCACAATAGTTTACCACAAAATAGCTAACTGCACCATAAGGTAGACTGGGATCTTAGATTTCTCATCACTGGTGATGTTATTATGCCAGCAAAGAAGAATCGTACCCCGTGCTAGTAAGAAAATCTTGGAAAATAAGGGCCTTTTACTCGTTTTTGCTTAAAACCGAGTAGTACAAGTTGTCTAACATAATTTAAAATCTCATATTCTATCATAAAACACCAAAATACACAAATTTCACCTATGGGTATTTTTCCAAATATGAACCCTAACTTAAATTATTGCTAGCATAAGCTTTATCGAGCTACCGGGACTCCGAAAATGTAAAGAACATTAAAAACGGGGCTTGGAATCACTTACCATGGAGCTTGAAAGCTTGAAACAAACCCTAGCTATGGAGAACCCTTGAAATTTCGTCCTAATGAAGAATATGGACAAAAATTGGCTTTTAATTTTGTTTTTAATTCATTTTACCCCTAAATGACCAAAATGCCCTTACTACTAAACTTTCAAAAATTCCTTCCATGTCCTAATTTTGTCCATGAACTTAAAATTGGTCAAATTTCTATTTAAGACCTCCTAATTAATATTCTAATTCAATTTTATGCAAAATACTTCTAGAACACAAGTTTTGCAATTTATTCAATTTAGTCCCTAATTTCAAATTAAGTACTTTATGCATAGAATTTCTTCACGAACTTTTCACACAATCATGCAAACATATCATAGACCTCAAAATAATAATAAAATAAATTTTTCTACCTCGAATTTGTGGTTTCGCAACCACTATTCCGTTTAGGCCCTATTTCGAGATGTTACAAATGCCACCTCCCTACACTCTAAGTGGCATCACTTAGCCACTCTACCACAAGGCTTTTTGATGCCATTTTCCCCTATCTTTATTTAAAAGCCCAACTACTTGCCAACAAGGCCCTTTTAATTATTAAACTTTAATTTCTTCTACCCCTAGATTCAAACTCAAACCTTGACCAAGACCTGCCAACGCTTAATTAACACTTAACCGGGATTGCTAAGCACAAAAAAGAAAAATTCACGATTTTGGGATTTTTGGGTTTCGGGATCTTTGGGGCGTTACAACACAACTTCGAATAATGTTCTTATTGCCTACATTGAATAAATACAGTTTGTTCCAATGATACTTTATTACGTCACGAAGAAAATCTTTCTTTTTTATGGCCTATGACACCCAAATGGGAGTTTTCCACATGCTAGATAATTAACAAAATCTACAGACCAAGGGATTGCGTTTATAGCAAATAACTTCTCATCTGGGAATGCGTCGACAATTTGAAGTATGTTTCTGTCTTCGCTGCCAACTTCCAATCGATATAGATGGTCTGCAACTTGATTTTCTGAAGACATTAGGCCAAATTGAGTTGGGATATGCTATGTTCCTTACCTAAATTTTAATTAAATGTTAAGTTAAATTCTAAGTTATACGAACTTACTAAGATTAAATGCTTACTTTGTGTTATTTTCCATATTTTATAGTGATTTGGAAGCTCGTTCGAGTTAGAAGCTTGTCGAAGCTATATCACACTATCCATCGGCTCTTTCGGTACTTTTGGCTAAATGTTGGCCCATATGTGTTTTGTTGACATTAGCCACTTATTTGGTTTGTGTTTTGGTATTTTGGTATGTGCATAATTTGCCCTAAAAGGTTGATGTGTGGATTGATTTGTGGTTGAATGATGAAAGGTAAAATAGTAGTTGAATATGCATAAGGTATGTTTTAATACTTGGTATGATTTGGTGCTATGCTATGGTAAGCATATATGTATGTTTGATGATATTGATTAAGTGGTACAATTGATACCAAATGGTAAGTTTTGGTATATAATTTACATGTTGTGTATTGATGCAATTATACATAAAAGTTAGTTGATTACTTGGTTACATGGATAACATGGTTGAACATAATTATACTTGTCATTTGAGGTGATTAAGGGCGTATTGGTTGTATGTGAATAATAACATGTCTACAGCTTGCTCATACTTGTTTTGGATGCTTGATTATAGCTAGTGTATATGTGCATTTTTAGGTGTAGGTTGGTGCCAAATTGGGTGAGAAATGTGACTTGTAAAATAACCTATTTCCGTCCACACAGGTAAAGACAGGTGCGTGTGTCACCTGTAGTTTTAAAGTGTAACACCCTGATTTTGGGCCTAGTCGGAATAGTGATGTCGGGACCACAAATTCGAGATAGAAATAATTATTTTATGATTATTTTGAGGTCTATGATATGATTGCATGATTGTGTGAAAATTTCGTGAAGAAATTCAATGCATAAAGTGCTTAATTTAAAGTTAGGGACTAAATTGAATAAGTTGCAAAACTTGCATTCTAGAAGTTTTTAGTATGAAATTGCATTGAAATATTAATTAGGAGGTCTTAAATAGCAATTTGACCAATTTTAAGTTCATGGACAAAATTAGGACATGGAAGGAATTTTTGAAAGTTTAGTAGTAAGGGCATTTTGGTCATTTAGGGGTAAAATGAATTAAAATACAAAATTAAAAGCCAATTTTGCTCATCTTCTTCATGGAGGCCGAAATTAGCATGGGGGAGGCCATGGCTAGGGTTTTCAAGCTTTCCAAGCTCAATAGTAAGTGATTCCAAGCCCCGTTTTTAATGTTCTTTACGTTTTTGGAATCCGTGTAGCTCGATTAAGCTTATTCTAGCAATAATTTAAGCTAGGGTTCATATTTGGAAAAATACCCATAGGTGAAATTTGTGTATTTTGATGTTTTATGATAGAATATGAGGTTTTAAATTATGTTAAACAACTTGTGCTACTCGGTTTTAAGTGAAAGCGAGTAAAAGCAGCATAATCGGTAAAAATACTTATTGTTCATAACTATATGTTAGAGTGAGAATTTGATGTTGTTGTAGAAGAGAAAAATGTTCAGCATGTCATAAAACATAGGAATAAGGGCTGAAATTAAATTTTTGAGTCTTGGGGCAAAAGTGCAAATATGCAAAAGTTTAGGGGTCAAAATGCAAATTTGTAAAAATATGATTTTTGGACCCGTATGAATAATGTGACTAATTATTAGGCTAAATGTGATATTATAGATGAAGGAAATCGAGATTCGGGCTTAAATCGGGAAAATACAAGGTTATGGATTAAAATAGTAAATTCATAGTTTCGAATCGAGGTAAGTTCGTGTGTTAATAATAATGCAATACCGTGCATGAATTGTAATTCTCTATTGATATGGCATAAATTGTATGATTTAATATGTTTAAGAGAAGTTGATGGATGGTATGTATGATATAAAAAAAAAATGTAATGCTAGTTGTGTCATGTGAAATTGAATGGAATTATTGTTACAAGAATTGAGTGTTAAATTACTATTAAGCTGGGTTGTATGAATTGTTTGCTGGTTGTACCTGATGAGATTTTGATAAGTTTATGCGTAAATAATTTATCGATTTATTTTATTTTATTTTATTATATTTTGTTATCATATGAAATGTGGCTACCTATAGATTGACTATTTTGTTGTAAATTGAAAATTGAAAAAGGACTATGAATAAATTTGTAACATATTGGAAATATGTTTGTTGGTAATTACTTGATTGGTGAAATTGTTAGAAAAAGAGAGAAATCCCGGTTGAACCTTGGAAAGATTGGATGATACAGATGGTATGTAGCTAGGTCACATGTATGGTCTTTGAGTGCACATCATGTGTACAAGAGAGCTACGAGATATTATGATGTAGCTAGGTCACACGGGTGATACTATGTGTACACCATGTAGACAAGAGAGCTACGGGATATATGTAGCTAGGTCGCATGCGTGGTTCAGTGAAGGACACCATGTAGACAAGAGAGCTACGAGATAAAGCGGCTAGGTCACATGGGTGATACTAAGTGTTCACCACCATGTACAAGAGAGCCGAACTTTATGATGGGTGGAGCTATTTGCGGAAACCACCAAGTATCGAGATTGATCCGAAGTGTTCAACGGGAGACTTATTATGTCTTGCTTTGTGAGTTTTGTGATGAATAAGTGCAGGAATTTGGTTATGTGAATAATGTGTTCATTAAGTGATCGGGTTGTGGTAAGGTTATAAACAATTAAGTTATACATGAGGATGATTTTATGGTGACCTTGTAATCATGGGCCTATACTTGTGATGTATGAAATGTGGTGAAAATGATTTGTGATATGTATGTTAAAATGAGGTTAATACAAAGAAAGTGTGAAAGAGTGAATTAGCAATAAAATTGTCTTGGACAGCAGCAGTTGCGTGACTTTGAAAATTCACTAAAAATTGTGGAAGTTGAATAAAAATGCAAATGATATATGAAAATAAATCTTAATGAGTCTATTTTCACATGAAAGAAACAGGGGAAGCAAAAGAATTCTATATTGTGTGATATTTGAATTATTGTGAAATAGGGTCTGAATGAATTTGAGATCCCCTGTTCTGAATTTAGAAATTCATCATAAATTGTAGAAAACTTATTAAGGGTAATACCTTACATGCATGGATTCCTTATTGAGTCTATTTTTAAGGGAAATAAACGGCATGGTCGTTGGAATTCTGTACAGAGAGAAATTTGGTTCGTAGTACACAGAGGTCAGAGTAGTCATACTCTGAAACAGGGGAGAATTTAACTAATAAACTGTACTAATTGGCCAAACCAAAAATTCTGAAAATTTTATGGGAGAAAGATATATGAATCTAGTTTCAAATAAAATTAATGAAACTAAAGTTGGAGTTTTGTAGCTTCAGATATGAATGATTTAGTAACTGTAACTCAATAACACAGCTTAACCTGAATATATGTAATTGTACAATTATAGTGTTTTATCTTGAAAAGCATGGTAGTAATTGCTTATTATTTTCATATGAACTTACTAAGCGTAAAGCTTACCCATCCTCTCCATTTCTTTAGTATTGATAGGTCGGCTCGGGGTTGGAGATCATCGGAGGCAACATCACACTATCAAACTATCATTTTTGGGAGAATTAATTCAAATATTGGAAATATCAAGTGAGTGGCATGTATAGGAAGTTGGTTTGTAATATGTATTTTTATTATGATTTTGATCGCACGTATCAGTCTGCATTGAGTTATTGTATATGATTATGAGATGTGGTCCTTATCCATTATGGTTTATAAGTTTAATTAATCATGCTACGTCATATGTTTTGATGTAATGATATAGTTAGCTTTGTTTGTTATGCATGTGTTCGAAAAGTTTTAAATTAAATGAAATTTTATGGCCCAGTTTTTGTCTATGTGTTGTTAAGTCTGGTAATGCCTTGTACTCTGTTCCGACCTTGGATACGGGTAAGGGGTGTTACATTTAGTGGTATCAGAGCTATGGTTTAGTCTGTTCTCGGACTAACCTAGCATGTGAAAAAGTCTAGCTATATATATGCCACGGATCTATGATAGTGTGATGTCTTCGAAGCGCGTATGAGGACCGTCTTGTTTAGATAGAGGTACTCTCCACCGAATTGCACCGACCATGTTTAACGTGATGCAAAGGTAATTGAGTAAATTACGATTATAATAAGTTTAGATTCGAGAAAGGTATGATAAAGGTTTATAATATTTTAATACGAATAAAAATGTCATTGTCTGGTTGGGCGTTGAATGTTGATGAATGACAATGATATTTTTTTATGAGATAAAGGATTATAATGAAATGAACTTATCTATGTTAAATTGTTTGGACTGAATTATATGATTGTAATGATATGTACATGATGATGCATGAAATGAAAGTTGTAATTGTGGTACAAGTATCTATGGTTGTTTGGCCTTATATGATGTCATGAGCATGACTTAATTTAATTAAATGAATCGATAAGTAAAGCTATCTAGAAAACATAGAATGTATGCATAAGTATATTGTCTAAATGGGACAATAGGAAAAATTTGTGTAAGCCAACATGAATGTTGCATTGCTGAATGAATGACATGATTTTGATGATGTTGCTATGATGATGGAAATTGTGTCATATGTGTATGTATAAGAAAGACGAGTTAGAGGCCCTATAACCCCTCCCTCTTATAGAAGTGGTGCTTATGATTGAATTTCATGAGATCCATCTTGAATAAGTTTCCGCTTGAAAATTTAAAGAGAGTTCGGTGATAGAATAATTATAAGTATAATTAGAGATTAAGAATGAATTGATAAGTAAAGACATAAGTGATAAAAGATCGAGTCTCAATCGATATGGTGGATTACTTCTCTCAAATAAGTCAATTATAATTAATGACTTCAATTGAGATATTTTGGTTACTTGAACTAATGCAATTGAGATGTTTTTTTAGTTAGCGTAATGAATGAGCAGTAAAAGATTCTTTGGAAATGTCATTCAGCGATGATTAAGATCGACTCGAGTGTTCAATCGAGTGTGAATTATTTATTTGAAATATTTCATGTGACAATTATGTCGAGATTATTTTTCTCAAGTCGATAATAGAATTTCATTTTAATGCGGATAAAAGGCAAATATTCGAGCGAGAAGTGTATATCTCTTAAAAAAAAATTATATGAGTAAAAACCACTACGAATGATGAGGTTTTCATTTCGTGAAAGAAAGCTGAAAAGTTTATTACATGTTGGTAAAGTTTGAGCAGATGAGAATATTGTTAGCTGGAATATCCGAGTTGGACTAGTGTCTGTATTGAGTAAAGACTTCTGATTTTTTTAGTAATGTCTTGTTGTATGAATTGTGATGTGTTTTAAGACAATAAGGTAATGTGATAGTATAGAGCATTCGATGCCACAGAGAATCTAAATTGTTAATGGGGTTAAAGCCGAGCATCAGAATCTACAGAATTATCTTTGCGAGATTGATATTAGGATGGAAATGAGAAATTAAAGAGATGTATTGGAAGCTTTGCACTGAGTTAAGGTACTTTATTATTGAGTATGAGATTGAGGAATCTAAGTGAAGACCACTTTTTTGGTAAGATTTTCAGGGACGAAAATCCTAAAAGGGGCAGAGTTGTAACACCACGATTTTGGGTCTAGTTGGAATAGTGATGTCGGGACCACAAATTCGAGATAGAAATAATTATTTTATGATTATTTTGAGGTCTATGATATGATTGCATGATTGTGTGAAAATTTCGTGAAGAAATTCAATGCATAAAGTGCTTAATTTAAAGTTAGGGACTAAATTGAATAAGTTGCAAAACTTGCATTCTAGAAGTTTTTAGTATGAAATTGCATTGAAATATTAATTAGGAGGTCTTAAATAGCAATTTGACCAATTTTAAGTTCATGGACAAAATTAGGACATGGAAGGAATTTTTGAAAGTTTAGTAGTAAGGGCATTTTGGTCATTTAGGGTAAAATGAATTAAAATACAAAATTAAAAGCCAATTTTGCTCATCTTCTTCATGGAGGCCGAAATTAGCATGGGGAGGCCATGGCTAGGGTTTTCAAGCTTTCCAAGCTCAATAGTAAGTGATTCCAAGCCCGTTTTTAATGTTCTTTACGTTTTTGGAATCCGTGTAGCTCGATTAAGCTTATTCTAGCAATAATTTAAGCTAGGGTTCATATTTGAAAAAATACCCATAGGTGAAATTTGTGTATTTTGATGTTTTATGATAGAATATGAGGTTTTAAATTATGTTAAACAACTTGTGCTACTCGGTTTTAAGTGAAAGCGAGTAAAAGCAAGCATAATCGGTAAAAATACTTATTGTTCATAACTATATGTTAGAGTGAGAATTTGATGTTGTTGTAGAAGAGAAAAATGTTCAGCATGTCATAAAACATAGGAATAAGGGCTGAAATTAAATTTTCGAGTCTTGGGGCAAAAGTGCAAATATGCAAAAGTTTAGGGGTCAAAATGCAAATTTGTAAAAATATGATTTTTGGACCCGTATGAATAATGTGACTAATTATTAGGCTAAATGTGATATTATAGATGAAGGAAATCGAGATTCGGGCTTAAATCGGGAAAATACAAGGTTATGGATTAAAATAGTAAATTAGTTTCGAATCGAGGTAAGTTCGTGTGTTAATAATAATGCAATACCGTGCATGAATTGTAATTCTCTATTGATATGGCATAAATTGTATGATTTAATATGTTTAAGAGAAGTTGATGGATGGTATGTATGATATAAAAAAAAAAAAATGTAATGCTAGTTGTGTCATGTGAAATTGAATGGAATTATTGTTACAAGAATTGAGTGTTAAATTACTATTAAGCTGGGTTGTATGAATTGTTGCGGTTGTACCTGATGAGATTTTGATAAGTTTGTACGTAAATAATTTATCGATTTATTTTATTTTATTTTATTATATTTTGTTATCATATGAAATGTGGCTACCTATAGATTGACTATTTCTTTGTAAATTGAAAATTGAAAAAGGACTATGAATAAATTTGTAACATATTGGAAATATGTTTGTTAGTAATTACTTGATTGGTGAAATTGTTAGAAAAAGAGAGAAATCTCGGTTGAACCTTGGAAAGATTGGATGATCTGAGATGGTATGTAGCTAGGTCACATGTATGGTCTTTGAGTGCACATCATGTGTACAAGAGAACTACGAGATATTATGATGTAGCTAGGTCACATGGGTGATACTATGTGTACACCATGTAGACAAGAGAGCTACGGGATATATGTAGCTAGGTCGCATGCGTGGTTCGGTGAAGGACACCATGTAGACAAGAGAGCTACGAGATAAACTGGCTAGGTCACATGGGTGATACTAAGTGTTCACCATGTGTACAAGAGAGCCGAACTTTATGATGGGTGGAGCTATTTGCGGAAACCACCAAGTATCGAGGATTGATCCGAAGTGTTCAACGGGAGACTTATTATGTCTTGCTTTGTGAGTTTTGTGATGAATAAGTGCAGGAATTTGGTTATGTGAATAATGTGTTCATTAAGTGATCGGGTTGTGGTAAGGTTATAAACAATTAAGTTATATATGAGGATGATTTTGTGGTGACCTTGTAATCATGGGCCTATACTTGTGATGTATGAAATGTGGTGAAAATGATTTGTGATATGTATGTTAAAATGAGGTTAATACAAAGAAAGTGTGAAAGAGTGAATTAGCAATAAAATTGTCTTGGACAGCAGCAGTTGCGTGACTTTGAAAATTCACTAAAAATTGTGGAAGTTGAATAAAAATGCAAATGATATATGAAAATAAAGCTTAATGAGTCTATTTTCACATGAAAGAAACAGGGGAAGCAAAAGAATTCTATATTGTGTGATATTTTAATTATTGTGAAATAGGGTCTGAATGAATTTGAGATCCCCTGTTCTGAATTTAGAAATTCATCATAAATTGTAGAAAACTTATTAAGAGTAATACCTTACATGCATGGATTCCTTATTGAGTCTATTTTTAAGGGAAACAAACGGCATGGTCGTTGGAATTCTGTACAGAGAGAAATTTGGTTCGTAGTACACAGAGGTCAGAGTAGTCATACTCTGAAACAGGGGAGAATTTAACTAATAAACTGTACTAATTGGCCAAACCAAAAATTCTGAAAATTTTATGGGAGAAAGATATATGAATCTAGTTTCAAATAAAATTAATGAAACTAAAGTTGGAGTTTTTTAGCTTCAGATATGAATGATTTAGTAACTGTAACTCAATAACACAGCTTAACCTGAATATATGTAATTGTACAATTATAGTGTTTTATCTTGAAAAGCATGGTAGTAATTGCTTATTATTTTCATATGAACTTACTAAGCGTAAAGCTTACCCATCCTCTCCATTTCTTTAGTATTGATAGGTCGGCTCGGGGTTGGAGATCATCGGAGGCAACATCACACTATCAAACTATCATTTTTGGGAGAATTAATTCAAATATTGGAAATATCAAGTGAGTGGCATGTATAGGAAGTTGGTTTGTAATATGTATTTTTATTATGATTTTGATCGCACGTATCGATCTGCATTGAGTTATTGTATATGATTATGAGATGTGGTCCTTATCCATTATGGTTTATAAGTTTAATTAATCATGCTACGTCATATGTTTTGATGTAATGATATAGTTAGCTTTGTTTGTTATGCATGTGTTCGAAAAGTTTTAAATTAAATGAAATTTTATGGCCCAGTTTTTGTCTATGTGTTGTTAAGTCTGGTAATGCCTCGTACTCTGTTCCGACCTTGGATACGGGTAAGGGGTGTTACATAAAGGGTTACAACTCACGCTGTTACACGGCCTACCACACGGCCTGGCACATGGACGTATGAGGATACTTTGAAGGGTACACAACTGTGTGTCCCTATTTCGATTGCCCTCACGGCCTAAGACACAAGTGTGTCTCTTGGTCGTGTGAGTCACACGGCCGTATGACCCCTCCAGCTTTGAAAATTTGTAATGTTTTTTCAAAAATTCTATGAGTTTCTGATTTAGTCCCGATTTGTTTCTAACACGTATTTAGGGCCTCTAGGGCTCGTATAAGGATAGTATGTATGATTTTGATTAGTTTTATTATTAATATTGATAAGTTATGAAATGATCAAATTTCTGTTTGTTGGTACTGTAAACTCTGGTAATACTCTGTAACCCTGTTCTAGTGACAGATACGGGTTAGGGTTGTTACAGTATTTATCCATGATATAGGTATATTCGTTCATAGCATATGTAAGGTTCTCACATATAGTACATCATTCAAACTCATTAATCCCTTTTTTAGCAAATTGCATTTCAACTATGAATTTACCATTTCATTACCTTTCCTCACCCGTTTCATATGCATAACACACAAGATATATGTATAATATCAACCATGACTACAAACTAGTGCATTTAAACATAGCTCGTTTGGAATCAACTACATAATCAGCCATTGCATAAGAAATTGCATACTTTGATTTATTTCGCCTTTTCATGGACATAAGCACGTTACCAATTGAGCACTTACCATTTCAATGTATTTCTTAAGATTAAACTTGATACAATTCAATCATAGACTTGGCACAAGCCTAAGCACCAACAACAACAACAACACATGTTAGCATAATTGAATATAATTCATGTGAACTTAACATAGATAACCATTATACTTGAGCATGATTCAATTGGATTTATCATCCTTCATAACATATCATGTTTTCCAAGTATCAACATTTCAATAAGCTTCATATAGACATGTCTTGGTTCATATTGAACACTTACCATTTCATTTGCATAACACAAAAGACATAAACATAACATTTACCATAGTCACAAGCTAGTGATTAAACACATAACTTAGCAATATCATCACATGGTAAGATATGGTACATAAACATAACATCACTTAAATCATACCTTTCATAACATGAATATTCATACTTAGATCATTTGTACATCATACCTTTCCATATTTGTCGTAGTGAAGTCAATCAGGTTCCTTACCGAAGCTTACACAAGTGTGCTAAGCGATGGTGGAAACCATCCATTTTCTTTAATCGATGGTCAAAACCATCCCTTTTCATATTCGATAAACGTTGTAAAGACAATTGAAACCCCGATACGCGTTTCATATTGTGCCATAGTCCAACTATGGTCTTACATGTGTACTGTCATGGCATTGCCATGGTCTTACGCTTATAGTGCCATAACCCGGTTATGGTCTTATCATTAGAATGCCATATCCCAGCTATGGTCTTACATATATATATATACACTACCATGGTCCAACCATGGTATTACGTATGAAAAACTGTCATAGCCTGCCATGGTCCAATCATGGTCTTGTACATTTTTATGTTGTGCTGTCATAGTGTCTTTCAACCAGAGTCTTATTCATTTCCTTCAAGCTGACAAATTTGATTCATATATATATACACAAATAGGTGATAATTTATCAAAACAGTAATTAATTGAACTAACCAAGTTAAGAACCTACTTGGCTAAATTGCAGAAATGATAAAGTTTATGGGCATTTTGGTAATTTTTCATTCTTCTTGATTTTCCACTTGATCTTGATCTAAATTAATAATTTTATTCAATCTATTAATTTAGATAGTAAAATAATGTATTTTTGCAATTTAGTTATTTTTTACATTTTTACAAAATTACGCCTAAAATTTTACTTGTATTCAATTTAGTCACTGAGCCTATAACAAGCATATTATGTAACAGCCTATTTTTGGTCAAATCAAAACAGTGGTTTTGGAACTACAAATTCGAGGTCAAAATAATTATTTTAATATTATTTTAATGTCCGTGGCATGATAATATTGTTGTGTGAAATTTTTGTTAAAAAATTTTATTGTTTGAATGCTCAATTTGGTAAAAAGGATTAAATCGTGTAAAGTGCAAAATTTTTGTTCTATTAGCTAAAGGTGACTACTAGCTATGGAACTTAAAAGAAGAGGTCCTTATGTTGTAATTAGACCATTAATAGCATGAGTGAACATATATGGACATTAAATGGATGATATTAAATGGTCTATAATAAGGTTAAAATAGTAAATGAGTAATTAAGTTATATTTTAATAAAACAAAAGCATAAAATTTAATTCATTCATCTTCATTAGCTGAAAATACAAAAAAGAAGAAGCCATAGAAGTTGTTTTAGGGTTTGACACTTGCAAAGTTAAATTGGTAAGTGATTTTGACTCGGTTTTTAATGATTTCTATGTTTTTGAGATCGTTACAGCTTAGTCTAGCTAGCCTAGGGACTAATTTGTAAAACTGTTAAAGATTTTGGATGTTGCCTATAACACCCCTTACCCGTGTCTGATGCCGGGTCAGGGTTCGAGGCATTACTAGACTTAAACATAAACATTCATACAAAACTAGGCTATAAAATTTCATACTATTTAAAACCATTCATACACATGCATATCGTCCCTTATATGGGCCTGTGAGGCCCAAAACATACATTGGGAGTGGTTCGGGACTAAACCGAGAACTTTTAGAAATTTCTCTACACTTAGAAAATTTTCAAGTTTTGGAGGGTCACACACCCGTGTGAGTAGGCCGTGTGGTCACACACGCCCGTGTGGCTTGGGACACGTCCGTGTCCTCAGCCCGTGTAACTGTCTATTTATGACGTCATCAACAAATTAGGGTCACATGGCCAACTCACAAGCTCGTGTGCTAGGCCGTGTGACGAATTAAATTCTCAAAAATTAGGTGCAGACTTCACACGGCCTAGGCACACGCCCATGTCCTGGGGTCGTGTCCTGCACACGGCTGAGACACGACTGAGGCACATGGTCGTGTCTTTGCCCATGTGGCCAAGAAAATGGCTATTTACCAAGCCATTTGCCACCCTCATTTGCACATACTTAAACAAAACTTTAATGGTACATTTCATGGCATAAATAAGCTACCAATACAACAACAACTCAGCCTTAGACTTGTCATTTAAAAACCATCATACATAGTCACAGTTAACCACATTCAATATGCATCATCAACAACTCTTATACATGCATAGTTATATGTAATTATCATACCATACCATTGAGCCAAACTTAGACATTCAACATCAAGACTATTAGCACATTCAACCATTAGGTCTTTGGGCCATAAACCATAATTCATCATGTATCATGAAAACATAACTCACATCATAAGACATTGGCATATGCATATGAATAAATAATTAGGCTTACAATCAATTAGCCAATTAGCATGGCTACATATTACATTAACCTTTAACCATTACAAGCCAATACATTTGGCCAAAACATAATAACACATACACAAAATGACTAAGTCCCTATATATGCCATAGACTTAAAATACTTGCATTCACTTATACCTAAATGATAGCTTGATAGTGTGATAGAATCTCCGACGATCTCCAACCCAAGTTAGCTTAGTGACCCTATAAAATGAGGAAAAGAGAGGGGGTAACCTATATAGCTTAGTAAGCCCGTATGAAAATAATAGGCAATTTATTAACATGTTTTCACCAATTCTCACAGTATGTTTTCAAGGTAATACAATCATAATTGCACATAATTCCACTATTTACTTATGTTCATATCAAGTTGTCCATTCGATTCATAGCACTAAATTATTTATATCTTGACCTATGGAACCCCAAATTAAGATCTGCTAATTTTTCCAAAAACTATACTCGCATATATTCTTACCATAAAATTTTCAAAATTTTTGGTTTAGCCAATAAGTACAGTTTATTCTTTAAAGTCACCCTTGTTTTGCTGTCTAACAGTTCTGACCCCTCTTCACTAAAAATTAATTATCTCCTCATACAGGATTTGGATGATGTTCCCATTTGTTTCTTTGAAAATAGACTCGTTAAGAATTTTAACCATATAAATCATAACCCATAATTATTTTTGTGCAAGTTTTAATAATTTTCCCAAATCAGAACAGGGGATTCCAAAATCATTCTGACTCTGTCTCACAAAAATTCAAATATCTCATAATATGAAATTCTTTTACTTACAACGTTTCCTTTATATGAAAATAGGCTCAATAGGCTTTAATTTCATATCTTATTAAACCTCTAATCCGATTTCCATCATTTTTGGTGATTTTTCAAAGTCACACAACTGCTGTTTTCCAAAACTGATTTATTACTAATTTCACTCTTTCATGTTTTCTTTGTAGTAACTTTCATTGTAACACTTACTCCATATCAATCTTACCAAAGTTTGATCACATATTGAGCACATTGCTCATAAGTTTACACACATAGACCTACACTTATTCATCACATAGTCATATTCAATTACACCTAGTCATTTCCCGTTGAACACATCGGAATAATAACGGATACCCGATGGCCTGCACATAGTACCACTCTTGTAGTTAAAGCTACCTTCTTCACAAAGTGGCCTTCACATAGTACTACACTTGTGACCAAAGCTATCTTTCTTCACAAAGTGGCCTTCACATAGTACCACACTTGTGACCAAGCTATCTCTTCTCAAAGTGGCCTTCACATAATTGCTTTCACATACTAAGATAAAGTAACAAATCGTATCTTCGAGAATTCGCATCACTTTTCCATATTATTCTTCAGTTGGAGAATGAAATGCGGTGTTACAATGCAACCTCATACCCAAAGTTTATAGTAGTTTTCTTTAGAAACACAATATAACCTTCAGATCTCTATCCGAAATAACGGAGGCTGGCACTCTGTAAAATTTTGACAATTTCAGAAATGTATAACTTAGCTAGTCTATCAAGAGAGAAATTATACTACTAAAATAAAATATACAGACTTTTGCAACAATCAACAATAGTTTAAATAACATCTTCCTTTTACAAAATCCAACGAAATGTTATTTCATCTCTACTCAGATAATAACACAGACTGTAATAGTCCTGAAGGTACTTGATAATTAGCTTTAACGTGTTGATAAATCAAACATTTGGATACAAGTCAGAAGAATCATGATTCAAACTCATTCACCAGTAAAACTGTCTCAAATTATTATACATTTTAGTATTCCCCGAATGAACAGATAATTACCACTGTGAGCTAGATATAACAATTGCTGTATAATTTTTAGATTTCTTGGTACACGAACACTATCTCGAAACAACAACTAATCATCAGTTCCAATCTGAAACTCAAAATCAGAAGTCAATCCACGTTAAACTCTTTCAACTTGCAATTCACTGATACGTTTCTGATATTCACAAAATCAAGGGATAAACATCAATTTAGCTTTTAACTCGGCTAATATCTATCCATCATCTGATAAGATCAATCCGTATTCATCGATTGTAAAGCACACAAAAGTTTCTTATTCAAAATATCCGTGACTATAATCGTTTGTCTAGGCCAATTACTGACGCAAAATCTTTCAACAGTTCAAGCCATCTTTGCTGTCCCAAATTCAAATCTCTCTGTAATCATCAAATATTTTAAATTCTTACAGTCATCCAATAGGTTACATTACTCACCAAACAATTAACGTCGCTAACTATTCAATGCAATTACAATGTCAACCATCTCTAATTCACACGTCGAATAATTTTTTTCGTGTAACTTTAACTGTATGGAAGCATAAGCCGTCACTATACATTCTTGTACTAAAACACACTCCAAACCATAGTGGGTAATAATAATAATAAACATATTAGAAAAATATTATATGAAGAAACAAAAAGAGAAGAAAAATAATAAATGCGAAAAATGCTAAATGTTAAATTAATAACATGATAATATTGACAAGGAAGGGTTAAATTGAAATTAAAACGGAATTTAGAGCCTAGATTATAATAAAAATGACAAATAAGGACCGAATCGAAACTAAATAAGTTTAAAGGGGATAAATCGTGAAAAATAAAAAAAGGGAGGATAACACTGAACGCGCGAACAAAGTAGAAAGACCAAAGGGAAAATATCCCCTATCCCCAAAACGGCATCGCTTCAGGTGTTTAACCCGTTTAAACGGTCTGAGGACCAAACTGAAACAAAGTTAAAATTTTGTGATAAAATTAAAAAAAAACGAGGATAGGGCTAAATTGAAGCGCACTGTAAAAGCGGAGGGACCGGAAGCATAAATAGCCCATTCATCTCAAAAGAAAAAGGATCAAAAAAGAAGAAAATGTAAAGAAGGAAGAAAGGAAAAAAAATAGAGGAAAAGAATATGGAAAAAGAACTAACATTAATTATTAATTAACTTCCACCCAGATTTCCAGCATTTAGCAAAAATGTTTTTCCTACGCATACTACAAGATTCGAACTCGGAAGCAGACAGAATACAGACAGATACTTAACCAATGAACTAGCAAGCTCATTCTTTTCACCCTTTCACATAAAATTGAACTTAAGCGGGTAGTGCGTGCTTGTGGGTTGATTCTAAAACAACAAAAATTTTCATGATATGACCTGAACTCCCAACCTTAAACCCATAAGCAATGCACAGTACCAGAAATATAGAAATTTAATTACTGCAGATTTTTACAATCAAGTTCTTAAAAATTGAGGCGTTGCACTTGTAAAGTATTGTTACCCAGGTGTAGGTATCAATATTTTAGTTCGGTATCGATACCTGTTTGGCATTCTATTTGTTTGAAAAACTAATTAAAAATGTCAAGTATGGATACCTTGGGTATTGATACTTTAGTGCCAAAAATGTCAAAAACCTCCATTTTGATGTCCATTCCATGCCGAAATCAATTTGGTTCAAATGGTACCTTTAAGTACCCTTGAGAACCTACAAAAACTAGCCAAGAAGCATATCCAAAATGTAACATCCCGAAATAGGGCCTAAACGGAACAGTGGTTGCGAAACCACAAATATGAGGTAGAAAAATTTATTTTATTATTATTTTGAGGTTCATGATATGATTGCATGATTGTGTGAAAATTTCGTGATGAAATTCCATGCATAAAGTGCTTAAGTTGAGATTAGGGACTAAATCGAATAATTTGCAAAACTTGCATTCTAGAAGTTTTTAGTATGAAATTGCTTTGGAATATTAATTAGGAGGGTTTAAATAACAATTTGACCAATTTCTAAGTTCATGGACAAAATAGGATATGGATGGAATTTTTGAAAGTTTAATAAGGAAGGGCATTTTGGTCATTTGGATATTAAATGAAATAAAAAGGGAAAAATAACACAAAATTCATCATCTTCTTCATTAGCACGAAATTTCAAGGGTTCTTCATATCTAGGGTTTTTTTCAAGCTTTCAAGCTCCATAGTAAGTGATTCCAAACCCCGTTTTTAATGTTCTTTACGTTTTCGGAGTCCCGGTAGCTCGATAAAGCTTATGCTAGCAATAATTTAAGTTAGGGTTCATATTTGGAAAAATACCCATAGGTGAAAAGTGTTTATTTTGATGTTTTATGATAGAATATGAGGTCTTAGATTATGTTAGACAACTTGTGCTACTCAGTTTTAGGTAAAAACGAGTAAAAAGGCTTAATCGGTAAAAATACCTAATAGTCATAAGTATATGTTAGAGTGAGAATTTGATTTTTCTATAGAAGGGAAAAACTAACAGCATGTCATAAAACATAATAAAATAGGCTGAAGTTTAATTTACGAGATTTGGGGCAAAAGTGTAAATATGCAAAAGTTTAGGGGCAAAAATGTAATTTTTCCAAAGTTTGAGTAAAGGACTATTTTGATAAATGTGAATATTAAATAAGTTAAATTTGCTATTATAGATCAAGAAGAGCAAAATTCGAGAGTAGATCGGGGAAAAGAAAAAGTAAAGGACTAAATTGTAAAGTTTAGTCACATTTTGTATCGAGGTAAGTTTTCTGAAGAAATAAATGCAATATTCTTTTATTTTACATTATTATTGTCAATTTCCAGCATTTATATACTTATTTTATGAGAATATTTAAAGTCAAATTAAAGACGAAGTGACAGAGAAAAAGCATTGGGAAGCCCCGTTTGAACCTTAGGAATGTTAGGATATTGGGGTTGACAGGACAGAACAGGACAGAAATGAGCCATGTAAGTCCATATCAGATATATGGCTTTGGAGATAGGAATGAGCCATATAATCCCATATTAGATATATATATATGGCATTGGAGATAGGAATAATTCATGTAAGTCCATGTCGAAGACATGGCATTGCGAGATATTGATAAGCGAGAACGACCCTAGTATCTTTAGTATTCTGAGTGGTTCAACGGGTCATTGTACACGTTAAATTACAGTGAATTATCAGTAAAAGGGAAGGTAGATTATATTTATGAATAGTGAAAGGTCAGGTAAGAAAGAAGGTAAGTGAGTAAAGAAGAAGGTAGAAAATGAGAAGTAAAGAAAGTTTATGAGGCTAGGTGACATTATGTATAATTATTCATTATGTTGAATGTTGTAATTTATTTTCTTGTAAGCTTACTAAGCCTAGTTCTTACTCTCTTTATTTTCTTTTTCTTATAGTTTTTATCAAGCCACTCAGGGATCGGAGGAAACGTCGGAGACCCGATCACACTATCGAAGGAATCACATTGGTATAGTTAGACGTTCCGTTTTGTGTATGGCATGTATAGGAACTTGGTTTCTTTTGATATGATATGATCAATGAATGATGTGTAAATACTTTCTAATGATTAGCTAATAGAATGGCTGATGATATACATGCTTAATAGTATGTATAATTAAGTAGTAACTATCACATGAAAACTATGAAAAATGTGAAAGTAACTTAAAAACAGATTCAAGTATCAGAAATAACGTGACTTTGAAAAATCACTAAAAATCGTAGAGACATGGTTTGATGGTGAATAATATATTAAATTAAATCTCATTGTGTCCATTTTCATATGGAATAAGCAAAACAGGTAAAGGTTTTGTATTTTATAAGATATCTGAGTTTTAGTGAAATAGGGCCAGAGCGATTTTTGGATCCCTTGTTTCAAATTTAGAAATTCACCATAAATTTTACAAAAATAATTAGGTGGTGTACTTTATATTTTTAGAATTCTTATTGAATATAGTTTTAATAGAAACAAACTTTATAGTCATATGAATTTTTACAGGGAGAAAAGTGGTTTGTAGTAAGTAGAGTCGGTCTTGATCAATGACTCAAACAGGGTAACTTTAACTAATAAATTGTACTAATTGGCTAAGTCAAAAATTCTAGGAAAAAAAATTAGTAGATAGATATATGAGTCTAGTTTCAGGAAAAATTTACAGATATTAATTTTGAGTTTTGAAACTTGATAAATGAATTTTTAAGCAACCATGACGCAGAAAAATAGTTTATTCCGAAAATTAAAATAAGTGGTTTAGAGTTGTTTAAAAGGTAAGATAAGTTTAGTAACACCTCAAGCTTGACTTCGGTGACGGTTTCGGGCGTGGGGGCGTTACACAAAAATTCATTTAACCTATACCAAATTCAATCAATTCCACATGCCTTATCTTGGCACCAAAACACATCATACAACTTCTATAATCACAAGCTATTCTTCCATGCATTTCAAGCCTTTCAACTCAACATTCAACCTTTCAAACAAATTCAAGCCTTAATCATGCTAACATAACATTCTTAATGCATACCTAATACACAAACAATTAACTCTAGTCATCCTATTCACCTACTTTAACTTTAATCAACTCATTATATCTTAAATACATCAATTGCATTAAATTTCATTGTTTGTGTATTTATTATGATTCCCATAAATTTTAATCAACTTTCATCATCCTATTCACTTACTTCAACTTTAATCAACTCCTATTCACCTTCAAATACATCAATTGCATTTCAACCATTACTCAAATGCATTATCATTCATTATATCTTAACTTATCATCTACCAACATCAAACATATTTTCAAAACATACCACTTAATACATATACGTTTAAATTCATTGACCAACCTCAAAATTCAACAATTCAAGCATAGTAAAAACAAATGTTAAGATGACTTCCCTGGGTGCATGCCTTATATACAAAGAAAAGAAGTTCACCAAAGTTTTTTGACTTCGAGATTCTTAATGGATACTAAAATCGTCGCTCGATAATCTGTTTAGCACCTAACCTGTGCATGGAAAACAAAATCATACGGTGAGTATAAACTCAATGATACTTCTAAAATCAAACATTAATATAACATAAATAAATTAAAAACACCTAAACAAATACCATGAATTACCATTGTAAATGCCCAAATTTGACTGGGCCCAATAAACTAACATCAGACCCAAACCCAATACATCCCCGTTACACCCAAAACCAAACTAAACCAACTAAACCCCAAACAACCATCAGCCCACAATTTTAAACCCAATTATAAACCCAAAAGTTAAGAAACCCTAAAGCCCAACTAGCCCAACACCTAAACTAAACACAAAGAACCCTAGCCCCCTTAACCCCTATGTGCGCCGCTCCTCACGTGGTGTTAGCGTGTCCCGCGCCTGAACAGATGCTCCGTCCCATCGCCTCTGCCCACCTACTCCGACGCTACCTGCAAAACAAAAAAGAAGCACGCAAAGCAAAAGGGAAACAGAGCAGAAATAGTAGAAAGAAAATAGTAACAAGGACTTTTTTGTAATCGACTATAAAGCCGAAAAGAAACTAATGTAAAAGGGGGATTCAAGATTAATAAAAAAAAACCAAAAATAGATTCAAAAAGTTTAAAAGGTGTTCATCGATTCTTTCTTTTATTTTTTGGTTTATTACATTTCCTTTTTCACAATTTGGTTTTAATACAAACTAAAAAGGGGAAGGGACTCACCTGGTGCTTCGACACCATGGGTAGCCGAGGCCATCTCCGCCGATGAATGGTGACCCCTTGTCATTTTTTAAAGCCTTAAAAAACCCGAAAGATCCTTACCTATTTCGACGATCTTTTCCCTTTTAGAGAAAAAACTAGTCTTAGATTCGAACTCTAGGAGGTAAAAGGGAGAAAAAGATGACTTTTGAGCTCTCTGAACACCGCGTACGGCGGCGCCGTTGCCAGTGGTCGGCGCTCGGCACGGCAGATGTTCAGCAGCCTAATGACCAGAGCTTGGCCAAATTTGGGGAGGGGTTGAGAGAGTTTTTAAACTTTTTTTTGTTTTGAAAGCTGAAAAATAAATTTTTTTGTAAATTTTTTTGCTTTTATAAGTGCACAAAACGACGCCGTTTTGGTGTTAGTATGCATAGGCCAAAAGACATCATTTCAGACCATGCCTTACACGACATTAGACACGCCCGTGTGTCTAGGTCGTGTCAAAACAGGGCATACATACTGACTTCCTCACACGGCCACAAGATACGCCCGTGTACTTTGGCCGTGGTCGAGCCTGACTTGAGCCATATGGCTAGCCACACGTCTGTGTGCCTTGGCTGTGCTTGAGCCTGACTTACAATTGTAGGGTACCCCAGGGGACACACGGCCATGCAACATAGCCATGTGTCGCACACGGCTGAGACACACGCCCGTGTCTCTGCCCGTGTGGACAAAAATAGGCTATTTGAATAGCAATTTGCCACCGTAATTAGATCAAACCTACAAGCAATAAAACAAGCATATTTGTACACAAATTTTAGCCAATCTTTACACCAATACATACATTATTCATGCCTTTACAATATCAACAAAACCCAACCTCAGTTTATCAACCAAATCATATCAAAACCTAAACTAAAATCATACCAAAACATATGTTTCAATACATCATTCAATCTCATGCTCAAAATTAACCAAAACTCATCAACATTGACCCTTTCATTTGGTCATTCAAAACATACCATGTAACAATTCCAACCATAAGTTCAAACATAAGCTAGCCATATCACATGGCATAATATATACATTACAAAACTCAACCAAAGTACTTCTAGCCTATAGATGCCATACTTTACTATATACATTTTCAAAAGGTACCAAAATTTGTTTCAATAGTGTGATGACAATTCTCGACGATTCCTGAGCCACAGTAGATTTGATATTTATAAAACAATGCAAACACACACAAAGTAAGCTTTCATAAGCTTAGTAAGCTCGTACCAGATATCATCAACAATTTATAAAATATAAAACATCAACACATAAGTATTTATTAGTTCTCAATTCATCTATCAATTTTATGCCAACACAATTCATATGTTCACACCAATTCAATGAACTTCATATATATAATATCATCTACCACATAGGTATTATACATACCTGAACCTTCCCGTATTTATTCATTTTCATTCTTACCTCTCGTTCTGATATTTTAAGATTTTTTGAAGATTATTCATGCTTTAAACATCCGCACACTTAGTGCCTTAAAGATTAGCCGAAGCTAAAATAATTCCGCACGCTTAGTGCCATCTCAATTAACCGAAGATATTTCGGCATCGCACACTTAGAGCCTCATATAGCCGAAGCTATTTTGAATCGCACACTTAGTGCCAAATACAGTTGATTTATCATCGTATTCAACCATAATCAAATATATATACAATCTATGTATAATCAAAGCATCAAAAATATACTTGTAACATCATGCCTTACGTACGAACTTACCTCGTACTCAGAATTATCGACTCGGATTGTCTACTCTATAACCTTCGACTTCCCTCGGTCTAAATCCGAATTCCTCTTTTCTTGATCTTAATCACCAAAATAAGTAGCCGAACCCTAGCAAGCTTATTTCTTTCTTTTTCTTTTGAATTTCGGCAAGAAAGAACACCAACTGACTTATTTCATACCTTATTTTAATTATAATTTACTTAATAATTAGTTTACCATTTTGCCCTTTTATAAACCATTATAAAATCATTTAATGGATGGTTATTAATGTCCATTCAGACTTCCAATGATTAAATAACCACATAAGGACCTCTCATTCACAAAGCCATATCAAATAGACACTTTTAACGAGTAGCAGGAAACTTTTACATTTTATGCGATTAGGTCCTTTTTAAAAATTAAGCACACAAACATTCAAATTTTCATACGAGACTTTCACACATGCTCATTCACATATCATAAACACGAAAAATAATATTTAAATATTTTTATGACTCGGATATGTGGTCTCAAAACCACTATTCCAACTAGGGTCTAAACCAGACTATTACAGTATGGGCAGGCCATGTGTCTCACACGGCTACTAGACACGCCTGTGTCACTGGCCGTGTGAAAACAGGGGGTACATACTGACTTGGGTCACATGGCCAACCACACGCCCGTGTGTCTAGCCTGTGTGCCCTTCGGAGTGGCCACACACGCCCGTGTGCTAGACCATGTACTAGCTCGTGCCAAACTTATGCAACACGGCCAAGTCACACGCCCGTGTGCTAGGCCGTGTAGAGCATACAAACTTGATTTCAGTTTCAACACCAGGGAATACACGGCCGTGTAATATAACCGTGTAATATGACCATGTGTCACACACGATCGAGACACACGCCTGTGTCACACACGATCGAGACACACGCCTGTGTCTCTGCCCGAGTGGACAAAAATAGGCTATTTACCAAGCCATTTTGCCACCCATTTTTCACATACCTACACAAGCACAAATGGTACCAATTCAAGGCATTAAAATGCATCCAAATACCGTCAAAAAATGTTCAAATCATACCCTTTCTTTATCATCAATACAATTTACAAATATGTTACAATTTGCCTTCTAATTCCATTCCCAATTCACATATTCAATTTAATCAACTAACCATTCCATACATATATTAACAAACATCAATTCCCAAGCACATAGCTTTCCAAATTACCAAATATCATTAAGCTTACCAAAATAACCCATATCACATGAAAATATATATACTTTAAACCACATAACTTATTCATGCCATTTCAAATAGCCAAAAACACTTCCAACAACCAAACCAAAGTAACCATAGCCTATACTTATCAAACCTTACATCATTATCAAGCCAAATCTCATAGCTAAATACATATCAAGCACATATGCATCAATCACCAAAGTTACTTATACTCAAAAAATAACACAAAACCTATATATGCCATATAGCCAATATCACAAAGCTTATAAGTACCAAACCATAGTTGGATAGTGTGATATGATCTCTGATGACTTCCAACCCGAGCGAGCCTCTGAATCACTATATACATAGAAAAGATAACAACGTAAGCTATAAAGCTTAGTAAGCTCGTATGATAATAACTCATCTCATCAAATAAACACATTTTAAATCATTATAAATATTATAAAATAACTTGTATAATTCCACCTTTATGTCATGTATCCGTTCACAGAGTTAACTAAGAATTTCACAGGTTTACTCATTTCAATGCTTAAATGGTTTGAATACTTCTTATCAATTCATTCACATTTACATAAGCATAAGCAAATGGAAATAAACTATATTCAATTCAATAGTCATCACATTTATAAATATATTCAATTGAACTGTAACAGCCTAATTTAGACCCTAATCAGAATGGTGGTTTCGAGACCACGAATCCTAGTCAAAAAAATATTTAAATATATTTTTCATGTTTATTATATGTGAATTTGCATGTGTGAAAGTTTCGTATGAAAATTTGATTGTTTGTGTACTTAATTTAATAAAAGGACTTAATCGCGTAAATTGAAAACCTGATAGTTTAAAGCATAAGAGTTGAATTGTTAGTGGCTTTTCAAATTGGAGTGTTTATGTTGAAAATAAACCATAAGCCTTTGTGATGGACGGTTGTTCCCATGCCTATAATTATTTTCTATTTTATTATTAAAGGATAAATAAGTAAATAGGTTATGTGTTAACATATATTATATTAAAACATAAATTAAAGTTATATTCATTATATATCTCATCACCAAAACTAGATAAAAGAACAAGAAACAAAAGTTTTGTGGTTTTCAGCCAATTTCAAGCTTGATTCAAGATCAAGAAAAGAGAATATCAGATTTAGCTCGAGGGAAAAGTAAAGTTGTCGACTAGCTGATCTGTATCGATTTTTCATCGTCCGAGGTAAGTCTTTAAGCAAATAAACATCATTTATTTTGAATGTAAAATAGTTTATTATGCTGATTTGGAATTTATAGAATTATAGTGGATTTAGCCGAAAATGAATAAGCATGGAAATAATGTGTTTGAGTTTAATTCGACTGAGTTATAGCATTTGAAAGTCCGTGAGAACTATATGGAATATCTATAATTTTTATATAAGAATTGTTTATGAGACAGCTCTATGATTGTGACATTCGGGCTTTGAGCCTACCAAGCCTTGTGCTGGTGAATTAAATCAGGCTTTATGCCTAGCAGGCTTATTGCCGGTGTATAAAATCAGACTTCGAGTCTAGCAGGCCTTGTGCCGGTGTGTGATTCAGGCTTAGGCCTAGCAGACTTTATGCTGGTGGATTGTTATAAGTCTATGCCTAAAAGATTTTATGCTGATATGGTAATTGAATACGTTAAATGAACTAAAATGACCAGGTATGAGCTTAGCTTATTACTTAATTGAAACAAGTTAAGTAAGCTTATTGATATCTATTATAAGATATGTAAGATATAAGTAAAGAATGTGAGTAGATATGAGAAGTATGTTTCGGCTATATATATATATATATATATATATGAAATTGAGTTTTGATTCATGAGTATATATATATATGTTCTGATTCATGAGTATTTATATATGTTTGAATATAAGCATACTTGATATAATGTCATTTTGGAAATGAAAAGTTTAATGATATTATGCTAAATGTGATACATTAGCATTCGACCAATGTAACTTATTTGTATAAAAGTATAAGTTATAAATAAATGAGATGATATGTTTGAGATTAAGTATAACAAAAATGTTATAATTCGGCTTGTTTTAAATGTTTTGATTATTCTTTTGTATAGTTAAATTTGCTTATGACTTACTAAGCTAAATTAGCTTACTTTGTGTATTTATGTTTACCTCTGTTTTATAGATTTCGGATTCAAGTTACAAGCTCGGGGATCGTCAGTAAATTCTAACACTATTGATCGCCTTCGGTATTTTATAAACTGAATTTTTAACTTATGGCATGTATAGACTGGAACATGTTTTGAAACAACGAACTTTGGCTTTGTATAAAGCCATGCGAAAATGGCTTTGTATTTATGCTTAGTCTTGGTTTTATGTGTTCTTAGTTATTATGTTTAATGAGCTATGCATGAATGTTGTAAAAATTCATTTCAGTTAAAGTGCTAAGTACTATGGATGGACGGTATTTTTGGTAAGTGTTTTATGCATTGAAAATAGCTTTATTATTAGATTTAAATTCGGTATTGGTTGGATTATAGTTAAAATTTATTTGGTTATCATGTTGTATATCATGGTTGAACATAATCTCTGTTATATGAAAGTCTTGAGGATTGGTTGTTGATTTCGAATGTGGCATGAAGAAATTGGTTATGTTATATGTTTATAAATATATATAAATATTTATTCTTGATTTGAGTTTATATTGGAAATGTATCTAAGGATTTGATGCATGTGAAAAATGTTTTGTATTTCTACTATATGTTTACATTGAGTGTTAAATAAGTTAAAGTAGGCCATGTGATTGTTAAGTAAAAACTGTGACACATACATGATACCATTTGGTGTACTTTTATTATATATACTGAGACAATGATCTATGTTAGCCAAATGGACTAGAAATTAGAATGAGATTGTTTTTAAATGGAAACTCATTATATTTGGTGTTAATATGCAAAATATACAAGTTTTATATAGATTAATATGTTGGTGTCGTATATATATATGAAACAAAAATGGTTGATAATGTATATTTTATTTCAAATGGTGTATAATTTATGCATGTGCAGGACTTTTATAAAAATAGGTCTAATATCTTCAACAATGAAATTATTGATGTGTTATATGTTTTGTATATGTACAAATGATGGGTTATGTATAATTTATACCAAGCTATGAATGGCATATATTATGAGTTTCGCTAATTGATTTAGTTATAATAATTGATGTGATTAAAATTTTGAACTATATTATGTTATGCATATTTGTGTGAATTGTAATGTGTTTGGGGTGTTACATTTTATTGGTATCAAAGCTACGGTTTAGTCGATTCTAGGACTAACGTAGCATGTGTGAGTCTAGCTATACATGCCATAATATATACTGCGATAGTGTGATGACTTCTGACATTTGAAAATATGTTTTCATATAGTAAATGGATCCCGACAGAGATGTAGCTGATGATGTTGAAAGTGTAGCGCTTGCTCCCACGCATAGGACAGCGCCAGTTCAATCTCGACTGATCTCGAGTAGCCATGAGGGGGAGGCCAAAAACCCTTCTATCAAATGATGAATGATTGGTTTACTCAATATATCCAAACTAACCCGGCTACACAACAACCTCCACCCCCGAATAATTCATCTTCGATACCTGTGGTACCTCCTATGATCGACCCGATGAGATTTAATAAGACCCCTGTTGATAAAATTAGAAAACACGAGGCTAAAGAATTTAGAGCTACTAACGATGATGATGCCGAGCGAACTAAATTTTGGCTTGATAATACTATCTGTGTGTTTGATGAGCTATCTTATCCTTCGGATGAATGTTTAAAGTGTGCCATATCCCTACTACGATACACCGCATATCACTGGTGGAATACACTAGTATTTGTGGTTCTGAAAGAGCGAGTGACCTGAGAATTCTTTCAGACTGAGTTCTGTAAGAAATATATTAGCCAGAGATTCATTGATAAGAAGCACAAGAAATTTCTCAAATTAAAACAGGGTTGTATGACTGTGACAAAATATGAGCAGAAATTTGTGAGACTCAGTCGATATGCCCGCGAGTGTGTTTCAACTGAAGCTATCATGTGTAAAAGATTCGAAGACGATTTGAATGAAGACATTAAATTACTGGTTGGTATACTTGAAATCAAAGAATTCGTGGTACTTGTTGAACGAGCTTGCAAAGCTAAAGAGCTCGGGAAAGAGAAAAGAAAAGCTGATTTTGAAGCTAGAGATTCCCGCAAAAGATCATCGGGTAAGACTTTTCACTCAGCATCGAAGAACTTCAAAGATGATTGTAGTTGATCTAAAGATACTACGGGCTTTTCTAGATAAGATCGAGATCGACCCCCTGTGAGTTCGCGAGCAACTTCGATAGCTAGTGTTTGCAATGTTCGATAGAATAGAGTCGAGTGCAAGTATTATGGTAAATGGCATTCTGGAGATTGCAGATTGCATGATTGGTCTTATTTTAAATGTGGATTGATGGATCATTTTATCCAAAATTGCCTGATGTTAGCCGAGTAAAACACTGTTCAGAATAAAAGACCAAGTAATATGTCAATGTGAGGCAGACCAGCCAGGCATTCGGGTAATGTAGGTGGCAGTCAGAGAGGGATGAAAGATACAACAGCTCGATCTGAGGATCGTGCACCTGCTAGAGCATATGCTATACGCACTTGTGAGGACGCTTCTTCCCCAGATGTTATTACCGGTACTTTCACTCTTTATGATACTAGTGTTATTGCATTGATTGATCCTGGTTCGACACATTTTTATGTATTTGAAACATTAGTATCTAGTAAGACTTTGCCTGTTAAGTCTACTGAGTTTGTGATTCGAGTATCAAACCCCCTAGGCGGTGTGTTCTGGTTGATAAAGTATGTAAAAATTGCCCATTTATGATTCGAGATTCATGCGTTCCGGCCGATTTGATGTTGTTACCTTTCGACGTATAATTTTGGGTATGGATTGGTTAACTTTGCACGATGTCGTTGTTAATTGCAAAAGAAAGACCATTGATTTGAGATGTCAGAACAACGAGATTATTCAGATTGAATCTAATGATTTGAGTGGTTTACCAGCAGTAATATCTTCGATGTTAGCCCGGAAGTATGTGAGAAAAGGTTGTGAAGCTTACTTTGCTTATGTGCTTTATAGTAAAGTAACTAAAAAGAAGATCAAATCCGTACCAGTTGTGTGCGAGTATCCGGATGTGTTTCCTAAAGAATTGCGTTAGTACCGGGGACGACTCCAATTTCAATAGCTCCATATCGGATGGCACCTACTAAATTAAAAGAGTTGAAAGTACAGTTGCAACAGTTAACAGATAGAGGTTTTGCACAATCGAGTTTCTCTCCCTAGGGTGCACCAGTTCTGTTTCTGAAAAAGAAAGACGGAACTATGAGAATGTGCATTAATTGCCGCCAGCTAAATAAGGTGACTATAAAGAACAAATATCTGTTGCCACGAATTGACGAGCTGTTTGATCAGTTGAAAGGGGCTTCGGTATTTTCGAAGATAGATTTGAGATCGGGTTATTATCAGTTTCAAGTCAGAGACTCCGATGTGCCAACGACTGCTTTCCGAACGAGGTACGGACACTATGAGTTTTTAGTCATGCCTTTTGGACTTACTAATACACTTGTTGTTTTTATGGATTTAACGAATCGGATCTTTAGGCAGTATTAGACCAATTTGTGGTTGTGTTCATTGATGATATATTGCTCTACTCTCGTGATGAAACTGAACATGCCAAGCATTTGAGACTTGTGTTACAGACTTTGCGAGAAAAATAGTTGTATGTGAAGTTTAGTAAATGTGAGTTTTGGTTACACGAAGTTAGCTTTTTGGGACATGTTGTTTCAACATCAGGTATTCGAGTTGATCCGAGTAAAATTTCAGCAATACTTGACTGGAAACCTTCGAGAAACGTTTCTGAAGTCTGAAGTTTTCTAGGACTTGCTAGTTACTATAGATAATTTGTGAAAGGTTTCTCGATGATTGCAACCCCGATAACCAAGTTACTACAAAAAGATGTTAAGTTTGAGTGGTCAGAAAAGTGCCAGAAAAGCTTTGATCAGTTGAAAGCCGTTTTAACTGAAGCTCCAATGTTAGTTTAGCCAGAATCGGGTAAAGAATTTGTTATCTATAGTGATGCATCTTTAAACGGGTTGGGCTGTGTTTTGATGCAGGAAGGCAAAGTTATAGCTTATTTCTTGAGACAGTTAAAGCCGCATGAAAAGAACTATCCGACGCACGATCTAGAATTGGCAGCTATTGTGTTTGCATTGAAAATTTGGCGCCACTATTTGTTCGGTGAAAAATGTCATGTTTATTCCAATCATAAAAGTCTGAAGTACTTGATGACTCAGAAAGACCTGAATTAGAGACAACGCCAATGGTTAGAATTGCTAAAAGACTATGAACTTGTGATTGATTATCACTCGGGAAAGGCTAATGTTGTTGCTGATGCTCTAAGTCGAAAATCCCTATTTGCTTTGCGTACAATGAATGCACATATGGTTATGTCAGATGATGGTGCAATAATAGCCGAGTTAAAAGCAAGACCGTTATTTATTCAGAAGATTTGCAAAGCTCAGAAGGTCGATAATAATTTGATAGTAAAGCGGGCTCAATGTGATTCGAACATTGATTAAGAATTTCAAATGGATGCTGAGGGATGTTTACGGTTTAGAAACTGAATATGCGTTCCAAGAGATACAGAGTTGATTCAGATGATTTTGAACGAAGCTCATAACAGTCGATTATCTATTCACTCAGGTAGTACAAAGATGTATAATGATCTAAAACAGCACTACTGGTGGCAAGGTATGAAACAGGACATTTTTAACTTTGTATCGAAATGTTTAGTTTGTCAGCAAGTAAAAGCCAAGCATCAGGTACCTTCTGGATTGCTATAGCTGATTATGATACCTAAATGGAAATGGGACAAAGTTACGATGGATTTTGTATCTGGTTTATCGATGACACTGAGCAAGAAATATGTAACCTAGGTTATTGTGGATAGATTGAACGCATTTCGTAAATAACACTCACATACCTGAACAAACTTAATTTAGTGAACGAATTCGGATACCGTATAGCATAAGCTTTATAGTTCTAGTCTCTTTAATAGTTTTCCAACATTCAGCCCACTAGGTATAACCTAAACTCGTCACTGGCATAAGCCTGTTGAACTTTGAGTCTGAAACACATTACCAGCCATCATGCTTGTTACAGCTCGATAGGGATAGAGATTCATTACAATACGAAAAATACATTTTATCTGTCAGAAATCATCACACTAGCATTTTATCATTATATGACATGTATAACTAGACTCGCACGTGCTACGTTAGTCCTAGAATCGACTAAACCGTAGCTCTGATACCAAATAAAATGTAACACCCGTATCCCGTAACCGTTGTTGGAATAGGAAAGGGGTATTACCGGACTTGTAACTCATGTTAGAACAGTAAAATTTTAAACTTTTTCTTGAAATAAAGATCATTCATTTAGATAAATGCTAAATACAGCCAGGGATAAAACTAAACTTCTATAAGTACACATTCAAAGGATGCCATTTTCGCATGGCTTATATACATTAACCAGAATATTATTCCGCTACAAGTCTATTCTATACATGCCATAAAATAATCCAAAACATAGCAATACCAAACAGTGGATAGTGATAGTGTGACGAGTTGTTGATGATCCCCGAGCAAAGGCCAAATTTGATAATCTATAAAACAGAGAAACGTAACAACAGAGTAAGCTTTCAAGGCTTAGTAAGTCTTAAGTAAAACAATTAACTTTGTTGGATTAAATACATTTATAACTTACACAAAATCCAAGTGAAGTCTCGATGGGCTTAATAAGCCTACACAAGTACATAATACATACCTGGCCAACTTAATGTGCTGAACATCCGTAATTGTTGATTTATTACTAAGTCGATTAAGATTAGGCCTTACACAAATCACGTTTTGAAATGTCAAGATATATCACCATTCGGTCAAATAGATTAAACCCTATGTATGCACACGTAATTCATCTATTTCATCCAAATTTAAGAGTATATACCCCTTCGCATTTAAAAACATCAATGCTATTTTTAGTTTAATCAGTCGAACTAAAACATAACACTATAATCACATTCGGTTTCCATATTTTGAAGCACATATTCATGTTTTCATATTACATAAACAATTTGATAGAGTCAATACTCGTTGAATATAACTTATAACCATCTCATAAGTGATTCCCCAAGTACATTTGTAATACAAACGAAATCGAGTTCACATAGCAAGTAAGTATCACTTACCATATACTTAACCTTTGTACACTTACCGTTTCCATAGTTACCAATTACCAATTCAATCTTTCAATACCTCTAACCACTTAATCATATGCACTCATTTCGTGCACATACATAAATGTATATATGTATTTAGGAGCTTAGTTCTTTAGTTCATATTCACATTAATATTTCAAATAATCAAATCATGACAAGTATTAAAGTTTCGTATACGTATATAAAGGACCAAACATATTCCTTATCACATATACATAAATGACCAAACATAATCCATACCTTGTATTTGCACACCACGTCGAATACAACTCAAATTAATAAATTTTTATGAAACTAATTAAATCCTTATCTTAAAGATATACAAATGGTCTTGGTTTGAAATAATTCAAGGCACTTAGCCATAGCCTGCTAGGGTTTAAAAAAATCCGAATCCGATTACGATTACCAAGCCTCTTTGGACTTTAAGCCCGGATATATCATCATAGTTAATTCATAAAGTTGTATACACATCAATTCACATACCTTGATTTTTCCAACACGGAAACACATTAATAAGGTATCACTTCATTCGAACTTATTCGTATCTCAATATAGCTAGTCTCATTTCACAAGAGCCATTAGGCCACATCACGTAGTTAGCGAGTCTTAACCGGATACTTTCCAAATTCCATGTATATTTAATCACATGTTACCACATTTCACACAAACTATCACCATTGTAATTCATTAACCTCATTCGAATATAAGCATATAGCATGTACCTTAACTTCATGTCATAATATCATTCGACTTTAATACATATTTATATATATATATATCCCTTTCAATAAACTTCCAACTAAATAAGAAAATACACACATGACTTACATACATTCTTCTCATGACAAGCATTGGCTAAACAACATATAAGTCACTACACCTTCAATTTATAAAACTATCAACACATATTACATATACATTGCTTACGTTTATAAAATAGCCATTCGGATAACTTGCACACATTTAAATTTTAGCCATTTTGGCCTCACCACCTATATATTTATCTTGTACATCAATTCAGCAATAGCTTATAAGCAACTCAATTAGTTTCATCAATGTTTACAACAAAATCTCAGATTCACTACAAGCTATTTTCTTGAGCAACAATCATTAAATTATTTGTAACTGGAGCTACGGAAATCCAAATGAAATGCCATAAATTTTCCCCAAAAATAGACCCATATATCTTCTATCCATAAAATTTTCAGGATTTTTGGATTGGCCAATCAAAACCAGAATTTTCTTAAAGTTTCCCTATTTCACCGATCGACTATATCGACCACTCTTCACTACTGAATCAAATTTCTCATTGTCTGATTCTTATTTATTTCATTTGAAACTAGACTCATTAAGGAGTCTAATAATATAAATTTTATCTTATAACAATTTTTGTACTATTTATAATGATTTTCTAAAAAGCAGAATAGGGATTTGATTCATTCGACATTTGTCACACACAACTTTAAATATCTCTCTATAGGAAATTCCTTTGCTTGCACTGTTTATTTTATAAGAAACTAGACTCATTGAGATTTGATTACATATTTTATTCAGTCTCTAATTCCACTCCAACAATTTATGGTGATTTTCAAAAATCACGCCATCTTCATTCTCCTCCTAATGATTATTACAATTTGCTCTTAAATTTCCAAGTCCAAACACTTAAGAACTTACCATTTGAGTTTAAAACATATCATATACAAGTACTTCTTATTATCACATACAAATCATAATTTAAATATCACTTTTCTAATAACCAATCGGCTAAGGCTCATAGAAGTAACCTATTCCTTATCATTTTACTATAGGTAATTACACCAATTCATAGTCCCATCTTTACCCGTATTCCATATCATTCTTCATTATAACTAAAATTATAAGCTAGAAACTTACCTTAATATTTGTCGACGACTATAATTCTACGGCTATTCGCTTAGTTTTGTCTTCCTTTTTTCCGACTTTTGTCCTTGATGCTCTTGAGCTAATGATTAACAAATTTACAAATTAAAAAATTCTACCATGACAATTATAGCCGAATAACATAGACTAAGAAATTAATGTACATATAAAATGTGTACATATATAATTAGCTCAACCTTCAATAATTCAATTTGCTAATTAAAACATAGAAATTTATAACCAATTCAAAATTCCTTAACAATGGCCGAATATCAAAAGGGCTATCAAAGGACATCATCAACTAACTAACAAGCTTCAACTGTAATTCAAAACTTAAGTTCACATTCGGCCATTATAAGCAAAACAACCATTCAAAGCTCACTTCAATTATTTAACAAATAATACTAATGTTTAATACTATCTCCCAATTTGGTATGAGTTACCGAATGAAATTAAACTCCTAATTCATGCACTAAAATCACATTCGGGACAAGCAAACTTCATTTCAATTATGCCACTCTTAAACTTATCCATAATACCCTAAGTTCATTTAGTAGCTAGGCAACAATTATACAAAAACAACAAGCATTTAACAACAATGTACTTAACCAATTCCTTAAGCATACATTCGGCAATATATATATATATTAATGACTAAAACACTTAGGCTGATTCTAAAACATCCACAAATCTTCATAATTGCACATGTAACTAGCTCAAATCTCAAACCATCTAATATACTATCAAAATATATATAATATTACAACCAATTTACCATTCCTTAATATGACCGAAGGTAAGCTTTACATGAACTTTGAAAATCCTTACAAACATCACTTATTTCTTAAAGTTAAAACTCAATTCTACCAATTCAAAACTCCATTCAGCAATTAAACATGAATTACGAGCTTTGAAACAAAATTTCCACATTTCTCTTAAATGGTCGAATGCCCTATGATCACTTAATCTAGAATTAAAATCATGGGTTATCTACCACATGTCATTAACAACCAAATTTCATAATCAATTTGACAAAAATCACATTACATACCTTTAGAATTAGATCTATGCATATGGCCGATTATTTGAGCTTCACTCTCCTTATTCTTTCTTTACCACGGCAATGAAGAAGAAGAATGAACCAAACTTTGTTTTTTTTTTTCACCCCAAAATATTTTATTTATCTTTTCTTTATAAATTAAGGCCATATAATATTGACATACTTACTTAAATTCATTTTCTATGCACCCTAATCATTATGGCCGGACACTACTTCCCAAAATGGGGTATTTGACATACAAGTCCCCATTTTGAGAATCATGCACTAATTAGTCTTCAAATTAATTCATCACTTTTTTTTTTTTTATGTTTCTCACATAAGCCCTTTGACTAAAATTCACATTCAACTAACAGAATTTAAGCATCAAAATTTCACACATGCACTATCACACATAGTAGATATGAATTTTAATATTTAATAAATTTTATAACTCAATTTTGTGGTCCCAAAACCACATCTCGACTAGGGTCAAATTAGGGATGTCACAGTGAGACTACACAGAGTGCCTATTTCTATTGTGTCGGATAGAGATCCAAGGTTTACATCGCGGTTTTGGAAGAAACTGCAAGATGCATTAGGTACTAAATTGCATTTTAGCACTACTTTTCATCCCAAAACAGATGGTCAGTCCGAGCGAATCATTTAGATACTCGAAGACATGTTGAGATGTTGTACGTGGGAACAATATCTACCTCTGATTGAATTTGCGTATATTAACAGCTTTCAATCAAGTATTAAAATTGCACCTTACGAGGCTTTATACAGTCATAAATGTCATACACCATTGTATTGGATTGAGCTCAGTCAAAATAAGATACACAGGGTCGATTTGATCAAAGAAACATAACAGAAGGTAAAAGTGATCCGTGAAAGTCTAAAAGTAGCATCGGATCATCAAAAATCATATGCGGACTTGAAACGTAAAGATGTAGAGTTTCAGATTTTGAAAGTCTCACCATGGAAGAAAATACTTAGATTCAATCGTAAAGGCAAATTGAGTCCAATATTTATTGGGTCGTATGAGGTTATAGAGCGTATCAGGCTAGTTGCTTATAGACTGTTGTTGCCACCTGAATTAGAAAAGATTCACAATGTATTTCATGTTTCGATGCTTTGTAGATATCAATCTGATCTGTCACATGTGATTAGTCCGACCAAAATTGAGATTAAGCCCGATATGACGTACGAGGAAGAACCAATTCATATTCTGGGTAGAGAGATTAAAGAGTTGCGAAATAAGAAAATTTCGTTGGTTAAAGTACTGTGGCATAAACACAGAATTGAGGAAGCAACGTGGGGTTAGAATATGTAATGAGAGAACGCTATCCAAACTTATTCACTGGTAAGATTTAAGGGGACGAAAATCCCTAAGGGGGGAGAGTTGTAACAGCCTAATTTATACCCTAATCAGAATGGTGGTTTCGAGACCACGAATTCGAGTCTAAAAATATTTAAATATTATTTTTCGTGTTTATTATATGAGAATTTGCATGTGTGAAAGTTTCGTATGAAAATTTGATTGTTTGTGTGCTTAATTTAATAAAAGGACTTAATCGCGTAAATTGAAAACCTGATAGTTTAAAGCATAAGGGCTGAATTGTTAGTGACTTTCTAAATTGGAGTGTTTATGTTGAAAATAAACCCTAAGCCTTTGTGATGGACAGTTGTGCCCATGTTTATAATTGTTTTCTATTTTATTATTAAAGGATAAATAAGTAAATAGGTTATATGTTAACATATATTATATTAAAACATAAATTAAAGTTATATTCATTATATATCTCATCACCGAAACTAGATAAAAGAAAAAGAAACAAAATTTTTGTGATTTTCGGCCAATTTCAAGCTTGATTCAAGATCAAGAAAAGAGAAAATCGAATTTAGATCGGGGGGAAAGTAAAGTTGTCGACTAGCCGATCCGTACCGATTTTTCATCGTCCGAGGTAAGTCTTTAAGCAATTAAACATCGTGTATTTTGAATGTAAAATAGTTTATTATGCTGATTTGGAATTTATAGAATTATAGTGGAGCTAGCAAAAAATGATAAAGCATGGAAATAATGTGTTTGAGTTTAATTCGACTGAGTTATAGCATTTGAAAGTCCATGTGAACTATATGGAATATCTGCAATTGATTGATCCTGGTTCGACTCATTTTTATGTATGTGAAACATTAGTATCCAGTAAGACTTTGCCTATTCAGTCTACTGAGTTTGTGATTCGAGTATCAAACCCCCTGGGCCGGTGTGTTCTGGTTGATAAAGTATGTAAAAATTGCCCATTGATGATTCGAGATTCATGCTTTCTGGCCGATTTGATGTTGTTACCTTTTGACGAGTTCGATATAATTTTGGGTATGGATTAGTTGAGTTTGCACAATGCCGTTGTTAATTGCAAAAGACCATTGATTTGAGATGTCAGAACAACGAGATTATTCAGATTGAATCTAATGATTTGAGTGGTTTACCAGCAGTAATATCTTCGATGTTAGCCCGAAAGTATGTGAGAAAAGGTTGTGAAGCTTACTTTGCTTATGTGCTTGATAGTAAAGTAACTGAAAAGAAGATCAAATCCGTACCAGTTGTGTGCGAGTATCCGGATGTGTTTCCTGAAGAATTGCGTTAGCACCGGGGATGACTCCGATTTCAATAGCTCCATATCGGATGGCACCTACTGAATTAAAAGAGTTGAAAGCACAGTTGCAATAGTTAATAGGCAGAGGTTTTACACGATCGAGTTTCTCTCCCTAGGGTGCACCAGTTCTATTTGTGAAAAAGAAAGATGGAACTATGAGAATGTGCAGTAATTACAGCCAGCTAAATAAGGTGACTATAAAGAATAAATATCTGTTGCCACGGATTGACGAGCTATTCGATCAATTGAAAGGGGCTTCAGTGTTTTTGAAGATAGATTTGAAATCGGGTTATTATCAGTTGCAAGTCAAAGACTCCGATGTGCCAAAGACTGCTTTCCGAACAAGGTACGGACACTATGAGTTTTTACTCATGCCTTTTAGACTTACTAATGCACCTGCTATTTTAATGGATTTGATGAATCCCATCTTTAGACAGTATTTAGACCGGTTTGTGGTTGTGTTCATTGATGATATATTGATCTACTCTCGGGATGAAACCAAACATGCCAAGCATTTGAGACTTGTGTTACAGACTTTGCGAGAAAAACAGTTGTATGCGAAGTTTAGTAAATGTGAGTTTTGGTTACACGAAGTTAGATTTCTAGGGCATGTTGTTTCAGCATCAGGTATTTTGGTTGACGGAATTAAGGAAGCAACGTGGGAGTCAGAAGATTAATGAGAGAACGCTATCCAAACCTATTCACTGGTAAGATTTAAGGGGACAAAAATCCCTAAGGGGGGAGAGTTGTAGCAGCCTAATTTAGACCCTAATCAGAATGATGGTTTCAGGACCACGAATTTGAGTCAAAAACTATTTAAATATTATTTTTCGTGTTTATTATATGTGAATTTGCATGTGTGAAAGTTTCGTATGAAAATTTGATTGTTTGTGTGCTTAATTTAATAAAAGGACTTAATCGCGTAAATTGAAAACCTGATAGTTTAAAGCATAAGGGCTGAATTCATAGTGGCTTTTTAAATTGGAGTGTTTATGTTAAAAATAAACCCTAAGCCTTTGTGATGGACGGTTGTGCCCATGTTTATAATTGTTTTCTATTTTATTATTAAAGGATAAATAAGTAAATAGGTTATATGTTAACATATATTATATTAAAACATAAATTAAAGTTATATTCATTACATATCTCATCACTGAAACTAGATAAAAGAAAAAGAAACAAAAGTTTTGTGATTTTTGGCCAATTTCAAGCTTGATTCAAGATCAAGAAAAGAGAAAATCGAATTTAGAGTGGGGGGAAAGTAAAGTTGTCGACTAGCCGATCCGTACCGGTTTTTAATCGTCCGAGGTAAGTCTTTAAGCAAGTAAACATCGTTTATTTTGAATGTAAAATAGTTTATTATGCTGATTTGGAATTTATAGAAATTATAGTGGAGCTATCCGAAAATGATTAAGCATGGAAATAATGTGTTTGAGTTTAATTCAACTAAGTTATAGCATTTGAAAGTCCATGTGAACTATATGGAATATCTGCAATTTTTGATATAAGAATTATTTATGAGACAGTTCTATGATTGTGACATTCGGGCTTTGAGCCTAGCAAGCCTTGTGCTTGTGAATTAAATCAGGCTTTATGCTTAGCAGGCTTGTTGCCGGTGTATAAAATCAGACTTCAAGTCTAGCATGCCTTGTGCCGGTGTGTGATTTAGGCTTAGGCCTAGCAGGCTTTATGCTGGTGGATTGTTATAAGTCTATGCCTAAAAGATTTTATGCTAATTTGGTAATTGAATACGTTAAATGAGCTGAAATGACCAGGTATGAGCTTAGCTTATTACTTAATTGAAACAAGTTAAGTAAGTTTATTGATATCTATTATAAGATATGTAAGATATAAGTAAATAATGTGAGTAGATATGAGAAGTATGTTTCGGCTATATATATATATATATGAAATTGAGTTTTGATTGATGAGTATATATATATATTTGAATGTAAGCATACTTGATATAATGTCATTTTGGAAATGAAAAGTTCAATGATATTATGCTAAATGTGATACATTAGCATTCGACCAAGGTAACTTATTTGTATAAAAGTATAAGTTATAAATAAATGAGATGATATGTTTGAGATTAAGTATAACAAAAAAGTTATAATTCGGCTTGTTTTAAATGTTTTGATTATTCTTTTGTATAGTTAAATTTGCTTCTGACTTACTAAGCTAAATTAGCTTACATTGTGTATTTATGTTTACCTTTGTTTTATAGATTTCGGATTCAAGTTACAAGCTCGGGGATCGTCAGTAGAGTTTAACACACTATCGATCGCCTTCGGTATTTTATAAACTGAATTTTTAACTTATGGCATGTATAGACTAGAACATGTTTTGAAACGACGAACCTTGGCTTTGTTTAAAGCCTTGCGAAAATGGCTTGGTATTTATGCTTAGTCTTGGTTTTATGTGTGCTTAGTTATTATGTTTAATGAGCTATGCATGAATGTTGTAAAAATTCATTTTAGTTAAAGTTCTAAGTACTATGGATGGATGGTATTTTTGGTAAGTGTTTTATGCATTGAAAATAGCTTTATTATTAGATTTAAATTCGATATTGGTTGGATTATAGTTAAAGTTTATTTGGTTATCATGTTGTATATCATGGTTGAACATAATCTCTGTTATATGAAAGTCTTGAGGATTGGTTGTTGATTTCGAATGTGGCATGAAAAAATTGGTTATGTTATATGTTTATAAATATATATAAATATTTAATCTTGATTTGAGTTTATATTGGAAATGTATCTGAATATTTGATGCATGTGAAAAATGTTGTGTATTTCTACTATATGTTTATATTGAGTGTTAAATAAGTTAAAGTAGGCCATGTGATTGTTAAGTAAAAACTGAGACACATACATGATACCATTTGGTGTACTTTTATTATATATACTAAGACAATGATCTATGTTAGCCAAATGGACTAGAAATTAGAATGAGATTGTTTTTAAATGGAAACTCATTATATTTGGTGTTAATATTCAAAATATACAAGTTTTATATAGATTAATATGTTGGTGTCGTATATATATATGAAACAAAAATGGTTGATAATGTATATTTTATTTCAAATGGTGTATAATTTATGCATGTGCAGGACTTTTAAAAAAATAGGTCTAATATCTTCAACAATGAAATTATTGATGTGTTATATGTTTTGTATATGTACAAATAATGGGTTACGTGTAATTTATATCAAGCTATGAATGGCATATATTATGAGTTTCGTTAATTGATTTAGCTATAATAATTGATGTGATTAAAATTTTGAACTATATTATGTTATGCATATCTGTGTGAATTGTAATATGTTTGGTAATGCCTCATAACCTTATTCCGGCAACAGGTACGGGTTAGGGGTGTTACATGTACCATATTAGTTCTCACAATTTTCCACTTACTCATCATATGAAATTCACTTTTAACACTTGTCGATTTCTGTCACGAGTACCTTGACTGAGTCATACCAACACTTGTAACCACTTTTCGTCAACATTTCCCATTGAACCATTTGGAATACTGAAGGATACTTGAGAATTTTGTACACACAGTACCGCACCAATGTCATATTCAAAATATAGTCTTACATGCAATCTCGTATCGATGCAAATAGCCTAGCTCTGGTCATATACGAAGTCTCATATCAATGCCATATCCCAGATATGGTCTTACATGTAATCTTAGTAATCCTAATGTCATGACATTTGTATCCTATCTATTCCTTAGGTTCAACCGGGATTTTCGCTGTATCGAATCTCTGTCGGTTATTTCCGTAGTATCGTACTCAATAGCATTCACATTTCATTTCAATAGTATAGCATTTATACATATATAATTTAATGCGTATTAAACGTACGAACTTACCTCGTTCGTTGTAACGACGAATGAGGTCGACTAATTTGATACTTTGTTTTCCCCCGTTCTAGGTCCAAATCTCATTTATCTCAATCTATATAATATCAAAATTTACTTATTTAATCATCATTTCATTCAATTTAGCACAATTTACACATTTTGGCAAAATTATATTTTCGCCCCTTTTATTTCATTTAGTCCTTATCACATAAAATCACAATTCATTCAATTTAATACAAATTCATGCTGGCCAAATATTACCTATTCTCATATCAGCCCATACTTTTCATTTATTTTAAAATTCAACCACTAAATTTTCATATTTCACAATTTAATCTAAAATTGACATTTTTACCAAAATTCACTTTACAAAACTTGTACATCTAACAACAATGATTCATTTTCCATCATCAACTAACAAAATACTCATGCATTCAACAATGGCAACATTCAAATACTTTAATAGTTTTGAAATCGGAGATACAGGCTAGCTAGATTAAGCTGCAACGATCTCAAAAACGTAGAAATTATTAAAAGCGGGAAAAAAATGGGACTTACAATTGAGCGTCAATGTAACACCCCTTACCCGTTATCGTCGCCGGAACAGGGTACAAGGTATTACTAAAACATAGCACATATCATTAAACAAAAAAACCGAAATAGAAATATGTCATCTAATTTAATAGTGTATCGTCATAACATATGTCTTGAACAATATTAGCCAACTTTAATGGCTTATACAACATAGTTGATCGAATACTGTAGCCAATATTTTAAACCTAGGCAATTATGACACCTAACAAAATAATTAAGTCTACTATACATTCCATAATTCAAAATATTTAGTTCAATTACCCTAAAGTATTGATAGTGCGGCGAGATCTTCTCGATCCTTAACTCTGAGCATTTGAATGACACTATAAAACAGAAGAGAGAAAACAAAGTAAGCTTATAGCTTAGTAAGTAGGTAAGTAAATATTAATGAGAGAATCTAAATATGTTTATACAACAATTCAAGTATATCTACTTCAATTTCAATATTCACTCCAATTTGATTAATGCTGTCTCTGTGCATCATGTTCGCTAAATAAATCATAACTCGAGTTCTGAAACTCGAAATCCAATTCCGTAAATTTTCCTTGAAAATAGACTCATATATCTATTCACTAATTTTTTCTAGAATTTTTGGTCAAGCCAATTAGTACAGTTCATTAGTTAAAGTTTCCCCTGTTACACAGCTCAACTGATCTGACCTCAGTTCACTACAATTGAATTTCTCCCAGTACACAATTCGAATAACCATGAAATCTGTTTCATTTAAAACTAGATTCAATAAGGAGTTTAGGCATATAAACTATATTTCTTAATTTTTTTTGTACAATTTTTAATGATTTTTCAAAGTTGGAACAGGGGACCACGTAGTCATTCTGAGCCAGTCACACACAATTGTAAATATCTCAAAATATAGAATTCTTTTGCTTGCCCTGTTTCTTTTATATAAAAATAGACTCATTAAGCTTTAATTCCAAATCTCATTCAACCTCTAATTAAATTCCTTCTATTTTTGGTGATTTTTCAAAATCACGTCACTGTTACTGTCCAAAACAGATTTAATGCTACTTTCATTCTTTCACCCATTCTTTGCACCAACCTCATTTTTAACTTACATATATATGCTACAAATCAATTTCATCACATTTCATACATCACAAATGTAGGTCCATGACTACAATCTCACCACTAAGTCATCCCGTTGAACAATTCGGATCAATCCTCGATTTTAATGGTCTCAAAGACACAGCTCCACCATCATACTTCATTTAATTCGGCTCTCTTGTACACATAGTGAACACTCGGTACCACTCATGTGACCTAGCCGATTTGTCCCGTAGCTCTCTTGTCTACATGGTGTCCTTCACTTGGAACCACACATGCGACCTAGCTACATTTATCTCTTCCGTAGCTCTCTTGTCTACATGGGATACTTCTGTATCACACATGTGACCTAGCTACATTTATCTCTTCCAGTAGCTCTCTTGTCTACATGGGATACTTCTGTATCACACATGTGACCTAGCTACATTTATCTCTTCCAGTAGCTCTCTTGTCTACATGGGATACTTCCTGTATCACACATGTGACCTAGCTACTACATAGCATCGTGTAGCTTTCTTGTACACATGATGTGCACTCGGCATCATACATGTGACCTAGCTACATTCCATCAATATTATTGAACTCTTAGAATGTTCAGCGGGATCTCTCCCTCTATTACTTATTTCCATTCTTCCAATGATCTATTTATATTTTAACATTCGCTAATATATTCACATAATAAACTGAAATGTAAGAATATACATGAAATTAATGTAATATTTACGTACAAACTTACCTCGGTACAAAATGTGGAATTTTTGCAATTTAGTCCAAAGCCTTTTCTTTCCCCCGTTCGAGATCGATTCCACGCCTTTCTTGATCTATAATATCACATTTAGCCCAATAATTAATCACACTATTCATATGAGTCCAAAAATCATATTTTTACGAATTTGCATTTTGACCCTAAACTTTTGCATATTTGCACTTTTGCCCCAAGGCTCGGAAATTTAATTTCAGCCCTTATTCCTATGTTTTATGACATACTGAACATTTTCTCTTCTACAACAACATCAAATTCTCACTCTAACATATAGTTATGAACAATAAGTATTTTTACCGATTATGTCGTTTTACTCATTTTTACGAAAAATCACTTAGCAAAAGATGTTTAACACAATCTCAAACTTCATATTCTACCATAAAACATCAAAATCCATGCATATCATCCATGGGTAAATTTTTAAACATAAACCCTAACTCGAAATAATGGTGGAAATAGGTAAACAGCGAGAGCTACGAGGATTTCAAAAATGTAAAGAACATTAAAAAGCAGGGCTCGAATTCACTTACTATGAAGCTTGAAAGTTGAAGAAACCCTAGCTATGGAGGAGAGGAAAATTTGGCAGCAACTAATGAAGAAGATGACCAATTTTGTGTTATTTTTCCCATTTTATTTCATTTAATATGCAAATGACCAAAATGCCCCTACTACTAAACTTCCTAAAAATTCCATCCATGTCCTAAATTTTGTCCATAAACTTAAAATTGGTCAAATTGCCATTTAAGACCTCCTAATTAATATTCCAAAGCAATTTCATACTAAAAACTTCTAGAATGCAAATTTTGCAACTTATTCAATTTAGTCCCTACTTTCAATTTAAGCACTTTAGGCATAGAATTTTATCACGACATTTTCACACAATCACGTAATCATATCATAATCCTCAAAATAATTATAAAACAATTATTTCTATCCTGATTTATGGTCAAAATATCACTATTAGATTAGGCCCTAATTCGGGTTGTCACATTTCTCCCCCTTTAGAGATTTTTGTCCCAGAAAATCTTAGGTAAAAAGGTTTGGGTCTTTGTTTCTTCATAGCTTTCTCAGATTCCCACGTAGCCTCTTCTATCCCATGTATACGTGCCACAATACTTTCACTATGGCTATACTTTTATTTCTTAAGCTGTTTAACTTCTCGAGCCAAAATCTTTATTGGTTCCTCCTCATAGGTCATATCCGATCGAATCTCAATTTCTGTTGGGAAACCACATGTGAAGGATCGAGCGATAACGCCTCAACATTGATACATGAAACACGTTATGAATTCTTTCTAAACTCTGCGGTAAGGCCAACCGATATGCCACTGGTCCAATTCTCTCTCAGTAATCTCATACGGCCCAATAAAACGCGGACTCAACTTGCCTTTTCGGCTAAATCTCGAATCTTTTTCCATGGTGACACCTTCAAGAACACTTTATCACCCACTTGAAATTCAATCTCTTTTCTTTTCAAATCGCATATGACTTTTGTCGATCAAGCGACTTTCAAACAATCCCGAATTACTTTTACTTTCTCTTGGTTTCTTTAACTAGATCAACTCTCGTGAATTTGTTTCTCACTAAGCTCGGTCCAATACAAAGGAGTCCGACACTTACGACTATACAAGGCTTAAATGCGGTGCCATTTGTATACTTGATTGATAAATGTTATTGTAGGCAAACTCAATCAAAGATAGATATTTCTCCCAACTACCTCCAAATTCTAAAACACAACATCTAAGCATATCTTGAGTACACTGAATTACTCTTTCCGATTGACCATCTGTTTGTGGATGAAAGCAGCGGTACTAAAGTTCAATTTTGTACCCAAAGCTTCTTGTAACTTTTTCCAAAATCTCGAGATAAATCTCGGATCTCTATCGATATTATAGACATAGGTAGGTACTCCGTGCAACCTCACAATTTCAGCAATATATAATTCGGCTAATTTATCAAGTGAGTAATCAGTGCGTCTTGGTATAAAGTGGGTGACTTTGTTAATCTATCAACCACTACCCGCAGATAAACATCCTTCTTTTTAGGAGTCAAAGGCAAACCGGTCACAAAATCCATGGTAATCTTGTCCCATTTCCACTCGGGCACCATTACCGGTTGAAGTAGCCACGATGGCACTTGATGTTCGAGCTTTTACTTGTTGACAAATCAAACACTTGGTTACAAATTCGAAATGTCCTTTTCATACTGGCCACCAATACAATTTCTTTAAATCATTATACATTTTTGTGCTACGAGGTGAATCGATAAAGCGACCCTTCATGCGCCTCATGTAATATTTTTCGAATCAATTCATCGTTTTTGGTACACATATTCGTCTCGAAACATCAAGCGATCGTGCGGTCCAACTCGAAAATCGAGTCGTAACTTTGATTCACATTGAGTTCTCTTGGTCCGCAACTCACTATCATTTTTTGAGCATCACAAATCAAGCGAAGAAATAACGGTTTAGCTCTCATCTCTGCTAAGATTGACCCGTCATCGGACAACGCTAACCCCGTATTCATGGCTCTCAAAGTAAAAGAAATTTTACGCTCAAGGTGTCGGCAACTACATTTGCTTTTCGGATGATAATCAATCACGGATCATAATCCTTTAATAATTCAAGCCATCTTATTTGTCATGATTCAAATCCTTTTGATTCATCAAATACTTCAAACTTTTGTGATCGGTAAAGATTCGGCATTTTTCACCATACAAATAATGTCGCCAAATCTTCAAGGCAAAAACAATAGCGACCAATTCCAAATCATGTGTAGGATAATTCTTCTCATGCGGTTTTAAGCGTCTCGAAGCATAAGCTACCACTTTACCCTCTTGCATCAACACACATCCAAGGCACATCAATGATGCATCACTATAAATTACGAACTCTTTTCTGGTTGTTTGTACCAAAATTGGTGCTTGATCAATCGTGCTTTCAACTTTTCAAAACTCTGCGACATTTATCGGTCCATTCAAACTTAACATTCTTTTGCGGCAACTTAGTCATAGGAGAGGCAATCATCGAAAATCCTTCAACAAAGCGTCTATAATATCGGCTAAGCCTAAAAAGCTTCTAACCTCGGATACATTCTTTGGCGGTTTTCAATCAATGATCGCAGAAATCTTGCTTGGATCCACCCGAATACCATCACGAAACTATATGTCCCAAAAATCCGACTTCACGAAGCCAAAACTCACTTTTACTAAACTTGGCAAGCGGTTTCTTTTCTCTCAAGATCTGCAATATGATTCTCAAGTGTTGGCATGTTGATTCATCCAGAGAGTATATTAAAATGTCATCTATAAACACTACTACAAACTTATCCGGATATGGCGAAAGATCCGATTCATTAAGTCCATAAATATAGTGGAGCATTTGTTAAGCGAAAGGCATCACAAGAAACTCATAATGTCCATACCTTGTCCTAAAGGCGGTTTTTGGTACATCCAACTCTTTAACTCTCAAGCTGGTAGTAACCGGACCTTAAATCGATCTTTGAAAACTTTGTGGCCCCTTTTAAGCGATCGAATAAATCATCAATCCTCGGTAATGGGTATTTGTTCTTTATAGTCACCTTATTAAGTTGTGGTAATCAATACAAAGTCTCATTGAACCATCTTTCTTCTTTACGAATAATATTGGAGCACCCGGGGAGAGAAACTCGGTCTCACAAATCCCTTATCTGTTAATTTCAGAATGGCGAGCCTTCAATTCTTTTAATTCGATCGGAGCCATTCTATACGGAGCAATCGAGATCGGGGCGATGCGGCAACAAATCAATGGCAAACTCTATCTCTCTGTTCGGAGGCAACCTGGGCAATTCCTCCGGAAATACATCCGGAAACTCACAAACTATCAGATCGACTCAAGCTTCAATTGAGGCAACTCGGCATTCATTACATAAGCGGATAAGCTTCACACCCTTTTCTCATGTATTTCGTGCGGACATATGCGAAATTACCATAGGCAATTTATTTGATTAAATCGGTTTCAACCCACGAAATTTCTCCATTTTCACATTTCAACTCTAGTGTCTTTTGTTTGCAATCTACCTTAGCATCATACAACGTCAACGGTCCATTCCCAATATAACGTCAAACTCACCAAATGGTATGACATCAAATTGGCGGAAAGCTTGATGACCTTGAATCATTAATGGGCAATTCTTGCAAACCTTATCAACTAGCACATATTGGCCTAAAGGGTTCGACACTTTAATCGTAAACTCGATAAACTCAACGAGCAACTTTTTATTAGATACTAAATTCATGCAAATATAGGAATGAGTGGACGGGATCAATCAACGCAATAACAATAGTATCATAGAGAGAAAATGTACCGATAATGACATCGGGAGATGATGCATCTTCTCGGGCACGTATAGCATAAGCTCTAGCAGTGCTCTAGCTTACGATCTTGCCATTGAATCTTTCATCGCAGTGATTTCTTGCTAGTCCCACTTCCGGTATTTCTCGGTGGTCTACCCCTACTAGCGGTGGTATTCTGTCTAGCACTCTGAATTTCTTCTTTAACTTTCTCAGGACAATCTCTAATAAAATGTCTGCAAGAACCGCACTTTGAAACAAGCTCGTTCGGTTCCCCAACACTCACCATAATGTTGCTGCCACATTGCGACATTCGGGCTTTCTAGGTCGCATATTACCCACACTTGCCACCAAGTAGCTTGAGCTTTAGACCCGAATATGTTTTACCACGATCTCTCGTGTGTGAATCCCCAATTGAAAGCTGTCATTCGAGGGTTTGCCTCTTTGGACCTCTTTGATTGTGACCTGAAATGGCTTGCTTATCGGTCTTTTTCGGCATCTCGAGCCTCCATAGCAGACTTTTCTTCTTTCTTTGTTCAATTCTTGACTTTAAGGGCTCGATCAACCAATACTACAAATTCTTTCAACTCCAAAATTCCTACCCGACACTTTAATATCCTCATTCAGCCCATCTTCAAACCTTCGCACATATTGGCCTCGGTGGACACACATTCTGAGCATACTTGCTAAGTCTCACAAATTCGCGTTCATATTACGCTCTGGACATCTTGCCTTGCTTTAACTCAAGGAACTCCTTCCGTTTTTGATCAATAAATCATTGACTTATGTATTTCTTTCTAAATTCCTCTGGAAAAAGTCCCAAGTAACTCTTTCTTTTGGCACCACTGCTACTACCTAGTCTTCCACCAATGGTAGGCCGAATCTCTCAAAAGTGATCTGACACACTTTAAGCATTCCTCGGTGTACATGAGAGCTCATCAAATACACGGGTAGAATTTTCAAGCCGAATTCCGCTTTCTCGGGATCATCATCGATCTTTGCTCTAAACTCTTGGCCCCTTGTTTTTGAATCTTGTCAAGCTGGAGGCTTGCTCGTCCTTACCAAATCTATGCCTTGGCAGCTACGAGAATCGTCTCGAGGTATAGGAGGGGGTGGAGGAGGTTGAGCATTTGGATTTGCTCGAATAAATTCGAGTATACCAATCATTCATCCTTTGGAGGAAGGCATCCCGAGCCTCCTCTCCTTGCCTCAATGTCTCGAGATCTACTTTCCACACAGCGCGGTCCCTTGTGCGAGAGCAGCGCATTACTAAGCGACATCATCACGCAGTTCCTTCAGAATCCATTACTATATTAAAACAAAACACAGTTTAGAATAATCAGGAGTCACCACACTATCACAATATTTTTATGGCATGTATAGCTAGACATTTACACACACTTTATTAGTCAGAGAACCGACTAAACCATCGCTCACGATACCACTAAATGTAACACCCCTTACCGTTATAAATCGTAGGAGCAGGTACAAGGTATTACTAAAACATAGCACATATCATTAAACAAAAAAACCGAAATAGAAATATGTCATCTAATTTAATAGTGTATCGTCATAACATATGTCTTGAACAATATTAGCCAACTTTAATGGCTTATACAACATAGTTGATCGAATACTGTAGCCAATATTTTAAACCTAGGCAATTATGACACCTAACAAAATAATTAAGTCTACTATACATTCCATAATTCAAAATATTTAGTTCAATTACCTAAAGTATTGATAGTGCGGCGAGATCTTCTCGATCCTTAACTCTGAGCAATTGAATGACACTATAAAAGCAGAAGAGAGAAAACAAAGTAAGCTTATAGCTTAGTAAGTAGGTAAGTAAATATTAATGAGAGAATCTAAATATGTTTATACAACAATTCAAGTATATCTACTTCAATTTCAATAATCACTCCAATTTGATTAATGCTGTCTCTGTGCATCATGTTCGCTAAATAAATCATAACTCGAGTTACGAAACTCGAAATCCAATTCCGTAAATTTTCCTTGAAAATAGACTCATATATATATTCACTAATTTTTTTCTAGAATTTTTGGTCAAGCCAATTAGTACAGTTCATTAGTTAAAGTTTCCCCTGTTACACAGCTCAACTGATCTGACCTCAGTTCACTACGAATTGAATTTCTCCCAGTACACAATTCGAATAACCATGAAATCTATTTCATTTAAAACTAGATTCAATAAGGAGTTTAGGCATATAAACTATATTTCTTAATTTGTTTTGTACAATTTTTAATGATTTTTCAAAGTTGGAACAGGGGACCACGTAGTCATTCTGAGCCAGTCACACACAATTGTAAATATCTCAAAATATAGAATTCTTTTGCTTGCCCTGTTTCTTTTATATAAAAATAGACTCATTAAGCTTTAATTCCACATCTCATTCAACCTCTAATTAAGTTCCTTCTATTTTTGGTGATTTTTCAAAATCACGTCACTGTTACTGTCCAAAACAGATTTAATGCTACTTTCATTCTTTCACCCATTCTTTGCACCAACCTCATTTTTAACTTACATATATATGCTACAAATCAATTTCATCACATTTCATACATCACAAATGTAGGTCCATGACTACAATCTCACCACTAAGTCATCCCGTTGAACAATTCGGATCAATCCTCGATTTTAATGGTCTCAGCACACAGCTCCACCATCATACTTCATTTAATTCGGCTCTCTTGTACACATAGTGAACACTCAGTACCACTCATGTGACCTAGCCGATTTGTCCCGTAGCTCTCTTGTCTACATGGTGTCCTTCACTTGGAACCACACATGCGACCTAGCTACATTTATCTCTTCCGTAGCTCTATTGTCTACATGGGATACTTCCTGTATCACACATGTGACCTAGCTACATTTATCTCTTCCGTAGCTCTCTTGTCTACATGGGATACTTCTGTATCACACATGTGACCTAGCTACTACATAGCATCGTGTAGCTTTCTTGTACACATGATGTGCACTCGGCATCATACATGTGACCTAGCTACATTCCATCAATATTATTGAACTCTTCCGAATGTTCAACCGGGATCTCTCCCTCTATTACTTATTTCCATTCTTCCAATGATCTATTTATATTTTAACATTTGCTAATATATTCACATAATAAACTGAAATGTAAGAATATACATGAAATTAATGTAATATTTACGTACAAACTTACCTCGGTACAAAATGTGGAATTTTTGCAATTTAGTCCAAAGCCTTTTCTTTCCCCCGTTCGAGATCGATTCCACGCCTTTCTTGATCTATAATATCACATTTAGCCCAATAATTAATCACACTATTCATATGAGTCCAAAAATCATATTTTTACGAATTTGCATTTTGACCCCTAAACTTTTGCATATTTGCACTTTTGCCCCAAGGCTCGGAAATTTAATTTCAGCCCTTATTCCTATGTTTTATGACATACTGAACATTTTCTCTTCTACAACAACATCAAATTCTCACTCTAACATATAGTTATGAACAATAAGTATTTTTACTGGAGATTATGTCGTTTTACTCGTTTTTCTGAAAAATCACTTAGCAAAAGATGTTTAACACAATCTCAAACTTCATATTCTACCATAAAACATCAAAATCCATGCATATCATCCATGGGTAAATTTTTAAACATAAACCCTAACTCGAAATAATGGTGGAAATAGGTAAACCGAGCTACGAGGATTTCAAAAATGTAAAGAACATTAAAAACGGGGCTCGAATTCACTTACTATGAAGCTTGAAAGTTGAAGAAACCCTAGCTATGGAGGAGAGGAAAATTTGGCAGCAACTAATGAAGAAGATGACCAATTTTGTGTTATTTTTCCCATTTTATTTCATTTAATATGCAAATGACCAAAATGCCCCTACTACTAAACTTCCTAAAAATTCCATCCATGTCCTAAATTTTGTCCATAAACTTAAAATTGGTCAAATTCCATTTAAGACCTCCTAATTAATATTCCAAAGCAATTTCATACTAAAAACTTCTAGAATGCAAATTTTGCAACTTATTCAATTTAGTCCCTACTTTCAATTTAAGCACTTTAGGCATAGAATTTTATCACGAAATTTTTACACAATCACGTAATCATATCATAATCCTCAAAATAATTATAAAACAATTATTTCTATCCCTGATTTATGGTCAAAATATCACTATTCCGATTAGGCCCTAATTCGGGTTGTCACAGTCAACATGGCCGAACCCTAGCAAGCTTTCTTCCATGGTTTTTCACCTCAATATTCGGTGGAAGATGAAAAATAAGAAAGATGATATCTTTGTTTCCATTATTTTATTAGACCAAATTAATGAATTACATATTTATCCATTAATAATAACATCAAATTCACTTGATAAAGTGCCCATAATTGTCCACTATCTTTATAAATGGAAGAATTACCACTTAAAGACAACATATTTAAAAACCATAGCAATTAGACACCTTTTTCTTATAGAATTCAAATTTTACACTTTATGCGATTTAGTCCTTTTTACCGAATTAAGCATTTAAACGATAAAATTTCTTTACGAAACTTTAATGTAATTATTCTATCATGCTGTAAACTTTATTAAAATAATAAAATAAATATTTTGATCTTGAATTTGTGGTCCTGAAACCACTATTCTAATTTGACCCAAAAATGAGCTGTTACAATTACTATAAATTTAAAACTCAAAACATTTGATTCCAAAACATATTATACATCATAACAATATCAATCAAACTCATACATAATGTCCCTTATTCGAGCCCTCGAGGCCCTAGAAACACTTTAGAAATGGTTCAGGACTAAATCAGAAACATATAGAATTTCATGGAAGAAGTTGAAAATTTTCATACTGTAAGGGTCACATGGCCGTGTGGCCAGGCCATGTGACTCACACAGCTAAGACACACGCCCATGTCTCAGGCCGTGTAGACATTCGAAGTAGGGACACACGCCCGTGTCTCAGCCCATGTCCGTGCCAATGTAACTCTCTGACTTGGATCACACGGCCAAGCCACACGCCCGTGTGCCAGGCCATGTGTTAGGCTGTGTAACTGCCTGACTTGTAACTTTTTTTAATCCTACAGGTGACATATGGCCGTGTCGCATGGCTATGTGTCACACACAGCTGAGACACACACCTGTGTCTTAGGCCGTGTGGACAAGAAATAGGCCATTTTCAAGTCATTTCCCTCACCCAAAACATGATCACATATACAAGCCATTTGCATCGATTTTCAAGAATTCAAAATGTACCTAACACATGCATAATCAAGCTAGATCATCATGGTATTTGTTCATATAACCAACATACCCAAAAGGCACCTCAATTACAACAACTACATTTGCATAGTTTAGCCATGAACCATTCAACTTTTGCACCTAAACCATACCAAAACATGCCACAATGTTCACATGCCAATTTCACACACAAATATACCAATTTGGCCATACAAAACCTATCATCACTAAACCATTTCAACATAACCATAAAAGCACCAAAATGCTTAATATCATTAATAATTAAACCACATTTATACATGCCACATGATAACTATTTCATCAAACAAAATACCATATTTACAAGCCAAATATAATTGCTATATCATCAAGAACAAAACACTATACATGCCATTATAACCATGGCTTAGAAACATCAAAATCTGCCGGTATAGCCAATGGATAGTGTGATAGGTCTTCGACAAGCTTCCAACCCGAACGAGCTTTTGATTTACTATAAAACATGGAAAGAACACAAAGTAAGCATATAATGCTTAGCAAGTTCGTATAACATAAAACTTAACATACAATTTCATTACATAACATTAAAATTTAACATGGCATAATCCAACCAATAGCCTGCCCAAAGCCTAAGCATCAACACAATCATGTTAGCATACTTGAACATAATTCATAGGCAATCTAGCATGGATGGCCATTAAACTTAAACATGAATAATTTGGATTTGGCATCCATCTCAACATAACATATTATCCATGTATCACTATTTCAATGAGTTTCATACTTACATGTCTTGATTCATATTAAACTCTTACCATTTCCTTTCAAATTCATACCCATTGAATCGACTAGAATACCGTTAGATATGTGGGATAGCTCACACGAAGTTCACTAAACATATAACTGTTGTTTATCTTTTCCTTTACATATATTCTCACACGAGCTATTAAATGAATATGCTCACAAGAGCTATGAAATGGGCCTACTCACACGTGCAGTGGGTCAGAACGTAGCTACATGGTGCTACTTCACAAGTTGTTGAGTATCCATAAAAAATGCTGAAACTCAGCCACAGGTAGGACATTGAAGACCAGCACCCGAAACATGTAAACCCTAATGACATGTCTTTTTTATCCTACTAATTCTTAAAGCTCAAACGGGGTTCGGTAGTCGACCTAACATCGTTGGATACGCAACAATTATTTACCTGGCAAGCCACAATACATATATAATCCAATAAAAAGCATATGAACATTATGCAATTACACGAGCTTACCTCGATGATAAAACGTAGATATGGAGTTGATTAATCCAAAACTTTATCTTTGCCCTGATCTAAAGTCGTACGAGCTATATCTTAATCAAGACGAATAAATTCATTCCTTTTAATATCTATTCCATGCAATTCAATCCAAAATTCATATTTTTACAAAATTACATTTTTACCCTTATTGTTTTGATTTCCTTACAATTTAGTCTCTAAGCTCGTAAAGTGAAATTCATGCAATTTCATCACTAACCCATGCTAGCTGATTTCCATATAGGTCCCTATCAACTCATAAAATTTACTATTTTTGACACCCCTAAGCCGTATCCGTCACCGGAGTAGGTTAAGAGGCATTACTTAACCCATAACACAATTCAGGATAATCGAATATCAAATATCATTACATTACATTAACTTTCATACATTCACATTCAATAAGATCGTAAAAGCGAGTATACAATACTTAAAACATGCATTCGGGAACAAATTGACAACATATGAAAGTTTCAGAACTTAAAAGAATTTTTAACTTTTAAAAGGTCACACGCCCGTGTGAACAGGTCGTGTGCCTCACACGGTCTAGACACGCTCGTGTGTCAAAGCTGTGGCAAAACAGGGCATAGCTACTGACTTGCCCACACGGCCAGGCCACACGCCCATGTGTCCAGCCCATGTGCTATGCACACGCCTGTGTCCAGGCCTTGTGCTAGGCCATGCCAAAAATAGGGGGTATTCTGTTTGTGACGTTAGCATACCAATTAGGGTTATACGGCCAGACCACACGCTGTAACGCCCCAAAAATCTCAAAACCCAAAAATCCCGAAATCATGAATTTTTCTTTTTGTGCTTAGCAATTCTGGTTAAGTGTTAATTACGCAAAGGTAGGTCTTGGACAAGGTTTGAGTTCGAATTAGGAGGTAGAAGAAATTATAATTTAATTATTAAAAAAATCAGGGTTGGCAAGTAGTTGGGGTTTTAAATAAAGTTAGGGGAAAATAACACCAAAAAGCCTTGTGGAGGAATGGCTAAGTGACGCCACTTAGAGTGTAGGGAGGTGGCGTTAAAAGCTAGCAAGTCAAATCCTAGATTAGTATTTTTAGGAGTTTAATTTTGGCCTTCTAGAAGGTTGGAAGTGGAGTGAAGATGGACTCTAAGGGGAGTGTTCAGGAGAGAAAATTAAGGAAAGGATCAAAGGGTTATCAAGTAGAAAAACGAGCAGATGAGAAGAGGGAAGTGATGGAGCCAAATAGGGAATTGAGGGCCAGATAATTCGGCTATAAGGGCTATAAATAAGTGTCGAATGTAGGGTTGCCAGGCTAGTTCCGAATTACCTTCACCCTGTTACCGAAAACCCTTTTCCCTAAAAGTCAAAAACCCTTTTGTTTTCTTCCTCTTCTTTCTGCCGATTTCTCCAAAAGTCGAAAGCCCTTATTCTCTTTTTATTTTTCTTGTGCTGATTTCTTTGTTTCACTTTTGGGTTTAGCCGATTCTTCTTCCTCTCTCTCTTGGTGCTAAATAAGAAATTGTGCCAATCAGATCTCTAGATTCGAATACTCTTTGACCAAATTTAGTGTAAGTGTTACTCTTCCAATCAGTTTTCTTTGCTAAGTATCGAATATTGTCCCTTACTCTTTCTAATCGACTGTGGTAGGGAATTAGTATCGGATCTCGAATCATAGCTCCCTACCGAAACTACTCTTTAGGTGTTCGTGATCTTGGTAAGTATTCCTCTCCCATTGGCTAAGGTGGCCTATTGTTCATAGTTAAGGTAAGGAGACTTGTGTTGGATACGAGTCACCTATTATTCTGTTTTAATAGTTAAGATTGGTGCAGATTTGGGAGTTGATCATGGTTAGGGATTTAAGAAGGGGTTGTTATGCTTATCGCGCAAGGTTTGGGGCTAAGGAGATCACATCACGCTTGCTTACCAGGTGTGTACATACACTGCACACACACTATGAACCGGCAAAAGTCGAAATACCGAAATGCCGAAATACCGAAAAGCCAAAATACCAAAAAGCCGAAAGTGTGGCTACAGTAGTCTTACGAGTGCGTGAATACTTGTAAGGGGGAGACCGATAGGTTACCTAAAGCCCATGGGCAATTCTATGGACTTGGGTTGTGAATAGGCCAAGTAGGCTGAAATGGGCTAAATGGGCCCGATGGGCTGTTGGGCCCATAATAGGCAAAATTTGATAAGCAATGCTATGTGATAGGAAATTTGTATGTGAGCATGAATATAATGTGATTTGGGCCGGATGGGCCATATAAAGGAGATTGGATCGAATGGGCCATATGAACGTGAATTGGGCCTGATAGGCCATATGAATGTGAATTGGGCCTGATGGGCCATATGTGTGAGATTGGGCCAAGTGGGCCATATGCATGTACATAGGGGTTTTGGGCCTAGTATATGATAACCACATAAAACTTAATTAATATATTGCGACCGTGGACAAGTCATAGAGTTAAGGTGTGGCAACGGGTATATGCATGTCTAGGATTGGATCTAGGGAGAGATTGGTACTTAAGCAGTCTTAATGACTCACCTCCTCTTCTCTGGAATCCTACCTACTACATAGTGTTCATTCATCTTAGCTCACGGGATTTGTTAACGGGCCAAGGTAAGTAAAAACCCGTAATAAAAAAAAATTACTGAAATGCCCCTAAGGGCAAAAATGACTAAAATACCCCCATGTGTTTTGTGTAAGATTTATGATTGCTACATGCATTCATATGTATTCATGTGATATCCTGTTTAGGTTGCATATGGGTTGGGAATTATGGAACGGAGGGAGTATATGAGGGTCTATGGTTGCTTGGCAACCGTGGATCCACCGATGGCTTTTAAGCCCAATATGTCATTAGCAGCTTGCTGCGACTTGGGTAGTTTGGCAACCAGGATGCCATTGATGTGTATCGGTTGGGTGGGTCGATATTTATATCCCCACAGGTTGTGAAAAGGGGGACGGAGCAGAAGTGTACCAGTTGGATTATTGGGGTGGGTTGCACTGCATTGCATTGCATGTTTGATGTATGATGACTTTTTAAATGTTTGTTTTCATCGAGGGTTGCACACACTGAGTTTGCGAAAACTCACCCCCTCTTTTATGTTTTTTTCAGGTGATGCTCAGTAGAAGGTTCGATGTTTGTAGGGACTCTGGATGGCCAGCTAGCAAGATAATTTAGACTTGTTTTTCTTTCTAAAGCTTATCAGTTTCTATGATATTAAGTACTTTTCAAATCAGATTGTAATAGGGCTTCCACTTTGTTATTATTTGGATTATTATTTTTATGTGATGTAATTATAAGAAGTTGAACATGGTTTCTTAAACTATAGTATGACTTTTCTACGTTTCCGCAACTACATTTTAAAATGACATGTTTTCATAAAATCATATATTTTAAACAAGTGATTAAAAGGATTTTTTTTTAAGGATAGTTAAGGTTTCTTTTATTTTAAGAAGGGTTTTCAATGAGAACACGGTTTTCGCTAAAACACTTCAATGTGATGCGCCAGATTCGGCCATAACGTCTAGTCCAGGTTTGGGGTGTTACAACGCCCATGTGTCTAACACCCATGTGTCTTGGCCATGTTCGAGCCTGACTTACAATTGAAGGGTACCCCAGGGGACACACGACCGTGCAACATGGCTGTGTGTCGCACACGGCTGAGACACACACCCGTGTCTCTGCCCGTGTGGACAAAATCAAGCCATTAGAATAGCCAATTTGCCACCCCAAATTGATCATCCTACTAGCAATGGAAACAAGCATATTTGTATCACTATTTAAGCCAATTTCAACACCAAGACATAACCCTTTAATATCGTATAATAGTCACCCAATTTCATACTCACAAACCTTACCAATTCATGCCAAACATAAAGTAATATCATACTAAAACATTTCTTCCATACATCATTCAATCTCAAGATAATCTTACCAAGACTTACCAACTAAAACATACCACAATTTCATATTTTCATCCCATACCATGAACCATCATCAACTATAAATTCAAGTACAAATTAGCCAAGTCACATGGCTAAGCATATACATCACAAAACATACTTCCCAAACTAGTAGCCTATACATGCCATACTTCAAAAATATGCATTTTCAAAAGTACCAAAATGAGGCTCGATAGTGTGGTGACGATCCTAGACGATCCTCGAGCTTGCAGTTGCTTCGATATCTATAAAACAATGTAAACACACACAAAGTAAGCTTTCAAAAGCTTAGTAAGCTCGTACCAAAAGCATCAATAATAAAAAATATGAAACATCAATACATAAGTAATTATAATCTCTCAATTCATCCAGCAAGTCCATGCTAACACCAACTATATGTTTATACAAATTCAATAAACTTTACTACCTACCACATAGGTATTATACTTACCGAAACATTTTCATACTCATTCGTTTTCAATCTCACCTCTTGTTTGAATACTTTAGACTTTCCGATGATCACCAATGCTTTAGTTATCCGCACACTTAGTGCTTAAAGATTAGCCGAAGCTAGAACGAGTCCGCACACTTAGTGCCATCTCAACTAACCGAAGTTAAGTCGGTATCACACACTTAGTGCCTTTAGTAGCCGAAGCTAGTTTAAATCGCACACTTAGTGCCAAATACTTTCTATTCATTATCATATACATCCAGTTCAATTATTTATACATCTATGCATAATCAAAAAAGCTATATGTACTTGTAATATCATGTTCTACATACGAACTTACCTCGTACTCAAAGTTGTCGACTCGAACATTTATTCTACAATCTTCAACTTCCGCCAATCTAAATCTGAATTCCTCTTTTCTTGATCTATATGTATTCAAAATTAACCCTTTTATTCACAAAATCATTCAAAACAATCCAAATACACACAATTAGGGTATTTTACAAAATAGCCCATATATTTTCACATTTCGACACTTTAGTCCCTAATTCACAAAATCACAAAATACACAAAATTTGCTTGTACACAAGCTTAGCTAAACTTTCATGACTCTCATACAAGTCTATACATTTCATTTATTTCACATTTTAGTCCCTCAAAATAACATTTTTACAATTTAGCCCAAATTACTCAATTTCATGAAAAATTCAAAGACAACACATTTAAACCTAACATCAAGCTTCCATAATTAATCAACTAACATCACAAAGCTTATAGTTTCATCAATGGTACATTTCAAAACCATCATCAAAATCAGAAATTGAAGCATGGGTTCAATAGTATACGAAGCAATGATTACAAAAATGTAGAAATTATCAAAAACTGAACAAAACTCATACCTTAATCAAGCTTCAACCTAGCCGAACCCTAAAACACCATGGAAGCTTTCTTTTCTTTCTTAATATTCGGCCAACAATAGAATAATGAAGCCAATTTTTTTTATTTTGTTATATTTAATACATAATAATTATACTAATTACTATTATATCCTTAATGAATTTCATTTATAAACATAAAATAAATTGCTATAATGGTCCACTTACTCTTCCAATGGTCTATCAACATTATAAGGACTTCACACTTAAGAAGACATAGAAAATAACCACTTTAACAAATAGAAGGCCACTTTTACAATTTACGCCATTAAGTCCTTTTTGCAAATTAAGCACACAAACAGTTAAATTTTCACACGAAACTTTCACACATGTCAATTCACTTATAATAAGCACAAAAAATAATATTAAAATATTTTTTTGACTCGGACATGTGGTCCCGAAAAAACCGGACTATTACACTATTTCACAATTTTCACCAGGAATATTTCACTTTTTCAATTTAATCCCTTATTGACATTTTCAACAAAATTCACTTTACAAAAGTTGTTTATCTAACAACAAAGGTTCATTTTCTTCCATCAAACAACACAAACAACATGTATACATCCATGGCAAAACCTTAACCTTTTAATGGTCTTGTAAATTAGTCCCTATGCTTGCTAGATTAAGCTACAATGACTCCAAAAACATAGAAATAATCAAAAACAAGAAGAAAAATACTTACATGCAAGCAAGGAGAGATGGTCGAATGCTTAAACTTCTTCAATGGATTTTCTTAGTTTATTTTCTATTGAAGATGAGCATAAAAAGATAATAGCCTTTTTTTTGTTATTTTACTATACTTTAATTGTTAATTTACTTAAATAACCTTGTAATTAACCTTTAAAATCATTTAAAGATGTCCATAAAAGTCCACTCAACATATTAATGGTCTATTTACCACATAAAACCCTCAACCATTTAATAGCATAGCCATTAGATCCCTTTAGCTTATAGAACTCAAGTTTTGCACCTTTTGAAATTTAGTCCTTTTTATCAAATTAAGCATGCAAATGGTAAATTTTCTTAACGAAATTTTTATACGATGCCATTAACATGCTATAAACATTAAAATAATAACAAAATAAATATTTTCACATCAAATTTTTGGTCTCGAAACTACTATTCTGATTCCATTGAAAATGGGCTGTTACAACTCTCCCCCTACAGGAATTTATCCCCGAAAATCTTACTAGAAAAGAAGTTCAGATGTTGTTTTCTCATAGCTTCTTCCGGTTCCCAGGTGGCCTCCTTTAAACCTTGTCGTTCCCAAAGAACTTTCATTAAAGCTATGTTTTTAATTTCTCAATTCTTTAACCTCCCGAACTAAAATTCAGATCGATTCTTCATTGTACGAAGGGTGTGATCGACATCTACTGGTGAGATAACCTACGAAGGATCTGATCGGTACCATCATAACATAGATATGTGAAACACATTATGAATCTTTTCTAACTTTGATGGAAAATCTAAACGATACGTTACTAGCCCTATTCTTTCAATAATCTCATATGGTCCGATAAATCGCGAACTTAGCTTTCCTTTATGACCAAAATTAAGAACTTTCTTCCAGGGTGATACTTTCAAGAACACTTTATCACCGACTGGAAATTCAATGTCTTTACATTTTAAATCTGCATACGATTTATGTCGATCTGAAGCTGCTTTTAAACTATCTCGGATTACTTTCAGTTTTTCTTCAATCTCTCGAACCAAATCAACCCTATGAATCTTTTTCTCACTAAGCTCAGTTCAATACAATAGAGTTTGACATTTATGGCCATACAAAGCTTTGTACAATGCCATATTTATGCTCGATTGATAACTATTATTGTAGGCGAACTCAACTAACGAAAGAAATTTCTCCTAGTTGCCTTTGAATCCTAAAACACAACATCGAAGCATGTGATCAAGTATTTGAATTATACGCTCAAACTGACCATAGGTCTGAGGATGAAATGCGGTGTTAAAATGCAAACGCATACCTAAAGCTTCATGTAATTTGTTCTAGAATCGTGATGTAAACCATTTATCTCTATCTGAAATAATGGAAACTGGCACCCTGTGCAATCTAACAATCTCATAAACATAAGGCTCAACAAATCTCTCAAGAGAATAATCAGTGCGTACCGGAATAAAATGTACGAACTTCTCCAGACAATCAACGACAATCCAGATTGCATCTTTCTTTTTCGAAGACAAGGGTAATCATGATACAAAGTCCAGCATGACTCGCTCCTATTTCCATTTCAAAATCATTACTGGCTATAACAAGCCAGAAGGTACTTGATGTTCAACTCTATCTTGCTGACATACTAAACATCTCTATACAAACTTAGAAATCTCTCGTTTCATACCAAGCCACCAATACATTTGTTTCAAATCACTATACATTTTGTTGCTACTAGGATGAATAGACATGCTACTATTGTAAGCTTCGTGCAAAATCCCCTGAACGAGATCTGAATTCCTCAGAATGTAAATTTTGCCTCTGAAATATAAACAATCATTGGATCCAATCTGATAATCTAAATCAAGAGTCAACTTACTCTGTTTTCGTTTAGCTAATATCACATCATCGTATTTTTGAGCCTCGCAAATCTATTGTAAAAACATTGATCTAGCTTTTAACTCAGCTAGGATTGAATAATCATCAAACAACGACAATTAAGTATTCAGCGCTTGCAAAGCAAATAGAGACTTTCTATTCAAAGCATCAGCAACTACATTCGCTTTACGCGGATAATAATCAATGATCAAATCGTAGTCTTTCAATAGCTTAAGCCACTCGCGCTGTCTCAAATTCAAATCTTTCTGCTACATTAAATACTTCAAACTTTTATTATCTGTAAAGATGTAACATTTTTCACTGTACAAATGGTGTCGCCAAATCTTCAACGCAAATAAAAATAGCTGGAAGTTCTAAATCGGTCGTCGGGTAATTAATCTCATGCGGCTTCAATTTTCTAGAAGCGTAAACTATCACTTTGCCTTCCTGCATCAAAACAAAGCCTAAACCATTTAAAGATGCATCACTGAAAATGAAAAATTCTTTACCTGACTCAGGCTGAACTAACATCGGTGCCTCGGTTAACAACGCTTTCAACTGATTGAAACTTTTTTGACATTTCTCAGACAACTCGAATTTCACATCTTTTTGCAATAATTTCGTCATCGATGTAGCAATCATCAAGAACCCCTTAACAAAACTTTTGTAATATCTGGCTAGTACTAGAAAACTTCTAACGTCAGATACATTTCTCTGAGGTTTCTAGTCAACAATAGCTAAAATTTTGCTCGGATAAACTCTGATGCCTTCGATTAATACAACATGTCCTAGAAAACTGACTTCCTAGAGCCAAAATTCACATTTGCTAAACTTGGAAAATAATTGCTTTTCACATAGAGTTTGCAATACAATTCTCAAATGCTCGGCATGCTCAGTCTCATCTCGTGAGTAAATCAAGATATCATCGATAAATACCATAATAAATCCGTCTAAATACTGACTGAAAATTCTGCTCATCAAATCCATAAATACTGCAGGTGCATTAGTTAAACCAAACGGCATCACAAGAAATTCATAATGTCTGTACTTGGTCCTGAACGCAGTTTTTGGCAGATCAGAATCTTTAACTCGCATCTGATAATAACCAGAACGAAGATCAATCTTTGAAAATACGATTGTACCTCTCAACTGATCAAACTGATGTCAATTCGCGGTAGTGGATACTTATTCTTGATCGTAACTTTATTGAGATGTCATAATCAATACATAATCTCATAGATCCGTCCTTTTTCTTCACGAATAGAATAGGTGCACGCCAAGGTGAAAAATTGGGTCAAGCATAACCCCTATCTGTCAATTCTTGCAATTACAATTTTAACTCTTCCAACTCTAAAGGACCCATTCTATAAGGAGTTATCGATATTGGATATGTTTCCGGTACTAACTCAGTGGCAAACTCAACCTCTTTAATCGGCGGAACCCGGGTAATTCTTTTGAAAAAACATCTGAATACTCACAAACTATTGGAATCAATTCTAACTTCAACTTAAAAACTCTAAAATCAAATACATATGCAAGGTAAGCATCACAGCCTTTTCTCACATGTCTCTGTGCTAACATAGCCGAAATAACATTAGGCATACCACTCAAACTATCTGATTCAATCTGAAGCTTTTCACAGTTCTGACACTTTAACACAATAAGTTTTCGTTTACAGTTCACAATACCATCATGCAAAGTCATCCAAACCATGCCCAAAATCACATTAAACTCATCAAATGTCAATAGCTGTAACACCCCTAGCCCGCATCTGTCGCCGGATTAGGACTATATAATATTACCAGAGCATAACATCGTATAATAAACATTTTTCTGTCATAAACAATTCATTATTTAGGTCATAGCAATATCATCCAAAATCATACGTAAGGTCCCTTTTACGAGCCCTCGAGGCCCTAAAAAGACATTAGATATGATAATAACTATCGATATTGGTGATGTCCTGATAAAAAGACATTAGAAATGATGATAGCTATCGATATTGGTGATGTTCACGGTAAAATGACATTAGAAACAATGATAGCTATCGAGCAAAACCTCTATCTGTTAACTCTTGCAACTGAGCTTTCAACGCTTTCAACTCTGTATAGGCCATTCTGTATGGAGCCATCGATATTGGTGATGCTCCCCGTATTAACTTAATGGCAAATTTGACCTCTCTGATCCATCGCAATTCAGGAAACTTTTCTAGAAACACATTTGGATATTCATAGACCATAGGCACTTATTCAAGTTTCAACTTAGACACTTTAGAATCCAAAACATAGGCAAGGTACGCATCATAACCTTTTCTCACATATTTCTGCGCAGAAATAGCTGAAATAACAATAGGCAACTCGCTCGACTCATCTGATTCAATCCGAAGTGTCTCACCATTCTGACATTTCAATATAATAAGCTTTCACCTACAATTCACTACAGAATCATGTAGAGTCAGCCAATCCATGCCTAGAATCACATCAAACTCATCAAATTGTAATAGTATCAAATTGGCCGGAAAGTTGTAACCTCGAGTCATCGAAGGACAGTTCTTGTAAACTTTATCAACTAACACATACTGACCCAAGAGGTTTAATACTTTAACCATGAATTTAATGGACTCAACAGGTAAACTTTTACTTGACACTAGATTCATGCATACATACAAATGAGTTGATCTAAGATCAATCAAAGCAGTAACTATAGTGTCAAAGATAGAAAAACTAACAGTAATAACATTTGGAACAGAAGCTTCCTCTCGGTGGTCTCCTTCTCGCAGTACTTCGGCTATTATCTACATTTCTAGGGTTCCTCGGTGGTCTCCTTCTCGCAGCTGTAGTACTCAGTCGAAGGGTCTAAATCTTGTGTTTTTCAGGTAACTCAGGAAAATCTTGAATAAAATTCTCTTGTGAACCATATCTGAAACAGGCTCTATCTTCCATCTGGCATTCACCAAAACATCTTCGTCCACATCACTGAAAATCAGGCTTGTTGGCTTTAACACTACCAACACTCGCTACTGACGTAGCTTGAGCTTTAGAACTTGCGTGTTGTTTACCACAATCTCTGTTAGGATATTCCATTAAAGCGGTTGAGTGATTATGGTAAACTTTCGATCTCTTTGATGATGAATGATACAATTTCCCAAATGATCTCTTTCTTGAATCTCTAGGTTCAAAATCGACTTTTCTTTTCTCTTTACTAAGCTCATCAGCTTTATTTGCTCTATCAACCAAAACAACAAATTCTTTCAGTTCAAGAATCTCAACTAGAAGTTTTATATCCTCGTTTAATCCATCTTCAAACCATTTACACATAGTAACTTTGTTTCATGATATGATGCACATCCAAATTTCATGACTGAATTTGGCATACATGCTCAATCTAACGAATTCTCTTTCATATTCAGATACTGTCATATGACCCAGTTTAAGCTCAAGAAATTCTTTGTGCTTCTGATCTAGAAACCTTTGACTTATATATTTCTTCCTGAACTCAGCTGGGAAAAATTCCCAATCTACCCGCTCTATTGGGACAATAGAAACTAACGTATTCCACCATTGATACGCTAAATCTTTTAATAGAGATACGACACATTTAACACATTCAGTCGGTGAACAAGATAACTTATCAAAGACTCGGATCGTATTCTCTAACCAAAACTCAACCCTCTCAGGATCATTATCAACTATAGCTCTGAACTCTTCAGCTCTATATTTACAGATTTTATCAATAGGCAGCTTATTCACTCGTAAAGGTTCCAAACCTTGAGGGATAACAGGGATCGATTGGGGAACATGTGGGGGTAGAGGTCGTTGAGTAGCCAGATTTGTTCGAACAAACTCTATAGACCACTCGTTCATCATTTGGAAGAAGGCTTCCTTAGCCTCTCCTCCTCGGTCCTCAGATACAGGTCTAGAACAAGACGAGGCTACTCCGTGAATGGAGGCTTGTGCGTTACTTTCTACATCATTGGAGTCAGCTTGATTGGAATCCATTACTATATGAAAACATGTTTAAAATGATCAGGAGATATCAAACTATCACATGTTATATAATAGTATTTATATCTAGACTCACATACGCTACATTTAGTTTGAGAATCGGTTAAACGGTATCTCTAGTACCAATAAATGTAACACCCCTAGCCCGTATGTGTCGCCAGATTAGAGCTACATAGTATTATCGAGCATAACATCATATAATAAATATTTTTTTATCATAAACAATTCACCACTTAAGTCATAGCAATATCAGCCAGAATCATACATAAGATCCCTCTTACAAGCCCTCGAGGCCCTAAAAAGACATTAGAAATGAATTGGGAGTAAATCGGGAACATATGGAATTTTTTTCAAAAAAGACAAAAATTTTCAAACTGTAGGGGCCACACGGTCGTGTGGCCATTCGAAATAAGGACACACGACCGGGTCCCAGCCTATGTCTGCAACCGTGTAACTCACTGATTTGGGTCACATGGCCAAGCCACACACCCATGTGCCAAGTTGTGTACCCTTCGAAATAATCCCACACGCCCGTGTACGAGGCCCTATGCTAGGCCGTGTAACAACCTGACTTGCAACCCTTTGAAAGCTACAAGGGACACATAGCTGTGTGTCACACATGGCTGAGACACACACCCATGTAGATGAAAAATAGGTCATTTCCAAGCCATTTTTCTCACCCAAACATATACCTAATGCACAAGCCAATTGAACCTATAATCAAGCATTCAAAACACATCTAACCTATACATATTCAAGCTTAAATATTAAAGTAACTAGCCATTCAACCAATATACCAAAATGGCACCTCAATTTCATCAATCAAACTTACCTAACATCTATCAAATTCATTCATGTTCAAATCATACCAATTGAGCAACTATAAAGCCACATTTTCTATAATGTTCATGCACCAAAATATATTCACAATAACTACCATTATAACCGTTTGCATACCTATCATGCGTCTTACCAATTAGACCAAAGCCAACTACATTAAAAGCTACCAAAAACTAGCCATTTTCAACATCATGCTACATTCATTCCACACCAACCATTAATTGCTACCATACCATTTTCATCAACATTTCCTAACCGTCATCTTAACCAACACAAACATCAAATTAACAACCACACAAAATACCATATAATCCTAATATCATACCAACTAATTCATCAACCAGAATAACACATATACAAGCCACACATAATGGCTAAATTCATTAAACGAGACACCTATACTTGGCATTATCCTAAGCAACAACAACCTTTGAAGTTAGATAATCATATAGCTTAGCAAATCATCTCAAAACATCATAGCTTTTATACACATTACTTATAAACATTCATAGTTTCAAGCATATGCCTAAGCATATTTCAAACATCATCAACTCATACCATTTCATACTTTTATAGCATCACTTATTGAAGCATTTGTCGAACCTTCCCTTTCTCATACCCGTTGAACCACGAGAATAATATCGGGTACTCAGGAATCTCGCACACTATGTGCTAACATGTGTTCAAAACCACTACTATCTCATATCTCATATAAATGCTCTCTCTCGAGCCATAAGTAGGTCTGCTCACACAAGCTGTCAGTCAGGATGTAGCAACACGGTGCTACTCACACAAGCTGTCAAGTAACCGCAACATATGCCAGAAACTCAGCCATCGGTAGGACGTACAAGACCAGCACCCAAAACATAATAACCTCTAATGACATGTCATTTGTATCCTATTTATTCCTAAGGTTCAAACGGGATTCGAAAGTCGCTGAAACTTCGTTGGATATTTCTGTAGAGTCATAATATCAAAATATATAACATGGAAGCATTTAAATTGAACATAATTCAATGATATTTAAATTAACGAACTTACCTCAAACACGAACAGAGAAATACTATAGATTAATCCAACACTTTATCTTGTCCCCGATCTAAATTCCTACGTTGCTTTTCTTGATATACACCAAAGGACTATGGCCGAACCTTGGAAAGTCTTTAATGGTTTCCTTTATTTCTAATTTCAGTTGGAGGAAGAAGAAAGAAAGATGATATCTTTCTTTTTCATATTTTATTTTAAGTTATTTTATTAATTACCATATTAACCTTACTTTTATACCTTTAAAATGCTTAATTAATGTCCAACTTTGTCTACTAAATATAAATATGGTCTAATTACCATATCAGGCCACTTATGTTTCAATTTCATAATAATTTGACACCTTTTTCTAATAGAACATAAGTTTTGCACTTTACGCGATTTAGTCTTTTTTATCAAATTAAGCATGCAACCGATAAAATTTCTTCACGAAATTTTTATACGACACTACTAACATGCTGTAAATATTAAAATAATATTAAAATAAAATTTTCAATGTTGAATTTGTGGTCCCAAAACTACTGTTCTGATTTCACTGAAAACGAGCTGTTACAATAGCATTAAATTGGTCTAAAAATTACAACCCCAAATCATCAATGGATAGTTTTCAGACCTTATCAACTAGCACATACTAACCTAGGGGGTTCGATACTTTAACCATGAATTCAATAGACTTAACACATAAATTTTTACTTGACACTAGATTCGTGCATACATATGAATGAGTTGATCCCGGATCAATCAAAGCAGTAACATCAGTATCAAATATAGAAAATGTACCAATAATAACATCTAGCGCTGGTGCTTCCTCTTGTGCATGGATCACGTAAGCTCTAGATGGTGCTCATACCTCAGACCTCACAATAGAGTTTTTTGTTATAACATGGCTATTACTCGTATTTCCAGGATTATGAGGTGGTCTACCTCTCGCAGTAGTATTGCTCGGTCGAACATATTGAACCTTTTCTTTCTCTGATCTTTCTGGACAATCTCTGAGATAGTGCTCAAATGAACTACACCTGAAACATGATTCTTTCTTCAATCTACACTCATCGAAGTGTCATCTATTACATTGCTTGCTTTTAGGCTTATTGTCTCTGACACTACCCATACTAGCTATAGATGTAGTCTGAGGCTTTGGACTCACAATTCGTTTACCTCTATCTCCACTGGAATATCCCACTGAAGCTGTGGAACGGTTGTGATGTTCTTTCGACTTCTTCGATGACGACTTGTATAACTTTCCAGTTGATCTCTTTCTCGAATCTCTACCTTCATAATCAGCTTCTCTCTTTTCTTTGCTAAGCTCCTCGGCTTTATGTGCTCGATCAACTAAAACAACAAATTCCTTTAATACAAGTATCCCGACTAAAAGCTTTATATCTTCGTTTAACCCATTTTTGAACCATTTACACATGGCAACCTCGAACGAAATACATTTCCAGGCATATTTGCTCAGTCTGACAAATTCCCTTTCATATTCAGACACTGACATACGGCCCTGTTTAAGCTCAAGAAATTCTTTGCATTTCTGATTAATAAATCTCTGACTTATATATTTCTTTCGGAACTCGGTTTGAAAGAATTCCCAATCTATACGCTCTCTCGGCACAACTGAAACCAATGTGTTCCACCATTGGTAAGTTAAGTCTTTCAATAGAGATATAGCACACATTACACACTCTGCCAGTGTACAAGACAACTCGTCAAAAACTTTGGTTGTGTTCTCTAACCAGAACTAAGCTCTCTCCGAATCATCTCCTGCTGTAGCTCTAAATACTTCAGCCTCAAATTTACGAATTTTATCAACTAGCAGCTTACTAACTCGTACTAGTTCCAAACCATGAGTAACTACGGGGATGAGTTGGTGAACAGGTGGGGGTAAAGGTCGTTGAGCAGCCGGGTTCGTTCGTATGAACCCGGTGAACCATTCATTCATCATATGGAAGAAGGCTTCCCTAGCCTCTCCTTCTTGACCCTTAGATACAGGCCTTGTGCCACTTGACGCTGCTCTGTGAATGGAGGCTTGCGCGTTACTTTCAACTTCATTCGAGTCGACTCGGTTGGATGTCATTACAATATGAAAACATATTTCAACACGAGACAGGAGTTACCACACTATCACAGGTATTATAATGACATGTATTTTTAAACTCACACAGGCTATGTTTAGTGCGAGAATCGACTAAATTGTAGCTCTGATACCACTAAATGTAACACCCCTAACTCGTATCCGTTGCTAGAATAGGGTTACAGAGTATTACCAAAAATTTAAAACTTAAAACATTTGATTCCAAAACATATTATAAACCATAACAATATTAATCAAACTCATACATAATGTCCCTTATTCGAGCCTTAGAGACCCTAGAAGTACTTTAGAAATGATTTGGGACTAAATACCCAACACCGTCACCGGAGTCGAGCACGAGGCGTTACCAGACTTATCTTACTTGTTTGGGGCATAAAAACATTTTCCTTTAAAAAAATTAATTCACTCACATTCATCCAATAAATCCCTAAAATGGGCCCTCGAGACCCTAAAACGTGCAATTGGAACTGTTCGGGACCAAACCGGGAACATTAAAAATTTTCTGATTACTTACACAAATCAAAACAATTTATTTCACTATTCATAAGAAAACTGTCCATCTGCATAACAATCACTAAATTAATTATAACTTGAGTTAAGAAACTAAATATTTAAATCCGTAAATTTTCCCTAAAACTAGACTTATATACCTTCTAACCATAATTTTTCTAGAATTTTTTGTTTTGGCCAATTACTACAATTTATTCATTAAATGTTCCCCTATTTTGCAGTTTAGTAGACCTGATCTCTCTTCACTAAAAATTAATTATCTCATTATACAGAAATCAGATAATGTTTCTATTTCTTTGTAATAAAAATAAACTCACTAGCAAATTTAAAACTATAAACTTTGACTTCTAATTCTTTTTGTACAATTTCTAGTGATTTTCCAAAGTTGGAATAGGGGATCACGAAGTCACTCTAAACCAGCCTTACAGAAATTTAAGTATCTTAGAATATAGACTTCCTTTGCTTGCTCTGTTTCTTGCCTATAAAAATAGACACAATAAGCTTTAATTTTATATCTCTTCACCATTTAATTCCATTTCTACAAGTTTTAGTGATTTTTCAAAACCATGTCACTACTGTTGTTTCCTAACTGTTCCATGGCCAACTCTTACTCTTTAATAGTTTCTTTGCATCAAACCTCATTTAGGCATACATAATACCAAAACATGTTCTTAATTAGCTATATCATAGGGTAATCATTACCAAGTATTCACATGTCATTCTTTAATCATATCATAAGGACATACACACAAAATACCCAAGTCCCTATACATGCCATAACTTAAAGTATTTCTAGTCACAAAATACCAAGATCACTCGTTGATAGTGTAAGGCGATCTTCGACGTCCTTACGATTTTTCGAGTTGGCTTTGCGATACTACAAAAAAGAGAGAAAAGAAAGGTAAGCATAAAACTTAGTAAGTTTGCATGTAAATAAATAACAACATTCTAAATGAATTATCAAGATAACCTGAACCTTTCGAACATGGACTTATCTTATCTTCCCTTTGGTACACTCTTTGAATTTTTCGTTGAACCATTTGGGGTACTAAGGATACGCAGGTACCTTTCCTTTTTAAACTTACCATTGCCATGTCTTGACATGGTCTTACATGGTATCCTTGCCTTATGAACTCACCATTGCCATGCCTTGGCATGGCCTTACATGGGATCTTTGCCTTATAGTAGTTTATCAATGCCATGTCTTGACATGGTCTTACATGATTTCCTTGCCTTGTAAAACTTACCAATGCCATGCCTTGGCATGGTCTTACTTGGTATCCTTAAACCCTAATGTCATGACATTTGTATCCTACACATTCTTCAGGCTCAATCGGAACTTTTAAGTATCATTTCTCCATCAATTCATACTTGAATCATCAAGGAATATATTTACAAAATAAATATATAGATTCTGAAAAATAACATAATTAATTATAAATAATAAAACATTGCATTTATTTACCACAAACTTACCTCGATACAAAATACGATCAAATATTTTGATTTAGTCCTCAACCTTTTTCTTTCCTCAGTCTAACACCGAATTTCATTCTTCTTGATCTAAATAGCAAATTTAACTTATTTAATATCCACATTTATCAAAACAGTCCTTAACTCTAACTTTGGCAAAATTATTATTTTGCCCCTAAACTTTTGCATATTTACACTTTTACCCCAAGGCTCGGAAATGAAACTTTATCCCTAATTCTTATGTTTTATGACATGCTGATCATTTATTTACCTACGGCAACATCAAATTCCCACTCTAACATGTACTTATGACCATTAGGTATTTTTACCGATTATGTTGTTTTACTCATTTTCGCTTAAAATCGCTTATCTCAAGTCGTTTAAATAATTTCAAGCTTCATATTCCACCATAAAATGTAACACCCTAAATTTGGGCCTAGAAGTTTTGGGCCTTGAGCATTGGAGCTGTTGAAGGCAGTTTATAATATTTCATTGTGTATGTAAATTTCATTAATGAAGGCTTGTTTTAGTGGTTAAGTGTGCTGAGAAGTGTTGGAGAAGTCTTGGGTTCAAACCTGGACTCTAGCAAAAATTTTGGTTTAAGGTGAATCAAACCCTGGGTGTAGTAGGTAGGCCTTAAGAATATTGTTGGAGAAGTTGTGACACAAAAAGCCTTGTGGTCTAGTGGCAAAGTAGCGCCACATAAGAGGCAGGAATGTGGCGTCATGGAGTTGGCAAGGAGGTCCAGGGTTCGAAACTCATGGCAAGCAAAGAGCATTTATTTTGCTAACAGGGGGTGGCAAGAGTTAGTGTTGAATTTAAACTCTGATGATGGAGGGATCCCACATCGGGAAGCTAACATAAGAGTGGATGTGAAGCTGGCTTTAAATAGAGAGAACCATGAGGAGAGTAAAGCTACCTTTCTTGGCTGATCCCTTTCGCTTTATGGCGTGCTCGTTTGGGTTGGGCATCGGCTAAGAGTGCGCAAAGCATGGATTAACTCCATTCTCCTATCAGGTGTGTATTTCTCACTACTTTAGCTATAGGATGGCTACTTTGGGCCGCGATGGGCCGAAAGGGGCCATGTGGGCCCAATTGGATAAGTTGTTTGATTGAGTAGTAAATATTGGACTAGGCTAGGTGAATCTCGTATCTGTGGCTAGATTTGGGCTAAAAGGGCCACACGAGTATGTGGGCCCATTTGGGCCGAGAGAGGGCTTTAGTCCCACTCATATTGTTGTCCCTGTTTAGAATACTTTAGTTTACCAAATTACTGAAATACCCTCGACTTGTAAAATTACCAAAGTACCCCTGATTTATAGAATTACCGTTTTACCCTCAATTTACAAAATTACCAAAATACCCCTGATTTACAAAATTACCAAAATACCATTGGTTTGCAAAATTACCAAAATACCCTTGGTTTACAAAATTACCAAAATACCCCTAGTTTGTAAAATTACCGAAATACCCCTGTAGGTTAGAATTACTGAAATACCCCTGTAGGGTAGAATTACCGAGATACCCTTGTGGGTAAAATTACCATTTTGCCCTTATGGTGTTAAATGACTGTTTTACCCTTGTGGGCAAGTGACTGACTTGGACTGTGTGGTTGACGGATTTGATTGTGAATGTATGTTGGTGATATAGACAACTTTGGAGGAGCAGCAAGGTTTGGAGTATCGGTTTGGATTAGCTTGGATCATCGGAGTGATTAGATCTAGTCATCAATTTCGGCAAAGGTATGGAGTCTAAGGCCATTATGGATGGTGTAGAGAATGTGTAAGTGTTGATAATAGATGGTTCTCATTTTGGTTTAATTAATGGAAGCTAATTTATTAACGGTTGATTATAGGAGAAATCGTGTAGGAGATCTCGTCGAGGAATATCGCCAAACAGGTGTGTAACGAACCCTTTTTCATAGCTTAAAGCGATAAATGCTGAAAAGCCAAAATGCCGAAATTCTGGCAATTCGAGGACTTGTGAGTAAGCGAACGCTCACTAGTTAGTTTGAGTCGATGAGTTCAGGAACAAAAACGATGGAAACGGTAAGAATGTGATTTTTGGCATATTCGGTAAGTTGGGCTCGAGAGAGGTCGAGGTAGGTAGGCCCATTGGGTTTTCGCCAATCAAAAAGTGGGCCAGATTCACCGTTTGATCCTATGAGCTATAGTAATTGATAATGAGCATGGAAACCCTAGTATTTGGTAAAATTACGAAAATACCCTTGTAATATGAAAATAACTATTTTGCCCCTAGGTAAAAATGACCATTATACCCCTAGGGTTAATTATGAAGTATATACATGGGATTTGATAAAAGTGGTATGTATGATATGCACATGATATGTATGATATGCACATGATATGTATGATATGCACATGAAATGTATGATATGCACATGAAATGTATGATATGCACATGACATGTATGGTATGCACATGATATGTATGAGATATACATGATAAATTCATTATATGCATTTGGGTTGGGTTTTATATATGGATGGAGGAAGTGCAAAAGGGCTTATGCCCCAGTTATTAAAAGGGCTTATGTCCCAGTTATTAAAAGAGGCTAGGCCTCCAGTTATATGATAAAGCAGCTATGCTGCCGGTGGAGAGTTTGGTTGGGTGGGTTGAGTTATTCCCCACATGGAGAGCTTGGTTGGTACGGGTGGAGAGTAGCGGATGGTGGGTTGAGTAGTCTCCCCAAATAGGCTTGCATTCATGCATTAATATTACATGTGACATTGAAATGGGCCTATAGGCCATACCGATTTCTGTAAAGGCTACGACCCAAGATTATGAAATATGACTAATGAAAAGGCTTGGCTTGATGACATGAATATTGCAAAAAGGCTACGCCCAAGTGTTATGAATAATGAAAAGACTTGGTCCAAAGTATATGTGATAATTAAATATGGGCTTAGGCCCGATGAAGTGATATTGTTTGGGCTCTCGAAAGGGGCTTGTTGCATCTGTGTGTTTCAAAACTCACCCCTTTCTTTCTTATCTTTACAGGTGAGCCTTGACTTGGGGACTTGGAGCCAGAGGGGGATTTAGAGTGGCCACGGTGATCGCTTTTGGGCTTTTGAATAAGTAATGGGTTTTCACTAAGGTTACTTTATTTATCATCTATTTTCGGGTTGTAATAAGGCCATTTTAACTTTAACTTTATTTCTTTTCTTTTCTGGATTATGTTGTTTAAATTGGCTGATAATAAATAAAATGGGCTAGACTTAGGACGTGTTTTCAAAATGATACCTATTTATAAAATAACACAGAGTCACACCTAAATGGTATAACAAAAATAACCACTTGAAGAAGATTACAACTCGTTTACCAAAGTGTGGCAATGGTTGTGAGCATGTCTAGGACTGGATCTATTCGGGAGCTTGGTATTTAAGCAGCCTTCATGGCTCACCTCCTCTGTTTCAGATACCTACCTGGTGTCCAGCCTCCATTCACTTTGGTTAGCCAGCATTAGGCGGTTTTTAGAAAATTAACAAAACATGGATTTTTAAAATACGTGTGACACATCAGATTCGGCCATAACAACCAGGCCAGGTTTAGGGTGTTACATTTAGTGGTATCAGAGCCCGGTTGCAACAACTCGGCTGTGGATCGGGTCTAAAATTTTTTTCGAAAACTTAGGCCTGAGGAGCGTATTTTTGGAAATGGTATTGGGAAGTTTTTTTCAAAGATGTTTTACAAGCTATATATGTTAAAAAGGTTCAAGTTTTTTCTATTTTTAAACGGGGTTAAAATCAAGAGTTTCAAAATAAAGGTGTTTTCAAATCAAAATTTTTTTAAATTTCTATTTTCAGTGATCAAAAACATGGTTTTTGAGTTTTAAATGGACTGATAAAGAAGTGGCGCACTGAATCCCCGGCACCAAGTCTGTAAGTACATTCTCTTTACATTATGTGATAATGATGTGATGCTATGAATAGAAGCGAGACCCTACTATGATACTTAGATAGGGTAGAGTCAAAACTCTAGAATAACGAGACTGTAGCTAGGCTACGACGATGCGAAAACAATCCTTGAACTGTTTCCATAAGACATCTCGTAATAAACAATTATACTAATATCATAAAATTCGTAATCAAATAAGTCGATATGAGTACAAGAGAAACACGTGGACGAGGCCACAGATGTGGTCGCGGAAGGGTGCAAGCTGAATCTTCATCCTCAGGGCATAGGCCAGTTGAGGAGGCATCCGTGCCAGAGGCAACAGAGATTGGGTCTTATGATTAGGCTGCAGGGGATGATGCTTTGTCCCAAGCCATGTTAAGGGTTTTAGAAAGAGTTCCTGGAGCTAGCACCGGGACAGCGATTAGAGGATCCATCTTTGAACGACTCCGAGCAAATGGAGCAGAGGTTTTTATGGGTGTATTTGGAGTAGCCCCAAATGTGTTTGCTTTCAGTGAATAAGTGTTGTATGTATAAGATGTTTAAGTTCTAGTTGAAGTGTGATAGTGATAGTAGGATCAGAGTGCGCAGCGGTAGCGTAGTAGGTAAATGTTACATGGCTACCCTGTTAGATGGAAATTTCGGGGACGAAATTTCTTTAAGGGAGGTAGAGTTGTAACACCCTAAATTTGGGCCTAGAAGTTTTGGGCCTTGAGCATTGGAGCTATTGAAGGCAGTTTATAATATTTCATTGTGTATGTAAATTTCATTAATGAAGGCTTGTTTTAGTGGTTAAGTGTGCTGAGAAGTGTTGGAGAAGTCTTGGGTTCAAACCTGGACTCTAGCAAAAATTTTGGTTTAAGGTGAATCAAACCCTGGGTGTAGTAGGTAGGCCTTAAGAATATTGTTGGAGAAGTTGTGACACAAAAAGCCTTGTGGTCTAGTGGCAAAGTAGCGCCACATAAGAGGCAGGAATGTGGCGTCATGGAGTTGGCAAGGAGGTCCAGGGGTTGAAACTCATGGCAAGCAAAGAGCATTTATTTTACTAACGAGGGCGGCAAGAGTTAGTGTTGAATTTAAACTCGATGATGGAGGATCCCACATCGGAAGCTAACATAAGAGTGGATGTGGTGGCTTTAAATAGAGAGAACCATGAGGAGAGTAAAGCTACCTTTCTTGGTGATCCCTTTCGCTTTATGGCGTGCTCGTTTGGGTTGGGCATCGGCTAAGAGTGCATAAAGCATGGATTAACTCCATTCTCCTATCAGGTGTGTATTTCTCACTACTTTAGCTATAGGATGGCTACTTTGGGCCGCGATGGGCCGAAAGGGGCCATGTGGGCCCAATTGGATAAGTTGTTTGATTGAGTAGTAAATATTGGACTAGGCTAGGTGAATCTCGTATCTGTGGCTAGATTTGGGCTAAAAGGGCCACACGAGTATGTGGGCCCATTTGGGCCGAGAGAGGGCTTTAGTCCCACTCATATTGTTGTCCCTGTTTAGAATACTTTAGTTTACCAAATTACTGAAATACCCTCGACTTGTAAAATTACCAAAGTACCCCTGATTTATAGAATTACCGTTTTACCCTCAATTTACAAAATTACCAAAATACCCCTGATTTACAAAATTACCAAAATACCCTTGGTTTGCAAAATTACCAAAAATACCCTTGGTTTACAAAATTACCAAAATACCCCTAGTTTGTAAAATTACCGAAATACCCCTGTAGGTTAGAATTACTGAAATACCCCTGTAGGGTAGAATTACCGAGATACCCTTGTGGGTAAAATTACCATTTTGCCCTTATGGTGTTAAATGACTGTTTTACCCTTGTGGGCAAGTGGTGACTTGGGTTTGTGTGGTTGTGATTTGATTGTGAATGTATGTTGGTGATATAGACAACTTTGGAGGAGCAGCAAGGTTTGGAGTATCGGTTTGGATTAGCTTGGATCATCGGAGTGATTAGATCTAGTCATCAATTTCGGCAAAGGTATGGAGTCTAAGGCCATTATGGATGGTGGCCGAATGTGTAAGTGTTGATAATAGATGGTTCTCATTTTGGTTTAATTAATGGAAGCTAATTTATTAACGGTTGATTATAGGAGAAATCGTGTAGGAGATCTCGTCGAGGAATATCGCCAAACAGGTGTGTAACGAACCCTTTTTCATAGCTTAAAGCGATAAATGCTGAAAAGCCAAAATGCCGAAATTCTGGCAATTCGAGGACTTGTGAGTAAGCGAATGCTCACTAGTTAGTTTGAGTCGATGAGTTCAGGAACAAAAACGATGGAAACGGTAAGAATGTGATTTTTGGCATATTCGGTAAGTTGGGCCTCGAGAGGCTGAGGTAGGGCCCATTGGGTTTTCGGGCCAATCGAAAAAAGTGGGCCAGATTCACCGTTTGATCCTATGAGCTATAGTAATTGATAATGAGCATGGAAACCCTAGTATTTGGTAAAATTACGAAAATACCCTTGTAATATGAAAATGACTATTTTGCCCCTAGGTAAAAATGACCATTATACCCCTAGGGTTAATTATGAAGTATACACATAGGATTTGATAAAAGTGGTATGTATGATATGCACATGATATGTATGATATGCACATGAAATGTATGATATGCACATGAAATGTATGATATGCACATGACATGTATGGTATGCATATGATATGTATGAGATATACATGATAAATTCATTATATGCATTTGGGTTGGGTTTTATATATGGATGGAGGAAGTGCAAAAGGGCTTATGCCCTGGGCCATCGAAATGGGCTTATGCCCCAGTTATTAAAAGGGCTTATGTCCCAGTTATTAAAAGAGGCTAGGCCTCCAGTTATATGATAAAGCAGCTATGCTGCCAGTGGAGAGTTTGGTTGGGTGGGTTGAGTTATTCCCCACATGGAGAGCTTGGTTGTAGTGGTGGAGAGAGTAGCGGATGGTGGGTTGAGTAGTCTCCCCAAATAGGCTTGCATTCATGCATTAATATTACATGTGACATTGAAATGGGCCTATGGGCCATACCGATTTCTGTAAAGGCTACGGCCCAATATTATGAAATATGACTAATGAAAAAGGCTTCGGCCCAGTGACATGAATATTGCAAAAAGGCTACGGCCCAGTGTTATGAATAATGAAAAGACTTCGGTCCAGTATATGTGATAATTAAATATGGGCTTAGGCCCAGTAAGCTGATATTGTTTTGGGCTCTGAAAGGGGCTTGTTGCATACTGTGTTTCCAAACTCACCCCTTTCTTTCTTATCTTTACAGGTGAGCCTTGACTTGGGGACTTGGAGCCAGAGGGGGATTTAGAGTGGCCACGGTGATCGCTTTTGGGCTTTTGAATAAGTAATGGGTTTTCACTAAGGTTACTTTATTTATCATCTATTTTCGGGTTGTAATAAGGCCATTTTAACTTTAACTTTATTTCTTTTCTTTTCTGGATTATGTTGTTTAAATTGGATGATAATAAATAAAATGGGCTAGACTTAGGACGTGTTTTCAAAATGATACCTATTTATAAAATAACACAGCGTCACACCTAAATGGTATAACAAAGATAGCCACTTGAAGAAGATTACAACTCGTTTACCAAAGTATGGCAATGGTTGTGGGCATGTCTAGGACTGGATCTATTCGGGAGCTTGGTATTTAAGCAGCCTTCATGGCTCACCTCCTCTGTTTCAGATACCTACCTGGTGTCCAGCCTCCATTCACTTTGGTTAGCCAGCATTAGGCGGTTTTTAGAAAATTAACGAAACATGGATTTTTAAAATACGTGTGACACGTCAGATTCAGCCATAACGACCAGGCCGGGTTTAGGGTGTTACATAAAAAATCAAAATAAACATATTTCACCTATGGGTATTTTTCCAAATATGAACCCTAGGTTAAATTATTGCTAGAATAAGCTAAATCAAGTTACTAGGACTTCAAAAACGTAAAGAACATTAAAAACGGGGCTTGGAATCACTTATTCTGAAACTTGAAAGCTTGACAAAACCCTAGCTATGAAGAACCCTTGAAATTTCGGCCTAATGAAGAAGATGGGCATATTTTGCCATCTTTTTCCCTTTTTTAATCTTTTAATTACCAAATGACTAAAATACCCTTCATTAAAAATTTAGTTATTTTTATCTATGTATGTCCATTTTTGTCCATGAAAACCTAATGGTCTAATTACCATTTAAGGACCTCTACTTCAATTATACTCTTCAATTTAATCCTTTAGCATCTAAAACTCATATTTATCATGCTATCTATAAAATTTTCCATCGATACTCTAACACATACATCTAATCACTTGGTAAATTATAAAAATTAATCGAAATAAACTTTTCTATCCTGGATTCGTGGTTTCGTAACCACTGTTCCATTTACGCCCTATTTTAGGATGTTACATTTCTCTTCTCCCCCCTTTAGGATTTTCGTCCTCGAATATCTTACCTGTGAAAAGATTTGGATACTATTTTCGCATAACCTCTCCAGGCTCCCATGTAGTCTCGTCTACCCTATGCCTATTCCATAATACTTTCACAAGTGCAATACTTTTGTTCCTTAGTTGCTTGACCTCTCGAGCTAAAATATTTACCGGTTCTTCTCCATAAGTCATGTCTTGCTGAATCTCAACCTCTGTCTGTGAAATCACATGTGAAGGATTAGAACGGTAATGACGTAACATGGACACATGGAACACATCATGAATCTTCTCTAACTCTGGTAGTAAAGCTAACCGATATGCTAATGGTCCAACTCTCTCAATCACCTCAAACGGTCCAATAAAACGTGGACTTAGTTTGCCTTTCTTGCCAAATCTAAAGACTTTCTTCCATGGGGATACTTTCAAGAACACTTTGTCACCAACTTGGTACTCAATCTCTTTTCTTTTCAAGTACCTGCATAAGACTTCTGTCTATCTGAAGCTGCTTTCAAGCAATCTCTGATAACTTTCACTTTCTCTTCTGTTTCATTAACTACCCCGTAAATCTGATTTTCTTTAAGCTCTGTCCAATACAAAGGTGTGCGACATCTGCGTCCATACAAAGCTTCATAAGGTGCCATTTTCAAACTCAACTGGTAACTATTATTATAAGCAAACTCTACCAACAGCAAATATTTCTCCCAACTACCTTGAAATTCTAACAAACAACATCTGAGCATATCCTCAATATCTGAATAACTCTTTCTGACTGACCATCGGTCTGAGGATGGAAAGCTGTACTAAAACTCAACTTTGTGCCTAATGCTTCCTGTAACTTCTTCCAAAATCGCGAAGTGAATCTCGGGTCTCTACATAAAATAATAGATAATGGTACTCCATGTAGTCTGATTATCTCTGAAATATACAACTCGACCAACTTGTTAAGTGAATAATCCATACGAACTGGAATAAAATGAGCCGACTTCATTAGCTTATCAATCACAACCCATACTGCATCTTTCTTTCTCGATGTCAACGGTAATCATGTCACAAAATCCATGGCAACTCGGTCTCATTTCCACTCAGGAACTAACACAGGCTGCAATAAACCTAAAAGTACCTGATGTTTGACTTTTACCTGCTGACAGATCAAGCATCTAAAAACAAACTCTGAGATATCTCTCTTCATTCCTACCCACCAATACATTTTCTTCAAATCATTATACATCTTTATACTACCTGGATGAATAGACAAAGAATTGCTATGTGCTTCCTCTAAAATCTTTCAAATAAGCTCATCATTCTTTGGTACACATATCCAATTTCTAAACATTAAACAACCTTCAGAACTGATCTGAAAATCTGACTCTATACCTGACTCACACTGAGCTCTTTTGGCTTACAACTCACTGTCATCTTTCTGAACTTCACAAATTTCTTCAAGAAACTTTGGCTTAGCTCTTAATTTGGCTAAGATAGAACCATCATCCGATAAGGTTAAACTAGTATTCAAAGCTCTTAATGCAAATAAATATTTTCTACTCAAAGCATTAGCAACTACGTTTGCCTTACCTGGGTGATAATCGACCACTAGTTCATAATCTTTAATCAACTCTAGCCATTTTCTTTGCCTCAAGTTCAAATCTTTCTGAGTCATCAAGTATTTCAAACTTTTATGATCAGTAAATATTCGGCACTTCTCACCATACAAGTGATGTCTCCAGATTTTCAACGGAAATACAATGGCAACTAGTTCTAAATCATGTATCGGATAATTTTTCTCATGTGGATTTAGCTGTCTAGAGGCATACGCAATTACCTTTCCTTCCTGCATAAGTACACAGCCTAGTCCATTCAAGGACGTATCACTGTAAATCACAAACTCTTTACTCGGTCCTGGTTGTACTAAGTCAGGAGCTTCAGTCAACAATGCCTTTAACTTGTCAAAACTCTACTGACACCTTTCAGTCCATTCAAACTTGACATTTTTCTGTAGCAATCTTTTCAATGGAGTAGCTATCATAGAAAGTCCCTCTACAAATCGTCTATAATAACCGGGGAGACTAAGAAAACTTTTGACCTCTAATACATTCCTAGGAGGCTTCTAATCAACAATGGCTAAAATCTTGCTCGGATCAAATCTAATACCTTCACCTGAGATTATATGTCCAAGAAAACCAACTTCCCGTAAGCAGAACTCACTTTTACTAAACTTGGCATAAAGTTGATTATCTTTCAAAGTCTGTAAAACTGTTCTCAAATGCCCTGAATGTTTAGTCTTATCATGAGAATAAATCAAGATATCATCAATGAACACAACTACAAATTTATCCAAGTAAGGTATGAAAATTCGATTCATTAAGTCCATGAAAATGGTAGGAGAATTAGTCAAGCCAAATGGCATCACAAGGAACTCATAATGGCCATACCTAGTCCAAAAAGTAGTCTTCGAAACATCTGACTCTTTAACTCGTAACTGATAATATCTGGATCTTAAATCTATCTTGGAGAACACAGTAGCTCCCTTCAATTGATCAAACAAATCATTAATTCTAGGCGGTGGATACTTGTTCTTAATAGTCATCTTGTTAAGCTACCGATAATCTATGCACAATCTCTGTAACACTCGTGTAGCATGCAAAGATTTTTACAATCATACAGACCCGCGTATAAGTTTCTTGTCAAGAGTGAGCTAAATAAGAAAAAGAATTCATTTTAAAAAAAATGAATAGAACGGTACATCACATATACACATATATATGAATCCATTTCGATACTAAATTAGCCGAACCACAACTTCATAATCACTTACATAAATGCTTAATTATACTTCTAAGACTATCTTTATGATTTCGTATTATCATACCCTAGACATGTTCACTAAACAATAATTACATAAATATAAAACTTCACATTTGTTTTCATGCCAAAGCCGAATCTAAATATATATACATATCAAGCCATTTTCACACGGCTTTGGGTACATAAACAAAATATACACTTCAAAAACACATATTCAAACCTATACATGCCGTAATGTTCGCCTAAGTAACTAAGGAAAATATACCAAAATGTGGCACACGGGCGTGATGGCTTTGACGATGATCCGAACACGCAAATGATTCAGGAAATCTATGTGGATAGCGACAAAACACAAAGAAAGATAGAATGAGTATACAACCCAGTAAGTCATAAGAAATTTTTTTATGCATATCATTGATATAAGGAGAGAAAATGTATAGAATTCACTGTTTAGGTCATCTTAGAACCACATTACAATCATATAATTAAATAAACAATCCGCAGTCCAAGGACAATTAAAAATCATCTATCAACCAACCAAATAACTTTAAATCATCACTCAATATACGTACCACAATGTCAACCTTATACATACACACATATTCATTTTATATCCCAACTTGATACCTCAAATAATAATACAACACCATGTGTCTTCCGTATACCACTTAGACCATAAATCATAGTCGCATACATAGTGCACAAGGAATTTTTTTTTTCCGCACACATAGTGCCAAGATACATCGCACACTTAGTGCCTCAAAACTCACTCACGAATTGGCATTCAATTCAGCACACATAGTGCCCTTCGATTTTGCACACATAGTGGTAGTATTGAATACTTGCAAGAAGACAACTTAATTAACTACATTAGCATATGTGGCCACTAATTTAAATACATATATATTTATATATGAGTCTATAATCACTCTCATATAAAAGAAACTTATGGACTTACCTTATGTCGGAAGAAACGATTCCCGATCGATTACTCAATCTCCTTTGCTTTGCCTTTGTTCAATTTTCCTCCTTTGGATTCTTGAGCTAGAATAAATAAATTTAATATTTTAATCACCTTGTTAGTTAATTATCCCATACTAAAAATAGTTTCACATAACAAGAATCACACAACATAAATTTTGATTTTTACCCTCCTTATGCTTTTATCAAAACTAAGCCATTCGGCTATTGACCACCTATTATTTAGTTACTATCGATAACCAATCAGTACTTCTTTGAAATACATTTATATACATATGCATATATCTATACGGCAACCACACTTGGCTAAGTACTCACCTATACAAATTCAATAATTTCCCACATCATCTTACAACTATCCTTGTTCAATACATTAAACCTCAACTAAGGATTATATAATGTCTCAAGGCCGAATGCATTCTTACTTTCAAGGTAACATAGTTTAGTTTACAATCCATTTCAAGGTACATGTTTGTAATTCACATTTATTCAAGTAAACCAATGTCATTCACTTGATCAAATTTGGAGAGTTTAAGTTAAAACACCACATATACCCTATATGGCCATTTACACATAGTCAAGTGTAACATCATCTTTATAATTGTTCATATGGCCGAATATCCACACTTCCACACAAGGTCAATTTCATCTCATTTAATACTTGGTTTCTATCACATAAACATTTGACCGAATAGCCCTAAACTAGCAAAACTACACATTTCTACTTACCACGAATTTTGCACTTTCTTATCCATCATAATACGTTCAACTTAACATTAATTCATTTCTCATAAGAATGAAATAACAATAAAATGAACATTCCCCTTTTCTTTCTCAAATGGCCGAATGTAGCAATTGTTATCTAACTAGAAATTCAACACTTTCAACTCCATAATATCTTCTACTCATTCAATACAACATGAAACAACCTCTACTCCTATCTCTTAATATACGGTTTAGTGCCCAAAACCCTCCATAAAATTTGATTTTCTTGACTTTACTAAAAAGTATTTAACAATTATCTTAGCATATATATATCTAAACAAGAGTTTAAACAACATTTCTAAAGCTTACCTCCAACTAGCAAGATGGATTGCCGAATTCCCTTAGTGAAATTTTTCCCTATTTCTTTCCTTTTGGTTTCGGCTTGTTGCAAGGAAGAAGATGAACATCCTTTTTTTTTTTTTTTTTTTACCATTATTAAAACATATGTAATATTAAAATATTTTAAAAAATTAAAATTAGTGGGGTATCATCATGCCTTGGCCGGCCACTATGCTTAATAAGGGTAAATTGACATGCAAAACCACTACTTTCCATGCATGTACTAATAGATCATTAAGATTAACCTATCACATTTTTACCATGTTTCATATAAGTCCTTTCTTTATAAATTCACTTAGAAACGATCAAATTAATGCATGAAATTTTTCATACACGCTTCTACTCACATTGTAAACACTAAAATAATTAATTTTAATTACTTAACACTCGGTTTCGTGGTCCCGAAACCACTTCCGACTAAGGTCAATCTAGAGGTCATTACAATTCTCCCCACTTAAGGAATTTTCGTCCCAGAAAATCTTACCAAGATGAAAAGGTTTGGGTATCTTTCTTTCATAGAGTTCTCGGTTTCCCAAGTAGCTTCTTCAACCCCATGCTTGAGCCATAGTACCTTTACTAAAGGGACCTTTTTGTTTCGCAACTCTTTCACTTCGCGAGCTAAGATACGGATCGGTTCTTCTTCATAACTCAAATCGATTTAATTTCAATCTCTTTGGGCTAATTATATGCGATGGATCGGACCTATAACGTCGAAGCATCGAAACATGGAAAACGTTGTGAATCTCTTGAGCTCGGGGTAAAATTAATCTGTATCGATTGGTCCAATTCGTTACGATATCTCATACGGTCCGATAAACCTCGGACTCAATTTGCCCTTACGGCCAAATCGAGTACTTTCTTCCAAGCGAGACTTTAAGAAACACCTTGTCTCCGATCGATACTCAATGTCTTTTCTTTTCAAGTCTGCGTGTATGACTTCATCGATCTGAAGTCGCCTTCAAACTTTCAACGATTTTCTTTACTTTCGATTCAGCGTCTTTGATCAAATCAACTCGAAAATTTTACTTTCGCTAAGTTCGGTCCAAAATAATGGAGTTCGGCATTTTCGACCATATAAGGCCTAAATGCGGTGCCATCTTAATGCTTGATTGAAAGCTATTGTTGTAAGCAAATTCAATCAAAGGTAAATATCGTTCCCACGAACCACCAAATTCAAGGATGCAACATCTCAACATATCATCGAGTATTTGAATAGTCATTCAGATTGACCATCGATGCGGGGATGAAAACGGTGCTAAAATGCAACTTAGTACCCAAAGCTTCTTGTAGCTTTTTCAGAATCGCGATGTGAATCTTGGATCTCTATCCGACACAATAGAAATAGGTACTCCATGCAACCTCACAATTTGAGAAATATACAACTCGGCTAGTTTATCAAGTGAATAATCCATGCGCACGAAATGAAATGAGCCGACTTTGTCAATCTATCTACAATAACCCAAACCGCATCTTTCACGCTAACGACCACGGTAACTTGACTACAAAATCCATCGTTATTCGATCCCATTTCCATTCGGTATCGTGATCGGTGTGAGTAATCTGAAGGTACTTGATGTTCCGCTTTCACTTGTTGACATACCAAACACTTGAAACAAAATCAAAAATGTCTCGTTTCATACGGACCACCAGCCCGACATTTTAGATCGTTGTACATTTTCGTGCTACCGAGGATGGATCGACATTCGGCTATTATGAGCTTCATTTAAAATCATCGAAATAAGTTCTGAATTTCTTGGAATACACAATCGGTTTCTGAATCTTAAACAATCGTCGCCATCAATTTGAAATTCTGATTCCCTACCCGTGGCACATTCAGCTCGTTTAGCAACCAACTCACCGTCGACTTTTTGAGCTTCACCAATTTGGGGAATCCACAGCGGTCTAGCCTTTAATTCTGCTACTAACGCATTATCGGATAGAGCGGACAAGTGTACGTTCATTGCTCGTAATGCAAACAGTGATTTGCGACTTAACGCATCAGCAACTACGTTAGCTTTTCCCGGGTGATAGTCGATGACCAGTTCATAATCTTTCCACAACTCGAGCCAACGTCTTTGTTGCAAATTCAATTCTCTCTGAGTCATCAAATATTTGAGGCTTTTATGATCCGAGTATACATGACACTTCTCGCCAAACAAGTAATGTCGCCATATTTTCAAAGCGAAAACAATTGCAGCTAACTCGAGATCATGAGTCGATAGTTCTTCTCATGCGGCTTCAAGCTGTCTTGATGCATATGCTACCACTCGACCTTCTTGCATCAACACACAACCCAGCCCAAGCAAAGACGCATCGCTGTAGATGACAAACTCTTTACCGGATTCGGGTTGTACTAGCTGGGGCTTGATTAAATAAGTTTTTGATTGATCAAAACTTTGTTGACATTTTTCCGTCCATTCGAACTTAACATCTTTTTGAAGTAGCCGTCATTGGTGTGGCTATCATTGAGAAACCTTTTACAAAAATCGTCGGTAGTAACTAGCAAGTCCAAAAAGCTCGAATCTCAGTAATATTTCTCGGAGGCTTCGGTTAGTAGTATGGCTGAAATTTTGCTCGGATCAACTCGAAATACGATGCGGATACCACATGACCCAAAAAGCTAACCTCTCTTAAGACTAACTCACACTTACCGAACTTAGCATATAAGCGCTTATCCCGTAAAATTTGCAACATCGATCTTAGGTGCTCGGCATGTTCGGCCTCATCTCTTGAATAGACCAAGATGTCATCAATAAACACAACTACGAACGGTCCAAATATCATCTCAAGATCCGATTCATCAAATCCATAAATACCGCGGGGGCATTAGTGAGCCCAAGCGGCATCACTAAGAACTCATAGTGGCGTATCTCGTTAAAGCGCGTTTTGGGTATATCCGAATCTCGAATCGCGCGGTGATAATAACCCGATCTCAAATCTATCTTTGAAAACACCGAGGCTCCCTTCAGTTGGTCAAACAAATCATCAATATGCGGTAATGGATATTTATTCTTTATCGTCACTTTATTCAGCTGACGATAGTCAATGCACAACCTCATGGTTCCATCCTTCTTTTTCACAAACAATACTGGTGCACCCCAAGGTGAGAAACTTGGTCGAGCGAAACCTTTATCCGTCAACTCTTGCAACTGAGCTTTCAGTTCCTTTAATTCCGTTGGTGCCATACGATACGGAGCTATCGAAATCGGTGTAGTCCCAGGTACAAGTTCTATGCCAAACTCTACCTCCCGAACAGGTGGTAACCCCGGTAGTTCCTCGGGAAAAACATCCGGATAATCACAGACCACTGGCACTGATTCAAGCTTCTTTTCTAACTCTTTGTCGTCAAACACGTATGCCAGGTATACCTCACACCCCTTTCTCACATGTTTTTGAGCCATCATCAAAGATATAACTGCTGGTAACCCGATACAATCAGTAGACTTGACTCGGATTATCTCATCGTTTGCACATCTCAAATCAATAGTCTTTCTTCTGCAATTCACTACTGCATCATGAACAGTCAACCAATCCATACCAAGGATAACATCAAATTCATCAAAAGGTAAAAGCATCAAATCAGCTGGAAAGCAGGAGCCTCTGACTACTAAAGGACATTTCTTACACACTTTGTCCACAAGTACATAACGACCCAAGGGATTTGACACTCGGATTATTTAACTCGATGGAGACTCGACGGTAGAGTCTTACTAGATACTAAAGTCTCACATATATATGAATGAGTAGAACCGAGGTCAATCAAAGCAATGACATCGGTGATTAAAGAGAGTAAATGTACCGGTGATAACATCGGGAGAAGATGCTTCCTCTCTCGTGCACGGATGGCATAAGCTCCGGCGAGAGCACGAGTCTCGAGATCGATCACCCGATCGTAAATCCCTCCTCTCTGTCCCCACTTCTACCTCGGTATTTCTCGATGGTCTACCTCTAGTTCTTTGCTACTGGTCGATCTTGTACCTTGTACCTTATTCTTTCTCATCAGTTCCGTACAATCTCGAATAAAATGATCCCGCGATCCGCATCTATAATGAGCTCGGTTAGTAGACTTACCCCAACATTCACCTACATGTCGTCTTCCACATTGGGTGCATTCGAGTTTCTCTTGTCATCATTGTTACCAACACTAGCAAACGAAGTAACTCGAGAATCAGATGATGGTCGCTCCCTAATAGAAATTCTGTAGCCGCCTTTGATTTGTTAGTATCGTCCCCGAATTTCTTTGGAGTCGAGAAAGTAGTTTTACCCGCCATTCTTTTACGAAAATCTCGGCTTGATTGACTTTCTTTTTCTCCTTCCCGAGCTCTTCACCTTGCATGCTCGTTCTCAACAGCGTTACAAATTCCTTTATTTCTAAAATACCCACCAGTAGTTTTAAATCTTCATTCAATCCTTCTTCAAATCTTTTACACATAGCGACTTCATCAGCTACACACTCCCGAGCATATCGACTGAGTCTTACAAACTCGCGTTCGTATTCAGATACGGTCAAACGACCTTGTTTGAGCTCCAAAAATTCTTTACGCTTTTGGTCAGTGAATCGCTGACTAATATACTTCTTTCGGAATTCTGTCTGAAAGAAATCCCAAGTAACACGTTCCTTCGGAACAATAGAAATCAGAGTTCTCCACCAATAGTAGGCCGAGTCTCGCATTAAGGATATAGCACACTTTAAACACTCTTCTGGTGTACACGAAAGCTCTTCAAAAACGCGAATGGTGTTATCAAGCCAAAACTCGGCCCTTTCAGCATCATCAGTAGCTGTAGCTCGAAATTCCTCCGCTCCGCGCTTTCTCACTAAATCTACAGGAGACTTACTCAGCCTCAAAGGATCAATAGTCGTTGGTATGACAGGAACCTGAGGCGGATTATTTAAGTTCGGAAACGGTTGAGCAGCCGGGTTAGTCCGGGCGTATTGTGCGACCCATTCATTCATCATAGAAAAGAAGGCTTGTTTTGCCCCATCATCTTGATTATTTGCAGAGGATTGAGGTTCAGCAGGCGGTGTTCCTTGTGCAGGAGCAGCTGCTACACTTTCAACATCATCCGCCAAGGCTCTCCAGGATTAGGTTCCATCTACTAATCAAAACATTAATTTCAACCGTCAGAAGCCATCACACTATCATATACTAACATTAAGGCATGTATAGCTAGACTCGTACGCGCTACGGTAGTCCTAGAACCGACTAAACCGTAGCTCTGATACCAATAAAATTGTAACACTCGTGTAGCATGCAAAGATTTTTACAATCATACAGACCCGCGTATAAGTTTCTTGTCAAGAGTGAGCTAAATAAGAAAAAGAATTCATTTTAAAAAAAATGAATAGAACGGTACATCACATATACACATATATATGAATCCATTTCGATACTAAATTAGCCGAACCACAACTTCATAATCACTTACATAAATGCTTAATTATACTTCTAAGACTATCTTTATGATTTCGTATTATCATACCCTAGACATGTTCACTAAACAATAATTACATAAATATAAAACTTCACATTTGTTTTCATGCCAAAGCCGAATCTAAATATATATACATATCAAGCCATTTTCACACGGCTTTGGGTACATAAACAAAATATACACTTCAAAAACACATATTCAAACCTATACATGCCGTAATGTTCGCCTAAGTAACTAAGGAAAATATACCAAAATGTGGCACACGGGCGTGATGGCTTTGACGATGATCCGAACACGCAAATGATTCAGGAAATCTATGTGGATAGCGACAAAACACAAAGAAAGATAGAATGAGTATACAACCCAGTAAGTCATAAGAAATTTTTTTATGCATATCATTGATATAAGGAGAGAAAATGTATAGAATTCACCTGTTTAGGTCATGCCGAACCACATTACAATCATATAATTAAATAAACAATCCATGATCCAAGGACAATTAAAAATCATCTATCAACCAACCAAATAACTTTAAATCATCACTCAATATACGTACCACAATGTCAACCTTATACATACACACATATTCATTTTATATCCCAACTTGATACCTCAAATAATAATACAACACCATGTGTCTTCCGTATACCACTTAGACCATAAATCATAGTCGCACACATAGTGTACAAGGAATTTTTTTTTTCCGCACACATAGTGCCAAGATACATCGCACACTTAGTGCCTCAAAACTCACTCACGAATTGGCATTCAATTCAGCACACATAGTGCCCTTCGATTTTGCACACATAGTGGTAGTATTGAATACTTGCAAGAAGACAACTTAATTAACTACATTAGCATATGTGGCCACTAATTTAAATACATATATATTTATATATGAGTCTATAATCACTCTCATATAAAAGAAACTTATGGACTTACCTTATGTCGGAAGAAACGATTCCCGATCGATTACTCAATCTCCTTTGCTTTGCCTTTGTTCAATTCTCCTCCTTTGGATTCTTGAGCTAGAATAAATAAATTTAATATTTTAATCACCTTGTTAGTTAATTATCCCATACTAAAAATAGTTTCACATAACAAGAATCACACAACATAAATTTTGATTTTTACCCTCCTTATGCTTTTATCAAAACTAAGCCATTCGGCTATTGACCACCTATTATTTAGTTACTATCGATAACCAATCAAGTACTTCCTTGAAATACATTTATATACATATGCATATATCTATACGGCAACCACACTTGGCTAAGTACTCACCTATACAAATTCAATAATTTCCCACATCATCTTACAACTATCCTTGTTCAATACATTAAACCTCAACTAAGGATTATATAATGTCTCAAGGCCGAATGCATTCTTACTTTCAAGGTAACATAGTTTAGTTTACAATCCATTTCAAGGTACATGTTTGTAATTCACATTTATTCAAGTAAACCAATGTCATTCACTTGATCAAATTTGGAGAGTTTAAGTTAAAACACCACATATACCCTATATGGCCATTTACACATAGTCAAGTGTAACATCATCTTTATAATTGTTCATATGGCCGAATATCCACACTTCCACACAAGGTCAATTTCATCTCATTTAATACTTGGTTTCTATCACATAAACATTTGACCGAATAGCCCTAAACTAGCAAAACTACACATTTCTACTTACCACGAATTTTGCACTTTCTTATCCATCATAATACGTTCAACTTAACATTAATTCATTTCTCATAAGAATGAAATAACAATAAAATGAACATTCCCCTTTTCTTTCTCAAATGGCCGAATGTAGCAATTGTTATCTAACTAGAAATTCAACACTTTCAACTCCATAATATCTTCTACTCATTCAATACAACATGAAACAACCTCTACTCCTATCTCTTAATATACGGTTAGTGCCCAAAACCCTCCATAAAATTTGATTTTCTTGACTTTACTAAAAAGTATTTAACAATTATCTTAGCATATATATATCTAAACAAGAGTTTAAACAACATTTCTAAAGCTTACCTCCAACTAGCAAGATGGATTGCCGAATTCCCTTAGTGAAATTTTTCCCTATTTCTTTCCTTTTGGTTTCGGCTTGTTGCAAGGAAGAAGTTGAACATCCTTTTTTTTTTTTTTTTTTTTTTTTTTTACCATTATTAAAACATATGTAATATTAAAATATTTTAAAAAAATTAAAATTAGTGGGGTATCATCATGCCTTGGCCGGCCACTATGCTTAATAAGGGTAAATTGACATGCAAAACCACTACTTTCCATGCATGTACTAATAGATCATTAAGATTAACCTATCACATTTTTACCATGTTTCATATAAGTCCTTTCTTTATAAATTCACTTAGAAACGATCAAATTAATGCATGAAATTTTTCATACACGCTTCTACTCACATTGTAAACACTAAAATAATTAATTTTAATTACTTAACACTCGGTTTCGTGGTCCCGAAACCACTTCCCGACTAGGGTCAATCTAGGGCTGTTACAATCTCATCGAACCATCTTTCTTTTTCACAAAGAGCACTAGTGCACCCCATGGTGAACAACTAGGTCTTGCAAAGCCTTTCTCTGTTAGTTCTTGTAACTGAACTTTCAATTCTCTCAATTCTATTGGAGCCATTCCATAAGGAGCAATAGAAATGGGTGTTGTACCTGGAACTAATTCAATACCAAACTCAACTTCTCTAATAGGAGGCAAACATGTAGTTCTTCCGGAAACACATCAGGAAACTCACATACCACAGGCACTGATTCAATTTTCAACTCTGGATCTTTAGCATTCAACACAAAAGCAAGATAAGCTTCATATCTTTTTCTTAAGCATTTCTGAGCAGACATAACAGAAATCATGGCAATTGAACTATCTGACTCATCTGAATTAACCCGAAGAATTTCACCATTTTCGCATTTCAACTTAATGAATTTCTTTCCACAATTCACTATCACGTCATGCGCAGTCAACCAATCCATACCAAGAATCACATCAAACTCATCAAATGGCAATAGCATGAGATCGACCGGAAAACAGTAACCTCTAATCATCAAAGGGCAATTTTTATATACTTTGTCTACTAATACATACTGACCCAATGGATTCAATACTTTAATCACAAATCCTGTAGACTCTATGGACATGTTCATACTAGGCATCAATTTCATGCAAACATAGGAATGGGTCGAAATCGGATCAATTAAAGCAATAATATTAACATCATGAAGAGAAAATGTACCTGTAATTACATCGGGAGAGGATGCCTCTTCACGAGCACGGATAGCACAGGTCCTTGCGGGTGCTCAAACATCTGGTCTCGCTGCTGAATCTCTAGATGCACCTCTACCTGCCCCTATTCATGAACTTCTCTGAGGTCTGCCTCTAACGGGGGAATTGCCTGATCTTACACTTGGTTTTACTTCTCTTTTAACTATCTCAGGACACTCCCAAATAAAATGATCCGATGCACCACATCAGAAACAACCAGTCTCAGTTGCTCGACATTGACCTGGATGACGTCGACCACATTGAGGACACTCGAGTCTATCAGGCTGAATACTACCAACACTTGTAATTGAAGTGGTCTGAGCTTTCTGACCCATAAATCTTCTACCTCTGTTTTGGCTAGAATACCCTGCTAAAAAATTAGATCTCGTAAAGAATTTTCTAGGCCTCTTGGATGTAGGCTGAAACGACTTGCTCATCTATCTTTTCTTCGTGTCTTGCATCTCAATTTTAGCTTTACCTTTTCCTTTCAGCAACTCCTCTACCTTACAAGCTCTTTCAAATAAAATGACGAACTCTTTTATTTCTAAGACACCGACTGACAGTCGAATATCATCATTAAGCCATCTTCAAATCTCTTGCACATAATAGCTTTAGTAGACACACACTCTCTAGCATAATTACTGAGTCTGACAAATTCACGTTCATATTCAGTCACTATCATCTTACCCCGCTTTAGTTCAAGGAATTCTTTTCTTTTCTGATTGATGAACCTCTAACTAATGTATTTCTTACGGAACTCCTCCTGAAAGAAATCCCAAGTAACCCTCTCTTTCGGTACTACTGACACAAGTGTCTTCCACCGATGGTAGGCCGAGTCTCATAAAAGTGATACAATACACTTCATGCACTCTTTAGGTGTGCAGGATAACTCATCAAAGACCCTGATAGTATTCCCGAGCCAAAACTCAGCTTTCTCTGCATCGTCATCTTTAGTAGCTCGAAACTCTTCGGCCCCTTGTTTTCTAATTTTATCAACTGGTGGCTTTGTTTTTCTTACTGTATCTGTGACTAGGGAAGCTACATGGGTAGTCTGATAATCATGAGGGGCTGGATGTAACAACCTAATTTAAGGCCTACTCGAAACAGTGGTCTTGGGACCACAAATATAAAGTTAAAAAATTTATTTTATTATAATTATGAGGTTATAGCATGATTATATTAGTGTATGAAAAATTTGGAGAGTTAATTTTAATGTTTGTGAGCCCGATTTCCAAAAAGGACTAAATCGCATAAAAGGAAAAAGTTGCATTTTAGTACCTAAATGTATTAAATAGCTAGATGACTAAAATTTAAGGTCTTTAAAGGGAAATTAGACCCTTGTGATATAGCTTGGCCGGCCATGGGGAGACAAATTGAAGAGAAGGTCAAAATTAGGTGAAGATGAGGTCATCAATTTTGACTAGTTTTAAATTAAATAAAAAAAAGGCCATTTCCTCTCTATTTTCTTCTTCTCCACCGATTTTTACCAGCCATTGGAAGGTTTTGAAAGCTTCAAAATTTTCAGCAACATTAAGCTTCTCAAATAAGTGATTTTGAAAGTTTCTCTTAATGATTTTTACATTTTTGAGACCCTTGAAGCTTGGGCTTTCAAATGAGGGGTCTATTTTACAAAATGATTGAAAGTCACCATGAAAGGATTTGTGATGTTTTCTGAGTTTTTATGGAAGAATATGAGTCCTATTTGTGTCATGAACAACTTTGATGAAGGAGTTTTCATGGAAAACACCTAAAGGGGCTATTTTGAAAAAGTTGTAAAATAGTTGATAAATATGTGAAATAGTAAGAATTTGAAGTTGCTATAATAGTAAAAATAGTTCGGTTAGGCCTAAGATACAAAGAAATTCGATAAAAATTAACTTTCGAGCATAGAGGTAAAATGGTCATTTTGTCAAAGTCTAGGGGCAAAATGGTTATTTTACCAAAGATGTGAATTGATGATTGCCTAATTATAATTATTGACTAAATGAGTGCACATTTTCATTATAGATCAAGATTTACCAAATCTGAACCTAGATCGGGGAAAGGCCAAGCAAACCGACTAAACTGACTAGTCGAGTACGTTTTGTAATCCAAGGTAAGTTGTATGTATTAATACATGTATTCATATTGTCATTGAATTGATATTGTATGAGTTGTTAAATTATAAATTGAGAATCATTAGTGATATTTGAGCTAGTAGAAAGATCCCCTTGAAACCTTAGGATACGAACTGGATATTCGTGCCAAGACATTGGGTGATTTGTGCGCCAGTGTAAGACATGTCTGGGACATGCTTCGGCCACATTATGAGAGCTAGTATAAGACCATGTCTGGAACATGGCATCGGCACAGAGATGAGTGCCAGTGTAAGACATGTCTAGGACATACATCGGCCTCGACAGAGATAGCCAGTGTAAGACGTGTCTAGGACACGCATCGGCTAAGAGTTGTGCTAGTGTAAGACATGTCTGGGACATGCATCAGCACGCATATATGAGAGCCAGTGTAAGACCATGTCTGGGACATGGCATCAGCAACATATCCCATGTTGAAGGTTCACATAATATTCAGTAGTATTCCAAACGGTTTAACGGTGAAAGTTACAGTTCAATTTTAATAAGGAAAGTGTGATCATGTTGTGAGTGGTACAGTTACCTATTTGATAAACATGAGTAATGAGCTTAATTTAGAAAATGTGACTCAAGTAGACGGTAATGAGTAAGTTAAGTTATGTTTATCTTTGAGCTATAAGCATGATAACAAATGGTGAAATTGTTGTTGTATAATTATTTATATGCAACTTACTAAGCTTTATGCTTACTCTTTTTCCTTTCCCTTTTCTTTCAGTGTCACCAAGCTAGCTTAAGGATCCCTTAAAGTCAGAGATATCGATCACACTATCAGCCGCAATACTCGGTATAGTTTGATTTATATTTTTTATGGTGGCATGTATAGGGCTAGACTAGGATGTGGTATTAACGATTATTGGTTATGTATTTTGACTTAAGTCAAAAGCCCTTCATTTTGTATTAAGCCTAGATAATGGCCACTATTCATTTTGGTAAATGCTTATAATGTTCTTTCTATGGATGAACTGGTGTCTATTGTGGTGAGATTAGTATATTGAATGATCTTTTATAGGTGGTGTAAAATGGGTGACAAATTGGCTTGGAAAATAGTCTAGATTTGTCCACACGGATAAGGCACACGAGCGTGTATCTAGACCGTGTGAGACACACGGTTCACTCCCATGGGCGTGTGCTATGACCGTGTGTCTCCTGCACTTAAATTTAAAGTCAATTTGGAATACGGGCAGGCCACACGGGCGTGTGTCATAGCCGTGTCCCAAAGTCAATTTTGAACACGGACAAGACACACGGGCGTGGGTCATGACCGTGTTAGATAGTCAGTGTTGCACACGAGTTAAAGGCATGGGCGTGTCCCAAGCCACACGACCGTGTGTGACCACACGGTCTTTTCCACACGGGCGTGTGGAGCCGCAAAGCATGAATTTTCTAGGTTTTTTTTTAGTTTTTCGTTTAATTCTGATCCGTTTCTAAGGTATGTTTTGGGCCTCATGAGCTCATTTAAGGGACAAAATGTATGCGAAACAGAAAGTTTTAAATTGATTAAAATTTTACGACCCGATTTATATAGTCGGTTGAGTTTAAGTCAGGTGGCACCTCGAACCTTATCCCAGCGTTGGATACGGGCGAGGGGTTTTACAGTGGAGGTCTAGCGGCCGGATTTGTACGAACGAGCTCGGTAAACCATTCATTCATAGCTTGGAAGAAGGCTTCTCGAGCCCCTCCTCCCTGACTAACTATAACGGGCCTTTCACTACTATCTGGTGGTACCATCCCTTCTGCGGGAGCGGGCGCGTTAATTTCTACACCATCTGCACCAACTCGTTCAGAATCTATAACTATAAAAGAAAAACATTTTAAAATCGTCAAGAGTCGTCACACTATCAAAATATAAGTATGGCATGTATAGCTAGACTCTTACTCATACTGAATATTTCGAGAACTGACTAAACTCTTGCTCTGATACCAATAAATGTAACACCCCTTACCCAAGATCGTCACCGGAGTTGAGCACGAGGCGTTACCAGACTTATCTTACTTGTTAGGGGCATAAAAAAATTTACTTTTAAAAAAAATAAATTCTCTCACATTCATCCAATAAACCCCTAAAAAGGGTCCTGAAGGCCCTAAAACGTACAATTGGAATGGTTTGGGACCAAACCGGGAACATTATAAATTTTTCGATTACTTACACAAATCAAAACAATTTATTTCACTTTTTATAATAAAACTGTCCATCTGTGTAATAGTCACTAAATTAATTATAACTCGAGTTACAAAACTTAAAATTTAAATCTGTAAATTTTATCTAAAACTAGACTCATATATTTTCTTACCATAATTTTTTCAGAGTTTTTGGTTTGGCCAATTAGTACAGTTTATTCATTAAATGTTCCCCTATTTTGCAGTTCAGCAGACCTGACCTTTCTTCACTAAAAATAGATTATCTCATTATACAGAAATTGGATAACATTTCTGTTTCTTTCTAATAGAAATAGACTCATTAAGGAATCTAAAAATATAAACTCTGACTTATAGGTCTTTTTTTACAATTTATAGTGATTTTCTAAATTTGGAACAGGGGATCACAAAGTCACTCTGAACCAGCCTTACAGAAATTTAAATATCTCAGAATATAGACTTCCTTTGCTTGCTCTGTTTCTTTCCTATAAAAATAGACTCAATAAGCTTTAATTATATATCTTATTCAACATTTAATTCCATTTCTAAAATTTTTAGTGATTTCTCAAAACCACGTCATTGCTGCTGTTTCCTAACTGTTCCATGGCCAACTCTTACTCTTTCATAGTTTCTTTACATCAAACCTCATTTAGGCATACATAATACCAAAACATGTTCTTAATTAGCTATATTATAGGCTAATCATTATCAAGTATTCACATGTCATTCTTTAATCATACCATAAGGACATACACACAAAATAGCCATGTCCTTATACATGCCATAACTTAAAGTATTTCTAGTCACAAAATACCAAAATAACTCATTGATAGTGTGAGGCGATCTTCGACGTCCTTACGATTTTTCGAGTTGGCTTTGCGATACTATTAAAAAGATATAAAAGAAAGGGAGTAAGCATAAAGCTTAGTAAGTTTGCATGTGAATAAATAACAACATTCTAAATGAATTATCAAGATAACCTGAACCTTTCAAACATGGACTTATCTTACCTTCCCTTTGGTACACTCTTTGAATTTTCCATTCAACCATTTGGAATTCTAAGGATACACGGGTACCTTTCCTTTTTAAACTTACCATTTTCATTTCTTGACATGGTCTTACGTGGTATTCTTGCCTTATGAACTCACCATTGCCATGCCTTGGCATGGTCTTGCATGGGATCTTTGCCTTATAGTAGTTTATCAGTGTCATGTCTTGACATGGTCTTACATGATTTCCTTGCCTTGTAAAACTTACCAATGCCATGTCTTGGCATGGTCTTACTTGGTATCCTTAAACCCTAATGTCATGACATTTGTATCCTACACATTCCTAAGGTTCAACCGGAACTTTTAAGTATCATTTCTCCGTCAATTCTTACTTGAACCATCAAGGATTAAATTTACAAAATAAATATATAGATACTGAAAAATAACATCATTAATTATAAATAATAAAACATTACGTTTATTTACCGCAAACTTACCTCGATACAAAATACGATCAAATATTTTGATTTAGTCCTCAACCTTTTTCTTTCCTCAGTCTAACACCGAATTTCATTCTTCTTGATCTATAATAGAAAATTTAAGAAAATTTAACTTATTTAATATTCACATTTATCAAAACAGTCCTTAACTCTAACTTTAGCAAAATTATGATTTTGCCCCTAAGCTTTTGCATATTTCCACTTTTTCCTTAAGGCTCGAAAATGAAACTTTATCCCTAATTCTTATGTTTTAGGACATGCTGATCATTTATTTACCTACGGCAACATCAAATTCCCATTCTAACATGTACTTATGACAATTAGGTATTTTTACCGATTATGTCGTTTTACTCGTTTTCGCTTAAAATCGCATAGCTCAAGTTGTTTAACATAATTTCAAGCTTCATATTCTACCATAAAATATCAAAATAAACACATTTCACCTATGGGTATTTTTCCAAATATGAACCTTAGGTTAAATTATTGCTAGAATAAGCTAAATCAAGTCACCGGGACTTCAAAAACGTAAAGAACATTAACAACGGGGCTTGGAATCACTTACTATGAAGATTGAAAGCTTGACAAAACCCTAGCTATGAAGAACCCTTGAAATTTCGGCCTAATGAAGAAGATGGGCACATTTTGCCATCTTTTTCCCTTTTTTAGTCTTTTAATTACCAAATGACTAAAATACCCTTTATTAAAACTTTAGTTATTTTTATCTATGTATGTCCATTTTTGTCCATGAAAACCTAATGGTCTAATTACCATTTAAGGACCTCTACTTCAAGTATACTCTTCAATTTAATCCTTTAGCATCTAAAACTCATATTTATCAACTTTTGCAATTAAGCCCTAGTAGGCAAATTAAGCATGCTATCTATAAAAGTTTCCATCGATACTCTAATGCATGCATCTAATCACTCAGTAAATTATAAAAATTAATCAGAATAAAATTTTCTATCTCGGCTTCACGGTTTCGCAACCACTGTTCCGTTTAGGCCCTATTTTGGGATGTTATATATAAAATTTCATGGAAAAAGTTGAATTTTTTCATACTGTATGGGTCATACAGCCGTATGGCCAGGCCGTGTGACTCACACAGTGGAGATACACGTCCATGTCTCAGGCCGTGTGGACATTCGAAGTAAGTACACACAGTCGTATCTCAGCCCGTATTCGTGCCCATGTAACTCTCTGACATGGGTCTCACGGCCAAGCCGCACGCCTGTGTGCCAGGCCGTGTAACTCTCGAAATGGCCTCACACGCCCGTGTACCAGGCCGTGTGCTAGGCCGTGTAACTGCCTGACTTGTAACTTTTTTAATCCTACAAGTGAGACACAGCCGTGTCGAATGGCTGTGTGTCACACACGGCTAAGACACACGCCCGTGTCTTAGGCCATGTGGACAAGAAATAGGTCATTTTCAAGCCATTTCCCTCACCCAAAACATGATCACATATACAAGCCATTTGTACCTATTTTCAAGCATTCAAAATGTACTTAACACATGCATAATCAAGCTAGATCATCATGGTATTTATTCATATAACAATTATGCCCAAAAGGCACCTCAATCACAACAACCAAACATGTTTATACATTTGCATAGTTTAGCCATTAACCATCCAACTTTTGCAACTAAAACCATAACAGAACATACCACAATGTTCACATGCCAATTTCATACACAAATATACCAATTCGGCCATACAAAACCTATCATAACTAAACCATTTCAACATTAACCATAAAAGCACCAAAATGCTTAATATCATCAATAATTAAACCACATTTATACATGCCACATGATAACTATTTCATCAAACAAAATACCATATTTACAAGCCAAACATAATGGTTATATCATCAAGCACAAAACACCTATACATGCCATTATAATCCTGACTTAAAAACATCAAAATCTACCGATATAGCCGATGAATAGTGTGATAGGTCTCCAATAAGCTTACAACCCGAATGAGCTTCGGATTCACTATAAGACATGGAAATAACACAAAGTAAGCATATAATGCTTAGTAAGTTCATACAACATAAAACTTAACTTACCATTGCCTTACAAAACATTAAAATTTCGCATGGCATAATCCAACCAATAGCTTGGCCAAAGCCTAAGCATCAACACAATCATGTTAGCATACTTGAACATAATTCATAGGAAATCTAGCATTGATGGCCATTAAACTTAAACATGAATCATTTGGATTTGGCAACCATCTCAACATAACATATTATCCATGTATCACTATTTCAATGAGTTTCATACTTACATGACTTGAGTCATATTAAACTCTTACCATTTCCTTTCAAATTCATGCCCAGTTGAACCAACTAGAATACCGTTGGATATACGGGATAGCTCACACTAAATGCGCTAAACATATAACTGTAGTTTGTCATGTCCTTTACATATATGCTCACATGAGTTGTGAAACAGGCCTGCTCACATGAGCTGTAGGTCGGAACGTAGCTACGTGGTGTTACTCCAAAAGCTATCGAGTATCTGCAACAAATGCTGGAACTCAGCCACGGGTAGACATTCAAGACTAGCACTCAAAACATGTAAACCCTAATGACATCTCTTTTGTATCCTATGAATTATTAAGGTTCAAATGGGGCTCGGTAGTTGACGTAACATTGTTGGATATGAAACAATTATTTACATGGAAATCCACAATACATATATAATCTAATAAAAAGCATATAAACATTATGCAATTACACGAACTTACCTCGACGATGAAACGTAGATACGAAGTTGATTAATCCGAAACTTTATCTTTACCCCAATTTAAAGTCGTACAAGGTCTTTCTTGATCTAGACGAATAAATTCAATCTTTTTAATATCTATTCCATACAATTCAATCCAAAATTCATATTTTTACAAAATTACATTTTTACCCTATTATTTTGATTTTCTTATAATTTAGTCCCTAAGCTCATAAAGTGAAATTCATGCAATTTCATTACTAACCTATGCTAGCCGAATTTCATATAGGCTCCTATCAACTCATACAATTCATTATTTCATAACTTTCACCATAAATAGTTCACATTTTTCAATTTAATCCCTTATTGACATTTTCAACAAAAATCATTTTACAAAAGTTGTTTATCTAACAACAAAGGTTCATTTTCTTCCACCAAAGAACACAAACAACATGTATACATCCATGGCAAAACCCTAATATTTTATTTTTTTGCAAATTAGTCCCTAGGCTAGCTAGATTAAGCTACAATGACTCCAAAAACATTAAAAACATTAAAAACAAGACGAAAAATACTCACATGCAAGCGAGGAGAGATGGTTGAATGCTTAAACTTCTCTAATAGCTTTTGTTAGATTTATTTTCGGTTGAAGATGAGCATAAAAAGATGATAGCCTTTGTTTTTTGTTTTTTTACTATACTTTAATTATTAATTTACTTAAATAACCTTGCAATTAACTTTAAAATCAGTTAGGGATGTCCATAAAAGTCGACACAACATATTAATGGTCTATTTACTACATAGAACCCTCAACCATTTGATAGCATAGCCATTAGATCCCTTTAGCTTATAGAAATCAAGTTTTGCACCTTTTGCAATGTAGTCCTTTTTATCGAATTAAGCATGCAAACAGTAAAATTTCTTAATGAAATTTTTATACGATACTACTAACATGCTATAAACATTAAAATAATAATAAAATAAATATTTTCACATCAGATTTGTGGTCTCAAAACCACTATTTTGATTCCACTAAAAACTAGTTGTTACATGAGAAACCATTTATGGACATCCAAATATCTAAATGAAACTCATTATGATTCGTATGACTGTATGTCTGACCGGCTCTGGACGTGCTAACTACAAGAGTGTGAATACTACAACCAGATAAAAGAGTTAGGTAGTTTTCACAAGTATACGGGTCAGGTTGTAATATAGTTACAACGAAGTAGGTAAGTACTCCAAGGATTGTACCCAAGGGATTGCAGTTTAGGGAAAACTGTAATTAAGACAATTACCGAAAATAACTACTAATCTACTCGAGTCACGAATTAGTAGTGTTAATTCGGAAGCAAGATGATAATAAAAAATAACCAAACCACTAATCTACTTGACTTAAGAAAGGTGTTATGTGTAGAAAAATTATCCTAGACACAAAATATCTTTATTTCCAAATTTTAGTCTGACACAACTTTGACTAGTGAACCCCCAGTTCACAACTCAACTGGTAAAGCTTAACTCACCAAACTAACTGGAGAACCATAGCTTGCCAGACCAACTAGCGAACCGAACTTGCAATGAATCTAACGAACCCCTTACCGCATCTTTTAGCTTACATAGCTACGCCAAAACATTGGTGAAGTCCTTGTTGATACTCTTTTGGCAAACCCCCAGTTTGTTGAAGCATTGGCTAACCCTCTAGTTCGCGAAGTACTAGCGAATCCTTACTTGGGAGGCTAAAACTTCCAAACCCGGTCTCAGGATGTTACAACTCTCCCCCACTTAAGGTGTTTCTTCCTCAAAATGTTCTCTTTCAAACAATTGAGGATATTGTTGCTTAATTTCTTCTTCTCTTTCCCAAGTAGCTTCACTGGTCTTATGGTTTTACCACATTTTACCAAAGGTATTTTCTTACTTCGCAAGAGTTTCACCTCGCGAGCCGTAATATTCATTGGTTCTTCCTTGTAACACCCTTAACCTAACCTAATTCACTAGATCTGAATCTCAGGTGTTACTACTAAATTACAGACTCATACTCAAATCATGCACACCAAATTTTTCAATAGATACATCTTAATTTACGATCTTGACCCACTGAATCCAACTAAGTATACTTTAATTACTTACAAACAAATATTAAGACTTTACAATAATTGGAGACTTACAAAGAAGAGTCATTATGTAACACCCTTTACCTGTATTCATCGCTGAAATAGGGTACGAGGTATTACCGGACTTATACACAAGCAATCATACAAAACTGAGACGTAAATTTCCATCCAATTTAAAATTGTCACATACATTCATATTGTCCCTAAAACGAGCCTATGAGGCCCAAAACATGCATTGGAAGTGGTTCAGGACTAAACCGAAAAATTTAAAAAATTTTACAGAACTTAGGAAATTTTTTTTCACTAAACAGGGGTCACATGCCTGTATGGCTTGGGACACGCCCATGTGGGCAGGCCATGTGGTCACACACGACCGTGTCCCGACCCCGTGTAACTCTCTAACTTGTAACTCATGACCAAATTAAGCTCACACGGCCAAGTCACACACTCGTATGCTAGGCTGTGTGGAAAATTAATTTTCATAAAATAGGTGCACACTTCACGAGGCCAGGGCACATGCCCGTGTTTGAGACTGTGTCGTCCACACGGCAGAGATACACGCTCGTGTCTCTGCCCATGTGCTCAATTCTAAGCATTCTATTTTGTAACAATTAGGGTAAAGGGGACACAAGGCCGGGATACACGCCCACGGGGCAAGCCTTGTGTTACACACGGCCGAGACACACGCCCGTGTGTCTACCCGTGTGGACAAAAATAAGGCTATTTGCCCAGCCATTTTGTCACCTTTCCATGTGTATACCTACACAACAACGTACAACACCAATCCAAGCACATATATATAATCAAATCAGCCATAACCAAGAATCAACACCTCATTCACACACTAAAATTTATCATACACAAACTTTACACACATATCAATTCAAGTCATGAAAATTCCCACATCCATGAAAAGCATCATCATATATATATACTTATACCAATATTGGCCAATTTCAAATGGCTATTTACAAGATGAATTACCAACCAATATAGGGTAACACATTAGGCCAATTCAATTATGACACATAACAAAATGACCAAGTCCCTATACATGCCATAACTCAAAATGTTGAATTCATTGGTACCCAAAATAATAAGTTGATAGTGTGAGTGGATCTCCGCCAGTCTCCGAGTTTGGTGACACTATAAGGCAAGGGAAAAGAAAGGTGAGTAAGCTATATAGCTTAGTAAGTTCTTATGCAAATAATAAGCATCATATCCAAACATTTAACATACAATTAACATGATGATAATTGGCAAAAATATTATTAAGATCTTACCACCGGTTTGCAGATGAAAAGCAGTACTAAAGTTCAGTTTTGTACCCAAAGTTTCTTGCAACTTCTTTTAAAACCACGAAGTAAACCTCGAATCTCTATCCAAAATAATAGAAATAGGTACTCCATGTAATCTTACAATTTCAGCCACATACAATTCAGCTAACTTATCAAGAGAATAGTCAGTACGTACTGGAATGAAATGAGTAGATTTCGTCAATCTATCAACCACAACCTATACAGTATCTTTCCTTTTCGGAGTCAAAGGCAAACCTGTTACAAAATCCATCATAATCCTATCCCAATTCCACTCGGGCGCCATCACTAGCTAAAGTAAACCCGAAGGCATTTGGTGTTCAGCTTTTAATTGTTGACAAATTAAACGTCTTGAAACAAACTCTAAAATATCCTGTTTCATACTTGACCACCAATACAATTTCTTCAAATCATTATACATTTTTCTACTACCTAGATGCACAGATAACCAACCATTATGTGCTTCATGAAGAATTTTCTGAATAAGTTCATCATTTTTCGGTACACAAATTCTGCCTTAGAACATCAAACAATCATCGGATCTGATATGAAAATCTGAATCACTACCCGGTTCACAAAGAACTCTTTTGGCTTGCAAATCACTGTCATATTTCTGAGTTTCACAAATTTGTTAAAGAAATAACGGTCTAGCTCTCAACTCAGCTAGGATCGAACCATTATTGGACAAATTCAATTGTGTATCCATTGCGCTCAAAGCAAACAAAGTCTTTCTACTCAACACATCTGCAACTACATTTGCCTTACCCGGGTGGTAATCAATTTCTAGCTCGTAATCCTTCAGTAACTCGAGCCATCTCTATTGCCGCAAGTTTAAATCTTTCTAAGTCATCAGGTATTTTAAACTCTTATGATCAATAAAGATATGGCATTTCTCACCGTACAAATGATGTCTCCAAATTTTTAAAATGAACACAATGGCGGCTAACTCCAAATCATGCTTCGGATAATTCTTCTCGTGCGGTTTCAACTGTCTCAAGGCATAAGCTATCACTTTGCCCTCTTTTATCAACACACATCCTAATCCATTCAATGACGCATCACTATAAATTACAAATTCCTTTCCCGATTCAGGCTATATTAAAACTAGTGCCTCAGTCAATAATACTTTCAATTTCTCAAAACTTTGCTGACATTTTTCGGACCATTCAAACTTAACATCTTTTTGCAACAACTTGGTCATAGGAGTAGCAATCATCGAAAATCTTTTGACAAAGCGTCGGTAATAACTGGCTAAGCCCAAAAAGCTTCTAACTTCATATACATTCCTTGGCGATTTCCAATCAACAATTGTTGAAATCTTACTTGGATCAACCCGAATACCATCACCTGAAACAATAAGTCCCAAAAATTTGACTCCTTGGAGCGAAAACTCACTTTTATTGAATTTAGCAAACAATTTCTTATCCCTCAATGTCTGCAATACAGTTCTCAAGTGTTCGGCATGTTCGGACTCGTCTCGAGAATAAATCAGGATGTCATCGATAAACACAATCACAAACTTATCAAAATATGGTCAGAAGATTCTATTCATCAAGTCCATAAAAACAGCAAGTGCATTAGTTAGTCTGAAAGGCACAACAAGAATTTCATAGTGCCCATACCTTGTCCTGAAAGCAGTTTTCGACATATCCGCCTCTTTAACTCTCAACTGATAGTAGCTAGATCTCAAATCAATTTTTGAGAATATTGTTGCTCCTCTCAACTAATCAAACAAGTCATCAATCCTCGGTAAAGGATACTTGTTTTTTATAGTCACCTTGTTGAGCTGTCAGTAGTCAATACAAAGCCTCATGGATCTGTCTTTCTTCTTTACAAATAACACTGGAGCATCCTAGGGAGAAAAACTCGGTCTCGCAAAACCCTTATCTGTCAACTCTTGCAACTGAGCTTTTAATTCTTCCAATTCAGTCGGAACCATTCTATATGTAGCAATAGATATCAGTGAAGTCCTTGGTACTAAATCAATACCAAACTCAACTTCTCTAATCGAAGGTAACCCAGGCAACTCTTCTGGAAACACATCCGGATATTCACAAACTATCGTCACAACTCAATTTTCAATTCAGACATCTTTGTATTCAACACATAAGCATGATAAGTTTCACAACCTTTCCTTACATATTTTTGGGCAGGCATCGAAGAAATCACAACAGGTAACTCACCTGACTCATCTGAACCAATCCAAAGAGTTTCACCATTTTCACATTTTAGTTCAATCATCTTTCTTTTATAGTTCATTACGACATCATGCAGTGTCAACCAATCCATACCCAAAATAACATTGAATTCATCAAATGGTAACAACATTAAATCAGCCGAAAAACAATGACCTCAGATCATCAAAGGACAATTCTTGCCAACTCTATCAACTAATACATGTTTGCCTAAGGGGTTTGACACTCTAATTACAAACTCAGTAAACTCAACAGGCAAGCTCTTACTAGTTACCAATTTCACACAAACATAAGAATAGGTCGATTCAGGATCAATCAATGCAACCATATTAGTATTACAAAGAGAAAAAGTACCAGTGATAACATCAGGAGGTGTCGCTTCTTCGCGAGCACGGATGGTATAGGCTCTAGTAGGTGCTCGAGCTTCAGATCTCACAGCTGAATACTTTGTCACACCTTTACTACTAGTTCCATTTCTGGTGTTCCTCGGTGGCCTACCCCTATTAGTAGTATTACTCGGCCTTGCACTCTAAAATTGTTCTTTTTTAGCCATCTCGGGATAATCTCGGATAAAATGCTATTGAGAACCACACTTGAAACAAGCTCGATCATTCATCCTATACTCACTGGGATGTCTTCTTCCACAATGCTGACATTCGGGTCTGTTAGACCTTACATTACCCTCACTTGCCATTGAAGTTGCTTGAGATTTAAAACTCGAGTATTGCTTCCTGCGGTCTCTGTAAGAATACCCAGTTGATACATTCGAACAGGAATACATTTCTTTAGATTTCTTTAATTGAGATGGCAATGATTTACTCGTCGGTCTTTTCCTCGAATCTCTAGCTTCACAATCAGCTTTCCTCTTCTCTTTATTCAATTCTTCAGCCTTACAAGCTCGCTTGACTAACACCACAAATTCTTTCAGCTCTAAGATCCCAACTAACACACAAATATCCTCATTCAATCCATCCTCAAATCTCTTGCACATGATAGCCTCGATGGAAACACACTCTCGAGCATATTTACTAAGTTTGACAAATTCTCGCTCATATTCTGTCATTGACATTCGACCCTGTTTCAGCTCAAGAAATTCCTTACGTTTCTAATCGATGAACTGCTGACTAATATATTTCTTTTGGAACTCCTATTGAAAGAATTCCCATGTAATCCTCTCTCTCGGTACCACAGATACTAGTGTATTCCACCAATGATATGTAGAATCTCTCAAAAGTGAGATGGCACACTTTAAACACTCATCTGGTGTGCAAGACAGCTCATCAAATACCCTGATAGAGTTTTCGAGCCAAAACTCGGCTCTCTCGGAATCATCATCCACATTAGCTCTGAAATCTTCAACCCCGTGCTTTCGAATCTTATCTACCGGGGGCTTGTTCATTTTTACAAATTCCATAACTTGTGGAGCTACGGGAACCTGTTGAGGAATAGGTGGGGGTGGAGGAGCTTGGGCATTTGGATTTGTTCGAACACACTCCTTATACCACTTGTTCATCATGTGGTGAAAGACTTCCCTAGCCCCTTCTCCCTGACCAACCATTGGAAGTCTACTATCAGACGACGCTGCCCCTTAGCGGGAGCCGGCGCATTACTTTCAACGTCATCAGCTTCAGCTTTATTGGGATCCATTTACTATATGAAAACACAATTTTAAAATTGTTAGGAGTCATCACACTATCACAGTTAATTTATGACATGTATAGCTAGACTCTTACACATGCTATGTTAGTTGAGAATCGACTAAACCGTAGCTCTGATACCACTAAATGTAACACCCCTTACCCGTATTTAACACCAAAATAGGGTACAATGCATTACCGGGCTTATACACAAGCAATTATACAAAACTGAGACGTAAATTTCCATCCAATTTAAAATTGTCACATACATTCATATTGTCCCTAAAATGCCTAAAACATGCATTGGAAGTGGTTCAGGACTAAATTGAGAACTTTAAAAAATTTTACAGAACTTAGAAAATTTTTTTCACTAAACAGGGGTCACAAGCTCATGTGGCTTGGGACACGCCCATGTGGGTAGGCCGTGTGGTCACACACGCCCGTGTCCCGACCCCACATAACTCTCTGACTTGTAACTCATGACCAAATTGAGCTCACACGACCAAGTTACACACCCATGTGCTAGGCCGTGTGGAAAATTAATTTTCATAAAATAGGTGCAAACTTCACACAGCCAGGGCACACGTTCGTGTTTGAAGTTGTGTCGTCCACACGGCTGAGACACACGCCCATGTCTCTACCCATGTGATCAATTTTAAGCATTCTATTTTGTAACAATTAGGGTGCAGGGGACACGTGGCCGAGACACACGCCCATAGGGCAAGCCGTGTGTCACACATGGCCTAGACACACGCCCATGTGTCTACTTGTATGGACAAAAATAAGGCTATTTACCCAGCCATTTTGTCACCCTTCCATGCACATACCTACACAACAACGTACAACACCAACCCAAGCACATATATACAACCAAATCAGCTATAACCAAGACATCAACACCACATTCACACACTAACATTTATCATACACAAACTTTACACACATATCAATTCAAGTCATGCAAATTCCCACATCCATGAAAAGCATCATCATCATCATCATCATATATATATATATATATATATATATATATACTTATACCAATATTGGCCAATTTTAAATGGCCATTTACAAGATGAATTACCAACCAATATAGGCCAACACATTAGGCCAATTCAATTATGACACAAAAAAATGACCAAGTCCCTATACATGCCATAACTCAAAATGTTGAATTCATTGGTACCCAAAATAATAAGTTGATAATATGAGTGGATCTCCGACGGTCTCCGATCACCGAGCTAGCTTGATGACACTATAAGGCAAGGGAAAAGAAAGAGGAGTAAGCTATATAACTTAGTAAGTTCCTATGCAAATAATAAGCATCATATCCAGACATTTAACATACAATTAACATGATGATAATTGGCATAAATATTATTAAGATCTTATAATCATAACTTACTCAATCATAACTTTACTGAGGGTTCATCACATAACGAGCTCATTACGTATGAGTTTTACGTGCATACTTGAGTCACCCCGAATTGGATTTACACACAATTCATCTTTGACATACTCATTAAATTACCCGTTGAACCACTTGGAATACTAAAGGATACTCGAGAGTCCCGTACACACGGTACCGTACCAATGCCATATCCCAGATATGGTCTTACATGTAATCTTGTATCAATCCAATAGCCCACCTATGGTCTTACACGAAGTCTCATATCGATGCCATATCCCAGATATGGTCTTACACGTAGTCTTAGTAACTGTAATTTCATAACATTTGTATCCTATCTATTCCTAAGGTTCAACCGGGATTTCACGCTTGTCGAAACTTTGTCGAATACGTCCAAGGGTCAATCATAATTCATACAATAATAAAGCTTTTAAAACATAATTAAAACAATGCATTATTTACATACGAACTTATCTCGGTACAAAAATAGTAGAAATGGGACCTAATCGTCAAACACTTTATTTTTCCCCCGATCTAGGTCCAAACCTCGTTTCTCTTGATCTAAAATAACAAATTTAACTTATTTAATATTCAAAGTTTTCAATTCAGCCCAAAAATTACACTATAGAAAAAAGTATGTTTTTGCCCCTCAACTTTGACATTTTTACACTTTGGTCCCTAGGCTCGTAAAATGAAATGGATTAAATTTCTTCAATTCTCAAGCCTAGTAGAACCTCTTTCATGCTTATAAAAGCCCACATTTTCTATTCTTTCACATTTTTACTACTCATTTTATAACTTTTTACAAATATGTCCTTTTAGGCATTTTCATTGAAAATCACTTAGCAAAAGTCATTTTTCAAACATCAAACTTGCATAATCTACCATTAAAAATCAAAATACACACATGTATAACATGGGTCAAACCCTAGACCTTAATTGTAAAAGCCCATTTTTGGTCAAATTAGAATAGTGATTTTGGGACCACAAATCTGAGGTCAAAATAATTATTTTATTATTATTTTGATGTTTAAAATATTATATCATGTTGGTGTGAAAATTTTGTTAAGAAATTTTATCATTTAATTGTTTAATTTTGACAAAGGACTAAATCGCATAAAATGCAAAAGTGTTGTTCTATTAGCTAAAGGTGTCAAATAGCTTTGATTTTTAGATATGGTGGCCTTAAATTGTAAATAAACCATTTGAAATATTATTGGACAATTTTTTAGAACCATTTAATGATTTTAAGTTATATAACAAAGGTTAAAATAGTAATTAGTAAATAAAGGTTAATTTAATTAAAACAAAACAAAATTTTAAGCCATTCATCTTCTTGATTGCTGAATGTGAAGGAGGAAGAAAGCCATTTTAGGGATTGAATCATTTGGCTACTTCAAGGCTCAATTGTAAGTTCATTTTTGCTCGATTTTTAACAATTTTTATGTTTTTGAGATCGTTGTAGCTAGGTCTAGCTAGCCAGGGACTATTTTGCAAAATTTTTAAAGATTTTGAATGATGAAATTGATGAATACATGTGTTTTTTGAAGTTTCTTGATAGATTAAGAATGCTTGTTGATAGATATACAAGTTTTGTTAAGTGATTTTTAGTAAAAATGCAAAATAGGGATTAAATTGAAAAAAGTGCAAAGTTAGTGGTTAAAATGTGAAATGAATGAAAATTATGGGCTTTTAGGGGCATTATGGTAATTTGGCTAGCATGAGTCTATTGTGAATTTCATTAATTTGTGATTTTATGAAATAAGGACTAAATTGTAAAAAATGTGAAATATGTGGGGCAAGAGTGTAAAAATGCCTTAAAGTATGTTTTGGACTAAATTGAATGAATAATTGATTAAATAAGTTAATTTTTATTATTTATAGATCAAGAAAAGAGGAATTCAGACTTAGATTGGGGAAAAAGCAAAGTAATTGAATAGTCGGTCTGTTTCGTTACTTCCGTATACGAGGTAAGTTTGTATAATTGAACTTAAATGTGTATCTATTTATTTGATGGATGAAATTGAGATAGTATTTATTCTAATAGATAAATGTGGAGATATTAAATTTAATATACGGTTAAAGTAAACGAGATGTTGAATAATACCATAGCTAGGCTATGGCAAATCAGATAATAAGACCATAATCGGGTTATGGCATGTGAACGTAAGACCACGGCAGGGCCTTGGCAATGTATGTGTAAGACCATAGTTGGACTATAGCATCAGAAAATCAAAGTATTTGTATCGTAACCATTTATAAGCCGGAGTGGTTTGATAAGAAAATTTTTGAGGAATAGATAAGTATCGGTACAGGTATGTACGGAAAACTAATTCAAGTAACGAGTTAGAAGAAGTTAGGAATGTAATAGCCCGATTTTGGGTCTAGTAGGAACAGTGGTTTCGAGACCACAAATCTAAAATAGTAAAGTTTATTTTTATTATATTTTTATGGTCTACAATTTTATGGAATTATTTTGTGAAAATTTCATTCGAAAATTTTGACATTTGGGCACTCAATTTAGTCAAAAGGACTAAATTTTAAAAAGTGCAAAAGTTGAGTTCTACATGCTGGAGGTGTCCAATTGTTATGAAATTTTAAATTTGAGGTCCTTAAATGGTAATTAGACCATTGGTTAAGTTGGTGGACAAAAATGGACATGGTTAGGCATGTTTCCAAAGTTTTTCATTAAGGGCATTTTGGTTATTTAGTTATTAAAATGAATTAAAAATAAAATTAAAAGCCAATATTTGTCCATCTTCAACCCTTTGGCCGAATTTCACATGAGGAAGACATAGCTAGGGTTTTTCAAGCTTCCAAGCTCGATTTTAAGTCTATTTTAGCCTCGTTTTTAATGTTTTTTACATTTTTGAGATCCTCGTAGCTCGATTTAGCTATTTCCACCATTATTTTGAGCTAGGGTTTGTGTTTAAAAATTTATCCATGGATGACATGCATGTGTTTTATGGAAGAATATGAAAGTTTGGGGTGTGATAAACAATTTTTACTAAGTGATTTTTGATGAAATTGCATAAAGGACCTATTTGTAAAAGTTGTAAAATTATATGTAGAAAATGTGATTTAGTGAAAAATGTGAGCTGATATAAGAGGGGATGTGAATCAGCTAGGCTTAGGATTTGAGAAAAATAAGTGATTTTCATCTTACGAGCCTAGGGGCAAAATTATAAATATGTGAAACTTTAGAGGCAAAATGTAATTTTACCATAGTGTATTTTTGGAATAAATTGAATAATGTGAGTATTAAATGAGTTAAATGTGTTATTATAGATCAAGAAAGACGAGGAATTGACCTTGATCGGGGAAAAGAAAAGGTTGTGGACTAAATTGCAAATTCATAATATTTTGTACCGAGGTAAGTTTGTATGTAAATAATGCATTGTTTTTACTTACGTTATCACATTTTATTATGTTTTATGAAATGTGGCTGAATATGACAAGTATCAAAAAGTGAGAAACTTCCCGGTTGAACATTAGGAACATAATAGGATACAAAGTGACATGTCACTAGTGACTCAAGTGTGGTACTATGTGAAGGCCACTTTGAGAAGAGATAGCTTGGTCACAAGTGTGGTACTATGTGAAGGCCACTTTGTGAATAAAGATAGCTTAGGTCACAAGTGTGGTACTATGTGAAGGCCACTTTGTGAAGAAGGTGGCTTTGACTACAAGGGTGGTACTATGTGCAGGCCACCGGGTATCCGTTATTATTCTGATGTGTTCAACGGGAAATGACTAGGTGTAATTGAATATGACTATGTGATGAATAAGTGCCGGTACATGTGTGTAAACTTATGAGCAATGTGCTCAATATGTGATCGAACTTTGGTAAGAGAGAAAGTGTTACAAGGAAAGTTACTACAAAGAAAACAAAAAAGACTGAAAATTTAGTAATAAAATAGTTTTGGATAGCAGCAGTTGTGTGACTTTGAAAAATCACCAAAAATGGTGGAAATCGAATTATAGGTTGAATAAGATATGCAATTAAATCTTATTGAGTCTATTTTCATATAAAGGAAACGATGTAAGCAAAATAATTTCATATTATGAGATATTTGAATTTTTATGAGATAGAATCAGAATGATTTTGGAATCCCCTATTCTGATTTGGGAAAATCATTAAAAATTTTAAAAAAATAATTATGGGTTATAATTTATATTCATAAAATCCTTAATGAGTCTATTTTCAAAAGAAACAAACAGGAACATCATCCGAATCCCATATGAGGAGATAATTAATTTTTAGTGAAGAGGAGTCGGAACTGTCAGACAGCAAAATAGGGGTGACTTTAAAGATTAAACTGTACTTATTGGATAAACCAAAAATTCTAAAAATTTTATGGTATCTGGAAAAATTAGCGGATCTTAATTTGGAGTTCCATAGCTCCAAATATAAATAATTTAGTGATTGTGACTCGAATAGACAACTTGTTTTGAACTTGAGTAAATAGTGGATCTATGTGTAGTTATGATTGTATTATTTTGAAACCATATTTTGAGGATTTATAAAAGCATGTTAATAATTTGTTTATTATTTACATACCTACTTACTAAGTTATATGCTTACTTCCCTCTCTTTTCCCTTGTTTTATAGTGTCACTAAACTAGATCGGGGTACGGAGATCGTCGGAGATCCATCCACACTATCATCATTCTTTTGGTATTTTGAAATTCATATTTTGAATTATGGCATGTATAGAGGACTTGGTTATTTTGTTATATGTCATAATTGATTTGGCCTAAAATGTTGGCCTTTAATATTTGATAACTCATTTTGTATAAGGCCATTGATGTTGGCTAATATTAGTTAAGTTATATGTTATAATGATGCATTTTGTAACACCCCATACTCGTAACCTACGCCGAGGCAGAGTACGAGGCATTACCTAACTTGTTCTCATGCAAACAATAGTTCAAGTCACCGAGACTCATTCCAAATTAAAACTTTTTCAATTTCCACTTTTAACCTTTTAATATGGTTCTACGAGGCCTAAATCGACCATTGGAAACCATTTGGAATATTTCCAGGTCCTTATCCAATCTATGCAAACTTTGTATTTAAAACAGGGCACATGCCCGTGTGGAAGGGCAACACGCCTATGTGACCATCTTAACATGGTCGTGATGATGGCCCGTGTGTCTCACATGGCCTAAGCACCTAGGGACACGCCTGTGTCCCTTACCCGTGTGGCCAATTTATTTACACAAGTTCACATAATTCAAGTGTAGACTTCACACAGCCTAGACACACGCCTGTGTCCCTGGCCCGTGTTGCTCACACGACATTGACACGCCCGTGTCTTAGCCCATGTGAGAAAACTTGAGTATTCTATTTTTGACATTAGCATACCTAAAATGTCACACAGCCATGGCACACGCCCATGTACTAGGTCGTGTCCTCTATGCGGCTGAGACACACGGCCATGTCTCTGCCCGTGTATTTATTACCATGCATACTGACTTAAAATTTTTATGTGCAAGGGACACACAGCCGAACCACACACCCATGGGGCTAACCTTGTGTCACACACGTCTGTATGTCTACCCGTGTGGACAATATAAGGCTATTTACCAAGCCTCATTGCCACCCTTGCGTACCTATTTCCATACAAATACCAACCAATGCCAAAACAAACATAATTTCTATAATCAAATCAGCCACAATAGACATTCATTCAACCATGAAGATGCATCTTCTATAAACTCAAAATGAATGTTAACCACCATTCAAGGCTTAATACAAAGTGTGGGATCTATCCTAAGCCAACACATTTGGTCACTTCTCAAGACACAAAATATTAAAGTCTAATCCCTATACGTTTCATATTCAAAAATATAAATCCAACTATATTGAATGCTTTGGATGATAGTGTGATCGATATCTCTGACTTTCAGTGATCCTTAAGCTAATTAGGTAGCACTGTAAGAAACATGGAAAGAAAGAGGGAGTAAGCATAAAATCTTAGTAAGTTGCATATAAATAAATATACAACAACGATTTTATCACATCATCATACTCATAACACAAAGGTAAGCAAAAACATAACTTACTCATTACCATCCACACAATTCTCATATTTTACATCGAGCTCATTTCTCAGACATACCAATTAGGTACCTGTATCACTCACAACGTGGTTATACTTTTCTTATTAACTCACATTCATAACTTTTACCTTTGAACCTTTCAGAACACTACCAGATATTCTAACAGCCTCAAACATGGGATAAGTTGCTGATGCCATGTCCCAGACATGGTCTTATACTGGCTATCATCATCGAGGCCGATGTCATGTCCTAGACATGGTCTTATACTAGCTCTCGCATATCCGTGTCGATGCCATGTCCCAGACATGGTCTTACACTAGCACAACGCTTAGCCGATGCATGTCCCAGACATGTCTCACACTAGCACTCATCTCAATGCCGATGCCTTGTCCCAGACATGGTCTTACACTGGCTCTCATAATGTGGCCGATGCATGTCCCAGACATGTCTTACACTAGCTCACACAACTGGCCCAAATGTCACGGCATGAATATCCGGTTTATTTCCTAGGGTTCCAACGGGATTTCTACTATCTTAATTATTAATATACATTCTCAATTCACAATTTAGCAATTCATGCTATATCAATTCAATGACAATTCGAATACATGCATTAACAATGTAGTTGTATTATTTACATACAACTTACCTCGGATTACAAAATGTACTTGACTAGTCAGTTTAATCAATTTGCTTAGCCTTCCCCCGGTCTAGGTTCGAATTTGGTAAGGCTTGATCTATAATAGAAAAATGCACTCATTTAGTCACTAAACACAATTAAGAAATCTAAAATTCACGTCTTTGGTAAAATGACCATTTTGCCCATAGACCTTGGCAAAATGACCATTTTGCCCCTATGCTTGAAATTCTATTTTTATCAAATTTCTTCATATCTTAAGCCTAACCGAACCCTTTTTACTCTTATAAAAACCCCAAATTCTCACTATTTCACACCTTTATCACCTATTTTGCAACTTATGCAAAATAGTCCCTTTAGGTGTTTTCATGCTAACACCTTTCACAAAAGTTGTTTAGAATTCTTCTAAGACTCATATTCTTCCATAAAAACTCAGAAAACATCACAATTCCATTCATGACAAAACCCTAAACTCTTTACCATTTTGCAAAATAGACCCCTCATTTGAAAGCTCATGCTTTAAGGTCTCAAAAATACAAAAATCATCAATAAAGGACATGGAAATCACTTACATATGAGTCAACTAAGTGGCTGAAAATTTTAAGCTTCCAAACCCCCTTCAATGGCTGATTTTCGATGGCATATAGGAGAAGAAAAGAAAAGATGACAACTTTTCTTTATTTTAATCAATTTGCTAATGTTATCAAAACCTAACACTTTGACTAGTTGATTTTCTTGTCCCATGTCCGGCTACCTTGTTTATAGGGGTCTAATTGCTCTTTAAAGGCCCCCAATTTTAGTTCTTTAGCTATTTAACACATTTGGGTACTAAAATGCAACTTTTGTCTTTTATGCAATTTAGTCCTTTTTCGCAATCGAGCTCACAACATTAAAATTGACTCATAAAATTTTTTATACACTAATATAATCATGTTATAACCTCATAATAGTAATAATAATAATTTTCTCAACTAAGAATTTGTGGTCCCGAGACCACTGTTCTGACTAGGCCCTATATGGGGTTGTTACACATTTTGTGAGAGACATGAGTTGGATGAATGAGTGTGTAATGAATAAGTATGGAAAATGTGGCATGTGAATGGTTGTGTGAAGGACACAGCCTTGGACACGGGCGTATGCCCCTATTTTCAAGAAATTTTCCAATATTTTCCAAAGTTCTCGGGTTTAGTCCTAGACCACTTCCATAGTATGTTTTGGCCCTGTTAGATCCATATCAGGGACTTAGTGATAAAAATTGAAAAGTTTAATTTGGATATAAAAATTATGTCTCGATTTTGTACGATTGCATGTGTATGTTCTGGTAATGCCTCGTACCCTATTCTGGCGTCGAACATAGGTAAGGGGTGTTACAGGGAACTTATGAGTTATGATATGGATAAACTTTATATTAGCTTATTGTTTGATACTTTAAATGTTAATTATGTTATCCATTTTGAAATGTTAATGAATGCTGTGATTATTTCATATTTACATACGAACTTAGTAAGCTTTATAGCTTGCTTTGTTTAATTTTTTATGTTTTATAGTTTTACGAAGCTAGCTCAGATCCGTGGATCGTCAGAGACTTCATCGCACTATCAGACATCTATTTGGTACTTTTGAGTTGTTTAAATATGGTATATGGCATGTATAGGCTTGTGTCATTTTGGTATGTTTGATGAACATGTATTTAAGCCATTTGAGTTGGCTTTGTGATGATGAATTTGTTAATGTATAAAGATGTGTAAATGGCTTTGTTTTGAGTTAGGTAATTGACCTATATTGAGTAAATGAGGTTGAATTGATAATGCATGTTTGGAATGGTTTAACTAAATAAATTATATATGTGAATTATGCATAGTAAGGCAAGTTTAATTTATAGGTATTTGAATAGGTAAATGGCATTGGATTGAGTATTGAATTGGTTGAAATGGATATAGTATGATTGTGTATTGGTTGATAACTTTTGGCTGCATATTTATGTCTTAAAATGGTACCAATTGATCTTGTATAGGTATGTGTGTAACAGCCAAATTTTTCAGTGGTGTCGGAAACAGTTATTCGAGATCACTAAATCCAACGAGTAAGTTTAGAAATTTTAATAAATAATAATTATAGGCCAAGCGCGAATTTAAAAGAATTTTTGAATTAGTGAATTTTGCGATTTTAAAAGAATTAATCAGGTAAATTGGGTTAAAAATGAGGTATCGAGACCTTAGATTCATAAACCGAGCCATAAATACTTTTATAAATATTTATGGAGTGTTATTAAGTTAGTATTAAAGTTTCGTTAGAAAATTTTAACGTTTGGTTAGTCAATTAATTAAAAAGGACTAAATTGAAAATAGTGCAAAATTTGTTAAATTGTGATTAAATAGCTTAAGTGATTAAAAAGGAGGGATTTAAAAGGCAATTGGACCCAAATTGTATGGGCTGGACGGTTGGGCAAGAAAATCAACAAAAAGACAAGGAGAAACAAGGGCAAAATGGGAAATTTTGCAAATTAAACATATAAAACAAGACAAAATTGAAAAATCTAGAGATATCATCATTTTTCTTCAGCAAAAACGCCATGGGAGGTCTGAAAGTTGCTGGTTTTTCATACTTTGACATATGTGAGTTCAATTCTTACCCTTTTCTTTGAGATTTTTATGTTTTTGTGACCTTTACAATTAGGTCCAAGTGTTTAATTCATTAGTTTTTGATTTTATGGACAAAATTGAAAGTTATCATTGATAAGTTTTCGCTGTTTATGATGAAATAAAATGAATTTGAAGCTTTTATTTTGTTGTTTGATGATTTTATTAAGTAATTCAATAGAAATTGATTTTAGGACCTAATTGTGAAAAAGTTGTGAATTAAGGTATAGTGCTAAAATTCTAATTCTCAAAGGTTGTGTAATAGTTTAGAATGATGGAATAAAATGTTAATTGAGAAAATTTAGCTTAATAGATGGGCTAATTGAGCAAGGACTGAATTGCATGACTTGTGAAATTTAGAGGAAAAATGGTAATAAACATCTTGAACTAAAACAGTTTTGGACAGCAGTAGTAGGTTAACTTTGAAAAATTACCATAAATTGTAGAAATCGAATTAAAGGATGAAAAAAATATTTAATTAAAGCTTATTGAGTCTAGTTTCTCATAGAATAAACAGTGTAAGCAATTAAATTGTAAATTATGAGATATGATGAATTTTGTGAGACAAGGTCAGAATGAATTTGGGTTTCCCTGTTCTGACTTTGGAAAATCACCAAAAATTGGAGAAAAATAATTAGAGGCTTAAATTCATAAGCTTAGAATCCTTAATGAGTCTATTTTCAATAGAAATCAACGGGAACATTATCCGAGTTCTGTATTGTGATATAATTAATTTTTAGTGAAGAGAGGTCAGAACTGTCAGATAGTGAAATAGGGGAAACTTAAATGAATAAACTGTACTAATTGGCTAAACCAAAAATTCTGAAAATTTTATGGTGGAAGAATATTGAGTCTAGTTTCAGGAAAAATTTACGAATCTTAATTTGGAGCTCTGTACCTCAAATTATAAATAATTGAGTGACTATGACTCGTGTGGACAGCTTGATGTGAGCATTAATAAGTAAATTGTGAAATTGTACTTACAAGAATGTTATATACATTAAGGATGTGGAATGGAGAGGAGGAGGAGGAAAATAAATAATATATGTTTATAGGAAAACAGTATAAGAATGATACATATCATGACATGTGTATATATATATATATGACTAGTTTCAATATGATGCTTGTTGGGTATGAAGTTGGATTGAAATGTCTCGAGCAAGTATTTTTTCTCTCATGATTCAAATGTGGTATTTTATAAAGATATGATCTAGCTTTAAATATGAATGCTTGATGATTGAGCTGAAAATATTTGGTAAGATGATAATCATGGTATAAAAGTATAAGTGGTACCATAATAGACAAGGTAAAATGAGTATGAGAGACAAATGTATAATGACATACAAATGCTATGTTTGTAATTTAATTGAGATTGTTTAATTATTAAATGCATACCATGTTATAAGCTTTTGATTTTGTATAAGTGTGTAAGAGATTAAAGTTGACCAAGGCTTGGAAAATAGCTTAGGTATTGACCACACAGGCAGAGACAAGGCCGTGTGTCTCAGCCGTGTATGGAACACGACTTTAGGGCACGGGCGTACGATGTGGCTGTGTGCCCCTAGATTGATGATGATGTCATAAACAGAGAGCTCACAGACAAGGGACATGGGCATGTCGCAAGCCATACGGGCATGTGGGTAGTTCACAAGTAAAACTTTTAAAATTTAAGCAAAAATTTTATGAGAAATTGGTTGAGTTCCGACTTGATTTTAATGTTCATGTTGGGCTTCGAGGGCCCAAATAAAGGTCGTTATATATATATGTTCACAGAAAGTGAATAGTAATGTTTCGATTAATCTGTAAATGTTCTGTATGTACTAGTAACACTCTGTTACCCTGTTTCGATGACGGATACGGGTTCGGGGTGTTACAATGTGCAAAATGGGTGGCAAAATGGCTTGATAAATGACCTATTTTTGTCCACACGGGCAGAGACATGAGCGTGTGTCTTAGCCGTGTGTGACACATGGTCATATTACACGGCCGTGTGTCCCCTAGTGTTGATTTTGAAAACAAGTGAACATGCTCCACACGGCCTCATACACAAGCGTGTGACTTGGCCGTGTGGCATAAGTCAGTATACCCTACAAGTTTGACACGGCCTAGTACACGGCCTGGAACACGGGCGTGTATGGACATTTTTAGGGCACACAGGCTATCCACACAGGAGTGTGTGTTGGCCGTGTGACCCAAGTCAGAGAGTTACACGGGGTCAGACAAGGGCTGGGACACAGCCATGTGCTCCCATTTCAAATGTCCACACGGCCTGTGACACGGGTGTGTGTCCCCTGTTTTGAGAAAAAAATTCAAAATTTCATAAAAATTTCATAAGTTATTGATTTAGTCCCGAACCGCTCCCAAAGCATGTTTAGGGCCTCATAGGCTCGTATAAGGGATAAATTGATTGAATTTTTATGGTGATTGTATGAAATGATTGAATGTATAAGAAAAGTATATTTTTATGTATTGTAAGTCCAATAATGCCCTGTAACCCTATTTTGGCATTGAATACGAGTGATGGGTGTTACATTAATCATTTCTCAAATCAGTGGTAGAAATAGGTAAATCGAATGCTAACGACTTCAAAAATGTAAAGAGCATTAAAAACGGAACAAGAATAGACTTACAATCGAGCTTGAAAGTTGGCAAAACCCTAGCTATGTCTTCCTTCTAAATTTCGGCACAAGGGGGGAGAAGATGGACAAGATTTTGGCTTGATTTTTGGCTTTAATTCATTTAATTAACAAATGACCAAAATGTCATTTTCTTAAAACATTAAAATTCTCTTACTTCATGTCTATTTTTGTCCACTAACTTAAAAAATGGTCTAATTACCATCTAAGGACCTCTAATTTAAAATTTCTAACAATTAGACACCTCTAGAATGTAGAACTCAAGTTTTGCACTTTTTACAATTTAGTCCTTTTTGCTAAATTGAGTACTCAAACGTCAAAATTTTCGAACGAAATTTTCACAGAATCATTCCATAAAACTGTGGACCATAAAAATATAAGAATTTTTTTTCTGCGTCAGATTTGTGGTCTCGAAACCACTGTTCCGACTAGGCCCAAATCGGGCTGTTACACATTAATAACATGGTTCTACTCGTATTTCCTACAAACTATAATACTTATCACATTTCCACAGTTAACCATTCTAGACAAGGGCTTAACTCTTTATTTATTTGCTTAACTCTCCAAACTCGATCACACTAGTGTAGGCTCGCTTTGTATGCACAAGTGCTCACTTCGCCATTCCCTTGGTGCAGCCCTGGCGTCGTCCCTCCTAGCATAGCCTTTACCTGAGACACAAACATAGAGGGGTAACTTCTATAGAACTTAGTGAAAAAGCCCTATTGTTACCTAAGTCCACGTTTAGGAATTTCATTAATGATCTCTCGACCATATCTTTGAGTTTGACGATTGTGAGGACTTCGCCCTATTGTTCCAAGCAAATTCTTTCATTAAGAGTTTGCCATCACATTTTACATCTACAGAAGTTACCACACTTATTGTTCCTTCAAAATTAGTCACACTTGCCATTTCTTAGAGTTTCGTATATGCCATTCATTCAGATTTTTCCATGAGGGCATTCCTTTACAGAGACAGCCACGAAGGCTTTCTTTGTAGAGATTACCATGAACCCTTGGTTGTGACTGAACCCATGGCTACTGAACTGATAAACCAAACTGAGGCTCAACCAAATGGAAGTGGAACTGCCAAACTCGAGAATCAAGTCAAGGCTCCACCAGAATCCAGCAAGGCCACATGTCAACGAAGGCTTTCATGGAAATTCATTGACTTTTTCATGTGGTACAAGCCAGCAATCCCATAACGACCAGAAGAGTGCTATAAGAGGACAAAATGAATGAAACTGCAACATGCATTTAGTCAATTTGTGAATTGCCTTTTCTCTTTTCTTATCCCTTTTCTCTAGAAAGATATTTAGAATTGTACATGCATTTGGTTGTATTCACTTTTAAAAAGAAATTCCACTGTCAACATTTCCATTTTCTTCGATTTTTACCTTTGATTGCTTTAGTTTCTATTGGGAGGAATCTTAGCACATTACATGTTACCTAATTGTTGTGAACCTAACAATAATAATCATAAACATCAATTTATATAATGGATGTGAATCCTAGAAACTAATGTGATAAAAAGAAAAAACCTAAAAACTAAGTTAAAAAAATTGCCAAGGGTATATGTATATATTAAGCATAAGGGTAAACTGTCAAAATAGCCAATTTTGTTTGCCCCAAGTTACATTTTAGTCATTTATGTTTGAAATGTTATATTTTAGTCATTTATGTTATCCTGTAGTAACATTTTAGTCACTGAGTCGTTAATTGTCGTTAATGGTGTAATGGTAAGCTGACATGGCACGTTAAATCATCATTTCAAATAAAAATTTTAGGTTAAATTCTACAATTGGTCCCTATATTTTTTCATTTCTGTTACTTTAAGTTTCTTTTTTTTTCATTCTCTTCTGCTTCTCCCTCTATTTTTCTCAATTCTTCATTTCCTTTAACGTAATTTTTCTATGTTTTCCATTTTTAAAACTAGCCCACAAACTCCCCTCGCTCGAAAAAAAATTAAATTATTCAAAAAAAATAAAAAGTATAGGGACTAATTTTAACAAATAGAAAATATAAAAAAAACTACGTTAAAAAGAAATGAAGAATTGAGAAAACAGAGGGAGAAACAAAAGAGATTGGAAAGAAAAAAGAGAAAAGTTAAAAGAATATAAAAGAAAAAAATTAAATTACTTAAAATGGAAAAAATAGGGATCGATTGTATAAATTAACTTAAAATTTTTGTTTGAAATGATGATTTAACGTGTCACGTCAACTTATCCACCGTTAACGACAATTAACGGCTCAATAATTAAAATATTATAACCCAATAACATAAATAGCTAAAACGTAATATTTTATATATAAATAACTAAAATTTAACTTGAAATAAATAAAAATAAACATAATTAAAACTCAGAAAAAAAAAGTGTTATGGCGAAAAAAGAACCCCAAAGTAGCACGTCTATTTGTCTTTTAAGTAGGTGTTAAAAGTAAAATAACTGAAGATTTTATGAGTTAGTCGCACTTAAAAAGGATATTCACTTCCACCTTTTTGGGTATTTTATTTTATTTTTTTGTCGAGATTGTTTTGGAAGTGCAATTTATCAATGTCTATCAGCGGCAGCTGTCTAGGCTTCGATTCGTTTAGGAATTTTTTTTTTCAAACATTTAGGAATTTTAAAGAAAAGAAAAAGACAAACAAAGTTAAGTTCCAGAACTTGTGAGAGTGGATTTTGTTGATCTACTCTTGGATTCTTTTTTTTTTTTTTTCTGGTTTACTCTCATTTCATTTGCCCATTTTCTGTAATTTTACTACTTGAAATTGTTTATTCTATATGTACAATTAAAGCAGCATTTTTTCTTCTTTCGCAGAAAATCTGCATCTGAGAAGATCCATTTTCAATTACTTTCATCTACAACAAAGAAATAGTTTTTGTCCTGTTTTATATGAGATCTGTTTGTTTTGGGTGTTTGAGTTGAGAAATTATTGATGAGGTCTCGATCTCTGTCCGCGTCTGAGCCTCAGACTTCTCCTTCTTCAAGTGTTTCAGCAGAGCTTAAGCTGTATCAAGCTTTCATCTTCTCAGTCCCCATTTTCTTTGCTTTCATTCTGCTCTTTATGTTCTATTTGTTCTATCTTCGACGCAGGCGAGCCGATTGGTCATCTCTTAGAATGAGAACATCCCCAGGCCCTTATTCTGACCTATCAATATCCATGGTTTGACTCTTCATTTTATTAATTATTATTAAGAGAAATTGTTTTTTTTTTTCCAAGTTAATAATGTTTGTTAGTGGGTTTTGACAGGCTGAATTGGGGCTCAAGAAAGAAGTAAGAGAGATGCTACCCATCATTATATACAAGGAGACCTTCTCTATACGAGATACTCAGTGAGTTACCCTTCTTTTCATCTCTTTTTGTAGAAAAAAAAAAAAAAGGGGATCACAACAGATTTTCGAATGGGAAGTAATAAGGGAAGCTTCTTTTTGATGAACAGTTTCATGGTGTCCTATAGTTTTAGTCTGTAATGCTCATGTCCCACGTGAAAAAGGTTACAAGCTTTTAGATTTGGGAGGAGGTATGGTTTGAAAGATATAGTTTATGATGGACTAAGATACAGTTGACTAAGATTGGAATTAATAACTTTATTCAGAAGGGGTAGATAAGGTTTTTATGCAGCATTTAGCAATTTATGCCCGTGAGATGCAGAGTTGGTTAATTAGCTGGCTAAATGACCAAATTATAATTCAGTGTTTGCAAAAAACAAAAAAAGGTTTTTTTGATCTAAGCTATTCTTTTAATCAATTTGGGATCATTGGGCGTAGCACGCTGACATGGCATTTTAAAGACATTTGGCTTCATTAATTTTGGACAGATATCTATTTGACGACTAGAATTAGCTTTTGTAGTTGTAAAAAACTATGACCTTGGAGCCAGTTTGGTTTTATCATTTTAATTTTCCAGTGACGAGATTGAAGTAATTTTTACCAACTGTTGTTGCACATCTAACTTCATCTAGCAGAAATAGTCCATATTTATGCTGAATCAACTAACCAACTAGATAGACACTTTCAATGAGAAAGAAGGTTAATCTGAAGACTGGAAGAAGGATAGTGATGCCAGACCTTTCATGCATAAGAAGTCCCTTGATGACCATTACGGTTAGCATCATAAATACCATAGAACTGATAGGCGAAGTCTTATTGGGGCCACCAAAACCAATATAGTAACCGATTAGGAAAACAGTATGCATAGAAGCTAGTGTTCATACCAGTGCAGGTCAGAAATATGGAGACTAAAAGAGAAAATTTAGGCTTTATTTATTTATTTATTTTTTTCTGATACAGTATCATCATTGTTATTGCAGATGCTCCGTATGCCTTGGGGAATACCAAGCGGAGGATAAACTTCAACAGATACCTGCATGTGGCCATACATTTCACATGGACTGCATTGACCATTGGCTTGCCAACCACACCACTTGTCCACTCTGCCGTCTTTCTGTCCTCACTTCTTCTGATAAATTGCCTGTTATTCAAGCTGCAAATCCTCAGGTGTTATCTAATCCAGTCAATAGTAATGGATTAGCTGTTCAAACAGTGGCCCAAAATTGTGAAGAAACATATGGCGTGCAGCCTCTCGAGCAAACAATAGGAGATGCGAGAATTTCCCAACACAATAGCGATGAACAGGAATGTGTGAATCAGGAAAGAGAGTTTAGAAATACAAGGAATGAAACCGGCCAGCATGAGGGTAGCAGAGGAATAGCTGGTAATTTTTTTTACTGCCGCCTAGTTTAGCCAATCTCACAGTTTTTGGTCATTGCTGTCTGAAAAATGTTGCCTTCAATATATTTCTTTGCATGCTGTTTTGGTGAATTTTTATTTTATTAGTTCTTTATTAATTCTTTAATCGCTCATGGCTGATAATTCGTGAAGCCTGTTCATGGCATCACGTTCTGAGAATACATGATGGTTACTTCAGTTGGTAATACAGTTTTCGGTTGTTCCAGCTTGATATTTTACATCAACTGAGGTCATCAAGTTGAGACTGGTGTTTCCATATGTACGAGTTTCTAAGAAGCGAAGGAGCCATCCGAAGATTCAGACATAAGGAACTTCTGCGAGTATCCTGACCAAATTGCAATTTGCAATTTAAACTAACAAATCGCAAAGCCGATGCTTCTTACGACATTGACATCCCTAGGCTGTATGCAACTGCATAGAAGCAACGGTTCCGTGGGAAAAAAGATGTCTGTCAACATTTGATGTGCCGTCTTCTAAAGGTGGTTATAAATATCATTCATGCTTTGCTGGAAATCAGTAAAATGTATAACCAGATGTAACTGGAATTGGATAGTCTTTTGGAATATTATTTAAGGCAGATTTTGTTGGATGAAGTCTTTTGGAGTTGAAACTTTGTGTAACTGGAGCACGCTGTGTATATAATATTTTAAATTTAATAAAAATTAGATTCACTGTGTTTACTGTTGAAGTGTTGCTTGTTGATTTCTTTTATGGAATTTGTTCTTGTTTCGAGGAAAGAAAAAAAGAAGATAGAGGTAATCCATCATGGTAAGTGGTTGATCTTGTCTTTGCCATGTAATCTAATGAGTAATTTGCTAATGGATGAATCTGCCATTGAAGTCGTTTTGGTTCATATGGATCTTTTTCTGTGCCAATACACTTACTATTGAGTAATTTTTATAATTTAACTTCACTGTTTATGATTTGATTTCACTATTCATAGTACTAACACTCTGAGTGGGTCTCGGGCATAATGGATATGTGTATCGTTCCAAGTCAAATGTTGGAATTCGTGATCCCCTCGAGTGAACTCCTTGAATGTATGCAAGTTGATACCGCGAGCTCTCTTTAACTCTTGCGGGCCGATACCACGAGCTCCCTTCACTGTCCTCTCGCTGTACGTTTCATATGCATCCGTCTGGTGGGGTCTGGCTGGGTCGTGAGTCGATGGCCCGAAACTTTTCGAATCCATCACTATTATTGTATGACACTTACATATACATATTATTTAAAAAGACCTTCCGATTTAATTTCAATGAGTAATCTTGTACACTAACATCTCCTTAATTTCCTTCTTCAAAGTCTTGACTCTAGTATTCTTTATTAAATAAATTAAAAGAGTTGCCTTGATGTATATGGAGGTTCTTTTTATAACAGTTATCTTTTATAACATTTCAATTAAAACAATGAAGTTTATTGTAAAATCGATGTTGTATAATTTTTTTATCCTATATAATAATATTTCATTTGCAAGAGAAATATCTATGAAGTATAAAGTACATTTTTACTAAATTAATTCTCTATATCAATCTCTTATTTAAAATTTTGGTAAAATTAGTTCTATTTCTAAATGAAACAAAAAATTAATTTAATTAAGATATTATTTCATTAAAATATTAAAATTTTATATAAACAATATATTAATCATATTTTATTAAATTCAAATAATTTTTAATAAATAAAATTATACTTGTAAATTTTATTAAAGATACAATCTAAATCAAACTAATAATATTGTCAATATATTATAGTTTTTTAATTTAAATTTTCTTAAAAAAATTAAAAATATAATCTAAATCTCAAATGTTTTTAGAAGTATATCAAATGTTGTTGTAAGTATATAACAATTATTCCTTTATAACATTTAGAATTTTAATAGATAAACGGGCTTTGTATAGAAACAGCTGACTGTATCTATATAATTAAGAAACCTAGTAAGCTAGCATTAACATTATCATATACAGTAAGGAGACAATTGGCATTGGAGGCATGGTGGTCAAATCCATTCCGGTTTCGACTGATATGCTCCATTTCTGCCTTAAATCAGAACCGTATGACATAGGTTTTGATCTGGCACAAATTCCAACGTGTTTTGATCATACCAATATATTTCAAGCTATTTTGCTTGTACCGTCTTAAATATGATGTACCACCGGTATATAAACTTGGAAGAGGAAGAAGTTTTATCCCATTTTCATCATTTGAAAAAAAAAAAGAATCCAAGATTGAAAACGAAGAAGTTATTGCAAGATATGGAAGAAATGAAGTTGCAATAAGATTATAGGATATTGAAGAAGAAAGAAACGGTTTGACGAAAAAAATATATATTAAAAATTCGTGCTCTCATGGTAATGAGTCAAAATTTATTATGTCAGTTGCATGATTTTATGCATAATATGATTTCATTCACAATAGTGGAATCATAAATTGATAAAAGAGTAAATGGCATCCTCTTTTTAACATTGTATTAATCATGAAAATGAATTGTGGCTAGGGGTTATTTATTTGGGACAAATGATTTTATTATTACTAATTTGAGTAATGAAAATTTTCATTGTAGAAGATATGACGATGACATGAGATAAAATGATCAAGTTAGGTGAATCGATATACCCTAAAAGGTCAGAGATATCCTATGATGGTAAAACACATATAACAAAGTCATTCAACTAAATCTTGAAATCAATAACTTTCGTAATGGTATATAATAGGGAGACAAGCATGGTAGTATAATGAAATGACTTTGTAACTAAATAAATTTACAATTGATAGACGAAGAGTCAAAATTTAATTACCAATCATTTAAGCTCTAATTAAATATTTTCAATTGATCCTTACACTAGCTCAACACAAATCTTTAACAAATTGCATTTAATATGAAGACTTATATCGAACTATAAAAAATTGAACAAAATGAAATGATTAGATTGATTTGCAATTAATTTAGCCATTTTGAGTATCTATTTAATTAGATTAAATGATGAATTTGAAGTGGAGCTAAATTAAGAGATCATGTTATCTAATTAGTTGAAATGAAATAAAATTAATTAAATAAAGTTATGCATGTAATGCCCCTTTATTTAACCCGACATTCGGTACAAATAAACAATGTCACATTGACATATTCTTTGTATTTTTCAAATTTCTTTTAACAAAATCATCATTTGAACAGTTTATTAAAGTCTAACAAAAAAATTTCCAACATTTTCAAAGGATCAAACACATTTTAAAAATAATATTGAATCATCTCTTTGGTATTTAAACATCAAGAACACATAGAATAGGCTTTTGATAACTGAAAATGCAACTAACACATTTCTACATGTTTCAAAACAAGCCTGATGCCATCCATATGGCTATTTGTGTCATCTAGATGGAATTTTGGCAAAATATACATACCAAAACATTTTTTTCATCCATCTAGACGGCTAAGTTTAGCCATCTGGATCGACTTGCAGCTGCTAACCCAAACAATACCAACATTTCTAAAGTTTTAAATACATTTGAAAATAATTCAAGCACATGAATAATTTATCATGCCAAATCATTCAACCAAATTAATGAACCAATTATATATAGTGCATACATGCATCTTATTGAAAATATGAAATTGGCCATTGAGTGCAGGGAAATGCTCGCTTCCTTAGCATTGGAGTTGTTGAGAGACAATTTCTATATTTGAGTATTAACAATTTATTGAACGACTTGAATGGGATGTGGTGATTATTTGGAGGATACTTAGCCCAACAATGAAGGTCATATTAGTTGGGAAACTCACATGGAAGACTAGATCAAATTAAAGCATCGAGACAATCCTTTGTAACATGGACAATTGGATTGGATTGAAACACTATGGGATTAGCTACAAAGAGTCTGTCGAGACCATTTTAAAATCGAGTTTTGGAAAATGGGAATAGACTTTAAGAAAAAACAAAAACGGGAGTCGCCACCAATCTTTTTAGGTGTGTTTGGATCACCTTATAAAATGTTTTGTTTTAAAACATTAATTTTGGTCTACGAAAGTCGAGAAAACGGATTCGGGAGTCGGTTACGTACGAGGAAGGGTTAGCACCCTCCTAACGCCCAAAAATTGGTACCTAAATGATTATCAAGTGTCTTTAAGGTCGGAAATAAAAAAATTTTGAGATGCAATCCTCTTTTAATATTTTTAGTTTTTGAAAATTAGGGTTCACTTACATCAAATAAATCAAAATATTACGTCCAATAAGTTAGGACACAATATTTTAAAGATATTTGGCAATAAGTTAGCCTTTTTGGAACTATCTCGAAACGACAAAACGCCACATCCAGTAAGTTAGGACACAACGCTTTGAAATTCCAATATAGTTACTCGTATTTTTTAAAAAAAAATTAAAAATTTAGAAGGGTACTTGACTATTCGAACTCAATGAGAAAAATTACAACCCAATAAGTTAGGGCACTACTTTTCTCGAAGTTTCCAAACACCAAACATTGCATTTTTATTTTTGAAGACTTTGAAGTCTCGTTCTTAAAACCGATGCAAGAAGAAGGATGTTAACATAACATACGAGATAACATGTCATAATAATAGACAAATAAAAGCAAGATAGCATAAATACCATATATTAATTAACATATATGTAAGAAATAAAACATGGCAAATTTTAAATAAATAAAATATACATAAAGCACAATATATATTTAAGAAGAATAGGTAAATACACAAAAACATATAATTCGACATATATTAAGACATATTAATAATAAGAAATGATGCATGATATACAATTTGACACATATATAAAAAACGGATGAGATAATAAAATGTAGCAATATTTACATATTAATTAAACAACATTTAATAATATTATGAAACCAATCATGACATAAAATATAATGTCATATAAAAGATTTAATTTGTATTAAAATATAAAATAAAGTGAGCAATTATCGATGAAATATACCAAAAATTAAAAATAATATTTAAAATAAGTTATGTCTAATAATATAATATGAATAAATTATAAGGAAATATAATATAAAATATAATAATATAATTAGTATTTTGCATATAAAAATATGGTAAAATAATTAGTATATAATATATAATGTATAAAAACAATTTTAATATATTTATGTAAATAATATATATAATAATAGTGTATATAAGAAAAATGCATATTATAAAGAATATTAAATAATAAGATATAGTATGTAATAATATGATATTGTACTATATAAAATATAAGATAATAAACATTTTTAATAGTACATGAAAATATAGTTATTAATAATGAATTTTGAAATAGTATAATAATATATAAAATACTAATTTTATAGTTTTGGATAAATATACATACATGGGTTTTAAAAATATAGAGGAAATAATTAATAAAATATTTAATACCAATTTAATATAAAAATAATATAAAAATATATAATAAATAATATAATAATGTGAAATAATATATTATTGAAATGTAAAATAATATTATAATGTAAAGATTTATAAATATAATGTGATAAAATATAAAATATAAAATAATAAATAATAAGTAATAATACATGTTAAAATATACATTAATATGATAATAGAGAATCATGAAGTAGTATGATAAAATATAATATAAATATAAGTAAATAATAATATAATAAATAATACAAATAAAATACTTAATAATAATAATTTCAAAATGGTATTTTCTAAATAATATAATAATAAAATTAATATTTTTATATAAGGATTAATATATAATGAATACCAGGTGAAAATAATCGTAAAATATATAGGTTTATAAAAATTAAAAAAACATAGGATTAAATTTAAAATTTTATAAAATTACAGGGGTGAATTTAGAAATATAAAACTGAATCAGGGATTTAAATGAAACGTGTGCAACAGGTTAGGGACTCATTGGGCAAAAATACCCTATTCCCAAGGAACGACGTCGTTCCGTATCTACTCCAAAATGGCCCTAAAGACTAAATTGAATTGGAATACGAAATTATGGGCTAAATTAAAAATAAATTGGATTTAAATAAAACAAACAGAAGGACCAATTGGGATATTTCCCCAAATATCGAAAACACGCGGATCCTCCCCGGGTTACGGGTCAACACGCGGATCTTGAGGCCTTGAAATGACGTCGTTTTATGCTTATAGAATTAAATCAAAACGGTAGCGTTTTATCTAGGCTATATAAGCCAATTTTAAAGCTTTAAAAATCATTTTGTACTTCTGTCTAAAAAAAATTAAAACTCTCTGCAGAGGAGTAAGAAATGGTTCCCGGCTCCGGCCTTTGGCTACAGTGCAGTGCTTGCACACGCGCCGTCGTACACAGTGGTCTGAAGGTTTAAAAACCTTCGTCCTTCCACAGGTAACCTCTTTTCTTTTAAACGTTACTTTTTTTCAAAAAAATAACAAGAACAATTCATATATTCGTAGAAAGGAAAATGAAGTCTGGAAAATAATCACCTTCTGAAATATTATTGCAGATGTTTTGTGTACAATGTTTTTGTGATGTGTTTTTTTCTATCTGTGTGTATCCAACCCCCCCTTTTTTTTTACAGATTTGAGAAAAGGCTTTATAGCCTTGATTTACTGTCTACTTTGGAAAGAAATCGAAAGATTTCTTTCCAACCTCTATTTACTGCAATCTTGCTTTGATTTCTTTCCTTTTCTTGCAGGTGACCGCGAGGATCTTGGTGATTCAAGGACTGCTGGCGTTGATGGAGGCCTAGAATCTGGTGGTAAGGATTCATGGTGACGGTGAGGCGCTGATTATGGAGGTAGAGCCTTGAATGGTGGCCTCGATTCAGGAGCTAGACAGATGGAAACCGAAGGGTCGTTTGGCTTCTGGAACCTTCTGTTTACGGCGCGAGGAGGAAGGAGCTAGGGTTGGAAACCCTAGTTGGAAACTTTAAGTTTTTGGCCTCTGTTATTTGGGTTTGGTTTGGGTTTTGGGTGTAACGGGTCTATTGGGTAGTGGTAGTTTACTGGGCTGTAACCGGGCATAAGGTCTTAGGCTAATTTGGGTCACATGAATCATGGGTTTTAGGCTTATCAGGCTTTGAAGCCTATTTATTTATAAATGGACTCTAATGGACTTTTTAAATAAATCAATAAATATTTATTTAATTATTTTATTCTATTTTTAGCCCGGTCAAATTTGGGCTACTACAGCTACCCCTCTTTGCTCATTGTTGTGTAACAGGAATCGAGCAAAGACTCATAGAAAGACTAAATTTGTTCGGTCTTATCCAATCATGGTTCTCAATCTGCTCAATGTAAACTCAAAATTGTCATGTTGATATCTTCGATCTGCTCTCCGCCATACACAGAGACGCCAAATCTGCTTCTTCGATTTGTTCCCTGACCATATAGAGATGCCAAATCATCTTAGATTTGCTTTGGCATAATCATGCAAAAGCCAAATCAGCTATGTCTTTGATTTGCTCCTTGTGAGCACAAAGATGCCAAATCATCCTGGATCTTTTTGAGAACATCTGAGAGTCAAATTTGCTATGTCCTCGATTTGTTCCTTGTAAACACAAGAATGCCAAATCATCTTGGATCTACTTCAGTATAAACATCTGAAAGTGAGGTCTGCTATGTGTCTACCCTCCATCGAATATGGAGACGCCAAACTTCGATTTGCTCTTTGACAATACAGAGATGCCAAATCATCTTAGATTTGCTTCAACGTAAACACGTGAATGCCAAATCAACTATGTCTTCGATTTGTTCCTTGTAAGCACAAGGATGCCAAACCATCTTGAATTTATTTGAGAACATCTAAGAGTCAAATCTGCTATGTCCTCGATTTGTTCCTTGTAAACACAAGAATGCCAAATCATCTTGGATCTACTTCAGTATAAACATATGAAAATTAGATCTGCTATGTGTCTGCTCTCATCGAATATGGAGACACCAAACTTCGATTTGTTCTCTGACAATACAGAGATCCCAAATCATCTTAGATTTGCTTCAACGTAAACATGTGAATGCCAAATCTGCTATGTCTTCGATTTGTTCCTTATAAGCACAAGGATGCCAAACCATCTTGGATCTATTTGAGAACATCTGAGAGTCAAATCTGCTATGTCCTCGATTTGTTTCTTATAAGCACAAGGATGCCAAATCATCTTGGATTTACTTGAAGATAAACATCCAAGGCTAGATCTGCATGTGTGTCGCCTCCTCGTCGAATATGGAGACGCCAAACTTTGATTTGTTCTCTGACAATACAGAGATGCCAAATCATCTTAGATTTGCTTCAACGTAAACACGTGAATGCCAAATCAGCTATGTCTTTGGTTTGTTCCTTGTAAGCACAAGGATGCCAAACCATCTTGGATCTTGCTTCAGCCAGATCTGCTATGCTACGGCCTATTACCCTACTGCTTAGAGGATTAAGGCGCGCCATCTTTGATAACCTGTAGAATGATTATGCCTGATAATTAGGATGCTATGATCGAAATAAATCGAATGTTCCTAATTAAACATGCTATGATGCAAAAATGTTATGAATATGACCCCTATCCTAGACATCATCACTTATTCCTTCAAAGTATTACTCTTGCTTAGCCTGTAGGCCTATACCCTTCCTCAAATGCTATGATCCACTGAGGACGTCTGCAAAATAATCTTCGCTAGAATTGAATCGTTGGTTTTGTCCATTTCCCTTTTGGACTGGAAGAAAGAAATTCCTTGAGTTCCTTCGTTCCTTACTTATGTGAATTTCTTGAATAATTTTCCTGTTTTAGTTTCTTGTATTATCTAGAAATTCCAAAGTAATGCGCAAAACTTCGTTTGTGAAGATATTTTAGTTCATCTATCATTATTTCAATGCAACATACTTAAAGAATAGTGGAAGATGAATAAATCTTTAAGAATAATTGAATTTGAATGAATTGTCAAAAATACAAAGGAAATAAATCTGATAGCATATATTTGAAAAAAAATAGAATCTAAAGATAGCAAACAAGATAAAAAATTAGATGCTCTAGATATCGCCGCTTGAGCGTCTATACACTAGCTCCATGAAATCTTTCTTGAGTTCAACATGTGTTTAAAAGATCCAAAGTACTTTGTTGATTCCCCAATATACAACTTGCTTTACTCTTTGTTGGGTAGTAAGATTACCGTATGCCTTTCAAAATTTGAGCTGCCCTTTCGGGTTTTCAACTCAAAACCCCTTTGGCCACAAAGCGCCCTTTGCGGGTTTTCACTTTGGCCTCTCCATTTTTTTTATTTTTATTTTTTTGTGAAAATTCAAGGCGCCCTTTGCGGGTTTTCACCTTGGATTCTCCTCTCCTTTAGACAAAGTACTTTTTGACTGAGTATGAATTCACTGGATTGGGTAAACTCTTCCCATCCATTTCTGTCAAAATCAATGCTCCTCCAGAGAAAGCCTTCTTCACGACGTATGGCCCCTCCTAATTTGACATCCATTTTCCTCTAAAGTCCTTCTGAATGGGAAGGATCTTTTTTAGCACGAGGTCCCCCTCATGGAATTCTCTTGGGCGAACCTTCTTATCATAAGCTCGTATCATGTGTTTCTGATACATCTGACCATGTCGGATGGCTTTTAGCCTCTTTTCCTCAATCAAGTTTAACTGGTCATATCGGGATTGAACCCATTCAGCTTCATCTAACTTTATCTCCGTCAAAATTTGAAAGGAAGGTATTTCTACTTCAATAGGTAACACTGCTTCCATCCCATAAACTAACGAGAATGGGGTTGCCCCAGTAGAGGTTCTGACAGATGTTCGACAAGCCAGGAGTGCAAACGGTAGCTTCTCATGCCAATCTTTATAAGTCTCAGTCATCTTTCCAACTATTTTCTTAATGTTCTTGTTGGCGGCCTCCATTGCCCCATTCATTTTTAGACGATAGGGAGAAGGATTGTGATGCTTGATCTTAAACTGGTTGTAAACCTCTGCTATCGTTTTGTTGTTCAAATTCGATGCATTATCAGATATGATCTTCTCAGGCATTCCATACCGACAAATGATCTCCTTCTTCAAAAATCGACTTACAACTGACTTAGTAACATTCGCATAAGAAGTGGCCTCTACCCATTTTGTAAAGTAGTCAATTACCACGAAGATAAACCGATGTCCATTCGAAGCTTTCGGCGATATTGGTCCAATGACATCCATGCCCCACATGGAGAAAGGCCATGAAGAAGTCATAACATGTAAGGGTGAAGGTGGTACATGAATTTTGTCCCCATAAATCTGACACTTATGGCATTTCTTGGCATAGTTGATATAGTCCCCTTCCATGGTGGCCCAATAATAGCCAAACCTCATGATTTGCCTTGCCATCGTGAACCTATTTGCATAGTCCCACAAACCCCTTCATGAACTTCTTCTAAAATTAGCTTAGCTTCCACAGCATCGACACATCTCAAAAGTATTTGGTCTTTCCTTCTGTTGCACAGGATATCCCCATCCAAGATATAGTCACAAGCTAACCTTCTCAAGGTTCGTTTGTCATTTTCAGTTGCCTATTCTGGATATTTATGATCTCTTTCATATCGCAATATATCCTTATACCAAGGGTTATCATCCTTTTCTTCTTCTTCAATTTTGCAACAGCTAGCTGGAGCCTCATAGATGCTCATTTGAATCGGTCTCACCTCTTATTCTTTATTTGCCTTAATCATTGAGGCCAAGGTTGCTAAAGCATCTGCCATCTGATTTTTGTCTCGTGGGAGATAATTAAAGGTGATGTCATCGAACTCCTCAAGTAACCCCAAAACTATCTTTCGATAATTGATCAATTTAGGGTCCTTTGTCTCCCATTCACCTCTGAGCTGATAAATTACCAACGCAGAATCTCCATATACTTCTAGGGTTTTTATACCTCGCTCTATGGCTGCTTGAAGTCCCATGATGCATGCTTCATACTCAGCCATATTATTCGTGCAATCAAAGTCCAACTTGCACGTGAATGGGTAATGATATCCTTTGGGGGATACCAAGGCTGCCCTAATTCCGTTTCCAACTGCATTAGAAGCCCCATCAAAATTGAGTCTCTATGGAGAATCTTCGGCCATCACTATACACATTAATTCCTCATTTGGAAAATCAAAGTTTAATGGCTCATAATCCTCTAGAGCTCTACTGGCCAAGAAGTCAGCTACCGCACTTCCTTTTATAGCCTTCTGACTTACGTAGACTATATCAAACTCTGAAAGCAAAATTTGCCATCTCGCCATTCTCCCATTTAGAGCCGTTGACTCCATCATGTATTTCAATGGATCCAGCTTTGAGATGAGCCAAGTGGTATGGTATAACATGTACTGTCTTAATCTCTGAGTGGTCCAAATCAATGCACAACACAACTTTTCAATTGGTGAATATCTCATTTCACAGTCAGTGAATTTTTTACTGAGATAATAAATTACCTTCTCCTTTTTCCCCGACTCCTCATGTTGACCAAGCACACATCCCATAGAATTACTGAACACTGACAAATACAGTATTAATGGTTTATCTGGGCTAGGTGGGGATAATACCGGAGCATTCAACAAATACTGCTTGACCTTTTCAAAAGCATTCTGGCATTCCTCATCCCAAGTTCCTTGATTGTGTTTTTTGAGGAGGCGAAAGATAGTGTTGCATTTCTCGGTCAGTTGTGAATTGAACCGAGTGATGTAATTCAACCTTCCTAGGAATCCTCTAACTTCCTTCTGAGTACGTGGTGGAGGTAACTCTCGTATGGCTCTGACCTTGTCTGAGTCGACTTCAATTCCCTTTTTACTGACTACGAAGCCTAATAACTTTCCTGATCTGGCTCCAAAGGTACACTTTGCTGGATTGAGCTTCAACTGAAACCTTCTCAACCTCAAGAACAGTCTTTTTAAGACCTCAATGTGCTCTTTTTCTGTATGCGACTTGGCAATCATATCATCAAGATACACCTCAATATCCTTATGCATCATGTCGTGAAACAAGTTCACCATGGCTCGTTGGTATGTTGCCCCTACGTTCTTCAGTCCAAACGGCATTACTTTGTAACAAAAGGTGCCCCACAAGGTTATGAAGGTAGTTTTATCCATTTCCTCTAGATGCATCTTTATCTGATTATATCCTAAGAAGCCATCCATGAAGGAGAACAACGAATATCCCGCTGTGTTGTCTACTAAAGTGTCAATATGTGGCAAAAGAAAATTATCCTTTGGGCTTGCTTTGTTCATATCTCTGTAATCAACACACATTCGTACTTTTCCATCCTTCTTAGGAACAAGCACAATGTTAGCTACCCATTCAGAGTACTTCACTTCTTACAAGAATCCTGCATCAAACTGCTTCTTGACTTCAACCTTTTATTTTCAGAACAATATCTGGCCTCATTCTTCGCAACTTCTGTTGGACTGGCTTGCAATCCTGTCTTATAGGAAGACGATGTACTACAATGTCAGTACTCAATCCGGGCATATCCTGATATGACCAGGCGAAGATATCTTTGAACTCTCGAAGTAACTCAACCAGACCATGCCTTGTGTCCTTGGTAATCAATGTTCCAATTTTCAACTCCTTCCCCTCCTCTAGGACTATATTCTCTATTGCCTCTTTCTCATGTGGCATGATTTGTTTCTCCTCCTGTTTTACCATTCTTAACAGATCGAGAGATATGTCACAATCTTGAACATCTTCAAAATCCTGAGGTTCCTCTAAACACATGTCTTGCTCGCAACAGAAATCAGGAGCGGTAGTATCAGTGCTCATATCATTGATATCTAGGGACCTGTGGGGGTATGAAAGAATATACAAAGAATGAATGAATCTAAGAATGATTGTTTATGTGCTATGAATAAAAGAATAAGAATTGCCAAAATTTAAAAGAATATTGGTTGATAAAAAGTGAAACAATACTCGTTTAAATTGATAAAAGTTATGTTTTATTTAAATAATATTAGATGAACATAAGCCTATTTTCACAAATGTAATCTTACTACTCCTAGGCCCTAGAGTAATAGACATGTTTCAAGAATTACTCTGAAAAATTCTTAAAGACTATAGGAAGGTCCTTCGCAGTCCAATTGTTCAGAGAACTCCCCGGTTCGTAAGGGCGAATGCCCTCGAGGCTTCCTTGCTCCAACCCATCATTGTATACGGTATTGATTTGATAACTTTCCTCTATTAGTAACTTTCCTAATTTAAAGGATCTGGATATAGGTGAGAATGTCATCGGTTCCCACTCCACTTCTCCTCCATTCAAACGCGCCTTCCTTCTTGCTTGGCGCTTCTCAATCTCTTGCCTCCTGTGCTTATGGTCTGGCTTAAAACCCAAACCAAAGCGATCCTTCTTCTCAATCAGTTTTGGGATCTGAATCCCTCCTTGCAACTGTCTTCCTAATCCTTTTCCTGGCAATGCTCCTTTTCCCATCATCATTTGTAGGGCCATCCTTGTAGCTCTAGACATTTTGGGTACCGGCGCCTCACTTCCTTCCAGAATGAAGGTTGCGTTGATGATTTCTAAAGAGAGGAAAGAACACTCAATAGCCTCTTCACTTGCCTCGACATAAGGGGCCTTGCTAATGACTGTTGCTATAATATCTTCCTCCGCATTGACGGTTATTAACCGTCCATCTGTCACTAATTTTAATTTTTGGTGCAATGAGGAGAGCACCGCTCCTGCCGAGTGTATCCATGGTCTCCCCAATAAACAATTATAAGAGGGCTTGATATCCATCACCAAGAAATCAACTTCATACGTATTTGGCCTAATTTCCAAAGGGATGTCAATTCGCACCATTACTTTCCTTTCAGTTCCATCGAAGGCTCTTACCACATTGTGACATGTTTTCATATACGAGCTATCAATGGGTAGTCTGTTCAATGTAGATAATGGAAGGATGTTTAAAGCCGACCCGTTATCAACAAGTACACTTGGAAGTGTGTATCCCTTGCACCGAGTAGTGATGTGTAAGGCCTTAGTTGACCCTATACCCCCAGGTGGAATTTCATCATCATTGAAGTAGATGAAATTGTCAGCACTGATGTTTTTCACCAACCGATCCAACTTGTTAACGGATATGTCGTGGGTGACATATGTTTCGTTAAGTACCTTCAACAATGCATCCCGATACACCTCAGAACTCAGAAGAAGGGCTAATACTGATATACGTGCTGGCTGCTTACGCAACTGCTCGACCACACTATATTCGCTATGCTTAAGGAACTTTAGGAATTTCTTAGCCTCCTCCTCCCTTACTGGTTCATTGATGGGTATTTCGGTCTCTTTCTTTTTCTCAACATCAATATCTTTTGTTTTCGTGGGCTCCATTCTGATACCCCCCTCTTCATAACGCTTCCCACTTCTTGTATAGGAACCTTTATTTTGCATATCCTTAGACGCACTAGCTATACTCTCCCCCTTGGGTACTGTTACACTGTAGTCATAACTCCATGGCACCCTCTTGTCATCTTTGTAAGGGAAATGAGTGGGTTTATGGATGACAAACTTGGGCCTGGTTTGCGCCCCTACTTCATTATTCCCTGGCAAGGCAATAATAATTCTTGGTCGGCTGGTTCCTTGTTGTTCACCTTCCAGCGCATTTATTTCTCTTTTATGAGAGCTACCTTTAAAAATTTGTAGCTCTTTATTATCAATGAAACCTTGCACCAAGGCTTTGAATTCTTCATAATTTTCGGTCTCATGACCCTCTTTTCCATGGAACTCACAGTAGTTCCCCATTTCTTCTCTTTCTTTCTCAGAGATTATCATACCTCTTTTCACCATCTCTTTCCAAATTACTCTCAAAGGCATTCTCACCTCAGCAACATTTTCCTTAATTATTCTTTCCCTAGTTTTATCAATGGCAGTCACTTCCTGATTGCCATGATCTGGTAACAGATTTTCAGTACTAGGGGTACTGTCGAATCTCACAACCCCCATCTTGATAAGCCTCTCCACAACCTTCTTGAATCCAGTGCAATTTTCAATACAATGCCGCGGTATTCTAGCATGATATTCGCATTTAGCATTTGCATCATACCACTTGGGTAACGGTGGCTGTAGCGATTTCAAGTGAAATGGAGCAATAGTGTGTGCATCGTATAAGCTTTGATAAAGCTCACGATATGTCACAGGGATAGGCGTGAATTGTATCCTCTCCGAATTCTATCTTGATCCCGATTCCGGTCTTCGAGAACTTTGTTGCCCAATCGTAGCCACTTTGGACTGACTAACTGTGACTAGCTTCGAATTGAAGCTACTTGTGTTGTTCACCTCATTGTCTTTTCTTCTCGGGGCTGATCTTTTGGCCACTTCCCCCTCAATTTTGCCACCCCTTATAGCATTCTCTATCATTTCTCCTGCCATAACTATGTCCGCAAAACTTTTGGTAGTGCTTCCAATCATATGATTAATGAATGAAGCTTTCAGGGTGTTGATGAATAACATGGTAGTTTCCTTCTCCAGCAATGGTGGTTGAACCTGCATTGCTACCTCTCTCCACCTCTGTGCATATTACCTAAAATTCTCATTAGGCTTCTTCTCCATGTTTTGCAAAGTAATCCTATCAGGGGTCATGTCAGTCACATGATTGTACTGCTGCATGAAGGCTTGCGCAAGATCCCTCCATGAATTTATTCTGGCCCGGCTCAAATGATTGTACCACCTGGCTACCGCTCCCACTAAACTATCTTGAAAATAATGGATCAACAGCTGATCATTGTTTACGTACCCAGTCATCCTTCTGCAAAACATTGTGATGTGGGCCTCTGGGCAAGTAGTACCATTGTACTTCTCGAACTCTGGCATCTTGAATTTGTGAGGCAGCACTAGGTCCGGGACTAGACTTAAGTCTTTGGCATCAATCCCATGATGATTACTGGCGCCTTCCAAAGTCTTGAATTTTTCTTCCAGCCATCTGCAGCGTTCATCCAACTGTCTTGCAGCTTCAGCTTTCAAATCTTCCTTTTCCACCATATCTAGATTAGGAACGAGAAGATTAGTAGGGTTATCCCCCAAATTAAATCCCGAGCCATTTGGGTAATTCATATGGATCCCAACATCAACTGGCTCATGTTGAGGCCTCACAGTAACAGATGGTCTTCTAGGAGGTGCTTCAGTTTGTAGTGGCACATGAGGCGGAGTGAAACCCGGAGGATGACCCTCACCCTCCTCACCAGTGATAGCCATGGGGGCTTTCCCTTTATCAATGGCCCTTAGAAGTTGAGCCATTTCAGCCATCATATTCTTCTGAGCCTCCAGCATCTGCTCCCTCATGTCATTCTGCATCTTGGCCAACTGCTCTTGCAATTGGTCTTGCATATCTTTTTACAATTGCTCGAACTTTTGATCCATACTCTTAGTTTTAGTACGGGTGCCGTAAGGATGTGTGATTTCCAGATTTTCTTTTCTACCTTTATAAGTAAACTTTAACTAATTAGGGTCTTTCTATAACTTTGAATGCATATGATGTGATGTAATACAAATGCATGAATGCAAAAAGGCATCGATCTCGATTCAATCTCATTTAGAAAACTTTATTTAGAAAAAGAATATCTTTACACATAAATGGATTACAAGTACGCTTTCGCCCTAATGCCCAAAGTTTTAACTCTATCTATTAAAAGGACTAACTCTCATCCTATATCCGACGACGATCCATACATCAGACTCAATACATCAGTTCGTATTGCCAAGTCTTGCACATATTCCGTAACCTCTCGAATCTGGGCTACGGCTTCACCCATGATGTGATCCCTTTCTCTGACCTGTCCTCTAGACTGATGAAGCTCTTCCTTTAGATAATCTTCTCGTGCCTCGAGCTGCTCAATCCGAAGTTCACCATCATGCAATGCCACTTCCAAATCTTCAACCTTACGTTTTAGCTCTTTTAACTCGACCATAGAATCATGGTTTTGATGCCAATGAAGAGATCTTCCAAGCTCAGTTACCTTGGTCTTCAACCTTTTATTTTCTTCCTCTAATGCCAAATTCTGTGACTGCATCTCTTGGAACCTTTTCTCCCAATATTTGGCTCTAGCTTTTTCCTCTTGGACCTTTTTCTGCAATTGATCCGAAGACCCTCCTACTCTCGCTCTTCTCAAGGATACTTGTGCCTTTTTGTAATGCTCTTTCAAATCATCTCTATCCTCCTCAATCTTCCTCTTTTCTTTCCTCTCTTTCTCGACCTCCATCCTTTGAACATCAACATCTAAGCTCAAGTACATTTTTTCTTCTTCAAGTTTTGCTATCCTCTTCTCGAGTTCCAAGTTCCTTCTCTCGAACTCTTGCTTCATGATTTCTAACTCCGAGGGCATCACTCGCAAATATTCCTCTATCGGTCGAGCACATTCCATTTTTGTCATAGGGACATTATTATTAATCCTTCGACTCCTCCACTCAACATATTCTGGCGTTGTAGCAGGACTAATAGCCACTCCCTGCAACCGGCAAGTCTTGTTCCAAGTGCTAGAAACCTCGTTAACCTTTCTCTTGTAATCGGCTCCTCTATATACAAACTCACTTTGAGCCAACCCATGAGTCACTGGTACGAACTGTCTCAATCCATGCTGCTTTAGTACGAGCAAAGGGGCATAACCAATGGCACCCCAAATTCCAAATAGGGGAACCCAATCAAAGCTGCCGCATCGATAAAGTATCTCACCAGGAACTATCCATGGAGCTCTCCGTTCAACATCCCCCGACTGAAGATTCTGAAGTAACGCTATCCAATTTTCTTCTAGCACCTCCATTTTCCTAGAAGATGTTACTGTATGTTTCAACGGGGAGTAATTCTCAAAGAAAACCCGACAAACAATCCCATCAATCAATCAGAAATAACTGAAGAACCAAGCCATGAGTAACTAAGCACACCCTATAAACTTGCCTGCACCAGCCTTCCTACATGCACTTAAGGACCTGAATGTCTCTGCCAAAATCGTAGGGACGGAAGTGACCCTTTAACTGAGTCGATAAAAAAGATCTGTGGTCGCCTCGTCCACATATCCCAAAGCCCTAAGGAAAGCCATCAGTCTATACAAACTTAAGGCAAAAATGTCTACCTTCTTCGTCTTATCAGGGTGTGTCAAAAATCAGATCCTTCAAAGCGTCCCACGAAATGCACTTGCACTCACCTTTTTCTTTATTTCTGGCCGTGATCCATTGCTCGCTCATCCCCATAATAGTCATTAATTTCTTCCAAAAGGTAGGGACACAAGTAGCTCGAGAATAGATCCTATCAACTTGAAACTTGGGACAATGAAGTAAGGCAGTGTACTCCTCCACGGTAGGTACCAAGTCTACTTCCCCAAAAGTGAAACAATTGTATACCGGGTTCCAAAATTGAGAAAGGGCTAGGAACAAGTGCTGATCTACCTTAACAACGAGCAAGTAAGGTAAATCTCCGTAATTGCTGTAGAATAACTGCTTAGTCTTATTACCCCATTGATCCCAAATTTCCTTAAGATCTTGGAGACTATTTTGCGTGACACTAATACGAGTATAATCTAACAGCTCCGACATATATCCCACAGCTATACTATCTCCCTTTTCTAATTGAGTTTGCTCAGACCATCTATGGACGTTGGTGTTGCCCTCCATTTTATCAAGGAGTCTGTTTTCCATAATAAAACTTCCTAACTTAGAAACTGATCGTGAATCGATACCTTTTAAATGCAAAATGACATGCGCAAAACGAAAGAAAAGAAATAGTTAGTATCATATGATATCAATAAATCTCAACAATAATTTATAAAGGGTAATATCTAAAGTTTAACTTTAACTAAGCTGGGTTCTTATGGTTTTTCTATATGAAGTTGGTTCTAAAGTTTGAGGTACCCGAACCAGCAGAGTCCTCGATTCTCACCCATTATAGGCTCATTTGAAACGAGTTCAGTTCAGGGGAATACATTTCCCTATGGCTACACGGAGATGAAAATATCACGAAACCATAGGTACGGATGTATCCCGAAAGTGATCCACTATCCTGCACAGAGGCGAAAACCTCACGAAGGTGTAGTTTCTCACTCCCACTTAAGGGTGTAACCACAACGGTTATGCAAATGTAATGCGTAACAAAATATAGTAACACATGCAATAAATACGAACACATGTAATGCAAAGAGATTTTAAAATTTTTAATTTCCGACATTAAGACAAGTGATAATCAATTATACGGCTTGGCTCTCTTATTACTCCCCAGTGGAGTCGCCAAGCTGTCAAGACCATTTTTAAATCGAGTTTTGGAAAATGAGAATCGACTTTAAGAAAAAAAAAGGGAGTCGCCACCAATCTTTTTAGGTGTGTTTGGATCACCTTATAAAATTTTTTGTTTTAAAACATTAATTTTGATCTACGAAAGTCGAGAAAATAGATTCGAGAGTCGGTTACGTACGAGGAAGGGTTAGCACCCTCGTAATGCCCAAAAATTGGTAACTAATTGATTATCAAGTGTCTTTAAGGTCGGAAATAAAAAAATTTTGAGATGCAATCCTCTTTTAATATTTTTGGTTTTTAAAAATTAGGGTTCACTTATATCAAATAAATCAAAATATTACGTCCAATAAGTTAGGACACAATATTTTTAAGATATTTGGCAATAAGTTAGCCTTTTTGGAAATTCCTATCTTGAAACGACAAAATGCCACATCCAGTAAGTTAGGACACAACACTTTGAAATTCCAATATAGTTACTCGTATTTTTAAAAAAAAAATTAAAAATTTAGAAGGGTACTTGACTATTCGAACTCAATGAGAAAAATTGCAACCCAATAAGTTAGGGCACTACTTTTCTCGAAGTTTCCAAACACCAAACATTGCCTTTTTATTTTTGAAGACTTTGAAGTCTCGTTCTTAAAACCGATGCAAGAAGAAGGATGTTAACATAACATACGAGATAACATGTCATAATAATAGGCAAATAAAAGCAAGATAGCATAAATACCATATATTAATTAACATATATGTAAGAAATAAAACATGGCAAATTTTAAATAAATAAAATATACATAAAGCACAATATATATTTAAGAAGAATAGGTAAATACACAAAAACATGTAATTCGACATATATTTAGACATATTAATAATAAGAAGTGATGCATGATATACAATTTGACAAATATATAAAAAATGGATGAGATAATAAAATGTAGCAATATATACATATTAATTAAACAACATTTAATAATATTATGAAACCAATCATGACATAAAATATATGTTATATAAAAGATTTAATTTGTATTAAAATATAAAATAAAGTGAGCAATTATCGATGAAATATACCTAAAATTAAAAATAATATTTAAAATAAGTTATGTCTAATAATATAATATGAATAAAATATAAGGAAATACAATATAAAATATAATAATATAATTATTATTTTGCATATAAAAATATTGTAAAATAATTAGTATATAATATATAATGTATAAAAACAATTTTAATATATTTATGTAAATAATATATATAATAATAGTGTATATAAGAAAAATGCATATTATAAAGAATATTAAATAATAAGATATAGTATGTAATAATATGATATTGTTCTATATAAAATATAAGATAATAAACATATTTAATAGTACATGAAAATATAGTTATTAATAATGAATTTTGAAATAGTACAATAATATATAAAATACTAATTTTATAGTTTTGGATAAATATACATACATGGGTTTTAAAAATATAGAGGAAATAATTAATAAAATATTTAATACCAATTTAATATGAAAATAATATAAAAAAATATATAATAAATAATAATAATGTGAAATAATATATTATTGAAATGTAAAATAATATAATAATGTAAAGATTTATAAATATTATGTGATAAAATATAAAATATAAAATAATAAATAATAAGTAATAATACATGTTAAAATATACATTAATATGATAATAGAGAATCATGAAGTAGTATGATAAAATATAATATAAATAAAAGTAAATAATAATATAATAAATAATACAAATAAAATACTTAATAATAATAATTTCAAAATGGTATTTTCTAAATAATATAATAATAAAATTAATATTTTTATATAAGGATTAATATATAATGAATACCAGGTGAAAATAATCCTAAAATATATAGGTTTATAAAAATTAAAAAAACATAGGATTAAATTTAAAATTTTGTAAAATTATATGGGTGAATTTAGAAATATAAAACTAAATCAGGGATTTAAATGAAACGTGTGCAATAGGTTAGGGACTCATTGGGCAAAATACCCTATTCCCAAGGGCAGCGTCGTTCGTATCTACTCAAAATGGCCCTAAAGACTAAATTGAATTGGAATACGAAATTATGGGCTAAATTAAAAATAAATTGGATTTAAATAAAACAAACAGAAGGACCAATTGGGATATTTCCCCAAATATTGAAAACACGCGGATCTTCCCCGGGTTACGGGTCAACACGCGGATCTTGAGGCCTAAAAACGACGCCGTTTTATGCTTATAAAGTTAAATCAAAACGGTAGCGTTTTATCTAGGCTATATAAGCCAATTTTAAAGCTTTAAAAATCATTTTGTACTTCTGTCTAAAAAAAAAATTAAAACTCTCTGCAGAGGAGTAAGAAATGGTTCCCGGCTCCGGCCTTTGGCTACAGTGCAGTGCTTGCACACGCGCCGTCGTACACGGTGGTCTGAAGGTTTAAAAACCTTCGTCCTTCCACAGGTAACCTCTTTTCTTGTAAACGTTACTTTTTTTTAAAAAAAATAACAAGAACAATTCATATATTCATAGAAAAGAAAATGAAGTCTGGAAAATAATCACCTTCTGAAATATTATTGCAGATATTTTGTGTACAATGTTTTTGTGATGTTTTTTTTTCTATCTATGTGTATCCACCCCCCCTTTTTTTTATAGATTTGAGAAAAGGCTTTATAGCCTTGATTTACTGTCTATTTTGGAAAGAAATCGAAAGATTTCTTTCCAACCTCTATTTACTGCAATCTTGCTTTGATTTCTTTCCTTTTCTTGTAGGTGACCGCGAGGATCTCAGTGATTCAAGGATTGCTGGCGTTGATGGAGGCCTGGAATCTGGTGGTGAGGATTCGTGGTGACGGTGAGGCGCTGATTACGGAGGCAGAGCCTTGAATGGTGGCCTCGATTCGGGAGCTAGACAGACGAAAACCGAAGGGTCGTTTGGCTTCTAGAACCTTCTGTTTGCGGCACGAGGAGGAAGGAGTTAGGGTTGGAGACCCTAGCTGGTAAATTTAAGTTTTGAGCCCCTGTTATTTGGGTCTGGTTTGGGTTTTCAGTGTAACGAGTTTATTGGTAGTAGTAGTAGTTTCTTTGGTCAGAATCGGGCATAAGGTCTTAGGCTAATTTGGGTCACATGAATCATGAGTTTTGGGCTTATCAGGCTTTGAGGCCTATTTATTTGTAAATGGACTCTAATGGACTTTTTAAATAAATAAATAATTATTTATTTAATTATTTTATTCTATTTTTAGCCCGGTCAAATTTGGGCTACTACAGATTCCACGTATGGTATATTCTCTATTATTATATTTTAAATAGGTTATTATATTATTGTTTTAATGGGATTGTGATAGGCCTTCTATATTAGTAAGTCTTAAACATAAATCTATTGAAGGAAGAGACTTGCATAGTGACTGCCTATAAACATGTTATCGTTTATAGTATAGATATTACACCAAAAATATATTAAATTAAATTTTCGGTGTCCTCAAGTGTACAGTCAAATTGTAATATAGTAAAGTTTACAACGAAATAATGGTAAGTATTCCGAGGATCTTACCCAAGGAATTACAAATTGAAGAAATTGTCGTTAAAGTAATTTAAAAAATAATTATTAATCTAATTGAGTCACGAATTAGTAGTGCGAATCTAAATTAAAAGATGAATTAAACTAATTAATTTTATAAACCTAAATTAACCTAATGAATTAAACTAATTGAGTATGTAATCTCACAAGTTGACCCATTCTAAGGTATGTCTATTTACCCTTCCTTTCTATAAGAGAATGTTAACCATTTTGGCAGATACCCCCTCTTTCAGGACAGTATTCCTTTAGTCTAATTCATCCTTATTTGGAAGTGTGACTTTTAAAGAAACAGTTCGCCACAATTAAAAACTTATTTATATATGGATTTCCCTTTTTATTTGTTTTTTTGGATCCTGAATTTTCATCAATGAACCATAAATACCAATAAGCTATCAAGGCTTTTGTTCATCATAAATATTCTCAAAATAACATTCCTTACAAGATAAAATTTTCAAAGTGGTGGTATTTTACAAAAAACCTAACACCCCCAGTAATTACATGTTAACCCTAAAAATTTATAAGGCTCACAAATAATCGTTGATCTAACTATATCCCTTCAATCACCACGCTTAACCTAAGAATCTGAAAGGAAGAAGAAACTGGGTAAGTTCATAAGAACTTAGTGAGTTCCTAGGAAGGACAACCTCACCACGATTACTATCAGGCAAAAAAATTTAAGAAATAGAGGGATATGTTTATTTTGCCCCAATTGGTCGATACATTCCTATGGTTTTCACTTCAATTGGTGGATAACTCTACAATTCGAAACTACCTCTTGGCGAACAACACCATTTTCTTTACTCACGTATGACAATCACGGACGCATCTAATCCACGAATACCCCACTTGCGTGGTTTACTCTCTATGACAGACAAGCTTATTGATCATACACTCATACAATGCATGACACCATATGCACCCTTCCTCTTTTTACTCCCTTCCTTTTGCTAGCTTCTGATCCCCTATTTTTGAAGAACTAAATTTATTCATGTATCTTCAAATCTACTCATCTGAGCTATAGAATAACAATTCCTTCGTATCCTCCTAACTCCCCTCCTTGTAGGAACACTCTAGTGTTCTCCCACAAGGTCAAGTTTTCACCAATTACGGTTTGTAACAAGTGTCATTTCGGAGACAAAATTCATTATCATGTATCTTTTTTTTATCATTATACACAATATCCCTTTGATACCTCTATTTACCCATCTAGATACGAAGCTTGTGCACCAAGGTAGGAGTACTCATACTGTGCATATATCTAGGTTTTTTGGGCTTGTTCGAACATAATTAGCAATCCATGCACTGGCAGTTTGCATGAGACTTCTCAGACATAGACATCAGAAGCAAACGACTAAGCCACTTACCTGACTATACATAGTTTAGAAATAAACGATTTAGCATATATACTAGACACAGGTTATAAAGGAATTCAATAGAATACTTTACTTAGAGCTTTATCTACTCTACTATTGGTTCTTTTCCTTTGCCACTGAGACCCTCTCCTGTTTCTTTAGCTAAACAGTAAAACAAATCCTTTAATCATAAAAAATAACCAAATACATAAGATACAACAAGAATCTATAAACATACAAATAATTTCTGGTTAGGAGTTTCCTTCCTACCCACTAGTAAAGGAAATCCTACCAATCTTCATTTAAATCAATCACTACTTATATGGTAAAACTTAAAGAAATGTGAATTTACTAGTAGAAAACTAGCACCGAAATTCTCCTAACTTTTATAGCTAATATCCTTGTTAGCAGCAAAGAACTCTCTTGGTTTCTTTGATGATAACAAAGTCTGGTGGAGAAATTGAATCAGAAATCTTTTCTTTACTGCCACGCAATCCTATTTATAGTTAACCTATGGTTGAATCCAAATCAGATTTATCTCTAATCATTACTTGTTCTTACACACTTTCACTAATTAATCACATCTTACGAGACTTTACAAGTGTCCTAATTACTGACACGTTACCTCCGTGAGAATGCTAGGTGACATAAACATATCCTGCAAGTCATCATACTTACTTAAGTAATGATACTAGAACATGGGTGACGATTTTAATAGTGGGAAAAGTCCACCGAATAAGGTCCTGGCCCTACTATAGCCTTCCTAACACTAGGACTGGTACTTCACATAATTAGCGAAGTTCTTTGTAACTCTCCGTGATGAAGTTATCACCTCACCATTCTAGGTTTCAAAACTTAGGTGGCCTCTACAAGCGTAGTCTCTCAACCCAATCCAATTTGCCTAATCAAGGTGTGACAACTTTGCCACCCTAAAAATTAATTTTGTCCCCAAAATTTTGTACCTAAGAAAAGAAATAAGGTTTTCTTTTATGAGGGTTATTTGTATTTAAGATGACGATAAGTAGTATGAGAATGAGTTTTAATGGTGTTCTTATGCTTTGTAAGTAGCGATTGTTGCTGTTTTCGTGTTGGATGTCTGGATTTATAACTTTAAACTACAGTAGGTGAGAACTAGGTGAGTACTATATTGACTCCTACTTGTGTACTATTCATATTGTGAGTCATCTATAGAAAATTGATTGAACTATGGATCCGAAGTCACGAAAAGTATAGTATGTGATGATTGGTGTAGAAGTATTGAAATATTAAAATATGACTGAGTATGTATATTTCTAAAATGTATGCTATGAGATGCATGTCCTGTTTGGGTGTATGTTAGTAAAGTAAAATGGTTGAATTTAGGTTGTCAATGCATGAAGACTCTATCAAGTGAGTTTGTGTTTGTTCTCTGCGGAGTTGTGAAAAAGAGGTCTGTCGAGACTTTAAACGTGAACTCTAAAATGAAACTTTGAAGGAAAATTCCATTGCCATGGCACCCTTCTGAAAGGAATTAAAGGATGGTGACTACCTAATAGGGTTCTCTACGTGTCTTAGGACAATAATGGACAAACCTCAGTATTGTGAGTTTAGGCAAATCCATGTCATAAACACGTAAGGAAAGAATAGCCTTTGTGGCAAACTCTGAAAGAATAGCCTTTGTGGCGAACTCTAAAAGGAATCCATTTGTGGAATATTCTAAATGGATCGCCTTAGTGGCATATTCTATTTTAATGTTTGTATGGCGTTCTACTTAGGCTATGTAGTGTGAACTGCTAGGAATATCTAGTAAGCTATGAATATGAATGCTTGCCTCTATTATAAGGTATTGAGGTGATTTAAAATAAGAGTTGAATAAAGTTGTAAGAATTTCGTGCAGAAAGAAATGTACATCTATTTGTCAAGAAGGGTATCCGCCATAGTGAAATGTAAATATGAAAAGTGAGAAGTATGACATCTTCTTCTAAAACTATTTCGAGCCAGAAAAAATGCTATTTTTGAGATAGGGGATACTATTATAACATGATATGGAGTTCATCTGAATGCTATAGACCGTGAATTATCAGTATGTGATTTTGTGTAAGTATTCGCCAAGACAACGTCAATAAGCAATTGTTTGAGAGAAGAGTATGGGATAAAGTATGGATTGTTGGAAATGGTTTATAAGTGTACATTTTTTTATGAAAGTATTATAGGATAAGAGAATTATAAAATGATGGAAATAATTCTCCAGTTAATTAAATATGAATGACTAAGTATAGCAGGGGGTATGGTAATTAAACTATACATGAGCGATAAGCTTGTATGATGTCAGTCGTAGTAAATGATGCAGATTAGAACTAGACTCATAGATGGTGGTGAAGTGGGTTGTTATACATACAGTGGATTGTGGTGGAGTCTTGAATATGCCCTTCGAGTTTGTCTTAAAAATGATTTTTCTATCTTGCAAAGATCTGTAACAAATTTGATGTAATAAGTTATTTATCATACATTTATTCTAAATCCCCAAATGTTAAGTTTTACTTTTTAAAATTTTTGTTAACAGGTTAAAATAAATGAGAAAATGTAAACTATTTTTTATAAATGTTTTGTATCATTTTGTAACACCTGAAATCTAAACCTGTTGAATCGGGTCGAGTTAAGGGGGTTAAAAGTTTTGGTATCAGAGTCAAGTTCAGTCGGTTCTCAGACAACTCTTATGGAGAAAGCCCTATATGCATAATATGTTGAACCTGGTAGAGGTCCTCAGGTATGATTGAATTATCTATAATAATGTAGATGTATGAAACAATAATAGTTTAATGAAGAGAAATATTGCTGAAATAAAGAGACAAAGGATAGGTAAAAGTTTGGTTTCTTTACTAACTATAAAATTTATTACAAAGTCATTGAAAAATAAAGCCGATGATTGAACAAAGAAAATCTCATTCCTTTTTCTTGTTAGACTGGCTGGCGGGTTCAGATGGGATCTCTTTAGTTGGAGGAGGATCTTTAGGATTTTGACCCTCAAATATCGAACCCTCTTCATTATCTTCTGCATTAGGTGTATTGGGAATGAATAAGTCACCTGATTGTTTCCATTCTCTCTGAAGGGCTTCCCACTCATCACCTTCAGGATGGTAAACATCAAAGTTAGGTGAACTTGAGAAAATATCCTTAAGGCAGTTGAAATCTACCTAACTAAGATTAAAGGGGCTTGTAGCCATTTGAGCGTGCGGAATCAGATTTGACCCCTATTCAGGCAAGGCATTAATAAGATTTTTCTGAGTATCTTTTTAAAATTTTCTAAAAGTTTCTTCATGGGATTGATGAAGACTTTCTAATTCTTCCATTGGGTTTTCCTCCTGGACTTTGAATTTTTCATCCAAAATGGACTTTTCAACTTTCAGCTAATTGATCTCCTCTTTTAATCATTCATTCTCGATCTCAGCATCTTTGTACTTACTCGTCAAAATTACAAGTCGGGTATCCAGTCTTCTAATTAGATTGTTAGATTCATGATTTGGCATAGCTCAACCAAAGACACTCTATAGAATTGGACGTTACGTAAGAGGAAAAAAACTTCCTTTGAATGTAGAGGAATTAAACCCAATTTTTGTTGAAATATAGAGTTAAGGGAAATAGAGTTTGGAATAGACTCCAAAAGATTCCACCAAGGAAAGATCCTTCCTAATTCAGTAGAAGAAAAATTTTGTGGAGGAAAACGAGGATCAATAGAATGAATTACAGGTAGTGGCTTTATGAGATTTTCTATGAGAGGAGGATCAGGAAATTGTATTGGAGAGTCTAATAGATGGAGATTCTTCAAGTAATAAAGGAATGTTGGTCAAAACAAGAATTGAGGGAGAATGAGTAACTGCAGTGGCAGACTCTTTACCTAGTTTATGCGGCGGTTGTTGCTATTTTCGTGTTGGATGTTTGGATTTGGAACTTTGAACTGTAGTAGGTGCGAATCATGTGAGTACTATACTAACTCATGCATGTGTACTGTTCATATTGTGAGTCATCTATAAAAAAATTGATTGAACTATGGATTTGAAGTCATGAAAAGTATAGTATGTAAAGATTGGTTTACGAGTATTGAAATATTAAAGTATGGCTGAGTATGAATATGTTTGAAATGTATGCTATGTGATGTGCGTCTTGTTTGGATGTATGTTAGTGAATTAAAGTGGTTGAATTTAGATTGTGTCTTTAGAATTAAGCCTTTCTTTTATTTCCTTTTATCTCTTAAGTTTTTTATTGAAACAAGTGGAACTTAAGTGCCGGTGAGAAAAAAAATCTCAAAACTTCATTAAGATGAGAGAGAGGACAATGACCCTTTGCGTGATATTTCCATAATGACTCATCCCATCAAAGGGCTCGAGTTTCTTTGGAAGAGCAATATGTTTGTCTCTGGTAAAGTTAAAAGCAATGGTGATGGGCAATATGTTTGTCTCTGGTAAAGTTAAAAGCAATGGTGATGGTGAAGTTAACTTCTACATCTATAAGATTGGGTAATGTAACAGTGAGATTAAAATCAATAATAGGGTGTTTGTTTGGATTCATACATAGCTATAGCAATGAGCTGAAAGTATAAAATGACTGTAAGGATATTAAATTTAATTATATATTTAAAAGAAATAACTATATTTTATAGTAAATAAAAATATATACTGATTTTTTATTTATCTTAAAGAATAATTTTATTAATAATTAATTACATTTTCATTAATTATATTTGTATTGATTTTTTATCATTTATCTTATTCTTATTTATGATTAATTCATATAAATTTTATTATAAAATTTAAATATTTATTAAATTATTATAAAACTCAAATATACATTATATAATAAAATAGTAAATTAATACAACCTTTTTATATATTTATTTTAAATATTAAAATATATTGAAACTATTTTATATTAAATAATAATTAAAAATTTGATAATGGGTTTATATAATTATTAGATTATTTTATAATAATAAAATTTATTTAATTATATAATACTAAACTTTATAATGTTTATTTTTTATATTTATTGTATGAGAAAATATTTAGTACATTGTTAGTGGAGTTTTTAGACTCCACAAGCAGGTTTAGGGGAGTTTACAAGTGTCATATAGAGGTTAATTTATATATATATATATATATATATATATATATATATGCTAAAACAATATTTGAGAAATTAGACTGAATTTCTAAAAATTTACTGATTTACATCGTTTTTTGAGAGAGAAAGGAAAATGCATCCTATAATGTGCGTTTTCATTGCCACATCAGTGAAAATGCGCCCTGTAGAACGCGCGATTTTATTCTCTCTCCTAAAAATGCGTCCTGCAGGGTGAGTTTTCACTTAGCTAAAAATTGTTTTTTTTTTCTTGCGGTTGGAAATTAGAGGTTTATAGATTTATTTTTATCCATGTTTGAGATAGACATGGTTATAGTTTTAAGGAATGTTTGAATTTACAGTGGTGTCGTGGAGCTAGGTGGCTTACAAATTTCATCTTCCATGTGAGTATAGAGCCTTTACCTGGGAAGTTGGATTGTATTCCAACTCAAGGTCCCAGTTGGCGGTGATTATACGATCTGGGGTTGAAGTATAACTAGGGCTTCAAGTTTACAAAGGTTATGCTATCATGGGATGGAGCATAAATGGGGTCGTTGTTAACGATGGTTATGTGGGCATGACAACCAGTTTTTCCTCGTCAGAGGAGGTTGCTTTATAAAACCCAAACAGATGTACGAAGAAGAAAAATGCAGTGTCCATTTTAGTATAATCAAGTACTTTTATCCATGTCCACCAAAGGTGATGCCCTTATTGTTAAAACCTGTGTTATAATTAGGGTGTAACAGATTTTACTAACAGGGTCACTTCCGTGTGGGTTTTATAAAGCATGCTCCTTTGACGAGAAGAAATTGGTTGTCACACTCACATAACCACCACAAACTAGGTACCCAGTTATGCTCCATATTTGATAGCATAACCTTCGTAACCTTGAAGCCCTAGTTACACTTCAACTCGAGATAGTATAATCACTGTCAACTTGGATCACGAGTTGCAAAGTGATCCTAGTTTCTTGGGTGATGGTGCCATACTCACATGGAAAGTGACATTCGTGGGTTACCGAGCTCCATGACATCATTGTGAACCCAAACACAACTTAAAATTATTGCCGTGTCTCCCTCAAAGCGAGGGAAAAATAAATCTTTAAACTAAAAAAATTTAACATGCAAGGTAAAAAGAAAAATGCAATTTAGGATACTGAATTAAAGGATAGGAACATACATTTATATAGGGGATGGGGCGGCTTAAAAAGGGGATTTTTTTAATCCTAAGTTGCAAGGGCTCAGGGGCACAAGAAATCAAGTTGGTTGGAGGGTTGAAATGGCCAAAGAGAAAACGCTCCCTATAGGAGGCATTTTCATTTGACATGTCAGTGAAAGCGCTTCCTACAGGAAGCGTTTTCCTGCCACATGCTAGTTGAAAATGTCTCTTGCAGGGAGCGTTTTCTCTATAGCCATTTCAACCCCCCAACCTAGTCAGTTGTGTCTGTCATTAAGCCCTTGCAACCCAGGATTCCCAAGATAAAAATAATCTCTCTTTCCCCACCTCATGCCTTTATGGGGGAGTGTTTTATCCCCCACAAAAGAGCTCTATAGAATAAACTTAATACAGACATTTGACTTTCCATACCAACCTTCAAAGCATATTGTTAATCTGAAGGATACTTGGCTTTAGAAGTAATCGGCGTGTTGTGAAAACTTGAATTTTGTCTCTAAGTTATTTTCGAAGTAAAGTTAATTTGTTAATTTACGTGTAGATTTAAGGTTTTGGGTGATGAGTACTATATTTTTTTTTAATATTTTATCGATTTTAAACATGTGGAACTGGTTATTTCATTGAAGATGAGTAGAAGAATCAGAGCTCTTATCCATTGCCATGTTCAAATTAGTGAGAACTAAATTAGCCTTAGTTTTGTATCGAGACAACCTAAAGATTTGACATTCATTAGAACCATAAAATTAAAAGAGCTTCAAATAAGGATTAGGCACAAAGTAGGGATTCAGAGAAGAATTTCGAGCCTAAAAAGTAGATATATTTCGTCATTGGAATCCATTAGATATACCATTTTTTAGATAAATAGGAGCAATGATCTAGAGCAAGTGATCGAATCTCATTGTTCTAGTTGGAATGTTTTTGCTGGAGTTGTATGCCGACCTTGTTGAGGAGGACGAAGGTGGTCTGAGCTCAATTACACCGCGTCCACCGAATCTCATGCCCAACCAAGAAGATGAAAGTCCCACTGCACTATTGTGCGATGGATTCACTTCGTTGCAACAAAACTCATACCAAGACTTGCTGAAATCATCATCAATGGTGAGGCATTCATTGGCTTCACCCTTCGATTATTAGGATAGGGGACATTCGGGGGTATTTGGTCACTAGACCAATGACACAACCGCATGATATTCAATTAATGCCTTTGATGTTAATTTCGGCATGCCGATGTTCAACACTAGTAACAATCAGATGGGCATCCCATCAGGTTACTAGAGTGGGTCAAACAATAGTTATTTTGTGGTTGACATCGGATTTACAAGAACAAATGGTATACTCCTAACAACCTCTACCAGTAAGGGCACATCCAACCTTGGATTTGCAACCAGGGTTGATAATGAAGAAGGAGAAGAGAACAAAGAGGATGAAGAAATAGATAATGACCCAATAGAGGTGGTGAGGCTCGATGGTGCAAAAATTGTGGTAATTTCAGAATTAGATCCCATTCCTACTAAACCAGAAGACAGCGGGTCTGACGGTGGAGCTGTAGACATTGCTTGATAGGATAACCTAGGTTTTATGGTGTACCAGCCCCCACCACACTTGTGAACTCTTGATCTTGCTGCTGAAGGAGGTTTAGATCATAAAAGACCAAGGCATGCATCTTTGTCAACAAATTTTGACCATTTAGTGGTTAGGATGGAGTTTGACTTCAAAGATGCATTTTTAGCTATTGTCAAGTGGTATAGCATACAAATTGGCATCAACTTCATTGTTACATGCTCTCGTTCCTAGGAAAATGAGGTGAAGTGTGCAATGCATGAAATAGGATGTCCATGGAAAATCATGGCATTTGTGAGGAAGAAGTTGCCATGGACTATCAGGAAGTTTATCGCATCACATACATGTGCTGTAGTTGGTATGTATCATGGTTAACATCGACATGAATTTTGAAATTTTTTTTGACATTCTACTATGTATGGTGACCCAACTTATTATTTTTCAGGCATGTCAAACAATCATCCAAAATTGGATTCAGATATGATATCTAACTTTATATTATCCATGGTAAAAGCGAGTCCTAAGATTTCGATCCCTATTCTGATTGCACACATCTGCAGCGAGTTCGATTACACCGTGTCCTACCATAAGGCATGGTTGGCAACGCAGAAGGAATTAGAGAAGATGTTTAGTGGGTGGGACAAATCCTCAAATGAAATGTGGCAATTGTGTCAGGTACTGGAGCAGTACGTAGCAAGTTTCGTAACTGAGCTACAAATGGAGCCCATGTATTACAACAATCACTTGGTCCCTAGAAAAAGAGTTTTCCACCATTTTTTCTAGACTTTTAAGCAATGTGTAACTGCATTATGATATTGTAAGCCACTTGTCCAAATTGATAGCACATCCCTATATCTTTCATGAAATGCCAAAAGCCCAAACTAGCCTTTCCTTAGCTCGTAGAAGGTCTTAATGAATCTAAAGCTTCAACACAATAATTCACAGAATAACACAATCAACAATTAGCTAAGGATTCACCTTAAATAATAAAAAACATAAGCCTAAGCTATGTTCTCAAGTAACCAAAACCTTTGACACATCAAACTTAAAACCTAATTATCTCAATCTATACTCAATCATTTTTCCTAAAACTGATTCCTTTTATCTAATTATTCACCCATGACTACTTCTCAACCTTTAAACTACACAAAACTACCCAATTCATGCTATCAAAATTTTTCAACAAGTTATGGCTATTTTCAAAAAAATTCATTAAAACCCAAGAAAGTTTGGAAACTTTTATCTCATCAAAACTAATTGAAAAACACTTTGAAACTACGTTTTTTTCCCAAAATCCCAAAATTCACCATTAATGACTAAAATTTTGGCTTTTATTTAAAACATGCGATTCAATAGCTAAAAACTCAGTTTTAAAGACTAGATAACATTAAAAACTAATAGAAAAATGAATTGTTACCTTCAATGATAAAAAATCGAGCGTTTGATCAAAAACCTGAAAGCTAAACAATGGAGAAATTTATGGTGTTTTTGGATGTTTTTCTTGAAATACTATGGAGGTTTTTGGCTTAGCTACTGATAGGAATAAAAAAGATGAAGGTTTAATAAATAAAATTAAAGGAGAGAACTTGGGAGAGCAAGGGATGACAACAAAGAGTGAGGGAGATGGTTATCGTGACAATAAAACTGTAGGTGGGGATATTATGTTGATTTCAAAATTTTGGTAAAATAGCTTCATAAACACAAAATTTGAACCCTTTTACAAATTAGTCCTTATTTTAAAATTGAAACCTTTTAAGTATCTTTTTCCAAAATTGATTTGATTTTCAAAATGCCATTGACAAAAAAAAAAAATTAAAATACCATGCTAACGAAAATTTTGAGCTCACTAGTGCTAAAACCCCTAAAATACCCTAAAAATCCTAGGTCCTATTTTGGGGTGTTACAATATTGTTTACGGGATCCATGAGGAACTAAGCATCTGATGGCGGATTAGCGAGTGGATGTAAGAATAGTTAATTTCTATGTGGGGTTTCTTAGCGGATTAATTTTTTAGGATAGGAATAACTTAAACCCTAGGAAGTCATCTAGGTGGGAATTAACCTAAAATTGATATTGCCTATCTGTGGACCCTTTACCCCAATCCGGTCTGGACTGTGAGGTCGAGAGATAAGTAGTTCTTGTCGACTTGTTAGTTTAGTGGAAGATTGAGAGATCTTGATAGGTTAGCGACTAGTTGATTGAGTAGAATCTGAAATACGAAATAGTTATGACCACTAAAGCGAGTTAGTCTCCCATGCTTAGATTTGATTGAGTCAGCATATCAATTCTTCAGTTTTATTATTTTATGCAATTTTATTTCTTCTCTTATTGAAACAAATATGTTTTATTTTATATTCATCGTACTATAATTTATTTAAATTACTAATTAGATCTATTTACATTTAGGTTAATATTAATTTATTACTTGCCTCCCTTGGGTACAATCCTTGGAGTACTCACCTGCTTCATTGTAAATCTATATTACAACTTAACCCGTATACTTGCGGAACCACTTCAATTCCATATTTTTAGTAGCAAAATTCATACTCCCAGTATTAGTACAGTGAGAGGTGGTCATTTTTTTGGTGCTATTGCTGGAGAGGCAACCCTATTAAATTAGTTTTATTTTTTGTGTCTAGTAGAATAATTAGGAAAATTTTAAATTATAGATATAGTTTTTATTTTTATTTTTACTAAAATTTTTGTTTTTCTTTGTGGTTTCGGTGTATGACCCACAATAGGGGAACAACAATAAAGCCATCCACTGATTTGGAAAGAATAATTCGTAGAATTTATCAATGAGAAAATCTGCTCTTCGATGACCCTGACAAAGCTAACATACAAGATCTACCACCACTACTACAACTACCGTTAAACCCACCACTGGCACGAGAAGAAAGAACTTTACGGGATTACGCACTACCAAATCTATAACAACACATTTTTCAATGGTGTCGAAAATGGTGGTTTCGGGGCTAAAGTTTTAGACTAGTTGTTAACTCCCTTTTAGTAACCGTTTCAGTCGAGGTAAGTTCGTATAAGGATTGAAATCATTATTTTCTATTTTGGATGAATGTAAATAGATATTTATGCTATGTTTAAAGTTAATTGATAAAGGTGTGATAAATTATTATTATGGATCAACTAGAGAAATTAATCAAATTAAAGGATATGCGAACAATTATTAATATGATTGGTGAAACTGCATTTGGTGATCAAGAATTATAGACTGCCTCTTTATATGTCTACTTTGATTAAGGTAAGTTCATAGTGTTTTGATACGTAAATGTAAATATCTTGTTACTATATCATTGTTTGTTAGTTAGTTGAATATATGTTTAAGAAATTTCATTTATTATAATTGGAAATCAATTATTAAAAATGAGTACATATGAGAATGAATAGTTGATGAAAGCATTTTTGTGATTTCATACTATTGATATGAATGAAATGGAGTTAATGTAAATATAAGAAAATGATGAAGTGCTTCCGAATGATGAATATGTATAAAAGTAAGGAATTTATACTTTATGCCCGATTGAACGTAGTAAACGCTTAGGATACGATTGGCATGCCAATAGGGTTAGTATGCATGCTTGTAGGGGATTGCACTTCGATGCCTTTGTTTGCACTTTGGTGCCTCTATTACACTTCAGTGTCTTTCTTTGCACTTCGGTGCCTCTGTTACGCAATTCCAATGCTTCTGGTGTGGTGTAGTTACCTGAGTATCCGAGTCAAGTTACTAGTTCATCGGGCTATGAAATAATGGAATTACAATTTATTTATGGGCTTATATATTATGGCATATTTATAGTGTTGGTAAGTGAAATATATTTTAATGAGTTTCTTAGTTACATGTTTGGATTGTTACTTTTGAGTAAATGTGATTTATTATATAAAAATTCCTTTGTAATGGAGGTTGTTTTAATGTATTTGGATTGAAAAGGTAACATTTGAATTATGTGGATGAATGATCTATATAGTGAAATTTTTTTCATAATTTGAACAGGTAATTAAAGCTTTACAACGTATATGACTATATGGAATGATCTATGATTTAAAATAAATATATGGAATATATTATAAGTATAGTTAAAAGAAAATCAAGGTATATGCCTTGATTGGGTTGGATTTATATGTGTGTTGCTTCACCTACTAACCTTGTGAGGTATGGTGTATAGGAAAAGGAAAATTTGGTCTATGACTAAATGGGATTACTCATGGTTGATTAATTTAATGCAATTGGTAAGGTTAATTTCATTTATATGAGCTTACTAAGTACTAGTTGCTTATATAGTTGTTTTCTTTGTTTTGTAAAGCATCGAAAAGCTCGAGCGATTGGAATCTTCGCCGGAGCATGATTACATTATCTATCAATCCACTTTGGTAGCTTTTGAATATATTGAAATGGTTATAAGTGTCATGTATAGGGTTGTATGTCTATTTGGTTTGTATTGGATTGTGCGAAACCTTTATATGCCTTAATGATTTTGTTGATGTTTTGTATATGAAGTGTATTTATAAGATGTTAATGGTTGTGCATGGCCTTTTGAAATTAGGAAGGAAATGATTGATTGAAATGTTTTTGGATGTGGGTTTTTTTTTCATATTTGAAGTATGCTAAATGATTGAACTTATGATGTTAAATTTATTTAGGATAAGTGTTTGAAATGTGGTGCCTTGGAATGACATATTGGTTAGAACATATAGGTTGGTTGAATTGGTATGTTTTGTATATGTTAAATGTGTGTTTTGGTATACAAGCAAAGGTTTTGAAATAGCTTGTTTTAATAGTTAAATTTGGAGCACATGGCTTGGGACACGGGCTGTCACACGGTCGTGTGCCACACAGGTCACCTCACATGGCCGTGTCTCATTTATATTTTAAGTATAGGTTTCACACAGTCTAAGACATGACCATGTGTCTCAATACTATTTTTCACACAATTTAACACACGATCGTATGACCCAATTTCGAATAAACACACGGGCGAACACACGGGCTGGGACATGACCCTCTGTCCCTATGTAGAATGCCCATCCGGTCTGAGCCATGTCATACGGCCGCGTGACCCTTGCTTTCTAAATTTTTTAGGTTTTTCTTAAAATTTCCTAATTTATTCAAAATGATTTCCGATCATCTTTAAATTGTTTTTAGGGCATCAAAAACTCGATTTAAGGCCCAAATGTGTATGTTTGTTATAATTGGAATGAGTTATTTAAAATTTATACTTAATTTGAATTATTTTTCTATTTTGAAGTTTAAGGTTATGTTTTGTACATTAACACTCTGTAACCCTAATTTAGAGATGGAGAGGGTTAAGGGTACTACACTTAGTGATATTAGAGCTACAGCTTAGTAGATTTTCAGACTAAACGTAGCATATCTGGTGTCTAGAAATACATGTCATTTTATAACTTGTGATAGTATGACGTCTCCTAACTTAATTTGACTACGTTTTTCATTAGGTAAAATGTGGCTTCCAACCAAGCTAATTTCGATGAAGCTAAAAGTTATGTTCCAGTCACCGGTCAAGGGGATGTTGTAACGCCCCCTTACTCGAGACCGTCGTCGGAGTCGAGCGTGAGACATTACTAAACTTATTTTAGCATTTAAACAAGTTCAAACAATTCTCGTAGTAAACTGTCTATCTGCGTCACTGTCCAATTCTGTAAATTTTTCCTGAAACTAAACTCATATATCTACTTACTAATTGTTTTCTAGAATTTTTGGTTGGTCCAATTAGTACAATTTATTAGTTAAAGTTTCCCCTATTTCAGTGCTAGACTGCTCTTACCTCTGTTCACTACAAACCACTTTTCTCTCTGTACAGAATTCAGATGACTATAATGTTTATTTCCCTTAAAAATATACTCAATAAAGAATCTATACATATAAAGTATGACTCCTAATTATTTTTTTACAATTTTTAGTGAATTTATAAAGTCAGAATAGGGGATTCAGAAATCACTCTAACCCTATTCCATCAAAACCCAAATATCTCATGAAATACAACTCATTTACCTTTTTTGTTTCTTTCATATGAAAATAGACTTAATAAGGTTCAATTTCATATTTTACTCATCATCTAATTCTATCTCTAGTATTTTTAGTGATTTTTCAAACTCACGTTATTACTGCTGTATGATACTGTTTTATAGCAAATTTTACCTTATTATGAATTTCCATGGATTAAATAGCATAACAAGCATACATAACACCAAATATGATTTTTTTTTTGATTAGCCATTCCAATGGCTAATATTTACCAAGAATTTCCTTATCGTTCAATAGCCATATCATAAGATTATATACACAAAATGATTATAGTGCTATACATGCCATATTTCAAAGTATACTAGCCACTATACCAAAATGGTCCTCGTGTAGTGGGAACGAGCCTCTGACCGTTCCCGACTTCCAAGCTAGCTTGTCAAAACTACAAAGAATGGAAAGGAGGGAGTAAGCATAAATGCTTAATAAGTTCACATGCAAATAGCAAGTAACATAATCATGCAATCCAACATAAAACATCATTTGCATAAACCACACCAAGATATTCATGTTACATTTGCATTTAATATATTACTACGATTTCATCATACCAAGTTCTCAACCCGAGGGTCTAAGCACATACCTGTCAAATTTTCTCATTCACCACACTTACCAACATGTCACCTTCGTTTTAGGTATTCTCCTTATTCACTTAAGATTCACCTGTTGAACACATCAGAATATAATTTAAATACAAAGATTTCATGCACGTAAGTGCCATACTCGCAGCTAGACAAACTCAATAGCCTGCAGAAATTATGTAGCCAAGCTACCATGTAACCCGCCAATAAGTGAACTCGGACTCAACTCAACGAGCTTGGGCGTTTGCATCCATAAGTGAACTCGGACTCAACTCAACGAGCTCGGATGCCTAGTTACATCTCACGAACTCGGACTCAACTCAACGAGTTCAGAACTCAAATATCCTAGTGACATGTCACTTGTATTTTAATCTATTCCCAAGGTTCAAACGGGCTTTTTCCTCAATCACACATCTTTGCCGTCTTCCACGGAATATCGAAACTGATACTCGGTAGCAATTCATATTTAACAAGTAGCACACATAATTTGCATATTACTCAATAATAACCACAAAGCATAATATTTCATGATATTAATCATCATATCATATAAATATCATTAAATTAATTAAAATAACAATTATGTTACCACATTTACACATGAACTTACCTCGGTACCAAAATGTTAGAAATTGAGCTTTATTTTTACCTCGATCACGACTCGAATCTCGTTTCTCTTGATCTAAAATAACACATTTAGCTGATTTAATACTCAAATTTATCAAAATATTCCTTAACTCTAACTTTGGAAAAATTACGATTTAGCCCCTAAACTTTTGAATATTTCCACTTTTGCCCCAAAGTTCAGAAATTAAATTTTTTTTTCCAAAATTCTTATGTTTTGTGACATGCTGATCATTTTTCCGTTCTATGGAAACATCAAATTCTCACTCTAACATGTAGTTATGAACATTAGGTATTTTTACCGATTATGTCGTTTTACTCGTTTTCACGTAAAATCGCTTAGTAAAAGTTGTTTAACACAATTTCAAGCTTCATATTCTACCATAAAACATCAAAATAAGCACATTTCACCTATGGGTATTTTTCAAAATATAAGCCCTAGATTAAATTATTGCTAGAATAAGCTAAATCAAGTTACCAAGACTCCAAAAACGTAAAGAACATTAAAAACGGGGCTTAGGATCACTTACTATGGAGCTTGGAAGCTTGAAACAAACCCTATCTATGGAGAACCCTTGAAATTTCGTCCTAATGAAGAAGATGGACATATTTTGCCATCTTTTTCCTTTTTTTAATCTTTTAATTACCAAATGACTAAAATACCCTTCATTAAAAACTTTGGTTATTTCTACCTATGTATCTCCATTTTTGTCCATGAAAACCTAATGGTATAATTACCATTTTAGGACCTCTACTTCAATTATGCTCTTTAATTAAATCCTTTAACATCTAAAACTCATATTTATCAACTTTTGTAATTAAGTCCTAATAGGCAAATTAGACATGCAATTCATGAAATTTTCTATCGATATTCTAACACATGCATCTAATCACTCAATAAATTATAAAAATTAATTGAAATAAATTTTTGTACTTTAGAATTATGGTTTCGAAACCAGTATTCCATTTAGACCCTAATTCACAGCTGTCCATAATATACCCGAATTTCTTAAGCTTAGAGGTGAGGCTCATAGTATCTTTATTATTAATGAATGAGATGTTTAATATGTATATGAGAATAAATTTCATGGCACAATGACCTCTACCCCCTCGTCTTCAAAGTCCTATACAACGAATATTCACAGGGTTTTTGTTGATTAAATTCGAAATTGTAGAGTTGAAAAGTTTAACAGTAGAATGAGTAATAATTTGGCCAGAGTAGAGTACTAGTTAAAAACTCATAGAGAGTTCTAGACGAAATATTATATCTTTCTGAAGATTATCTGAGTTGTGCTGTGTCTTTGTTAAAAGAAGAGGTTATTCATTGGTAATCAACTTTAACTTCTATGGTATCGAAAGAACATATTAACCGAGATTTCTTCTGAATTGATTTCTGAAAGAATTACGTCAGCAAACTATATTTAGACATGAAGAAAAAGGAAGTTCTTGAATTGAAGATGGGAAACAAATCAATTGCGAATTTCGGGTAAGAGTAGTTCAACTCGGTAAGCTTGTTAATAAGATAGTATCGATTGAAGAAAAAAATGTGTACTCGTTTTGAATATGGTTTAAACAATAAGACCAAGTTGATGGTTGGTGCGGTGGAAATTAGAGAGTTTGTACTTTTGTCAAGTTGAATTTAGATTACGGAATAAGTATACAATCACAACATATAGTATGAAACGAAGGCTCACGGCTTCAGTAAACGTAGCATATCCAGAACATTTTTCTACTTTTCCACAAAAGAAAATGAAAGCGAGTAGTCGTTTTTTAGCACCATCAGTGTAACACCCCTAACCCGTATCCGTCATCGAAACAGGGTTTCAGAGGATTACCAAAACATTCAAAAGATTTTTCTGATAATTCTTGTAAATTACTATTCATCTACTGAGATAATTCATAACATCTCGTAATTAGACCCTCGAGGCCAAATACGAGCATTAGAATCAAGTCGGGATTTAATCAGAAACTCATAAAATTTTTTGCGACATTTCAAAAATTTTCCAAGGTGCAGGGCTCACACGCCCATATGGTATGGGTACACGCCCGTGTTGTAATAGCCCGTTTTTGGGTCAAATCAGAATAGTGGTTTGGGGACCACAATCTGACATCAAAAAATTTGTTTTATTATTATTTTAATATTTTCAGGATGATATTAGAGTTGTGTGAAATATTCGTAAAGAAATTTTATCGTTTAAGTGGTTAATTCGGTAAAAAGGACTAAATCGCGTAAAGCATAAAATATGAGTTCTATAAGTTAAGTGGACCAAATGATTATAGAAGTGAAATAAAAAAGTACTTGATTGGTAATTAGACCATTATTTTGGCTAGTGGAAGAGTTGGTTTGGAATTGTTGAAATTTGTTTTATATTTTAAGGTTAAAATGGTAAATGATTAATAAATGTTAATATTAATAAAATCAAAGCCAAAATTTCTTCATTCTTTTTGCTACTGCCGATTTTGAAGAGGAAAAAGAAGCCATTTAGGGCTAGAAGCATTCGTCACTTACAAGGTTAATTTGGTAAGTGTTTTTGACTCAGTTTTTAATGATTTTTATGTTTTTGAGGTCGTTGCTTCGAACACTAGCCAGCCCATGTTTGAATTTTTGAATTTGTTAATGTATTCATGAATTGCCATTGATGATAGCTTGTGGTTTTTATTGTTTGATGATGAAAAATAAATCTTTTTTGATAGATTATTATGTTTAAATAAGTGATTTTTGATAAAAATGTGTATTAAGGACTAAATTGAGAAATTTGTAAATTGAGGGGTCCAAATGTGAAATAAATAAAAGAAATGGCTGCTAAGGACCTTAGTGAAGTTCGGCCAAGCATGAGTGGTGAAATTTTGAATATTTTGTGTTTTGTGAAATAGGGACTAAATTGTGAAAAATGTGAAATGTCAAGGGAAAAAATGTAATTAGCCCATTTATGTGTTTTTGGATGAATTTGATTGAATATATGATTAAATAAGTTGAATTTGCATTGAATTGGATCTAGAAATGAGGAAAACGAATTTGGATCAGGGAAAGTCAAAAATTGTCGAGTAGTCATTCTGGTTCGTTTGTGTCCGTACGAGGTAAGTTCATAAGTAAATAAATGTTATTAAATTGAAATGTATGTGCATTATATGTACTGAATTAAATTGTAAAGGACTACGATTGTGATGTTAAAGTATGTAAAATGTGAATTGAATTTGAGGCACTAAGTGTTCGATAAATGAAATAGCTACGACTATTAAAATGGCACTGAATGTGCGAGATTATAACAGCATTGGCTGAGTAAATGGCACTATGTGTGCGATACCGATATAAGTTCGGTTTAATGTAATGGCACTAAGTGTGCTATATAATTATAGCTTTGGCTAATTAATTTGCACTAAGTGTGCGAGTTCGTTGAATGTTCAAGGATGATCAAATGAATTGGTGCTTCGAGCATTGAAGTGTTAAATGTGATAGATAAGAATGTAATGGTACAGATATGTACAGAACCTATGTGATTGATGATGATAAGTATGAAGTACATGAAAAATTATGCAATGAAAGTGAGTATGATTATGATTAGTGAATATATGATCTATGTGAAAATAAGATGTGGATACTATCAAGTTAACTATGACTAAATGAATTATATGAGAAAGGTTGAATTGTAAATGTGATTTGCCATATATGATTCAGGTACATATGATTTATATATGAAATTATGATATGAAATGTGATTATGATTCAAATGATGATATGTGAAATATATGAGAAGGAACGATGTGTTATAAATATGCTCGTTAGATGAAATTGTAGTCCTACATTTTGGACACGAGAATTATGAAAAATGGAATATGGTTGGGATGTGCGATTTGGTATGAATATTCGGGTTTTGAAATGCATAAAAAGAAATTGATATATTTTTATGCATGAAATGAAATAAATGACTATGTTTTGGTTGGTTATGTAATGAAATTGTGCAAGCTTCATTTATATGAATGTTCTAATGGTTGTTATTTAAAATTGGAAGCATGGTTTGTATGTTCACCGATAAAAAAGCCTAATGAAATTACTTAATGTGGCGATGTTGTATTATATAGGAAAAGTGATTGAATATGTGTATGAAGTTAACTAAATCTTGGCTTAATCAAGTTGAATTATATACATGATCTTGTGAAGATTTATTTGCTTATGGCTTACTAAGCTCTGTGTATTTTCCTATGTCTATAGAGTTTCAAAGACTTGCCCGGGTTGGAAGTCGTAGATGACCTCATCACACTATTCGGTTATCGTTTCGGTAAATAAAAGCTCCGAGTTTTTGGTTATGTGGCATGTATAGGCTAGTTTTGATATGATTTATTGTGATTTGCATATATATAGCCATGCGAAAATAGCTTGTTAATGATGTTAATATTTGTGTATATTTATGGCCTAGTGCAATGGTCTATTTGGTGAAGTTGTTATGTTCTTGAGATGGTTATTACTATTATATGAATCATATGCTCATGGTATGAGTTGGTACATGGAATTAGTATGTTTGATTTGCAATTATATCTGGAAATGATAAATGATATTGAAGTATTAGTGATTGAAATTAGCATGTGATTTTGGTATGTTTTGGTATAGAGATTGAACATGAAACTGGTTGATGTTATTATGGGTCAATTAATGCATGATTTGGTATGTTTTGGATGCCTTTTGGATATGAAATGTGTTTGGTTTTATACTTGTAGGTTTCCATAAAGGGTGGCAAAATTGGCTATACAAATGGCCTATTTTTGTCCACAAGGGCAGAGACACGGGCGTGTGTCTCAGCCGTGTGTGACACACGGTTATGTTACACAGTCGTGTTCCTTTAGGGTAACCTTTTGAATGAAGGTAGTATATCCTACAATATCCACACGGCCTGGCACACGGGCGTGTGTGGCCACTTTGAAGGCTACACGGGCTAGACACATAAGCGTGTGGTCAACCGTGTGACCTAAGTCAGTAGCCTCTCTAATTTCGACACGGCCTGGCACACGGGCGTGTCATGTGGCCATGTGGACAAGTCAGTATATATGCCCTGTTTTGCCATGGCTTAGACACACGGGCTTGTCTAATGCCGTGTGAGGCACACAGTCTGTTCACGCGGGCGTGTGGCCTGAATGACTTTGAAAAATGTTAAAGTTTTGAAAAAAAAAATTGTATGAGCTCGGTTTAGTCCTGACCCCTTTCTAAAGTATGTTTAAGGTTTTATAGACCTATTTAAGGGATAATTGCAAATGATTATTATCTGGTTTGATTATGATATGCTTAAGTATTTGCATATGTTCCGATATGTCCAATAATGCCTCGTAACCCTATTTTACCGATGGATACCGGTTAGGGCTGTTACATTTAGTGGTATTAGAGCTATGGTTTAGTCGGTTCTAGGACTACAATAGCATGTTTGGAAGATTAATAATGTGACCAGAAAAGTGAATGAATCGAAAAATGAAGATAGTATTAAAAGAGATATTGGATAGTTCTAAAGATTATTCAGATTATGTGACGTCACTGTTACTGAAGAAGTTAACTTCGATCAATTGACATATTAAGGTATGTTATCTAAAGAAAATATTAGCTAGAAGCTTTTCTGAATTGACTTCTATTAGTGAAGGGATAATGTGAAAATTTCTGATGGTAGAATTAGACAGTTGAAATAATGATTGAATTGTATTGATGGCTGAGTGCAATGGTTATAGTCGGATAGTTACTATGATTCCTTCTGGGCATTTTATGTAGATATTTATTCTCAGAAGTATATGTGTCTGTTTGTTTCAGAAAGAATTCTTATCGTATGAGAACATTAGCTAAACATACTAATAGATGAAGGTTTGGTTGGTCTGTTTGGATTATGTTCGATATTGCTAGGTCCATCTTTGGTATTTATTCCCTTGAGTGAATATGTACATCGACGGTAAAGTCTATATGAGGCTAATACTCTATTTCTACTGGTTATTGTTTTGATGAATATACGTGAAGATTATATTGTTTCTGTTACTATGGATTTCAATATTTATGAGTGACATTGTTCTTTCTGGATTATTATTTGGGATATCATCAGAATTGATATCATTCTACATGGGTTATAACTTTCTAATATTCTATGTAGCTTCAGGCATTGAAATTACGCTATTCTGATTTTCTTATGATTCCATATGATTACCTGCAAGAGATCTCTATTTAACAGAGATGACTATGTCTATTATGATTATAATTTTAGGGTCAAAATGTGAAAGTATAGTGGTACTGTCTTCAGAGTTATAGAAGTTGTGTTTCTGTATTGATTACTGTTTAAACCATATTTGATTTTCTTCTGGGTTCAAATGCTTTATTAACAGCCAGGATATTATCTATTGTTATGTGTAAGACGTCGGTCTTATTATGACATTATGATTTCTATTTGATGATTGTGGCATCTGTATAGTGATATGTCTGGGGTTACCCTTTTAGCGAAAAGCAAAGGTTTCTTCGAAAAGACTGATTCAGCAGTTTAATCTGATATGAAATGATTTGATTGAAAAGCTAACTGGGCTATATGTGTTTGAATCTATTCACCAGATTGGAAATGAACTTTGAATGTTCACGAATAAATCGATGAATATTCTGAATGCAGGATTCATATTCTAGAAGACATGATACAGAATTATATCCATCAGAACGGTTTTAGAAGTCTAAATAATGTGATATTTGCTAATAAAGTGGTAAACAGTTGAAGACATTGTTAGTTGAAGCGTCAGTTCTAGTTTAGCCTGCATCGGGTAAAGAGTTATTCAACACAAGAATTAAAGATGGTTTGAATTGTTGAAAGATTATGAGTCAGTGATTGATTATCACTCTGGGCAAATGATTATAGTCTTGGATGTTCTGAGTGAGAAATCTTTGTATGTATTATGACCGATAATCATGCGAATAATCTTATCAGATGATGAGCAGTTATTGACTGAGCTAGAAACTAAATTGATGTTCAATCAACAAATTTGTGAGGCTAAGAAGTGTGTCAGTGAATTACAAGTTAGAAAAGGTACAACGTAAATTGATTTCTGATTTAGAATTTCAGATTGGAACCGACAATCGTTCGTTGTGTCGAAATAGAGTTCGTGTATCGAGAAATCCAGAGATTTTACAACAATTGTAACATTTAGCACAATAGTAATTATCTGTCTGTACGGGGAGTACAAAAAGGTACAATAATCTGAAACAGTTGTTTTGGTGAATGAGTATGAAAAGTGAGACTTCTAACTTTATATACAAATGTTTGATGGCTAAAACTGATTATCGAGTGTTTTTGGAACTGTTACAGCATGTGTTATTATCTGAGGAGAAATGAAAGTAATTTGTGAACGTCTAAAAGTAATTTTAGATTAGCAGAAAATATATGTGGGCTTGATACAGAGAAGCATTGAATTTCAGTTAGCAAATTGAGTGTTTCTGAAAGTATTATAGTGGGAATAGAATTTCTCGAATTAGCTATAAAGAGAAGTTGAGTTCACGATTCATCAGATTGTATGAGATTATTATCAGAACTTGAGAAGATCCATAATGTGTATGATGTGATGATGTGATATGATGTGATGATACAAATAAGACCTTTGTTTATAATATCTCTTTTAGAAGTAGAAACTCATCTTGATATGACGTATAGCAAAGAATAGATCAGAATCTTAACTCGTGAGATTAAAGAGTTGAGGAATCTGAGGCTATGTGAGAAATTAATGAGGCTAGTGAAAGTAAATCACTAATTTATTCTCTGGTAAGATTTTCGAGGACGAAAATCCCTAAGGGGGGAGAGTTGTTGTAACGCCCCCACGCCCGAAACCGTCACCGGAGTCAAGCTTGAGGTGTTACTAAACTTATCTTACCTTTTAAACAACTCTAAACCACTTATTTTAATTTTCGGAATAAACTGTTTTTCTGCGTCATAGCTGCTTAAAAATTCATTTCTCGAGTTTCAAAACTTGAAATTAAGATCCGTAAATTTTTCCTGAAACTAGACTCATATATATATCTACCAATTTTTTTCTAGAATTTTTTACTTAGCCAATTAGTACAGTTTATTAGTTAAAGTTACCCCTGTTTCAGAATTCGACTGCACTGACCTCTACTTACTACGAACCACTTTTCTCCATATAAAAAATTAATATAACTATAATGTTTGTTTCTATTAAAACTAGATTCAATAAGGATTCTAACCATATAAATTACACCACCTAATTATTTTTTTACAATTTATGGTGAATTTCCAAAGTTGAAACAGGGGATCTAGAATTTTCTCTGACCCTGTTTCACTAAAACTCAGATATCTCATAAAATATAATACCTTTACCTGTTTTGCTTATTCCATAAGAAAATAGACATAATAAGATTTAATTTCATATATTATTCACCATCAAACCATGTCTCTACGATTTTTAGTGATTTTTCAAAATCACATTATTTCTGATACTTAAATCTGTTTTTAAGTTACTTTCACATTTTCTTAGTTTTCATGTGATAGTTACTACTTATTCATACATACAATTAAACATGTATATCATCAGCCATTCTATTAGCTAATCACTAGAAAGTATTTACACATCATTCATTGATCATATCATATCAAAAGAAACCAAGTTCCTATACATGCCATACACAAAACTAAACGTCTAACTATACCAATGTGATTTCTTCGATAGTGTGATCGGGTCTCACGCGTTTCCTTCGATCCCCGAGTGGCTTGATAAAAACTATAAGAAAAAGAAAATAAAGAGAGTAAGCACTAGGCTTAGTAAGCTTACAAGCAAATAAATTACAACATTCAAGCATAATGAATGATTATACATAATGTCACCTAGCCTCATAAACTTTCTTTACTTCTCATTTTCTACCTTCTTCTTTACTTACTTACCTTCTTTCTTACCCGACCTTTCACTATTCATAAATATAATCTACCTTCCCTTTTGCTGATAATTCACTGTAATTTAACATGTACAATGACCCATTGAACCACTCGGAATACTAAGGATATGGGGTCGTTCCTGTCTATCAATATCTTGCCAATGCCATGTCTTCGACATGGACTTACATGAATTATTCCTGTCTCCAATGCCATATATATATATCTAATATGGGCTTACATGGCTCATTCCTGTCTCCAAAGCCATATATCTGATATGGACTTACATGGCTCATTTCTGTCCTGTCAACCCCAATATCCTAACATTCCTAAGGTTCAAACGGGGCTTCCTAATGCTTTTTCTCTGTCACTTTGCCTTTAATTTGACTTTAAATATTCTCATAAAATAAGTATATAAATGCTGGAAATTTACAATAATAATGTAAAATAAAAGAATATTGCATTTATTTTTATGAAACTTACCTCGTATGCAAAAATAGCTACTTTTACCATTTCGTCCACAACTTGGTATTTTCTCCATTTTAGCCCAAATTTTAGTTTTCCTTGCTCTATCATTTAAAATATAGTCTAATTAGGACTCACATTATTCAAATTGACTCAAAATCATATTTTGGCAAAATTACAATTTTGCCCCTAAACTTTTGCATATTTACACTTTTGCCCCAAAGCTCGTAAATTAAACTTCAGCCTATTTTCTTATGTTTCATGACATGCTGGTCATTTTTCCCTTCTATGGCAGCATCAAATTCATACTCTAACAAGCACTTATGACTATTAGGTATTTTTACCAACTAAGTCCTTTTACTCGTTTTTGCTTAAAACCGAGTAGTACAAGTTGTCTAACATAATTTAAAACCTCATATTCTATCATAAAACATCAAAATAAACACATTTCACCTATGGGTATTTTTCCAAATATGAACCCTAGGTTGAATTATTACTAGCATAAGCTTAATCGAGCTACCGGGATTCCAAAAACGTAAAGAACATTAAAAACAGGGCTTGGAATCACTTACTATTGAGCTTGGAAAGCTTGAAAACCCTAGCCATGGCTTCCCCCATGCTAATTTCGGCCTCCATGAAGAAGATGAGCAAAATTGGCTTTTAATTTTGTATTTTAATTCATTTTACCCCTAAATGACCAAAATGCCCTTACTACTAAACTTTCAAAAATTCCTTCCATGTCCTAATTTTGTCCATGAACTTAAAATTGGTCAAATTGCTATTTAAGACCTCCTAATTAATATTCTAATTCAATTTTATGCAAAATACTTCTAGAACACAAGTTTTGCAATTTATTCAATTTAGTCCCTAATTTCAAATTAAGTACTTTATGCATAGAATTTCTTCACGAACTTTTCACACAATCATGCAAACATATCATAGACCTTAAAATAATAATAAAATAAATTTTTCTACCTCAGATTTGTGGTTTTGCAACCACTATTCCGTTTAGGCCCTATTTCGGGATGTTACAGTTGTAACAGCCCGTTTTTGGGTCAAATCGGAACAGTAGTTTTGGGACCACAATCTAACATCAAAAAATTTATTTTATTATTATTTTAATATTTTCAGCATGATATTAGAGTTGTGTGAAATTTTTGTAAAGAAATTTTATCGTTTAAGTGGTTAATTCAGTAAAAAGGACTAAATCGCGTAAAGCATAAAATATGAGTTCTATAAGTTAAGTGGACCAAATGATTATAGAAGTGAAATAAAAGAGTACTTGCTTGGTAATTGCAACACCCCAAACCTGACCTAGAAGTTAGGCCTGAATTTGACGTATCACATTGAAGTGTTTTTCAAAAACCATGTTTTCATTGAAAACCCTTCTTATTTGAAAAACTTGAGTAAAATCCCAGTTACGTTAGTTTATTTTATAAAGCGGTACATTGAAAAGTTATTAATTCTATTCCCAAAATTTCTTTTAAGTTGTGAAAGCTAATTTTAAAAGTAATTGATTTACGAAAACATGATGTTAAAAACTAAGTTCTGAAACTGTTTCGAGAATGTTGCAGAAACGTAGTGTCGTTTAAGAAAAATTATAAATCGAAGTAAAGAAACCCAAATTTAAAATCCAGAAACTTTAAGAGGCCTTACTACAAAAGTTGAAAACCCAAAACGGAATCTAAAACATAAATAAAGTCCAAAGGCAGTCATGTGGCCATCTCCGAGTCCCTCGCAGCACCGATCCTCCTAATGTTGGGGATTACCTGTATAGTTAATAAACGGGGTGAGTTTATGAAAACTCAGTGTGTAATCCCCTTACTAGAGTAATAGTCAAGATATCTGAAATAGGAAGCAGAAGCTTGATGCGGACGAGCCCTTTAATGAATAACGATGCAGTCGATTCAGAGCATACGTGGGCCAAAGCCCATTCCAATATCATTTGGGTCACAGCCCATACAGAATCAATTGGGCCTAGCCCAAACCAATAATAGAACAAATGGGCCTAAGCCCAATACAGTGACAGGTCTCATAAACAGATATGCAACAGTATGATGATGCATCCCACCCCGATCTAGCCAACACACCACCCGTACCAACCCTACACTTACGTGGGGATATAATTGACCCACCTAGCCAGCACACCAATGTTAGCACCGATTGCAGCACTAACCGAAATCGCAGCAAAGCTGCTAGTATATATGTGACACTAAGCCTTCAGTAGCGATATTATAATTGGCACAAAGCCATCGATAATTGTATTATGTTTGGCACATAGCCATCAGCGACGGTAATATAATCAGCACACAGCCTTGGGTAAATATGATCGACACAGAGTCATCAATAAGTATGTTAGGCACATAGCCATGGGTAAATACGTTTGACACAAAGCCATAGTCAAGATGGCACAGAGCCATTTTTAGGTTGGCACCGAGCCATAATCAGATTAAGCGGCACTAAGCCGTCCATCGGTCCGCAGTCGTCTTGTGCGAACTGTGCGACCTTAACAGATCAATACTAGATCCATAGTCGTCTCGTGCGACCCGTGTGATCCTACCAGAACTTTCTCTGTATCAATGTCCCAACCCCATGCAATATGTCGTGTGTGTCATGCTCAATCATCACATATGTATGCAAAATGGCCATGCTCAGTAAAAATCATTTAAAAATATATTAAAAGCATATCATTCGTACAACTACCGTCAAGTCAGTTAAAACACAGCCATACGATCACAGTCAAATCGGTCAAATTCATAGCCTGGTTCATTAATAGTCACTTATCGTAAATTTTATCTGCGTGGGCCCACGAGCCCATTGGGCCCACATAGCCTATTTTGGCCCATCGAGGCCCAAAACAACCTAAGTCATGTGCGCGACATGGCAAGTCTATCTACTTCCCGCTTAACCGCAAAATTTATCCACTCGGGCCTAGGGGCCCGTTGGGCCCATACGACCCATTTAACCCAAAACTATTCACGGCTGTATGAACGACGTAGCCCAGTTCAAAACTTACCACATAACATACATTTTATCCGTGTGGGCCCACAAGCCCATTGGGCCCACACGGCTCAGTCTGACCCAACGTGGCCCAGAACGGCTTATGCCATGTACGCGACATGACAAGCCCAACCATATTCCACTTAGTAGTTGATTTGACACAAGCGGGCCCACGGGCCCATTAGACCTATTCAGCCCATTTTGTGGCCCAAGTGGCCCACTACGGCCTAAGCCCACGAATTCGCTCATGGTGGCCTTCCTCGTCGTATGCCCACGTTCCGTGAGCTCGGTTCACCACACACGTGATCGCACGCTCATTTGGCATCATACGCCATATTTCTGGCTTTTCGGCATTTTGCTGATCTACAGTCATAGCAGAGTAAACAACAAACACATTTTTGATTTTTCAGCCGATTATCAAAACAAGACATACGGTTACACACATATTTATGGCCTTTACACCTATTACCGCTTACAGAGTACGAATACACACCTGTTTGTGAGAAGTAAGCAAATCCCACGACGCTAAACCTAGATTCAATCATAACCCCACGTTAGTCCTTTAATCGTTAAAATCAACACCCTTACACCTTTTGATTCCAAAATGAGTGCTTGATGCCTACCTTGAATAGCAACCGATTCCTCTCTTTAACTACCGATCAAAGCCGCCTTCCAAAACTTGACAAAATCTATATAGCATTACCACATTGTTAACTAAGACCTTGAATGACAAAGATTAGAAACAAAAGAACAATAACTTACCACTACTTAGGAGTATTCGACCTCCTAAGGTACACTCTAGGATTTGAGTCCTACGAAAAATAGTCACACTTCTATCGAAAATGGTGGATGAAGATAGTGTTAAGGAGGAAACTTATATCAACAAAGTGAAAAAGAGGGAGACGAGTAGCCATGAACCCAAACAAAATCAATTACCTACTCAAGTGTAGAGGGATTCGGCTCCAAACAGAAAGACAATCGGCTAGCCAAGAAAAATCGAATGAGTGCGAGGGAGAGGAGGCAAGTGCTATTCAGCTAAACCATAAAGAAGGAAAATGCAATTGAGAGAAGAAATAAAAGAGGAGAAGAGACCAAAAGCTATTCGATCACGCATAACAAATGAGAGAGGGAGAGGGTGGAGAAGTTCGGTTCAAAAATGAAAGAAAAGAACAGACATAAACACGTAAGAACAACTCCTATATTCTGCCTTTCAACTCCTATATTCAGCCTTTCAATTCTATACTAAAATGACAAAGAGGTAGAAAGGTTGCACGAATGGTAAAATTCCAGAATATGCACGACAATACAAAGAAAAGAGGGGAAAAAAAACTAAAAACAAAGAAAACCCAAAATGGTATAAAAGAATTTGACACTCTAGGGAAAAAAAAGTCCTATGACCGAATTTGCATAATTGGGAGTTCAAATTTCAGCAACCAATCCTTCCTATTTCAAATCCCCTGATTTTCTCCTTGAATTAATCCACCAACCAAGTTTGAATTACAAACAAACTCCTTCATCCGAATCTTCTTCCCTTGAAACACTCCCCTAAATCACTCAACCTTCAATTCAAATTTCCTTGAAACACTCATGACCAAGTCATCCATAGAGTCTCAATTCAACTCCACCTCCTTCCATGGCCATCAGTAAAAATAATCTCTATTTGCACAAGCGAGGATTCGAACCTCAGACCACTAGCTCACTTGTAACGCCACTTCCAGTAGACCACACTGCTCCTTGTGATATAAATTCATCAAAAATATTCTTAAAGCCTACCTACTAACATCAAGGCTCATTTAAGAGAAAAACATAAATTTTTGCTAAAGCCTAGGTTTGAACCCAGGACTTCTCCAACACTCCCAAACACTCCCAATCACTTAACCACTGCAGCAGAAAATCAATTGTGATATTTCTTCCACACATTCACTTTTATGTGCTGTCTCCTAGCGACTCCCACGCACAAGGCCCAATACTTCTAGGCCCAAAAATTCGGGGCTTTATAGTAATTAGACCATTATTTTGGTTATTGGAAGAGTTGGTTTGGCATTGTTGAAATTTGTTTTATATTTTAAGGTTAAAATGGTAAATGATTAATAAATGTTAATATTAATAAAATCAAAGCCAAAATTTCTTCATTTTTTTTGCTACTGTCGATTTTAAAGAGGGAAAAGAAGCCATTTAGGGGTAGAAGCATTCGACACTTACAAGGTTAATTTGGTAAGTGTTTTTGACTTAGTTTTTAATGATTTTTACGTTTTTGAGATCGTTGCTTCGAATACTAGCAAGCCCATGTTTTAATTTTTGAATTTCTTAATGTATTCATGAATTTCCATTGATGATAGCTTGTGGTTTTTGTTGTTTGATGATGAAAAATAAATCTTTTTTGATCGATTATTATGTTTAAATAAGTGATTTTTGATAAAAATGTGTATTAAGGACTAAATTGAGAAATTTGTAAATTGAAGGGTTCAAATGTGAAATAAATAAAAGAAATGGGCTGCTAAGGACCTTAGTGAAATTCGGCCAAGCATGAGTGTGGTGAAATTTTTAATATTTTGTGTTTTGTAAAATAGGGACTAAATTGTGAAAAATGTGAAATGTTAGGGGTAAAAATGTAATTAGTCCATTCATGTGTTTTTGGATGAATTTGATTGAATATATGATTAAATAAGTTGAATTTGCATTGAATTGGATCTAGAAATGAGGAAAACAGATTTGGATCGATAAAGTCAAAAATTGTCGAATAGTTATTTTAGTTCGCTCGTGTCCGTACGAGGTAAGTTCATAAGTAAATAAATGTTATTAAATTGAAATGTATGTGCATTATATGTATTGAATTAAATTGTAAAGGAAAATGATTGTGTAGTTAAAGTATGTAAAATGTGAATTGAATTTGAGGCACTAAGTGTGCGATAAATGAAATAGCTACGACTATTAAAATGGCACTGAGTGTGCGAGATTATAATAGCATTGGCTGAGTAAATGGCACTGTGTGTGCGATACTGATATAAGTTCGGTTTAATGTAATGGCACTAAGTGTGCGATATAATTATAGCTTTGGCTAATTAATTTGCATTAAGTGTACGAGTTCGTTGAAGGTTTAAGGATGATCGAATGAATTGGTGCTTTGAGCATTGAAGTGTTAAATGTGATAGATAAGAACGTAATGGTACAGGTGTGTACAGAACCTATGTGATTGGTGATGATAAGTATGAAGTAGATGAAAAATTATGCAATTAAAGTGAGTATGATTATGATTAGTGAATATATGATCTATGTGAAAATAAGATGTGGATATTATCAAGTTAACTATGACTAAATGAATTATATGAGAAAGGTTGAATTGTAAATGTGATTTGCCATATATGATTCAGGTACATGTGATTTATATATGAAATTATGATATGAAATGTGATTATGATTCAAATGATGATATGTGAAATATATGAGAAGGAACGATGTGTTATAAATATGCTCGTTAGATGAAATTGTAGTCCTACATTTTGGACATGAGAATTATGAAAAATGGAATACGGTTGGGATGTGCAATTTGGTATGAATATTCGGATTTTGGAATGCATAAAAAGAAATTGATATATTTTTATGCATGAAATGAAATAAATGATCTAATGGTTGTTATTTGAAATTGGAAGCATGGTTTGTATGTTCACAGATAAAAAAGCCTAATGAAATTACTTAATGTGGCGATGTTGTATTATATAGGAAAAGTGATTGAATATGTGTATGAAGTTAACTAAATCTTGGCTTATTCAAGTTGAACTATATACATGATCTTGTGAAGATTTATTTGCTTATGGCTTACTAAGCTCTGTGTATTTTCCTATGTCTATAGAGTTTCAAAGACTTGCCTGGGTTGGAAGTCGTAGGAGACCTCATCACAATATCCGATTATCGTTTCGGTAAATAAAAGCTCTGAGTTTTTGGTTATGTGGCATGTATAGGCTAGTTTTGATATGATTTATTGTGATTTGCATATATATAGCCATGCGAAAACAGCTTGTTAATGATGTTAATATTTGTGTATATTTATGGCCTAGTGCAATGGTCTATTTGGTGAAGTTGTTATGTTCTTGAGATGGTTATTACTATTATATGAATCATATGTTCATGGTATGAGTTGGTACATGGAATTAGTATGTTTGATTTGCAATTATGTCTGGAAATGATAAATGATATTGAAGTATGAGTGGTTGAAATTAGCATGAAATTTTGGTATGTTTTGGTATAGAGATTGAACATGAAATTGGTTGATGTTATTATGGGTCAATTAATGCATGATTTGGTATGTTTTGGATGCCTTTTGGATATGAAATGTGTTTTGTTTTTTGTAGGTTTCCATAAAGGGTGGCAAAATTAGCTTTGCAAATGGCCTATTTTTGTCCACATAGGTAGAGACACGAGCGTGTGTCTCAGCCGTGTGTGACACACGTTTATGTTACATGGTCGCGCTCCCCTAGGGTAACCTTTCAAATTAAGGCAGTATATCTTACAATATCCACACGGCCTGGCACACGGGTGTGTGTGGCCACTTCGAACGGTACACGGGCTAGACACATGGGCGTGTGGTCAACTGTGTGACCTAAGTCAGTAGCCTCTCTAATTTCCACACGGCCTGGCACATGGGTGTGTCATGTGGCCGTGTGGACAAGTCAGTGTGTATGCCCTATTTTGCCATGGCCTAGACACACGGGCATGTCTAATGCCGTGTGAGGCACACAGTCTATTTACACGAGCGTGTGGCCTATATGACTTTGAAAATTGTTTAAGTTTCAAAAAAAATTGTATAAGCTCGGTTTAGTCCTGACCCCTTTCTAAAGTATGTTTAAAGTTTTATAGACCTATTTAAGGGATAATTGTGAATGATTATTATCTGGTTTGATTATGATATGCTTAAGTATTTGTATGTGTTCTGATATATCCGGTAATGCCTCGTAACCCTATTTCGGCGATGAATACAAGTTAGGGGTGTTACACGTGTGGTCGGTCCGTGTACTACACATGCCCGTGTCCCTAACCCGTGTAACTCTATGACTGTTAAGGCATGAAAAAATTGAAATCACACGGCCAAGTTACATGCCCCTGTGCTAGGCCATGTGGTGAATTTTGTTTTCGAAATTTAGGTGTAGTTCACACGGTGGTGTAACATGCCCGTGTTCAAGACCGTGTCAACCACATGGCAGAGACACACGCCTGTGTCTATGCCTGTATGCCCAATTCTGAGCATTCTATTTCTCATTTTTAAGATGCAGGGGACACACGCCCGGACCACATGCCCATGGGACAAGCCGTGTGTCACACACGGCCAAGACACACGCCCGTGTGTCTACCCGTGTGGACAAAATAAAGCCATTTCCTAGCCTCATTTGTCACCCAAAACTTACCATTTTCCTGCACCAAAACTCACAAACATATATCCACCAATACAATATCATATTCATATAAATTTAGCCATCAACCATGTGGTAATATCTTATGCATCAAAGGATTTAAACTTACTCTTATCATAAACTTATATGATAACATAATTCTAACAAACTAACACATAATAAGCACTTATGTGATTACCAAAATATTAGTTTAAAAATAGCCAAACTTAGACCACCATTAGCAACTCCAATGGCTAGATTACAAAACAACAATTACAAACCATCATTGGCCAAATAAGCTTATACATGCCACTATACCAAAATGAGATTTCTATTTGTACCAAAATGAGATAGTGCATAGTGTGATGATTACTCCGACTGACTTCCAACCTTCGCGAGCTTGAGCACTATAAAACGGGGAAAATTAAATAGAGTAAGCATTTTATGTTTAGTAAGTTTGTATAACGGAAAATAAACTTACCAGTCATATTTATTAGTGCAAGCATGCATAAATTTACATTCCATCGACTTTGGATAAGTTACCTAAACACATACACTTATTCAACAAGTTAGTCACATAACCTGTAACACCCCAAACCCGGCATAGATGCTATGGTTGGATCTAGCGTTGTCACATGATAGAGTGTTTGAAAACCGTGCCTTCACGATAAAACCATTTCCTTTGAATTATTTATCTTAATGTCTTATTAGTTTCAAAATCGTGTTCTTCACTTAGTTGATAGTTTGAAAACGTTTATTCGATGCAGAAGCTTTTTAAATAGTTAAAACAATCGTGTGTTTTTGAAAATCATTTATTTCTTTTGAAAACTGAGGTTTCCTACTACTAGCAGTTGTAATCTATAAAGTAAAGATATTTAAAACCCAAAACCAAACCAAAATCTAAAAGTCCAATTACAACCCAAAGATTTAACCAGTAAAAATAAGAATAAAACCCATAATCATAAATTAAAACCATGATAGTCCAGAACTGTGGTCACCATCGAGTCCTCCACCGCACCGATCCATTTAGGTCTGGGGATTACTTGTGCGCATTTAAACAAAAGGGTGAGTTTACGTAAACTCAGTGTGTAATCCCACAGAAAACATACAATAGCAAATCATAGTGCAAAGTTAAATCAGTCCGGGGTCTAAGCACTTTTCAGTATCAGTATCAATTTGGACCTTAGCCCATCTCCGTACAGTATCAAATATGCAGTAAGGCCTTATCCCATTATAGTATCAGTACGCATTAGGGCCTTAGCCCATCACAGTATCAGTAATAGTCATGCAGTATTCAGTAACAAAGTCTTACCCAACCAGCCTCTACACACCATCTTCGTCCAACTCTACACTCCATGTGGGGATTAAATTAACCTACCCATCCCTACACTCCAGGTAATACCAAATATGGCACAAAATAGTAATTAGCAGTTGAGCTGCCAGTATATTAGGCTTAAGAGCCTTTCAGTACACTTCCTCCAAATATAATCAACCCAACTCCATGCAATGCAACATACAAACCATGACATGCAATCTCATGATATCAGTGCATATAACCAGTTCAGAATACATGCCTACTATCACCATGCTCAATATATATAAATCAACAGTCAGTTTACACAATAAAAGGTCTAAGTGATGCTTACCGACCCTACAGTATGTTCACAATCGACTTGGGTGACCTGTGTAACCTTAGCAATCAATTAAGTGAAAATGGGCTCACACCCCCATGTGGCCTGCCCGTGTGGCCCACACAGCCCAAACTTTCCTTGGCCGTATGGATCACACGGCCTGGCCCAAAATCCCACACGGCCCAAATCAGTTTAGCTCGTGTGTCACACATGGCCTACTTGGCCATCACATGGCTATGTCTAGTGCGAACGACCTGGCCTCGTCAAACACACGCCCGTGTTAAGGCACAGACCTACCACACGGGTGACCACAAGCCCGTGTGTCGTCGACAGTGGGGTTTTTGAATTTTGTTGAAACCCCATTTTTTGCATTTTTGGGTACACACCTGTAATATTTTGATGCCTAATCACTTCCAAGCACTTCCAAACCTAAAATCGAGATACTTCACATCAGTTTAGCGGATTTTCCAACGAATTAAATAATAAAAAATGAACATAGTTACCACCAATGAAATATCCACCAGTAACACCGTTAAGCCAAGAAATACCCAACTCACTGGTTAGAGCCTTCTCCTACACCATTAATTTGTAAGGGAACTCGTTAATAACCAATCGATAAGAATTACTTTACAGAAGAATAAGGGAACTTAGCGGTATCGTATAATTGCTATCGGCGTTGTAAAGCTAGGGAAAAAGGATGGTTTAAGGGGAAAAGATAGTTTCGGCAGCAATGGAGAAAAAAGGAAAGACAGAATTGCGAAAAAGAAACAGAAAAGATGAAGAGGAAACGATGAAAAAAAGAATTTTTGGGAGAGGAGAGGAGACCCAATTTTTGCCAGAGAGAAATAATGATCCAAAACTGATAACCCCTAAATCTTTTCCCTTAATCTCTTTACCAAACTCTCCACTAAATCCATTACTTAGATTTTCAGTCCATCTTAAACTCTCTTGGACGGGCGAGCAAAAATAATACCTACTCTAAGATTAGAACATAGGACCTCCTTCACACCAACACTCCACTTAACCACCGGACCAGCAAGCCCATTCTATTAATTATTTACCAACTATTAAACTTAAGCCCTTTAGGCCAGGCTAAGGCTTTATTTATAAAAATTCTAAAGTTTGTCCCAGTCATGACTTAAACTTGGGACCTCCCAGACACACCCAGAACACATAACCATTGAAGCAAGCATATATTTATGTCACCTATTCACAAAAACAAAAATTTAAAAATTTTGAGGCGTTACATAACCTCATATGAATATCAAGTAAACATAGATGAGCCCATCACATTACAAGCTTCCACTAATTTCACCTTTCCACACCTCAAGTGTCTTTTTCGTCAAACTATTGAAATCTCGATGGATGTTCGGGTAATATACACATGTGCAAAAGTACCCATTAGGGTACATAATAAAAAGGCACACTCTTGAGCCGTACATTTTATAGTAGGATTACCAGTCCAAGCTAAATCCTATCCATAGCATATGTTCTAGAGAGCTTAATATGGATTACCCGTCTGAGCTAAATCCAATTTACAACCTAAGATCAAGAGGTCCTACATTAGAATTACCCGTTCGGGCTAAATTCTATATGCAACATATGCACTATTATTCTTAACCCATTGAAATTCAAAATTCAACTGGAATATGATAATTTTTCCATATATCACACACATATTAACACAATCATAAAATTCAATTCAAGCATATTAACATACATTTTTAAGTTACACGAACTTACCTTGAAAATGGTTCGTATTTGAGTTTCAACTAATTCGAAACCTTTTGCTTTCTTCGATCTAGTTCCATGGTTGGTCTATCTGGATCTATATGGGTTAATTTAACTATTAATCTATCACATTTCATATACATTTGCATCCTATTACATCCTAGGAAAAATTACCATTTTGCCCCTATCTTTTTTAAAAATTTCAATTTCGTCCCTAAGCTCGGAAAATGAAATTCATGAAATTTAACCCTCTTTCCAAGCCTAGCCGAAATTTATATACTACATTTACAGCACATACATTTCACAAATTTTAGAATTTTCCATGGGTTTTACTACTTTTTCATTTTAGTCTCTAAATCAAGTTTTCATCAAAAATTGCTTTGTAAAAGTTATTTATCTAAGAATAACTTTTCATTTTCTACCATAAATTTCAAATTTTCAGCATATTCATCCATGACCCAAATTTCATACCTTCATAACTTTTCAAATAAATCCCCTAAATAGAAATATTAGGCTATCCCGATTTTGAAAATATAGAAATTACTAAAAACAGGACTTAGTTTCATACCTTATTAAGCTTGAAAAGTTTTATTCCTCTCTCCTAGGGTTTCCATAGAAAAAATAGGGAAGATGATATGAAAATAGATGATTTTTTTCTTTTTAATTAATTATCATCTATTAATTTTATTGATTTCCAATTTAGTCCCTACCCTTTTCTAATTTTTCCATGGATAAGTCATTAAAATATCTACTAACTACACTTCATCGGTAAAATTTTCGTACCAAAATTTTCATGTGACCTTCCTATCATGATACCAACCATAAAATAAAATAAAATAAAATAAATTTTTATTTTTGGCTCAGATTTGTGGTCCCGAAACCACTGTTCCAATCTCACCAAAAATGGGCTATTACAATTAGGGTTATCTGGTAGAGATCGAATGAAACAGAATAGTATGAGATTCACTGATACTTTTAGTAGCCACGTGGTATTATTCAAAATTAAATAAATTTGAATGCAAAAATTGTGGCTGAAATTATTTTAGAGTGTGTAATTTGAAAGATGAATTTTGTTTTATTTGTGGAATCCTCTATCATTTTAAGAAAAATTACTGAATTAAGTTGAGTTAAATAGATATCAGAATGCAAAACCTGTTGTTAGTTCTTCTAGAGGCAGACAATTAATGAATAGTAGTATCGTAGGAGTCAGTAGAAATGAGACCAAAGACATAGCTGCTTGATTTGAAGCTGGAACTCCTGCCAAAGCTTATATGATCCGAGTATGCAAGGAAGCTTTAGTCGTTGATGGTATTGATGGTATCTTTTCTATCTATGATGTTACTATGTATGCATTATTTGACACATTCATTAGTATATGCACAATGTAGTAACAGAAAAATTTTATTGGTTGAGTCGACTGAATATGTGGTTAAGTAATAAATTTTGTAGATCACAGAGACATGGTTAATTTAGTTTACAAACAGTGTTCACAGGAAATATAGAGTTATAATTTTCCCTGCTGAATTGATGTTACTGTCTTTTATTGAATTTGATGTTATATGAAGAATAGCTTGATTGATTTTTCTTGATATAATAGTGAATTGCCCATAGAAATTAATTGATTTCAAACGTCATAGTCATGAACTGATTTATATTAACTCTAATAGTGATTTGAATTTGATTTCAGCAATATCTGTACAAAAATTTATATGAAAAGGGGCATGATAATTCCTAGATTTGAGAGTATTTGAAATGGAAGTTGATAAATTATCGACAATTTGTAGGTTACATGTATTTTTCACACGGAATTGTTGGGTTACTGCCAAAGCAAGAAATTGAGCTTGCTATAGACTTTGTATCAGAAATTGATTTGATTTTGATTTCTCTGTACAAAATGACTTCAATTGAGATAAAATAATGTAAAGCTTAGTTACAAGAATTAATTGACAGAAGTTTTATTTGATCAAGTTTATCACTTTAGGAACATTTGTATTGGGTTATGAAAATATATATATACAGATGGGTGGATGAGTTTAAATTGCTGGTAGTTGAAAAAAGTCACGATAAAGAATAAACATTCGTTACTTCGTATTGAAGACTATTTGATCAGTTGAAAGCGTGACTGTGTTTTTGAAGACAAATTACTGATCTGGTTATTTTTAGTTGTGGGTTGCAGATGTAGATGTACCAAAAACAACATTCAGAACTTGTTACAAATAATATGAGTTTTTATTTATGTCTTTTGGAGTAAATAATGCTCCTACAACATTTGAAGATCTGGTGAATTAGATTTCTTTTCAGTCACATTTTGACATATTCATTATTATTCTTTATTGATGGTATGCTAATTTATTATAAATTGATTCAGAGCATACTCAACATTTGAAAACTTGTATTATAGAAAATTTATTAGAAATTTCTTGATAATTGTATTGTTGATAATAAAGATATTATGATGAAATATCGAATTTGTTTAGTCAAGTTAGGTAACTACTTCAGCCTAAGCCAGAGAAGAATTTGTTATTTACAGTAGTGTTTCACTCAGATGATCTTGAATTTTGCCAGTTCAATTATTAAAAACTCGAGAGTTAAATCGTTAATTCTTTAGGGATTTTGTGAGATGCAAGGAAAAAACTTGAATTTGTTAGTTAAAAGGGAGCAGAATCAGAATGATCAGAAAACCAATTTCAGTATTGATTGTGACAATCTATATTGCAAAAATTGAATATGTGTGTAGCAATTCTAAATTTATCCAAGACATCTCATTTAGGATTTCTAGTAGCATTTTTGTGATTAAGCCAGGTAGTGACAAAATGTGTAATGACTTGGGATAGATTTAATTTGGATGAATGAAGAATTTTTTAGAACACAATAACAAAACTTATTCCAAGTAAGAAATTTCAAGGACAAAATTTTTCTAAGAGGGGGAGAGTTGTAACAGCCTATTTTCAGTTGTGTTGGAAACAGTAATTTCGAGGTCACAAATCTGATGACAAAGTTCATAAATATTATTATTTAATATTTATGAGTCAAGTATAGAATTATGTTTAAATTTGATTTAATGATTTTTGTTAATTGAATGGATAATTAGGTTCAAGTGGTTTTAGAAAATGAGGTATTGGACCTCATTTCTATAAACTGAGCTCGTAAATATTTTATTAAATATTTACAGAGTGTTATTAAGGTCGTATTAAATGTTGGTTAAGAAATTTTAATGTTTAGATAGTTAATTAAGTAAAAAGGACTAAATAGTATAAGTTGCAAAAGTTAGTTGTTATTAGCTTGATTGTATTAAATGGCTATGAAGCCATTAATTGCTATTTAGGTGGTGGTGGATGGTTGGTGGGTTTTAATTAGGAAAAAATTGGATGTTTTTACCATTTTCAAAAGGTCAACACAATCAAAAATAAGAAGAAAGCACACCATTTTTGTGAGTTGGAGGTTTGGCCAAGTTTGATATGATGCATGATATGTGATTTTCATCCCGTTTTTAATGATTTTTATGTTTTTGAACTAGTAATAGCTTAATATAGCTAACCTAGAGGTCAATTTGTAAAACTGTTAAATGTTATAGATTATGTCATGTGTGAATTTGGTATGTTTTTTGAAATTTTATGGTAGATTGGTAAGCTTGGTTGTCAAATAGGCATATTTTGTTAAGTAATTTTTGATGATTTTAAAGTTTAGGGACTTAATTATGAAAATAGTAAAATTCAAGGAAAATATTTTGAATTGATGATAAATATGGGCTGTTATGAGACTAGGTAAAAATCAGCTAACATGAATTTTAACTAAAAATGGTAAATTTGCAAGTTTCAAGTTTAAGAACTAAATTGTATAAAAGTTAAAATGTTAGGGGGAAATTTGTAAATTTTTAATGTAAGGGTTTAATTGCATAAAACTACTTGTTAAAATGCTGGAAATATAATAATTGGGTTGAATTATTATTTAGATCAAGAAACGCCATAATCAAATTTAAATAATGGAAAAGCTAAAGTTTCAGATTAGTTGTTAACTCTGTTCTAGTAACCGTTTTAGTCGAGGTAAGTTCGTATAAGGATTGAAATCATTATTTTCTGTTTTGGATGAATGTAAATAGATATTTATGCTATGTTTAAAGTTAATTGATAAATGTGTGATAAATTATTATTATGGATCAACTAGAGAAATTAATAAAATTGAAGGATATGTGAACAATTATTAATGTGATTGTTAAATTGCTTTTGGTGATTAGGATTTATAGATTGCCTCTTTAAATGTCTACTTTGATTAAGGTAAGTTCATAGTGTTTTGATATGTAAATGTAAATATCTTGTTACTATATGATTGTTTATTAGTTAGTTGAATATATGTTTAAGAAATTTCATTTATTATAATTGGAAATCGATTATTACAAATGAGTACATATGAGAATGAATAGTTGATGAAAGCATTTTTTGTGATTTCACACTATTGATATGAATGAAATGGAGTTATTGTAAATATAAGAAAATGATGAAGTTCTTCTGAATGATGAATATGTATAAAAGTAAGGAATTTATGTCTTATGCCCGGTTGAACGTAGTATACGCTTAGGATACGACTGGCATGCCAATAGGGTTAGTATGCACGCTTGTAGGGGATTGCACTTCGATGCCTCTATTTGCACTTTGGTGCCTCTGTTATACTTGGGTGTCTCTGTTTGCACCTCGGTACCTCTGATTGCACAATCGTGCCTCTGTTTGCACTTCAATGCCTCTGTTAAGCAACGACGATGCTTCTAGTGTGGTGTAGTTAATCGAGTATCCGAGTCAAGTTACTAGTTCATCGGGCTATGAAATAATGGAATTACAATTTATTTATGGGCTTATATATTATGGCATATTTATGATATTGGTAAGTGAAAGATATTTTAATGAGTTTATTAGTTACATGTATAGATTGTTACTTTGATTAAATGTTATTTATGATATGAAAATTCCTTTAGAATGAAGGTTGTTTTAATGTATTTGGATTGAAAAGGTAACATTTGAATTATGTGGATGAATGATTTATATAGTGAAATTCTTTTCATGATTTGAACGGGTAATTAAAGCTTTACAGTGTATATGACTATATGGAATGATCTATGATTTAAAAAAAAGATATGGAATATATGATAAGTATAGTTAAAAGAAGATGAAGGAATGGTGAAATTGAAATGATTGATATGTTATATGCCTTGATTGGGTTGGATTTATATGTGCATTTCTTCACCTACTAACTTTGTAAGGTATGGTGTATAGGAAAAGGAAAATTTGGTCTACGACTAAATGGGATTACTCATGGTTGATTAATTTAATGCAATTGGTAAGATTATTTTCCTTTATATGAGCTTACTAAGCTCTAGTTGCTTATATAGTTGTTTTCTTTGTTTTGTTGATCATTGGAAAGCTCAAGCAGTTGGAATCTTCATTGGAGCACGATCACACTATCCATCAATCCACTTTGGTAGATTTTGAATATATTGAAATGGTTTTATGCATGTATAGGGTTTTATGTCTATTTGGTATGTATTGGATTGTGCTAAGCCTTGGTGTGCCTTAATGCTTTTGTTGATAGTTTGTATATGAAATGTATTTATAAGATGTTAAAGGTTGTGCATGGCCTTTTAAAATTAGGAAGGAAATGGTTGATTGAAATTTTTTTGGATGTGGGTTTTTGGTATATTTGAAGTATGTTAAATTACTGAACTTATGATGTTAAATTCATTCAGGACAACTGTTTGAAATGTGGTGCCTTTGAATGACATATTTGTAATAGCCCGTTTCCATGGTGTCGAAAATTGTGGTTTTGAGACCACAATTCTGACGAGTGAGTTAATATTTTAATGTTTATTTAAAGTATATAAGATTATTTAAGGTTGTATTAAATTTTCATTAAGAAATTTTAATTTTTTGCTAGTTAATTTAGTAAAAAAAGGCTAAATTTTAAATGATGCAAAAGTTGAGTTCTATTAGCTAAAAGGGTTAAATATCTATGAAATTTTAATCTAGTGGACTTAGATGGTAACTAAAACATATATTAAGATAGTGGATTGTGATGGAGAGGTTTTTATGTGATTTTAATAGATTTTAAATGTTAGTTTAGTAAATAAAGAAATTAAGTTAAAAGTAATAAAACAAAGATGAAACAAATGTCATCTTCATCATCTTTCTTTTCTTTCTTGGCCGAACACCATTGTCAAGAAGGAGGAAACTTTCAGTTGTGGTTTTGCTCATGCATGGTAAGATTTTGAGTCTCGTTTTTAATGATTTTTATGTTTCTGAACTCGTTTTAGCTTAACTTACTTAGCCCGGGGGTTAATTTTCAAAATTATAAAAGGTTGAGGGACTTGCCCTGATAGAGTTTAAGTGTGTTTTGATGTTTATTGATAGATTATTAATTTTGGTTGTTATATGGACAAGTTTGTTAAGTGAATAATAGTAAATTTAAGGCTTAGGGATTAATTTGATTAAATGCTAAATTACTTATAAATTGTGTGAATTGAGGGAAAATATGAGTTGATATAGGTAAAAGAAAAAAATCGGTTAGCATATTTTGGATGAGAAAATGATGAATTTGCAAGTTATGGGCCTAAGGATTAAAATTGTATAAAAGTTAAAATGTTAGGGGTAAATTTGTAATTAATATAAAAATTGGTTTATAAGTTGGAATTGGTTGTTTTAAGTTATTTGAAATACTTAATTGAATGAAATTCATATTTAGATCAAGGTACTAATCAACCAGACTTAGATCGAGGAAAAGCTAAAGTGGTAGGTTAGTCATCAACCTTGTTTTTGCAACTGTTTTATCGAGGTAAGTTCGTATATTCTTTTTAAAATGTTTCAATTGATTTGGAAAAATTAGTGATAGTTTTCTTGTATATATGTTTGATGTGTGAAATTGCATTAAATTGTGAAAAGGAGAGCAGTAGGATTGAGATGCATTCGATATTACCGAAATCTTGAAAATGTTATATCCAAGACGGATATCAAATGGAAGGTAGAAAAGATTGTTACCCTAAAAGGGTTAACATCCAATATTAAATGAAAGGTTAAAAAAGTTGTTACCCTGAAAGAGTTAACATATGAAAAGCTTATATCTGAAACGGATATCAAATGAAAAGGTTGAAAATGTTGTTTCCCTAAAAAGGTTAACATATGAAAAGATTTATTGAAAAGGATTTATGGTAAGAACCCTTTTAGTTAAGGTTTGTATGAAATTTTAATTTGATTATGTATTTAGTTACTAACTCGAGATGTGGTGTGTATAGGAAGAATGGTACAAATAGTGATTGAAATGCTTGAATGGATAATCATGAAATCAAGTTTTCGGTAAGTTGAGTTCTTTTAAATGAACTTACTAAGCATCATTGCTTATGTATTTGTTTTGTCTTGTTTTGTAGATCATCGGAGACTTGATCGGTTGGAATCTTGTTGAAGACCTATCACACTATCCCATAATCACTTTTGATAGATTTTTTATTGTTGTGAACTATGGTTATAAATGGCATGTATAGGGTTTAATGTCAGTTATACTTTTGTTGTGTTTTGGTTACTTTTGTAAATAGTTGTATTTCTATATAGTATAGTTGGCTTGTTTATGTCAAAGGCTATATGCAAATGGTCATTTTGATGTGAACATTTTGAATGATGAAATGGCTTGATTATGGTTGATACTAGGTAGCTATCTTATCTATGTTTTATGATTGAGAAGTGGCATTATAGCTTTGTTTTGATTGATGTTGTTTTGTTATATATGAGGTACCTTTGAATGGCATATTGGTTAGAAGGATTAGGTTGATGTAATTGGTATTTTTGTGAGTGTGTGAAATGTGTATAGGTCCATTTGAATGTATGCTCAAATTAAGTAGCTTGTTGGGCAAGGTTTGGCCTTGGAATAGCTTGTTTCAGGGGCTAATTATGGAGCACATAGCCTGGGACTCATGCTATCACACGGCCTGGCCACACAACTGTGTGTTACTTTTTATTTTAGATGCAGATTTTACACGGTCTGGCACACAATCGGAGACATGACTATGTGTACCAAGTCAGTGAGTTACACAGTCTAGCATACGGCCTGTGATACGACTATGTGGCCCTATTTCGAATATACACACTGGTGGACACATTGGTTGGGACATGGCTATGTGACCCTACTTCAATTGTCCACAATGTTTGGGCTATGTCACACGATCTGGCCACACAGCCGTGTGACCCCTATTTTTCAAATTTTTAATGTTTTCCCATACTTTTCTAATTTATTTTAAATTGATCCCTAATTGTTTCCAAATTGTTTTTAGGGTCCTGAATGCTCAAGTTAAGGCCCAAATATGTATTATTTCATGATTAAATTGAGTAATTAGAAATTATTTTGTATGTTGAATTATTATTCTTTATTGAAGTTAAATGTTCTATTTTGTATCATAAAACTCTGTAACCCTAATCTGGCGACGAAGACAGGTTAGGGGTGTTACAATATTAGTTAAAACATATATGTTGGTTGGATTGGTATGTTTCCTATGTATTAAAGGTGTGTTTCGGTATGCAAGTATAGGTTTTCAAAAGGCTTGTTTTAAGGGTTAAATTTGGAGCACAAGGCCCGGGACTCACCGTGTAACACAAACGGTCGCCCCACACGATCGTGTGTCATTTATATTTTAAGTGCATGTTTCACACAGTCTAAGACACATCGTATGACACGGTCATATGTCTCAATACAATTTGTCACATGGTTTAACACACGGCTTGTTACACAGTCGTGTGGCCCTATTTTGAATACACACACAGGCGAATACATAGGCTAGGACACGTTCATGTGTCCCTACTTCAAATTTCCACACGATTTGAGCCCTATCACATAGCCTGGCCATACGATCGTGCGACCCTTGCTTTCTCAAATTTTCAGGTTTTCCCTAAAATTTTCTAATTTATTCAAAATGAACCTCAATCATTTTTAAATTGTTATAGGGCGCCAAAAGCTCGATTTAAGGCCCAAATGTGTATGTTTGCTATAATTGGAATGAGTTATTGAAAATTTATAGAAGTTTAATTATTGTTTTGTTTTGAAGTTAAGGTTCTATTTTGTACAGTTATGCTCCAAAACCCTAATTCGGTGTCGGAGATGGGTTAGGGGTGTTACAAAATCTAGATATGGTATAAGGCAATATTACATGGCCAACCATAACGACAAACAATTTTGAGATCAAACTAGCCATGATTCAGACGATCTAGAACAATATGTAGTCTATAGGAACCATGACGGAGACGCTATTCATCTTCGGTTTTCCCTTTTTCCATAATTAATAACACTTTTTCTTGGTTAGACTCGTAGGCACCAAGATCTATCACGACATGGAATGAACTTGCAAATAACTTTCTACACAAGTTCTTTCCTATTAGTAATACGATCCAACTCAGGAAGGAGATCTCTACATTTAAGCAGTTAGAAGGAGAAAGCTTTAACAAAGCTTGGGAATGATTTAAGATGTTGATCCAAACATGTTCAGATCATGGTGTCCCCAAATGGTTGAGGTTGTAGATTTTCTATAATGGGTTGGATGCATACGCATGATCAGGACTTGATGGAGCCGCAACAAGAGCCTTGATGAACAAAACACACGAGGATGCATATGATTTTACAGAAACCATGGTGATGAATTCGTTCCAATGGCCAAAAGAAAGGTTTACCTACGGCCAGAAACCATCCACGGTAAAAGTTACCCTGGAGGATGATAAATATCAACAAATTTTGGACAGACATAAACAAATAGAGTCAACATCTAGCGTATATTCAACATTTGACAGAAATAAACCTCTTAGCTAATATTTTGATAATCCAACAAAGAACATTAATTATATAGGGAATTGGGATGGAAATCCCTATTCAAATACTTATAATCCCTGTTGAAGATATCACCCAAACCTAAAATGGGGCAGGAATCAGGAAGGAGGTAATAGTTCTAACCCTGTTAAAAACTCTACTTACCAACATCTGTATTTACATAAGCCTTAGGAAAGGGCCAAACTAAACGACCATACTATATGTGGTCAACGCCTGGATTGAATTAAGGGAGAGATGCAGTCAATGAGGACCAAAGTGAAATAGGTGCAATTTGAGTGCATCCAAACCACTAAAACATTGACTAAAATTAAGGATCAAATGGGTCAATTGATAAGTATGAGAAGGAAATATCAAAAGGTAAACTGGCACCAGGATCCCAAGTAATACCAAGAATAATCCTCAGAGAGAAGGGAAAGAGCATGTGAAGGCAATCACGCTCCGCTCGAGTAAAGTACTAAGTAGCCTAGAGTACCTAACTTAAGAGGAGGACAAGGAGGATGCCGATGATCTTCAAGAAGAAGCCTTTCGAAACAATGATATTGAACCCAAACCAAAGAAGGTAGTTGAGCTAATAGATGAGCCGAATGAAGAACATGCACCAACTAGGTACTCTCATGGTTAGAAGATAAAAGGAAATGAGATGAAATGGAATTTGTAAGTTTTCTAAACTTATTCAAATTGCTTAATGGTAACTTGCCCTTAATTGAATTAATTGAAAAAGTTCCTAAATACACCAAGTATTTGAAAGAAATCATGTCTAGGTGTGTGAAAGTTAAAATTGTAGAGTAGATTAACATAGGCATATCTTGTAGTGCGATAATTTCTAGAAAAATACCCCCAAAACTAAAAGACCCAGAGAATTTTACAATTCCTATAGAGATAGGGAATATTCACTTCAGTAAGGCCCTATGTGATCTAAGAGCCAGTATAAATTTGATGCCTTTATCTATATACAAGAAAATTTGGTTAGGGGAACCTAAAATTACACATATCAAACTATAATTAGCTGACAGTTCTTCAGTACAACCTAAGGAAGTACTTGAAGATGTGTTGGTTAAAGTGTGTAACTTTATCATCCCGGTCGATTTTGTAGTTCTAGATTTTGAAGAAGAATATAAGATACCTATTCTGTTAGGGAGACTATTTTTAGCCACGTCAAGGTCGACCATTGACCTAGAACATAATGAGCTAATTATGAAGATCAATGGTGAGACAAAAAATCCCTAATTACCTTGAGCCAAAAAAAGGTATTTTTTGTGATAAGTGCAGGTAAAAAAAGCAAATTTAATGAGCGGGATAAACGAAACAAGGTGGAGCAGCATGATGTGTAATACCTTAAAAATTTTTACAATAAAATATTATCCATGATATAGTAAAATAAGAAAATAAAGTGACAAAAAGGGAAATTTTGAGTTATGTCAATATTGGGAAGTATATTATGATATATTAATTCAAGAAAGGACTAAATTGTAAAAGTGAGAAAAGTTTTGTTGCACAAGAGTAAATATTTAAAATTTGAGGGGTTAAAGTGTAAATATGAAAAAGTTGAAGGACCAATAATGTAAATATTTTAAGGGTGGAATGATCTAGAAACTAAGGAAAATGGATGAATTAGGACCAAATTGAATAGGTGAAGAACTATGAGGGACTAAATTGCAATTTTACCAAATTAAATGATGAATCAAGAATGGAATTTTAAAAGATAATAAAAGGAAAAATGGTCAATTGGACGAGAGAGAAATCTAGAAAGTAATAATGATGATAGAGATATTTTGATATTTTATAATTATTTTATTAAATAAATATTATTTTATTAAAATTTTAATAAGATATTTTATTATTACTTTATTAGTATATAAAGAAAGAAAGATGAGGAATTGTCATCCACCTTTCTCATGCAACTAATGTGAGAATAAGAAGAAGAAAGAAAGTTTTCCTTTTCTTACAATTTGGTCCTTCCACCAAAAATTCACCATTTTCGCCTAGAAATCAAAAGAATTTCCATAGCCATCAAGAGAGAAAGATGACAAGAAGACCATGGGGAGTTAGAATATCAAGTTAGATTCAAGAAATAGAAGCTGGAGGAGAGAGAAAATCAAGTTAAAGATTGAAATCAATGAAACAAGGTAAGAACATTAAGATTTCAATATATTTTTAAGATTAATATTATTGAAAAAGCATGAAATTGATGTTAATGTAGAGTTTTCTTATATATGGTCTTATGTTCTTGATATGTTAGTGAAGAGAAAATAAGAGAAAGTAATGAGAAATAGTGTAGAGAAAGAAAATAAGGGTGTTATAAACATGGTAAATAAACATCTTGCACTAAAACAGCTTTGGACAGCAGTAGTAAGCTAACTTTGAAAAATCACCATAAATTGTAAAAATCGAATTAGAGTATGAGAAAAATATGGAATTAAATCTTATTGAGTCTAGTTTCTTATAGAATAAACTATGTAGGCAATGAAATTTTGAATTGTGAGATATAATAAATTTAGTGAGACAAGGTCAGAATGATTTCGGGTTCCACTGTCCTGACTTTGGAAAATCATCAAATATTGGAGAAAAATAATTAAGGACTTAAATTTATATGTTTAAAATCCTTAATGAGTATATTTTCAATATAAATAAGCGATAACATCATTAAAAGCTCTTACGATGAGATAATTATTAGTGAAGAAGGGTCGGAAATGTTAGACAGCAGAATAGGGGAAATTTTAAAGAATAAACTGTACTTATTGGCTAAACCAAAAATTATGAAAATTTTATAGTAAGAAGATATATGAGTCTAGTTTTAGGTAAAATTAGCGGATATTAATTTGGAATTCCATAGATCCAGATATAAATAATTTAGTGACTATGACACGGATGGATAGCTTTGAATATACATATAAGTCAATAGTGAAATTTTGATAATGTTACTTGTAAGCATGATATTTACATTAAGGATGTGGAATGGAGAGGAGGAGGAGGAAAATATATATGAATATTCAGCTAGCATGGCTAATTTGCATGTTTTAGGCTCAGGGACTAAATTGAATAAAAGTAAAACTTTAGGGGGTAATTTTGTAAAAATGTCAAAAATGACCAAATTGAAGGGAATGAATTATTTTATTATCTAAATTAATAAATTGAATGAAATTATCAATTTAAGATTGGGTGAAAATTGGGAAAATGGTAAATTACCAATATGCCCCTAAATCCTGGTATTTCTGCAATTAGTCAGGTAGGTTCGTATAACTTGAATGAGCATGTAAAGATGACAATTTAAATATTGTATCGTATTTTATATGATGTTTGAATTGAATATATGGAAAGGATGTTACATGAAACATGAAAATGAATACTAAATAATATAAATTAATTGAAATTATTCTAAAAATCTCGGTAATGCCTCGTATCCTATCCCGGTCTCAGGTACGGATATGGGGTATTACATTTATTGGTATCAGAGCTAAGGTTTAGTTGGTTCTCAGACCGAACGTAGTATATATGAAGTCTAGAAATACATGTCATTATATAACTTGTGATAACATGATATCTTCCGACTCTGAAGTGATTTGTATCATTATAATTCAAACTTTATCATTATTATGTTTTTAATTTACTAATTATGTTTAGTAAGTATTTTAAGGTAAATGTCTAGTAAAATGATAAATTTATGATTGGGAATTGAAATTGAGACTGATACTGAATTGAATTATGGAATACTGATTATTGTTTTGAGTACTGAATTGATTGTGGAGTTACTAAATATTGTTATGTGTACTGCATTGAACTGTGAAATTACTGAAGTAATGAATTACTACAATATTGTGAAACTAATTGAAATAAGGAATTATAATTGATACTGAACTGAGATGGAAATTGTACTAAAAAGTGAATTAAATACCCTATTAACTAGTCGGACTTAGTCGGATATAATTGGCATGCCATAGGATTTGGAAGTGTTCAGGCACTGAGTGCCATACTGGTGTGTTTGGTTGGAATCTGCATATCCGCCAAAGTCCAAGTCTTGTTAATAAGGGTAAATATGAATATTAAGTAAAATTGAAATAAGAATTAAATTCCCTATTAACTTGTAGGGCTAGTCGGATATAATTGGCATGCCATAGGATTGGAAGAGTACGGGATTTATCGATTTTACAGATCAGGCACTTTATGTGCTTGTTACTGTTACCGTTACCGATTCGGCACTTTGTGTGTCGAATATTGTTACTGTTACCGTTACCGATTCAGCACTTTGTGTGTCGGATATTGTTACCGTACTGTTGATGTTACTGTTTGGGATTCGTTAGAAGAGGTGCCGTACTTCATCATTCTTTATTCTTTATGATCGAATTTGTTCCGATGAAGTACTCTGTGTACCGTACTGCTACTGTTACTATTCCGGCTTCGGGCGATGAGACACTACGTGCCGTATTGGTGTGTTTGGGTTGGAATCCGTGTATCCGTCAAAGTCCGAATTGCTAATAGGGTGAATAACTGAAATGAAAAAATTAAATAAATTTGATTGATGGTACTATTAAAAAAAATATGAGAAAGAAATTATGAGTTGAATTCTCAATTGAATTGAAATGTGAGATTTGGAGCTAGAACTTAAGGTTCATGAATTTGCTAAAATATCGAATTATTGGTATTGAAATCAGTTGAATAAATGAAATGAGAAAATTAAATGAATTTAAACGATTGAAATATTGAAAGTATGAAAAAGTGGAATTATGAATTGAAATGTGAATTGAAATTGAGATATGAGATTGAAAGCTTGAACCAAAGGTTCATGAATTGATTAAAGATAATATAGATGATATGTGATGCCTTTTGATGGAAGACTATTGTTGAGATATGAAATTAAATATAAATTAACACATATGACTTATAATGTTACATGTTTGATGTCTATTATTTATTATAGTTTTTATAATTTGAATTATAGTAATACCATAGAGTATAGACATACCCAGCATACGGTTTTATTACAATAATTCAAATTATTTATTATTAAATGTTAAATTTAAATTATGTGCATGACAAGTGAAGTATGAGGTAAGTGTTATTGTTGAATTGAATAGAAATTGAATTGAGTAATGGAAAAATATTAGTATTGAATTGTAAATTGATGAGAAAGTGAAATTAAATTGAGTTATGAATGAATTGAAAGTGAAATTGGAATTTGATAGTGATATTGAAGTACATGATAAGAATTATTAGTAGATTACAAATGACTAGTGAATTTTGAAATATATTATATGTATTAAAGATAGAGAATATATAAATATACGAATTATTGGTACAAGGATTAAATTGTAAAGCATGTAAAAAGTATTATACGAAAGGTGTAAAAATTATATGCGTATATAAAACAATTTTCCCAAGTAGACAAGATCAGAACTACTAGGATACTAAGGGACCTCAACATGCTCTCTGATTACTAGCACGTTAGTGCTCTTTGATTATTAGCACGCTACTGCTCTCTGATCATTAGCACGCCAGTGCTCTCTGATTATTAGCACGCCAGTGCTCTCTGATTATTAGCACGTCAATACTCTCTGATTAGCACATTTGTGTTCTCTGTATAGCACTTCAGTGCTCTCTGTATAGTGCATAATAATGCACCTCTGTATAAGTCCTGTATATCCAAAGTGTTCTATCTAGTCTACTGGGCCTTTATTAAGTAAAAAGTAAACAATTTCCGTTCCGAGGTAAATGATTATCACTGAGTAAAAATGTTAGTTATGATGAAGCAGAACTCGTAAAAGTACGGATAAATATTTTATAATCTTGAGAATAATAAATGTTATATGAGTAAATATATGAAAATTAAATTATGAGACATTACGATCTATACCCCTTTACTAGTATAGTTATATACAATGAAATTCATGAGATTTATATTGATTAAGATCAGAAGTGGAAAGTGAAAAGTTCAATGGTTGAACAATTGATAATACAGTCGGAACTAAGAATGAGTTAATAGGTAAAGATGGGTTTTGAATAGAGACATCAATTTTTTTTGAAAACTAACTGGGATATACAATACCACTGTTAAATAAAGAAGTTATTTATAGGAAAATCGATTTGTTCAAATATGGTATTTACAGAATGGTTAACTGAAAATTTCTTCCGAATTAGTTTCTTGAGTGAACTGAATGATATGAAATTATTGATGACTATAATAGTTAATGGATTGGTAAATAAATTGCAAAAATATTTGAATATAGTTGTTATAGATGGGTATATTATAGTAAAATTTTTGGGGATTTTATAAGGGTATTTTATATGTACTGATATTTTCAGAGGTATATGCAACTGTTCATGTTTGGATGCTATAATCAATATATGGAAAGGTTGGATAAATATGCTAATAGACAGAAATTATCGCAAGTCTGATTGATTCACAAGTGGTACTACTCCATCTTTCTTTGGTTTTCCAAGCCGATATATGTGATAAAACACTTGATAATAAGATTCATATGATATTATCTTCTATTTCTGTTGGTAAAAGCTTTGAGAGGCAAATGTGAAATATTGAATTGAAAATAAAATGTGAAATGAAAGGATAGAGAATGAATATAAATGATAAACTAGGTAAATATGTGCAGAAAGAAACTATAGAATTATAGAAATAATGAAATTCATGATCAAAAGAAAATAAGGAAATTTCGAGGACGAAATTTATTTGAAGGAGGAGAGATATGTAATAGCCCGAAAATTTTTACAGTTAAATATTATCCGTGATATAGTAAAATAAGGAAATAAAGTGACAAAAAGGGAAATTTTGAGTTATGTCAATATTGGGAAGTATATTATGATGTATTAATGCAAGAAAGGACTAAATTGTAAAAGTGAGAAAAGTTTTGTTGCACAAGAGTAAATACTCAAAATTTGAGGGGTTAAAGTGTAAATATGAAAAAGTTGAAGGACCAATAATGTAAATATTTTAAGGGTGGAATGATCTAGAAACTAAGGAAAATGGATGAATTAGGACCAAATTGAATAGGTGAAGAACTATGAGGGACTAAATTGTAATTTTAACAAATTAAATGATGACTCAAGGATGGAATTTTAAAAGATAATAAAGGGCAAAATGGTCAATTGGAAGAGAGAGAAATTTAGAAAGTAATAATGATGATAGAGAAATTTTGATATTTTATAATTATTTAATTAGATAAATATTATTTTATTAATATTTTAATAAGATATTTTATTATTACTTTATTAGTATATAAAGAAAGAAAGATGAGGAATTCTCATCCACCTTTCTCATGCAACTAACGTGAGAATAAGAAGAAGAAAGAAAGTTTTCCTTTTCTTACAATTTGGTCCTTCCACCAAAAATTCACCATTTTCACCTACAAATCAAAAGAATTTCCATAGCCATCAAGAGAGAAAGATGACAAGAAGACCATGGGAAGTTAGAATATCAAGTTAGATTCAAGAAATAGAAGCTGGAGGAGAGAGAAAATCAAGTTAAAGATTGAAATCAATGAAACAAGGTAAGAACATTAAGATTTCAATATATTTTTAAGATTAATATTATTGAAAAAGCATGAAATTGATGTTAATGTAGAGTTTTCTTATATATGGTCTTATGTTCTTAATATGTTAGTGAAGAGAAAATAAGAGAAAGTAATGAGAAATAGTGTAGAGAAAGAAAATAAGGGTGTTGTAAACATGGTAAATAAACATCTTGCACTAAAATAGCTTTGGACAACAGCAGTAGGCTAACTTTGAAAAATCACCATAAATTTTGAAAATCTAATTAGAGTATGAAAAAAATATGGAATTAAATATTACTTAGTCTAGTCTCTTATAGAAGAACCTGTGTAGGCAATGAAATTGTGAATTGTGAGATATAATAAATTTAGTGAGATAAGGTCAGAATGATTTTGGGTTCCCCTATTTTGACTTTGGAAAATCATCAAATATTGGAGAAAAATAATTAAGGGCTTAAATTTATATGTTAAAAATACTTAATGAGTCTATTTTCAATAGAAATAAGTGGGAACATCATTCAAATCTCGTACGATGAGATAATTAATTCTTAGTGAAGAAGGGTCGGAACTGTCAGGCAGCAAAATAGGGGAAACTTTAAAGAATAAAATGTACTTATTGGATAAACCAAAAATTCTGAAAATTAGAAAAATTAGCGGATCTTAATTTGGAATTCCATAGCTCTAGATATAAATAATTTAGTGACTATGACACGGGTGGATAGCTTTGAATATACATATAAGTCAATAGTGAAATTTTGATAATGTTACTTGTAAGCATGATATATACATTAAGGATGTGGAATGGAGAGGAGGAGGAGTAAAATATATAAGAATATTCAGCTAGCATGGCTAATTTGCATGTTTTAGGCTCAGGGACTAAATTGAATAAAAGTAAAACTTTAGGGGGTAATTTTGTAAAAATGTCAAAAATGACCAAATTTAAGGGAATGAATTGTTTTATTATCTAAATTAATAAATTGAATGAAATTATCAATTTAAGATTGGGTGAAAATTGGGAAAATGGTAAATTACCAATATACCCCTAAATCTTGGTATTTCTGCAATTAGTCAGGTAGGTTCGTATAACTTGAATGAGCATGTAAACATAACAATTTAAATATTGTATCGTATTTTATATGATTTTTGAATTAAATATATGAAAAGGATGTTACATGAAACATGAAAATGAATACTAAATAATATAAATTAATTGAAATTATTCTGAAAATCTTGGTAATGCTTCGTATCCTATCCCGGTCTCAGGTACGAGTATGGGGTATTACATGATGGATGCTGGACCAATATCAACCGAAAAACAATGAAAACCGTCCATGTATACACTGATGGAGATGACGAACGAATCTAGCAGCAATACTTGACATATTTTAAATTCTAATAAACTTTTGTATATTATTGTATTTTAATAGACTTACAGATAGTTTAGGTATTATTTTTATTTAAATTGCTTAAAACTTCATTCCGAGCATTTTGAAATTCAGGAGGAAGGGCTGAAACAGTGTGAGTGTCACAACACAGAACTTCCGTGTCACAACACCGAACACAAGTTCATGAAATCGAGCAATTCAACTCAATGTCATGATGTAGAACCCTTGTCTCGTGAAAAAGAAGTAAGTTTACTTCAAGATTCAAAAAAAAAAAAAAATTCAAGGTGTGTCATGACATGGGGGTTCAATGTTGTGACAACGGTATCCTTCCAGGGTTGTTGAGACATGGAACCCCTATGTCACGATATCACTGCAATTTTCTACAAGGTCGACCCGACCCACTATGCAACCCATCAGTTTTTACTCTTATCTCACCCAATTTTTAACCTAAATATACACATCTTTTAACATATTAAAAACTTTCAACGTATTTCTAATATCCTTCTAATTCTACAACCTCCTAAACTATTCAAACCCAAAATCCCCTTATTCTTTTTCTTTATATTTTCTACACTTTTTCTTTTTTTTTTCTTGTATTGAGTAGGGACAAAAGCATCACACAAACGAGGAACGTGTAACGATATTTGAGACGAATCATGAATTTTCAGTCAAGGTTAAGGGTTCTAACTTAGAGTTTTACTGTTCCATTGCATTGTTCTTGTGATTTTGAAATATATTGCTTGATCCTGACCTAATCCTTTTAGTTAAAATTTTATCGAGAATGCGTACTAGAAAATCTAAAAGAATTAATGAAACCGAACCGTCAGTGGTTGAAAATCCCTCAAATTTTCCAAACCCAAATGTCAAGAAATTCCTTTTGGAACTTCAAGGACAGACATTTATACAAGAACAGGGGTTTGAACCATTTATGATTTTGTGGAAGGAAATTTGGCTGTTTGTTCGATGCCATAGGTGGGAACACTTTTGCGTAACCCTAAAAGTTCCCGCTATAGTTTCGATAGTACAAGAATTTTATGCATCTTTTAGGGACTCAGAGTTTAGGAGATCTCATACGGTCTTTTTGGGAGACTATACCAGTACAAGGGAAGGAGGTGCTCGCTACCCCTAAAGGAAATTATGAATTTTATAATGCATCATATTATGAATTTGATTTATGAAAGAGTATGCCTTAGAATATTTTAGGGATATTAATATGGATAACATTATAAGCTATCTAACAGAGGGTAGGGGTGAATGGAAGTATCAGCCTGGTACTATTATTCCAATTCCTTTAATGGAGCAATTATGTTTCCAATCACTAAAATGTGGATACAATTTTTGTGCACTCGAATTGCTCCTACTTTGAATGTCTTTAACGTCAATACTTTTCGATCAGTTTTGTTATATGTTGTCTTGTAGAAGAAACATGTGTGCATCGGGACATGGATCTACCACTGTATGAAGTGGTGCATTAGTAGACAAAAAGTCAGCGCTTTCTTCCCCCACTTAGTGACGCTTTGTGTAACAAGGCCGGAGTTCTAATGAAAGCCACTAAATAATACATGAAGCCATACAAGTACTGTAACACCCTAAACCCGGCCTAAATGTTAGGCCCGAATTTGGCGTGTCACATTGAAGTGTTTTTCAAAAACCATGTTTTCATTGAAAACCCTTCTTAATATTTTAAAAAAATTTCATTATTAAAACTTGTACAAAAACCCTAGTTTACGTTAGTTTAAATTCAAAGCATGGTTCATTGAAAAGTTCATAATTTTATTCCCAAAATCTCTTTTAGTTGCGGAAGCTAGTTTTAAAATCTTTACTAAAACTTGATGTTAAAAAGTTAAGTTGTGAAAGCATTTTGAAAATGTTGCGGAAACGTAAGGTTGTTTTTAAAGCAATTAAAATTTTTGGAAAACCGTGATTTAATTCAAACAGATATAAATCAAAGTAAATGAAACCCAACGTGAAAATCCAAAAACTCTAAAAGGCCTTATTACAAAAATTAAAACCCGAGACAAAGTCTAAACCATAAATAAAGTCCAAAACATAATAAGGCTTGAGTCGTGTGACCATCTCTGAGTCCCTCGCAGCACCGATCCTCCAAAAGCTGGAGATTACCTGTACAGTTAATAGACGGGGTGAGTTTATGAAAACTCAGTGTGTAATCCCTTTACTAGAGTAACAGTTAGTATACAGAAACAGAAACAGTCTGGGCGAGCCTTTTAACAGTAAAAGTACAGTTCAGTTCAGAGCATAAGTGGGCCAAAGCCCAATACATTAACATCCGGGTCCCAGCCCAAACAGAATGTATGAATGCATGAATGCATACTAACCCATCCAATCCCACACTTGCCTCCGTCCAACCCTGCACTACCTGTGGGGAATAACTCACCCATGACATCCCTACACTTACAATATTAGCATCAGTTGCAGCACTAACCGAAATCGTAGCAAAGCTGCTATATATATATACAGCTTTAAGCCTTTAGTAGCGGTATTATAATTGGCACAAAGCCATCAGTAACTGTAATAAGTTTGGCACATAGCCATTAGCGACGGTAATATAATCGGCACACAGCCATGGGTAAATATGATCGACACAGAGTCATCAATAAATATGATAGGCATATAGCCTCAGGTAAATACGATTGGCACAAAGTCATAATCAAGATAGCACAGATTCATATTTAAGTTGGCATAGAGCCATAAACAGATTAAGCGACATTAAGCTGTCTATCGGTCCACAGTAGTCTCGTGCGACCCGTGCGACCCTAGTAGTACAGTACTTCCTCCGGATCAATGTCCCAACCCCATGCAATATGTCGTGTATGTCATGCTCAATCATCACACGTGTATGCATAATGGCCATGCTCAGTAACAAACATTTAAACATATATTAAAAGCATGTCAGTCATACAACCACAGTCAGGTCAGTTAAAACACAGACATATAATCACAGTCAAATCAGTCAAATTCATAGTCCAAGTCAGTCATTTACCCACAAGGGCAAACCAATCATTTTACCCTACAGAGGTATTTCGGTAATTTTACACTACAAGGATATTTTGGTGATTTTACAAAACGGGGTCTTAACGACCCAACCGAAGGTCCATCGTTGCCTCGAGCGACTTAAGTAACCTAAACAGACATAACGGTGTAAATGGGCCTAAGGCCCATTCTCGGCCCAAGTGGGCCCACACACTTGTGTGGCCCATTTAGTCCCAAAACAGCCACAGCTATGCGAACGTCACAGTCTAAACAACACTTACTGCATCACATACATTTTATCCGTATGGACCCATAAGCTCACTGAGCCCACATGACCCATTTTAGCCTAACGAGGCCTAGAACAGCACTAGACCATGAGAGCACTCGTGGTGGCCTCTATAGTCTAGCGCCCATGTTCGTGGGCTCGGTTCACCATACGTGCGATCGCACGCTTGTGTGGCATCACACGCTATATTTCTGGCATTTCGACATTTTGCCGACCTATAGTCATAGTAGTGTAAACAACACATACTTTCGACTTTTAAACGATTATTGAAAACCACATACAAATACACACACTTTTGGCTTTTCAGCTGATCATCAAACATAGCAAACGATTACACACATGCTCGTGAAACGAACTGTACCCCAAGTATCCTCGCACCTAGATTAAAACATCATAACGATTACTTATCCAACTCTTGTTATCAAAAGAAGCCGACAGAAAACTAAATCAACTACTGTGACCTTACCAACAATAGAAACACCTGTTTCCCTAACTTTCAAACAATTGTTAGATCACCTTCGACCACAACCTAAACAAAGATCCCTTCTTTGTTAGATCTCGATAAGATATATAATTTCACCACAAGAACTCAAAGCCAAACAAGGTCTTATTATGTATACCATCCCGTAGAATCGGTTCCAAACTAAAGGAGTAACACTTGAGTGTGCTGAGTTTGAGAAAAAGATCAGAGAAAAGTAAACAGAAGAATAGTCATTGGTGAGGAAGGATGATAGTAACAACAATCAAAGAAGGGAAGACCGCATGGTAACATGAAAATAACACCATTACTTACCAAAATTGATGATCAAAAAGAAAGTGTGAAGAAGAGTAGCTGAATCAAAAATGCGAGTGATGTGACAGGAATACAGTATTCGACTACCACTGAAAGGAGAAGGAAAACAAACGAGGGAAAAATAGAGAAGGTTATATTCGGCTTACAAAAGTACTATGATCAATGAAAGAAAGTGTTAAAGGAAGGAAAGGATTTTCGGCCATTATACACGAGAATGATCACAAAGGCAAAGGGGTATTCGGGCAAATAGGAGTAGTAACAAACGAGAGAAAAGAAGGATAGAAAGTAGAGAAATGGGGTGAAGTTTGGTCATGCAAGGAACCAATTGCAAAAAGAGTAATAAGGAGGGGATCATTCGAAAACTCTGAAAGAAATAAAGAGGAGCCAAAAGTAAAAAGTGTTTCGGTAAAAGTTTAAGCAATGAGTAAGAAATAGAAAAGGGAAAGAAAATGGACAAATGAAAGAGCACTCAATGCTCGCCAGAAATGACAGAAAAGTTGCATGAGTGGTCAATTTTTAGTATGCTCAGCAATACAGAGAAATGAGAAAAAATAAAAGCAAAGAGAACCCGAAATGGCATAAAAGAATTCAGCACTATGGGAAAAAGGTCCTATGACTGAATATGCACAATGGGAAGTCCCATATTTGGCCAACTACTTACTCTCCCCTCAACCCCCCATAATCCACTCCTACAATCTCTCAACCTCCTGATTTGTATCACTTTCAAACTCCTCTAAGTCCATATCCCATAAATCTCTCCCCTAAGACCAATTCCACAACCACTTGAGCAGAATTCTATTCCGACACAACCACTGGGTGGCACAGCTGCAAAATAAGTAATCCATAGCTCACTTCAAGTCTCGAACCTTTGATTTCCTTGCCATAATCCTAATGCCACCTTGCCACCTTATGTAAAAATTTAAACCAAAATATTAATAAGACCTTTTAGCTAACGCTAAGTTTAATTTAGGGAAAACTAAGATTTTTGCTAAAGCCTAGATTTGAACTCAAGGCCTCCCAAAACACTCTCAACCACTCCTAAAGCACATATCCAGTAAAGCAAACACGCAATTAGTGAAATTTTCTTGCACAACTAATATCCAATTGCTCCTGTAATACCCTGAATTTGGGCCTAGAAGTACTGGGCCTTTAGCAAGGGAACAGTTAGGTAATTGTGTATAAAAGTCCTAGGAGATAGCATAAAATAATTGGCTACTCTGATGGTTAAGGGATTTGGGAGTGTCTGTAAGTATTGGAGAAGTCCTAGGTGCAAACCTGGGCTTTAATAGAATTTTAATTTTAAGTGAATAAAACCCTGGATGCTTGGAAGTAGACCTTTTAAATTATTGTGGTAAATAAATGACATAGAAAGAGCATGTGGTCTAGTGATTCTGGCGTCATTAAGGTTGCAAGGGAGCTTGGGTCAAGTCTTGGCTCTCGCAATTTATTTTAATTTTTGCTCTCAAGTGAATCTGGACGTTGGTATGTAGGGCTTATATTTTATTATGACTGATTGATGACACAAGTGAGCTTGTCGCCTAGTGGTGGTGGCGTGGCGTGATTATTGTGAGCGCAAGGGCTTGAATCCCATGGCAAGCAAGGAGTAATTATTTTTCTATCAGGGGATAGCAAGAGTTAGTGTTGGATTTGAACTCTGGTGAAGAGAAAGTTTGAATTGGTCTTGAGTTGTTGGGAGAAGATTATGGAGCAAATCAAGGAGGGATTTGTGGAGAAAATCAAGGAATTTGAATTTTGGAAGAGTTGTAGCTGATTGGGGGGCTTGGGGTATGCAAATTAGGCTAGAGGTCCCTTTATGTGCATTTTCGGCGATTGGAGAGGTTGGGGGCACTTTTCTTTGTGCAATTTCATCTTCGGCAACTTTTAGTTCTTTCTTTTTGGGTTTTGGTGGTATATTCGAGAAAATCTCTTAGCCTCTCATTTGTTTCTCTTTGGTCATGTATTCAAGGGGTATCTTAACCTTTCTTCTTTTTTTTTGAGGTTGACTAAGCAGTGAGCATCTTCTTCTTCTCTCTTCTTCTCTGAAGCTGAATATCTATACTCTCCTCTCTCCAATCTTGATCCTTTTACTATAGTGGAATCTTTTTTTCTTTCTTCTCCCCTTTCCTTTCAAATGACTTTACCCTAACTGATTGTATCATCTAGCCTCTTATCTCTTGGGGTTTCGGCTTTAATGAGTGTTTCATTCTTTTCTTTCTCCCCTCTCTGCAGTGTAAGTTAAGCCGTGTTGGCCATACAAGTACTCTGGCATTAAAACTTCTGTGAACCGATTCTTCTGCTATGGTTCTTTGTCAGATTTGAGGGTAAGTGCTACTTTATCCGTTGTGGTTTCTATTCACTCTTTTCTCTTTTATGGTATCTATAGTTCTTTTAACCTTTTTCTTTCTGATCAACATTGCTAGGGGATTGACAGCGCTAGTTCAGCTTTGTGAACCGATGGGTATCTTTCTTAGGGAGAGGGTTCTCAACATTTGGGGTAGGTGTTGCTAAAGAGTTGTTACCCATTTGTTAAGGGCCGATTTTGGGGATGTTATGCTTTTGAACAAAAATAGTTGAAAGACTAACTGTAGGTGAGTTTGGATATAGGTTGGGCGTTTAAGGATCATGGAGCGGTTTACGTAAAAAGTGTGTAATCGTACACCTAAACTCTTGTTACTGCCAAAATGGCAGACAAAGGTGTGTATTCACACCTCTTTTTGCTGTGAATCGGCAAAAGCCAAAAAGTCAAAACATCGGCATTTGAGGCTTCGCGAGTGTGTGATTGCTTGTGGGGTAAACTGAGACCACAAACTACGGGCGATAGACTATAAAGGCCACCACATGTGTTTTCGTGGATAGGGGCTGTTATGGGCCTCAATGGACCAGAATGGGCCGTGTGGGCCCAATGGGCTCGTAGGCTCCACGCGGGTAAAATCCACGATAAGTGACTTTTAATGAACTGGGCTATGGTGTACACATAGCCGTATCTAAATTTAGGCTAAATGGAACACATGAGTGTGGGGCTCACTTGGGTCGAGTAATGGGCCTTAGGCCCATTTGCACCGTTATGTCTGTTTAGGTTACTTAAGTCGCCCGAGGCGACGGTGGACCTTCTGTTGGGTCATTAAGACCCTGATTTGTAAAATTACCAACATACCCTTGTAGTATAAAATGACCGTAATGCCCCCGTAGAGTAAAATGACTGTAACACCCCTGTATGGTAGAATGATGATTATGCCCTTATGTTCTGTATGACTGATGTGCTTATGATTTACATATATGATTGTACTGAGTATGACTTTGCATACACGTAATATTTATGGCATGTGATTGTTACTCGCGATAAGTTTTAAAATTTATAAATGATCGTACCTAAACTAACTATTATCATGATGAAGGCAAGCGCACCTATCGAATAGCAGTATAGTTTTAGCAAGACCGGATGTCAAACCCAAAGGAACTAAAAGTACTAGTATTAACTTTCTTTTTATTATCTAGCCTAAGAATAATGGGGGTTTTAGTTAACTAATTAACTAATCTAAGAATGCACAAAAAATAGGTTTGGGGAAAATACTTTTTAGAAAATTCGATTGATTAAGACAATACCCAAGGAAAAATCCACCTAGACTTCACTTGTTATTTGACTCTGAATCGGACGATTTATTCATTCAACTTGTTCCGTAAAAATCCCTAATTTATGTTATTATCCTTATTCAAGACTAATAATGTCTAACCCTATATTGAATAATTGAAATCTCTTTCTAATTAACACCCTAGGGTTGCATTAACTCGATCTATGGATCTGGTTATTAGGTTTCACCCTAATCCGGTAAAATCTTGTCACCCTATCTCTAGGCATGCAATCAACTCCTCTTAATTATGAAAAATTTACTCTTAGACAGGGACTATTCATCCTCTGAATAAGCGCATTAACTTGAATTAATATCCTGAAATACCAAAGCAAGAATTAAGGACACATAATTAAGAACAAGTTAAATATTTATCATACAATTTAGATAATAATAACAAGATTCGTCTTAGGTTTTATTCCCCTTAGGTTTTTAGGGGGTTTAGTTCATAACTAAAAAGGAAACATCTCAGAAGAATAATGAATTCAAAACATAAAGAAAACCCAAAACTCCTGAAGGGAAATTGAGGGGAGATCTTCAATCTTGATGAATAATCCGGCTTCTGAGATGGATCAATCGGCTTCCTTTGAGTAATTCCTTACTTCCTACTTTGTGTGTCCTCTTTAATTCTCCTTTAGGGTGTTTAAATAGGCTTTAGGATGCCTAAAAGCCCTCAAAATCGCCCTTTTTCGAATAGAACTTAACTTGGGCTTAACAGGGACACGCTTGTGTGACACGTTCGTGTGCGATTACTTCTGGCTGTGCTCAAGGCTGAGAGATCAACACGCCTGTGTTGAGGTTTTTTTAGGCCGTGTTCGAGCCTACTAGAATGGCACGGCCGTGTGTGCTACCCGTGTGAGGAAGTCCAGGCTGTGTTGTTTTCCCACGTCGACCCATTTTCTCTGTTTTTGGCCCATTTCTTGTTCTTTTTGCTCTCCTATGCTCACCTAAGTATAAAACATGAAATTAAAGGATTAGGAGCATCAAATTAACCAAATCTAAGGAGAAATAATTCATAAATGTGTTAAGCACGGGATAATAATATGTATAAATTACGGTTTATCAACATGGCATACTGCATGGGGTTGGGTTATTATTGACGGAGGAAGTGTACAGCCTTTAGCCGTTCTGTACAAGGCTTTTAGCCTTTCTATAATACTTATGGCTTATAGCCGTTCTATTAACTGACAGCATTGTTGTGATATTTACGGCCTTTAGCCATTCTGTCTACGGCATTGAGCCGTTCTATTGACTTAGTGCTGCAACCGGTGCTAAGCTTGGTGTGTTGGCTGGGTGGGTTGATTTTATCCCCACAAGGTGTGTTGGTTGGTATGGGTGGTGTGTTGTTTGGACTAGGCTAGGAATCTATCTGCATATCTGCTACTGATACTGATTCTGTATAGGGCTTAGGCCCACCTGATTCTGTTAATGGGCTAAGGCCCACCTGTTACCGTTTCTGTGATGGGCTCAGCCCAGTCTATTTCTGCATACTGTATATTTGACTGTTTGTATTTTTAAGGGATTATGCACTGAGTTTTTGCAAACTCACCTTTTCTGTCTAACTGTGCAGGTAATTTCCAGCCTTAGATGATTTGGAGCCGCGAGGGACTCAGAGGTGGCCACACGATTGCAGTGGATCTGCAACTTGTCTTTATTTATTTTAAATTTCATATTGGGGTTTTTGATTATGTAATAAGGCCATTGTGGGTTTAAGTTTTAATTGGGCTTTTGATTTCTTATGTTAAACTACTAGTCTAGGAAAACTCGAGTTTTCAAAATATTCACAGTTTTCTAAAGAACACAAGCCTTAAACACAAAGTTTCCCAAATGCTTCCGTGATTTAAGTTGAATTAATTTTCCAAAGGCAAATATTTTGGAAAACATTTGTGACGAGATGATTTGCTAACCCCGTACAAAAGGTTTTAATTTTAGAAATAAACTTTTAATGACAACTTCATTTTTGAACGACGCTTCGATGCAACATGCCAGATTCGACCATAACGTCTAGGCCGAGTTTAGGGTGTTACAACTCTGATATGCAAAGCCCAACTCTTCTAGGCCTAAAATTTGGGGTGTTACAAATCTACCCCTTTAAAGAAATTTCGTCCCCGAAATTTCCAACTAACAGGGTAGTCGTGTAACAACTACCCCACTACACTATCGCTGCGCACTCTAATCCCACCAACACTAACACACTTGATAAACTGTAATTTATACATATTTATAACCCATGCTTAACGCATTTTATGAATGAATTCTCCTTAGATTTGGTGAATTCGATACTCCTAATGCCTTAATTTCATGTTTTATTCTCAGGTAAGCATATAAGAACGAAAGGAATGAGAAACGGGCCAAAACGGAGAACATGGGCCAAATCACAAAATCAACACAGCCTGGACCTCTTCACACGGATAGATTACACGGCCGTGTCAATTTGGCAGAATTGAAGCACGATTCACATGGGTATAACACACGGCCGTGTACCTCGAACACGGCCTGAAGTTATCACACATGGGCGTGTCACACGGGCGCGTCCCTGCCGAGCCCAAGTTGAGTCCAATTCAAAAAAGGCCACTTTTGAGGGTTCTTAGGCATTCCAAAGCCTATAAATACACCCTAGAGGAGGAAGAAAAGGGAGACGAAGAAGAGGGAGTAAGGAATTACTCCAAGGAAGTCAATTGATCCATCCTAGAAGCTGGAGCCACTATCAAGACTGAAGATCTCTCCTCAATTTCCCCTTCAGGAGTTTTGGGTTTTCTTTATGTTTTTGTAATCATTATTATTCTGAGATGTTTTCTTGTTTAGTTATGAACTAAACCCCTAAATACCTAAGGGGGATGAAACCTATGACAAAACCTTGTTATTATTTCTAAATCGTATGATAAATATTTGACTTGTTCTTAATTATGTGTTCTTAATTCTTGTTTTGGTATTTCAGGATATCACTTCAAGTTACTACTCTTAGTTGGAGGAGGAATAGACCCTGGCTAAAAGTAAATTTGTCGTAATTAAGCGGAGTTGATTGCGCGCCTAGAGATAGGGTGACAAGATTTTACCGGATTAGGGTGAAACCTAATAAGGGAATCCATAGATCATGTTAATGCAACCTTAGGGTGTTAATTAGAGATAACTCTCAGTTATTCAACCTAGGGATTAGACGTTGTTATTCTCGAAAGGGATAATAATATACATTAGGGATTTCTACGAAATAAGTTAAATGAATAAATCGTCCAGTTCGGATCCAGAATAATAAGAAAAGTCTAGGTGGATTTTTCCTTATGTATTGTCTCAATCAATCGCTTTCCCCAAAAGTAATTTCCCAAATTCTATTTTCTTCCAGTTTTTAGTTTGATTAATTAGTTAGTTAAAACAAATCTCTTTTCTTCGGCTAGATAATAAGAAGACAGTCATTACTAGTACTCCTAGTTCTTTGGGTTTGATAATCCGGTCTTGCTAAAGCTATACTACTGTTCGATAGGTACACTTGCCTACGTCATGATAATATTAGTTTCAAGAACAATTCATTATAAATTTATAAAACTTATCACAGGAAAATCACGGTCAAGTTTTTGGCACCATTGCCGGGGAGTAAGATATTCGGAACATTCAATTTTTATTACTTTAGCCATTTATTTTCTTGCAATTTAACTTTAATTTTTATTTTACTAATTTTATTTCTTTTTCTCCTGGCAGGTTCTTGTAGTTTATGACTAGAAGAAACCCTTCAGGACCATTACTTTTTGACAAGAAAATTAATCGTACAGCTCGTAGAAACCGACGAAAAATTAGGCACAGCTTAAGATACACAGAAGAAGAGCAAGAGGACGATATCTCAACTACAGCCGAGGAGATGGCTAAAAATGAAGACAATCCACTGCCTCCAGCCATACCCACTGAATTAGCAAATCAAAATCCTACTCCTCGTACTATGTATGACTATGCTAAACCTAATTTTACAGGATCTGAGTCAAGTATAGTTACGCCTGCTATTGCTGTAAATAATTTTGAATTGAAACCTAACACGATTCAGATGATACAGCAATTGGTTCAGTTTGATGGTTTGCAGGATGATAACCCCAACACCCACTTGGCAAATTTCCTAGAACTGTGCGACACTTTCAAAATTAATGGCATTTTTGATGATTCCATTCGCCTTTGGTTATTCCCTTTTTCACTAAGGAATAAAGCTAAACAATAGTTGAACTCACTACCACGAGGGTCCATTACCACTTGGGAACAAATGGCCGAAAATTTTTTATTAAACTATTTTCCACCGGCAAAAATAGCTAAGTTGCATAATGATATATCTTCTTTCGTGCAGACAGACTTAGAAACACTTTACGATGCACGGGAGAGATACAAGGACCTTTTGCAAAGGTGCCCACACCATGGATTACCTCTATGGCTGCAAGTTCAAACATTCTACAACGGTGTGAACCCTTCGACAAGACAAATGATTGATGCAGCTCTGGGTGGGACCATCAATAACAAAACACCTGAATAGGCTTCTGAATTTATTGAAGAGATGTCACTAAATAACTATCAGTGACAAGTCATGAGGACTAAGCCAACGAAAACAGCAGGCGTTTATAACGTCGATTCGGTCACTATGTTGTCAAATCAGGTAAAACTTTTGAATAAGAAAATTGATGGTTTACTTAGTTCTACGCAGGTATATCCAACAATGAGGTATGATTGTGAAGGAGCTGTGCTTATAGAATACCTACCATCCAATCCTACAACAAAAGAGGAACAAGTTAGCTATATGGGTAACAATAATTTTAGATCTCAAAATAACCCATATAGTAATACTTATAATGCAGGTTGGAAGAACCACCCAAATTTCTCTTGGGGTGGTCAAGGAAATCAAATGCCACAGAATCCTTAGGGTTTTCAACAGCCACCTTATCAACAGGAAAAGAAGCCGAACCTTGAGGAGATGCTATCCAAATTCATCTTGGTGTCAGAAACTCATTTCCAGAAAATCGATACAGCACTCAAAAATCAACAAGCATCAATTCAAGGACTCAAAATCCAGATAGGTCAGCTGTCCAAGCTAATTTTTGAACGACCACAAGGTAGCTTACCAAGTAATACTGAACCGAACCCAAGGGAACAACTCAATGCGATTGATGCTCAAGAAGGATGCGTTGAGACTGAGCCAGAACCAAGGCAAGAAAATGTGGAAAGCAAAGGTGATGGCGAGGTAAGCCATAATAAAACGGTGGACGTAGAATACAAACCTCATCTGCCATACCCTAACACGACAAGGAAAGACCACTAAGATGAACAATTCGATAAATTCCTTAAACTTTTAAAAAAATTACATATCAACTTACCGTTTATTGAAGCTCTGTCACAGATGCCAAATGCAATGAAATTTTTAAGAGAGCTTTTAGCAAACAAGAGGAAGTTGGACGAAGCATTACATGTGGAGCTAAACGCAGTTTGCTCAGCTATTCTACAAATAAGCTACCCAACAATTGAAAGATCCAGGGAGTTTTACAATTCCTTGCTTAATTGGTAGTTTAGATGTGAATAATGCATTAGCTGATTTAGGGGCAAGTATCAATGTCATGCCTTACAAAATGTTTAAGCAACTAGGTCTTGGGAAACCTAAACAAACTAGGATGAGCATTCAATTGGCAGATAAAACTATAAGATTTCCTAGGGGTATCATTGAAGATGTACTAGTGACAGTGGATAAATTCATATTTCCCGTTGATTTTGTTGTGTTAGACATAGAGGAGGAGACCAACACCCCTTTGATTTTAGGGAGGCCCTTTTTAGCAACTACTAAAACAATTATTGATGTTGGTACAGGTGAACTTACACTTTGCGTGGGAGACGAAACGATCACCCTTCAAGCTCGTAATTCTAGCATCACATTGAACATGGAAGGTAATGATCCACACCATTCTGCTAAAACTGACGAGATGACACAACCTACTTTGCATATATTAAGCTTGAAAGAAGTACACAAGCCATGTTCCAATAACAATAGAGGACCCATTCATGAAGAACGAAGGCTACAGATAGAAGAGCTAGACGAATGGCGAGCACATAAACTGAGAACACTCGGTAAACCAAAAGTATGCCAAAACAACCTCTCCAAATCAACTTAAGGTTGAAGGTCAAGTCTTATTAGATGCCACAGACCCTCACATTGTCACTCCCAACCTGGATGAAGAAACCGCTCTTACGGTATTTAGTATTTTCCCATTCGGTACAGTGGAGGTAAGTCATCCCAAGTTCGGCATTTTTAAGGTAAACAATTCCCAGCTAAAGCTTTATTTTGATAAGAATGATAGCAGGGATGAGGAGTACGAACTCCTTAAACCACCTTTACCATTCAACAGAGAGGTAAGTCGAGCTTAGACTATAAATAAGCGCTTCTCGGAAGGCAACCCGAGCATTAACTGTATTAACTGCTTTTAATTTCTTTTAATTTTAGTGTTTAACACCTAACATGCTAACGGAGCTCTTGAAAACAGGTTTTCCATAGGGACACGGCCACGCACACGGGCGTGTGTAAGACCGTGTGGAAACAGGGTAAGACTTTCCTAAAACACGGGCAACTATAAATCACCACGGCCGTGCGACATGGCCGTGGGCGAACCTACCAAAACAACACGAGTGTGCGCCACGCCTGTGCCTGAGGACTGTGGTCGAAACGAGAAACTACGACGGGTGTACGACACGCCCGTGCCTATCACCCGTGGTCGACACTGCCAAAACAACACGGGCATGCACATAGGTACACGGCCGTGGGCGAAGCGAGCCACATCGCACACGGTCGTGTGTTACGATCATAAAGCCACACGGCTAAGACACACGGGCGTGTCTCAAGGCTGTGCGACGAACTTTCCACTGGCGACAAACATGGGCTGGACACGACCCACACAGGTGAGTGAGGCAACCATGCCACCTATAAAATTAGACTATTTCCCTTATTTTTATTATTATTCTTAGTTCCTTTTTAATTAATTCATGCGGCTTACCTTTATGATTATTATCAGGTTATTTCTTCCTCCGAATCAAGCCTTACCTTCAGTTCTATTGTCAATCCTCGCTTTCGCTGAACTAGGACATTCATTCACCACTTAGGAAGTTTCAATTCTCTCCCTCTCTTATGATTTTATATTTTTCCATATATCTATCCTTGTACATTGAGGGCAATGTACATCTTAAGTGTGGGGGGGTAATTATTTCATTTTCTGAAAATCCATGAATATTGTTTTGTTCTCTTGTGAATCTCTCATATCATGTTTAAGATGAATTTTGATTGACTGATAATTTTGATTGATATATCTTGAATTAAAACATAGGCATTCATGCATTGATTGTTAAACTTTAAGACACTAGAAAATCAAGCATGATAAGTTGATTTTTAAGAATTTAAAATTTTAGGTTGTTTCCCCAAATTTAGGTATTATCTTGAATTGAATCCCACAGATTTAAACATCAAAAAGCCATAAATTTTTGTAAGACTTTTGAGCCTTTTGAGCATATATTAATTCTTTCATGCTCACTTCTATTATTGCTTTGAGTGTGCCAATATTGAACTATTATTCTAGAACTTGCCTGATTATGCGTGTCAAGACCACACTATTTGATTTGATATATCAAGATGATAGAGGCACTTAGGATTAACCCACTCATGCCATGAAAATCCTACCTCCACGATTAACCCTTAGTAAACCCCTTTGAGCCTAACAAGCCATTCTTTGTACCACCCTCGATATTAACCATTAACCCATTATTGTTGAAATCCCCTTAAATTAATTTGATCCCCAATTTTTGTCGAGAATTGAGTTGAATGAATGGCTTAACTATGTCTTGTTCTTAATAGTAATCTATGATATTTGACTTATTCTTAAAAAAAAACCGTGTATATAATCAGTAGTTATATTTTGCTTGTAAGTCTCATTCCATAGTCAAAGAAGAAAGCTTTATTGTACACAAGTGATGATTTAATATTTTTTTCTAGTTAAGCAATTTTTCAAGTCAAATATTGATTCTAACCCCTTCTTTCAGCTTGTGACCACACGCCCTAACTAAGCCTCGTTACAACCCTTTAAAGGCCTTTGGATTGATGTATCATCTTGATTTATAGTGGTAGAGATTTGATTTTTATGCAAGCCTAATAACTTGTCATATTGACTGATGAGTGCTGATTTCATTGTCCTTAAACACTTCGAGTGATTTGAGTGGATCTTTAGTGAGGATGTTAAACTCTGTGAGGTTTCGAATCAATGATAACTACTTAGAGGAGGGGAGATACCTAAGTTTTTCATAATTAAAATTCTCAATTTAGAATGTTTGAAGCTCTAATGTTCTTTTAGTTGAATTCTCAATGTATGATTACTTATGAGATGATTTGAGATAATATTGATCAGAATTATAAGTTAAGAAAAAGGAAGTTTTAACTATGATCCGAGGATTTTGCTTGAGGACAAGAAAACGCTTAAGTGTGAGGGTATTTGATAAACTGTAATTTATACATATTTATAACCCATGCTTAACGCATTTTATGAATGATTTCTCCTTAGATTTGGTGAATTCGATGCTCCTAATGCCTTAATTTCATGTTTTATTCTCAGGTAAGCATAGGAGAACGAAATGAACGAGAAACGGACCAAAACGTAGAACATGGGCCAAAGCACGAAATCAACACAGCCTAGACCTCTTCACACAGGCAGATCACACGGCCGTGTCAATTTGGCAAAATTGAAGCACGATTCACATGGGTATAACACACGGCCGTGTACCTCGAACATGGCCTGAAGTTATCATACACGGGTGTGTCCCTGTCAAGCCCAAGTTGAGTCCAATTCGAAAAAGGCCACTTTTGAGGGTTCTTAGGCATTCCAAAGCCTATAAATACACCCTAGAGGAGGAAAAAAAGGGAAAGGGAGAAGAGGGAGTAAGGAATTACTCCAAGAAAGCTGATTGATCCATCTCAGAAGCCGGAGCCACTATCAAGACTGAAGATCTCTCCTCAATTTCCCCTTCAAGAGTTTTGGGTTTTCTTTATGTTTTGTAATCATTATTATTCTGAGATGTTTTCTTGTTTAGTTATGAACTAAACCCCTAAATACCTAAGGGGGATGAAACCTATAACAAAACCTTGTTATTATTTCTGAATCGTATGATAACTATTTAACTTGTTCTTAATTATGTGTTCTTAATTCTTGTTTTGGTATTTCAGGATATCACTTCAAGTTACTACTCTTAATTGGAGGAGGAATAAACCCTGGCTAAGATTAAATTTGTCGTAATTAAGCGGGGTTGATTGCGTGCCTAGAGATAGGGTGACAAGATTTTGCCGAATTAGGGTGAAACCTAATAAGGGAATCCATAGATCAAGTTAATGCAACCTTAGGGTGTTAATTAGAGATAACTCTCAGTTATTCAACCTAAGGATTAGACGTTGTTAGTCTCGAGAGGGATAATAATATACATTAGGGATTTCTACGGAACAAGTTAATTGAATAAATCGTTCGGTTCGAAGCCAAAATAATAAGTAAAAGTCTAGGTGGATTTTTCCTTATGTATTGTCTCAATCAATCGCTTTCCCCAAAAGTAATTTCCCAAATTCTATTTTCTGCCAGTTCTTAGTTTGATTAATTAGTTAGTTAAAACAAATCTCTTTTCTTCAGCTAGGTAATAAGAAGACAGTCATTACTAGTACGCCTAGTCCTTTGGGTTCGACAATCCGGTCTTGCTAAAGCTATACTACTGTTTGATAGGTACACTTGCCTACGTCATGATAATAGTTAGTTTCAAGAACGATTCATTATAAATTTATAAAACTTATCATAGGAAAATCAGGATCAACACTTAAACTTAATCTTGAAACCTCTTACACACAACCAAACATCTAATCACAGTAGCAAACAGATATCTATCACACATGCATACAATTTTTATATCTAAACATCACATCCAAACAAAACACACCTGACTTAAAAGGAACTGTGCAATCCCGCAGCCGATGCTCCTTAAACCCACATCTGAGACACGCTCCTAACTTCCTCTAGCATTCACCCGGATGGCGCCTTTTACAGTGCTCGCAAGTCAAAAAGTTTGGATGTGCCTTAACACGTTTCAGAGTACGAGACTTCATCCCTAGAGAACTATGATCTCTCTTCTTCATATAGTCCAAACACCTTGACTGACACGTTTCTCTCATCTTCTTAACTCTGGCCTCGAACATCTCTTCAAACACTTCCCTTACTAACCGGGTCAGTGCCTTAGTCCCATGCCTAGGGTTATCAGCACCCGAAGTTGACGAACCTTGCTTATCCTCGGAATCCATATCAAAACTCTGTCGAAAACTTAAAAAAATCTAATTCCAGAACATGCACACAATAAATGTAAAATCTAACTTTATGCATAGTCTGATATCTAAAGGACTTATGGATTTGGCGCCAGAGACTCAGTAAACCACACAATAAAATCTTTACTTCAAAATCATTTATAGAAAACTTTAAAATCACAAAAGTTAAAAGCCCATTTCACAACCCAAGTTTTGTAACCTGGCTCTGATACCACTAAATGTAACACCCCAAACCCAGCCTAGATATTAGTCCCGAATCTAGCGTATCACATTGAAGTGCTTTTCGAAAACCATGTTTTCATTGAAAACCCTTCTTAATATTTAAAAAAACTTTTGATCATTAAAACTTGTACAAAAACCCTAGTTTACGTTAGTTTAATTCAAAGCGTGGTTCATTGAAAAGTTCATAATTTTATTCCCAAAATCTCTTTTAGTTGCGGAAGCTAGTTTTAAACTAAAACTTGATGTTAAAAAGTTAAGTTGCAAAAGCATTTTGAAAATGTTGCGGAAACGTAGTGTTGTTTTTAAAACAATTAACATTTTGGGAAAATCGTGATTTAATTCAAACAAATATATATATATCAAAGTAAATGAAACCCAAAGTTAAAATCCAAAAATTCTAAAAGGCCTTATTACAAAAACTAAAACCCGAGACGGAGTCTAAACTATAAATAAAGTCCAAAGCATAATAAAGCTTGAGTCGTATGACCATCTCCGAGTCCCTCTTAGCACCGATCCTCCTAAAGCTAGGGATTACCTGTACAGTTAATAGACAGGGTGAGTTTATGAAAACCCAGTGTGCAATCCCTTTACTCGAAAGCAACGATCGGTATACAAAAAGCGAAGCTTGATGCGGGCGAGCCCTTTATGATAATGATAAAGACAGATTCGATTCAGAGCATAAGTGGGCCAAAGCCCAATACATTAACATCCGGGTCCCGGCCCAAACAGAATGTATGAATGCATGAATGCATGCTAACCCATCCAACCCCACACTTGCCTCCGTCCAATCCTGCACTACCTGGGGGGAATAACTCACCTACGCCATCCCTACACTTACAATATTAGCACCGGTTGCAGTACTAATCGAAATCGCAGCAAAGCTGCTATATATATATACGGCTTTAAGCCTTCAGTAGTGGTATTATAATTGGCACAAAGCCATCAGTAACTGTAATAAGTTTGGCACGTAGCCATTAGCGATGGTAATATAATCGGTACACAGCCATGGGTAAATATGATCGACACAGAGTCATCAATAAATATGATAGGCACATAGCCTCAGGTAAATACGATTGGCACAAAGCCATAATCAAGATAGCACAGAGCCATATTTAGGCTGGCATAGAGCCATAAACAGATTAAGTGACATTAAGCTGTCTGTCGGTCCACAGTCATCTCGTGTGACCCCGTGCGACCCTAGTAGTACAGTACATCCTCCGTATCAATGTCCCAACCCCATGCAATATGTTGTGTATGTCATGCTCAATCATCACACGTGTATGCACAATGGCCATGCTTAGTAACAGACATTTAAACATATATTAAAAGCATGTCAGTCATACAACCACAGTCAAGTCATTTAAAACACAGACATACAATCAGAATCAAATCAGTCAAATTCATAGTCCAACTCAGTCATTTACCCACAAGGGTAAAATAGTCATTTTACCCTACAGGGGTATTTCGATAATTTTACACAATAAGGGTATTTCAGTGATTTTACAAACTGAGGTCTTAATGACCCGACCGAAGGTCCATCATCACCTTCAGCGACTTAAGTAACCTAAACAGACATAACGATGTAAATGGGCCTAAGGCCCATTCTCGGCCCAAGTGGGCCTACACACTCGTGTGGCTCATTTAGCCCTAAAATAGCCACAGCTATACGAACGTCACAATCCAAAAGACACTTACCACATCACATACATTTTATTTGTGTGGGCCCACACGGCCCATTTCGGCCCAATGAGGCCTAGAACAGCCAAAGACCATGAGAGCGCTCGTGGTGGCCTCTACAGTCTAACGCCCATGTTCGTGGGCTCGGTTCACCACACGTACGATCACACGCTTGTGTGGCATCACATGCCATATTTCTAGCTTTTCGACATTTTTTCGATCTACAGTCATAGCAGTGTAACCAACACATACTTTTGACTTTTAAATGATTATCGAAAACCACATAGAAATACACACTCTTTTGGCTTTTTAGCTGATGATCAAGCATAGCATACGGTTACACAGCTGCTCGTGAAATGAACTGCACCCCAAGTATCCTTGCAGCTAGATTAAAACATCATAATGATTACTCATCCAACTCTTGTTATCGAAAGAAACCGACAGAAAACTAAATCAACTATTGTGACCTTACCAACAATAGAAACACCTGTTTCTCTAACTTTCAAACAATTGTCAGATCACCTTCGACCACAACCTAAAAAAAGATCCCTTCTTCGTTAGATCCCGATAAGATATATGATTTCACCACAAGAACTCAAAGCCAAACAAGCTTTTATTCTGTACTACTTACCATCCCGCAGAATCGGTTCCAAACTAAATGAGTAACACTTGAGTGCGTTGAGTCAGAGAAAAAGATCAGAGAAGAGTAAACAGAAAAGTGGTCATCGGTGAGGAAGGATGATGGTAATGAGAATCAAAGAAGGGAAGACCGTACGGTAACACAAAAATAACACCATTACTTACCAAAATTGATGACCAAAAAGAAAGTGTGAAGAAGAGTGGCTGAATCAAAAACACAAGTGATGTGATAGGAATTCAGTATTCAACTACCACTGAAAGGAGAAGGAAAACAAATGAGGGAAAAATAGAGAAGGTTATATTCGGCTTACAAGAGTACTATGATTAATGAAAGAAAGTATTGAAGGAAGGCAAGGATTTTTGGCCACTATACACGAGAATGATTACAAAGGCAAAGGGGTATTCGACCAAATAGGAGTAGGAACAAACGAGAGAAAAGATGGACAGAAAGTAGAGAAATGGGGTGAGAATGTAACATCCCGAAATAGGGCCTAAACAGAATAGTGGTTGCGAAACCACAAATCCGAGGTAGAAAAATTTATTTTATTATTATTCTGAGGTCTATGATATGTTTGCATGATTGTGTGAAAAGTTCGTGAAGAAATTCTATGCATAAAGTGCTTAATTTGAAATTAGGGACTAAATTGAATAAATTGTAAAACTTGTGTTCTAGAAGTATTTTGCATAAAATTGAATTAGAATATTAATTAGGAGGTCTTAAATAGGAATTTGACCAATTTTAAGTTCATGGACAAAATTAGGACATGGAAGGAATTTTTGAAAGTTTAGTAGTAAGGGCATTTTGGTCATTTAGGGGTAAAATGAATTAAAAACAAAATTAAAAGCCAATTTTTGTCCATCTTCTTCATTAGGACGAAATTTCAAGGGTTATCCATAGCTAGGGTTTGTTTCAAGCTTTCAAGCTCCATGGTAAGTGATTCCAAGCCCTGTTTTAATGTTCTTTACGTACGTTTTGAGTCCCGTGAGCTCGATAAAGCTTATGCTAGCAATAATTTAAGTTAGGGTTCATATTTGGAAAAATACCCATAGGTGAAATTTGTGTATTTTGGTGTTTTATGATAGAATATGAGGTTTTAAATTATGTTAGACAACTTGTACTACTCGGTTTTAAGCAAAAATGAGTAAAAGGACTTAATCTCAGTAAAAATACCTAATAGTCATAAGTGCATGTTAGAGTATGAATTTGATGCTGCCATAGAAGGGAAAAATGACCAGCATGTCATAAAACATAAGAAAATAGGCTGAAGTTTAATTTACGAGCTTTGGGGCAAAAGTGTAAATATGCAAAAGTTTAGGGGCAAAATGTAATTTTTCCAAAGTCCGAGTAAAGGACTGTTTTGATAAATTTTGATATTAAATAAGTTAAATTTGCTATTATAGATCAAGAAGAGCGAAATTCGAGGAGTAGATCGGGAAAAGAAAAAGTAAAGGATTAAATTGTAAAGTTTAGTCACATTTTGTATCGAGGTAAGTTTCTGAGAAATAAATGCAATGTTCTTTTATTTTACATTATTATTGTTAATTTCAGAATTTATATACTTATTTTATGAGGATATTTGAAGTCGAATTAAAGTAAGTGACAGAGAAAAAGCATTAGGAAGCCCCGTTTGAACCTTAGGAATGTTAGGATATTGGGGTTTGCGGAGACAGACGGAGACAGAAATGAGCCATGTAAGTCCATATCGGATATATGGCTTTGGAGACAGGAATGAGCCATGTAAGCCCATATTATATATATATATATGGCATTGGAGACAGGAATAATTCATGTAAGTCCATGTCGAAGACATGGCATTGGCGAGATATTGATAGACAGAACGACCCAGTATCCTTAGTATTCCGAGTGGTTCAATGGGTCATTGTACATGTTAAATTACAGTGAATTATCAGCAAAAGGGAAGGTAGATTATATTTACGAATAGTGAAAGGTCGTCGTAAGGAAAAAGGTAAGTGAGTAAAGAAGAAGCTAGAAAATGAGAAGTAAAGAAAGTTTATGAGGCTAGGTGACATTATGTATAATCATTCATTATCTTTGAATGTTGTAATTTATTTGCTTGTAAGCTTACTAAGCCTAGTGCTTACTCTCTTTATTTTCTTTTTCTTATAGTTTTTATCAAGCCACTCGGGGATCGAAGGAAACGTCGGAGACCCGATCACACTATCGAAGGAATCACATTGGTATAGACGTTTAGTTTTGTGTATGGCATGTATGGGAACTTGGTTTCTTTTGATATGATATGATCAATGAATGATGTGTAAATACTTGCTAGTGATTAGCTAATAGAATGGCTGATGATATACATGTTTAATTGTATGTATGAATAAGTAGTAACTATCACATGAAAATTAAGAAAAATGTGAAAGTAACTTAAAAACAGATTCAAGTATCAGAAATAATGTGATTTTGAAAAATCACTAAAAATCGTAGAGACATGGTTTGATGGTGAATAATATGTGAAATTAAAGCTTATTATGTCTATTTTCTTATGGAATAAGTAAAACAAGTAAAGGTATTATATTTTATGAGATATCTGAGTTTTAGTGAAACAGGGTCAGAGAAAATTCTAGATCCCCTATTTCAACTTTGGAAATTCACCATAAATTGTAAAAAAATAATTAGGTGGTTTAATTTATATGGTTAGAATCCTTATTGAATCTAGTTTTAATAGAAACAAACGTTATAGTTATATTAATTTTTTATAGGGAGAAAAGTGGTTCGTAGTAAGTAGAGGTCAGTGCAGTCGAATTCTGAAATAGGGGTAACTTTAACTAATAAACTGTACTAATTGGCTAAGTAAAAAATTCTAGAAAAAAATTAGTAGATAGATATATGAGTCTAGTTTCAGGAAAAATTTACGAATCTTAATTTCGAGTTTTGAAACTCGAGAAATGAATTTTTAAGCAGCTATGACGCAGAAAAACAGTTTATTCCGAAAATTAAAATAAGTGATTTAGAGTTGTTTAAAAGGTAAGATAAGTTTAGTAATACCTCAAGCTTGACTCCGGTGACGGTTTCAGGCGTGGGGGCGTTACAGAGAAGGTTCAGTCATACAAGGAACCGATTGCAAAAGGAGTAACAAGGAGGGGAACAATTGAAAACTCTGAAAGAAATAAAGAGGAGCCAAAAGTAAAAAGGGTTTCAGTAAAAGTTTACGAAATGAGCAAGAAACAAAAAAGGGAAAGAAAATAGACAAATGAAAGAGCACTCAACGCTTGCAGAAATGACCGAAAAGTTGCAAGAGTGGTTGGTTTTCAGTATGCTCAGGAATACAGAGAAATGAGAAAAAATAAAAGCAAGGAGAACCCGAAATGGCAAAAAAAAATTAGACATTATGGGAAAAAGGTCCTATGACCGAATATGTACAATGGGAAGTCCCATATTCAGCCAACTACTAACTCTCCCCTCAACCCCCCATAATCCACTCTTACAATCTCTCAACCCCCCGATTTGAATCACTTTCAAACTCTTCCAAGCCCATATCCCATAAATCTCTCCCCCAAGACCAATTCTACAACCACTTGAGCAGAATTCTATTCCAACACAACCACTGGGAGGCACAGCTGCAAAATAAGTAATCTAGAGCTCACTTCAAGTCTCGAACCTTTGACCTCCTTGCCATACTCCTAACACCACCTTGCCACTAGACCATATGCTTCCTTGTGTCATAGTTTGAAACAAAATATTAATATGACCATCCAGCTAATGCCAAGTTCAATTTAGGGAAAACTAAGATTTTTGCTAAAGCCTAGATTTGAACTCAAGACCTCCCAAAACACTCCCAATCACTCCTAAAGCACATAGCCAGTGAAGCAAACACACAATTAGTGAAATTTTCTCGCACAACTAAAATCCAATTGCTCCGATATGAGAAGCCCAATTCTTCTAGGCACAAAATTTAGGGCGTTACAAGTGCCTAACTGGAGACTCATTATACACACAGTACATAGAGCTTCAACGAAAGCAAGTAAGGGATTGGAACAAATGCCAAGAGGAAAATATGGAAGTCACAGCATCATTAACATAGAAAACAAAATCAGCATCTCAAAAAGAGGTACACGAAAGCAACATTCTAAAAATGAAATGGATGATAAGATGGATGCAAGAGATGGGCCCAGTTCTTCAAGAATTCGCATGGCAAAATAATATGATAGTACCAAATTACCCTCCAAACAAATATGGTCCAATACGTTCCTATAATAGATCAAAAGATCAAGGAAGCAAGGAAGGGGAAGGAAGTGATGACGAGGATGTTGAAGAGGAAGAGGATGAGATGGAACAAGATTCTCAAGAGGAGGATGAGAATTAACAATATTGTTTTTGTTAAATTTAGGGTTATAAAAAATTAATTAGGATGGTTTTTTTTTTTAGGAGTCGGATTAATAATATATTTATGTTGGGAATCGACCCGATTAAGCAACGAACAAGTAAAAATAGCAGAAGAAATTGAGAAATTGAACACACAAATTTAACGTAGAAAAACTCCTCTAAAGAGGAAAAAAAACCACGGGGGAAGATAATTTTACTATAATGGAAAAAGAATGAAGAGTACAAAAGATGAAGATAAAAACTAAACCCCGAAAACCTGAAAACAAAGAACCTTCAAAACGTAAACAAAAAATTCTCTAACTGTGTTATAAGTTCTAATCTCTAATGGGTGTATTTTCTAAGGTTGTAAAAGAGCCTATTTATAGGCTAAATTCATAGGTCAAATAATAATAAAATAATCTAGACTAATCAGATTTTAATTGAAACAAATAAATAGAGTTTAACTAGAAGATTATTTCTTAAATTTGACAGAAAATAGGAGTCATATTTAACAAATCTCCACCTTGACTCATATTTTCACAACACCATCTTTGCCAAAGCCACCCACGAGCCTATCTTGAAGCATGCAGAGAATTAACTAAGTCAAATCTGTGCTTAGAAACTGGAAGACTTTTAGCCTTCGACTTGTACACTACCAAATCAAAACTAACCCGGGTCTGATTTTCACGAACACAGTGCCTTAACTTTTCAAAACCTGCATCCAAAAGAGAACCTCTCTTCAACGAAACAGTCATACATTTTTCCCTCCTATGACCAAGTTGCCTCTGCTCCAAACGAGTTGACTTAAACTCTGTAACGCACGAGGGATGTCTGATTTCACCAATCACTGTAGAACCTTCCAGAATATAAAGATTGCCAGTTCTGTTACCTTTTAACAAAACGAGAGCTCGATAAGATAATTTAATGCCGCTCGACAAGATACTTTAATGCCGCTCGACTCAATGTTGATTCCGTATCCTTTCAAGTCTAAAATACTCAAGGAGACGAGATTCTTTGGTAAATCAGGTACATACCTGACATCTAAGAGTATCCTAATTGTCCCATCGTGTATCCTAATTTTAACATTACCAATACCAATTACCTTACTAGATGAATTATTTCCCATGCGTACAACTCCACCTTTAACCGAACTGTATGTGGAGAACCATTCTCTATTGGGACACATGTAGAAAGAACATCCCGAATCTAGGATCCACTTACACATGAGCTTGGAGTTATCGCTTATTGACACTAACAAGAAATCATCACAGCTTTTATTGGCCAAATTAGCACCAACTACATCTTTATTGTTACTCTCAACAGCTCTTTTATTTCGCAGTTTATAACAATCTACTTTGACGTGACCTAACTTTTTACAATAGCGACACCTTTTGTCTCATTTCTTTGATGCTATCAAAACGGAGGCTTTCCTATCTGCCTTGCTATCCAAATGAAGCTCATTGTCGAGTTTGTCTCTACTCAACAAATGACCCTTCACATCTTCGAACGAGAGTTTGTCTCTGCCATAAATAAGGTCTCCCTGAAAGACTTGTATGAAGGGGGTAAAGAGCACAAAAATAGCATAGCTTGATCTTCATCATCAATATGAACCTCAACTTTCTTTAAATCATTTAAAAGAGTAATGAATTGACTGATGTGATCTCTAAGAAGCTCACCTTTGTTCATACAAAATGTAAATAGACGTTGTTTTAACACTAAACAGTTAGCCAGTGACTTAGTCGCATAAAGAGTTTCTGACCTTTTCCACAAGGCAGATGAGGTCTTCTCCATCAATACCTCCTGCAATACCGTATTCGCAAGGCACAACTAGATTGCAGACAAAGCCTTTTCATCAAGCTCTTCCCATTCTGTTTTATTTAGATTCTCAGGCTTTTTCCCGGTAACAACCTTTTTCAAACTAGATTGTACTAGAATTGCCATCATCCGAACTTGCCACAGATTGAAATTTGTCTCACCATCGAACTTTTCAATTTTAAACCTTGTTGCTACCATATTTGAATAGGCTGATATCTAATAATTGAACTTGTAACACCCCAAACCCGGCATAAAAGTTAGACCCGAATCTGGCGTGTCACATTGAAGTGTTTTTTTTTTGAAAACCATGTTTTCATTAAAAACCCTTCTTAATAATTAAAAACTTATACCCTTTTTAAACCTTGTTAGAAAACCTTAGCTGAATAACATTCTTAACAACTTTGTAAAAAATCTTGGCAGTTGCGGAAGCTTAATTTAAAAACAATTACGGATACGTGATGTTTTGAAAAATAGTAGTTGCTTTGGAAAACCGTGTTTTAATACTAGCAATTAGAAGAACAATAAATAAAATTCCAAATTTGAAATCTAGAAAATTACAACAGCTTTACTACAACCCACATAAAAATGTTTAAAAGTAATAATCAAAACTGTAACATAAATAGTGTGTGCGGCTTCCTCCCCTCGCAGCTTCGATTCGTGTAAGGCTGGAAATTACCTGAAAGGTTAATAAACGGGGTGAGTTTATGAAAACTCAGTGTGCAACGAGCCCCTTTCAGAGCCCAACTAATATCAGCATACTGGGCCTAAACCCTAATTCAGTCTTGTTATATACTGGGCCGAAGCCTTTCGTTTATCAGTTACTGGGCCGAAGCCTTTTCATAAATCATATCACTAGGCCAAAGCCTTTACTGAAAACGGTATGGCCCATAGGCCCATTTCAATTTCACATGTAATATCAATGAATGTATGCAAGCCCATTTGGGGAGACTACTCAACCCACCATCTGCTACTCTCCATCCGTATCGGCCAACACACCATGTGGGGAATAACTCAACCCACCCAACCAAACTCTCCACTGGCAGCCTAGCTGCTTTATCATATAACTGGACGCCTAGCCTCTTTTAATAACTGGGGCAAAGCCCTTTTCACACTTTCTCCATCTATATAAAACCCAACCCATGCACATAATGGGTATATCATAGCATATCATGTGCATCTCATAACATATCATGTCATATCATGTATATCAATATCTCATGCAACATACAGAAACAAAATACCATGCCCTTATTTGAATCAAACAATTACAGTCAAGTCATCCATATACTCACAATCAAATCCGTCAACCACACAGTCCAAGCCAATGACTTGCCCACAAGGGCAAAACAGTCATTTAACACCCTAGGGGCAAAATGGTAATTTTACCCCACAAGGGTATCTCGGTAATTCTACCTACAAGGGGTATTTCAGTAATTCTACCTTACAGGGGTATTTCAGTAATTCTACCTTACAGGGGTATTTCAGTAATTCTACAAACTAGGGGTATTTTGGTAATTTTGTAAACCAGGGGTATTTTGGTAATTTTGTAAATCGAGGGTAAAATGGTAATTTTATAAATTGGGGGTACTTTGGTAATTTTACAAGTCAAGGGTTTCTCAGTAATTTGGTAAACTAAAGTATTCTAAATAGGGATAACAATACGAATAGGCCTAATGCCCATTCTCGGCCCAAATAGGCCCACACGCTCGTGTGGCCCTTTTAGCCCAAATCTAGCCACAGATATGAGATTCACCTAGCCTAGTTCAGTATTTACTACACAATCAAACAACTTATCCAATTGGGCCCGTAGGCCCATTGGGCCCACATGGCCCCTTTCGGCCCATCGAGGCTCGGAGTAGCCATCCTACGAGTGAGTAGTGAGAAATACACACACGATAGGAGAGATGGAATTAATCGCGGCCCGAGCACTCTTAGCCGACGCCCAACCCAAACGAGCACGCCATAAAGTGAAAGGGATCAGCCAAGAAGGGTTTTACAAGTCGAGGGTTTCTCAGTAATTTGGTAAACTAAAGTATTCTAAACAGGGATAACAATACGAATGGGCCTAACGCCCATTCTCGGCCCAAATAGGCCCACACGCTCGTGTGGCCCTTTTAGCCCAAATCTAGCCACAGATATGAGATTCATCTAGCGTAGTTCAGTATTTACTACACAATCAAACAACTTATCCAATTGGGCCCATAGGCCCATTGGGCCCACATGGCCCTTTTCGCCCATCGCGACCGAAGTAGCCATCCTCTGACCAGAGTAGTGAGAAATACACACCTGATAGGAGACTGGAGTTAATCCGCGCTCCGAGCACTCTTAGCCTACGCCCAACCCAAACGAGCACACCATAAAGCGAAAGGGATCAGCCAAGAAAGGTACCTTTACTTTCCTCATGGTTCTCTTTATTTAAAGCCAGCTTCACATCCACTCTTGTGTTAGCTTCCCGATGTGGGATCCCTCCATCATCAGAGTTTAAATTCAACACCAACTCTTGCCGCCCCCTATTAGCAAAATAAATGCTCTTTGTTTGCCATGAGTTTCGAACCCTGGACCTCCTTGCCAACTCCATGACGCCACCTTCCTACCTCTTATGTGGTGCTACTTTGCCACTAGACCACAAGGCTTTCTGTGGCACAATTTCTCCAACAATATTCTTAAGGCCTACCTACTACACCCAGGGTTTGATTCACCTTAAACCAAAATTTTTGCTAGAGTCCAGGTTTGAACCCAAGACTTCTCCAACACTTCTCAGCACACTTTACCACTAAAACAAGCCTTCATTAACGAAATTTACATGCACAACAAAATATTATAAGCTGTCTTCAACTGCTCCCATGCTCAAGGCTCAAAACTTCTAGGCCCAAATTCAGGGTGTTACAGAACTAGTTCTGATACCACTTGTTAGGAATTGACCAGATTAAGCGACGAATAGATAAAAATAGCAGAAGAAACGGAGAAATTGAACACACAAATTTAATGTGGAAAAACTCCTCCAAAGAGGATAAAAAACTATGTGTAAAGATAATTTTACTATAATGGTAAAAGAACGAAGAGTACAATAGATGAAGATAAAAACTAAACCCCGAAAACCCGAAAACAAAGAACCCTCAAAACGTAAACACAAAATTTTCTAAATGTGTTATGAGTTCTAATATCTAATAGGTGTATTTTCTAAGGTTGTAAAAGAGCCTATTTATAGGCTAAATTCATAGGTGAAATAATAATAAAATAATATAGACTAATCAGAGTTTAATTGAAACAAATAAATAGAGTTTAACTAGAAGATTATTTCTTAAATTTTACTGAAAATAGGAGTCATATTTAACAATTTATATATATGTGTTCTACTTTTGAATTTTCTCTACAGGAACCTCACATTAAGGGAGCACAGCATTTACAAGCTTTCAATGAATAAGGAAGGGAGCGCCTACTAAAAGACTACGACAGCGTCACGATCAATCGGGTAACTTCATTCCTTATCTATTTAAGGGTTGCACATTAGAGACAATGTACTCTATAAAGTGTGAGGGTAACATAGGAAATTTTTTTATTGTCAAAGTTTGCTTGAGCTTGTAGAAATGCAAGTGATTGGTTAGGAGCATGTATATAGATTGATTGTATTTAATATAAATTTGGAATGATAATGAATGATTCTAAATTTTTAGTTACTAGACTAATAAGTTCTATATATTACACTATAAATATGCATTAAGCAATTGAATATACCAAATGTCATAGAAAATATAGGGAAATGAGCATGCTAGTATGTGTGATAAATGGTTAAAATTGTGGTTACTTGATTGATTAAATTTGTGAACATTGAAATACCTAGGGATGACCTAAGGCATTATTTGGCATAACCCAAAGCCAAAAAGCAAACCTTATTCATCAATCCTTAATACCTATTTTTTAGCCAGAAAATGCTTCTTGATGAACCTTCACACAAAACTTGAGCCAAAATGTAAATTTGCACTTACCATTTTTCTTTGATCACAGAAGTGCACAAATTTGGATGTTTGGCCATACATATTGAGGGATAGGTAGATACATAATGGAGATTTTGTAAAAATTAGAGTGAAATAGGAAGGAGTAGTGTGATATAGTGATTACAGGTGTTGCAAAATGTGACTCAAGAACAAAGTCAAAAGTGACTCAAAAACAAAGTCAAAACATTTGAAATATCAAATCATTAGTGCACAAAAACTTGTGAGCTAACTGTAGTTACTTCATCATGCTGGGACTTCCTACATGGAGAAATAAGAAAGGTGGGAGAAAGAGAAATAAGGCAATGGATGGGCAAGGGTTATGAAGGAAAAGAATAGGGAACAATACAATGTGTCAAAATACTTTCGTGATTGAAACTCTTTTGATGCTTCCTGTTCTTGAACTCCATACCAACTTTAAGCCTCAGAATGTTACAAGCCAAAAAGTCTTATGTGACCTAGGTAAATCTATTCATGAATGGACATTATATTAAGTAATTACAATTGTAACACCCCTTAACCATGTTCGACGCCGGAATAGGGTACGAGGCATTACCAAACTTAATCACTAATCATCGTATAAAAATCGATTCATAATTTCACTCTAATTTAAAAAATTTTCAAAAACATTCAAGCTGTCCCTTAAAAAGAGCTTACAAGGCCCATATCATGCTTTAATTCAACCGCAGACATAGGCAAGCATGCACATTCATAAATTTCATCATTTAATTAATAACATAATCAAGACTATCTTCATTTAATGACTTTATACAATAGAGACCTTCAATTAACATAGGTCAGTATTTTAGGCCAACTCCTAGCAACTTAATAACAATTAAACAAGTCCCCATACATGCCAAAGACTAAAAAAAAAATACTTTAAAATCTTTATATATCGATCAATAGTTTGATAGTGTGATTTAACCTCCGGCGACCTCCAACTCGAGCTAACATCTGTGACACTATAGGAAAAAGGAAAGGAAGGGAGTAAACATTATAGCTTAGTAAGTAAATATGTAAATATTAATAAACAATACATTATCATACTTTAAACAAAGTCACAACATGATCCCGGCATATTACCATCACAAACACACATACTTTCACTATTACAAACATAAAAAGGTTCAAAATAAGCTGTCTAGCTGAGTACCAGCAGCTAAATTATTTATTTCTGAAGCTACAGAACTTTAAATTACAAAAAATTAATTTTTCTTGAAACTAGATTCACGTATATTCTTACCATAAAATTTTTAGAATTTTTGGTCTAGCCAATTTGTACAGTTAATTCATTGAAGTTACCCCTATTTCACTGCTCAACTGCCCTAACCATTCTTCACTACGAATCAATTTTCTCCTCATACAGAATTCAAAGGATGTTCTTGTTTATTTCATTTGAAACTAGACTCATTAAGGATTTCAAGCATATAAATTATATACCCTAATTATTTTTTTACAATTTTTAATGATATTTACAAGTCAGAATAGGGGATCACGTAGTCATTCTGAACCAGTCTCTCAAAAACTTAAATATCTCATACCCATGTGACCTAGCCAGTTTATCTCGTAGCTCTCTTGTCTACATGGTGTCCTTCTCCTGGAACCACGCATGCGACCTAGCTACATATATCCCGTAGCTCTCTTGTACACATGGTATACATCCCGTATTACACATGTGACCTAGCTACATACCATCCGTATCTTTCGATTCCGAAGGTTCAAACGGGAAGTATCTCACTATCTAATACTTTATTCCATTCTTCCAATAGTCAATTATAATTCAAAAATCAGCTACAATACATAAAATATGCTGAAATATAAAAACGTAAATAAAGATAATGTAATATTTACATACAAACTTACATACTTTCTCATTTCCATGTCGAATTAATTTTGAACATTTAATTCATCATAATTATATTTACTTTCAACATCTCGACAATCATAGTAATTATATCAATATTGCATTGAAACATGCATAACTTAATGCTTATTATACATATGAACTTACCTCGATACTAAAATGACCATTTTACCAACTTTCTCGATTTTTAATTTTTCTCCCATTCTAGGTCCAAATCTCGTTTTCCAGTATCCAAAAAATCATATTTTACTTATTTAATTAATGTACTATTCAAAACAGTCCTTAACTCAAACTTTGGCAAAATTACAATTTTATCCTTAAACTTTTGCATACTTACACTTTTGCCCCTAGGCTCAGGAATTAAACTTCATCCCTTATTCTTATGTTTTATGACATGCTGATCATTTTTCCCTTCTATGGCAACATCAAATTCTCACTCTAACACATAGTTATGAACAATAATAACTTTTACCGATTAAGCCGTTTTACTCATTTTTGCTTAAAACCGCTTAGCAAAAGTTGTTTAACATAATTTCAGCCTTCATATTCTACCATAAAACATCAAAATAAACACATTTCACCTATGGGTATTTTTCCAAATATGAACCCTAGCTTAAATTATTGCTAGAATAAGCTTAATCAAGTTACCGAGATTCCAAAAATGTAAAGAACTTGAAAAACGGGGCTAGAATGGACTTACTATTGAGCTTGGAAAGCTTGAAAACCCTAGCCATGGCTTCCCCCATGCTAATTTCGGCCTCCATGAAAAAGATGAGTCAATTTTGGCTTTATTTTCCCTTTTTATTTCTCTTAATTACCAAATGACTAAAATGCCCTTAAGGCCTTTCTTTAAAATTTTGTCCTATTCATGCCCATTTTTGTCCAAACAAAATATACTGGTCTAATTACCATTTAAGGACCTCCTCTTTAAACTCCCATTTCAATCAAGTACTTATGAATTAAAACATATATTTTGCAACTTTTGTAATTTAGTCCTAAAAGTCCAATTAAGCAGTTTATCAGTAAAATTTCTTAACGATACTTTTACACAATATTTTAATCAATAAATAAACCTTAAAACTTAATCGAAATAAATTTTTTGACTTTGAATTCATGGTTCTAAAACCATCATTCCGTTTAGGCCCTAAATCGGGCTATCATAGCAACTTCTGCAAATAAGCCCTAATAGGCAAATTAAACATGTAATCTATAAAATTTCTTATCAATACTCTAACACATGCATCTAATCACTCGATAAATCATAAAAATTAATCGAAATAAATTTTTCTATCTTAAATTTTTGGTTTCGAAACCACTATTCCATTTAGGCCTTATTTCGAGATGTTATAGTAATGATGGCTGTTTGTATTTTGCTAAGAAAATCAAATTACCTGTATGATTTTTCAATGGCTCTATATATTTAAAGACCTTAGTGTTTGTGTACTTTGTAATATATTCAACTTAGGTGTTTGAAATTGAAAATGGTAAGTCATTTATCTATCATGCCAGAATTACATGTATGTATGACTTTTCTTATTTATATGTTCCAAAACTTGTCCTTGTATCGTATTTGTTCAAGAGACGTCTTTTATTTTAGTTTTTCTATTTTCTTTGCTTGAGGAAAAGTAATGACTTATGATCGTGTGATTTGTAACAAGTAATAAATATTTATAATGAAGATCAAACCTAGACTAACTATTATCACGACGAAAAGGCAAGCGCACCTATCGAACAATAGTATAGTAATGGCAAGACCAGGGATATCGCACTCCAAGGAACCAAAAGTACTAGTAATAACTATCTTTTTATTATCTAGCCTAGGAATAAAAAGGGTTTGTTTATTAAACTAATTATCTAAACTAATTAACTAATTTAATTAAAGTGAAGAGAAGATTTGGAAAAGACTTGAAGAAAAGCAATTGATAAAGACGACACCCAAGAAGGAATCCACCTAGATTTCACTTGTTATCTGACTCTGAACCAGACGATTTATTCACTTGACTTGATCCGTGAGACTCCCTAACCTACATTATTATCTCTTTCGAGAATAATAACGCCTAACCCTCAGTTGAATTAATTGAAATCTCTTTCTAATTAAAACCCCTAGGGAAGCAGTAAATCGATGTATGGACTCCCATATTAGGTTTCACCCTAATTTGAAAAAATCTCGTAACCCTATCTCTAGGTGTTCGATCAACTCCGCTTAATTATGCCAAATCTACTCTTAGGTAAGGTCTATTCCTCCTCTGCATAAGCACATTAAATCATGAGTCAATACCTGAAATATTAACTCAAGCATTAGAAACACATAATTAAGAACAAATCAAGTATTTATCATATAGTTCAAATTATAATAACAAGATCCATCATAGGTTTCATCCCCTGTAACACCCTGAATTTGGGCCTTGAGCATGGGAGCGGTTGAAGGCAGCTTGTAATATTTTGTTGTGCGTGTAATTTTCGTTAATGAAGGCTTGTTTTAGTGGTTAAGTGTGCTGAGAAGTGTTGGAGAAGTCCTGGGTTCAAACCTGGACTCTAGCAAAAATTTTGGTTTAAGGTGAATCAAACCCTGGGTGTAGTAGGTAGGCCTTAAGAATATTGTTGGAGAAATTATGCCACAAAAGCCTTGTGGTCTAGTGGCAAAGTAGTGCCACATAAGAGGCAGGAAGGTGGCGTCATAGAGTTGGCAAGGAGGTTCGGGGTTCGAAACTCATGGCAATCAAAGAGCATTTATTTTGCTAACAGGGGGCGGCAAGAGTTGGTGTTGAATTTGAACTCTGATGATGGAGGGATCCCACATTGGGAAGCTAACATAAGAGTGGATGCGAAGCTGGCTTTAAATAGAGAGAACCATGAGGAGAGTAAAAGTACCTTTCTTGGTTGATCCCTTTCGCTTTATGGCGTGCTAGTTTAGGTTGGGCGTTGACTAAGAGTGCTCGGAGAACGGATTAACTCCAGTCTCCTATCAGGTGTGTATTTCTCATTACTCTAGCTGTAGGATGGCTACTTCGGGCCGCGATGGGTCGAAAGGGGCCATGTGGGCTACGGGCCCAATTGGATAAGTTGTTTGATTGTGTAGTAAATATTGGACTAGGCTAGGTGAATTTCATACTGTGGCTAGATTTGGGCTAAAAGGGCTACACGAGCGTGTGGGCCCACTTGGGCCGAAAAAGGGCTTTAGGCCCATTCGTATTGTTATCCTTGTTTAGAATACTTTAGTTTACCAAATTACTGAAATACCCTAGACTTGTAAAATTACCAAAGTACCCCCGATTTATAGAATTACCGTTTTACCCTCAATTTACAAAACTATTGAAATACCCCTGTAGGGTAGAATTACCATTTTGCCCCTAGGGTGTCGAATGACCGTTTTGCCCTTGTGGGCAAGTGACTGACTTGGACTGTGTGGTTGACGAATTTGATTGTGAATATATGTTGGTGATATGAATAACTTGACTGTGATTGTTTGATTCAAATATGGGCATGATATTCTGATTCTGTATGTTGTATGCCATGACATGTATATCTGTTGCATGGGATATGGGTTATATTGATGGAGGAAGTGTTCTGGTGGCTATGCCATAAATATCTGTTCTGGTGGCTCTGCCACAATATCTATATCTGGTGACCCTGTCACAATATTTGTTCTGGCAGCCATGCTGCAAATTCTGTGGTATATAGCGGATGGGTGGGTCGAGTTATCTCCCTACATGGTATAAGGTTGGTACGGGGGTGTATACAGATGGATATGGGTTGGGTTTCTACATACACGAAATATCCATTCTGTATCTGTTGTGGGCCTATGGGCTTCATTCTGAATTCTGTATAGGGCTAAGGCCCAGCTGGTACTGTCTGTTATAATGGGCTAAGGCCCAATTGATACTGAAACTGTAAGTAGGGCTGGGGCAAGACTTTTTAATTCTTTTATATGACTGACTATTCCTTTTATAAAGTAGGGGATTACACACTGAGTTTTTGTAAACTCGCCCCGTTTATTAACCTTTCAGGTAATTTCCAGCCTTAGACGGATCGGAGCTATGAGGGGCTCGGAGGGAGCCACACACATTGTTTATGTTACAGTTTTGATTATTGCTTTTAAATTATTTTATGTGGGTTGTAGTAAAGCCATTGTAATTTTCTGAATTTCTAATTTGGAATTTTAATTATTGTTTTTATAATTGCTAGTATTAGAACACGGTTTTCCAAAGCCACTACTATTTTCAAAACATCACGTATCCGTAATTGTTTTTAAATTAAGCTTCCGCAACTACCAAGATTTTTATAAAGTTGTTAAGAATGTTATTCAGCTGAGATTTTCTAACAAGGTTTAAAAAGGGTATAAGTTTTTAATTATTAAGAAGGGTTTTTAATGGAAACATGGTTTTCGAAAAACACTTCAATGTGACACGCCAGATTTGAGCCAAACTTTCAGGCTGGGTTTGGAGTGTTACATCCCCCTTAGGTATGTAAAGGGTTTAGTTCATAATGAAATAAGAGTACATCTCAAAAGTATGAAAATAACAAAACATAAAGAAAACTCTAAAACCCCTGAAGGAATTCTGAGAGAGATCTTTAGTCTTGGAGCAACTCCGACCTTTTGGAATGACTCGTCTGGCTTCCTTCAAGTAATTCCTGGCGTGTGGTTCTGTGTTCCAGAAAGGTTCTAGAAGCGTCGGAAAAGTTGCCCTTAGTAGGTCATACTTAGGGTGTTTTTATAGGCTTTGGATTGGCATTCTTCTTCCCTAAGTATCCTTTTTCTGTGTAAAATACAACTCTTTGAAAAAGGTACACGCTCATGTGCCACGGCCGTGTGACGTGTTTGCCAGGCTGTGTTTATTCTGCTAAATTTCACACGACCGTGTGGGTCAATAGCCAGGCATGTGAATCGTGAAATCCTTGGACGACACCCTCGACAGACACGGGCGTGTGAGCAGCCCGTGTGGCAAGGCTTAGGCCATGTGATCTTCTTGATTTGGTCTTTTTTGTCTCTTTTACACTCGTTTTTGGCTCTTTTTGACTCATGGTGCTTTCCTGAGTACAAAACATGAAATAACTGGATTAAGAGCACCAAAATCCACAAGTCTAATAGTAAACATCCATAAATATGCTAAGTATTTGGGGTAACAATATGTATAATTTGGCGTTTATAAAATACCCCCACACTTAAGCATTTGCTTGTCCTCAAGCAAAACTCTCATTTACTGCCAGAATTCATTCCTTTCAATCACATAATTATTACCGATAATGTTACAAATTATTCCACGGAGAATCATATAGTGAGAATTCAACCATAGGGACATTAAGAACTTCAAACAATCTAAATCGAATATTTTGATAATAAAATTATTGGTAATCTCCTTTCTCTAAGTAATTAACTTTAGTCCTAAATATACAAGAGATGGCATCCTCACTAAGGATTCACTCAAAACACTCAAACTGTTTAAGGTTCAAAATTAAGCACTCGATTGTCTAACATGAGATGTTATCACTATAGGCTTGCATAAAAATCAAATCTCCACCACTTGTAAATGATATGATACACAAATCAAAAGATCTTTGCATGGTTGTAACGGGGTAAGGTTACGGGTATGGATACAAGCTAAAGAAACAAAGGTTAGAATCGAGATAATTTTAATATATCACCCCCTATAAAAAACTTAATTACTGAGTGACAACAAATATCTAGAACTATATTGCATGAGCTCTCTTTTTCATGACAACTTTAGCTTGCTAAGAATTACAATAATAATACTGAGGTTAGTTTTTTTTTTTTAAGAACAAATCAAGTTAATACAAATAGTAGGTATACTCCATGATTCAGTAACAAAAATTGGTGATCATAGTGAGGTAACAATATTAAATTCAATCTCGATAAAAAGGGTCAAATTAAGTAAGGGGATTTCAATAATAATGGGTTAATGGGTTAATGATAAGAGTTAATTAATAAAGAAAAAGGGTTAGTAGGCTCAAAGGGGGTTCACTAAGGGTTTAATTATGTGGGAAGGCTTTTTATGGAGTAAGTGGGTTAAATCCTAAGTGCCTTTATCATCTCAGTATATCAAATCATATGTGTGATCTCGACATATATAATCGAAGCAAGTTCTAGAATAACAGCTCAATGTTGAGACACTCAAATCATAAAAGAAGTGGGTAAGAAAGAAAGCTACATGCTCAAAAAGGCTAAAAAATCTCACCAAAAATTTGGGTTTTTGATGTCGTTCCTGTATAATTAAGATTTCAAGATAATACCTCAATTCAGGAAAAAAAATCTAAAAATTTTATTTATCAAAATATCAACTTATCATGCTTGATTCTTTAAGGTCCTACAATCAAATACTCATGCATAATCCCCTTGGTCTAATTCATGACATATTAACAATAATTATAGATTAATCAGAATTTATTCTATCAATATTATGAGAAAATCACTTAAGCACAAGACTACATTCAGGGATTTGAGAATAATGCAAAAAGTTAGGTTTCATGTTTATGTTCACCCCCCACACTTAAGATGTACATTGCCCTCAATGTACAAAGATAGACTATTCAAAATAAAGAAAATCATCAGAGGGAAGGAGGTGAAACTCCCTGTTATATGGATGCGGAGCTTGATTCTGAGGCTGTAGTGTTTGGGGAAAGTAGTAGCTACCACTGTTCTTAGCTAGATGAAGAAATTGGGTTGTTGAACATGGCATTCGTTTTGTATTGTTCCCTATTTGTTTCCTCATTCCGTAAAATATCCCTAGCAGCTTGCTTGGAAATTTGTAGAATCATGAAGAGCTTATTAAGAGTTGGTGTGGAAGAGAGTGTAGTGGGATTATTTGTTAGAAATACCAGGAAAAAAAATGAGGCAAGTAAAATTTACTAATATAGATATGTCTTTTATAAGAAAATAATAAAATTGAAATGAAATTAAAAATTAAGAATAAAAATAAAAATAAAGATAAAAATAAAAAGATAGGAGGATTCAATGATCCTTGTCAGTGGGGGCCTCAGGTGGTAGTGCTGGAGTGGCGATGTGAAAGTGCTGGCACAGCTGCTGCATCATGGCTTGCATGTCGTCCATCTATCTATCGTGTCACCGATTTCGCTCGTGGATCTTCACGAACTGTATAGTGCAACAATGCTCGAAGTGAGCGAGTCAGTCGGAAAGGTGTGCCAATGAAGCAGCCGCATGAACTGGTCGTTCCCTAGGTGATGTGGTCGAAGGCTCCTCGTGTTGTGGGGGACATCATCAGGAATGTCCTCAAGATCCTCCTCGTCAATGGCATGAGAAAGACAGTACTGAGACGGAACGATCCTGCGTTGGTGCTCGATCATCCGCATGTGTAACATAGTCATGATGCCATGTGGGGACATCTGACCTATTAGTGTAAGCGCCAATGACTGAGCCACTATGTTGAAGAGGCTGAAGTGTCTAGCAAGGCACGTCACGTAGGGGCCGATGGAGACCACTCCCTTCTTATGCCGCTTGGTCTGATGGTGAATGGCGAAGGCGATAAAGTATTCCAAGTCAGTCACGTGTGCATTCGCCATGTACCATAAATAGTAGGTGTCGTGTGTATTGACCACACCAGTGCTCTTTCTCCTTCCGATCAAGGTGTGTGCCAATATGGCATGGAGGTAGCGTAGGGAAGGGGCGAGAGCGGAGGCCTTCGAGCGGCTGGGGTCGTATGTGGAAGAGAGTGGTGCCAAAGCCTTCCAGCATAAGGATGGAGAAATGTGGATATTTCGTGGCAGTGCATTCATATCCTCCTCTTCCATAAATTCATCGGTGTAAAGTCCTAGAGCAACTCCAAATTCTGGGACACTCATCGCATGAACTAGACCACCTAATCGGAAGTGAATTGTGCCTGGGTCGTCATTGTTCGTCATCGCCACCTGTAATTGAAAAGTAGAACATAATTCTAAAGTTAGCTCTAAATAAGTGGGATCGGTAGTAGCGAAGAACCGTTCCCATGGGTCTGTGGATAGGAGGGTGTGGATGGCATCGGCTAGCTGGACTTGCTCTACGACGGCCTAGTTAATGCAGCGACCTGTAGTGAGGGGTCGCGCGTGTAGTATCTGAAATAGCTCCTCCTGTGAAGCTTGCGAAAACTCGAGGAATGGGTGCCGAACTTCGATTGTAGCAGTAACGAAGAAGAACCCGATCCCCTACGTCTGTTTGAGGAAGGGACCGCGGCCTTCTTGCCTCTTGATGATGACATAATGTACCTGAAGATACATGAGCATTGATGGAATTCAAAAGACATCAGTAGTTAAGCAACAGGCCTAAAATTAGTGTATTCTACTTAGTAGTTTACACAAATCAAATATAGAAGATTCAAAAACAAATTCCTAACTTTGTCTAAAGCATATTTGTAATAGTAACAATCTCTATGCAAAGCATGTAGAATACTAATTTAGCAACACAAATTGGAAAATCAAGGTTGAGAAAGTGAATCGAGAGCTACTGTAGGGTGGCGCACGGGCGTGTTGGTAGCAAGCACGGGCGTGTGGCACGGGAATACAGCTATGTGGAGGAGAATTAGACAGAGAAAGTGGGTATAATGCAAGGGGAATGGTGGCCAGAATAGAGATTAGGGAGTAGGGGAGGGGAGATTTCGGCTAGGGTTTTGAAAAGAGGAAGAAGATGAACAGTGGTTTACTTATATAGGGGAGGGCCACACGGCCTAGGGACACGCCCGTGTACTTTGAGAGTGAGCTCGTGTTTTTCAAATTTTTCAATTTGGGTCATGCCCTACTACTATCCCACGCTCGTGTGTCTTGGGCCTGTATGGTACACAGCCATATCGCACGGCAGTGCTTAGCTTCGTTCACTTCTCCCACGCCCGTGTATATAGTACCACGCCCATGTATTCTTGTCCACGGTTTAATGGCACGTGCGTGTCGCACGCCCGTGTTAGAGAAACAGAATCGAGCCTTGCCCCTAGCAGGCCTGTGTTTTTCCATTCCCATGCCCGTGTTCATCTATTAACCTCACCTACGACCATGTCGCACGGCCGTGGGGATTTATCACATCCTATGTTTTGGGAAAATCTTTGCCCTGTTTCCACACGGCTGTATCACGCGACCGTGTCGCTTCCCCTGTTTTGCCACGGCTTGAGGCACGCCCGAGTTTGTGGCCGTGTGTTCTAAAAGATTCTGCGATTCCAAAAATTTAATTATTTAAAGTGTTAGAAGTAAGAAATCAAAATATGTTAGTACTCGGGTTGCCTCCCGATAAGCGCTTGTTTATAGTCTAAGCTCGACTTTCCGCTCTGTTGATTTATCATGGTGGTTTGAGGAGTTCATACTCCTCATTCCTGCTGTTAATCTTAAAATAAGGTTTTAATCGGGTGTTTTTTACCTTAAAAGTGCTAAACTTGGGATGACTCACCTCAACTGTACCGAATGGGAAAATATTGAGTACCGTAAGAGGGATCTCCTTATTTGGTGTGGTAGTGACAATGTGGGGATATGTGGCATCTAGTAAGACTCTATCGCCTACCTTAAGTTGATTAGGAGAGGTATCGGTCTAGTTTTGGCGAAGTTTCGGTTTACCATGTATTCTCAGTTTGTGTTCTAACCATTCGTCTAGCTCCTCTATCTGTAGCCTTCATTCTTCATGGACCTCTTTGCTTTCTTCATGATAGTAGCGCACTGTTTCTGTTGTCTTGGTTCGAGAAGGTTCCTGTAAAAATGAGTAAATATTAGTTTTATCATCGATAGGTTTTATAGCATCTTCCTGAGTCTTAGAGGTTTTGACTGAGTTGTGTGCTTAAAGTGTTACTGCGTCGTCACCTGCACGAAGTGCTAGCTCTCCTGTGCCGACATTAATAATTGTTCTGGCAGTTGCTAAAAAGGGTCGTCCTAAAATTAAAGGTACCTTGTTATCCTCATCCATATCTAGGACGACAAAAAGTCTACTGGGTAAATAAACTTATCAATTTTAATGAGAACATCTTCAATAATACCCTTAGGAAATCTAACTGTTTTGTCAACCAATTGTATGCTCATCCTAGTCTATTTGGGTTTACCGAGACCTATTCATTTAAACATTTTATAAGGCATAACATTTATACTTGCCCCTAAATCAGATAAAGCATTATTCACAGACAAACTACCAATTAAGCAAGAAATTGTAAAACTCACTGGATCTTTCAATTTGTTAGGTAGCTTATTCTTTAGAATAGCTGATCAGACTGCATTGAGTTCCATGTGTGATGTGGCGTCTAATTTTCTTTTATTGGTCAGAAGTTCCTTTAAGAATTTTACTGAGTTGGGCATCTGCGAAAGAACTTCAATAAAAGGTAAGTTAATATGTAATTTCTTTAAGAGTTTGACAAACTTACCGAATTGGCTTTTTGTTCTGTCTTTCGTCGTCGCTTTAGGATATGGCACACGAGATTTATAATTCGTACTTACCGTTTTATTATAACTTATCTCACCATCACCTTTGCTTTCCACATTTTCTTGCCTTGGTTCTGGTTTAGTCTCATCGCATCCTTCTTGAATATCAATTGCATTGAGCTGTTCCCTTGGGTTTGGTTCAGTATTACTTGGTAGGCTACCTTGTGGTCGTTCGGAGATTAGTTTGGATAGCTGGCCTATCTGAGTTTCAAGTCCTTGAATTGATGCTTGTTGATTTTTTAGTGCTGTCTCAGTATTCTGGAAACGAGTTTTTGACACCGAGATTAATTTGGATAACATCTCCTCAAGGATTGGCTTCTTTTCTTGTTGATACGGTGGTTGTTGAAAATATTGTGGCCTCTGATTCTGTTGACCACCCCAAGAGAAATTTGGGTGGTTCTTCCAACCTGCATTATAAGTATTACTATATGGGTTATTTTGGGATCTAAAATTATTGTTACCCATATAGTTGACTTGTTCCTCTTCGGTTGTAGGATTGAATGGTGGGTATTCTGTAGGCACACCTCCTCCACTTGAATCGCACCTCATCGCTGGATGTACCTGCGTAGAACCAAGTAAACCATCAATTTTCTTATTTAGAAGTTCTACCTGATTAGAGAGCATGGTGACCGAATCGATGTTATAAAAGCCGGCTATTTTTGTTGGCTTTGTCCTCATAACTTGCCACTGATAGTTATTCAGTGACATCTCCTCTATAAACTCATAGGCATCTTCCGATGTTTTATTGTTGATGGTTCCGCCAGCAGCCGCGTCAATCATTTGTCTTGTTGAGGGATTCACACCATTGTAGAACGTTTGAACTTACAGCCATAGAGGTAATCCATGATGTGGGCACCTTCGCAAAAGGTCCTTGAATCTCTCCCATGCATCGTAAAGTGTCTCTAAGTCCATCTGCACAAAAGAAGAAATATCATTATGCAACTTAGCTATTCTTGCCGGTGGAAAATATTTTAATAGAAATTTTTCAGTCATTTGCTCCCAAGTGGTAATGGATCCTCGTGGTAGTGAGTTCAACCACTGTTTAGCTTTATTCCTTAATGAAAAAGGGAATAACCTAAGGCGAATGGCATCATCAGAAATGCCATTGATTTTGAAAGTGTCGCACAGTTCTAGGAAATTTGCCAGGTGCGTGTTGGGTAACACATCCTGCAAACCATCAAACTGAACAAATTATTGTATCATCTGAATCGTGTTAGGTTTCAGTTCAAAATTGTTAGCAGCAACAGTAGGCCTAACTATACTTGACTCAGTTTCTGTAAAATTAGGTTTAGCATAATCATACATAGTACGAGGAGTAGGATTCTGATTTATTAATTCAGCGAGTATGGTTGGTGGTAGCGGATTGTCTTGATTTTCAGCCATTTCTTCAATAGTGCTTGAGATATCGTCCTCTTGCTCTTCCTTTGTATATCTTAAGCTGCGCCTAATTTCTCGTCGGTTTCTACGAGTTGTACGATCAATTTCTCGTCGTCAACAGCGGTCTGACGGGTTTCTTCTAGTCATACACTAAAAGAACTCGCCAGACAAAGAAGAAGAAAGTTAGTAAAATAAAAATAGAAATAAAGTTAAATTGCAAGAAAAATAAATGGCTAAAGTAATAAAAATTAAGTGTTCCTAATATTTCAGTTCCCCGGCAACGGCGCCAAAAACTTGATCACGTGATTCGTAACAAGTAATAAATATTTATAATGAAGATCAAACCTAGACTAACTATTATCACGATGAGAAGGCAAGCGCACCTATCGAACAATAGTATAGTAATGGCAAGACCGGGATATCGTACCCAAGGGAACCAAAAGTACTAGTAATAACTATCTTTTTATTATCTAGCCTAGGAATAAAAAGGGTTTGTTTATTAAACTAATTATCTAAACTAATTAACTAATTTAATTAAAGTGAAGAGAAGATTTGGAAAAGACTTGAAGAAAAGTAATTGATAAAGACGACATCCAAGGAGGAATCCACCTAGATTTCACTTGTTATTTGACTCTGAACCAGACGATTTATTCACTTGACTTGATCTGTGAGACTCCCTAACCTGTATTATTATCTCTTTCGAGACTAATAACGCCTAACCCTCAGTTGAATTAATTAAAATCTCTTTTTAATTAAACCCCCTAGGAAATCAGTAAATCAATCTATGGACTCCCATATTAGGTTTCACCTTAATTCGGCATAATCTCGTAACCCTATCTCTAGGCTTTCAATCAACTCTGCTTAATTATGTCAAATCTACTCTTAGGCAGGGTCTATTCCTCCTCTGCATAAGCACATTAAATCCTGAGTCAATACCCGGAATATTAACTCAAGGATTAGAAACACATAATTAAGAACAAATTAAGTATTTATCATATAGTTCAGATAATAATAACAAGATCCATCATAGGTTTCATCCCCCTTAGGTATCTAAGGGGTTTAGTTCATAATGAAATAAGTGTACATCTCAAAAGTATAAAAATAGCAAAACATGAAGAAAACTCTTAAAAACTCCTGAAGGGATTCTGAGAGAGATCTTCAGTCTTGGAGTAGCTCTGACTTTTGGGATGGATCGTCTGGCTTCCTTCAAGTAATTCCTGGCGTGTGGTTCTGTGTTCCAGAAAAGTCCTAGAAGACCCAAAAATTCGCACTTAGTAGGTCATACTTACGGTGTTTTTATAGGCTTTGGATTGGCTTTCTTCTTCCCTAAGTATCCTTTTTCCATGTAAAATACAACTCTTTGCAAAAGGGACACGCTCGTGTGCCACGGTCGTGTGACGTGTTTGCTAGGCCGTGTTCATTTCGCTAAATTTCACACGGCTGTGTGGGTCAATGGCCAGGCCGTGTGAATCGTGAAATCCTTAGACGACACCCTCGACAGACACGGGGTGTGAGCAACCCGTTTGGCAAGGCTTAGGCCATGTGATCTTCTTGATTTGGTCTTTTTTGTCTCTTTTACGCTCGTTTTTGGCTCCTTTTGACTCTTGGTGCTTTCCTGAGTACAAAACATGAAATAACCAGATTAATAGCACCAAAATCCACAAATCTAATAGTAAACATCCATAAATATGCTAAGTATTTGGGGTAACAATATGTATAATTTGGCATTTATCAACTTAAGTGTGGGGGAGTTTGATTTGTCACAATTCATTGCAGCAACTTAAACTAGTTTTTGTACTTAAGGAGCATGAATATAAGCAATTTTTTGTGTTTTATTTAGTTTTTCAATTTTAGTTTTTAATTAATAAAAGGTGTGATTTGATTCGTTTATATACCCTTAGGAGACGAAGTAGGCCCAAGGGAAGGCTAATGTGTTTAGTGAGTTTGTAGGACACCATTAGGAGGCATGAGAACTCAAGACTAGTCACCTTCTACAACACAAAGGTTTGACATCGCAACATCGAGAGTAAAAACCCAAAATACCAAGTTTGCCTTCGGTGTCATGACATAGACAGAGGATGTCACAACACACCCCTGAACTTGAGCCTAAGCCAAGCAAACTACCTTCAGTGTCGTGACATAGGTAGTGGATGTCACTACATCAGCCTTGTACAGGAAGAAATTACAAGCTGAGGGCATTTTGGTTAGCATAATGAAATTTAATGTAAAAATGTGTATCGAACTAGGGCTACAATGATGGCCAACCCTAATATTATAAATAAGCTTGATCAAACACTTGAAAGACACCTTTTCTGTAACTTAAAATTTTCTTTTCAATTTAGTTCTCAACTTTTAGTGTCTTTTTTACTTAGGATTTCTTTTCAGTTTACTTTTGTTCTGCAAAGAATCTAACTTGTGGATTTAGCAAACTATTTGAGGATTTTTTCACTTCAATCGTTCGGATACAAATTAGGATTTCTCTTTACTTTTACTCTTGATCTATTTCTCATGTATACTATATTCCTCAAGCTTATATTGTTTATGGGATCCATAAGAAACTAATCCTTTTATGGGGGATTAGTGAGTGGATGTGAGAATAATTCATTTCTATGTAGGGTTTCTTAGCAGATAAGTTGTTTGGGATAAGAAGAATTTAAACTCTAGGCCTGACAACCTTATGAAGTCATCTTGGTGGGAATTAACCCAAAATTGGTATTGCATATCCGTGAACCCCTTACCCCAATTCGTTCTAGACTGTGAGGTCGAGAGATAAGTAGTTCTTATCAACTCATTAGTTTAATGGAAGATCGAGAGTTCCTGCTAGGTTAGTAGCTAGTTGATTAAGTAAAACCCGAAACAAAAATTTGTTATGACCACCAAAGTGAGTTAGTCTCTCATGCTTAGATTTGATTGAGTCAACATATCAATTCTTCAGTTTTATTATTTATGCAATTTTATTTATTTTCTTATAGAAACAAACACTTTTTTATAGAAACAACACTTTTTACTTTATGTTCATCCTACTATAATTTATTTAAATTACTAATTAGATCTATTTACGTTTAGGTTAATATTAATTTAGTACTTGCCTTTCATGGGTACAATACTCGGAGTACTCACCTACTTCGTTGTAAAACTATATTACAACCTTACTCGTATACTTGCGGGCACTGCCTTAATTCCATATTTTTAGTAGTAGTATTCATACTCTCGACGTTAGTATGTGAAGAGGCGGTCATGTACCAAGCAACAAAGATCATTAGCTTGAATGAACAACATCATCTTTATCTTCCAATAAGAGTAATTGGCTCCATTTGAAGTATGGCAGTTTAGAGATATATTGAGATTCGCCATAAAAAAAATGACCCAAAAGTGGATGTCATTTTATGTGGATTGAATTGACGAAAGTTGAGCTACCTCAAGGATCTTCTCTCAGTTGTTAGACCGTATTTTAGTGACTAGCCCTGATACCAACTATTAACTCAAATAATCAAACTGAAATTGCCAATAGGGATTAATTAATTTTTATAAATTTTGTGAAAGCTAGCGAGAAATGATAGAAAAATTGAACACAAGAAATTATAGTGGTTTGACCCCAATTGCATACTCCACTACCTTAGATTTCCAAAACTAAAGATTTTCCCAAATTAAATAATTTGATATCCTTTAAAGACAAGGTTTAACCTTACAAACTCCATTAAGGTTTCTACCTAAACCTTAAGATACAAACCCTTTAAAAAAGATACAAATAAGTAAACAAAGAAATAATCCTTACAAGATCAAAGTGTTTGCAAATTAAGCTCAATTACAATGAAAAACATTTGAGCAAATAGAATGACAATAAAGCTTACAAGTATAGAAAGAACAGTATAGAAATATTTTACATAAAAGTTGTTTGATTGATCTTTCTACTTGAGTATTCTTTCTTCTTGTTGTAGGACCTTTAGAAGCTTGTATTTATACCCTCTAATTCATTTTCAACTGTTGTTGTTGGTGAGAAAATAAATAAAGTCATTGGGGATGAAAATATCATATCACTATATTCACTTGCAACAAAAGGAATCAATATTTTTTTCTACGAGTATTGATACTAGTAGCATTTAATGCCTAATTTAGTGATTGTCAAAGTTATTTTCCAATGATACCAAGGATGATTTATCAATACTTGATAAAAGGTATCGATAATTTTGAATGGGTATCAATACATTTTGTGAATGTTTGAAAAATCCATCAAGTCAAAATACAATATTGGTATCGATATAAAATATGGTATCGATAAAATTCAATAGGTATCGATATATTTTTAAAGTATCAATACTTATTGCTTTTGTTCAATTTTTTTATTCAAGTTAAAGAGAAACTTTGGTATCAATAAAAAGAATGGGCTTCAATACTTTTTGGAAAATATCAATACTTCTTGTAAGGAGTAGTTTTCCAAATGATTTAAAATTGTTTCAATTAAGTTCAAGAGTTTAAGAAGGATTTTTGATAATTTTCAAAATCTTCTAAGTGTTCAAAAACATTTTCTAAGATGTTTGGAAGTCTTGAAATGATTTTTTATTCTTTGAACTTAATAATTTATTTGTTAAAAAATAAATTTTATTCAAAAACATTTTTTTTGTTATATCAAAATAATTTATCAAATAAAGCTAGTTTAACACCATGATCAAGCCAACTCACACGCGACTTATTTTCTTCTATTTCTCATTGGGTTTTCTCCCATGCCTTGTCAACTTTCACATCTATCCTTACCACTTTTTTTATACTCTTCTTCCATCTGCATGGTTTATCATTCTTGGTGCATTGTTCATATACTCCTTACTTGAGGTCCTAGTGTACTTTCGGTATTTGTTCCATGGAAGACTCTAGGGGTTTTTGTAGCCAAGCTATGGTCTTATACCCTTCCTTCTCATTTTCTATGTCCCATTAGACTTACCCCGTGTTTACTATCCTCATGGACTTTATTTGTTTTGTGTTTATTGTCCCAACGGACTATTTGTTCTATGTTTATTATCCCTGCGAACTATCTTTGTCTTATGTTTACTGTCTTAGCGGACAATCTCTATGGATGCCATAAAGTCTTTCATCCATGGTCTTACACCAATTTTCCATTTTGGCATTCTATCGTATGATGTTATGGAGTCTTTCATTAATGGTCTTACTCATTATATTTGGCTACCATAGCATCTTTCATCTATGGTCTTACACTGTATACCTTATACATTACACCTTGTACTATATTGCCATGGCATCTTTCATCCAAGGTCTTACGCTCCGTACTTCATACCAAACTATCATAGCCTCTTTCATCTATGATCTTACGCCATATACTGTCATCATGGTATCGCCCCGAAGGACTAGTCGATATTGCCGTCATGATAAATACCTTTCCATGATTTTCACTTCCCAAATCCTCCTCCTATTACCTCATTTAAACCACATAATTTGATGCTTGAACACCACAGTGTTTCTTCCACAAGGTCTAAAGCTTTGCTCGAGGCGATAACTAAATGTTCACTCCCCTTTTTCCCATCCTATCTTCATCTATCCCCTTGAGGTTTCCCCATAATCATGAACTGCATGTTCATACAATCATATTTTCATTCTAATGCAAACATGGCATACTTAAACAATGTAAACCATAACAATAGGTTTGGAGTCTAGAACTCACCTGAAACTTCATCATTTCCATAGTTTATTCTTTCTCTCAAACTCTAGAGCTTTCATTCTCTAACTTGCTGGTTTCCCTATTTTTCCAGCTCCATCCTCATGAAGTTTGCTCCTAGAAGAACCTTCCATGGTTACTCCTTCTTCGAGCAACCAAAGAAGGTGAAGAATAGGAGAAAATAAAATCAAGTCAGGAAGAAAATCATCCTTAGGAGTCGTCTTCCTGCTATTTATAATCCTTTCTCGCGCTGTTACCAACCTTATGAGACTATGCATTACTAATTATTATGTTTCCCACTAAGGAACCGATATGTTCTATCCAATCGGACCAAAATTGGATCTCAACCATGTTCAATTCAGTTTTTAACTTTCCCGTTTCTTTCAATACGGTTTGCCAGCTTGCAGTCTCTTCCAATTTAGTCCTCATATTATCTCGAATTTTTAGGTCTTTAGAAATTTGGGTTTTACACCTACATTCAAGAAAGGGAGCTAGAAAGTAACCTTCTAGCTATCCAACGAGAAATTCCTCTAGAAGAATAAGGTTTCCAATCTATAAACGCTTTGAAAAGAGAAACACGAGAAATAATCCAATTTCATTGATGGGAGAAGTTTTGTACAACCCCAACTAATCTGGTGTACATTCCGATTGTGCACAAATTTTACATTGTGTTAAAAGAGGCAGATGGGAATAGATCGATGGATGTACCATGGATGTGGATACTAGTTTGAAGGAAGGAAATTTCTATCTCGCCTCCTAAGATAGTGAGGTATTACAACATTCCATTATATCTCTGTGATTTTCTACAATGAACTGACATGATGTATTTCCCAAGAGAAAATATGGAGGATGTAATTAATCTCCTAACGGACGAAAAGAGTGAGTGGAAATGCCACTTAGGAATAGACTATCCCATTCCATTCTCTCAGGCGAAATTAACTTTGATGGCCAAAATGTGGTTGAAATTAATCAACACTCGAATCTGTCCAATGTTAGAGATATCCAATATCGATAAGTTCAAGGAAAAATTGTTGTATCCGATTTTAAAGAATGAAAGAATTTGTATAGGGTTGTAGATATATCAAAGCATGCTCCAGTGCATGAGTAAGAACGAACTGGAATTACTTTTCCTGCACTTAGTGGCATCCTTAAGATGACAAGCAAAGGTGCCAATGGGATGAGCAAACCATGTCTTATAACCAACTAAGTTTCCAAAATTGGAACCAAGTGTGAAGTATCTTATAGGGAATAGGAACCAAATAAAAATAGATATAAAGACAAAACCACATCTAGACGAGAATGTGTTAACCGATTCCCAATGGATAGTTTGGTGGATGCAAAAAGTTGGACCAATTTACAAGGACTATGCGAGGAAAAATTATCACACCCCAAATATTGATAGTTTGAATTTCAGGCGGGTAGACAAGAAGATGTCTATTCTGGCGTACACCAGAATTTAGTTCCCTAAATTATAGCTTCTAGCGAATTAATGTTTTGAGCGAATTGAGTATCTGCGCAAGGAAGTATATTAGGATTTAGTCTTCGACCTGTTCTTTAGTAAAAGAAAGAGATTGATAAAAAGGGAAAAGAAAGATTTGTTTAGGTAACCGCCAAATGTATATTACGCCTAGTTTGTTTAAATACTGTGAAGGGTAAGTCAGTAACTAGATCTGATTATAAATAAACTAAACTGATTGGACAAATGGTATATGGAGAAGATTTTCATTTATATTTCCTTCAGATTTTGCAGGCCAATATAAAGGGCATATTTTGAAATTTTGGGACAATTGTCACATTCTACTAAATGGGAGTGGATTATTTATATGTGTGAGAAAGGTTTGTGAGAAGTTTTCTTTTTCCTTCAGAGTAATTCTTTAATTCTTTCTTTTTATAAGTATTAAATGTTATTGCTGGTTGCTCTTCTTATGTGATCTGGAAACTAAGGATTCTTCAATAAGATTGAGGTGTTCCGTTTCCTAGAAAGTCAGGTAACTTTGCATGTCAAAAATAAGGATGCCATGAAGCATATGCATAGTAAGTTATGCATGAGAAGCCCTACATGGATATTCTCTAATTAAAATGTTAGAAATATGTTTGTAAATGGATTTAATGATAAATCCATGTTCTATAAGCAGTTGCTACTAGATCGAATTGAATGTCTGAGTTTGAAGCTAGTATTTGTAGTAAGTGAGTCACTAATATCTATTCCTTCAAGTTTTTGAAGACAAGTCTTCTATGATTGATGTTTCGAAAACAATGAGTGTGTAAATGAATGATTGCTAAAAACAAGTATGTATCTTTGATATTGTTCCCTATGTGTTTAGAACATAATGAACTGAGTGAATGGGTGAATATGATTTTGTGGAGCAACTAAGTGTATGTGTTTGGAATGTGTGCTGTGAGATATGATTGTGATGATATGTATGTAGTATGTAATGAAGTATGCTTTGGTTAAGAAGATGAGTTAGTCTACTTGAATGTGTAATATATGATTGGAAATTGTTTGGGGAAATGGAAGTGTCTATGAATGTGGAGAAGTTGAGTTGTCAGTTTGGTCATCGTGATGGTATGCGATGAACTACATTGAGACAGTAAACACGAATTTGATATGCAAATTCTAAAGAAAGCCCATTGCCATGGCACATTCTAGAAAGGGCGGATGACCTACAATTATCGATTGGGGTTCTCTACGTGTCCTAAGGCGATAATGGGCAAACCTTATTCGATGTGATTTAGGAAAATCCATATCACAAATACGGTAGTTATAGGGTTCCTGGGTGGCATTTTGCTAGCCTTTATGGTGTATTTTGATATGGCCTTTATGGCATTTTGTTAGCCTCTATGGTATTCTAATATGGCCTTTGTAGCATGCTTTATAAATTGCCTTTGTGATGTAATTTGTATTTCACCCTTGTGGCATATTCTATTTGGCCTTAATGGCATACTATTATAAATCTGTAACAAAAATAGGTTCTGTCTGAAGCTTTAATCCGAATAAGTCTTAAACAAATTATGACTCTACATGTTCAATGAGAGTATCTGTTGTGGTTATATGGATGTATTCAGTACAATGGTCTGGAAAACTCTCATCTATATGGTTATGTGCTAGGCTGAATTAGGGTTCAATTTGGATTATGATTCGATTTATCAAGATCAGTAAGGGTATCTGCCAAAAGCAAGATCAATAAAGGTATCTGCCAAAAGCAAGATCAGTAAGGGTATCCATCAAAAGTATGACCAGTAAAGGTATCCGCCAAAAGTATGATCAGTAAAGGTATTTGCCAAGAATAGTGTTTGCAATTAACTGTTCGAGAATAACTTTTGAAAGTTGTTTAAAGAGAAATGAAAAGTGTGGTGTTCAAATGTATAGGCCTAGAGCTAGCCAAATAGTTTAATGAATGAGAATATGGTACGAATGGCAAGTGGCATATAAGTATGATAGTATACAACTGACACTGTGAAGGTATTTGCCAAAGACAGATGTGAAAGGTCCAAATATTCAAAACTATGAATTTATCAAGATGAGTTAAAAAGGTAAGATGTGTTCATAACTCACTAAGTACCTTTGAACTTACTAGAGTTATGTTTATATTTCAGGTATTACTATGTCAGTGTAAGTATTTAAAGAGATGATGCTAGGATTATGCCAGAGAAGTAGCATAAAGGGGGATACTAAGCATATAGTGGGTGTATAGGAAGAATTAGCATTTAGTAGGACTACATCAATTGACTCTGTCTTTTGTAACTTATGTGTTATAATAAAATTTTAGCAAGACCAATACGGTATGTTATTCGCCAATACTTATTTTGTTCTCTAAGTACGAAGTTTTTAAATCAAATTAATGAGAAATGTTTTCAGCAATAAGTTTTTGTCTTCTATTTCAAAAATTTTATTAAGTTTTCTATGAAGTAATACTTGAAACCTAGACTTGGGTCGGGTGAAGGGTGTTACTGACTATAAAGGAATGCCTTTGTGGCAAAACTCTAGACAAGAAAGCCTTTGTGGCGAGTATTAAATGTAAAGGAACACCTTTGTGGCAAAACTCTGGACAAGAAAGCCTTTTTGGCAAGTACTAAATGTAAAGGAACACCTTTATGGCAAAACTCTGGATAAGAAAGCCTTTCTGATGGGGATTGAATGTAAATGAATTGTGGAAAAACTCTAGAAGGGTAAGCCTTCATGGCAAACTCTATTAAAGGAATGTCTTTGTGGCACAATTTAAAGAATGGCCCTTATGGTATCTATTTAAGGAAACACCCCTATGGTGAATAATGAACGAAAGGAATTTCGAAGGACAAGGAAGGAACGGTGTCTAAGGTATTCTAAAGTAATGGTAAGTATAGTACCCTGAAGGTAAGTAAAATGTAATGAACTCATAAAGAACAAAATATGGGACAAGTAGAAGGAATAAGTTATATAGAGAACTGTGAAGGAAGGACCTCTTAGGAAAGTTATGGTGAAACCTACATAAACTTAAGGTATTAGTAGAAGAAATAAGACTCGAGAATAAATAGAAATTTGATTAACTCTACACTAAGTAATTGGCGTAGTTTACGTCGCCCCACATGTAAATGATAAAGTTGGTAAGTAAGAAATGAAGTCATAAGTGGATCGATAAGGCAAATAATATGAAAAAGGTTTGTATAAAGACAATATCTTAAATAGACATGGAAAGAGATGTAGTTGTATTATGGCACGCTCGTAAGAGGGAACAATTTGCATGATTATGGGTTGTACACTAGAAAATGACAAGGAAATGGTTAATGATTTGGAATGGAAGGTAAGTCTCTTAATGATATTAAAAGAAAGGAAATAACCTTAGCTAAGAAAGGATAATCACGGTTAATAAGGAAAATCCCAATAAAGACCCGCCAAAGGGAAAAGAAATATTAAAGGATATATAAAGGATATGCAAAGCATCTAAAGCATTAAGGCATAATGAAATAGGGAATGAGGGATTACCTCACTTAGGTCTTATGAACTTACAAAAGTTATTTCATGTTTCAGGTTGTAAAGAAGTGCGCGTTGAAGGACGATGTAAAGGTTACACCAAGTAGTGGCGGATTGGGCTATTATGCATACACAACGTGTTAAGAGGCGCATTCAAGATTGAACCCATGTTTATACTCTTTATTTATGCTTAAAGGTACTTAGTCAAGCTAAAACTTAAATATAGATGTCATTGAAAATTTTAAGTACTATGAATTGTATTGACAATAACTTGCAATACACATATAGGAACCTCGAATAGAAAACTGAACTTTTCATACTCACAGATAGAAGTTTTACATAGGAAAATAAAGAAAAAGATTAAGTTGCATCTATAATAGGGTGTAACTTTTGACATTCGAATCCGGTAAACAGATCTGGTGGAGGGCGTTACAAAGTATGTTATGAAACGTTTGAAGTTTCACAAATAACCACTAAGTACTGGATCCTTCTATGTGAAATAAACTGTTAGCATTCTCATTTCCAAATGGGTGGTTTACGCCTGGCACGAATAATTTGTTTTCATTTTTGTAGTAGAATTCTTCAAAGTTAGAAATTTTCGAAAGGGGGAAGAGTTGTCACACCCTAAATCTGGATAACCTGAATTTTAATAGCATAGATGAGAAGATGTCTGTTATGCCACACTGCGGAAGTTAGTTCGCCAAATTATAGCTTTTGGGGAATTAATTTTTTGAGCGAATTGAGTATCCACCCTGGGAAGTATATGTAACACCCCTTACCCGTACCCGAGACTAGGACAAGGTATGGCGCATTATCATACACAAACATGACATTTTCATAATATTTTGAGCTATAAAATTTCGTTCCAAATTAAAACCAATCAAACATATTCATAGTGTCCCTATTATGGGCCTCCGAGGCCCAAACATGCATTAATAATGGTCCGACACTAAACCGAGAACTAAAAAAAATCTTAGGAAAATTCCTAGGTTTGAACCTCACACGCCCATATGGAGGCGATGCACACGCCCGTGTGCTTGGGACACGCCCGTATCCCTTACCTATGTGGAATTAATTGGAATTATTTTCCATTTTTAACCTACAGGGGTTTTCACACGACCGAGCACACGTCCGTGTCCCTAGCCTGTGCCCTTCACACGGCCTAGACACACCCGTGTTGTCGCTCGTGACCAAAAACTTGAGCATTCTGTTTATGATGTAATCATGCATTTAGAGGCACACGACCAAGACACACGCCCGTGTGATAGGCAGTGCCCTCTACACGGTTGAGACACATGGCCATGTCCCTACCCGTGTGTTTACTACCATGCATATTGATCTAAAAATTTTAGGTGCAGGGGACACACGGCGGTACCACACGCCCATGGAGCTAACCGTGTGTCACACACTGCCTAGACACATACCGTGTCTACCCGTGTAGACCTTTTTGGAGGCTACAATCCAAGGCCACCCTCAACATCCCCACACATTTGTGAACTTCAATGGTATTTAACATTGCCTAAATGTGTCTAATGACAACTTTCAATGGTCTATTGCATGTTAACCTCATCTCATCGGTTTTGTACATGTTAAATTATCCTCTTTGTATTAAGGATTACCATATCATATAACACATTTAAACTTGGCTCATTTTATAACTCATTGCCAATTATGACCTAACCATCCCCAAGTGATTTTGGCCATATTCCACATGTCCATAAATGATATACCTCATTTAACCATCACATGTACGTTTAATCACCAACATGCACAATTAGTAGGTTACAACCCACATCAAAATGAGCCATTTCTTATGGCCATATACAAAATGAATAGGTATATCATTCAAGCCTTTACATTGGCTAACCAATGACACATATAACAAAATGACCAAAAACCTATACATGCCATTGTAACAAGGTAAAAGTATCTATATACCAAAGCAAGATAAGCTGATGGTGTTGACAATACTCCTATCGTCTTCCAATCTTCACAAGTCCACGAGCTCTGTAAAACAGGGAAAGGAAGGGGGTAAGCATTAACATGCTTAGCAAGTCTGGGTAACAGGAAAGTAAACTTACCATTTGATAGCATGTAACCATAAATGATATTTATGCCAAACATACCTAGTATAATTTCCTATCACATATACTCAACCATCAAGTTAGTCTCATGCCAATACATTATAACATTAGTCTTAGATAAGCCCATCAAATCAAACATGTTTATTCATATTTCTCATTTTAATCCCGTTAAATTTCTTGGAATCTCAATGGATACCTCGCTTACCTTCAAATCATGCAAGTGATCCTTTAAATACGCACTCCCGTGAACCTCACTCTCATTGCGGGATTACCAGTCCAGGCTAAATCCCCTATAATGACATATACTCCTATGTGTTCAGATTTGAATTACCAGTCCAGGCTAAATTCAGACCCTAATTGGATTACCCGTCCTGGCTAAATCCATAATGCACACATATTCTTCGAGAGGCTTGATCACTATAGGATCACCTGTCCGGGCTAGATCCTTTATACCATTATTTCATTTTCGAGGAATCCATCAGTTATCCTTTTTATTCAACTGGGACATTTCATCATAACATCAATATTTCATGAATTTTCATACAATGAGTATCACTATTATGATTCCTACATGAACATACATCTTTAATGTATTTAAAGACAGTTTACATTCGAGTTATGCGAACTTACCTGGTAATTACTTTGGTTTCGTATTTCGACTACTCCGAAACCTTTCGTTTTCCACGGTAGACCTCCGAAACGGATTCCTCGGGGTCTATATAAACAACAATGAATTTTTAATACATCACATTATTCATTTCCGGCCTAAAACTCATCCTAAGGCAAAATGACTATTTTGCCCCTAACCTTTTACTCTTTTACAAATTAGTCTCTAGGCTCGTATAATGAAATTCATATATTTTCTTAGTTACCCATGCCTAGATGAATGTATCTTAAACTCATACCAGCCCATTTTTCCTCTATTTCACTTTTCTACCACATATTTTATACTTTTTGCAAAATGGTCCTTTAAGCCATTTCCAAGAAAATTTACCTAGTAATAGTTGTTTACCATCCTTTAAACTCTCATATTCTTCCATAAATCATCAAAACACAAGAATCTCATGCATGGCCAAATTTCCAAACATGAACCCTAGCTTGAAATATGGGTAGGAATAGAGAGAGCATGTTACTAGGATCTCAAAATTATAAAGAACATTAAAAACGAGGCTAGGATTGACTTACTATCAAGCTTGAAATGTTGGAAAACCCTAGATATGGAGACCCTTAAAATTTTGGCAGCATGGAGAAGAAAATGAGCTGATATTAGCTTGATTTTTCCCTTTTTATTAAGTTTATTACCAATTGACCAAAATGCCCCTCCTTACAAAACTTCCAAATTTTTCTATGCATGCACATTTTTGTCCAAAAACATAGAAATTGGGAAAATTGCTATTTAAGACCTTCTAATTTATAATTCGAAGCAATTTCATGCAAATTGCTTCTAAAACCCAAGTTTTGCAATTTATTCAATTTGGTCCCTAATTTCCAATTGGACACCTTATACATAGAATATATTCATGAAACTTTAACACATGCTTATTTTCATATTCTAGACCTCATAATAATTATGAAATAAAAATTTTAACATTGGATTTGTGGTCCCGAAACCACTATTCTGACTAGGCCCTATTTCAGGATGTTACAGTATATCAGGATTTAATCTTTGATGTGTTCTTCAGTAAAAGAAAGAGTTCGATAAAAAGGTAAAAGTAAGCTTTGTATAGGTAACCACCAAAGGTTATTACACCTAGTTTGTTTAATACTATAAAGGGCAAGTCTCAGTAACTAGATCTGGTTATAAACCAACTAAACTGGTTGGACAAATAGAATATGGATAACACTTTCATTTATGTTTCCTTTGGATTTTGTAGGCTAATGAAGGGCATATTCTAAAATTTTGGGACACTTGTTAAATTTCATTAAATAGGAGTGGATTATATATATTTGTGAGAAAGGTTCATGAGAAGGTTTTCTTCTTCCTTCAGAGTAATTATTTAATTCCTTATTTTTATAAGTATTAAATGTTATTTTTGGTTACTCTTATTATGTGATCTGGAAACTAAGGATTCTTGAATAAGATTGTGGTTAAGTCTAGTAACTTTGTATGTTAAAAATAAGAATGCTATGAAATATATATAGATAGTAAGTTACAAATTAGTAATTTGTCTGTAAATGGGTTTAATGATGAATTCATGTTTTGTAAGTAGCTGTTGTTACTAGTTCGAATTGGATGTCCAAGATTGAATCTATTCCTACAAGTTTTTGTAGACAAGTCTTTTATGATTGATGTCTTAGAAACGACGAGTGTGTAAATGAATGATTCCTGAAAACAAGTATGTATCTTTGATATTGGTCCCTGTAAGTCTAAAACATAATGGATTGTGAGTATGGGTGAATTGATTTTGTGTAGCAACTAAGTGTATGTGTTTGGAATATGTAGTATGTAATGAAGTATGCTTTGGTTAGGAAGATGAGTTAGTCTACTTGAATGTGTATTATATTATTGAAATTTTTTGGGGAAATGAGGGTCTCTATGAGTGTGGAGAGGTTGAGCTGTGCATTTGGTCACTACGATGGTATATAATGAAGTTTGTCAGGATAGTAAACATGAATTCTGATATGTAAATTCTGAAGAAATTCTATTGCCATGGCACATTCTTGAAAGGGCGGATGAGTTGCAATTATCGACTAGGGTTCTCAGCATGTCCCAAGGCAATAATGGGAAAACCTTATGTGATGTGAGTTTATGCTAGCCTTTATGGCGTACTCTAATTTGGCCTTTGTGGCATATTTTGATATGGCCTTTTTGGCATTTTGTTAGCCATTGTGGTATTATGATATGGTCTTTTTGGCATTCAGATAGACTTTGTGGCGTGCTTTATAAATTGCCTTTGTGGTGTAATCTATATGTCGCCCTTGTGGCGTATTTTGTTTGGCCCTAATGGCGTACTATGGTAAATCTGTAATAAGAATAGGTTCTATCTGAAGCTTTAATATGTGAAGTTTGTGATAAATACAAATAAGTCTTCAACAAAGTATGATTCCATATGTTCAATGAGAGTATTTAATGTGGTTATCTACCAACCTAGTATATGGGCGTATTTGGTACAATAGTCCGTCAATTTGAGTTACAGCTACTATGTTAGAATTCTGAGCTATGTGACATATCTATTTAGAATCATGTCTTGTTCTAAACTCTGTTAGAATCTATGATGTTTGATATGGATATCTAGTGTTCACTACGAAGATGTGCATAATTCTTCTGAATGGTCTAGAGAAACTCTCATTTGTATGGTTATGTGTTGGGCTGAATCAAGATTCAGTTTGGGTTATGATTCGATTTATCAAGATCGTTAAGGGTATCCACCAAAACCAAGATTAGTAAGGGTATATGCAAAAATATTATCAATAAGGGTATCCGCTAATAATAGTGGTTGTGATTAACCGTTTGAGAATAATTGTTGAAAGATGTTTGAAGGGAAATCAAAAGTGTGGTGTTCAAATTTTGAGACTTAGAGCTAGCCAAATAGTTGAACAAATAAGAATATGGAGTGAATGGTAAGTGGCATATGAGCATGATAGCATAAAACTAACACTGTGAATGTATTCAACAAAGACAGATATGGAAGGTCTGAATATTCAAAATGAAGAACTTATCAAGATAAGTTAAAAAGGTAAGATGTGTTCATAACTCACTAAGTTCCTTTGAACTTACTAGTGCTATGTTTATGTTTCAGGTATTGTCATGTCAGTGTAAGTACTTGAGGAGACGATGTCATGATTGTGTCAGAGAAGCAGCATAAGGGGGATACTATGCATACAGTGTGTGTATAGGAAGAATTGGCATTTAGTAGGACTACGACAATTAAATCTATCTTTAGTAACTTATGTGTTATAATAAAGTTTTAGTAAGACCAATATGATATGTTATTTGCAAGTACTTCTTTTGTTCTCTAAGTAAAGGGTTTTTAAATCAAATTAATGAGAAATGTTTTCAGTAATGATTTTTGTCTTCTATTTTGAAATTTTTGTTAAGTTTTCTGTGAAGGAATACCTGAAACCCAGGCTTCGTGAATCAGGTTGGGTGGAAGGTGTTTCAAAAACAGGTTGAAGCTACCATAATTTCCAGCAACTAAGTTTGAGGTAAAACCCACATCGAGTAAGACAAAGGAAGAAAATGAATTTGAATATAAGGAATGTAATATCTTGATTTTGGGCCTAGTCGTAATAGTGGTTTCGTGACCACAAAATCTAAGATAGAAATAATTATTTTATGATTATTTTGAGGTCTATGATATGATTGCATGATTGTGTGAAAATTTCGTGAATAAATTTTATGCATAAAGTGCTTAAATTGAAATTAGGGACTAAATCGAGTAATTTGCAAAACTTGCATTCTAGAAGTTTCTAGTATGAAATTGTTTTGAAATATTAATTAGGAGGTCTAAAATAGCAATTTTACCAATTTCTAAGTCTATGGACAAAAATTGGACATGGATGGAATTTTCGGAAAGTTTAATAGTAAGGGCATTTTGGTCATTTAAGGGTAAAATGAATTAAAATACAAAATTAAAAGCCAATTTTGCTCATCTTCAACCCCATGGCCGAATATAGCAAGGAGAAACCATGGCTAGGGTTTTTCAAGATTGCAAGCTCGATTGTAAGTCCGTTCTAGCCCTGTTTTTCAAGTTCTTTACGTTTTTGGAATCCCAGTAACTTGATTAATCTTATTCTAGCAATAATTTAAGCTAGGGTTCATATTTGGAAAAATACCCATAGGTGAAATGTGTTTATTTTGATGTTTTATGGTAGAAAATGAAGGCTGAAATTATGTTAAACAACTTTTGCTAAGCGATTTTAAGCAAAAATGAGTAAAACGGCTTAATCGGTAAAAATTGTTATTGTTCATAACTATGTGTTAGAGTGAGAATTTGATGTTGTCATAGAAGGCAAAAATGTTCAGCATGTCATAAAACATAAGAAACTATGCTGAATTTTAATTTACGAGCTTTGGGGCAAAAGTGTAAATATGCGAAAGTTTAGGGGCAAAACTATAATTTTGCCAAAATATGATTTTGGTTTAATTTGAATAATGTGAGCCCTAATTAGACTATATTTTAAATGATAGAGTAAGGAAAACTAAAATTTGGGCTAAAATGGGGAAAATACCAAGTTGTGGACGAAATGGTAAAAGTAGCCATTTTCACATACGAGGTAAGTTCATATGTAAATGTTGGTAACATAGTTATTATTTTAAATGTTTTTATGTTATTTAAATGATATTATAATTATTGTAAAATATTATACTCGTGATAATTGTTTGATAATATGTCAAATTATGTGATATACTTGGAAAATGTGAAATACTATCGAGTATCGGTATCGGCATTCCGTAGAAGATGTTTGAGACACATGATTGGGAAAAAGGTCCCGTTGAACCTTAGGAATGGATTAGGATACAAGTGACATGTCACTGGGATATTTGGGCATTCGAACTCGTTGAGTTGAGTCCGAGTTCACTTATGGATGTGAATGTCCGAACTCGTTGAGTTGAGTCCGAGTTCGAGAGATGTAACTAGGCATCCGAGCTCGTTGAGTTGAGTCCAAGTTCACTTATGGATGCGAATGTCCGAACTCGTTGAGTTGAGTCTGAGTTCGAGCGATGTAACTAGGCATCCGAGCTCGTTGAGTTGAGTCTGAGTTCACTTATGGATGCGAACGCCCGAGCTCGTTGAGTTGAGTCCGAGTTCACTTATGGGTGGGTTACATGGTAGCTTAGCTACATATGTGTCACTTATGTGCAAACTTTCCATGTATCCGAATTATATTCCGATGTGTTCAACGGGTAAAATTCTACTCAAATGGAGGAATACTCGAGATGAAAGGGACGTATTGGTAAGTGTTGTGAAATGGATACTTTGAACAGGTATGTACTTAACCCTCGGGTTGAAAACTCGATATAACAACAATATGGTAAAATGATAAATGAAAATGTGATATGAATGTCTCGGTGATGATCATGCAAATGATGTTTATGTTTGCTTATATAGTTGTGTTACTTGCTATTTGCATGTGAACTTACTAAGCATTTGTGCTTACTCCCTCCTTTTCATTCCTTGTAGTGTTGACAAGCCAGCTCGAAAATTGAAAACGGTCGGAGGCACGCTCACACTATCCGTATACCATCTTGGCATAATGGCTTGTATATTTTGAGTATGGCATGTATAGCATTATAATCATTTTGTATATATGGTCTTATGATATGGTTATTGAGTGGTATGGAAATGCTTGGTAATGATTAGCCATTGGAATGGCTAATCATGATCATATTTGGTGTTATGTATGCTAAATTGTTAGCTAATCCATGGGAACCATGAAATGGGTAAAATTTACCATAAAATAGATTCAGACAATGAGAGTGACGTGAATTTAAAAATCACTAAAAATAGTAGAAATGGAATTAAATAACGAATAAGTTATGGAATTGAAGCTTGATGAGTCTATTTTCATATGGATGGAACAAAACAGGTATATGAGTTATATTTTATGAGATGTTTAAATTTTTGTGAAACAGGGCCAGAGTAATTTCTGGATCCCCTGTTCTGACTTTGGAAATTAACCATAAATTTTTCAAAGATAATTAGAAGTCATGATTTATATGTACATATTTCTTATTGAGTCTAGTTTTATTAGAAATAAACGGCATAGTCATTGAAACTCTGTGATGAGGATATTTGATTAAGTAATACACAGAGGTCGAGCAATGGACCTCAAACAGGGAGACTTTAACTAATAAACTGTACTAATTTGCTTGACCAAAAATTCTATAAGAAAACTAGTAAATAGATATATGAGTCTAATTTCAGGGAAAATTTACAGAATTAGATTTTGAGTTTCGAAACTCGAGATATGAATTTTTAAGCGACTGTGACGCAGATTGCTAGCTTGACTGAAAATTTTAAAAATAAATTGTTTGAGCTGTTTAAAATAATGAATTAAGTCTGTTAACACCTCGTGTTCGACTCCGGAGACAATCTCGGGTACAGGACGTTACATTTGGTTGTATCAGAGCAGGTTTAGTCGATTCTCGAACTAACTTAGCATGCGTAAAAATTTAGCTATACATGCTGCTAATTTGTGGTAGTGTGATGTCTTCCGACGCATATGAGTACCGTCTTATTTAGATAGGGTACTCTCCAACCGAGCTGTGCCGACCATGTTCAATGTTATGTGAAGATATTTGAGTAAAATTATGATTATTATAAGTCTCGGTTCAAAAAAGTATGAATAAAAGTTCATGATACATATGTGATAAATATCCATATTTGCTTAATGCTCATATGATGTAGTGTATATGGCTTACTTGATAAGATGAACGGAATAAATAGAAAGTAGTAGAGTATGAATAAAAGTCATAATATTATGATATGAATTAAAATGTCATTGTCTTGATTTGGACGTCGAATGTTGATGAATGCTAATGATATATAATTTTTATTAGATAAAGGATTATAATGAAATGAACTTATCTATGTTAAATTGTTGGACTGAATTATATGATTGTAATGACATGTACATGATGCACGAAATGAAAGTTGTGATTGTGATGCAAATATCTATGTTTGTTTGGCCCTATATGATATCATGAGCATGAATTAATTTAATTAAATGAATGGATAAGTAAAGCTATCTAGAAAACATAGAATGTATGCATAAGTATATTGTCTAAATGGGACAGTAGGAAAATTTGTGTAAGCCAACATGAATGTTGCATTGCCCTGAATGAATGACATGATTTTGATGATGTTGCTATGATGATGGAAGTTGTGTCATATGTGTATGTATAAGAAAGTCGAGTCAGAGGTCCTACAACCCCTCCCCCTTATCGAAGTGGTACTTATAATGGAATTTCATGAGATTTGTATTGAATAAGTTTCCGGTTGAGAACCCAAAGAGTTCAGTGATAGAATAATTATAAGTATGATCGAGAGATTGAAAATAAGCTGATAAGTAAAGTTAGAGCCATGAAAGTATCATTGACGTAAAGATTATTGGAATTATGCATTGTCCCAATTAGAGAAGGAATTCTCTTTGGTAAATCGAACTACTCAGGTGCAAGGTAGAGAAAAGTGTAAATCGAAATTTATTCAGAACTGGCCTTCTTTAGTGAATGGTTTAATATGAAATTTGTAATGGCAGAACTAGTTGGGGAAATGATATTTGAAATGTGAACTATCCGAGTGTGTGATTATGGATTGGATAGATTTAGCAGTCTCTTTTGAGATGTTCTATGTGTTTACCTGTTCCCAGAAATATTTCTATGGCTATTGATCTTCTGAAGAAATTCTTGTTATATGGGAATGTCTTCTAATTCTGGTGTTGGATGAAAGCATTGGTAGTCTGACTGGTTTATAATTTATATTGCTCTATTTCATCGGGTATTCTATTTCATTTAAATCGATAAGAATTGATGAGAGAATACATATGATATTATAATTCTGTTTCTTCTACTTGATGCTTCATCTGATATATATGTATGGGAAGATATATTGATCTTGTTATATTTGATTTCAGTGGGATTAAATGATGTTTTCTTTTGGACTTTCTTTCTTTGAAGAATTATCGAGGTATTCTATATTTTCTCTATAAGTTTGGTTTTCGATTCTCCGGCATAGTATCGTATCTTGGGTTTCTTTATCCTGGATCTTTTTATTCTGGATTTCTTTACTCTGGATTTCTCTATCTTGGATTTCTTTATTCGGTTTTCTTGTTATCTTTGTTCCATAATTTGTCAATTACGACTCATGTTCGAAGTACATTCTTCAGCTCGTGATAATCGTGTCAAATATGACTATACTTCTAATTTGATCTTGGTAATGTGGTGATTTTAGTATTGGGATTTTTTTTTCTAATTTCTGTGTAAGGATTTGACATCAGTAAAGGCTTAGGTAATAAAAACACGAGTTTCAATCGGTATGGTGAATTATTTATTTGAAAGATTTCATGTGACAATTATGTTAGGATTATTTTTCTCAAGTCTGATAATACAATTTCATTTTTGTACTGATAAAAGAGTAAATAGTCTGAACGAGAAGTGTATATTTATTAGAAAGAGTTGGATATTAGTTAAAGTCACTACGAATGATAAGGTTTTCATCTTATGAAAGCTGAAAAGTTTATTACATATTGATAGAGTTCGGATAGATGAGAATATTGGTAACCGAAGCGTCTGAACTAGACTAGTCTACATTGAGCAAAGACTTCCTGACTTTCAGTAATGTACTGTTGTATGAATTGTGATGTGTTTCAAGACAGTGAGGTCTCTTTGATTTTTGGATTTCTTGGAATTACGGTCTCCATTAATCAAGTTAAGATCCTGGTTTTATGTCATGATATCATGGGAAACTGAGAAGGGGTGAAAATTTAAGAACAGTTGAGAGTTGAGACTGTAAGCTTTTAGACCATATGAGAAATTAAAGAGATGTATTGGAGGTACAGCCTAAGTGAAAGTTCTTCAGCATCGAATATGATATTAAAAGTGAAGACCACTTTTCTAGTAAGATTTTCGGGGACGAAAATCCCTAAAAGGGGGGGAGAGTTGTAATATCTTAATTTTGGGCCTAGTCGAAATAGTGGTTTCGTGACCACAAAATCCAAGATAGAAATAATTATTTTATGATTATTTTGAGTTCTATGATATGATTACATGATTGTGTGAAAATTTCGTGAAGCAATTCTATGCATAAAGTGCTTAAATTGAAATTAGGGACTAAATCGAATAATTTGCAAAACTTGCATTCTAGAAGTTTCTAGTATGAAATTGTTTTGAAATATTAATTAGGAGGTCTAAAATAGAAATTTTACCAATTTCTAAGTCTATGGACAAAAATTGGACATGGATGGAAATTTTGGAAAGTTTAGTAGTAAGGGCATTTTGGTCATTTAGGGGTAAAATGAATTAAAATACAAAATTAAAAGCCAATTTTGCTCATCTTCAACCCCATGGCCGAATATAGCAAGGAGAAACCAGGGCTAGGGTTTTTCAAGATTTCAAGCTCGATTGTAAGTCCGTTCTAGCCCCGTTTTTCAAGTTCTTTACGTTTTTAGAATCCCGGTAACTTGATTAAGCTTATTCTAGCAATAATTTAAGCTAGGGTTCATATTTGGAAAAATACCCATAGTTTAAATGTGTTTATTTTGATGTTTTATGGTAGAATATGAAGGCTGAAATTATGTTAAACAACTTTTGCTAAGCGATTTTAAGCAAAAATGAGTAAAACGGCTTAATCGGTAAAAATTGTTATTGTTCACAACTATGTGTTAGAGTGAGAATTTGATGTTGTCATAGAAGGGAAAAATGTTCAGCATGTCATAAAACATAAGAAAATATGCTGAAGTTTAATTTACGAGCTTTGGGGCAAAAGTGTAAATATGCAAAAGTTTAGGGGCAAAACTGTAATTTTTCCAAAATATGATTTTGGTTTAATTTGAGTAATGTGAGCCCTAATTAGACTATATTTTAAATGATAGAGTAAGGAAAACTAAAATTCGGGCTAAAATGGGGAAAATACCAAGTTGTGGACGAAATGGTAAAAAGTAGCCATTTTCACATACGAGGTAAGTTCATATGTAAATGTTGGTAACATAGTTATTATTTTAAATGTTTTTATGTTATTTAAATGATATTATAATTATTATAAAACATTATACTCGTGATAATTGTTTGATAATATGTCAAATTATGTGATATACTTGGAAAATGTGAAATACTATCGAGTATCGGTATCGGCATTCCGTAGAAGATGGTTGAGACACATGATTGGGAAAAAGGTCCCGTTGAACCTTAGGAATGGATTAGGATACAAGTGACATGTCACTGGGATATTTGGACATCCGAACTCGTTGAGTTGAGTCCGAGTTCACTTATGGATGCGAATGTCCGAACTCGTTGAGCTGAGTCCGAGTTCGAGAGATGTAACTAGGCATCCGAGCTCGTTGAGTTGAGTCCAAGTTCACTTATGGATGCGAATGTCCGAACTCGTTGAGTTGAGTCTGAGTTCGAGCGATGTAACTAGGCATCCGAGCTCGTTGAGTTGAGTCTGAGTTCACTTATGGATGCGAACGCCCGAGCTCGTTGAGTTGAGTCCGAGTTCACTTATGGGCGGGTTACATGGTAGCTTGGCTACATATGTGGCACTTATGTGCAAACTTTCCATGTATCCGAATTATATTCCGATGTGTTCAACGGGTAAAATTCTACTCAAATGGAGGAATACTCGAGATAAAAGGGACGTATTGGTAAGTTTTGTGAAATGGATACTTTGAACAGGTATGTACTTAACCCTCGGGTTGAAAACTCGATATAACAACAATATGGTAAAATGATAAATGAAAATGTGATATGAATGTCTCGGTGATGATTATGCAAATGATGTTTATGTTTGCTTATATAGTTGTGTTACTTGCTATTTGCATGTGAACTTACTAAGCATTTGTGCTTACTCCCTCCTTTTCATTCCTTGTAGTGTTGACAAGCCAGCTCGAAAATCGAAAACGGTCGGAGGCACGCTTACACTATCCGTATACCATCTTGGCATAATGGCTTGTATATTTTGAGTATGGCATGTATAGCATTATAATCATTTTGTATATATGGTCTTATGATATGGTTATTGAGTGGTATGGAAATGCTTGGTAATGATTAGCCATTGGAATAGCTAATCATGATCATATTTGGTGTTATGTATGCTAAATTGTTAGCTAATCCATGGGAACCATGAAATGGGTAAAATTTACCATAAAATAGATTCAGATAGCAGTAGTGACGTGAATTTAAAAAATCACTAAAAATAGTAGAAATGGAATTAAATTTAAGTTATGGAATTGAAGCTTGATGAGTCTATTTTCATATGGACGGAACAAAACAGGTATATGAGTTATATTTTATGAGATGTTTAAATTTTTGTGAAATAGGGCCAGACCAATTTCTGGATCCCCTGTTCTAACTTTGGAAATTCACCATAAATTTTTCAAAGACAATTAGAAGTCATATTTATATGTACAGATTCCTTATTGAGTCTAGTTTTATTAGAAATAAATGGCCTAGTCATTGAAACTCTGTACAGGGATATTTGATTTGTAATACACAGAGGTCGAGAGTAATCGGACTCAAAGCAGGGAGACTTTAACTAATAAACTGTACTAATTTGCTTGACCAAAAATTCTATAAAAAAACTAGTAAATAGATATATGAGTCTAATTTCAGGAAAAATTTACGGAATTGGATTTCGAGTTTCGAAACTCGAGATATGAATTTTTAAGCGACTGTGATGTAGATTGCTAGCTTGACTGAAAATTTTAAAAATAAATTGTTTGAGCTGTTTAAAATAATGAATTAAGTCTGTTAACACCTCGTGTTCGACTCCAGCGACGGTCTCGGGTACGGGACGTTACAAGGAAGATCCCGAAGAAGATCCGGAGGAAGAATCAAATAGTGAATCAGACAATGCTGATGATGCGTCAAATCCTTATTCTGACTAATCCTAAACAATTTCAATTAATTTTTAGTTTTTAATTTGGACTTCGTACTTTATTTTAATTTTGGATAATTTTCTACTTTTGTTTTAGTTATTATTTAGTTAGGAATTTTATTTTATTTTAATCTATATTTTTGTATGTTTTAGTTTTTCTTTGTAGGAATCCCACAATTTTTTACAGCATTACAATTTCGAGCCAAATCCAAAAGGAGGAGTAGTCCCACCAATTGAGTTGCATTTATCACGTTAATCAGGTAACCTCTTTCCTTTATCTATTATTGCACATTAGGGACAATGTGTCAAATAAAGTGGGGGGGTGACTTAGGAAAATTTTTAATTTTTTTATGTTATTTTGCTTTGTTTTTCTAGTTTTTACTAGTTTTTAAAATTTTTATTTTTATGTGTTTTCTATGTACTTGAGCTTGTAGAAATACAAGTGATTGGTTTGGAGCATGTTGATAGATTTTGTGAATAGACTGTAAATTTAGTTTAATAGTAATTGATTCTAGATTATCTAATTTTAGACTATTTACTTCAATTTATTACATTGTGAACAAATTTAAGATGTTGAGTATACCATGTGATAAATAGATATAGAAATAACATTCATATTTAATTTAAGTATAGGTTGTAGAAATTGATAGAGTTGGCTTATTTAATCCATGCATGGAATTACCTAGGGACGACCTAAGAAATTGTTTGGTAGACAATTTTTCGAGCCAAAAAGCTATCTTATAAATATTTTCCTTAGTACCTTATTTCAGCCTTAATCCATTTTCTTGATGAACCATGAATGAAACCTTCATATTATTATATAATTTATTTGATCCTTTATTTCTTGGTCCTTGCACGGATTTAAATGTCCGACAATTGATATTGAGGAATTAGGAAAATACATCATGGTTGTAACACCCCTAACCCGTAATTGTTACCGGAATAGGTTAAGACGCATTACCAGACTCGTAACTCAGAACAGAACATCAAATATAGATTAACATTTCACTTCAAAAAAATACCATTCATTCATGTTCAAAACAAACTTTAACTGAACATTCAAGGTCTAATTTATGCATCTAGGATGAAATCGATAACATATAAAAGTTTTAGAACTTATAAAAAAAATTTCAACTTTTAAAAGGTCACACGCCAGTGTGAGCAGGACATGTGCCTTACACGGCCTTAGACACGCCCGTGTGTCTAAGCCGTGGCAAAACAGGGCATACATACTGACTTGTCCACACGGCCACAAGACACGCCCGTGTGCCTTGGCCGTGGTCGAGCCTGACTTAGGCCACACGGCTAGCCACACGCCTGTGTGCTTTGGCCGTGCTCGGGCCTAACTTACAATTGTAGGGTACCCCAAGGGACACACGGCAGTGCAACATAGCCGTGTGCCGCACACGGCTGAGACACACGCCCGTGTCTTTGCCCGTGTAGACAAAAATAGGCCATTTGAATAGCCAACTTGCCACCCCAATTTAGGTCAACCTACAAGCAAAGAAATAAGCATATTTCCACTACCATTTCAACAATTTTTATACCAAAACATTCATCATTCATATCACAACAATATCAACCATTTTCATACTCATAAACATTACCAATTCGTGCCAAACATAAGGTAAGATCATACCAAAACATTTCCTTCCATATACCATTCAATCTCATACTAAAACTACCAAAACTTACCAACATTTACCATTTCTTTTGTCCAACTAAAACATACCACAATTGCACATTAGCATCACATACTATAAGCCATTATCAATTATGAGTTCAAACACAAACTAGCCAAATCACATGGCTAAGTATATACATCACAAAACATAATCACACAACTACTAGCCTATACATGCCATACTTTTATATAAACATTTTCAGAGTACCAAAATGAGGTTCGATAGTGTGGTGATGATCCTTGACGATCACCGAGCTTGCAGTAGCTTCGATATCTATAAACAAATGAAAACACACACAAAGTAAGCTTTCAAAAGCTTAGTAAGCTCGTACTAAAATCATCAACAGTATATAAAACTTAAAACATCAACACATAAGTATTTACAAATTCTCAATTCATCTATCAAATCTATACCAACATAATCCATATGTTAATACCAATTCAATGAACTTCACATACATAATATCATTTACCACATAGGTATTGTACATACTTAAATCTTCCCGTACTTATTCACTTTCATTCCCACCTCTCGTTTGAATATTTTAAGGCTTTTCGTAAATTATTCGTACTTTAAACATCCACACACTTAGTGCTATAAAGGTTAGCTGAAGCTAGAACGATTTCGCACACTTAGTGCCATCTCATTAACCGAAGCTAAGTCAGTATCGCACACTTAGTGCTTCATATAGCCGAAGATAGTTTAAATTGCACACTTAGTATCGAATACTATTGATTTATCATCGTATTCATCCCAACCAAACATATATACAATCTATGTATAACCAAAACATCAAAATATACTTAACATCATGTTTTACATACGAACTTACCTCGTACTCGGAGTTGTCGACTTGGACTCTTTACTCTACAATCTTCGAATTCCCTCAGTCTAAGTCTGAATTCCTTTTTTCTTGATCTATATGTATTCAAAATTAACTCTTTTATTCAATAAATCATTCAAACCAATCCATATACACATAATTAGGGCATTTTGCAAAATAGCCCTCACATTTTTACATTTTGACACTTTAGTCCCTAATTCACAAATTTGCAAAATACACATAATTTGCTTATACTCATGCTTGGCCGAATTATCCTAGCTCTCATACAAGTCCATACATTTAATTTATTTCACATTTTAGTCCCTCAAAATAACATTTTTACAATTTAGCCCATAATACTCAATTTCCTCAAAAATTCAAAGACAAAACATGTAAACCCAACATCAGCCTTTCATAATTCATCACCTAACATCACAAAACTCATAGTTTTGTCAATGGAACATTTTAAAATCATCATCAAAATCAGAAATTGAGGCATGGGTTTGATAATATACGAAGCAACATTACAAAAACGTAGAAATTATCAAAAACTGATCAAAACACATACCTTAATCAAGGATATCCTTAGCCGAACCCTAGCTATTCATTTTCCTTTTCTTTCCTTATTTTTGCGGTCAAAGATGAGCATGAAATGGTTTATTTCATGTCTTTATTTTAATTATAATTCATTTATAATTAGTTTACCAATTTGCCCATGTATCATATCATTAATAAACCATGCATATCAATGTCATATATGTCCATTAACCATGTAAATGGCATAATAAAAACATAAGGACCTCTCAAATATAAAGCCAAGTCAAATAGGCATTTTTAACATCTAGCACATAGCTTTTACATTTTACGCGATTAGGTCCTTTTTGCAAATTAAGCACACAAACAGTTAATTTTTTACATGAGACTTTCTCACATGTCAATTCACTTATAAAATGCAAAAAAAATAATACTAAAATATTTTTTTGACTCGGATATGTGGTCCCAAAACCACTATTTCGACTAGGGTCAAAACCGGACTGATACAATTCTCCCCCTTAGGGATTTTCATCCCTGAAAGTCTTACCGTTAAACATATTCAGATGTTGCTGTCTCATAGTATCTTCAGGATCCCACGTGGTCTCTTCAATACCGTGTTGATGCCATATCACTTTAACTAACGAAATTTTCTTATTTCGTATATTCTTTAACCTCGCGAGCTAGGACATGGATCGGCTTTTCTTTATAATTCATATCAGTCTAAATCTCTATCTCAGACAGAGGAATCACATGTGAAGGATCGGATCTATATCGTCAAAGCATCGATACGTGAAACACATTATGAATCTTTTCTAGCTCTGGTGGCAACAACAATCTATATGCTATCGGCCCAATACGCTCGATAATTTCATATGACCCGATGAACCTCAGACTCAATTTGCCTTTTCTACAAAACAAAAGCACTTTCTTCCATGGAGACACTTTCAACAACACTTTATCGCCGATCTCAAACTCAATGTCTTTTCTTTTCAAATCCGCATATGATTTCTGACGATCGGAAGCTGCTTATAATCTATCTCAGATCACTTTCACTTTCTGTTCAGTTTCTTTTATCAAATCAATCCCATGAATCTTATTTTTGCCGAGCTCAGTCCAATACAAAGGTGTATGACATTTGCGACCATATAAAGCTTCATAGGGTGCCATTTTAATGCTCGACTAAAAACTATTATTATACGCGAATTGAATCAAAGGTAGATATTGTTCCCACGTACCTTCAAACTCAAGAATGCAACATCTCAACATATCCTTGAGTATCTGAATAATCCGCTCAGATTGACCATCCGTTTGTGGATGAAAAGAAATACTGAAGTGTAGTTTCGTACCTAGTGCATCTTGCAGTTTCTTCCAGAAGCGCGATGTAAACCTCGAATCTCTATCCGAAATAATAGAAATAGGTACTCCATGTAATCTCACAATTTGAGAAACACACAATTCAGCTAGCTTATCAAGCGAGTAATCTATGCGAACTGGAACAAAATGAGTTGATTTAGTCAGTCTATCCACAATAACCCAAATTGCATCTTTCTTGCTCGGAGATAGGGGTAAACCTGAAACAAAGTCCATTGTCACTCGATCCAATTTCTACTCCGGAATCATAATCGGTTGTAACAAACCAAATGACACCTGATGTTCAGCCTTAACTTGCTGATAGATCAAACATTTAGAAACAAATTTAGAGATATCTTTTTTCATTCTAGACCACCAATAATGTTGTTTCAAATCATTATACATTTTTGTACTACCCGGATGCACTGATAAACAACTGCTGTGAGCTTCACTCAAAATCATTTGAATTAACTCTGGATTTCTCGGGACATAAATTTGATTTCGAAATCTCAAACAATCATCTTTGTCAACCCTGAATTCTGAAATAGACTCTACACCACACTGAGTTCGTTTAGCTAAAATCTCATTACCAATCTTCTGAGCTTCGATAATCTGCTGTTAGAAAAAAGGTCTTGCTTTTAATTCAGCTAAAACTGAACCATCGTTGGAAAGAACCAAATGAGCACTCATCATACATAAAGCAAACAACGATTTTTGACTCAAGGCATCAGCTACAACATTTGCTTTACCCGGATGATAATCTATCACAAGTTCATAGTCTTTTAGTAATTCAAGCCATCTTCTCTATCGCAGATTCAAATCTTTCGGAGTCATCAAATACTTCAAACTCTCATGATCATAATACACGTGACATTTCTCACCAAATAGATAATGGCGCCAAATCTTTAGAGCAAATACACTTGTAGCCAACTCAAAATCGTGTGTCGGATAGTTCTTTTTGTGCGGTTTCAACTCTCTTGAAGCATAAGCAATGACTTTTCCTTCTTGCATTAAAACACATCCCAAACCAATCAACGAAGCATCATTGTAGATCACAAATTCTTTACTCGATTCAGGTTTTATTAATACCAGAGCTTCAATCAACAAGGCTTTCAACTGATCAAAGCTGTTTGACACTTTTCGGACCACTCAAATTTTACATCTTTCTATAACAGTTTTGTTAATGGAGTCGCAATCATAAAAAAGCCTTTTACGAACCTTCTATAGTAACTAGCAAGTCCTAGAAAACTACGGACTTCAGAGATATTCCTCGGAGGTTTCCAATCCAAAATAGCTAAAATTTTGCTCGAATCAACTCGAATATTAGATGCTGATACAATATGACCCAAAAAACCCACTTCTCTCAACCAGTATTCACATTTACTGAACTTCGCATACAATTGTTTATCTCGTAGAATCTGTAGCACTAATCTCAAATGCTCGGCATATTCGGATTCATCACATGAATAAATCAATATGTCATCAATAAATACAACAAAAAATTGATCTAAATAAGGTTTGAAAATTTTATTCATCAAATCCATAAAGATAGCATGTGCATTAGTCAAACCAAAAGGCATAACTAAGAATTCATAGTGGCCATACCTCGTTCTGAAAGCAGTTTTTAGAATATCTAAGTCTTTCACTCGCAACTGATAATAGCCTGATCTCAAATCTATTTTCGAAAACACGGCAACTCCTTTCAACTGATTAAACAAATCATTAATTCGGGGCAGAGGATACTTATTCCTGATAGTCACTTTATTCAACTAACGATAATCGATACAAATTCTCATCGTACCATCTTTCTTTTTCACAAATAGCACCAGAGCAGCCCAAGGTGAGAAACTCGGTCTAGCAGACCCTCTATCGGTCAACTCTTGCAACAAAAACTTTAATTCTTTTAGCTCGGTCAAAGTCATTCTATATAGAGCTATTGAAATTGGAGTAGTACCAGGTACCAATTCAATGTCGAATTCCACTTCTCTAACCGGAGGTAATCCCAGAAGTTCTTCAGGAAATACATCAGGGAACTCATACACAACAGGCACTGAGTCAACTTTCTTTCCTGACACTCTCGAATCAATCACATATGCAAAATAAGATTCACAACCCTTTCTCATAATACTTAAAGCTTTCATCAAAGATATAACATCAGGCAATCCACTCAAATCACTAGATTCAATTCTAACTATTTCATTATTCTTGCATCTCAAATCAATAGATTTCCATTTGCAGTTCACCACAGCATCATGCAAAGTTAACCAATCCATACCCAAAATTAAATCAAACTCATCAAAAGGCAATAACATCAGATCGGCCAGAAAATGATTGTCTCGAAACTTTAGCGGACAATTCTTGCATACTTTATCAACCAGAACACATCTGCCTAGGGGGTTCAAAACTCTAATTACAAATTCAGTAGACTCTACAGGCAAAGTCTTACTGTTCACTAAGTTCATGCATATATACGAATGTATCGATCTAGGATCTATCAAGGTAATCACAGAAGTATCATAGAGAGTAAATGTACCCATAATCACATCTAGCAATGAAGCTTCCTCGCGAGCTCGGATAGCATAGGCTCAGGCAAGTGCACGAGCCTCAGATCTAACAGCTGTGTCTTTTGTTCCTCTTTGACTACCACTTACATTTCCTAAATTTCTGAAAGGTCTACCACGAGAAGCATTACCACTCTGCTTCAGATTCTGAACATTATCTTTTTCAGCTAAATCTGGGCAATCTTTTATAAATGATTTCTTGAACCACAACTATAACAAGCTCGGTTATTACTTTTTCCCCAGCATTCATTGAAATGTTGTCTTCCATATTGATCACACTCAGGCTTTTCATTCTTTGCATTATAGACACTGGCAACAGATGTAGCTGAAGATTTGAAATTCGATTGCGATCTAGCACGATCTCTATTCGAATGTCCCACATTAGTCTTTGAACAACTGCTATCATCTTTCAACTTCTTTGATTCAGATTGAAATGATTTGCCCGATGATCTCTTTCGTACCTCTTTAACTTCAAAATCATCTTTTCTTTTCTCTTTTCCAAGATCTTCAGGTTTATATGCTCGTTCAACAAGTACAATAAATTCTTTGATTTCCAGAATCCGGACTAATAAACGAATATCCTCGTTCAAACCATCTTCAAATCCTTCGCACATTATTGCTTCCGGAGATACACATTTACGAGCATACTGACTCAACCTTACAAATTCTCGCTCATATTCTGTGACAGACATACGGCCTTGTTTAAGCTCGAGAAACTCTTTACGTTTCTTATTAATGAATCTCTGACTAATATATTTCTTCCAAAATTCAGCTTGGAAGAAATCCCAAGTAACTCGTTCATTAGGAACTACAGACGTCAAAGTTTTCCACCAATGGTACGTCATATCTCTTGGAAGTGAAACAACACATTTTATACATTCCGCAGGATTTAAAAATAATTTCTTGAATACTCGTATTGTATTCTCTAACCAGAACTCGGCTCTTTCAGCATCATCATTCGTTGTAGCTCAAAACTCTTTAGCCCCATATTTTCTAATCTTATCGACTGGTGGTCTACTTAACTGTACCAGATTCACTGGTGGCATAACAGGAGCTTGAGGAGGATTAACCGAGGGTAGAGATTGTAGTACAGCCAGATTGGTTCTAATATATTGGGTGAACCAATCATTCATCATCCAATAGAAGGCTTGTCTAGCCTCACCATCACGGCTACTCGTAGCCGGTCGAGAATCAACTTGCACTGTCCCTTGCGCGAGAGTAGGAGCATTGCTTTCAACATCATCTGCTATGGCTCTTTCGGGATCCATTTGCTAGATAAAAGTACATTTCAATGTCAGGATTCATCACACTATCGTAGTTCATAAATATGGCATGTATAGCTAGACTCATAAACGCTATGGTAGTCCTAGAACTGACTAAACCATAGCACTGATACCAATAAAATGTAACACCCCTAACCCGTAACCGTTACCGAAATAGGTTAAGAGGCATTACCAGACTCGTAACTCAGAACAGAACATCAAATATCGATTAACATTTCAATTCAATAAAATACCATTCATTCATGTTTAAAGATCTAATTTATTCATCTAGGATGAAATCGATAACATATAAAAGTTTTAGAACTTATAAAAAAATTCAACTTTTAAAAGGTCACACGCCCGTGTGAATAGGCCCTGTGCCTTACACGGTCTTAGACACGCCCGTGTGTCTAAACCGTGGTAAAACAAGGCTTACATACTGACTTGTCCACATGGCCACAAGACACGCTCGCGTGCCTTGGCCGTGGTCGAGCCTGACTTAGGCCACATGGCTAGCCACACGCCCGTGTGCTTTGGCCATGCTCGGGCCTGACTTACAATTGTAGGGTACCCCAAGGGACACACGGTCGTGCAACATAGCCATGTGTCGCACACGACTGAGACACACGCCCGTGTCTCTGCCCGTGTGGACAAAAATAGGTCATTTGAATAGCCAACTTGCCACCCCAATTTAGGTCAACCTACAAGCAAAGAAATAAGCATATTTGCACTACCATTTCAACCAATTTTTATGCGAAAACATTCATCATTCATATCATAACAATATCAACCATTTTTATACTCATAAACATTACCAATTCATGCCAAACATAAGGTAAGATCATACCAAAACATTTCCTTCCATATATCATTCAATCACATACTAAAACTACCAAAACTTACCAACATTTACCATTTCTTTTGTCCAACTAAAACATACCACAATTTCACATTAGCATCACATACTATAAGCCATTATCAATTATGAGTTCAAACACAACCTAGCCAAATCACATGGCTAAGCATATACATAACAAAACATAATCCCACAACTACTAGCCTATACATGCCATACTTTTATATAAACATTTTCAGAGTACCAAAATGAGGTTCGATAGTGTGGTGACAATCCTTGATGATCACCGAGCTTGTAGTAGCTTCGATATCTATAAACAAATGAAAACACACACAAAGTAAGCTTTCAAAAGCTTAGTAAGCTCGTACTAAAATCATCAACAGTATATAAAACTTAAAACATCAACACATAAGTATTTACAAATTCTCAATTCATCTATCAAGTCTATACCAACATAATCCATATGTTAATACCAATTCAATGAACTTCACATACATAATATCATCTACCACATAGGTATTGTACATACTTAAATCTTCCCGTACTTATTCACTTTCATTCCCACCACTCGTTTGAATATCTTAAGGCTTTCCGTAAATTATTCGTACTTTAAACATCCACACACTTAGTGCTATAAAGGTTAGCCGAAGCTAGAATGATTTCGCACACTTAGTGCCATCTCATTAACCGAAGCTAAGTCAGTATTGCACACTTAGTGCTTCATATAGCCAAAGATAGTTTAAATCACACACTTAGTGTCGAATACTATTAATTTATCATCATATTCATCCCAACCAAACATATATACAATCTATGTATAACCAAAACATCAAAATATACTTAACATCATGTTTTACGTATGAACTTACCTCGTACTCGGAATTGTTGACTTGGACTCTTTACTCTACAATCTTCGAATTCCCTCAGTCTAATTCTGAATTCCTTTTTTCTTGATCTATATGTATTCAAAATTAACTCTTTTATTAAATAAATCATTCAAACCAATCCATATACACACAATTAGGGCATTTTGCAAAATAGCCCTCACATTTTCACATTTTGACACTTTAGTCTCTAATTCACAAATTTGCAAAATACACATAATTTGCTTATACTCATGCTTGGCCGAATTCTCCTAGCTCTCATACAAGTCCATACATTTAATTTATTTTACATTTTAGTCCCTCAAAATAACATTTTTACAATTTAGCCCATAATACTCAATTTCCTCAAAAATTCAAAGACAAAACATGTAAACCAACATCAAGCTTTCATAATTCATCAACTAACATCACAAAGCTCATAGTTTCATCAATGGCACATTTCAAAATCATCATCAAAATCAGAAATTGATGCATGGGTTCAATAAGATACAAAGCAACATTACTAAAACGTAGAAATTATCAAAAACCGATCAAAACACATACCTTAATCAAGGATTTCCATAGCCGAACCCTAGCTATTCATTTTCCTTTTCTTTCCTTGTATTTTCAGTCAAAGATGAGCATGAAATGGCTTATTTCATGTCTTTATTTTAATTATAATTCATTTATAATTAGTTTACCAATTTGCCCTTATATCATATCATTAATAAACCATGCATATCAATGTCATATATGTCCATTAACCATGTAAATGGCATAATAAAAATATAAGGACCTCTCAAATATAAATCCAAGTCAAATAGGCACTTTTAACATCTAGCACACAGCTTTTACATTTTACGCGATTAGGTCCTTTTTGCAAATTAAGCACAAAAATAGTTAAATTTTTACACGAGACTTTCCCACATGTCAATTCAATTATAAAATGCACGAAAGATAATATTAAAATATTTTTTTGACTCAAATATGTGGTTCCAAAATCACTATTCCGACTAGGGTCAAAACCAGACTGTTACAATGGTGGTTTCAAAAGGAAAAAAAATGGGTGAAGCTAAGGAATTGTATGATATACTGAGTATAAGATTTTTTATCATGTAGAAAAAGGAAAAATGCCAAATCAAGAAAATGTCAAAGAAAAAAAAAATAAAAGCAATGCTAGTTGGAAAAAAAATACACTCACATTTGTTTGAAAATATATATACAAGCTTAGATGATTTTACTCATGAATACCATACTAGGCCTTAGTAATAGAGAATTAAGGAAGGTGAGAGAAGTGGATATAAGGTGGTGAGATTATCTGAATATTGGGAAAGTATCAAGGACAATATAATGTGCCAAACTACTTTCGTGCTTAGTCGTTTTGTCGAGCCTATTCTTGAAATCTGAATCAACCTAAGTCGTAGAACGTTACAAGTCGAAAAGTCCTATGTGACTAGGGTAGTGCGTTATATGGATGAAATTATGCCAAGTTTTTATATTTGTACCCTATACATTCAGTTTAACATAATTGTATATTTGTTTATTAGTTTTGATGAAAACATATACTAATATTCTTTTAATTAAGTGTTTAAATTAAATTTTTAATATATTTCTTTTCAATCTCCTGTATCAAGCTAGTTCAAGTACATTTTCTTTTCTGTATGTTTATTCCTTATTTTTTTGTTTAGTTTGCTTGAGGGCAAGCAAAGATTATTTGATTTGCCATCAAATGTAGTAGTAATTTTGGTCTATTTCTGCACTTAAGGAGTTTTTTTCTAGCACTTTCAGTATTAACTAGTGCATTTTTGGTATCTAGTAGTTAATATTAAATATTAGTAAATTAAGTGTTTTTAACATATTTATGAGTGTTTGTGACCTATTAGGCTGACACGGGCCATAGGTTAATTGGTGTAATTAAGTGTGAAGGATGATGAATTATAGGCCCAATGGATGTAGGAGCAAGGGACGAGTGATGTGCAAGCTTCCGGAGCATCTAAAGCATGACATGAACCAAGGAGGGCATAAATCACTTACCATGTCATGCCATAGGCCTTGCATGATGCGACATAGCCCCAAAGTGGTGCCCAAGTACTTCAAGGCTATTTTCATCCACACAATCAACTGTATACTAAAACTTAGAACGTACCGAAGACCTATCAGGCTGCCAACACTCCTATAAATAAAACCTTAGGGATTTGATGTAACTAAGTCATCTTAGATGCATCCAAAAACCTTTATAATTTAGGAGTAGGGTTTAGATTGAGTTTTCTTTTCTTTTTCATAAACACTTTGTTTTTCTCTCTTGAAATCAACTTAGATCCAATAGTTATTTTACAATATTAAAGTATTTAGTTATTTCTCTTTCGCAAGTGACGATTCTAATTATTCCAATCGAGAGATTTTCTACTCCGTTCTTCAATTGGCATCAAATTAGGATTATTCTACTCTCTTCTCTCTTTCAATTTATCCATATTCTTTACATGTCTATTTCAATTAGGATTGAGAGTATGAATTTCATGAGTGGCTAAATCCTTTATGGAAGATTAAATTAACGAGGGATTTAGGGTTTCCCAATAAGACTAGTTTTCATAAATTACTTGTTCTTAAACCCTAAGCTTGCAGCCCTAGGAAGTAATCATAGGTTAAACGAGATTGGGAGATACTTTGCCAAGTAAATTGCAATTTATCCTGGTTGAGAAAGTGAATTCAGGAGATAAGTGAGTATCAACCAATTAATTAATCAATTAGAGGTCAGGAGGTAATAATTATTAGCTAATAGTTAATCTTGTAACAGCTCGTTTTTAGTCAAATCAGAATAGTGGTTCCGGGACCATAAATATGAGGTCAAAATATTTATTTTATTATTTTTTTTATGTCTACAGCATGATAATATGAATGTGTGAAAATTTCATTAAGAAATTTTATCGTTTGAATATTCAATTTAATAAAAAGGACTAAATCGCGTAAAGTGCAAAAGTGGTGTTCTAATAGCTAAAGGTGTCTAATAGCTATATAACCTTAAAGTGGATGTCCTTAAATGGTAATTAGACCATTAGTGTGTTAGTGGAAATTTATGAGATTGGTTTACTTGAAATTTGTAATATGTTATAAGGTTATAAAAGTAAATTAATTAACAAAGGTTAATTATAATAAAACAAAAATTTCTATCATCTTCCATTATCAATATTTCAACGAAAATTTCAAAGATAAAAGCCATGGGGATGTGCTAAGGTTCGGCTACTTTAAACCTTAAATTGATGAGTGATTCTTGTCCCGTTTTTAATGATTTCTATGTTTTTAGAATCGTTGTAGCTTAATGTAGCTAGCCCAGGGACTAATTTGAAAAATTGTTAAAGGTTTAGAGTTTTACCATTGATGAATATAGGTGTATTTTGATGCTTGATGATAGAAAATAAGTGGTTGTTGCTAGATAAACAGCATTTGTTAAGAGATTTTTGAAAATTTTATGGTAGAAATGTGAAATAAATGAAAAATATGGGTTGCTATGATAATAAGAGAAATTCGGATAGCATGGGTAGGGACTTAATTGCATGAATTTTTATTTTTATGAGCAAAAGACTAAATTGTAAAGATGTTGAAATATTAGGGGAAAAAGTGTAATTTTTCCATAATGTGATTTTTGGGCTAAATTGAATAGGATGATAATCGAATAAGTTAAACTTGATATTATATAGATCAAGAAAAATGAAGTTCGGATCTAGATCAGGGGAAAAATAAAGTATTGGACTAGTCGATCCATTTCGTCGTTTTTGTGAATCGAGTTAAGTCTGTATGTTAATAAGCATTAATGTAATTGTGTTTTAAATGTTTTATTATTGAATTAATTGTGAATACAACCTTACAGATATGTTCAACAAAGATTCGACAATTTGAAATCCCAGTTGAACCTTAGGAATGGATTAGGATACGAATGACATGTCATTAGGGGTTATGTGATTTAGGTGCTGGTTCATATGTTCTACCGGTGGCTGAGTTTTTCAGCATGTGTTGCGTATTCTCGTCAGCTTGTGTGAGTAGCACCGTGTAGTTACATCTTGACTGTAAGCTTGTGTGAGCAGACCTGTTGATAGCTCGAGAGTGAGTATTATATGAGATATGTGATTGAGATAGCTTTGGCTATGTATTTGGCATTTAGGGTGCGGGATTCGCGAGTACCTGATATTATTCCAAATAGTTCAACGGGTCTATCAAGGATATGGATAAGTATGAAATTGATATGAGTTGATACAGGTATATATATGAAACATACAAGCAGTGGATTGAAGAAATATGTGAATTTCATATCTAACCTTGTGAATGAATATGTGATAGGTCTATGGATCAATATGAGTTATATTATGATATGTTTAATTGTTTAATTTGTTTATATAAGGTAATTTTAGTTTATTACTATACGAACTTACGAAGCTTTATAGCTTACTTTGTTTACTTTTTTCCGTGTTTATAGTGATTATCAAAACTTGCTTAGAATTGAAAGTCGTCAGAGATCTCATCACACTATCAAGCTATCATTTTGGTACTTTTGAACTTATGTATTTGGTTATATGGCATGTATAGGAGTTGTGATGGTCTATAGTTTGGTAATAGATTTAGCAAGTTGATTTGGCTTGTAAACGATGAATGCCTGGTTATGTATATAGCCATGTAATTTGGATTATTTTGGCATGTTTCGTGGTGTATATATATATGTGCAAATGGGCTTTAGATATGTTGTGTATAATAGCTATATAAATGTTTATTGTGAGTTGGAGTACCAAACGGTTGAAATCCGATATTGGTATGCTTGAGGTTTTAGGTGAAGTGATGCATAATTGAAAGTAATTATATAGATGACTTATTAATGTGAAATAGGTATGAAATTGAATGGTCAATTGTGATACTTGTGTTTTGTGGATTTTGATTTTGGTATAGCATGATTTTAGGCTTCATTGAGATTGGTTGGAATGCCTATTTATGCCAATTTATATGCCATTTGATTTGTGTAAGTGAAAGCAAATTTAGGTGAGCAAGATGGCTTGGTAAATAGCCTATCTTTTTCCATACGGGCAGAGATACAGGCGTGTGTCTCAGCCGTGTGTGACACACGGTCAGGTGACACAGTCATGTGTCCCCTGGTGTTTAATTAGAAACCAAGTTAATATGCTCCACACAGCCCAGTACACAGGCGTGTGACTTGGCCGTGTGGCATAATTCAGTATACCCTACAATTTTGGCACGGCCTAGCACATGGCCTGGCACACGGGCGTGTGTGGCCATTTCAAAGGGCTATAACAGCCCGGTTTAGACCCTAGTCAGAATAGTGTTTTTGGGACCACAAACCTGAGTCTAAAAAATATTTTAATATTATTTTCTGTGTCTATGATATGTGAATTTATATATGCGAAGTTTCAATAATTTAATTTGTCTGTTTCTGTCTTAATTATGAAAAAGGATTTAATCGCTTAAATGATAAAAATTTGCATGCTAAATATTCAATGTGTTTAATTGGCATGGCTTTGGATTATTCTGGTCTTATGTGGCAATTACTCCATTGAATTTATGAGTGGTCATAAATGACCTTGTTTTATGTAATTGATATGTTTATTAATGAGGGATACAATGGTAATTCATGCTTTAACATTAATTAAAGGAAACAAATTGCATGAATGTGTTCATAAACACATATTATAACCAAAAATCAAAGGAAATAAAAAGAAGAAAGCCATTTTAGGTTTTAGCTAGCTTAATCCTTGATTAAAGTATGAATTTTCGTCTGTTTTTGATAATTTCTACATTTTTGTGATTGTTGCTTCGTGTTCTTCAAAACCCATGTCTGAATTTCTATTTCTGTTGAAGATTATGAAATGTGCCATTAATGATTATATGAGCTTTGTAATGTTTTTATATGGATTATGAAAGATATATGTGAGATTATCATGCTTTATTCTTGAAATTTTGATGGAATAGAGCTATTTGGGCTAATTTGTGAAAATAAGGTATTGAAAGACTAAATTGTGAATTAAATATGTTATTTGGGCTTGTATGGAAGCTATGTATATTTGGCCAAGCTATAGTCTTGGTGAATTTTGCATATTTGTGATTTTGTGAAAAATGGACTAAATTGTCAAAGTGTGAAAATGTAAGGGCTAAAATGCAAAGTGCCCTAAATATGTGTTCATGGATTACTTTGAATGAAATGAATGATTGAATGGTTGAATTTGAATTGTATTAGATCAAGAACAAAGAAAATCGAACTTAGATCGAGGGAAGTCTAAAATACTTGAATAGTCGACTCGTTTCCGTCCGAAATCCGTACAAGGTAAGTTAAAATTACAATTACATGTTAAATTGACTAAATTTTGTGCTTACAAACTGTAATCTTTATTGGACGGCCTTGAGAGCCTGATGAATAAATTTTGAGTAAACTCTAATAATATGCTAGTATCTGGAAAGCTCTGTACATTTCTAAAAGAACGTTGACATTGATCTGAGATATCGTGTATGACTGTGTCTGGAACACAAGCCTCGATTTGAAATTTAAGTGTAAGACCATGTCTGGGACATCGGCATCGTATCTGATTTTGTGTAAGACCCTGTCTGGGACAGAGGCATCGATACTGAATTACATGTAAGACCACGTCTGGGACGTCGGCATTGTACCCGTCTATGAATTTCTGTATCGTTTTTGAACCGTCTGATGATAGAGTACGAGATATGGGAATGAATATATGAAATGTATAATCTATACAGGTACGTTTGTATCGTACTAAATTTCTGAATATGAAAGACTCTATTTTTGTGAAATAATGAATGCGAAGTATGTACAAAATTATGAAAATGAAACATGACATGTATACAAGCAAATGAGCATGGTTAAGCTCACGAATTACTCTGTGAAATGGCTATGAATTCTTACTATTGACTTTTACTTTATATTCTTTAATAGTTAGACTAATTGTATTTGGCTTAGTAAGCTCTTTGTAGCTTACTCTATGTGATTTCTGTCTGTTTTACAGTTATCGTAGCTACTGAAGGCTCGGGGATAGTCGAGGATTGTCACCATACTATCGAACTCATTTTGGCACTTTTGAAAGTGTAAATATTTTTAAGTATGGCATGTATAGGCTAGAATGTTTATGTTTTAAGCTTTGATATGTATATATGTTATGCCATGAGAGTTGGCTAGCAAATGGTATGTTTGTGCTTAGTTTTGGTAAATGGTTTGTGATGTCAAATTGTGAATGCTTGTAATGGTTCTATGGCCTTGTATGTAGTGGTCATTTTGAAATATGCCAAGCTGAAGAAATGGAAAGTTTAAGCATGAGTTTGAAGGTGCCATAAGTAAGCTATGAAATGAGCATTTTGGTATGTTGTCGTAATAAGATTTTTAATGTGTTTTGGGTAGGGATTTGAATAGGTTATTGAGTGATGATGATTTAGTTATAATGAAGCATGTTTTGAGCATGGAATTGGCTGAAAATTTTGGTATAAATATTGTTTAATATTGCTTGTAGGGATGACTCAAAAAGAGGTGGCAAGTTGGCTTAAACCAAGCCTGCATTCTGCCACACGGTCAGGGAACACGGGCGTGCCTTATGGCCGTGTATGCAAAGCAGTAACCTCTTAAGATCACACAATTAAGATGCATGTGCGTGTCATATGGCCATGGACTTAAGTCAGTAGCCAGTTAAGTATCACACGGCCGTGTTTGTTGGCCATATGTAAAAGTCAGTACATATACTCTATTTTGGCACGGTTGGATCACATCGGTGTGTTTGGTGCCCGTGTGTGCCACACGGCCTATGTGACCTCAACAGAAATGAAATTTGTTTTCTAAGTTTTGAAATTTCTGAATATGTTCGGTATAGTCTCGACCTTTTCTAAAAGTATGTCTTAAATCTTAGAGACCTCCATAAGGGATGAATTGTTAATTTGTTTATGCATTAATATTATGTGATATATGTGATTCTGTGTTAATCTGTACTATTCTGTCTGTCTGGTAATGCCCCTTACCTCTTCCGGCAATGGTTACAGGATAGGGGTGTTACATTTTATTGGTATCAAAGCTATGGTTTAGTCGGTTCTAGGACTACCATAGCATATGTAAGTCTTGTTATACATGCCATATATCTGAAACTAGGATAGTGTAATGAATCCTAAGATTGAAATGTGCTTTTATATAGCAAATGGATCCCGATAGAGCTGTAGCTAATGATAAAGAAAGCAATGCACCTACTTTCGCGCAAGGAACGGTGCAAGCTGATTCTCGACCGGCTACGAGTAGCCGTGATGGTGAGGCTAAACAAGCCTTCTATCAGATGATGAATGATTGGTTCACTCAGTATATTGGAACCAATCCGGCTATACAACAACCTCAACCCCTAGTTAATTCTTCTCAAATTCCTATTATGCCCATAGTGAATCCAGTTCAATTAAGTAGACCACTAGTTGATAAGATTAGAAAGTATGGGGCTGAAGAGTTCCTACGAATGATGATGCTGAAAGAGCCAAATTCTGTTAGAGAATACAATACGAGTGTTTGATGAAATGTCTCTGAATCCTGAGGAATGTGTAAAATGTGTCATTTCATTTCTGAGAGATACGGTGTATCTTTGGTGGAAAACTTTAATATCTGTGGTTCCGAGTGAACGAGTTACTTGGGATTTCTTCCAAGCTGAATTTCGGAAGAAATACATTAGTCAGAGATTCATCAATCAAAAACGTAAAGAGTTTCTCGAGCTTAAACAAGGCCGTATGTCTGTTACTGAATACGAACGTGAATTTGTGAGATTGAGCCAGTATGCTCAGGAATATGTATCAAATGAAGCAATAATGTGCAAAAGGTTTGAAGATGGACTAAACGAAGATATCCATCTGTTAGTTGGGATTTTAGAGATTAAAGAAATGGTAGTGCTTGTTGAGCGAGCTTGTAAAGCTAAAGAATTAAGTAAAGAGAAAAGAAAAGCTGATTCTGAAGCTAGAGATTTTAGAAAGAGATCTTCAAGTAGATCATTTCAGTCTGTGTCAAAGAAATTCTGAAGTGATCATAGCCGTTCAAAGGCTGATGTAGGACATTCGAATAGAGATCAAGCTAGATCGCATTCGAATTTTAGAGCTCCTGCTACTTCTGTTGCAAGTGTCGGGAATGTCTGATCTAAGAAACCTGAATGTAAACACTGTGGTAAAAGACATCCGAGAAATTGTAGATTGAATGACCGAGCCTATTTCTGATGTGGATCTCTAGACCATTTTGTAAGAGATTGTTCTGAACCTGCTGAGTAAGAGAATGTACAGAATCTGAGACCGAGTAACACCTCAGCTAGAGGTAGACCTTCCAAAAATATGGGAAATGCAAGTGGTGGTCAAAGAGCTTCTAGGGATACTGCTATTAGATCTGAGGCCAGAGCACCTGCCAAAGCCTATGCTATCCGAGCTCGCGAGGAAGCCTCGTCACCAGATGTGATTACTGGTACTTTTACTCTTTATGACACTTCTGTGATTGTATTGATAGACCCTGGATCAACACATTCTTATATCTGTATGAAATTAGTGTACGGTAAGACTTTACCTGTGGAGTCTACTGAATTCATAATTAGAGTATCGAACCTGTTAGGTAAAAGTGTCTTGGTTGATAAAATCTGCAAGAATTGCCCGTTATTGATTTGAGATATCTATTTTCCTGCTGATTTGATGCTTTTTCCTTTCGACGAATTTGATATAATTTTGGGAATGGACTGGTTAACTTTGCAGGATGCTATTGTGAATTGCAAACGAAAAGTCATTGATTTAAGGTGTAAGAATAATGAGATAATTCGAATTGAATCTAGTGATCTGAATGGACTACCAGCTGTGATATCTGCAATGAAAGCACGAAAATATGTGAAGAAAGGCTGTGAAGCCTACGTAGCTTATGTGTTAGACTTGAAAGTGAATGATAAGAAAGTTGAATCAGTGCCTGTTGTCTGTGAATTCTTTGATGTGTTTCCTAAAGAACTACCTGGTTTGCCTCCGATTCGAGAAGTTGAGTTTGGCATTGAATTAGTACCTGGTACTACTCCGATTTTGATAGCTCTGTATAGAATGGCTCCGACCGAGTTAAAAGAATTAAAATCTCAGTTGCAAGAATTGACCGATCGACGATTTGCTAGACTGAGCTTTTCACCATGGGGTGCTCCTATTCTGTTTTTGAAAAAGAAAGATGGCACAATGAGAATGTGTATTGATTATCGTTAGCTTAACAAAGTGACTATAAAGAACAAATATCCTCTGCCCAGAATTGATGACTTATTCGATCAGTTGAAATGTGTTACTGTGTTTTCAAAGATAGATCTGAGATCGGGTTACTACCAGTTGTGAGTAAGGGACTCTGACATTCTGAAAACTGCTCTTAGAACAAGGTAGGAGCATTATGAATTTTTAGTTATGCCTTTTGGATTAACGAATGCATCTGCTATCTTTATGGATTTGATGAATAGAATTTTTAGATCGTATTTTGATCAATTTGTTGTGGTATTCATTGATGACATATTGATTTATTCACGTGATGAATCTGAACATGCCGAGCATTTGAGAATAGTGCTACAGACACTGTAAGATAAACAGTTGTATTCAAAGTTCGGTAAATGTGAATTCTGGTTGTGAGAAGTTGGTTTCTTGAGTCATATTGTATCAGCCTCCGGTATCTGAGTTGATCCGAGTAAAAATTCAGCTATTATGGATTGGAAACCTCCGAGGAATGTATCTGAAGTCTGTAGTTTTCTGGGACTTGTTGGTTACTATAGAAGATTCGTAAAAGGTTTCTCAATGATTGCGACTCCATTGACAAAATTGCTCTAGAAATATGTAAAGTTTGAGTGGTCTGAAAAGTGTTAGAATAGCTTTGATCAGTTGAAAACTTTATTGATTGAAGCTCCAGTTTTGGTACAACCTGAATCGGGTAAAGAATTTGTGATTTATAGTGATGCTTCATTGATTGGTTTGGGATATGTTCTAATGCAAGAAGGAAAAGTTATAGCTTATGCCTCGAGACAACTAAAGCTGCATGAAAAGAACTATCTGACTCATGACCTCGAGTTAGCTGTTATTGTGTTTGCCTTGAAGATATGGCGTCACTATCTGTTTGGTGAGAAATGTCACGTGTTTTCTGATCATAAAATCTGAAGTATTTAATGATGCAAAAAGATTTGAATCTGCGACAGAGAAGATTTGAGTCTACGAACTTGTGATTAATTATCATCCGAGAAAAGCAAATGTTGTTGCTGATGCCTTAAGTCGAAAATCATTGTTTACTTTACGTGCAATGAATGCTCATTTGGTTTTGTCTGATGATGGCTCAGTTTTACCTGAATTAAAAGCGAGACCTTTGTTTTTACAACAGATTATCGAACTCAGAAGGTTGAAAATGAATTAATAGCAAAACGAGCTTAGTTTGATTCTGAATTTCGAGTTGATGTTGATGATTGTTTGAGATTCAGAAATAGACTTAGTGTTCCGAGAAATCTGAAGTTAATTCAGACGATTTTGAGTGAAGCTCATAGTAGTTTTTTATCTGTACATCTGGGTAGTACGAAAATGTATAATGATCTGAAGCAGCATTATTGGTGGTCCGGAATGAAAAGAGATATCTCTGATTTTGTTTCTAAATGTTTGATCTGTGAGCAAGTTAAAGCTGAACATCAGGTGCCATCTGTGTTACTACAACCGATTATGATTTCGGAGTGGAAATGGGATCAAGTGACCATGGATTTTGTTTCGAGTTTGCCCCTGTCTCCGAAAAGAAAGACGCAATTTGGGTTGTAGTTGATCGTTTGACAAAATCAGCGCATTTTATTTCGATTTGATTTGATTACTCACTCGATAAATTAGCTGAGTTATGTATTTCTGATATCGTGAGATTGTATGGGGTACCATTATCAATAGTGTCAGATAGAGACCCAAGAATTACATCGCGATTCTGGAAGAAATTACAAGATGCTCTGGGTACTAAATTGCATTTTAGCACTGCCTTTCATCCGAAAACAGATGGCCAATCTGAACGGATTATTCAGATACTTGAGGATATGTTGAGATGTTGCATTCTTGAGTTTGAAGGTACGTAGGAACAATATCTACCTTTGATTGAATTTGCTTATAATAATAGCTTTTAATCAAGCATTAAAATGGCACTGTACGAAGCTTTATACGGTAGAAAGTGTAAAACTTCGTTATACTAGTCTGAGCTCAATGAAAATAAGATTTACGGTATTGATCTAATAAAAGAAATAGAACAGAAAGTGAAAGCAAGCCGAGATAGTTTGAAAGCAGCTTTTGATCGTCAGAAATCTTACGCAGACTTGAAAAGAAAAGACATTGAGTTTCAGATCGGCGACAAAGTATTTTTGAAAGTATCTCCGTGGAAGAAAATGCTTCGATTTCGTAAAAAAGGCAAATTGAGTCCGAGGTTCATCAGGCCGTATGAGATTATTGAACGTATTGGGCCGGTAGTATATAGATTGTTGTTGCCACCAGTGTTAGAAAAGATTCATAATGTGTTTCATGTATTGATGCTTCGACAGTACAGATCTGATCCTTTGCATGTAATTTCTCCATCTGAGATTGAAATCCAGTCTGATATTACTTATGAAGAAAAGCCGATCCGTATCTTAGGTTATGAGGTTAAAGAGTTACGAAATAAGAAAATTCCATTAGTTAAAGTGATGTGGCATCGACACGGTGTTGAAGAGGCCACGTGGGAGTTTGAAGATGCTATGAGACAACAATATCCAAATCTATTTAACGGTATAATAGCCCGGTTTAGACCCTAGTCAACCACAAATCTGAGTCTGAAAAATATTTTAATATTATTTTTTGTGTCTGTGATATGTGAATTTATATCTGCGAAGTTTCAGTGATTTAATTTGTCTATTTCTATGCTTAATTATGAAAAAGGATTTAATCACATAAATGATAAAAATTTGCATGCCATATATTCAATGTGTTTAATTGGCATGGCTTTGGATTATTATGGCCTTATGTGGCAATTACTCCATTGAATTTATGAGTGGTCATAAATGACCTTATTTTATGTAATTTATATTTTATTAATGAGGGATACAATGGTAATTCATGCTTTAACATGAATTAAAGAAAACAAATTGCATGTTCATAAACATATATTATAACCGAAAATCGAAGGAAATAAAAAGAAGAAAGCCATTTTAGGTTTTGGCTAGCTTAATCCTTGATTAAGGTATGAATTTTGGTCTGTTTTTGATAATTTCTACGTTTCTATTATCGTTGCTTAGTATTCTTCAAAACCCATGTCTGAATTTCTATTTCTGTTGAAGATTATGAAATGTGCCATTAATGATTATATGATCTTTGTAATGTTTTTATATGGATTATGAAAGATATATGTGAGATTATCATGCTTTGTTCTTGAATTTTTGATGGAATAGAGCTATTTGGGCTAATTTGTGAAAATGAGGTTTTGAAGGACTAAATTGTGAGTGAAATATGTTATTTGGGCTTGTATGGACGCTATGTATATTTGGCCAAGCTATAATCTTGGTGAATTTTGCATATTTGTGATTTTGTGAAAAATGGACTAAATTGTCAAAGTGTGAAAATGTAAGGGCTAAAATGCAAAGTGCCCTAAATATGTGTTCATGGATTATTTTGAATGAAATGAATGATTGAATGGTTTAATTTGAATTGTATTAGATCAAGAACAAAAAAAATCGGGCTTAGATCGAGGGAAGTCCAAAATAGTTGAATAGTCGACTCGTTTCCGCTCGAAATCTGTACGAGGTAAGTCAAATTACAATTACGTGTTAAATTGACTAAATTCTACGCATACAAACTGTAATTTGTATTGGACGGCCTTGAGATCCTGATGAATAAATTTCGAGTAAACTCTGATAATATGGTAGTATCTGAAAAGCTCTGTACATTTCTAAAAGAACGTTGACATTGATCTGAGATATCATGTAAGACTGCGTCTGGGACACAAGCCTCGATTTGAAATTTACGTGTAAGACCGTGTCTAGGACATCGGCATCATATCTGATTTCATATAAGACCCTATCTGGGACAGAGGCATCGATACTGAATTACATGTAAGACCACGTCGGGGACATCGGCATTGTCCCCGTCTATGAATATCTGTATCATTTTTGAACTATCTGATGATAGAGTGCGAGATATGGGAATGAATATATGAAATGTATAATCTATACAGGTACGTTTGTATCGTACTAAATTCCCGAATATGAAAGAATCTGTTTCTGTGAAATAATGAATGCGAAGTATGTATAAAATTATGAAAATGAAACATGACATGTATACAAGCAAATGAGCATGGTTAAGCTCACAAATTACTCTGTGAAATGGCTATGAATTCTTACTATTGACTTTTATTTTATATTCTTTAATAGTTAGACCAATTGTATTTGGCTTTCTAAGCTCTTTGTAGTTTACTTTGTGTGATTTCTGTCTATTTTACAGTTATCGTAGCTACTGAAGGCTCGGGGATAGTCGAGGATTGTCACCATACTATCGAACTCATTTTGGTACTTTTGAAAGTGTAAATATTTTTAAGTATGGCATGTATAGGCTAGAATGTTTATGTTTTAAGCTTTGATATGTATATATGTTATGCCATGAGAGTTGGCTAGCAAATGGTATGTTTGTGCTTAGTTTTGGTAAATGGTTTGTGATGTCAAATTGTATATGCTTGTAATGGTTATATGGCCTTGTATGTAGTGGTCATTTTGAAATATGCCAAGTTGAAGAAATGGTATTGTTTATATGATATTTGAATTATGGTCAATGGATATGAGAGCTGAATATGTGAAATCCGAGAAAGTTTCGATAATGTGACAAAGTTCAAAAAGCCCTGTACGAACCATAGAAATAGTTAGGATACATATGTCATGACATAGGATTTCGATATGAGATTTCGTGTAAGACCACGTCTAGGACGTTGGCATCGATTTGAGATTTACGTGTAAGACCATGTTTGAGACATTGGCATTGTATATGATTTTGTGTAAGACCCTATCTAGGACAGTGGCATCGATATTTGATTACATGTAAGACCACGTCTGGGACGTTGGCATTGTATGAGCTTTTTGATCTATCCGCGTATCCTTATTGATTTCAAACGGTTCAACGGGCACTCCAAGAAATGAATGATTATGTGAAATGTTCATCCAAATTCTGGTACGTATGAAAGGTATACCAAATTTGTGAATGAAAGGTAGTAGATGTGTATATGTGTATTTGTGATGTAAGTATAAGTTAGATGATAATAAGATATGTTTATTTCTAGAGAATTATGATTAAATAATGTTATGTGAGAAATATGGACTTGTGATTGTGTATAGCCATGAGCTAATTGAATGAATTTGATTATTTTATAGATATCAAAGCTACTGGAAGTTCAGGGATCATCGTGGATTATCACCACAATATCAAACTTTATTTTTGGTACCTTTTGAAAATGTATACATCTAAGTATGGCATGTATAGGCTAAGACTAATGTGGTATGTTTGAGATAGGTATATCATGCCATGAGATATGGCTTGATATATGGCTTGATTATGGTTGAACTTATGATTTGATTTTGGTATATGATATGTGATGCAAAAATGGTATATTTGGTGTATATATATACGGTATAATGAAATGGTCTTTTTGGTAAGTTAGTTATGTGGTTGAAATGGTATGATTCATGATTGTTTTGGTATGGTTGTTATCATCTTGAAATGGTTATAAATGTGATATGAATCATATGTTCATGGTATGAATTAGGTACATAGAATTAGTATATTTGAGTTGGAATTATGTATGGAAATGATTAATGATATTGAAACATGAATGATGCTTGATTTGGTAATGTTTTGGTTGCTTATTGGGTTATGAAATGTGATCTTAAAAGTTTATGTATATAGGGTGGAAAAATGCTTTACAAATAGCCTATTTTTGTCCACACGGGTAGAGACACGAGCATGTGCCTCAGCCGTGTGCGACACACGATCATGTTACACGACTGTGTGTCCCCTGGGTACACTTTCGAATTAAGGTAGTATACCCTATAGTTTTGACACAGCCTAGACACACGGGCATGTGGTCGGCCGTGTGATCCAAGTCAGTAACCTCTCCAGTTTTCACATGGCCTGGCACACAGGCGTGTCCTTGGCCATGTGACACAAGTTAGTATGTATGCCTTGTTTTCACACGGTCTTAGACAAAGACGTGTCTGTTGGCTATGTGAGGCACACGGCCTGGGCACATGGCCAGGTGGCAATTGTAACTTTGAAAAATTTCTATGTACTCAAAATTTTTATATGTTACCGAATTAGTCTTGAATGAATGATTAAAGCTTTGTATACTTATTTTGAGTAATATGGAATGTGGATGAATGATATTGACTGAAATGAGAGAATTATTTAATAAATGATTTTTTTGAATTGAGTTACAAGTCCGATAATGCCTCTTAGCTTATTCAGGTGACGGTTATGGGTTAGGGGTGTTATATTTATTGGTATCAGAGCTACGGTTTAGTCGATTCTAGGACTAACATAGTGTATGTGAGTTTAGCTATACATGCCATATATATGAGCTATGATAGTGTGATGAATCTTGACAAGCAAAATGTGTTTTTCGTATAGTAATGGATCCCGAACGAGCCGTAGCTGACTATGTCGAAAGTAATACGCCTGCTCCCGCCTAAGGGACAGCGCCGTCTGATTCTAGACCATTTACTAGTAGCCATGGGGAAGAGGCTAAGCAAGCCTTCTTTTAAATGATGAATTAGTGGTTCACTCAGTATGTTAGAACAAACTCGGCTGCTCCCAAACCTCCATCCCCGCAAGTTCTCGTAGCTCCGCAAGTGGTAGATTCGATTCATCTAAATAAGCCTCCAGTTGATAAGATTAGAAAATATGGGGCTGAAGAGTTTTATGCTACTACTGATGATGATGCTGAGAAAGCTGAATTTTGGCTCAAGAATACGATACAAGTATTTGATGAAATGTCATGTACTCATATACGACGTATTATTGGTGGAAAACGTTAGTATATGTGGTTTCGAAAGAACGAGTTACTTGGCAGTTCTTTCAAGCTGAATTTAGAAAGAAGTACATCAGTTAGAGATTCATAGATCAGAAACGCAAAGAGTTTCTTGAGCTAAAATAGGGCCGTATGTTTGTTACAGATTATGAACGAGAATTTGTGAGATTAAGTCAATATGCTTGAGAATGTGTTTTGACTGAAGCAATTATCTATAAGAGATTTGAAGATAGTTTGAATGAAGATATCTGCTTGTTAGTCAGGATTTTGGAAATAAAAGAGTTTGTTGTACTTCTCGAACGAGTGTGTAAAACTGAAAAACTCGGGAAAGAGAAAAGAAAAGCCGACTCGAGATTTCGAGTCATCGAATGAGTCATTTCAGTCAGCATCAAAGAGATTTCGAGATGATTCTAGCTGTTCAAAGGCTACTACGGATTATTCGAGACGAGATCGAGAGAGGCCACTTGTGAATTCAAAAGCTACTACAGTAGCTAGTGTTGGAAATGTCAAATAAACATCACCTGAGTGCAAATATTGTGGTAAATGACATCCCAGTAGTTGTAGATTGAATGATCGGGCTTGTTTCAATTGTGCATCATTAGATCATTTTATACGTGAATGCCCTGAGTTGGCCGAGCAAGATACAGTGCAAAATACGTAACACTGCTGCTAGAGGTAGACCACCTAGAAACACAAGTAACATGAGTGGTAGTCAGAGAATGAATAAAGACATTGCTGGGAGATCTGAAACTCGAGCACCTGCCAGAGCTTATGCTATTCACGCTCGCGAGAAAGCTTAGTCTCCTGATGTTATTACCGGTACTTTCACTCTTTACGATACTTCTGCGATTGCATTGATAGATCCAGGATCGACACATTCGTATGTATGCATGAATTTAGTATCTAGTAAGACTTTGCCTGTAGAGTTTACTGAATTTATAATTAGAGTATCGAACCCCTTAGGCCAGAGTGTTTTGATTGACAAAGTATGCAAGAGTTTTCCGTTAATGTTTCGAGATGTTTGTTTTCTGGCCGATCTGATATTGTTACCTTTTAATGAGTTTGATATAATTCTAGGTATGTATTGGTTAACTTTGCATAATGTTGTTGTGAATTGCAAACGGAAAACTATTAAATTGAAAATTCAGAATGATGAGATAGTCCGAATTGAATCCAGTGATTTGAATGGGATATCGGCTATGATATCTTCGATGAAAGCTCTGAATTATGTGAAAAAGGTATGTGAAGCTTATTTTGCGTACGTGATTGATACAAAAGTCACAAAAAGGAAAATAGAATCAGTGCCTTTTGTTTATAAATTTCCTGACGTATTTCCTGAAGAACTTCCTGGATTACCTCCGATTCGAGAGGTTGAGTTTGGCATTGAGTTAATGTCGAGGACTACTCCAATATAAATAGCTCCATATAGAATGGCTCTGACAGAATTGAAAGAATTGAAATCTCAATTACAAGAACTGACCGACAGAGGTTTCGCACGACTAGGCTTTTCTCCCTAGGGTGTTCCCGTTCCGTTTGTGAAAAAGAAAGATGGCACGATGAGAATGTGCATTGATTATCGTCAGTTAAATAAAATGGCTATTAAGAACAAGTATCATCTACCGCGAATTGATGATTTGTTCAATCAGTTGAAAGGAGTTTCTGTATTTTCAAAGATAGATTTGAGATCGAGATACTATCAGTTACGAGTAAAAGATTCAGACATTCCAAAAACTGCTTTCAGAACGAGGTACGGGCATTATGAGTTTTTAGTTATGCCTTTCGAACTAACGAATGCTCCTGCTATTTTTATGGATTTAATGAACAAATTTTTTAAACTGTATTTAGATCGATTTGTTTTCGTATTCATTGATGATATTTTGATTTATTCACGTGATGAAAATGAGCATGCCGAGCATTTGAGAGTAGTGCTACAGACTCTGCGTGATAAGCAACTATTCGCAAAGTTCAGTAAATGTGAGTTCTGGTTACGCGATGTCAATTTTCTGGGCCATATTGTGTCAACATCTGGTATACGAGTTGATTTGAGCAAAATTTTCGCGATTTTATATTGGAAGCCTCCTAGAAATGTTTCTAAAGTCCACAGTTTTCTAGGACTGGCTGGTTGTTACAGATGGTTTGTAAAAGGCTACTTGATGATTACAACTCCATTGACGAGATTGCTACAGAAAGATGTTAAGTTGAGTGGTCAGATAAATGCCAGAAAAGTTTCGATCAGTTGAAAGCCTTATTGACTGAAGCTCTAGTGTAAGTACAACCAGAATCCGATAAAGAATTTGTGATATATAGTGATGCTTCGTTGAATGGTCTGTGATACGTTTTGATGCAGGAAGACAAAGTTATAGCCTATGCTTCGAGACAAGTAAAGTCGCATGAAAAGAATCATCTGACACACGACCTCGAGTTAGTGCGATTGTGTTCGCTTTGAAGATTTGAGGTCACTATCTGTTTGGTGAGAAATGTCACATGTTTTCAGATCATAAAATCCCGAAATATCGAATGACTCAAAAAGATTTGAATCTGCGCCAGAGAAGCTGGCTAGAACTGTTAAAAGACTACGAGCTAGTTATTGATTACCATCTGGGAAAAGCAAATGTTGTTGCTGATGCTTTGAGTTGAAAATCACTGTTTGCGCTACGTATGATGAATACTCATTTAGTTACCATAGAAAGACAAATATCTGAATGCAGAACTGAGCAATACAGCTACTAGAAGGAGACCACCTCGAAATACGAGAAATGAAACTAGTAGCAAAGTTGCGACAAAGGACTCAGTTGTGAGATATAAGGCTCGAGCGCTAGTCAAAGCTTATGCTATTCGCGCTCGCGAAGATGCGTTATCACCAAATTTTATCACCGGTACATTTGCTCTCTATGACACTAATGTAATTGCCTTGATTGATCTGGATTGACTCATTCATATATCTGTATGAATTTAGTGTCTAGTAAGAGTTTGCCTGTTGAGTCTACCAAATTTTTTATTAAAGTATTGAACCCCTTAGGCAAGTATGTCCTAGTTGATAAAGTTTGCAAGAATTGTCCTTTGATGACTCGGGGTTACTACTTTTCGACTGATTTGATGCTTTTACCGTTTGATGAATTTGATGTGATTTTGGGTATGGATTGGTTGACTCTGCATGATGCTATTGTTAATTGTAGACGAAAGATTATTAAATTGAAATGTCATAATAATGAAATTCTTCAAATTGAATCCAATGATTTGAGTGGGTTGCCTGTTGTGATATAGATGATGCTAGCTTAGAAATATGTGAGAAAAGGTTGTGGTGCTTATATTGCTTATGTACTGGATAAAAAAGTGTCTGAATCGAAGATTGAATCAGTACCAGTGGTTTGTGAATATCCGGATGTATTTCCAGAAGAGTTACCTAGGTTGCCACCGACCAGAGAAGTTGAGTTTGCTATTGAATTGGTACTGGGAACATCACCAATAGCGATAGCTCCATACAGAATTGCTCCAACAGGATTGAAAGAGTTAAAAGCTCAGTTGCAAGAGTTAACCGATAGAGGTTTTGCATGACCTACTTTTTTGCCCTGGGGTGCACCAGTTTTGTTCGTAAAGAAGAAAGATGGATCAATGAGACTATGTATCGACTATCGTCAGCTTAACAAGGTTACAATTAAAAATAAGTATCCTTTGCCAAGAATTGATGATTTGTTCGATTAGTTGAAAGGAGCAATCATATTTTCGAAGATTGATCTGAGATCTGGCTATTATCAGTTGCGAGTTAAAGATTCAGATGTACTGAAGATTGCATTCAAAACAAGGTATGGGCATTATGAATTTCTTGTTATGCCATTATGATTAACTACCGTTCCTGCAGTTTTTATGGATTTGATGAATTGAATCTTTAGACCGTATTTGGACAAATTTGTTGTTGTATTCATTGACGACATTCTGATCTATTCCCAAAATGAATCTGAGCATGCTGAACCTTTGAGGATTGTGTTACAAACGTTGAGAGATAAGCAACTATTTGCTAAATTAAGCAAATGCGAGTTTTGGCTTCGAGAAGTTGGATTTTGGGGACATATTATTTCAGCAGAAGGCATTCGAGTTGATCCGAGTAAAATTTCAGCAGTTGTTGGCTGGAAACCACCAAGAAACGTGTTCGAAGTCAGAAGCTTTCTGGGATTAGCTGGTTATTGTCGATGTTTCGTAAAAGGTTTCTTGATGATTGCTACATCAATGACTCGATTGCTACAGAAAGATGTGAAGTTCGAGTGGCCAGAGAAATGCCAACAGAGTTTTAAAAAGTTAAAAGCACTGTTAATTGAGGCACTAGTTTTAGTTCAACCTGAGTCGGGTAAAGAGTTTGTAAGTTTTAGTGACGCGTCATTAAATAGTTTGGGATGTGTTTTGATGCAAGAGGGCAAAGTGATAGCTTATTCTTCTAGACAATTGAAACCGCATGAAAAGAATTATCCGACGCACGATTTAGAGTTGGCCGGTATTGTTTTTGTATTGAAAATTCAGCAATGTCATTTATTCGGTGAGAAGTTCCACATCTTTACTGACCACAAGAGTTTAAAATATCTAATGTCTTAGAAAGATTTGAATTTCCGATAGCAAAGATGGCTCGAGTTGTTGAAAGATTATGAATTAATAATTTATTATCATCCGGGGAAAGCAAATATGGTCACGGATGCTTTGAATAGAAAATCTTTGTTTATTTTGCAGACGATGAATATATAGTTAACTTTGTCTGATGATGGTTCGATTTTAGCTGAGTTAAAAGCTAAACCTACAAGCCCCACCTCGCCTCCACTGGATCTGTTCCCAGGAGTACCCTAAACCAATGGTAAATATGCTTCGTTGTTGTGTTTTAGAGTTTCAAGGCAACTGGGAAAAATATTTACCATTGGTTAAATTTGTGTATAACAATAGTTTTCAATCGAGCATAAAGATGGCACCCTATGAAGCTTTATATGGTCGTAAATGTCGAACTCCATTGTATTGGACCAAGCTTAGTGAAAAAAAGATTCACAGGGTTGATTTGGTTAGAGAGACCGAAGATAAAGTGAAAATAATTTGCAATAGTTTGAAAACAGCTTCAGATCTATAGAAATTGTATGCGAATTTGAAACGCAAAGACATTGAATTTCAAATCGGCGACAGAGTGTTTCTGAAAGTATCGTAGTGGAAATAGATTCTTCATTTTGGTCTCAAAGGAAAATTGAGTCCGCGATTTATCGAGAGAATAGGGCCAGGGGCATATTGACTAGCTTTACCATAAGAATTAGAAAAGATCCATAATGTGTTTCATGTGTCGATGTTATGTCAATATAGATTAGATCTGTCACACGTAATTTCTCCGACAAAGATTGAAATTTAGCCTGATATGTCGTATAGCAAAGAACCAATATGAATTCTGGCTCGAGAGATTAAAGAATTAAGAAACAAAAGCATAGCTTTGGTAAAGATCCGATGGCAACGTCACGGTATCGAAGAATCTACGTGAGAACCTAAGGAAGCTATGAGAAAATAGTACCCTAACTTATTTTCTAGTAAGATTTCCGAAGACGAAAATTCCTGAGGGGGAGAGTTGTAACAGCCCGTTTTTAGTCAAATCATAATAGTGGCTTTGGGACCACAAATCCGAGGTTGAAATATTTATTTTATTATTATTTTTATGTCTAAAACATGATAATATGATTGTGTGAAAATTTCATTTAGAAATTTTATAGTTTGAATGTTCAATTTGATAAAAAGGATTAAATCGCGTAAAGTGCAAAAGTGGTGTTCTAATAGCTAAAGGTGTCTAATAGGTATAGAACTTTAAAGTGGAGGTCCTTAAATGGTAATTAGACCATTGGTGTGTTAGTGGAAATTTATGATATTGGTTTACTTGAAATTTGTAATATGTTATAAGGTTATAAAAGTAAATTAATTAGTAAAGGTTAATTATAATAAAACCAAAAATCCTATCATCTTCCATTATCAATCTTTCAATCGAAATTTCAAATAATAAAAGCCATGGGAATGTGCTAGGGCTCGGATACTTTAAAGCTTAAATTGGTGAGTGATTTTTGTCCCGTTTTTAATGATTTATATATTTTTTGAATTGTTGTAGCTTAATATAGCTAGCCCAGGGACTAATTTGCAAAACTGTTAAAGGTTTAGAGTTTTACATAGGTGTATTTTGATGCTTGATGATAGAAATTAAATGGTTGTTGTTAGATAAACAACATTTGTTCAGAGATTTTTGATAAAAATTGTCAATTAGGGATTAAATTGAGAAATGTGAAAATTATGGTAGAAATGTGAAATAAATGAAAAATATGGGCTGCTATGATAATAAGAGAAATTCGGCTAGCATGGGTATGGACTTAATTGCATGAATTTGTATTTTTATGAGCAAAGGACTAAATTGTAAAGATGTTGAAATATTAGGGGCAAAAATGTAATTTTTCCATAATGTGATCTTTGGCTAAATTGAATAGAATGATAATTGAATAAGTTAAATTTGATATTATATAGATCAAGAAAAACGAAGTTCGGATCTAGATCGAAGGGAAAATAAAGTATTGGACTAGTCGATCCATTTCATCATTTTTGTGAATTGAGGTAAGTTCGTATGTTAATAAGCATTAATATAATTGTGTTTTAAATTTTTTATTATTGAATTAATTGTGAATACGACCTTATGAATATGTTCGATGAAGATTCGACAATGAGAAATCCCAGTTGAACCTTAGGAATAGATTAGGATACGAATGACATGTCATTAGGGGTTATGTGATTTGGGTGCTGGTCCGTACGTTCTACCGGTGGCTGAGTTTTTTGGTATGTGTTGCGAATTCTCATCAGCTTGTATGAGCAGCACTGTGTAGTTACGTCTTAATCGTCAGCTTGTGTGAGCAGACCCGTTGATAGCTCGGGAGTGAGTATTATATGAGATATGAGATTGAGATAGCTTTGGCTATGTATTTGGCACTTAAGGTGCGAGATTCTTGAGTATCCGATATTATTCCAAATGATTCAACTGGTATATCAAGGATATGGATGAGTATGAAATTGATACGAGTTGATACAGGTATGTATATGAAACATAAAAGCATTGAATTGAAGAAACTTGTGAATCTCATATCTAACCTTGTGAATGAATATGTGATAGGTTTGTGGATCAATTTAATTTGTGTATATATGATAAGTTAAGTTTATTACTATACGAACTTACTAAGCTTTATAGCTTACTTGGTTTATTTTTTCCGTGTTTATAGTGATTATCGAAACTTGCTCGGAATTAAGAGCCATAGGACATCTCATCACACTATCAAGCTATCATTTTGGTACTTTTGAACTTATGTATTTGGTTATATGGCATGTATAGGACTTGTGATTAATTTGGTCTATAGTTTGGTAATAGATTTAGCTATTTGATTTGGCTTGTAAATGATGAATGCTTGGTTATGTGTATAGCCATGTAATTTGGCTTATTTTAGCATGTTTGGTGATGTATATATATATATATATGTGCAAATGGGCTTTTGATATGTTGTGTATAATTGCTATATAAATGTTTATTACCAAATAGTTGAAATTTGAGATTGGGATGTTTATTACCAAATAGTTGAAATAGATGATTTGTTAATGTGAAATAGGTATGAAATTGAATGGTTAATTGTGATACTTGTGTTTTATGGATGTTGATATTGGTATAGCATGATTTTAGGCTTCATTGAGATTGGTTGGAATGCCTATTTATGCCATGTTATATGCCATTTGATTTGTGTAGGTGAAGGCAAATTTAGGTGAGCAAGATGGCCTGGTAAATAGCCTATTTTTGTCCAAACGGGCATGTGTCTCCGGCGTGTATGACACACGATCAGGTGACATGGTCACGTGTCCCCTGGTGTTTAATTAGAAACCAAGTCAGTATGCTCCACACGCCCAGCACACGGGCGTGTGACTTGGCCGTGTGGCATAAGTCAGTATACCCTACAGTTTTGGCATCGCCTGGCACACGGGTGTGCGTGGCCATTTCGAATGGCACACGTACTGGTCACACGGGTGTGTGGTTGGCCGTGTGACCCAAGTCAGGGAGTTACACGAGGTCAGACACAGGCTGGGACACAGCCATGTGATCCCATTTTGGATCTCCACACAGCCTATGACACGAGCGTGTCTCTCACACGGCCAGGCAAAACGGGCGTGTGTCCCCTGTATTTTGAAAAATTTTCTGGGTTTCCAAAAATTTCCTGAGTTATCGGTTTAGTCCCGAACCATTTCTAATGCATGTTTTTAGCCTCGAGTGCTCATGTTAGGGACTTTATAATTGCTTGTGAATGACTTTTATTTGGAAATGATAAATGTTTGAAAAATGTATGTTCGTTTAAGTAATATGTCTGGTAATGCTGTATAACCCTATTCTGACGATGGATACGGGTTAGGGGTGTTACGAATCCATTCTAAACTCTGATCTAAAGTTAAGTACAACCCCTGAAATGAGTTAATCTTCCTGATTTGTTTTATCAATTTCATCGTTTGTGTTTTATTTTCTGTTATTTATTTTAGTATTTCTATTACACACCTTACCTGTGTCCTATGCCGGCACACGGTACGAGGCATTACCGGACTTAAATACAATCAATCATGTAAAAATTGGCCATAAAATTTGTTCTATTTAAAAACTTTCATACATGTGCTTATCGTCCCTTATATGGGCCTACGGGGCCCAAAACATACAATCGGGGTGGTTCGGGATCAAACCGTAAACATATGAAACTTTTGCAACACTTAGAAAATTTTCACACTTTGGAGAGTTACACGCCCATGTGGGTTGGCCGTGTGGGTTTCACACGCCCGTGTGGCTTGGACAAGCCCGTGTTTTCAGCCCGTGTAACTCTCTGTTTACAACGTCAGCAAACATTTAGAGTCACATGGCCAAGTTACACACCCGTGTGCTAAGGCCGTGTCCCCTACACGGCTGAGACACACGGCTGTGTCTCTGCCCGTGTGGTTAACACTTAGGCTATTTTCCAAGCCTTTATGTTACCCTTAATCCTTCACATCTTTATACACCCTAAGGGCACATATCATGACATCATTTTAATGATTTAGCATCTCATATTAAGACACATTCATAATATTAATGCCAGCCATATATGGCCAACAAGCATAATCACACCACCTCATCACAAGCATTAGAACATAGCATAGATAGATAGGTTCACAAACCATAATCAAAATAAGACACACCTCTTGGCTATATACAAATAACTCAATATAAGCCAATGCATTTGGCTAATCATAATAACACATAACATAAAGATAAGTTCCTATACCTGCCACTCACTTAAAAATGTTTAACGTATATCAATATTACAAAGGTGATGGCTTGATAGTGTGATGCTACCTCCGACGATCTCCAATCTCGAGCTAACCTGACAACACTAAAGAAAAGGAAAGGAAGGGAGTAAGTTTCATAGCTTAATAAGACCGTATGAAAAATAATAAGCAATTATCAACTTGCTTCTCAAGGTAATACAACCATATTTGTACTTTTATTTATGTTCAGGTTAAGTTATTTTCTCGAGTCATAGTCATTAAATTATTTATATCTAGAGTTACAGAACTCCAAATTACGATATGCTTATTTTCCCTAAAACTAGACCCACATATCTTCTTAACATAAAATTTTCAGAATTTTTGGTCGATCCAATTAGTACATTTTATTCTTTAAAGTAACCCCTATTTTTCTGTCGGATAGTTCCGACCTCTCTTTACTAAAAATTAATTATCTCCTCACACATAATTTTAATAATGTTCCAATTTGTTTCTTTTGAAAATAGATTCATTAATAATTCTAATCATATAAACTATAGCCCATAATTATTTTCATACAATTTTTAATGATTTTCCCAAATCAGGAGAGGGGATTTTGAAATCATTCTGACTCTGTCTCACAACAATTTAAATATTTCATAATATGAAACTCTTTTGCTTACACCGTTTCTTCTGTATGAAACTAGACTCATTAAGATTTAATTTAGTATTTTATTCAGCCTCTAACTCAATTTAAAAAAATTTTGGTGGATTTTCAAATTCACACAACTGCTGTTGACCAACACTGTTTTAGTGCAATATAATGATAACTATCGTAAGTTCACTTTCGACTAATCATGAACTCAACATTTCATGAATTCCATGCTAAAATGCACAATATAAGTTACCATGATATTGTAACAAAATTTACAATCATAATTCATACATCTTAGCTCACCAATGTCTCAACATTTCAAAGTCTCAATAATCATAAGCTTAGTGTACATACATGTACTCATCGTAATATATCATATAACCATACCTCTTTAACAAGCCCTCCTCGGGACTTTCATCACACCTATTGCATTAACCGTTGAACACTTGGAGTAATATGGGATACATGGAAAACTTGCACATAAGTTCCACATATACATACGTAGCCAAAGCTACCTCATAACATGTAACGCTCACAATGGAGCTACTCACGGGCTTGCTTATAAAAGCTATCGGTCAAGGTGTAGATACATGGGCTGCCTGCACAAGCTCTCAGATATCCGACCAACTCAAGGATTACCTAGCCACCAGCAGGACACACAAGACCATTGCCCGGAACCCAATTACATGTATCGCATCCATTATGAACTCGGACCAACTCAACGAGCTTGGATGTCTCATATATATCACAAACTTGGACCAACTCAACAAGTTCGGATTTCTCTCATATTTCATATATCACTTGTCATGGATCAATATTTTCTTGCATTTCATGTAATAATATTCTTCCATGTCATATTTCCACATCATATACACCATTCCATCAACTTTTCCAATATATTAAATCATACAATATATGAAATAATAGTAAAGAATTATAATTCAAACATAACATCACATTTTTATTATTATACGAACTTACCTCGAATGCAAATTTTGGCTAATTATTTCATTTTAGTCCATAACCTCGTACTTTTTGATTTAAGCCTGAATCTCGATTTTCTTGATCTAACATGATGAAATTCACTCATTTAGTCATTACATTAATTAAAAATTCCATAATTTATACTTTGGCAAAAAGACCATTTTACCTCTGGACTTTCACAAAAATTATGATTTTACCCCTAGGCTCGTAAATCGATTTTAATCAAATTTTCTTATTACCCAAGCCTAACCCAACCATTATTACTATTGTAGCAACTCAAAATTTCAATTATTTCATACAATTCCCATCCATTTAACAAACTTTACAAAATGGTCCACATTAGGTGTTTTCATGAAAATCCTTTCACAAAAGTTGTTTATTACACAACCATGACTTAGTTTCTTCCATAAAAATTCAACAAACAAAATAAATATTCACATGGCAAAATCCTAGACTTTCAACCATTTTACAAAAGAATTCCCCCCATTAGCTAGATTAAGCTACAAGGGTTTCAAAAATACAAAGAATATTAAAAACTAACACCAAAATGACTTACATGTGGGGGTTTATTTTGATGAAAAATTTCAAGCTTCATGGAGGTTTTCTCTTCAAATTTTTGGTGGAGAAGATGGAGAAGAAAATAGCCTTTTGTTTTAGTTTTTTAATTAATCTAGGCTTTTGTCATCAATTTACCAACTCCTACCCAAAATGTTGACTTTTCAATTTTTATATTTTATGTACAGCTATACACTTATATAATGGCTTAATTGTTCATTAAAGACCTCAACTTTTAAGTTCCATAGCTATTTCACACATTTAGCTAATAGAACACAACTTTAGCACTTTATGCGATTTTGTCCTTTTTCACCAATTAAGCATTCAAATGATAATATTTCTTAACAAAATTTTTACACCATCATACTATCATGCTATAGACCTCAAAATAATATTAAAAATAAATTTTTGTGACCTCAAATTTGTGGTCCTGAAACCATTGTTCTGACTAGGCCCTAAATCGGTATGTTACAACTCTCCCCCCTTTAGGGATTTTCATCCCCGAAAATCTTACCAGAAGAAGTTGCTTTGAACTCTCATGAAGCATTTTCACTAATTTCTCAGAAACACAAATAGATTTATCCTCGTATATTTCTTTCTAATAACCTTTGAACTTTAGCATATAGTGTTGGGACATACCATCAAAATTCTGAATTACTCTCTCAAGAACACATATACACAGCGGATCTATCAAATAAGAACTATGTACATACCGAAATGATCAAACAGATCTTCATTTGTCAAATGATCAACCACAATCAAATAGTATCCTACTTTTTAAAGAAAACGACAATTACGATACAAAATCTATGGCAAATCTATCTCACAACACACACGTATTGTTACTGACTATATTAGTCCTAAATACACTTGGTTTCTCGTCTTTTACCTATTAACAAATCGACATATGAAAACGGATCCAAAATATCATGTAACATATACAATCACTAGCACATCTAACTCACATAAATGCACATTTTAATTTTCTAAGATGAACAAGTAAGTTACCACTGAGTCTCGTATGATAAGATTCCTACATAGGCTCTGGATTCATCAGTGCGCAAGTCTTATATTGAAATAACAATAATAGCAGGAACCAGGTCCGACTTAAAATTCAACATCAAAAGTAAACTCACCCTGAACTCATTTAGGTTACCACTTGCTATCACATTTATGAGCTTCTTAGTTTCGCAAAGAAAATCTCGCTTTAGTATTTAATTTTTCTAGAATTAGACCATCACCAAATAAGATCAATCATGTATCCAACTCTCACAAAATAAACAAAATTTCCCATCTAAGCATCCATAACTATATCTGTCTCCTCGGAGATTAATCTAGAACTACTCAAAATCTTTTAATATCTCAAACCATTGACACTGTCTTAAATGTCCGATCTTTTTTTTTTGTAACATTAGATACTTTACATCATTAGGACCAAGAAGCATATAACATTCTCCACCAAACACACGAAGTCATCAAATTCACAACATAGACATTGAAGTGACCGTCTCTAAATCACCCGCCGGACAATTCTTTTACTGTAACTTTAACCATATGAGAGCATAAACCATTTCTTCACTTTATTGTATTGAAACACATTCCAATTCGTTCAACAGTGACTGAAAAATCACAAATTCTTTTCTCAATTCAGACTGAACTCAGAACCAGTGCTTTAGTTAACAATACATTTAAATATTTTTAACTTTTCTAACATGCACAGACCATTCAAACTTTCACGAACGTGATAACCTTATTAATTAGAACAACTTTAAGTAACCTCATTCGATTAGAACAACCCCAAAAGGCTTATTTCTGTATCATACTTTCTAAAATATAATTTCTTCATTCAAACTATCCATCTGTTATATACTCGTGAATGCACAAAAATTCATTACCAAACCAGAGGATACTTAAATACACATAATTCAATTCATATTTCAATTGACCATTTCACTCTGATAAAAAAAACTGAGCTGATTCACTATTGAATCATAATAAACATAGTCATAACAGACCAAGGAACATACTTTAGAGATGAGCTAGGTCAGATAACCCGCACAAATGGAACGATAAGAAACCCCAGATACAATATCATAATAGAAATTCAAGAGCATAATTCATAAGAAAATAATGATGAAGATCTGAATAATTCCTTAAGGAAAGCCAGGAGAGAGAGGAACACTACTTACCGGCTATGGGATTTCATCTTAAACAAGATATCATATTTTTCGAATATATACAAATAAGACAAAACATCATTCAGTAGATACTGAGAAATAGTCTCACACAAATTTTCACCATCAAATTTTCTTTATTCCGAACATACCAGAATAGAATCCCGAAGAGAAAGATAAAATAATACTGATAATAATCCAACTAGACTAACAGTGCTTTCATCTAACATCAGATTCAGCCAATATTCATACAATAAGATTTTCATCAGAAAGAGAACAATCATCACATATCTCTGAGGATAAAATTATATAGAATATCTAGAAGAGGCTACCATAACCTATTCACCCATAACTGTTACACATAAACATCTTTACAACTCATTTATCATTTTTTTTACCAATTATGTTGTCAAGAACCCCGTATTATCCACTTACTAATGAAAACCATTTCGGGAAAAGTTTCAGCGAACATATTTTTAGACTTCATACCCACTTAAGTCGAATAGTCGAGACTAATTTTTCTTCTTTAACCGTGACATTACATAATCTATACAGTCCCTAAAACATTATGATATTCCTTCCAAACTATTTTCACTTTCCAAATTATTCTCATCTCTGAATGCATTACTAATTATTTTACCACTGAACCTTTTTGTTTCACACTTATGATCTCATTCCACATAATTCTCATAAAAATCTTGTCACAAAAGCAACACTAGTAAGGGGGCAAGGTCGTAAGGCCTCTAACGTGACTCCTATATACACACATGTGACATAACTTTCATCATCATCATAATATAATCATGGTTAAACAATTCACTTCAGGCAAATTAACATTCATATCTACGTCACACAAAATTTCCGATTATCTTATTCAAACAAATGCGTTCATGCATACATTCTACTAATTTTGAGTAAATTCACTTGTCACATTCACTTAATCAAAAAAATTCAAGCACATAACTTCATGGGAAGATCAAACAAATATAGGTGAGCTTATCACAAAATGAACTTTCATATCATACCTCATCACGTACATATCATAAACTCTTATTCATACCTTTCCGATCTTCAACTCATCATAATGGCATTTTACCAAAATACTTTAGTACTACTATCAACTTGGTCGGATGTAGCTCGGTTGGAGAGTACCTCTATCTAAACAAGATTGTCCTCATTCGCTTCGGGAGACATCACACTATCACAAATTTGTGGCATATATAGCTAGACTCTTATACATGTTAGGTTAGTCTAAGAACCGACTAAACCATAGCTCTGATACCACTAAATGTAACACCCCTTACCCATGTCCTACACCGGTACACGATACGAGGCATTGCCGGACTTAAATATAATCAATCATGTAAAAATCGGCCATAAAATTTTGTTCTATTTAAAAACTTTCATACATGTGCTTAGCGTCTCTTATATGGGCCTACGGGGCCCAAAACATACAATCGGGGTGGTTCGGGACCAAACCATAAATATATGAAACTTTTGCAACACTTAGAAAATTTTCACACTTTGGAGAGTCACAAGCCCGTGTGAGTTGGCCGTGTGGGTTTCACACGCCTGTGTGGCTTGGACACGCTCGTGTTTTCAGCCCGTGTAACTCTCTGTTTACAACGTCAGTGAACATTTAGAGTTACACGACCAAGTCACACACCCGTGTGCTAAGGCCGTGTCCCCTACACGGCTGAGACACACGGCTGTGTCTTTGCCCTTGTGGTTAACATTTAGGTTATTTTCCAAGCCTTTATGTTACCCTTAATCCTTCACATCTTTATACACACTAAGGAAACATATCCTGACATCATTTTAATGATTTAGCATCTCATATTAAGACAAATTCATGATATTAATGCCAGCCATATATGGCCAACAAGCATAATCACACCACCTCATCACAAGCATTAGAACATAACATAGATAGATAGGTTCACAAACCATAATCAAAATAAGACACACCTCTTGGCCATATACAAATAACTCAATATAAGCCAATGCATTTGGCTAATCATAATAACACATAACATAAAGATAAGTCCCTATACATGCCACTCACTTAAAAATGTTTAACGTATATCAATATTACAAAGGTGATGGCTTGATAGTGTGATGCTACCTCCGACGATCTCCAATCCCAAGCTAACCTGACAACACTAAAGAAAAAGAAAGGAAAGGACTAAGCTTCATAGCTTAGTAAGACCGTATGAAAAATAATAAGCAATTATTAACTTGCTTCTCAAGGTAATACAACCATATTTTTACTTTTATTTATGCTCAGGTTAAGTTGTTTTCTCGAGTCACAGTCATTAAATTATTTATATCCAGAGTTATGGAACTCCAAATTAAGATCTGCTCATTTTCCCTAAAACTAGACTCACATATCTTCTTACCATAAAATTTTTAGAATTTTGGTCTAGCCAATCAGTACATTTTATTCTTTAAAGTCACCCCTATTTTGCTATCGGATAGTTCCAACCTCTCTTCACTAAAAATTAATTATCTCCTCACACAGGATTTGAATGATGTTCCTATTTCTTTCTTTTGAAAATATACTCATTAAGGATTCTAATCATGTAAACTATAACCTATAATTATTTTGGTACAATTTTTAATGATTTTCCCAAATCAGGAGAGGGGATTTCAAAATCATTCTGACTCTGTCTCACATCAATTTAAATATTTCATAATATGAAACTCTTTTGCTTACACCATTTCTTCTATATGAAACTAGACTTATTAAGCTTTAATTTAGTATTTTATTCAGCCTCTAACTCAATTTACAAAATTTTTGGTGGATTTTCAAAGTCACACAACTGCTACTGTCCAACACTATTTTAGTGCAATATAATGATAACTATCGTAAGTTCACTTTCGACTAATCATGAACTCACCATTTCATGAATTCCATGCTCAAATGCACAATATAAGTTACCATGATATTGTAACAAAATTTACAATCATAATTCATACATCTTAGCTCACCGATGTTTCAACATTTCAAAGTCTCAATAATCATAAGCTTAGTGTACATACCTGTACTCATCGTAATATATCATATAACCATACCTCTTTAACAAGAACTCCTCAGGACTTTCATCACACCTATTGCATTAACCATTGAACACTCGGAATACTATGGGATACATGGAAAACTTGCACATAAGTGCCACATATACATACGTAGCCAAAGCTACCTCATAACATGTAACGCTCACAATGGAGCTACTCACGGGCTTGCTTATAAAAGCTATCGGTCAAGGTGTAGCTACATGGGCTGCCCGCACAAGCTGTCAGATATCCGGCCAACTCAAGGATTACCTAGCCACTGGCAGGACACACAAGACCATTGCCCGGAACCCAGTTACATATAACGCATCCATTATGAACTCAGACCAACTTAACGAGCTCGGATGTCTCATATATATCACAAACTTGGACCAACTCAACAAGTTCAGATTTCTCACATATTTCATATATCACTTGTCATGGATCAACATTTTCTTGCATTTCATGTAATAATATTCTTCCATGTCATATTTCCACATCATATACACCATTCCATCAACTTTTCCAATATATTAAATCATACAATATATGAAATAATAGTAAATAATTATAATTCAAACATAACATTGCATTTTTATTATCATACAAACTTACCTCGAATGCAAATTTCAGCTAATTATTTCATTGTAGTCCATAACCTTGTACTTTTTGATTTAAGCCTGAATCTCGATTTTCTTGATCTAACATGATAAAATTCACTCATTTAATCATTACATTAATTAAAACATTCCATAATTTATACTTTGGGAAAAAGACCATTTTGCCCCTAGACTTTCACAAAAATTACGGTTTTACCTATAGGATCGTAAATCGATTTTAATCAAATTTTCTTATTACCCAAGCCTAACCCACCTTTATTACTACTGTAGCAACTCAAAATTCCAATTATTTCACACAATTCTCATCCATTTAACAAACTTTACACAATGGTCCACATTAGGTGTTTTCATGAAAATCCTTTCACAAAAGTTGTTTATTACACAACCATGACTTATTTTCTTCCATAAAAATTCAGCAAACAACATAAATATTCACATGAAAAAACCCTAGACTTTCAACCATTTTGCAAAATAATTCCCCCCATCAGCTAGATTAAGCTACAAGGGTTCCAAAAATACAAAGAATGTTAAAAACTAACACCAAAATGACTTACATGTGGGGGTTTATTTTGCTAAAAAATTTCAAGATTCATGGAGGTTTTCTCTTCAAATTTTCGGTGGTGAAGATGGAGAAGAAAATAGCCTTTTGTTTTATTTTTTTTACTAATCTAGGCTTTTGTCATCAATTTACCAACTCCTACCCAAAAAATGTTGACTTTTCAATTTTTATATTTTATGTACAGCCATACACATATATAATGGCTTAATTGTTCATTAAGGATCTCAAATTTTAAGTTCTATAGCTATTTAACACATTTAGCTAATAGAACACAACTTTAGCACTTTACGCGATTTAATCCTTTTTCACCAAATAAGCATTCAAATAATAATATTTCTTAACAAAATTTTTACACCATCATACTATCATGCCATAGACCTCAAAATAATATTAAAAATAAATTTTTGTGACCTAGGATTTGTGGTCCCGAAACTATTGTTCCGACTAGGCCCTAAATCGGGATGTTACAGTTTAGTTTTCACTATTAATCTCTTTTATGATCTGTTGTAATATAGGATTTAATTATTACTATTTATAATTTTTATTGTAAAGAGATTTTCAATAGACTTAGTCCATCCTCCATTGGGTACGATCCTTAGAATATATCTCTGTGATCCGTTGTAAACACATTACTATTTTACAATTTGTCTCATATGCTTGCAAACACCACTGATTTAATTTTATATATTTTGGTGTGATATTTTACTATAAATGATAACACATTTATAGGCAGTGAACAACATACTTGACAACGTACAGTAGTAAAACGAAAACATGTTGCTAAAGATCGAAAGTAGACAAAGACAACACAAAAAAGGTTGGGTTAGATAAAATATTTGCCTAGCGAAAAATAAAAGTTGGGATACGTTAACATTTTCCAACTTTACCTAAAAAGTCGAGATATTATTATATTTTGCCAACACCCATAAAAATTACTTAAAAGGCACAAATTTAAACGACACACAAAAAAAAAGGCAACGTAGTCAAAAAAGAGTCACCTTAGGCTTTTGATATGGAAAAACTTTTATATAGTTGAGAAAGGTATAACAAAAGTTGGCATAATGTTGGACTGGACAAACTCAACTCTTATTTAAGCGTTGCTTTATGCATGCATTTCTCAACCCTTATAGAAATAGTTGGCTAAAGTATATGTCAACAAATCTATCTTGACTCTTAGAAAAGTGTCATCCCAAAAGTATCGTCTTAGGGCTGTTTAGTTGTTGAGAATGTAACTTGATTATAAATACATAGTTCTTATATTTAAATAATTTAAATTAGAAATTAAATGTTCCAACATGAAATTAAATTATCGAGCGTAAATTTATTAATGAAAGTAAAATGTAAAGGTAAAATACTAAGAGCAAAATGCGACGACAAAAAATAAGAAAACGAACTAAAAAATTTGGTATTAATACCATAGAGCTCTATGTTTAAATTTCACTTCCTTAAAAATTACAATTTTAATTTTATATAATGTATATAATTACTTTATTAAATATATTTGAATAAAATTAATATTTAAAGCTTTTATATTTGATTGCAATAAGATATATTATTTTTAGTATTAAATTCAGGTTTGGGTTTAGGGGAATTTTGAATTTGAGTTTTTTCAAGTTCTATTTTTTCAAATTTAAACCTTTCCAAGTTTACATGTGTAACAGCCCGATTTAGACTCTAATCGGAATGGTGGTTTCGGGACTACGAATCTAAGTCAGAAAAATATTTAAAAGTTTATTTTCTGTATTTATTTTGTGTGAATTTATATCTGTGAAATTTTCGTGATTTAATTTTGTCGTTTAGGTATCCGATTAAACAAAAGGACTTAATCGCGTAAAATGAAAATTAGGTGGTAACTTGCATAAGGGCCGAATTGTTAGTGGCTTCTTAAATTGAAGCATTTATGGTGTAAATAAACCGAATTTAAGTGATATGGACAGTAGTTCCCTAGCTTATAATGGCTTTATAATTTTATTATTAAGGTTAACTTAGTAAATTAGAAATATAAGTTATTATATTAAAACATATGTTAAAATATATATATATATATATATATATATATATATATATATATATATATCATTCATTCATTCTATTCTAAGGCGACCGAATATTACAAACAAGAAAGAAAAGAAAACAAACTAGGTTCGGCCATCCTTTCAAGCTCAATCAAGGTTCGTTTTTTGTTTGGTTTTTGATCATTTCTACGTTTTTGAGATCGTTGCTTCGAGTACTACAAAACCCATGCTTGAATTTTTTATTTTGATGAATATTTTGAGTTGTGCCATTGTTGAGAGCTTGTGATTTTTGTTGTTTGATGATGAAATATGAAAGATATGTTTTAAATTAACATGTCTTGTATTAGAGTTTTGATGATTTTGAGTAATTAGAACTAAATTGTAATAATAATAATTTAAGGGACTAAAATGTGAAATAAATTAATTATATGGGTTTGTATGGCTATGGGTAATATTCGGCCTAGCTTGGGTATGGAGAAATTTTGTGTTTTGTGCAATAGGGACTAAATTATAAAAATTCTAAATGTCAGGGGTAAAATGGTAATTTTCCCATTTATGTGTTTTTAGAATAAATTGAATAAAAGTATGTTTGAATGATCTTAATTTGAATATGTTTAGATCAAGAACCAAAGAAATCAGATTTAGATCGGGGAAAAACTGAAAGTTGTCGACTAGTCGCTTCGTTCCGTTTTACATCGTCCAAAGTAAGTTTATAAGCAAATAGACGTGTTTAACTATAGCTAAATGCTAGTTATGTATGCTGTTATGAAATGTATGAATTTATATTTATTATGGCCGAATATGAAAAGGCTTGACTACTACATTTCCGAATTCGTTTCGACCAAGTTACAACGTCCGAAAGCCCCTTATGAACCTTAGGAACAGTTAGGATACATATGTCATGACATAGGATTCCGATTTATGTGTGCGAGTAAGATCATGGCATCGATATGTGATTCCGATATATGTGTGCGAGTAAGACCCTGTCAGGGACAGTGGCATCGATATGTGATTACATGTAAGACCACATCTGGGACGTTGGCATTGTACGATATGTGTGTGATTATCCGAGTGTCCTACCTAATTCCGAATGGTTCATCGGGAAAAGGTAAATTGAGTTCGAATGTGTAAATCGAGCTATATTCCAGGTATGAATTAACTTGTTACCTACTTGAGGTAAGAAGTAAACTCCTTGGCTATTTGTTACAAATCTTGTAAAATGCAAATAAAGAAAATATGTGTATGTGCATTTGGCTTTGTGAATGAGTAGTAAGTATATTGTGAATAGTCATTATATGTATGTATATATGATGAGATATATTCGGTTATATGATTAGTATGTGTATATGAAATTATATTGTGACACATGAGCTTATGTGTTTATGGTATGTGAACTAGGTTTGTGATGATTATTTGGCTGTGAAAGTTAAATGGTAAAATGATAATTTAGTTACATGGGCATTCGGCCAAAGTGATATTTAAGAATGAATGTACATATAATATGAACTTTATATGTTTGGATTTAAATGTGTTATAGTATTATAAGTTGTCTTGGTTTATTTCGGTTGATAATGTTATTGAGTTGTTTATTTGCTTATAACTTACTATGCTTCAAAAGCTTACTCTGTGTTTTTATGTGTGTTTCTATCTTATAGATTTTGGATTCAAGTTACAAGCTCGGGGATCGTCAGCAAAGTCTATCACACTATCGACCGTCTTCGGTATTTTATAAGTTACATTTTGGAACTATGGCATGTATAAGCTGGAATGTGTTTTGGGATGCTGTATTTTGGTTTATGTATAAAGGCCATGCAAAAATGGCTTAATCTCTCTGCTTGAGTATGTTTTGGTTAAAAAATGGTTTGAGCCTATTTTAGTTTTTATGCCTTATACCTTGGATGATTAGAATTTATGCTGTGTGTGTGCATAATGAGATTGGTTGATAAATGAAATGGCCATAATACATGCATAAATATGTTGGCTCAATTTGAACACGGTTTATAATAGGAAAAAGCTATATGTGAAATTTAGATTATTATGTTAGGTTAACGTGCTATAAATGAGTTGGTAATAGAGGATATATTGTAATGACCGAATATGATGAGAGATATATTGTATGTTTCTTTTAAATATGGTTCATGGAATTTGTGCCTTGAATATACATATGTATCTATAATCGATGATTGAATTATATTTTAGAAAAATATATTTTATATCATGTCTTGGTATTAAAATGTAATCGGCTATACTTTCATATGACTAGGACTTATTTTGATATATGTGTATTATTTAATATGCTTGTTTTTGGAGAATGATACAAATTTCGGTTAGCATTGAAATGATTATGAAAAGTATATAAATGTGAATAAACATTAGCCGTTTAAATTCAGTTATAATAGCAATGTATGACTATACATATATACATGTATAAGTCACGGTTATTGGTGTAATGGATTAGTTAATAGGGTGGATTAAATTTGCATTTCATATGTGTTGGATTGTTTATTAAATTGAAAATGTGACTTGTTATAAAGCTTTATTTGAGTGCGTATGGGTGTCTTTATATTTATATAACCGAATGAATTATAGTTATTATGTTACCTTGTTTAATATGATTAAGTTTATTTTATAAGTGATGGTAATGATTTAAAATAAGTTGATATGTACATTTGAATAAAAGTTGGTATGAAATGCTCAATATATTTGATTTTTAATTCGGTGATATATTTATATTTATATGAACTAGGGGTGATTATAATATTAATGTTTATATATATGTACGTGTAGTCTTGGTCTGAGTTTATATTGAAAATAAATCCTGGACTTATGATGACATGTTAATTGTGCTCTTATATATTTTATATGTATGTGTATATGTTTTTATTGTAGTTGATATGCATATGTGAAGGGCTATATAATTTCATTAGTTATTTGTAAATTTACGAATACGTACTAGTGATTTATGCTAGCTGAATAGGTAAGGAATTGATATGGGTTTTATGCATAACCTTGGGTAATGTTGGTTCTGCTTACGAAATTGGGGTTATTAATTTGTTCAGATATGACGTGAATTATTCGAGTGTAAAAAAAAACAAAATTATTCAGAATTGTGTTATGTTTAGTAATGCCTCCTAATTCCATACCGGCGACGGAAATGAGTTAAGAGTGTTACAACATGTTTTTTATGGGGGGATTCAAGCACTTTTGAATTTGAATTTTTCAAATTAGAATTTATGACATTTTGATTATGTCAATCTTTTAAGACTATTTATGAAATAAAAAAATTACTACCAGTTTACCAAATACTCACCATATATATATACTCAACATATATATATATATATATATACATATATATTATTTCAAGCAACCAAAAATCAATTAAGTCCATTGACTTAATTCGCACCCAATTGAGCAATTGAGAAAAAAAACTTAAAAATTAACTGAGAACCAATTATGTTACAACACGTGACAACCCATAATTTAGTCTTTTATTTTCTAACTAAAAATTCTATTGAAAAAAAGCATGAAAAATTCTTTAAAATATCATTAAATCATCAAAAATATATAAAAATTATTTAAAAAATTTATTATCCAACTATTGCATATTTTAGAATACATCAGCATGAAATAGTCTAACAACTATTCTCATTATCCAATAATTAATCTATTGCCAGCGTTCATTCTGATTTTAGGGGTTTAATTTTCAAATTTCGAAAGTAGTAAATGTTTACTGATTTTTTTATATATTTTTTAATAATGTATAATTTTAAAAAAATTATATTTTTATAATGTGTTAATCTTTTTAGTTTTTAGAAATATTTTATAATATTTCTAAGTTTATATACATTTTTAATATTATTAATATTATTTTTATTATTTTTATAAAATTTTTCGTAATTTATTAAAAGTTTTTAGAATTTTAATTAAGTTTTTATGAAATGTTCGTATAATTTTTTTAGAAATTTTATAAGTTTATATATATATATATATTATAATTTTTAATATTCAATATAATTTTATTTATTTTTTATAATTTTTTATATGTTTTAATAAAAAATAAAAAATTAAATAAGATATTGTCATATGTCACATTCAGATTGAGTACTTGTTAGTTGAGTTTAATGATTAATATGGTAAAAAATAGAAATTATTAACGGAGAGTCTTGATTAATTTTTTTTGTCATTGGTAAGGGTTCAATTGGATGTGATTTTAAGTGAAAAAGAATAATTGATTTTTTAATTTTTTTTATTAACTTTTAATACTTATAAACCAAACATCAAAAATACAAATATAAATTTCATTTTGATAAGAGTTAAAAAAGAAAAAGAAGAATAGGGTTAAAACCGGTTTTAAGCTTCAGTGTGATTGGGATCGAAGTTCTTCTAAACGACAAGTTGTTAGGAAATTCTAAAAGAAACAAGATTTTTTTAAGGTTTCATTGATATTTAAGTTTGATATTTTTTTATCTAATGTGGTATTTGTTTTATTTTTTTATTTAATTTAATATTTGTATTTGATAAAAGTTATATATTTTGGTACTTAAAGATAATAATGTTGAATTTTTAGTGTTCAATTCGAGTTTTAGAGTTAATTGGACGAAAATTCATAATTAGCTAAAAATATTAGCAATTAACTTTCATCAAATCAACCCTAAAACCTGAATCAAAACACATCCTATTTAATAAATTCAATACAAAATTAAACAAATTCACCGTCAACACTAAATTTAATTTATTGGCAAAGTCATTAAAAAATTTATATGGACAATTAACTTTTATCACATCAACCTTAAAATCTGAATTAAACACTAAAAAAATTAACAATGTCTCTTTTGAATACTAAAATATATAACAAATATTAAATTAAGTAAAAAATAACACAATTACTTATGTACTAAATGATATACTAATTTTTTTTCTAATTCTGGGAAAGTATGGAATAGGGAGAGGATGAGGCTAAAATGGGTAGTGCATTTGGATTAAACTCCCTTGCTAGCCTGGCCTTTGTTATATTTACTAAGCAATCTTTTTGAAAATTCTACTTTCAGAAATTTTATGTCTGGAAAATTTATATAATCGTCCAAATATTATAGGATTATTACGGTTTGCACTCATTGGGACGAAAAAAACAAATCATAAGTAGGATTGAGAATTGAAAATTCCTTTGGTTTGCTCTTCATTCCTTTGGCAAAACAATTTGTTTTAATTGTTGTTGGAACAGATATTAGGACAAGACAAATTTTTGGCAAGGTAGAACAAGATCCAAAGTAATGAGGGAAATAACATGTAAAATTTGTAAATACAATTTGGATTCACCAATTCTACTCAAATTGTTAACAAACCATTCTCCAAAATACCATATTTTACATTTAATAAAGCTCTCCAAACAATACCTTAAAGAGTGTTACAAAACTACCCAATAAAATAACAAAATATAAAAGCCAAAGACACTCAACCTCACCACCAATGTGAGGTAACTAAGCCTATTTATAGGCTGATACAAACAACGTGTTTTAATAAACTTTAAATACTCATTTAGAAGTTGAAATTATCTTATTAATTATCTTGAGCATTTATCTCACAAAAGACTTTATAAACAATCTCCCCAACAACACCAAATACTTTGAAAGATTAGCATAGTGATAAAGATGAGAATCTACAAAAGTTCAAGCTTCTCATCTTCCTCTTCAAGGTTAATCGAATAGATGGTGATCATTTTCTAATTTACTACAAAATTCTCTCACCATTTGTTGTTAAATAATATTAAACCAAGATCCATTAAAAGTCAAATATGCCAACATCCAAAACTTTGACTGCTTCATATAGTTTATTCCAATTGTTGTTTGAGCAAAAAATTAGAACAAGGTAGTCGAATATTTAATTGAAGTTAAGATTGTATTATCTAAAATTCTCAAAGATTCAACGGCGGACGATGGTGGAGATGATAGTTTGGTGGGCAATTGAAATACCTAAAAGGTTCATTTTAAAGGTCTTTATTTTAAGGTCATGAACGATATGGTGGTATATTTGCCCCTTGTATAGGGAGTCTCTTGGAGAGATAATGTAACATCCTGATTTTGGGCCTAGTCGGAATAGTGGTTTTGAGACCACAAATCTGAAATAGAAATAATTATTTTATGATTATGATGAGGTTTATGATATGATTGCATCCTTGTTTGAGAATTTCATGAAAAAATTTTATGCATAAATTGTCCAATTTGATAATTAGGACTAAATTGAATAAGTTGCAAAATACATGTTCTAGAAGCTTTGAGCATGAAATTGCCATGGATTTTTAATTAGAGGGTCTTAAATAGCAATTTGACCAATTTCTAATTTTATGGACAAAAATGGGCATGGATAGGAAAATTTTGAAAGAAATGCCTTAAAGGCATTTTTGTCATTTGGTTAATAAAAGAATAAAAAGGGAAAAATAAAGAAAAACTTAGCTCATCTTCTTCTTGTGTGTGCCGAAATTTAGAACGGCCATAGCTAGGGTTTTTCTTCAACTTTCAAGCTCAATAGTAAGTGCATCCTAACCCTGTTTTTAATATTCTTTACATTTTTGAAGTTGTCATCAATCGATCTACCTATTTTTAGCCTTATTTTGAGCTAGGGTTCATATTTAAAAATTGACTCATGTGTAACATACATGTATTTTGATGTTTAATGGAGGAATATGAATGTTTGATATGTGTTAGACAAGTTTTACTAAGTGATTTTTCATGGAAATACCTAAAAAGGACTTTTTTGTAAAAGTTGTAAAAATGAGTAGTAAAAATCTGATTTGAAGGAAAATGTGGGCTGTTATAAGCATGCGTTAAGTTCGGCTAGGCTTGGGTGACAAAGAAAATGGACATATTTCATTTTACGATCCTAGGGACTAAGTTATAAATATGTGAAAAGCTAGGGGTAAAAAGGTAATTTTGCCAAAATATGAGTTATGGACAGAATTGAAAAATGTGTGTATTGAATAAGCTAAAATTGGTATTATAGAGCAAGAAAAACGAGGAACGGACCTTGATCGGGGGAAAAACAAGGTGTATTAGATCCGTTTTTACTATTTTTGTATCGAGGTAAGTTCATATGTAAATAATGTAATGTTGTATCATGTTTTAATGCCTTATCAATGTATGAAGTTCTATATTTAATTGTTATGATGAGTGTATGAGCAACATTATGGTATATGAGAATGACATTGTGAACGAGTTTGACAAAGATATGGCATTAAGAAAATCCCATTTGAAGGAATAATTTAGGATACAATGTGACATGTCACTAGGAACTATGTGATTATGAGCTCATGAGATTATGTGTATATGTGACTATGTGAATCCGGGTGCTGGTCTTGTACGTTCTACCAGTGGCTAGGTAGCCCAGTATGTGTTGCGAGTACCTATCAGCTTGTGTGAGCAGTATGTGTAGTTACGTCCTAACTGTCAGCTTGTGTGAGTAGGCGCGTGATTAGCTCGAGAGCGAGCAATGTGTGATATGTGATATGAAGTAGCATGTGGCTACGTATGAGGCACTATGTGCAAGCTTTCCGTGTATCCAATAGTATTCCAAGTGTTCAACGGGTAAATCAGTAAGTTATGCAACAAGTCAATGATGAGGAACAATGAGAATGTGCCATTGATGATTACATGAGCTTGGTAGTACTCTTATATGGGTTATGAAAGATATATGTTAGATTATCATGTTTTGTTCTTGAATTTTGATGAAATGAGCTATTTGGGCTAATTTTTGAAAATGGGGTTTTGAAGGACTAAATTGTGAATTTAATGTGTTAATTAGACTTGTATGAAAGCCATGTATAATTGGTCAAGCTATAGTTTGGTGAATTTTGCATAATTATTATTTGGTGAAAAATGGACTAAGTTGTCAAAGTGTGAAAATGTAAGGGCTAAAGTGAAAAGTGCCCAAAATATATGTATATGGATTAACTTGAATGAAATGAATGATTGAATGGTTGAATTTGTATTGTATTAGATCAAGAACAAAGAAAATAGGACTTAGATCGGGGGAAGTCCAAAATAGTTGAATAGTCGACTCGTTTTATCCGAAATCTGTCCGAGGTAAGTCAGACTACACTTATGTGTTAAGTTGATTAACTTCTGTGTTTATAAACTGTTATCTGCATTGGACAGCCTTGAGAGCCTGATAAAAGAACGTTGCTATTGATCTGAATTATCGTGTAAGACCGTGTCTGGGACACAGGCCTCGATTTGAAATTTACGTGTAAGACCATGTCTGGGACATTGGTATCGTATCTGATTTCGTATAAGACCCTGTCTGGGATAGAGGCATCGATACTGAATTACATGTAAGACCACGTCCGAGACGTTGGCATTGTACTTGTTTATGAATATCTGTATCATTTCTGAACCATCTGATGACAAGGTATGAGTTATGAAAATGAATATGTGAAATGCATAATCTATATAGGTACGTTTGTATCGTACTTAATTTCTGAATATGAAAGACTCAGTTCTGCAAAATAGCGAATGCGAAGTAGGTTCGGAATCATGGAAATGAAAATGATATGCATACAAGCAAATGAGTATGGTTAAGTTTATGAACAACTTTGTGAAATGGCTATGAATTCTTATTGTTGTTTTGTACTATATATATATATATATATACTTTAGTAGTTAGACCAATTGTGTTTGGCTTACTAAGCTCTTTGTAGCTTACTCTGTATGATTTCTTTCTGTTTTACAGTTATTGTTGCTACTGAAGGCTCGGGATAGTCGAGGATTGTCATCACACCATCGAACTCTTTTTGGTACTTTTGGAAATGTACATATTCTTAAGTATGGCATGTATAGGCTAGAATGGGTTAGTTGATATGTATGTAAAAGTTATGCCATTTGAATTTGGCTAACAAATGATATGTTTGTGCATAGTTTTGATGTATGTTTTGAAATGTGTTATATTCTAAGCTCTTTTGGTCATCTTTGAGCATGGAATTGGCTAGAAATGTTGGTGTAATTGTTGCTTAATAATGCTTGTGAGATTGGACCCTTAATGGGTGGCAAATTGGCTTAAACCAAGCCTGCATTGTGCCACACGGTCAGGGAACACGGGCGTGCCTTGTGGCAGTGTGAAAAAGTCAATAGCTAGCTAAATTTTGCACGGTTGTGGCACACGACCGTGTCTATTGGCCATGTTGAAAAGTCAGTATAGGACCTATTTTTGGCACGGTTGGACCATATGGGCGTGTCTTTTGCTCGTGTGAGTCACACGACCTAGTCACACGGGCGTGTGACTTTGTCAGTTTTGAAAAGTTTGTTTGAGTTCTGAAAATCTTGAATGGGTTTGGTTTAATTTTGACCTTCCCTAAATGTATGTTTTAGGTCTCGTAGACTATCTTAATGGATGAATTGTGGATGAATGCAAATGTACTAATGTTATATGATATCAGTGAATCTATGTTGTTCTGCAATGATTTGTCTGTCCGGTGACTCCCCTTACCTATTCGGGCGTCAGTTACGGGATAGGGGTGTTACATTTAAATTGGTATCAAAGCTATGGTTTAGTCGGTTCTAGGACTACCATAGCGTGTGTGAGTCTAGCTATACATGCCATATGTCTGAAACTATGATAGCGTGATGAATTCTGACATTTGAAATGTGCTTTTATATAGCAATGGATCCCAATAGAGCCGTACCTGACGATGTTGAGAGTAATACGCCTACTCCCGCGCAAGGGATAGTGCAAGATGATTCTCGACCAGCTACGAGTAGCCGTGATAGCGAGGCTAAGCAAGCTTTCTATCAGATGATGAAAGATTGGTTCACCCAATATATTAGAACCAATTCGGCTATTCAACAACCTCCACCCCCGGTTAATCCTTCTCAAATTCCTGTCATGATTTCTGTGAATCCAGTTCAGTTAAGTAGACCACCAGTTGATAAGATTAGAAAGTATGGGGCTGAAGATTTCCAAGCTACAACGAATGATGATGCTGAAAGAGCCGAATTCTGGTTAAAAAAATACGAGTATTTGATGAAATGTCTCTGAATCCAGAAGAATGTGTTAAATGCGTCGTTTCACTTCTGAGAGATACGGCGTACCATTGGTGGAAAACTTTAATATCTGTGGTTCTGAGTGAACGGGTTACTTCAGTGTAACGCCCCTTTACCCGAGACCGTCGCTGGAATCGAACACAAAGCGTAACTAAACTTACCTTAAAACTTAATCAAGTTCAAACAATTTATTTTATTTCCCGCAATAAACTGTCTATCTACGTTAATGTTACTAAAAAAATCATATCTCGAGTTACGAAACTCAAAATTGAAATCCGTAAATTTTTCCTGAAACTAGACTCATATATCTACTTACTGATTTTTTTATAGAATTTTTGGTCGGTGCAATTAGTACAATTTATTAGTTAAAGTCTCCCCTGTTTCAGGTTTCGGTTAATCTGACCTCTATGCACTACAAATAAAATTTCTTCCTATAAAGAAATCTAATGATTATGCCGTTTATTTATCCTAAAAATAGACTCAATAAAAAATCTATACATATATAGTATGACTTCTAATTGTTTTTGTACAATTTATGGTGAATTTCTAAAGTCAGAATAGGGGATTCAGAAATCACTCTGACCCTGTTTCACTATCATAAAATACAACCCATTTACCTGTTTTGATTCCTCCATATGAAAATAGACTCAATAAGCTTTAATTCTATCTCTCATTCACTATCTAATTCCATTTCTACTATTTTTAGTGATTTTTCAAATCCATATCATTACTCTTGATCAATCACTTTGTTTTAAAGCTAAATTCACCCTTTTTCATGATTTCCATGGAATAACTAGCATTTAGGCATACATAAAACCAAACATGTCTTTGATTAGCCAATCTAATAGCTAACCATCATCAAGCATTTTCATACCATCCATAAGCCATATCATAATATTATACACTCAAAATGATTGCTATGCTCTACATGCCAAACTCAAAATGAAGCGTCTAGCTATACCAAAATAATTCTTGATGATAGTGTGTCTGGATCTCCGACGTGCTTTATGATCCCCGAGATAGCTTGTCAAAACTATAAAAGGGAAGGAAAATAAAGGGCTAAGCATTAAGCTTAGTAAGTTTGCAAGCAGATAAATAACAACTTTCATAGGAATTATTTTACTTATCTTTTTCCTTATCAAACATACATGAGCATTATATACTTACCTTTGTTCTTCTATCATTAGCTTATCTTACCTTTTGATGTATAACTCGTCTTACCTTACCTTACCTTGACGTTCTCTTTAAATTTTCCCCCATTGAACCACTTGGAATTCTAAGGATACACGGGTTCCTTACCACTTCCATGACTTGTCATGGTCTTACGTGGTATCCTTGCCTTATGAACTCACCAATGCCATGCTTTGGCATGGTCTTACATGGGAAATTTGCCTTATAGTAATTTATTAATGCCATGTCTTAACATGGTATCCTTGCCTTAGAACCTTACCAATGGCCATGCCTTGGCACGGGCTTATATGGTATCCTTGTAACATCCCGAAATAGGGCCTAAACGGAACAGTGGTTGCGAAACCACAAATTCGAGGTAGAAAAATTTATTTTATTATTATTTTGAGGTCTATGATATGTTTGCATGATTGTGTGAAAAGTTTGTGAAGAAATTCTATGCATAAAGTACTTAATTTGAAATTAGGGACTAAATTGAATAAATTGCAAAACTTGTGTTCTAGAAGTATTTTGCATAAAATTGAATTAGAATATTAATTAGGAGGTCTTAAATAGCAATTTGACCAATTTTAAGTTCATGGACAAAATTAGGACATGGAAGGAATTTTTGAAAGTTTAGTAGTAAGGGCATTTTGGTCATTTAGGGGTAAAATGAATTAAAAACAAAATTAAAAGCCAATTTTTGTCCATCTTCTTCATTAGGACGAAATTTCAAGGGTTCTCCATAGCTAGGGTTTGCTTCAAGCTTTCAAGCTCCATGGTAAGTGATTCCAAGCCTCGTTTTTAATGTTCTTTACGTTTTCGAAGTCCCGGTAGCTCGATAAAGCTTATGCTAGCAATAATTTAGGTTAGGGTTCATATTTGGAAAAATACCCATAGGTGAAATTTGTGTATTTTGGTGTTTTATGATAGAATATGAGGTTTTAAATTATGTTAGACAACTTGTACTACTCGGTTTTAAGCAAAAACGAGTAAAAGGACTTAATTGGTAAAAATACCTAATAGTCATAAGTGCTTGTTAGAGTATGAATTTGATGCTACCATAAAAGGGAAAAATGACCAGCATGTCATGAAACATAAGAAAATAGGCTGAAGTTTAATTTACGAGCTTTGGGGAAAAAGTGTAAATATGCAAAAGTTTAGGGGCAAAATTGTAAGTTTGCCAAAATATGATTTTGAGTCAATTTGAATAATGTGAGTCCTAATTAGACTATATTTTAAATGATAGAGCAAGGAAAACTGAAATTCGGGCTAAAATGGAGAAAATACCAAGTCGTGGGACGAAATGGTAAAAGTAGCTATTTTTGCATACGAGGTAAGTTTTGATGAAATAAATGCAATGTTCTTTTATTTTACATTATTATTGTTAATTTCAGCATTTATATACTTATTTTATGAGAATATTTAAAAAGTCGAATTAAAGTAAGTGACAGAGAAAAAGCATTAGGAAGCCCTGTTTGAACCTTAGGAATGTTAGGATATTGGGGTTGTGGGACGGGACAGGGAGAGAAATGAGCCATGTAAGTCCATATCAGTTATATGGCTTTGGAGACAGGAATGAGCCATGTAAGCCCATATTATATATATATGGCATTGGAGACAGAATAATTTATGTAAGTCCATGTCGAAGACATGGCATTGGCGAGATATTGATAGACGTGAGCGACCCAAAGTATCCTTAGTATTCCGAGTGGTTCAATGGGGCATTGTACACGTTAAATTACAAAGTGAATTATCAGCAAAAGGGAAGGTAGATTATATTTATGAATAGTGAAAGGTCAGGTAGGAAAGAAGGTAAGTAAGTAAAGAAGAAGGTAGAAAATGAGAAGTAAAGAAAGTTTATGAGGCTAGGTGACATTATTTATAATCATTCATTATCTTTGAATGTTGTAATTTATTTGCTTGTAAGCTTACTAAGCCTAGTGCTTACTCTCTTTATTTTCTTTTTCTTATAGTTTTTATCAAGCCACTCGGGGATCGAAGGAAACGTCGGAGACCCGATCACACTATCGAAGAAATCACATTGGTATAGTTAGACGTTTAGTTTTGTGTATGGCATGTATAGGAACTTGGTTTCTTTTGATATGATATGATCAATGAATGATGTGTAAATACTTGCTAGTGATTAACTAATAGAATGGCTGATGATATACATGTTTAATTGTATGTATGAATAAGTAGTAACTATCACATGAAAACTAAGAAAAATGTGAAAGTAACTTAAAAATAGATTCAAGTATCAGAAATAATGTTATTTTGAAAAATCACTAAAAATTGTAGAGACATGGTTTGATGGTGAATAATATATGAAATTAAAGATTATTATGTCTATTTTCTTATGGAATAAGCAAAACAGGTAAAGGTATTATATTTTATGAGATATCTGAGTTTTAGTGAAACAGGGTTAGAGAAAATTCTAGATCCCCTATTTCAACTTTGGAAATTCACCATAAATTGTAAAAAAATAATTAGGTGGTGTAATTTATATTTTTATAATCCTTATTGAATCTAGTTTTAATATAAACAAATGGTATAGTTATATTAATTTTTTATAGGGAGAAAAGTGGTTCGTAGTAAGTAGAGGTCAGTGCAGTCGAATTCTAAAATAGGGGTAACTTTAACTAATAAACTGTACTAATTGGCTAATTCAAAAATTCTAGAAAAAAATTATTAGATAGATATATGAGTCTAGTTTTAGGAAAAATTTACGGATCTTAATTTCAAGTTTTGAAACTCGAGAAATGAAATTTTAAGCAGCTATGACACAGAAAAATAGTTTATTCCAAAAATTAAAATAAGTGGTTTAGAGTTGTTTAAAAGGTAAGATAAGTTTAGTAACACCTCAAGCTTGACTCCGGTGATGGTTTTGAGCGTGGGGCATTACATTTATTGGTATCGAGAGCAGGTTTAGTCGGTTTCGGAATGCAGTTAGTGTGAGTAAATGTCTAGCTATACATGCCATACTGTATTTTGATAGTGTGGCGACTCACGGCGATTTTTAAATATTTTGTTTTATTGTAATGGATCCCGAAAGCGAAGCTGGTGATGATGATGTAGAAAGTAATGCGCTGCTCCGCGAAAAAGGGGTAGCGCTCACGAGAATAGGCGAGAACAGATTAATCGAGGAGGAGTGACTCGAGAAGCTCTCTTCCAAGCTTTGAATAATTGGTTTGCCGAGTCTGTTCGTTCGTACAAATCTGGTAGTTAGACCTCCACCCCCTCATGACTCTCGGAGCTACCCATGTAGCTCAAGCTTCCTGATCCACGGGTACAATGATAAGAGAAAAGCCACCAGTTGATAGAATCAAGAAACAAGGGGCGTAAGAGTTCCGAGCAACAAAACATGATGATGCGAGAAAGAGCAAAATTTTGGTTAGAAAATACTATCGAGTCTTTGATGAATTATCTTGTACACCGAGGAATGTATGAAATGTGTAATATCACTTCTTAGAGACTCAGCCTACTACTGGTGGAAGACACTTGTATCAGTTGTACCAAAGGAGAGGATCACTTGGGATTTCTTTCAGGAGGAATTTCGTAAAAAGTACATCGATCTGGGGTTTATTGACTGTAAGAGAAAGGAATTCCTGGAATTGAAACAAGGGAGCTACTGTGTTCTCCAAGATAGATTTGAGATCCGGATACTATCAGTTGCGAGTTAAAGAGTCAGATGTCCTCAAGACTGTTTTTCGGACTAGGTGAAGGTATTAAGGTTGATCCGAGCAAGATTTCAGCCATTGTTGATTGGAAGCCTCCTAGAAATGTATCAGAAGTTAGAAGTTTTCTTGGTCTTGCCGGATATTGTAGAGGGATTTTCCATGATAGCTACCAGTTGACAAGATTTCTGCGAAAGGATATCAAGTTTGAATGGATTGAGAAGTGTCAACGAGTTTTGACAAGTTAAAAGTATTATTGACTAAAGCTCCTGTTTTAGTACAACGAGAACTGTAAGGAGTTTGTGATTTTTACAAGTGATGCGTCCATGAATGGACTTGGTTGTGTACTTATGCGGGAAGGAAGGTAATTGCTTATGCCTCTAGATAGCTAAAGCCACATGAGAAGAACTATCCGATACATGATTTAGAGCTATTTGTCATTATTTTTGCGTTGAAGATTTGGAGACATCATTTTTATATAAAGTGAGAAGTGCCACATATTCACCGATCACAAAAGTTTGAAATTGAAGCAAAGAAGATGGCTAGAGTTGATTAAAGATTATGAGCTAGTGATTGATTATCACCTGGGGTATGTGTAATAGAAGAATGATGAGCTTATTCGAAAGATCTTACAGGAAGCACATAGTAGTTTTTTTGTCTATTCATCCAGGTAGTACAAAGATGTATAATGATTTGAAGAAAATGTCTGGGTGGGTAGGAATAAAAGGGACATTTGAGTTTGTTTCTAGATGTTTGATCCACATCGGTAGGTAAAGGCCGAACATCAGGTACCTTCAGTGTTTTATTGACTGTGCTAGTCCCGAGTGGAAATGGAATCAAGTTATTATAGATTTTGTGACAGGATTTGCGTTTGCAGAAAGAAAGATACAGATGGGTTGTGATTGATAAGTTAACGAAGTCGGCTCATTTTATCCCGGTTCAGTATGGATTTTTCACTTGACAAGTTGGCGAGTTGTATATTTGAGAGATAGTCGGACTACATGGGGTAGACGAGGCTACATGGGAACTCGAAGAGGCTATGTGAAAAAGCAAGACCCAAATCTCTTCATTGTAAGATTTTGGGGACGAAAAATCCTAAAGGGGGAGAAATGTAACATCCCGAAATAGGGCCTAACGGAACAGTGGTTGCGAAACCACAAATCTGAGGTAGAAAATTTTATTTTATTATTATTTTGAGGTCTATGATATTTTTGCATGATTGTGTGAAAAGTTCGTGAAGAAATTCTATGCATAAAGTACTTAATTTGAAATTAGGGACTAAATTGAATAAATTGCAAAACTTGTGTTCTAGAAGTATTTTGCATAAAATTGAATTAGAATATTAATTAAGAGGTCTTAAATAGCAATTTGACCAATTTTAAGTTCATGGACAAAATTAGGACATGGAAGGAATTTTTGAAAGTTTAGTAGTAAGGGCATTTTGGTCATTTAGGGGTAAAATGAATTAAAAACAAAATTAAAAGCCAATTTTTGTCCATCTTCTTCATTAGGACGAAATTTCAAGGGTTCTCCATAGCTAGGGTTTGTTTCAAGCTTTCAAGCTCCATGGTAAGTGATTCCAAGCCCCGTTTTTAATGTTCTTTACGTTTTCGGAGTCCCGGTAGCTCGATAAAGCTTATGTTAGCAATAATTTAAGTTAGGATTCATATTTGGTAAAATACCCATAGGTGAAATTTGTGTATTTTGGTGTTTTATGATAGAATATGAGGTTTTAAATTATGTTAGACAACTTGTACTACTCGGTTTTAAGCAAAAACGAGTAAAAGGACTTAATTGGTAAAAATACCTAATAGTCATAAGTGCTTGTTAGAGTATGAATTTGATGCTGCCATAGAAGGGACAAATGACCAGCATGTCATGAAACATAAGAAATAGGCTGAAGTTTAATTTACGAGCTTTGGGGCAAAAGTGTAAATATGCAAAAGTTTAGGGGCAAAATTGTAATTTTGCCAAAATATGATTTTGAGTCAATTTGAATAATGTGAGTCCTAATTAGACTATATTTTAAATGATAGAGCAAGGAAAACTGAAATTCAAAGCTAAAATGGAGAAAATACCAAGTCGTGACGAAATGGTAAAAGTAGCTATTTTTGCATACGAGGTAAGTTTGATAAATAAATGCAATGTTCTTTTATTTTACATTATTATTGTTAATTTCCAGCATTTATATACTTATTTTATGAGAATATTTAAAGTCGAATTAAAGCGAAGTGAGAGAAAAAGCATTAGAAGCCCCGTTTGAACCTTAGGAATGTTAGGATATTGGGGTTGACAGACAGGAGACAGTGACATGAAATGAGCCATGTAAGTCCATATCGTTATATGGCTTTGGAGACAGGAATGAGCCATGTAAGCCCATATTATATATATATGGCATTGGAGACAGGAATAATTCATGCAAGTCCATGTCGAAGACATGGCATTGGCGAGATATTGATAGACGAGAACGACCCGGTATCCTTAGTATACCGAGTGGTTCAATGGGTCATTGTACACGTTAAATTCTGATGAATTATCAGCAAAAGGGAAGGTAGATTATATTTATGAATAGTGAAAGGTCGTGTAAGAAAGAAGGTAAGTAAGCAAAGAAGAAGGTAGAAAATGAGAAGTAAAGAAAGTTTATGAGGCTAGGTGACATTATGTATAATCATTCATTATCTTTGAATGTTGTAATTTATTTGCTTGTAAGCTTACTAAGCCTAGTGCTTACTCTCTTTATTTTCTTTTTCTTATAGTTTTTATCAAGCCACTCGGGGATCGAAGGAAACGTCGGAGACCCGATCACACTATCGAAGAAATCACATTGGTATAGTTAGACGTTTAGTTTTGTGTATGGCATGTATAGGAACTTGGATTCTTTTGATATGATATGATCAATGAATGCTGTGTAAATACTTGCTAGTGATTAACTAATAGAATGGCTGATGATATACATGTTTAATTGTATGTATGAATAAGTAGTAACTATCACATGAAAACTAAGAAAAATGTGAAAGTAACTTAAAAATAGATTCAAGTATCAGAAATAATGTGATTTTGAAAAATCACTAAAAATCATAGAGACATGGTTTGATGGTGAATAATATATGAAATTAAATATTATTATGTCTATTTTCTTATGGAATAAGCAAAACAGGTAAAGGTATTATATTTTATGAGATATCTGAGTTTTAGTGAAACAGGGTTAGAGAAAATTCTAGATCCCCTGTTTCAACTTTGGAAATTCGCCATAAATTGTAAACAAATAATTATGTGGTGTAATTTATATTGTTAGAATCCTTATTGAATCTAGTTTTAATATAAACAAACGGTATAGTTATATTAATTTTTTATAGGGAGAAAAGTGGTTTGAAGTAAGTAGAGGTCAGTGCAGTCGAATTCTGAAACAGGGGTAACTTTAACTAATAAACTATACTAATTGGCTAAGTCAAAAATTCTAGAAAAAAATTAGTAGATAGATATATGAGTCTAGTTTTAGGAAAAATTTACAGATCTTAATTTTGAGTTTTGAAACTCGAGAAATTAATTTTTAAGCAGCTATGACACAGAAAAATAGTTTATTCCAAAAATTAAAATAAGTGGTTTAGAGTTGTTTAAAAGGTAAAATAAGTTTAGTAACACCTCAAGCTTGACTCCGGTGACGGTTTCGGGCATGGGGGCGTTACAATCCTTAAACCCTAATGCCATGACATTCGTATCCTACACATTCCTAAGGTTCAACCGGGACTATCTGAAATTACTTCTCCTTCAATTCATGTTGGAGTCTTCTTTGAATAATTTCATGAAATAAATATACACATGCTGGAAAATTAACAACAGTAACATAAAATAATAGAAAATTGTATTTATTTACATAAACTTACCTCGAAACAAAATACAATCAACTATATTGATTTAGTCCTCTATCTTTTTCTTTCCCCGGTCTACCTCCGTATTTTGTTCTTCTTGATCTATAATAATAAATTTAGCTTATTTAATACTCACATTTATCAAAACAGTCCTTGACTCAAACTTTGGCAAAATTACACTTTTACCCCAAAACTTTTACATATTTACACTTTTTCCCCAAGGCTCAGAAATTAAACTTCATCCTATTCTCTTATGTTTTTTGACATGCTGATCATTTTTCCCTTCTATGGCAACATCAAATTCTCACTCTAACATGTACTTATGAACATTAGGTATTTTTACCGATTATCTCGTTTTACTCGTTTTCGCTTAAAATTGCTTAGCAAAAGTTGTTTAACATAAATTCAAGCTTCATATTCTATCATAAAACATCAAAATAAACACATTTCACCTATGGGTATTTTTCCAAATACAAACCCTAAGTTAAATTATTGCTAGAATAAGCTTTAGCAAGTTATCGGGACTCCAAAAATGTAAAGAACATTAAAAACGGGGCTTGGAATCACTTACTATGGAGCTTAAGCTTGAAACAAACCCTAGCTATGGAGAACCCCTTGATATTCGTCCTAAGGAAGAAGATGAGCATATTTTGCCATCTTTTCCCCTTTTTTAATCTTTTAATTATCATATGACTAAAATACCCTTCATTAAATTTTTTTTGTTATTTCTACCTATGTTTATCTTTTTTTGTCCATGAAAATATAATGATTTAATTACCATTTAAGGACCTCTACTTCAATTGTGCACTTTAATTTAATCCTTTAACATTTAGAACTCATATTTATCAACTTTTGCAATTAGGCCCTAATATGCAAATCGGACATGCAATCACTAAAATTTCTGATCGGTACTCTAACACATGCATCTAATCACTCGGTAAATCATAAAATTTAATCGAACTAAACTTTTATATTTCAGATTCATGGTTTTGCAACCACTATTCTATTTAGGCCCTATTTTGGGATGTTACATTTCTCCCCCCTTTAGGGATTTTCGTCCCTAAAAATCTTACCTGTGAAGAGATTTGGGTACTGTTCTCACATAGCCTCTTCGGGCTCCCATGTAGCCTCGTTTATCCCATGTCTATTCCATAATACTTTCACAAGTGCAATACTTTTGTTCCTTAATTGCTTTACCTCTCGAGCTAGAACCTTTACCGGTTCTTCACCGTAAGTTATGTCTGGGTGAATCTCAACCTCTGTCTGAGAAATCACGTGTGACGGATCTGAACGATAATGACGTATCATAGACACATGAAATACATTATAAATCTTTTCTAGCTCAATCAGCAAAGCTAACCGATATGCTAATGGTTCGACTCTCTCAATCACTTCAAACGGTCCAACAAAACGTGGACTTATTTTGCCTTTCTTGCCAAATCTGAGAACTTTCTTCCACGGGGACACTTTCAAAAACACTTTGCCACCAACTTGATACTCAATCTCTTTTCTCTTCAAATCCGCATACGACCTTTGTCTGTCTGAAGCTGCTTTTAAACAATCTCTGATGACTTTTACTTTCTCTTCAGTTTCTTTGACCAAATCAACTTCGTAAATCTAATTTTCCTTAAGCTCTGTCCAATACAAAGGCGTGCGACATTTACGTCCATATAAAGCTTCATAAGGTGCCATCTTTAAACTCAACTGATAACTATTATTGTAGGAAAATTCTACTAATGGTAAGTACTTTTCCCAACTGCCTTGGAATTCTAATACACAGCATCTAAGCATATCTTCAAGTACTTGGATAACTCTCTTTGACTGACCATTGGTCTGAGGATGGAAAGCTGTACTAAAACTCAACTTTTTGCCCAAAGCTTCCTGTAACTTCTTCCAAAACCGTGAAGTAAATCTCAAATCTTTGTCTGAAATAATTGATAATGGCACTCCGTGTAATCTGACTATCTCTGAAATATACAATCGGTCAACTTGTCAAGTGAATAATCCATGCGAACGGGGATAAAGTTAACTTATCAATCACAACCCATACTGCATTTTTCTTTCTCGGTGTCAATGGCAATGCTGTCACAAAATCCATCGTAACTCGGTCCCATTTCCACTCAGGAACTAGCACAGGTTGCAATAAACCTGAAGGTACCTGATGTTCGGCTTTTACTTGCTGACAGATTAAGCATCTAGAAGCAAACTCTGAAATATCCCTTTTCATTCCTGTCCACCAGTACATTTTCTTCAAATCATTATACATCTTTTGTACTACCTGGATGAATAGATAAGGAACTACTATGTGCTTCCTGTAAAATCTTTCGAATAAGCTCATCATTCTTTGGTACACATACCCTGTCTCTGAACATCAAACAACCGTTAGAACTGATCTGAAAATTTGACTCTATATTCGACTCACACTGAGCTCTTTTGGCTAGCAACTCACTGTCATTTTTCTGAGCTTCACAAATTTCTTCAAGAAACATCGGTTTAGCTCTCAACTCAGCTACGATAAAACCATCATCTGATAAGGCTAGACTAGTATTCAAAGCTCTTAGTACAAATAAAGATTTCCTACTTAAAGCATCAGCAACAACGTTTACCTTACCTGGGTGATAATCGATCACTAGTTCATAATCTTTAATCAACTCTAGCCATCTTCTTTGCCTTAAATTCAAATCTTTTTGAGTCGTCAAATATTTCAAACTTTTGTGATAAGTGAATACTCAGCATTTCTCACCGTACAGATGATGTCTCTAGATTTTCAGCGCAAAGACAATTGCAGCTAGCTCTAAATCATGTGTTAGATAGTTTTTCTCATGTGGCTTTCGTTGTCTAGAGGCATATGCAATTACGTTTCCTTCCTGCATAAGTACACAACCAAGTCCATTCAAGGACACATCACTGTAAATCACAAACTCCTTACCTGGTTCTGGTTGTACTAAAACAGGAGCTTCAGTCAACAATGTCTTTAACTTGTCAAAACTTTGTTGGCACTTCTCAGTCCATTCAAACTTGACATCCTTTCATAGCAATCTTGTCAGTGGAGTAGCTATCATGGAAAATCCCTCTACAAATCATCTATAATATCCGGCAAAACCAAGAAAACTTCTAACTTCTGATACATTTCTATGAGGCTTCCAATCAACAATGGCTGAAATCTTGCTCAGATCAACCTTGATACATTCACCTGAGACAATATGTCCAAGAAAACCAACCTCTCTTAACCAGAATTCACTTTTGCTGAACTTGGCATACAACTGATTATCTCTTAGAATTTGTAAAACTGTTCTTAAATGCTCTACATGCTCAGTTTCATCATGAGAATAAAACAAAATATCATCAATGAACACAACTAGAAACTTGTCCAAGTACGGTCTGAAAATTTGGTTCATTAAGTCCATGAAAATGGCAGGAGCATTAGTCAAGTCGAATGGCATCACAAGGAACTCATAATGACCATACATAGTCTGGAAAGCAGTCTTCGGAATATCTGAATCTTTAACTCGCAACTGATAATATCCGGATCTCAAATCTATCTTGGAGAACACAGTGGCTCCCTTTAATTAATCAAACAAATCATCAATTCTAGGCTGTGGATACTTGTTCTTTACTGTTACCTTGTTAAGCTACCGATAATCTATGCACAATCTCATTGATCCATCTTTCTTCTTCACAAATAACACTGGTGCACCCTATGGTGAACTACTGGGTCTTGCAAAGCCTTTATCTGTTAATTCTTGCAACTGAGTTTTCAATTCTTTCAATTCTAACGGGGCCATTCAATAAGGAGCAATAGAAATGGGTGTGGTACACAGAGTCAACTCAATTCCAAACTCAACTTCTCTAACGGGAGGCAAACACAGTAGTTCTTCTAGAAACACATCGGAAACTCACATACCACAGTGCGATTCAATTTTCAATTACGAATCCTCGGTGTTCAACACAAAAGCAAGATAAGCCTCATACCCTTTTCTCAAACATTTCTGAGCAGACATAATAGAAATCATGGCAAATGAACTATCTGACTCTTCTGAATTAACCCGAAGAATTTCCCCATTTTCACATTTCAACTCAATAATTTTCTTTCCACAATTCACTATCATCATGTGTAGTCAACCAATCCATACCAAGAATCACATCAAATTCGTCAAACGGCAATAGCATGAGATCGGCCGGGAAACAGTGACCTCTAATCATCAAAGGGCAATTTCTACATACTTTATCTACTAGTACATGCTTGCCTAATGGATTTGATAGGCATACTCATATTAGGCATCAATTTCATGCAAACATATCAATGGGTCAAACCCAGATCAATTAAAGCAACAACTCTAGTATCATGAAGAGAAAATGTAACACCCCAACCCGGCCCAGACGTTATGGCTGAATCTGACATGGTACATAGAAGTTTAAAAATCCATGTTTCGTTTTATTATCTAAAAACCGACTATTGATGGGCTAACCAGAGTGAATAGAGGCTGGGCACCAGGTAGGTATCCGAAACAGAGGAGGTGAGCCATGGAGGCTACTTAAGTACCAAGCTCTTGATTGGATCCAATCCTAGACATGCCCACCACCATTGCCACACTTTGGTAAACGAGTTGAAAATTCATTTAGGTAGTTATCTTTGTTATTCCGATTATGTGTGTCGTGGTGTTATTTTGAAAGCAAGTACCATTTTGGAAACGCGTCCTAAGTCTAGCCCAATTATTATCAACCAATTTAAATAAAATAATCCCAGAAAAGAAAGAAAATAAAGTTAAATTTAAAATGGCCTTATTACAACCCGAAAATAAATAATAAATAAAGTAAACTTAGTGAAAACCAAATACTTATTCAAAAGCCCAAAAGCGATCACCGTGGCCACTCTGAATCCCCTCCGGCTCTAAGTCCCCAAATCAAGGCTCACCTGCAAGGTTAAGGAAGGGGGGTGAGTTTGGAAACTCAGTGTGCAACAAGCCCCTTTCGGAGCCCAAGTCAATATCAGTTTGCTGAGCCTAAGCCCAAAACCAATCTCAACAAATACTGGGCCGAAGCCTTTTCATATTTCATATTTCATAATTCTGGGCCGTAGCCTTAACTGTAACGGTATGGCCCGTAGGCCCATTTCAATATCACATGTAATGTTAATGAAAGAGTGAATGCAAGCCCAGTTGGGGAGACTACTCGACCCACCATCCGCTACTCTCCACCCGTACCAACCAAACTCTCCATGTGGGGAATAACTCAACCCACCCATCCATAACTCTCCACTAGCAGCATAGCTGCTTTATCATATAACTGGAGGCCTAGCCTCTTTTAATAACTGGGGCGTAAGCCCTTTTAAATAAACTCGGGCATAAGCCCTTTTCAATAAGTGGGGCATAAGCCCTTTTTGCACTTCCTCCATCCATATAAAAACCCAACCCAATGCATTTATGAATACATCATGTGCATATCATACTTGTCATGCGCATATCATACATATCATGTGAATATCATACATATCATGTGCTGTAACGCCCCGTACCCGAGACCGTCGCTGGAGTTGAATACGAGGTGTTAACAGACTTAATTCATTACTTAAACAGCTCAAACAATTTAATTTTAAAATTTTCAGACAAGCTGAAAATCTGCGTCACAGTCGCTTAAAAATTCATATCTCGAGTTAAGAAACTCGAAATTAAGATCCGTAAATTTTCTATGAAACTAAACTCATATTTATATCTACTAATTTTTTTCTAGAATTTTTGGTTGAACCAAATAATACAGTTTATTAGTTAAAATATCCCCTGTTTCAGGGTTCGACTACTCTGACCTATGTGTATTACGAATCAGATATCTCTCTATAAAAAATTTGAATGACTATGAGATTTGCTTCTATTAAAACTAGACTCAATAAGGAATCTGTAAATATAAATAAAAACTTCTAATTATTTTTGTAAAATTTATTATGAATTTTTAAAGTCAGAACAGGGGATCCAGAAATCACTCTGGCCCTGTTTCACAAAAGTTTAAATATCTCATAAAATATAATTTATATGCCTGTTTTGTTCATTCCATATGAAAATAGACTCATCAAGCTTCGATTCCATAACTTATTCATTATTTAATTCCATTTCTACTATTTTTAGTGATTTTTCAAATTCACGTCACTACTGCTGTCTGAATCTATTTTATGGTAAATTTTACCTATTTCATGGTTTCCATGGATTAGCTAGCAATTTGACATACATAACACCAAATATGATCATGATTAGCCATTCCAATGGCTAATCATTACCAAGAATTTTCATACCACTCAATAACCATATCATAAGACCATATATACAAAATGATTATAGTGCTATACATGCCATACTCAAAATATTCAAGCCATTATGCCAAGATGGTATACGGATAGTGTGAGCGAGCCTCCGACCGCTCCCGATTTACGAGTGACTTGTCAAAACTACAAGGAATGAAAAGGAGGGAGTAAGCATAAATGCTTAGTAAGTTCACATGCAAATAGCAAGTAACATAACCATATAAGCAAACATAAAATATCATTTGCATAATCATCATCAAGACATTCATGTCATATTTTCATTTATCATCTTACCACATTGTTGATATATCGAGTTTTCAACTTTGAGGGTTAAGTACATACCGCTCAAAGTATCCATCTCACAACACTTACCAATATGTCCCTTTCATCTCTAGTATTCCTTCATTTGAGTAGAACTTTACCCGTTGAACACATCGGAATATAATTCGGATACACGGATAATTTGCACATAAGTGCCATATATGTAATCAAGCAATCATGTAACCCACCCATAAGTGAACTCGGACTCAACTCAACGAGCTCGGGCGTTCGCATCCATAAGTGAACTCGGACTCAACTCAACAAGCTCGGATGCCTAGTTACATCTCTCGAACTCAGACTCAACTCAGCGAGTTCGAACATTCGCATCCATAAGTGAACTCAAACTCAACTCAACGAGCTCGGATGCCTAGTTACATCTCTCGAACTCGGACTCAACTCAACGAGTTCGAACATTCGCATCCATAAGTGAACTCGGACTCAACTCAACGAGTTCGGATGCTCAACCATCCTAGTGACATGTCACTTGTATCCTAATCTATTCCTAAGGTTCAAACGGGCTTTTTCCCTCGATCTGACATTTGCCGTCTTCCACAGAATATCGGAACCGATACTCGGTAGCAATTCATATTTATCAAGTAGTAAACATAATTTGCATATTACTCAAAGTTAACCATAAAGCATATTATTTCACGATTAAAAATCAGCATATCATATAATTAACATCAATAACTTAAAAACAACAATTATGCTACATTATTTACACATGAACTTACCTTGTATGCGAAAATTGCTACTTTTACCATTTCGTCCACAACTTGGTATTTTCCCCATTTTAGCCCGAATTTCAGTTTTCCTTGCACTATCATTTAAAATATAGTCTAATTAGGACTCACATTATTCAAATTGACCCAAAATCATATTTTGGCAAAATTACAATTTTGCCCCTAAATTTTGCATATTTACACTTTTTCCCCAAAACTCGTAAATTAAACTTCAGCCTATTTTCTTATGTTTTATGACATTCTAATCATTTTTCCCTTCTATAGCAACATCAAATTCTCACTCTAACATGTCTTATGAACATTAGGTATTTTTACCGATTATGTCATTTTACTCGTTTTTACATAAAATCACTTAGCAAAAGTTGTTTAACACAATTTCAAGCTTCATATTCTACCATAAAACATCAAAATAAACACATTTCACCTATGGGTATTTTTCCAAATATGAACCCTAGCTTAAATTATTGCTAGAATAAGCTTAATCGAGAGCTCTGGGATTCCAAAAACGTAAAGAACATTAAAGCGGGGCTTGGAATCACTTACTATTGAGCTTGGAAAGCTTGAAAACCCTAGCCATGGCTTCCCCCATGCTAATTTCGGCCTCCATGAAGAAGATGAGCAAAATTGGCTTTTAATTTTGTATTTTAATTCATTTTACCCCTAAATGACCAAAATGCCCTTACTACTAAACTTTTCAAAATTCTATCCATGTCCAATTTTTGTCCATAGACTTAGTAATTGGTAAAATTGCTCTTTAAGGACCTCTAATTAATAATCTAATTCAATTTTATGCAAAATACTTCTAGAACACAAGTTTTGCAATTTATTCAATTTAGTCCCTAATTTCAAATTAAGCACTTTATGCATAGAATTTCTTCACGAACTTTTCACACAATCATGCAAACATATCATAGACCTCAAAATAATAATAAAATAAATTTTTCTACCTCAGATTTGTGGTTTCGCAACCACTATTCCGTTTAGGCCCTATTTCGGGATGTTACATGTGCATATCATATCAATCATGTATATCAAAATCTCATACATCAAATTCATAACTAAACCCTAGGGGTATAATGGTCATTTTTACCTAGGGGCAAAATAGTCATTTTCATATGATAAAGGTAATTTCATAATTTTACCAAGTATTAGGGTTTTCCATGTTCATTAACAGTTACTATCAATTCATAGGTTTTATACCGCGTTTCTGGCCCATTTTTAGCGAAACCGAGTTATTGGGCTTAAAACCTCTAATGGGCCCTACATAGCCGATTTTGTCATCTAGGCCCATTTAGCCCATAATCCATAATGGTGTCAACAGTCTTAACACGCAATTTAAAAGGTTTTCATTTTCTACCAAATTTACCCAAATGGGCCCGAAAGCCCATTGGGCCTGATTTTAACCCCTCGAGGCCCAACTTACCGTGAATGCCAAAAATCATGCTCTTACCTTTTCCAACGTTCCTGATCATCAACTTAGAGGATCTAATTAACCAATGAGCGTTTGCTTGCTCACAAGTCCTCGAAATGCCAGAATTTCGGCATTTCGACTTTTCGACAAATATCGAGTTAAGCTACGAAAGAAGGTTCGTTACACACCTATTTTGTGACGTTTGCTAACAAAATCTCCCACGACAACCTACAATTAATCACCATCATTCTTAGTTTACAGTTCATGCTTAATCAAACCCAACATCCACCTTACCATATTCGGCCAAAGAACCCCTAATAGCCATAGATCACTTACCTTCGCAAGGTCCGATGATTCGATCCAAGTTTATCCAAACCGATACTCCAAGCCTTGCTGCTCCTCCAAAATTGTCTATATCACCAACATACATTCACAATCAAATCCGTTAACCACACAGTCCAAGTCAGTCACTTGCCCACAAGGGCAAAACAGCCATTTAACACCCTAAGGGCAAAATGGTAATTTTACCCACAAGGGTATCTCGGTAATTCTACCCTACAGGGGTATTTCGGTAACTCTACAAACCAGGGGTATTTTGGTAACTCTACAAACCAGAGGTATTTTGGTAATTTTACAAACCAGGGGTATTTTGGTAATTTTGTAAATCGAGGGTAAAACGGTAATTCTATAAATCGAGGGTACTTTGGTAATTTTACAAGTTGAGGGTATTTTAGTAATTTGGTGAACTAAAGTATTCTAAACAGGGATAACAATACGAGTGGGACTAAAGCCCTCTCTCGGCCCAAATGGGCCCACATGCTCGTGTGGCCCTTTTAGCCTAAATCTAGCTACAGATACGAGATTCACCTAGCCTAGTCCAATATTTACTACACAACCAAACAACTTATCCAATTGGGCCCGTAGGCCCATTAGGCCCGCATGGCCCCTTTCGGCCCATTGCGGCCCGAAGTAGCCATCCTACAGCTAGATTAGTGAGAAATACACACCTGATAGAAGACTGGAGTTAACCCACACTTCGAGCACTCTTATCCTACGCCCAGCCCAAACGAGCACGCCATAAAGCGAAAGGGATCAGCCAAGAAAAGTACCTTTACTCTCCTCATGGTTCTCTCTATTTAAAGCCAGCTCCACATCCACTCTTATGTTAGCTTGCCGATGTGGATCCCTCCATCATCAGAGTTTAAATTCAACACCAACTCTTGCCGCCCCCTGTTAGCAAAATAAATGCTCTTTGCTTGCCATGAGTTTCGAACCCTGGACCTCCTTGCCAACTTCATGACGCTACCTTCATGCCTCTTATGTGGCACTACTTTGCCACTAGACCACAAGGCTTTTTGTGTCACAACTTCTCCAACAATATTCTTAAGGCCTACCTACTACACCCAAGGTTTGATTCACCTTAAACCAAAATTTTTGCTAGAGTCCAGGTTTGAACCCAAGACTTCTCCAACACTTCTCAGCACACTTAACCACTAAAACAAGCCTTCATTAATGAAATTTACAACGAAATATTATAAACTGCCTTCAACCGCTCCCATGCTCAAGGCCCAAAACTTCTAGGCCCAAATTCAGGGTGTTACAGAAAATGTACCCATAATCACATCGGGGGAGGATGCCTCTTCGCGTGCACGAATAGCATAGGTTCTCGCAGGTGCTCTAACATCTGGCCTCATTGCCGAATCTCTAGATGCACCTCTATTACTTGCCCCAGCTCCCGGATTTCTCGGTGGTCTGTCTCTAACAGGAGCGTTACCCAATCTTTCACTCGGTATCACTTCTCTTTTAATCATCTTAGGATATTCTCGAATAAAATGGTCTGGTGCACCACATCGGAAACAACCTGTCTCAGTTGCTCGACACTAACCTGGGTAACGTCGACCACATCGGGGGCACTCTGGTCTATCAGGCTGAACACTGCCAACACTTGCAATCGAAGTGGTCTGAGTTCTCAGACTCATAAATCTTCTGCCTCTGTTTCGGCCAGAATATCCAGCTGAAAAATTAGATCTAGTAGAGAACTCTCTAGGCCTCTTGGATGTAGACTGAAATGACTTGCTCATTGGTCTTTTCCTAGTGTCTTGCGTCTCAATTTCAACTTTGCCCTTTTTTTTTTAATAGCTCCTCTGCCTTACAGGCTCTCTCAACTAGGACAACAAATTCTTTTATTTCCAGAACACCAACCGACAATCGTATATCATCATTAAGCCCATCCTCAAATCTTCTACACATAATAGCCTCAGAGACACACACTCTCGAGCATAGTTCTTTGAGTCTAACAAACTCGCGTTCATATTCAGTCACTGTCATATTACCCTGTTTCAACTCTAGAAACTCTTTTCTTTTCTGGTCGACAAATCTCTGACTGATGTACTTTTTACAAAATTCCTCCAGAAAGAAATCCCAAGTGACTCTCTCTTTCGGTACAACTGATACAAGGGTCTTTCACCAATGGTAGGACGAATCTCTAAGAAGTGATACAACACATTTTATACATTCCTCAGGTGTGCAGGATAACTTATCAAAGACTCTGATAGTATTCTCGAGCCAAAATTCTGCCTTTTCTGCATCATCATCTTTTGTAGCTCGAAACTCTTCGGCTCCTTGTTTTTTGAGTTTATCAACTGGTGGCTTTTCTCTTATAACTGTACCTGTGACTGGGGAAGCTACATGGGTGGTTTGAGGATCATGAGGGGGTGGAGGACTAACAGCCGAATTCATACGAACGAACTCGGTAAACCATTCATTCATATCTTGGAAGAAGGCTTCTCGAGCCCCTTCTCCCTGACTAACTGTAGCGGGCCTTTCATTACGATCTGGTGGCGTCGTCCCTTCTGCGGGAGTAGGCGCGTTACTCTCTACCTCATCTACACCAACTTGCTCGGGATCCATAACTATATTAAAAAAAACATTTCAAAATCATCAGGAGCCATCACACTATCAACATATAAGTATGGCATGTATAGCTAGGCTCTTACTCATACTAAATATTCTGAGAACCGACTAAAACTAAGCTCTGATACCAATAAATGTAATGCCCCTTACCCAAGACCGTCGCCCAAAATCAAGCACGAGGCGTTACTAAACTTACCTTACAACTTAATCAAGTTTAAACAATTTATTTTATTTCCCGCAATAAACTATCCGTCTGCGTTAAAGTTGCTAAAAAAATTATATCTCGAGTTACGAAACTCAAAATTGAAATCTGTAAATTTTCTCTAAAACTAGACTCATATATCTACTTACTAATTTTTTTATAGAATTTTTGGTCGGTCCAATTAGTACAGTTTATTAGTTAAAGTCTCCCCTGTTTCAGAGTTTGGCTAATCTGACCTCTATGCACTACTCATCAAATTTCTTCTTATAAAGAAATCCAATGATTATTCCATTTATTTCTCTTAAAAACAGACTCAATAAGGAATCTATACATATATATTATGACTTATAATTGTTTTTTTACAATTTATGGTGAATTTCTAAATTCAAAACAGGGGATTCAGAAATCACTCTGACCTTGTTTCACTATCATAAAATACAACTCATTTACCTGTTTTGATTCCTCCGTATGAAAATAGACTCAATAAGCTTTAATTCTATCTCTCATTCACTATCTAAGTCCATTTTTACTATTTTTAGCGATTTTTCAAATCCACGTCATTGCTACTGACCAATACTGTTTTAAAGCTAAATTCACCATTTTTCATGATTTCCATGGAATAACTAGCATTTAGGCATACATAAAACCAAACATGTCTTTGATTAGCCAATCCAATAGCTAACCATCATCAAGCATTTTCATACCATCCATAAGCCATATCATAATATTATACACTCAAAATGATTGCTATGCTATATATGCCATACTCAAAATGAAGCGTCTAGCTATACCAAAATAATTCTTGATGATAGTGTGTCCGGATCTCCGACGTGCTTTATGATCCCTGAGATAGCTTGTCAAAACTATAAAAGAGAAGGAAAATAAAAGGGTAACGATTAAGCTTAGTAAGTTTGCAAGCAAATAAATAACAACTTTCATAAGAATTATTTTACTTATCTTTTTCCTTATCAAACATACATGAGCATTATATACTTACCTTTGTTCTTCTATAATTAGCTTATCTTACCTTTTGATGTATAACTCGTCTTACCTTACCTTACCTTGATGTTCTCTTTAAATTTTCCCCTGTTGAACCACTTGGAATACTAAGGATACACAGGTACCTTAACATTGCCATGACTAGTCATGGTCTTACGTGGTATCCTTGCCTTATGAACTCACCAATGCCATGCTTTGGCATGGTCTTACATGGGACCTTTGCCTCATAGTAACTTATTAATGCCATGTCTTAACATGGTATCCTTGCCTTAGAACCTTACCAATGGCCATGCCTTGGCACGGGCTTACATGGTATCCTTAAACCCTAAAGTCATGACATTCGTATCCTACACATTCTTAATGTTCAACAGGGACTATCTGAAATTACTTCTCCTTCAATTCATGTTGGAGTCTTCTTTGAATAATTTCATGAAATAAATATACATATGCTGGAAAATTAACAACAGTAACATAAAATAATAGAAAATTGTATTTATTTACTGCAAACTTACCTCGAAACAAAATACAATCAACTATATCGATTTAGTCCTCTATCTTTTTCTTTCCCCAGTCTACCTCCGTATTTTGTTCTTCTTGATCTATAATAATAAATTTAGCTTATTTAATACTCACATTTATCAAAACAGTCCTTAACTCAAACTTTGGCAAAATTACACTTTTTCCCCAAAACTTTTACATATTTACACTTTTTCCCCAAGGCTCGGAAATTAAACTTCATCCTATTTTCTTATGTTTTATGACATGCTGATCATTTTTCCCTTCTATGGTGACATCAAATTCTCACTCTAACATGTACTTATGAACATTTTTACCGATTATGTCGTTTTACTCGTTTTCGCTTAAAATTGCTTAGCAAAAGTTGTTTAACATAAATTCAAGCTTCATATTCTATCATAAAACATCAAAATAAACGCATTTCACCTATGGGTATTTTTCCAAATACAAACCCTAAGTTAAATTATTGCTAGAATAAGCTTAGGCAAGTTAACGGGACTCTAAAAACGTAAAGAACATTAAAAACGGGGCTTGGAATCACTTACTATGGAGCTTGGAAGCTTGAAACAAACCCTAGATATGGAGAACCCCTTGATGTTCGTCCTAAGGAAGAAGATGAGCATATTTTGCCATCTGTTTCCCTTTTTTAATCTTTTAATTATCATATGACTAAAATACCCTTCATTAAATTTTTTTTGTTATTTCTACCTATGTTTATCTTTTTTTGTCCATGAAAATATAATGATCTAATTACCATTTAAGGACCTCTACTTCAATTATGCACTTCAATTTAATCCTTTAACATTTAGAACTCATATTTATCAACTTTTGCAATTAGGCCCTAATATGCAAATCGGACATACAATCACTGAAATTTCTGATCGATACTCTAACACATGCATCTAATCGCTCGGTAAATCATAAAATTTAATCAAACTAAACTTTTCTACTTTAGATTTGTGGTTTTGCAACCACTGTTCCGTTTAGGCCCTATTTCGGGATGTTACAATTTGGATTTCTTCCAAGTTGAATTTCGAAAGAAATACATTAGTCCGAGATTCATTGATCAGAAATGTAAAGGGTTTCTCGAGCCTAAACAGGGTCATATGTCTGTTATTGAATATGAACGGGAATTTATGAGATTGAGTCAGTATGCTCGGGAATGTGTATCTAATGGAGCAATAATGTGTAAAAGGTTTGAGGATGGACTAAATGAAGATATTCGTCTGCTAGTCGAGATTTTAGAGATTAAAGAAATGGTGGTGTAACACCCTTCACCCGTATCTGACTCCGGAACAAGGTTCGAGGCGTTACCGGACTTAAACATTCACAAACATATAAAATCGGGTCACAAAGTTACGCTTTAAAATTAAAACTTGCAAACCACAATAAATAAAGACCACATCTCACGGCCATGTACAAAAGCTCAATGTAGGCCAATACGTAAACAAAATCATAATAATAATACATGACATGAAATAAACTTCTTATACATGCCACTCACATGAAAACATTTAACATATACTAGCCAATACTCCAAGGGTAATGGCTTGATAGTGTGATGCTGCCTCCGACGATCTCCAACCCCCGAGCTGACTGACGACAAACTAAAAATAAATGAAAAGAAGGAAGTAAGCTTTACGCTTAGTAAGCAAGTACATAAATAATGAATAAAGAATTTAGTATGATTACATAATAACTCAAGTGTATCTACTTTTAATTTCACTATTTATTCCACTTTGGTCAAGCTGTCTCTCCTGCGTCATGTTCACTAAATAAATCATAACTCGAGTTACGAAACTCGAAATCCAATTCCGTAAATTTTCCTTGAAAATAGACTCATATATCTATTCACTAATTTTTTTCTAGAATTTTTTATCAAGCCAATTAGTACAGTTTATTAGTTAAAATTTCCCCTGTTACACAACTCGACTGATCTGACCTCTGTTCACTACGAATTTAATTTCTCCCAGTATACAATTCAAATAATCATGAAACCTGTTTCATTTAAAACTAGACTCAATAATGAATTTATGCATATAAACTATATTTCTTAATTTGTTTTGTACAATTTTTAATGATTTTTCAAAGCTGGAACAGGGGATCACATAGTCATTCTGAGCAAGTCACACACAATTATAAATATCTCAAAATATAGAATTCCTTTACTTGCTCTGTTTCTTTTATATGAAAATAGACTCATCAAGCTTTAATTTCACATCTCATTCAGCCTCTATTTAAATTCCTACTATTTTTGGTGAGTTTTCAAAATCACGTCACTGCTACTGTCCCACAACAGTTTTAGTGCTAATTCACTCTTTCACACTTTCTTTGTATTAACCTCATTTTAACATACATATCACAATTCATTTTCACTATATTTCATACATTACAAGTATAGGTCCATAATTACATTGTCACCGTAAAGCCATCCCGTTGAACAATTCGGATCAATTCCCGATACTTGATGGTTTCAGCACACAGCTCCACCATCATATTTCATATAATTCGGCTCTCTTGTACACATGGTGAACACTTAGTACCACCCATGTGACCTAGCCAATTTATCTCGTAGCTCTCTTGTCTACATGGTGTCCTTCACCTGGAACCACGCATGCGACCTAGCTACATATATCCCGTAGCTCTCTTGTCTACATGGGATACTTCCCGTATCACACATGTGACCTAGCTACATTTATCTCTCTCCCGTAGCTCTCTTGTCTACATGGGATACTTCTCGTATCACACATGTGACCTAGCTACTACATAATATCGTGTAGCTTTCTTGTACACATGATGTGCACTCGGCATCATACATGTGACCTAGCTACACTCCATCTATATTATTCAATTCTTAGAATGTTCAACCGGATTTCTCTCTCTATTACTTATTTCCATTCTTCCAATAATCAATTTATGCTTCAAAATCGGCTAAAATATATATAATAGGCTGAAATATAAAAATGTAAATGAAGTTAATGTATTATTTACATACAAACTTACCTCGGTGCAAAATATAGAAATTTTGCAATTTAGTCCAAAACATTTTCCTTTCCCCGTTCGAGATCGATTCCACGCCTTTCTTGATCTATAATATCACATTTAGCCTAATAATTAATCACACTATTCATGTGGGTCTAAAAATCATATTTTTACAAATTTGCATTTTGACCCCTAAACTTTTGCATATTTGCACTTTTGCCCCAAGACTCGAAAATTAAACTTCATCCTATTTCCTTGTGTTTTATGACATACTGATCATTTTCCCCTTCTATGGAAACATCAAATTCTCACTCTAACACATAGTTATGAACAATAGATATTTTTATCGATTATGCCGCTTTACTCGTTTTTACGAAAAATCACTTAGCAAAAGTTGTTTAACACAATTTCAAGCTTCATATTCTACCATAAAACATCAAAATAAACACATTTCACCTATGGGTATTTTTCCAAATATGAACCCTAGCTTAAATAATTGCTAGAATAAGCTTAATCGAGCTACCGGGATTCCAAAAACGTAAAGAACATTAAAAACGGGGCTTGGAATCACTTACTATTGAGCTTGGAAAGCTTGAAAACCCTAGCCATAGCCTCCCCCATGCTAATTTCGGCCTCCATGAAGAAGATGAGCAAAATTGGCTTTTAATTTTGTATTTTAATTCATTTTACCCCTAAATGACCAAAATGCCCTTACTACTAAACTTTCAAAAATTCCTTCCATATCCTAATTTTGTCCATGAACTTAAAATTGGTCAAATTTCTATTTAAGACCTCCTAATTAATATTTGAAAGCAATTTCATACTAGAAACTTCTAGAATGCAAGTTTTACAACTTATTCAATTTAGCCCCTAACTTCAAATTAAGCACTTTATGCATTGAATTTCTTCACGAAATTTTCACGAAATCATGAAATCATATCATAAACCTCAAAATAATTATAAAATAATTATAAAACAATTATTTCTATCTCAAATTTGTGGTCACGAAACCACTATTCCGATTAGGCCTTGATTCGGGTTGTCACAGGTGGTGCTTGTTGAGCGAGCTTGTAAGGCTAAAGAATTAAGCAAAGAGAAAAGAAAAGCTGATTTTGAAGCGCGAGATGTTAGAAAGAGATCTTCGAGTAAATCATTTCAGTCTGGGTCAAAGAAATTTCGAGATGATCAGAACCGTTCAAATACTAATGTAGGACATTCGAACCGAGATCGAGCTAGATTGTATTCGAGCACCAGAGCTCCTGTTACTTCTGTTGCAAGTGTTGGAAATGTCCAATCTGAGAGACCTGAATGTAAACACTGTTGTAAAAGACATCCGGGAAATTATAGATTGAATGATCGAGCCTATTTTTGATGTGGATCCCTAGATCATTTTATAAGAGATTGTTCTGAACCTGCTGAGTAAGAGAATGTGCAGAATCCGAGACCGAGTAACACCTCAGCTAGAGGTAGATCTTCCAGAAACACGAGAAATACAAGTGGTGATCAAAGAACTACTAGAGACACTGCTGTTAGATTTGAGGCCAGAGCACCTGCCAGAGCCTACGCTATCCGAGCTCGTGAGGAAGCTTCATCTCCAGACGTAATTACTAGTATTTTCACTCTTTATGATACTTCTGTGATTGCATTAATAGACCCTGGATCAACGCATTCTTATATCTGTATGAATTTAGTGCACAGTAAGACTTTGCCTGTAGAGTCTACTAAATTTATAGTTAAAGTATCGAACCCTTTAGGCAAAAGTGTTTTAGTTGAATAAGTCTGCAAGAACTGCCTGTTATTGATTCAAGATATCTATTTTTCTACTGATCTGATACTATTGCCTTTTGACAAATTTGATATAAATCTGGGAATGGACTGGTTAACTTTGCACGATGCTATTGTGAACTGCAAGTGAAAAGTCATTGACTTAAGGTGTAAGAATGATGAGATAATTCAAATTGAGTCTAGTGATCTGAATGGACTACCGGCTGTGATATCTGTAATGAAAGCACAGAACTATGTAAAGAAAGGTTGTGAAGCCTATTTAGCTTATGTGTTAGACTCGAAAGAGAGTGATAAGAAAATTGAATTAGTGCCTGTTGCCTGTGAATTTTTTGATGTGTTTCCTGAAGAACTACCTAGGTTTGCCTCTGATTTGAGAAGTCGAGTTTGGTATTGAATTGGTACCTGGTACTACTCCGATATCGATAGCTCCGTACAGAATGGCTCTGGCTGAACTAAAAGAATTGAAATCTCAGTTGCAAGAATTGACAGATAGGGGATTTGCTAGACCGAGTTTTTCACCATGGGGTGCTCCTGTTCTGTTTGTGAAAAAGAAAGATGGCACAATAAGAATGTGTATTGATTATCGCCAGCTTAACAAAGTAACCGTAAAGGACAAATACCCTTTGCCCAAGATCGATGACTTATTCGATCAGTTGAAAGGTGCTACTGTGTTTTCAAAGATAGATTTGAGATCGGGATATTATTAGTTGCGAGTAAAGGACTCTGACATTCCGAAAACTACTTTTAGAACAAGGTACGGGCATTATGAATTTTTAGTTATGCCTTTTGGATTGATGAATGCACCTGCTATTTTTATGGATTTAATGAATAGAATTTTCAGATCGTATTTAGATCAATTTGTTGTTGTATTTATTGATGACATATTGATTTATTCACGAGATGAATCTGAACATGCCAAGCATTTGAGAATAGTGTTGCAGACATTGCAAGATAAACAGTTGTATGCCAAGTTCAGTAAGTGTGAATTCTGGTTGCAAGAAGTTGGTTTTCTGGGCCATATTGTGCCAGCCTCTGGAATCTGAGTTGATCCGAGCAAAATTTCAGCTATTGTGGATTAGAAACCTCTGAGAAATGTATATGAAGTCCGTAGTTTTCTGGGACTTGCTGGTTACTATAGAAGGTTTGTAAAAGGTTTCTCGATGATTGCGACTCCATTGACAAAGTTACTTCAGAAAGATGTAAAGTTTGAGTGGTCAGAAAAGTGTCAGAACAGTTTCGATCAGTTGAAAGCTTTGTTGACCGAAGCTCCGATATTAGTACAACCTGAATCAAGAAAAGAATTTTGTAATTTACAGCGATGCTTCGTTGATTGGTCTGGGATGTGTCCTGATGCAAGAAGGTAAAGTCATTGCTTATGCTTCGAGACAGCTGAAGCCACATGAAAAGAACTATCCGACACACGATCTTAAGTTGGTTGCTATTGTGTTTGCCTTGAAAATCTGGCGTCACTACCTGTTTGGTGAGAAATGTCATGTGTTTTCTGATCATAAAAGTCTAAAGTTTTTAATGACGCAAAAAGATTTGAATCTGAGGCAGAGAAGAAGATGGTTAGAATTGTTGAAAGACTACGAGCTAGTTATTGATTTTCATCAGGGCAAAGCAAATGTAGTAGCGGATGCTTTGAGTCGAAAATCTTTGTCTGCATTACGTGCGATGAATGCTCATTTAGCATTGTCTGATAATACGCTAGTTTGTGCCGAACTGAAAGTAAAACCCTTGTTTATAAAATAGATCTGTGAGGCTCAGAAATCTGACAATGAATTGATAGCAAAATGAGCTCTATATGATTCTGAATTCTGGGTTGATAATAATGATTGTTTGAAATTCAGGAATAGAATTTGTGTTCCGAGGAATCCAGAGTTAATTCAGATGATTTTGAGTGAGGCTCACAGTAGTAAATTTTCAATACATCCGGGGAGTACGAAAATGTATAATGACTTGAAACAACTATACTGGTAGCCGGGAATGAAAAGAGATATTTCTGATTTTGTTTCTAAATGTTTGGTCTGTCAGTAAATTAAAGCTGAACATCAAGTACCATCAGGTCTGTTGCAACCGATTATGATTCCGGAGTGAAAACGGGATCGTGTGACTATGGATTTTGTTTCGGGTTTGCCCCTGTCTCCGAGAAAGAAAGATTCGATTTGGGTTGTAGTTGACAGATTAATGAAATCAACTCACTTTATTCCGGTATGATCTGATTTCTCACTTGATAAGTTAGTTGAGCTTTGTATTTCTGATATTGTTAGACTACATGGTGTACCATTGTCAATTGTGTCAGACAGAGATCCGAGATTTACTCGCGATTCTGGAAGAGTTTGCAAGATGCTTTAGGTACTAAATTGCATTTCAGTACTGCTTTTCATCCGTAAACATATGGTCAATCTGAGCGAATTATTCAGATACTCGAGGATATGTTGAGATGTTGCATTCTTGAGTTCGAAGATTCCTGGGAACAATATCTACCTTTGATTGAATTTGCTTATAATAATAGCTTTCAATCCAGGATTAAAATGGCACCATATGAAGCCTTATACGGTAGAAAGTGTAGAACTCCGTTATACTGGTCTGAGCTCATTGAGAATAAGATTTATGGTGTTGATCTGATAAAAGAAATAGAACAGAAAGTGAGAATAATCCGAGATAGTTTGAAAGCTGCTTCTGATCGTCAGAAATCTTATGCGGATTTAAAACGAAAGGATATCAAATATTAGATAGGTGATAAAGTATTTTTGAAGGTATCTCCGTGGAAGAAACTGTTCCGATTTGGTAAAAAGGGCAAGTTGAGCCCGAGATTCATCAGACCGTATGAAATCATTGAACGAGTTGGGCCAGTTGCTTATAGATTGAGACTACCATCTGAGTTAGAAAAGATTCACAATGTATTTCATGTATCGATGCTTCGACGATACAGATCTGATCCTTTGCATGTAATTTCTCCGTCTGATATTGAAATTCATTCAGATATGACTTATGAAGAAAAGTCGATTCGAATTCTGTCTCGTGAGATTGAAGAATTATGTAATAAGAGAATTCTGTTAGTTAAAGTACTGAGGCATAGACACGGAGTAGAAGAGAGCCTGAGAATGCAATGAAACAACAATATCCGAATCTATTTAACGGTAAGATTTTTGAGGATGAAAATCCCTAAGGGGGAGAATTGTAACAGTCCGATTTTGACCCTAGTTGGAATAGTGGTTTCAAAACCACAAATCTGAGTGTGAAAAATATATTAATATTATTTTTTGTGTCTGTGATATGTGAATTTACATCCATGAAATTTCTGTGATTTAATTTGTCTGTTTCTGTGCTTAATTATGAAAAAGGATTAAATCGCGAAAAGTGTGAAAGTTGAGTGCTAGATGATAAAGCATCTTTTTGGCTTGGCTTTTATAATCAAGGTCCTTAAGATGCAAATAGACCATTGCTATATTAAATAGACAATGTTGGACATGTATTAGGTGAATGGATAATTATATAACAAAGGGCAAAATGGGAAAAATGATTATTTAAGTTATAATAATAAAATGAAAACATGAAAGTGGATGTACTTTCACCTTGTTCAGCAGAATTTGGGAGAAAGAAGAAGCCATTAAAGCTTCAAAACTTTCGGCCCTTGCATGAGTAAATAGGTTAGTCCATTTCTCTTGGTTTTTGATAATTTATGCGTTTCTGTGATCGTTGCTTTGTGTTCTTCAAAACCCATGTCTAAATTTCTATTTTTGTTGAAGATTATGAAATATGCCATTAATGATTACATGAGCTTGGTAGTGCTCTTATATGGGTTATGAAAGATATATGTTAGATTATCATGTTTTGTTCTTGAATTTTGATGAAATGAGTTATTTGGGCTAATTTGTGAAAATGGGGTCTTGAAGGATAAATTGTGAATTTAACGTGTTAATTGGACTTGTATGGAAGCCATGCATAATTGGTCAAGCTATAGTTTTGGTGAATTTTGCATAATTGTGATTTGGTGAAAAATGGACTAAGTTGTCAAAGTGTGAAAACGTAAGGGTTAAAGTGAAAAGTGCCCAAAATATATGTATATGGATTAACTTGAATGAAATGAATGATTAAATGGTTGAATTTGTATTGTATTAGATCAAGAACAAAGAAAATCAGACTTAGATCGAGGGAAGTCCAAAATAGTTGAATAGTCGACTCGTTTTATCCGAAATCTGTCCGAGGTAAGTCAGACTACACTTATGTGTTAAGTTGATTAACTTTTTTGTTTATAAACTATTATCTGCATTGGACGGCCTTGAGAGCCTGATAAAAGAATGTTGGTGTTGATCTGAATTATCGTGTAAGACCGTGTCTGAGACACAGGCCTCGATTTGAAATTTACATGTAAGACAATGTCCGGGACATCGGCATCGTATCTGATTTCATATAAGACCCTGTCTGGGATAGAGGCATCGATACTGAATTACATGTAAGACCACGTCCGCGACGTTGGCATTGTACCTGTTTATGAATATCTATATCGTTTCTGAACCATTTGATGACAAGGTATGAGTTATGAAAATGAATATGTGAAATGCATAATCTATATAGGTACGTTTGTATCGTACTTAATTTCTGAATATGAAAGACTCAGTTCTACGAAATAGCGAATGTGAAGTAGGTTCGGAATCATGGAAATGAAAATTATTTGCATACAAGCACATGAGTATGGTTAAGTTTATGAACAACTTTGTGAAATGGCTATGAATTCTTATTGTTGTTCTGTACTATATATATATATACTTTAGTAGTTAGACCAATTGTGTTTAGCTTACTAAGCTCTTTGTAGCTTACTCTGTATGATTTCTGTCTGTTTTATAGTTATCGTTGCTACTGAAGGCTCGGGATGGTCGAGGATTTTCATCACACCATTGAACTCTTTTTGGTACTTTTGAAAATATACATATTCTTAAGTATGGCATGTATAGGCTAGAATGGGTTAGTTGATATGTATGTAAAAGTTATGCCATTCGAATTTGGCTAACAAATGATATGTTTGTGCATAGTTTTGATGTATGTTTTGAAATGTGTTATATTCTAAGGTGTTTTGGTCATCTTTGAGCATGGAATTGGTTAAAAATGTTGGTGTAATTGTTGCTTAATAATGCTTGTGAGATTGGACCCTTAATAGGTGGCAAATTGGCTTAAACCAAGCCTGCATTGTGCCACACGGTCAGGGAACACGGGTGTGCCTTGTGGCAGTGTGAAAAAGTCAGTAGCTAGCTAAATTTTGCACAGTCATGGCACACGGTCGTGTCTCTTGGCTGTGTTGAAAAGTCAGTATAGGACCTATTTTTGGCACCGTTGGACCACATGGGCGTGTCTTTTGCTCGTGTGAGTCACACGGCCTAGTCACACGGGCGTGTGACTTTGTCAGTTTTGAAAAGTTTGTTTAAGTTCTGAAAATCTTGAATGGGTTCAGTTTAGTTCCGACCTTCCCTAAATGTATGTTTTAGGTATCATAGACTATCTTAATGGATGAATTGTGGATGAATGCAAATGTACTAATGTTAGATGATATCGATGGATCTATGTTGTTCTGTAATGATGTGTCTGTCCGGTGACTTCCCTTACCTATTTCGACGTCGGTTATGGGATAGGGGTGTTACATATAGTGTCACCAAGCTAGCTCAGGGATCAAAGGACGTCGGAGTCTCGATCACACAATCAATTAGACATTTGGGTATAGTTATTCTCAACATTTTGAGTATGGCATGTATAGGAGACTTGGTCATTTTGTTATGTGTCATTTTGAATAGCCAAATTGTGTTGGCTCATGATGGTATTATGATTCATTTTGTATAAGGCCATGAGATGTGGCTTATATTTGCTTCTCGGGTTGTAACCCTAATTATTTATGCATCCATGCAATGTGTTTAGGCTTTGTGTTGTGGTTGATGGCTACTTGTTGGTAATGGATGTGATAAATGGAACATATGCTTAATGAATGAATTAGGACTAATAGGTATGACCATAACTATGGTATAATTGAGTAGATTGAAGGTAGGTTTATAAGAATGAATAAATATGAAATTGGTGTGGAATGCCGTATGAAAGCATAATGGTTTGAGTGTGTGATATGTTGACATTACACAGTCATGGATTAATCATGATTGTGAGTATTTGAGTGACTAAATATGCTATGTTGCATGTAATCAAAAAGGTATAAGTGAGTGAGAATTTAAGGGTGGCAAATAGCTTGGAAAATATCCTTAAAGCTGTCCACACGGGTAGACACACGGGCATGCATCTAGGCCATGTGTGACACACGGTCTGCCCCATGAGCGTGTGATCTGGCTGTGTGCCCCCTGCACCCTAATTAGGTAAAAAAGAATGCTCAGTAGTAAACACACGGGTAGAGACACAGCCATGTGTCTCAGCCGTGTGAAGGACACGACCTTAGGACTTGGACGTGTGCCCAGGCCGTGTGAAGTCTGCACTTAATTTTTGGAATTTAATTCACCACACGGCCTAGCACATGAGCATGTGACTTGGCCGTGTGACCCAAATGTGTTGATTACGTCATAAACAGAGAGTTACACGGGCTGAGGACACGGGCGTGTGTGTGACCACACGGCCTACCCACACTGGCTTTTGACCCTGTTTCCCTGAAAAAAATTTTAAGTTTTCCAAATGTTTTCAAAGTCTTGGTTTAGTTTTGAACCACTCCTAATGTATGTTTTGGGCCTCGTAGGCCCGTAATAGGGATGATATGCATATGTATAAATGGTTTTAAATTGGATAAAACTTTATGGCTCGGTTTTGTATGTTTGCTTACGTTTAAGTTTGGTAATGCCTTAAACCCTGCCCCGACGTCGGATACGGGTAAGGGGTGTTACAGATAAGGTCTTAGGCAGAGGGACTGATGGATTTGGTGGTGAAGAGGTGTTTGAAATTTTTGAAGGTGACATAGTGAAGTATTTGGTAAACGAAATACCGACTATTAGTTTTTCTAAAAGGATTCAATAGATTTTGGCGAAAGACATGGCATCCACAATGGTGGTAAAACTTCTAGCAAAATAGGATTCATAGTTTATGGAAATTGACTCATTCGTTCCAATTCATAGACGTTGATAATGGTTTTTTTTTGTAAAGTTTCATAATCGTGATGATTATGAAATAGTACTCACCCAGCTACCGTCGATAATGCTTGGCCACTATCTCACTGTGCAACCATGGTCCCCGAAGTTTTGTGTAATACCCCTAAACTGTACTCGTTGTCGAAACAAGGTTTTAGAGTATTACCAAAATATTTAGAACATTTTATAGATAATTTATCTAGATTACTATTCATTTACCGAAATCAATCAAAATGTCCCTTGTTTGGACCCTTAAGGTCCAATACAAGCATTAGAATCAAATCGGGACTAAATCGAAAACTCATAAATTTTTTTGTGAAATTTCAAAATTTTTCCAAGGTAGCAAGGCTCACATGCCCGTGTGGTTAGGTCATGTACCACACACGCTCGTGTCCCTAACTCGTGTAACTCTCTAACTTTTAAGGTATGAAGAAATTCAAGTCACACGCCCGTGTGCTAGGCCGTGTGGTGAATTTTATTTTTGAAATTTAGGTGCATTTTTCACATGGTCGTGTAACATGCCCGTGTGCCCAATTTTGAGCATTCTGTTTCTCATTTTTAAGATGCAGGGGACACACGGCCGGACCACATGCCCATTGGGCAAGCCGTGTGTCTACCCGTATGGACAAAATAAGGTCATTTCCTAGCCTCATTTGTCACCCAAAACTTACCATTTTCCTGCACCAAAACTCACAAGCATATATTCTTTACTCTAACTTTATTAAGATGCTTGTAATCGATGCATAATCTTAACGATCCATCTTTCTTCTTTACAAACAATACCGATGCACCCGATGGGGAAAAGTTAGGTTGGGCAAATCTTCTATCAATAAACTCTTTCAATTCAGCAGGAGTCATTCTATATGGTGCTATGGATATCGGCGTCGTCCCAGGCACAAGGTCTATGGAAATTCCACCTCTCTAGCTGGAGGTAAACCAGGTAGTTCTTCTGGAAATACCTCAGGAAACTCACAAACAATCGACACCGACTGGATTTTCAACTTTGATACTTTGGTACCTAGTACAATAGCAAGATAAGCCTCATACCCCTTTTTAATATATCTCTGTGCTGATATTGCTTAAATCACATTAGACAACCCATATAGTTTCTCAGATTCAACCTAAAGTAACTTACCATTCTGACACTTTAATACAATGTATTTATGCTTACAATTCGCCACTGCATCATGTTGGGTTAACCAATCCATTACCAATATTACATCAAATTCATCAAAGGGTAACAACATCAAATTAGCTGGAAAATAGTAACCCTCTATCATCAATGGGCAATTTTTACATATTTTATCCACTGTAACATGTTGACCCAAGGGGTTTGAAACTTTAACAAAAAATTCGGTGAATTCAACAATCATATTTTAACAGATACAAATTTTGTGCATATATATGAGTGCGTAGAACTAGGATCAATCAAAGCAATAATATCAGTATTAAGTAGAGAGAATGTACTAGTGATAACATCCGGTGATGAAGCATCTTCCTTTGCACGTATTGCATATGATCTTGTAAGAGCCTGAGTCTCAAATTTAGCTGTTGAATCTTTTGCAGCACTACGACTACCACCGACATTTCTAGAATACCATGGTGGTCTGCCCCTCGACACAAGATTACTCGACTTTAGAGTCTGTTCAATGTCTTTCTCAACCCTTTTCGGGCAATCCTTAAGAAAATGGTTGAGAGAACCACACTTAAAGCAAGCCCCACTTCTCATCTGGCACTCACCAAAATGTAATTTCTTACAAACATTGCATCATTGTTTGGGGTTTCCAACACTCCCAACACTGGTTGTTAAGGGAGATGAAGGCCTCGGGCTGTTGCGTTTAGAACTTCGCTCCTTTCCCGAATACTCCCTTAATGTAGCAAAATCCTCATGATAATTCTTTGATTTCTTTGAAACAAATGATTGCGTCTTGCTCATAAATCTTTTACTCATAACTCGAGCTTCCCTTTCCGCTTGCCTCTTTTCTTTGCTTAATTCCTCAGCTTTGTGTGCTCGTTCAGCTAACACCATGAATTCTCTTAATTCTAGAATTCCAATAAACAGCTTGATATCTTATTTAGCCCTTCTTCAAATCGTTTGCACATTTTGGCTTTAGTCTAAACTTATTCACTAGCATACTTGCTCAATTTAACAAATTCTCTTTCATACTCGAACACTGTCATATTTCCCTGTTTGAGCTGTAGAAATTCCTTCTTTTTCTAGTCCAAGAAGCTCTAACTAATATACTTCTTTTTAAACTCTATTTGGAAAAATTCTCAAGTAATATTTTCTCTTGGTACCACAGAAGATATGGTTTTCCACTAATGGTAGGGTGTATTTTTCAACAATGATACCACACATTTTAGACATTCGGTTGGTGCACATGATAACTCATCTAGAACCCGAATAGTATTTTTCAGCCAGAACTCAGCCCTCAATGGATCATCATCGATCGTAGGCCTAAATTCTTCAGCCATATGTTTTCTGATTTTATCTACTGGAGTCTTACCAATTTTAACAGGTCTAGCATCCTATGGCGTTTTATCATGTTGTGAAGCAGGTGGGGGAGGTCATTGAACAACAGGGTTTGTCCTCATATATTCACTAAACCATTCATCCATCAATTAAAAGAAGGCTAATTTTTCTGCCTCACTTCGGCCTTCAAATATAGGCCTTCTACTACCACTAGATGCAGCTCGCTGCATAGAAGCTTGAGCAGCGCTCTCAGCTTTCTCAGTCTCGGCTCTAGCTAGGCTGGAAGACATTACTATATGAAAATATATTTAAAAGTGGTTAGGAGTTATATAATGGCATGTATAGCTAGACTCTTGCTTACCACGTTAGTCTGAGAATCGACTAAACCGTAGCTCTGATACCACTAAATGTAACACCCCTAACTCGTGCTCGTCGTCAAAACAAGGTTTCAGATTATTATGAGAACATTTTACAGATAATTTATACAGATTACTATTATTTAATGAAATCAATCAAAACGTCCCTTACTTGGACCCTTGAGGTCTAATACGAGCATTAGAATCAAATCAGGGCTAAATCAGAAACTCATAAAATTTTTCGCGGCATTTTAAAAATTGAATAAGGTTGCAGGGCTCACAAGCCCGTGTGGTCTAGGGATACGCTCGTGTGGTTAGGCCGTGTACCACACACGCCCATGTCCCTAACTCATGTAACTCTTTGAATTTTAAGGCATGAAGAAATTAAAGTCATACGGTCAAGTCACACGTCTGTGTGCTAAGCCGTGCTGCGAATTTTATTTTTAAAATTTAGGTGCAGTTTTCACATGACCGTGTAACACACCCGTGTCTCTGCCCGTGTGCCCAATTCTGAGCATTCTGTTTCTCATTTTTAAGATGCAGGGGACACACGGCCAGACCACATGCCCATGGGGCAAGCCGTGTATCATACATAGCCAAGACACACGCCCGTGTGGACAAAATAAGGTCATTTCCAAGCCTCATTTGTCACCCAAAACTTATCATTTTCCTTCACAAAAACTCACAAGCATATATTCACCAATCCAACATCATATTCATACAAAATTTGACATTAATCATATGGTATTATCTTATGCATCAATGGATATAAATTTACTTTTATCATAAACTATTATGCTAACATAAGTCCAACAAACTAACACATAAAAAGCATTTATGTGATTAACAAAATATTACTTCAAAAATAGCCAAACTTAGACCATCACTAGCCACTCCAATGGCTAGATTACGAAACAACAATTCCAAGCCTTCATTGGCCAAATAAGCTTATACATGCCATTATACCCAAATTAGATTTCTATTTATGCCAAAATGTGATAATGGATAGTGTGATGGCTGCTCCGACTGACTTCCAACCTTTGCGAGCTTTTGAGCACTATAAAATAATGAAAATAAACGGAGTAAGCATTTTATGCTTAGTAAGTTCGTATAACAGAAAATAAACTTACCGTTCATATTTATTAATACGAGTAAACATAAAAATACATTCCACCAATTTTGGGTAAGTTACCTAAACATATACACTTATCCAAACAAGTTAGTCACATAACTTCACATGAATATCAAGTAAACATAGATAAGCTCATCCCATTACAAACTTCCATTAATTTTACTTTTCCACACTTCAAAAATCTTTTCCGTCTAACTATTGAAATCTCAATGGATGTTCAGTTATATACAGATGTGCAAAAGCACCTATTAGGGTACCTAATAAAATGAACACTCTTGAGCCATACATTTTACAGTAGGACTACTAGTCCAGGCTAAATCCTATCCGTAGCATATGCTCTAGAGAGCTTAATATGGATTATCCATTCGGGCTAAATCCAATTTGTAATCTAAACTCAAGAGGGATTACATTAGAATTACCCGTCCGGGCTAAATTCCATCTACAACATATGCACTATTATTCTTAACCCATCGAAATTCAATGTTCGATCGAAACATGATAATTTGTGCATATTACACAACTTAGGACTATTTCGTTATGTATATATCATCTCATACATCAACACAATGATACAATTCGATTCAAGCAAGTTAACATACATATTTAAGTTACACAAACTTACCTTGAAAATTGTTCGTATTTGAATGTCAACTAATCTGAAACCTTTTGCTTTCCTCGATCTAGTTTCGTTGTTGGTCTTTTCGGATCTATATGGATAAATTTAAATATTAATCTATCACATTTCATTTACATTTGCATTCTATTATATCCTAGGTAAAATTACCATTTTACCCCTATCTTTCTCAAAATTTTCGATTTCGTCCCTAGGCTCGGAAAATAAAATTCATGAAATTTAACCATCTTTCCAAGCCTAGCTAAAATTTATATATTACACTTACAACACATACATTTCACAAATTTTAGAATTTTCCATGGGTTTTACCACTTTTCATTTTAGTCCTTAAATCAAGTTTTCATCAAAAATTGCTTAGTAAAAGTTGTTTATCTATGAATAAATTTTCATTTTCTATCATAAATTTCTAATTTTCAGCGTATTCATCCATGACCCAAATTTCATACCTTGATAAATTTTCAAATAAATCCCCTAAACAGAGAGATTAGGCTATCCTGATTCCAAAAATATAGAAATTACTAAAAGCGGGACTTGATTTCATACCTTATTAAGATTGAAAATTCTTCTTCTTCTCTCCTAGGGTTTCTATAGAAATATTTGGGGAAGATGGTACGAAATTGTTTTCCTTTTCATTTAATTAAATTATCATTTAATAACTTTCATCTTTCCAATTTAGTCCTTAGCCTTTTCTAATTTTTCCATGGATGAGTCATTAAAATATCTACTAACTACTTTTCAATGGTCTAATTACCATATAAGGACCTTAAGTTTTGAATTCCATAGCTATTTGATACCTACAGCTACTAGAGTCCAACTTTTGCATTATATGCAATTTACTTCTTTCCCTAATTGAACACATAATCGGTAAAATTTTCGTACCAAAATTTTCATGTGGTCGTTCTATCATGATACCAACCATAAAATAAAATAAAACAAATTTTTATTTTTGGTTCGGATTTGTGGTCCCGAAACCACTGTTCTTATCTCACCAAAAATGGGTTGTTACAAATCTCCCCCTTAAAGATTTTCGTCCTCAAAAATCTTACCAATAAAAAGATTTGAATATTACTTCCTCATAGCATCCTCTGGTTCCCAGGTAGCTTCCTCAATACCATGTCATTGCCAATGAAATTTTACTAAAGCTACCTTTTTATTTCTTAACTCTTTTGTTTCCCGAGCTAAGATTTTGATTGGTTCTTCACCATATGTCATATCAGGCTAAATCTAAATTTTTGCTAGAGTAATAACGTGTGAAGGATCCGATCGATACCGTCGTAACACGGAAACATGAAACACATTATGAATTTTATCAAGCTCCTGTGGTAATGTTAACCGATGTGCAACAGGCCCAATTCTTTCAATGATCTCATATGGCTCGATGAACCGTGGACTCAGTTTTCCTTTACGACCAAATCGGAGAACCAAGGTGACACTTTCAAGAATACTTTATCACCAACCTAAAATTCTATCTCTTTCCATTTTAAATCGGCATAAGACTTTTGACGGTCTGTGGCCGCTTTCAAACTGGCCCTAATTATCTTTACCTTTTCTTTGGTTTCTCGGATCAAGTCAACTCTGTGTATCTTTTTCTCACTTAACTCTGGCCAATACAATGGGGTTCTACATTTACGACCAAATAGAGCCTCATGCGGCGCCATTCTAATACAGGACTGATAACTGTATAGTAAGCAAATTCAATCAAAGACAAGTATTTTTCCCAGTTACCTCCAAATTCAAGTATACAACACCGAATAATATCTTCTAAAATATGTATCACACGTTCAAATTTTCCATCTGTTTGAGGATGGAATGCGATACTAAAGTGTAAACGAGTGCCCAAAGCTTCTTGCAACTTACTCCAAAATCGAGATGTAAACTGGGGGTCTCTATCTAAAATAAAGAAGACAGGCACTCCATGCAATCTGGCAACCTCAGAGACATATAATTCAGCCAATCTATCCAATGAAAAATTTATACGTACCGGGATAAAGTGTGCAGACTTTGTTAAACAATCGACACTTACCCAGACGGCATCTTTCTTTTTTGATGATAAAGGTAATCCCATTACAAAGTCCATGGTAACTCTTTCCCATTTCCATTCTGATATTGTAATTGGCCGCAAAAATCCTGAAGGTACTTGGTGTTCAGCCTTCACTTGCTGACATATCAAACACTTCAATACAAATTCAGAAATATCCCGTTTCATTCCCGGCCACCAGTACATCTTTTTCAAGTCACTATACATCTTATTACTACCAGGACGGATAGACATGTTACCATTATGAGCTTCATTCAAAATCTGATGTACTAGTTCTGAACTTTTTGATACACATACTCTGCCTCTAAATAATAAACAACCATCGGTCCTAATCTGAAATTCTGAGTCAAGAGTTGATTCACTTTGTATCCGTTTTGCTTGCAACTTACTATCATTTTTCTGAGCTTCAGAGATCTGTTGCAAAAACGTTGATCTAACTTTTAACTCAACTATGAGTGAACCATCATCAAATAAATACAAGTGGGTGTTCAATGCCCGTAAGGCAAATAAGGATTTTCGGCTCAAGGCATTTGCCACTATATTAGCTTTCCATGGATGGTAATCAATAACGAGATCATAATCTTTCAATAATTCCAACCACCTACATTGTCTCAAATTCAGTTCTTTCTGTGTCATTAAATACTTCAGACTTTTATGATCCATAAACATGTGACAGTTTTCACCAAAAAGATAATGTCATCATATTTTCAGTGTAAAAACAATAGCTGCTGATTCAAGATCATGTGCCAGGTAATTTCTTTCATGCAGTTTTAGCTGCCTAGATGCATAAGCCACTACTTTACCATCTTGTATCAATACACATCCTAAACCATTCAATAAGGCATCGCTGTAAACTATAAATTCCTTACCCAGTTCAGGTTGGACTAATATGGGCGCTTCCGTCAATAAAGCTTTCAATCTATCAAAACTTTGTTGGCACTTATTAGTCCACTCAAATTTATCTTTTTTTGTAACAATCGAGCCATCGGAGAAGCTATCATCCAAAACCCCTTAACAAATCTCTGATAATGTCCTACTAGTCCCAGAAAACTTCTGACTTCTAAAATATTCTTTGATGGCTTTTAACTTACAATAGCTGAAATTTTGTTCGAATCCATCTGAATACCCTCTGTAGATGCAACATGTCCAAGGAAACTAACTTCCCGTAGCCAGGATTCACATTTACTAAATTTAGCATACAGTTGTTTCTCACGCAGAGTTTGCAATATAATTCTCAGGTGCTCAGCATGCTCATTTACATCCTGAGAGTAAACTAGAATATCATCAAATCCACAAAACTGTCGGGGCATTACTTAATCCGAATGGCATCACCAAAAACTTATAGTGCCCGTTTCTGGTTCTGAAAGCTATCTTTGGCACGTCTGATTCTTTTACTTGTAGCTGATAGTAACCAGATCGTAGATCAATTTTCAAAAATACAATGGCACCTTTTAATTGATCAAACAAGTCATTTATATGAGACAATGGGTATTTATTCTTTACTCTGACTTTATTAAGCTGTCTATAATAGATGCATAATCTCAATGATCCATCTTTCTTCTTTACAAAAAATACCGGTGCACCCCATGGTGAAAAGCTGGGTCGAGCAAATCCTCTATCAATCAACTCTTGCAACTATACCTTCAGCTCTTTCAATTCAGCAAGAGTCACTCTATATGGTGTTATTGATATCGGCGTCGTCCCTGGCACAAGGTCTATAGAAAATTCCACCACGATAGCTGGAGGTAAACCAAGTAGTTCTTTTGGAAATACCTCAGGAAACTCACAAACAATCGGCACCGATTGGATTTTCAACTTTGATACTGTGGTATCCAATATAATAGCAAGAAAGCCTCATACCCCTTTTTAATATATCTCTGTGTTGATATTGTTGAAATCACATTAGACAACCCATCCAGTTTCTCAGATTCAACCTAAAGTAACTTACCATTTTGACACTTCAATACAATGTATTTATGCTTACAATTCACCAGTGCATCATGTTGGGTTAATCAATCCATTCCCAATATTAAATCAAATTCATCAAAGGGTAACAACATCAAATTAGCCGGAAAATAATAACCCTCTGTCATCAATGGGCAATTTTTATAAATTTTATCCACCGTAACATGCTAACCCAAAGGATTTGAAGCTTTAACCACAAATTTTGTGAATTCAACAATCATATTTTAAACAGACACAAATTTTGTGCATATATATGAGTGTGTGGAATCAAGATCAATCAAAGCAATAATATCAGTATCAAGTGATAGAATGTACCAGTGATAACATCTAGTGCTGAAGCATCTTCTTTTGCATGTATTGTATATGTTCTTGCTAGTGCCCGAGCCTCGAATTTAGCTGTTGAATCTTTTGTAGCACTACAACTACCACCAAAATTTTTAGAATACCATGGTGGTCTACCTGTCGAGACAGGATTACTTGGCTTTGGGGTCTGTTCAATGTCTTTCTCAACCCTTTCTGGGCAATCCTTAAGAAAATGGTCGAAAGAGCCACACTTAAAGCAAGCCCCACTTCTCATCTGGTACTCACCGAAATCTAATTTATTACAGATATTGCATCGTGGTTTGGGTTTTCTAACACTACCAACACTGGTTGTTAAGGGAGACGAATACCTTGGGTTGGTGCGTTTAGAACTTCATTCCTTTCCCGAATACTCCCTTGATGTAACAAAAAGCTCATGATAATTCTTCGATTTCTTTGAAGCAGATAATTACGTCTTGCTCATAAATCTTTTGCTCGTAACTTGAGCTTCCCTTTTCGCTTGCTTCTTTTTTTTACTTAATTCCTCGACCTTGTGTGCTCGTTCAGCTAACACCACGAATTCTCTTAATTCTAGAATTCCAATTAACAGCTTGATATCTCCATTTAGCCCTTCTTAAAATCGTTTGCACATTTTGGCTTCAGTGTAAACCCATTCACTAGCATACTTGCTCAATCTAACAAATTCTCATTCATACTCGGACACTGTCATATTTCCCTGTTCTCACTCTACAAATTCTTTCTTTTTCTGGTCCAAAAATCTCTGACTAATATACTTCTTTTTAAACTCTATTAGGAAAAATTCCCATGTAATATTTTCTCTTGGTACCACAGAAGATATGGTTTGCCACCAATGGTAGGTTGTGTCTTTCAACAGATACCGCACATTTCAGACATTCGGGTGGTGTACATAATAATAACTCATCTAGAACCCAAATTGTATTTTCCAATGAACTCGGCCTCTTTGGATCGTCATCGTACGTAGCCCTAAATTCTTCAACCCTATTTTTTCTGATTTTATCTACTAGAGCCTTACCAATTCTAACAGGTCTAGCATCCTGTGGCATTTCATCATGTTGTGAATCAGGTAGGGGAGGTCGTTGAATAGTAGGGTTTGTCCTTATATATTCACTAAACCATTCATCCATCAAATCAAGGAAGGCTACTTTTGCCGCCTCACTTCGGCCCTCAGATACGGGCCTTCTACTACCACTAGATGCGGCTCATTTGCACGAAGCTAAGTAGCACTCTCTCGGCTTCCTCGTCTAAAGCTCTAGCTTGGTTGGAAGACATTACTATATGAAAATACATTTAAAAATGGTCAGGAGATATCACACTATCTTACTTTATATAATGGCATGTATAGATAGACTCGTACTTGCCACGTTAGTCCGAGAATCGACTAAATCGAAGCTCTGATACCACTAAATGTAACACTACTAACCCATATTCATCGTTGAGACAGGGTTTCAGAGTATTACCAAAACATTTAGAACATTTTACAAATAACTTATGCAGATTACTATTCATTTACAAAAATCAATCAAAGTGTCTCTTACTTGGACCCTAAAGGTCTAATACGAGCATTAGAATCAAATCGGGACTAAATCAAAAACTCATAAAAATTTTCGCGGTATTTCAAAAATTTTTGAAGGTTGCAGGGTTCACACGCCCGTATGGTCTAGGGACACGCCCGTGTGGTTAGGCTGTGTACCACACATGCCCGTGTACCTAACCCGTGTAACTCTATGACTTTTAAGGCGTAAAGAAATTGAAGTCACATGGCCAAGTCACACGCCCGTGTGCTAGGCCATGTGGCGAATTTTATTTTCGAAATTTAGGTGCAGGTTTCACACAACTGTGCAACACGCCCGTGTCTCCACCTGTGTGCCAAATTTTAAGCATTCTGTTTCTCATTTTTAAGATGCAGGGGACACATGGCCGGACCACATGCCCATAGAGCAAGCCGTGTGTCACACACGGCCAAGACACACGCCCGTGTGCCTATCCGTGTGGACAAAATAAGGTCATTTCCTAACCTCATTTGTCACCCAAAACTATTCACCAATCCAACATCATGTTGACACAAAATTTGACATTAATTATATGGTATTATCTTATGCATCAATGGATATAAATTTACTATTATCATAAACTATTATGCTAACATAAGTCCAATTATCTAACACATAAAAAGCACTTATGTGATTAACAAAATATCACTTCAAAAATAGCCAAACTTAGACCATCCCTAGCCACTCCAATGGCTAGATTACAAAACAATAATTTCAAGCCTTCATTGGCCAAGTAAGCTTATACATGCCATTATACCCAAATGAGATTTCTATTTATACCAAAATGTGATAATGGATAGTGTGATGACTGCTCCGACCGACTTCCAACCTTCGCGAGCTTTTGAGCACTATAAAATAGTGAAAATAAACGGAGTAAGCATTTTATGCTTAGTAAGTTCATATAACGGAAAATAAACTTACCAGTCATATTTATTAATACAAGCAAACATAAAAATACAATCCACCAATTTTAGGTAAGTTACCTAAACATATACACTTATCCAAACAAGTTAGTCACATAATCTCACATGAATATCAAGAAAATATAGATAAGCTCATCCCATTACAAACTTCCATTAATTTCACTTTTCTACACTTCAAAAGATTTTTCCGTCGAACTATTGAAATCTCAATGGATGTTCAAGTAATATACACATGTGCAAAAGTACCTATTAGGGTACATAATAAAAGGCACACTCTTGAGCCGTAAATTTTGCAGTAGGGTTACCAGTCCAGGCTAAATCCTATCCATAGAATATGCTCTAGAGAGTTTAATATGGATTACCCGTCCGAGCTAAATCCAAATTATAACCTAAACTCAAGAGGGCTTATATTATAATTACCTGTTCTCACTCTACAAATTCTTTCTTTTTCTGGTCCAAAAATCTCTGACTAATATACTTCTTTTTAAACTCTATTAGGAAAAATTCCCATGTAATATTTTCTCTTGGTACCACAGAAGATATGGTTTGCCACCAATGGTAGGTTGTGTCTTTCAACAGATACCGCACATTTCAGACATTCGGGTGGTGTACATAATAATAACTCATCTAGAACCCAAATTGTATTTTCCAGCCAGAACTCGGCCCTCTTTGGATCGTCATCGGCCATAGCCCTAAATTCTTCAACCCTATTTTTTCTGATTTTATCTACTAGAGCCTTACCAATTCTAACAGGTCTAGAATCCTGTGGCGTTTCATCATGTTGTGAATCAGGTAGGGGAGGTCATTGAATAGTAGGGTTTGTCCTTATATATTCACTAAACCATTCATCTATCAAATCAAGGAAGGCTACTTTTGCCGCCTCACTTCGGCCCTCAGATACGGGTCTTCTACTACCACCAGATGCAGCTCGCTACACAGAAGGTTAAGTAGCACTCTCAGCTTCCTCAGTCTCGGCTCTAGCTTGGTTGGAAGACATTACTATATGAAAATACATTTAAAAATGATCAGGAGATATCACACTATCTTACTTTATATAATGGCATGTATAGATAGACTCGTATTTGCCACGTTAGTCCGAGAATCGACTAAATCGTAGCTCTGATACCACTAAATGTAACACTACTAACCCATATTCATTGTTGAGACAGGGTTTCAGAGTATTACCAAAACATTTAGAACATTTTACAAATAACTTATGCAGATTACTATTCATTTACAAAAATCAATCAAAGTGTCTCTTACTTGGACCCTAAAGGTCTAATACGAGCATTAGAATCAAATCGGGACTAAATCAAAAACTCATAAAAATTTTCGCGGTATTTCAAAAAATTTTGAAGGTTGCAGGGTTCACACGCCCGTATGGTCTAGGGATACGCCCGTGTGGTTAGGCTGTGTACCACACATGCCCGTGTCCCTAACCCGTATAACTCTATGAGTTTTAAGGCGTGAAGAAATTGAAGTCACATGGCCAAGTCACACGCCCGTGTGCTAGGCCATGTGGCGAATTTTATTTTCGAAATTTAGGTGCAGGTTTCACACAACTGTGCAACACGCCCGTGTCTCCACCTGTGTACCAAATTCTAAGCATTCTGTTTCTCATTTTTAAGATGCAGGGGACACATGGCCGGACCACATGCCCATAGAGTAAGCCGTGTGTCACACACGGCCAAGACACACGCCCGTGTGCCTGTCCGTGTGGACAAAATAAGGTCATTTCCTAACCTCATTTGTCACCCAAAACTATTCACCAATCCAACATCATATTGACACAAAATTTGACATTAATCATATGGTATTATCTTATGCATCAATGGATATAAATTTACTATTATCATAAACTATTATGCTAACATAAGTCCAATTATCTAACACATAAAAAGCACTTATGTGATTAACAAAATATCACTTCAAAAATAGCCAAACTTAGACCATCCCTAGCCACTCCAATTTCTAGATTACAAAACAATAATTTCAAGCCTTCATTGGCCAAGTAAGCTTATACATGCCATTATACCCAAATGAGATTTCTATTTATACCAAAATGTGATAATGGATAGTGTGATGACTGCTCCGACCGACTTCCAACCTTCGCGAGCTTTTGAGCACTATAAAATAGTGAAAATAAACGGAGTAAGCATTTTATGCTTAGTAAGTTCATATAACGGAAAATAAACTTACCAGTCATATTTATTAATACAAGCAAACATAAAAATACAATCCACCAATTTTAGGTAAGTTACCTAAACATATACACTTATCCAAACAAGTTAGTCACATAATCTCACATGAATATCAAGAAAATATAGATAAGCTCATCCTATTATAAACTTCCATTAATTTCACTTTTCTACACTTCAAAAGATTTTTTCGTCGAACTATTGAAATCTCAATGGATGTACAAGTAATATACACATGTGCAAAAGTACCTATTAGGGTACATAATAAAACGCACACTCTTGAGCCGTAAATTTTGCAGTAGGGTTACCAATCCAGGCTAAATCCTATCCATAGAATATGCTCTAGAGAGTTTAATATGGATTACCCATCCGAGCTAAATCCAAATTATAACCTAAACTCAAGAGGGCTTATATTATAATTACCTGTTCTCACTCTACAAATTCTTTCTTTTTCTGGTCCAAAAATCTCTGACTAATATACTTCTTTTTAAACTCTGATAGGAAAAATTCCCATGTAATATTTTCTCTTGGTACCACAGAAGATATGGTTTGCCACCAATGGTAGGTTGTGTCTTTCAACAGATACCGCACATTTCAGACATTCGGGTGGTGTACATAATAATAACTCATCTAGAACCCAAATTGTATTTTCCAGCCAGAACTCGGCCCTCTTTGGATCGTCATCGGCCGTAGCCCTAAATTCTTCAACCCCATTTTTTCTGATTTTATCTACTAGAGCCTTACCAATTCTAACAGGTCTAGAATCCTGTGGCGTTTCATCATGTTGTGAATCAGGTAGGGGAGGTCGTTGAATAGTAGGGTTTGTCCTTATATATTCACTAAACCATTCATCCATCAAATCAAGGGAGGCTACTTTTGCCGCCTCACTTCGGCCCTTAGATACGGGTCTTCTACTACCACCAGATGCAGCTCATTGCCGCACGAAGCTTTAAGTAGCACTCTCGCCTTCCTCGGTCGCCTAGCTCTAGCTTGGTTGGAAGACATTACTATATGAAAATACATTTAAAATGGTCGGGAGATATCACACTATCTTACTTTATATAATGGCATGTATAGATAGACTCGTACTTGCCACGTTAGTCTGAGAATCGACTAAATCGTAGCTCTGATACCACTAAATGTAACACTACTAACCCATATTCATCGTTGAGACAGGGTTTCAGAGTATTACCAAAACATTTAGAACATTTTACAAATAACTTATGCAGATTACTATTCATTTACAAAAATCAATCAAAGTGTCTCTTACTTGGACCCTAAAGGTCTAATCTGAGCATTAGAATCAAATCGGGACTAAATCAAAACTCATAAAAATTTTCGCAGTATTTCAAAAATTTTTGAAGGTTTGCGAGGTTCACACGCCCAGTATGGTCTAGGGACACGCCCGTGTGGTTAGGCTGTGTACCACACATGCCCGTGTCCCTAACCCGTGTAACTCTATGACTTTTAAGGCGTGAAGAAATTGAAGTCACATGGCCAAGTCACACGCCCGTGTGCTAGGCCATGTGGCGAATTTTATTTCGAAATTTAGGTGCGGTGTTTCACTTTGTGCAACACGCCCGTGTCTCCACTGTGTGCCAAATTCTAAGCATTCATTTCTCATTTTTAAGATGCGGGGACACATGGCGGACCACATGCCCATAGAGTAAGCAGAGTGTGTCACACACGGCCAAGACACACGCGCTGTGTGCTGTCTCAGTGTGGACAAAATAAGGTCATTTCCTAACCTCATTTGTCACCCAAAACTATTCACCAATCCAACATCATATTGACACAAAATTTGACATTAATCATATGGTATTATCTTATGCATCAATGGATATAAATTTACTATTATCATAAACTATTATGCTAACATAAGTCCAATTATCTAACACATAAAAAGCACTTATGTGATTAACAAAATATCACTTCAAAAATAGCCAAACTTAGACCATCCCTAGCCACTCCAATGGCTAGATTACAAAACAATAATTTCAAGCCTTCATTGGCCAAGTAAGCTTATACATGCCATTATACCCAAATGAGATTTCTATTTATACCAAAATGTGATAATGGATAGTGTGATGACTGCTCCGACTGACTTCCAACCTTCGCAAGCTTTTGAGCACTATAAAATAGTGAAAATAAACGGAGTAAGCATTTTATGCTTAGTAAGTTCATATAACGGAAAATAAACTTACCAGTCATATTTATTAATACAAGCAAACATAAAAATACAATCCACCAATTTTAGGTAAGTTACCCAAACATATACACTTATCCAAACAAGTTAGTCACATAATCTCACATGAATATCAAGAAAATGTAGATAAGCTCATCCCGTTGCAAACTTCCATTAATTTCACTTTTCTACACTTCAAAAGATTTTTCCGTCGAACTATTGAAATCTCAATAGATGTTCAAGTAATATACACATGTGCAAAAGTACCTATTAGGGTACATAATAAAAGGCACACTTTTGAGCCGTAAATTTTGCAGTAGGGTTACCAGTCCAGGCTAAATCCTATCCATAGAATATGCTCTAGAGAGTTTAATATGGATTACCCATCCGAGCTAAATCCAAATTATAACCTAAACTCAAGAGGGCTTATATTATAATTACCTGTTCGGGCTAAATTCTATCTACAACATAATCATTATTATTCTTAACCCATCGAAATTCAATGTTCGATCGGAACATGATAATTTGTGCATATTACACAACTTAGGACTATTTCGTTATGTATATATCATCTCACATATCAACACAAAGGAGTATTTCGTTATGTATATATCATCTCACATATCAACACAATCATACAATTTGATTCAAGCATATTAACATACATATTTAAGTTACACGAACTTACCTTGAAAATAGTTCGTATTTGAATGTCAACTAATCTGAAATCTTTTGCTTTCCTCGATCTAGTTTCATTGTTGGTCATTCCAATCAATATGGATAAATTTAACAATTAAACTATCACATTTCATTTACATTTGCATTCTATTACATCCTAGGCAAAATTTCCATTTTGTCCATATCTTTTTTAAAAATTTTGATTTTGTCCCTAGGCTCGGAAAATGAAATTCATGAAATTTAACCCTCTTTCCAAGCCTAGCTGAAATTTATATATTACACTTATAGCACATACAGTTCAAAAATTTTAGAATTTTCCATGGGTTTTACTACTTTTTTATTTTAGTCCCTAAATCAAGTTTTCATCAAAAAATACTTTGTAAAAGTTGTTTATCTATGAATAACTTTTCATTTTATATCATAAATTTCTAATTTTCGGCATATTCATCCATGACCCAGATTTCATACCTTGATAACTTTTCAAATAAATCCCCTAAATAGAGAGATTAGGCTATCCCAATTCTAAAAATATAGAAATTACTAAAACGGGACTTGATTTCATACATTATTAAGCTTGAAAAGTCTTTTTTCTCTCTCCTAGGGTTTTCGTAGAAATATTTGGGGAAGATGATATGAAATTGTTTTCTTTTTATTTAATTAAATTATCATTTACTAACTTTTCATCTTTCCAATTTAGTCCTTAGCCTTTTCTAATTTTTCCATGGATGAGTCATTAAAATATCTACTAACTACTCTTCAATGGTCTAATTACCATATAAGGACCTTAAGTTTTGAATTCCATAGCTATTTGATACCTATAGCTACTAGAGTCCAACTTTTGCATTATATGCAATTTAGTCCTTTCCCTAATTGAACACACAATCGATAAATTTTTGTACCAAAATTTTCATGTGACCTTCCTATCATAATACCAACCATAAATAAAATAAATTTTTATTTTTGGTTTGAATTTGTGATCCCGAAACCACTGTTCCAATCTCACCGAAAATGGGTTATTACATTTTGCCCCTTCATGTGTTTCCCAGTAGCACAATGTTGTGGGTTAGGCTATCTGGACTTTTGGGATTTCTTTATAAGATGAAAATCTTAGAGGAAATAGGGGGCTTAATAGGTACCATTACCAAGATAGATTTCCAAATATATAAGGTTTTGAGGGGAAAGTTTACCAGGATAGTTGTATGTGTCGATCTTGGAAAACCATTGATCTCTCAAATAATGGTAAACAAAACGGTGCAGAGAGTTGAGTTTGAGTCACTCTCGCATGTGTTTTAGTTGCGGACGTTTTGGACACACAAAGGAAGCTTACCCAAGTAATTCATTTTCAAATGAATCTAGGATGGGAAATGAGAAGACAGAGGAATCCTACCAGAGTTAGGAAAACCGGTGGAGTAGTCAAAGTCTTTTGTCCTTTGGATGCTTGTTGAGAGGAGACCGTGACGAAACTCTAGGGCTCGTCAGAATGCCCTTGTAAATCTGACCAGAAATGGTGCTATGATTTCTGTTGGATTGAATCTACCCGAGATTGACGCGAAGGTGAATGATTTTTTTGGGATGAAGTTCAAAAAAGGTGATTTTTTTAAGGCAAAAAATCAAGAGAAAATTTCTAGACTTAAAAATGGAAATGGAACAAGTTTTGATCCTACCAACACCTTTTGCGTGTTGGAGCAGTTTTGTTCAGAAGGGCTGGAGATTTTGTTTAGGGCCAAGAGACAACTGGATTTTAGGCTAAAAAAGATGGGCCCAAGGAAAATATAGAAGTTCTTAGGCTGGTTTCAGATGTTCCTTTAGTTAGGCAGCAGAATTTTACGACGCAAATTGGGCCAGATCACGCCATCTCATTAGCTAGGCAGCAAGGGCCAGCGTCTCCAAATAGGCCAGTGTACATGGTTCCAACCATTAGGCAAAAGGAACTTGCGGCGTCATCTGGGCCAGTGCATAAGGATCATATAGGTAAGGTTTTAAATTCTTTAAATTCTTCAACTAATATGAATTTTTAATTAATAAGCAGGAAAAATCTATGGAATTGGGAGCACATTTGGAAAAGGAAGCTAATAGGGAGAGTGTGGGACTTATGGGAATAAATTCTTATTTTAATCCTACCTTTGATGGACCAGTAGAGTCATTAGTGGTAATAAATGGGGATTTCCTTAATTCAAACAATTATTCATCCATTACTTTTAAAGAAATGAGGGAATAAATAATACAAAGCCTTTTGGAGTTGGTGACCTGGTTGGGAGAGGAAAAGGGACCCAAGTATCAAAAGGAAGAGGAAGCCAAAAAGATTCAAGAACATAGGGGCTTTTAAGAAATCTGCTAGTACGAGGATGCCACTAGTAGATTCTATGAACTCCTTTGCCAAGCTTATTAGCTCACAAATTCAGTTGGAGGCTGAGAAAGGTAACTTAAATAACAATGGGAAAGACCGTAAAGGTACTTGACAGCCATGGTTTATGGTTAGTTCTCCTTTTTTTTCTAAATTTTATTTATACTATCTTTTCTTGGAATTGTCAAGGTGTGTTAGCAAAAAGTTTTTGAAGATTTTTAATGAATATAATCGGGAATACAAGCTAGATATTTTTGGCCTTTTAGAAATAAGAGTTAGTTGCAGCAAAGCTAATTTGATTATTGCTAGTCTTGGTTTTCAGTACTCTCATAATGTGGAAGCAATTAGGTTTTCTAGGGTATCTGGGTTAGGTGGAAGAATTCGATTCAGGTGGAAATTATCTGAAGTCACCCTTAGTTTGTAGTGACTAAGGTTTTTGATAGTACAATCCTGTAACACCCCTAACCCGTATCCATCACCGAAATAGGATTACGGAGCATTATCGTAAAAACATAACTCAAATCATTCATGTCCAACGTTTCGTAATCATTGCAAATTCCAATCAAACATATGCATAAAGTCCCTAATTCTAGCCCTCGAGGCCTTAGAAACACTTTAGAAATGATCCAAGACTAAATCAAAACATTTAAAACTTCATGGAAAAAGATGGAAAAAATTCAAACTGCAGGGGTCAGACGACCATGTGGCCAGGCCGTGTGACTCGCACAGCTGGGACATACACTTGTGTCTTAGGCCGTGTAGACATTCGAAGTAGGGACACACGGCCATGTCCCAACCCATGTTTGTGCCCGTGTAACTCTCTAACTTTGTTCACACGGCCAAGCCACACGCCCGTGTGTTAGGCCCTTGGTCGTGTAACACTCGAAATGCAACCTTTTGTAAGCTATAGGGGACACATGGCCGTGTCACATGGCTGTGTGTCACACATGGTTGAGACGCACGGTCATGTCTCTAGCCGTGTGGATGAAAAATAGGCCATTTCCAAGCCATTTTTCTCACCCAAGCAAGCACACACCTACAACCACTTTACCATATATGGATAAGTATTTCAAAGTGCACCAAACTATGCAACAATAAATTATCCAAATAAATATTTGATCATACAACCAATATGCCCAAAAGGCACCTCAATTACAACAATTTAATATGTATTACACAAGTGTATAGTAAGCCAAAATTTACAACCAACTTGTAGCAAAGTTTATACCAAAACTTACCACTTAATTTACATATCAAAATTACACTCATTATACTAAATTTACCATTTCATATCCATCAACAAAAACATTAGCACAAATAGTCTCATATGTCAATTACATTCCCTATACCAAATTGACCATATTCAAGCATATTAAAGAACATCTCATAATATGCATTTATATTAACTAGTCTAAACTCTCATCATTCAAGCACTATATACCAAAATATCAATCATTATAAGGTCACATACACATGCCAATATAAAAAAAAAATCCACTACTCAAAACACCATAATTACAAGCCAAAAGATAACATAATTGATACATAACAACCATACCAATTTAGGTCATTTCAAAACATACACCAATTTGACCATATTAACCACAACCAATAAGTTATCAATAGTACCTTAAGTACCTCAAATCCAAGGCAAAATTTCATGCCATAATCATCAACCAAAATAACATATATATATATATATATCAAACTCATCAATTACACATTAGGCATAGTCCACCTATACATGCCATAATAACCATAACCAAAGTGTCAAAATCTACTAATAACATCGATGGATAGTGTGATGGATCTCTGACTAGCTTCCAGCCCGAACGAGCTTCCGATAATCTGTAAAGTAAGAGAAAGATAACTACGTAAGCAATGAATGCTTAGTAAGCTCATCTAAACCATAAGCATAATATTACATTTTAATAATGAAATTTATAGGTTAAATACAAGCCTATACTAATGCCTCAAGATTTATCCAACCATAATTATCAACTCACAATTGAATAAGTTCATTAATATTTCATAATTACTAACCATTCATAACATGATAGGATTTCATGAGACATAATGTAACACCCCCTAACCCCAAACCGTTACCGGAACGAGGTTATGAGGCATTACCGGACGTATCAGACAACTTACGAATAATTTACAATTAATATAACTTTCATAGTATAATATAATAATTAAGTCCCTATCTTGAACTCTTGAAGTTCAAACATGTATTAAAAGTAGAACGGGACTTGTTCGAGTATTCCAAATTTTTTTTTTTTTTTTATAAAAATTTAGGCAGCATTTCTGCTTATTTTTACCTAAACCTCCTGCAAATTTCAAACCAAAACAACCAACACCAATATTTCACATTCATATACTAATATTTATATTATTAATAAAATTTTAATTTAATAACTATCATAGCATCATTCAAATTGATTAAAAACTTCATTCATTTAACAACTTAATGTTCATATATCAAAATATCATGTACTTTCCTTATCGTTTCATTTAACCATCTAAATTTTATCATTCATCCTTCACTACCCAAAGTAATATACATATTCAAGTGACTAAATAACACCTATGTACATGCCACCTTTACCCAAAAGAAAAATATACATCACCAAGTTTGTGTTGGAGTCGGGATTGTTCGGATCCGAGCGGGACACTTGACTTCTACTAACTGCGCGCATTTGAAACAACCGCATTTGAGTATGGATATACTCGGTGGTATTACTATAAACCAAGACTATTTAACATTAATAAATTATAAACATCAACCATAATTTTATAATTATTTAAACTACTTTTATATAAAATTATTTTACTTCATAAATCTTAAATTCATAATTTATTTTTTTCTCATACTAACTCAATTCATAATTTAGTTCATACATTCTTTCTCGTACTTTTCAATAGTGCTAAACAAATAATCTCATTTTCAAAATTTCATTTCAATTATTTACCCTATTAACAAAGCTCGGACTATGACGGATACACGGATTTCCACCCAAACACACGAATATCCAACCCAAACACACCGGAATATTGTAAATCCTCCATAACACACCGTTATAATATATCCTCCCAACATACCAATAAGGCATTAAATGCCTATTCGGATAAACCAAGTATATAATACTGAAACATCTTCTCGGCCGAACTACAATCTCTTCATCATATCACAAATCCAATGGCATGCCATTTGTATCGAATCTAGTCCGACGAGTTAATAGGGTATTATTTTACTTTTTCTAATTTCAATTTCACATACTTACCTCAAGTCTTATTTACCATACATAACAATTAAAATTTCAGCAATCAAGAATAATTAAAAATTCGAATTATAGTAATACACACCGTAATTCTCCGTTTTAGTCCTCGATGACTTTCTCCTTTCCTTTCGATCTTTGATGCTTGAGATTCTTTGTTGGCTACAAAAATAATAATTTATAATCATCAATACAACATGATTCAATTTAGTTCATGAGCCTAAACATGTAAATTTAACCATTTTTAATGTATATATATAATTTCACCATTAAGCTGTCTACTTGAGTTATTGTTACTAAATTATTTATATCTTGAGCTACGAAACTCCAAATTAATATCCGTAAATTTTCCTTAAAACTAGACTCATATATCTTCTAACCATAAAATTTCTAGAATTTTTGGTCCAGCCATTTAGTACAGTTTATTCACTAAATACTCCCCTGTTATTTCATTTGACAGTTCTGACCTCTCTCTACTAAAAATAAATTATCTCATTGTACAGAACTCGAATAAGGTTCTTGTTTATTTATTTTGAAACTAGATTCATTAAGGAGTTCACATATATAAATTACACTCCATAATAATTTTTTACAATTTTTAATGATTTTCCAAAGTTAAAACAGAGTGTCTCTGAAATTACCTGAACCAGTCTTACAAAATTTCAAATATCTCTTGATTCATAAATTCATTGCTTACATTGTTTCCACTAAAAGAAACTAGACCCAATAAGCTTTAATTTCATATCTTATTCATCCTCTAATTCAATTCCTACAATTTTTAGTGAATTTTCAAAATCAGACCATTGCTACTTCCCAAAACTGTTTTGATGTAAAATGTTAATAACCAAATTTATAACACCAATTCACACCTTATTCCTATTCAAATTTCATTTAAACTCAAATTTAACTATTAAATTTTCAACATATTTTCTTAATTTCGGATTTTCCTCAATTTAGTCCCTAAAACACAAAACTTATGGCTTACTTTGCAATTCAATCCTTATTTCATTTCTAACTTGAATTCCTATCAATTTAACCCTAATTCATCTTTTTATTCAACATGAACAATATTTAGAAATCTAATAACTTTCAAAATATCAACTTAATTTCATCAAAACTTTGTTCTAACGCTTTTAAAACATCAAAATTAAGAGAAAAAGGACTTAATTGACTTACCTTTTAAAGCTTCAAACCTTAAAACCCTAGTTTTTCCTTTCCCTTTTCTTTTTTTTTTTTTCTTTCCTGTTTGAATGCTTCTGTTCTGTTTTCTTCTTTGTTTCTTTTGTCTTTCTTTTTATTCTTTTATTATTTCATTTATTTTACTTGTTTATTTTATCATTTAACTAATATATATTATTATTAATTTAATAACAATATAATTAGCACATTTGTATACATGTATCTTTGTACATTTGTACACTATTATTACCATCCATTTGTCTTTCTTTTATTTATTTAACAAATAAAAATTTTATAATATTAATATTTAATTAATAAATATCTTTAACTTAAAATTTAAGTAAATACATAATTACAATACAAATGTATATATTCATATTATTACAAATGTCATTATTTAATTTGTTTCTTAAACAAAAAATCTCATAATTTAATAATTTAATTATTTAATTAACAAATATCTTTTACTTAAATTATAAGTAATTTAGTATTTAAATTACAAATGTACCAATACAATTCTTACACATGTATATTTTATTACCATACAATTGTCTTCTATTTAATTTATTTATAATATATTATCAATTAAGTAATCATAATAATTTAATATAAAACTATAATAATAATCATTATAATATATATATATAAAACCTAAATAAAATCTTTGATTTTATTTCAATATGCCGCCTCAATTTATGTAAATGGCTTAATTGCCATTTTGATCCTTTTTATTTTCTATTACTTTAGAATTAAACTTTTACCCCTTTTTCAATTTAGTTCTTTTTGCAATAATTCTAAATTAAGCTAATTTCACCTAATTAAATCCTAATTAGACACACTACTAGGCTCATAAATATTTTTAATAATTATTTTCGAACTTATTTCACTAAGACGGAGGCCCTATAACTCACTTTTCCGGTGCCCGTGAATTTCAGGTCATTACACATAATATATAATCATCAACCTTTCTATAAGATTATATATCTTTCTATTTACTTTCTTTTCATTCCATTCCCAATGCTTATCATAAGTTTAAACAACATTATCAATTCCCGACTTAGTGTATTTATCCATGATATAGGTATATTCATCCATAGCATAAGCAATTTGATCACATATAAATACATCATTTATCATATTAAACCTTTTATAACATCATAGTACATCTCAATTACGTACTTACCGCTTCATTTCCTTTCCTTACCTATTTCATATGCATAGTACAAGTATAATTATAAACATCAATAGTATCCACAAGCTAGGCATAAGCCTCAGCACATCAACAACACATGTTAGTTTATTTAAACATAATTCATATGAATTTGACATGGATAACCATTATACTTGAGCATGATTTAATTAGATTTATCATCCATCTCATAACATATCATGTTTTCCATGTATCACCATTTCAATAAGTTTCATACATACATATCTTAAATCATATTGAACACTTACCATTTCAATTGCATAACACATAAGACATAAACAAAGCATTAACCATAGTCACAAGTTAGTGATTAAACACATAACTTAGCTATATCATCACTTGGGAAAATATGGTACATAAACATAGCATCACTTAAATCATACTTTTCATAATCATGAATGTTCTTACTTTGATCATCGATACATCATACCTTTTAATAATTATAGTGAAATCAATCAAAACCCTTACCGGTTCATCCCTTTTCATGCTCGTTGAACCACTTAGAATAATACAGGATACGCGGGAAAGATCACACAAAGTGTGCTAAACATATAGTCGTAGCTTACACGAGATGTAAAATGGTTTTTCTCACATAAGTTATCGGTTGGAATGTAAGCTACATGATGCTGCTCACACAAGCTGTCGAGTATCCGCAACTAATGCCGGACCTCAGCCATTGTTAGGACATTCAAGACTAGCATCCGAAACATGGTAACCTAGGTCTACTCACAGAAGCTGTCAGTCGGAACGTAGCTACACAGTGCTGCTCACACAAGCTATCAAGTATCCACAACACATGCCGGAACTCAACCATCGGTATGACATTCAAGACCAACACCCGGAACATCGTAACCCTCATGACATGTCATTTGTATCCAAATTAATAATTTCATCTAATATATTAATTTAGACAATAAAATAATATATTTTATGCAATTTAGTCATTTTTAAAATTTTATAAAAATTGCCCCTAAAGTTTTATTTTTATTCAATTTAGTCCCTAAGCCCAAAACATGCAAATTAACCATTTTTAATGCAAATTTATAACATTAGAATATTCATGGCATGCATATAAACCCCTATTTGCAACAATTTCACATCAAATCCTTAAAATTTTACTATTTTAACAATTTAGTCCCTAATTAGAAAATTCATCAAAAATCACTTAATAAAATACTTTTAAATAACAACTAATATATAAAATTCATCATTTAACATTTAAAATCACAAGGTTCATCAATGGAAACATTCAAAATCTTTAATAGTTTCAAAATCAAAGGTACGGGCTAGTTGGACTTAGTTGCAACGATATCAAAAACATAAAAATTAAAAGAAATGGATGAAAAATGGCTTACCATGCAAAGGTATAGCCATAGTCGAACCTTGAAGCATAACAATGGTGTATTTCGCTTGTGAAAAAGCCAAGTGAAGAAGAAAACTTTATGTTTTCTTATTACTATATTTTAACCTTTATTCTTTATTTTAATAATAAAATAATTTATAAAACTTATAAAATTAAAAGAAATTAAAAATTAAACTGTCCACCATCATAAGAATGGATAGTTTACCCATTAAGGCCATCCAATTATGATTCTTTAATCAATTAACACCTTTAAACTAATAAGGAATGACTTTTTCAACTTTTATGATTTAGTCCTTTTCGCTTCATTAACTATCGAAACGTTAAAATTTTTCAACGAAAATTTAATACCACTTTAATGACACTCCATAAATATTTATAAAAATATTTACGATTTAGTTTATAGAAACGAGGTCCCGATACCTCATTTTTTAAAACCACTTGACCTTAAGGTCTTACTACTTGAACTTAATACATCGCATATATAACATAAATTATCAAATCAAAAACCTTTTTAAAATCACATTTGACTCATAAATTTTAAATAATAATATTTTTGAACTTACTCGTCAGATTTGGTGGCCCCGAAACCACTGTTTTTGACACCACTGAAAAATGGGTTGTTACAAATACATGGGCCAATTTTTGTTGCCTTTGTTTATGGTAGCCTTGATAGTCGACAATGAATAAGACTTTGGAGTGATTTGAAGGATTCCATTTCAAACTAAAACTTTCCTTGGATGGTGGTGGGAGACTTTATAGCCTCTAGTGAAAAGAAATGTGGGTGAGTTAGTGGTAAACGATGTTCTCTTTTGGGGGAATTTATTGAGTCTTTTAAGATCCATGAATTGGGTTTTAAGGGTTAACCCTTTACTTGGCTTAGAAGTGGTATTTTTTAGTGTCTTGACAGAGCTACTGGAAATGAAAATTGGCTGGCGTCTTTCCTGAATTGCTCGGTAACTCATCTTCTAAGGCTAAAGTCTGATCATAGGCCTCTTCTTATTTCATTACGTCCTTGACTTCATTCTCCTTTGGGTAGATCATTTCGCTTTCTAGCAAGATGGGTTGAGCATAGTGATTTTAGTAAATCCGTTAAAGATAATTGGACTTTCATTGGGTCTATGTCCACCTCGATATCCAATTTTACAAGTCTTTTGAAAGATTGGAATAAGAAGGTGTTTGGTCACATTGGTCTCCGAAAAAAATAGATTGTTTCAGACTCTGGAAAATATTCTAAGAGAAATGGATTACTCGCATTTTGACTCATTATGTCAAAGGGATTGGGCGGTTAGGGAGGAATTGGAATATGTCTTGCATCATGATGTGCTCCTTTGGAAACAAAAGGCGAGGTGTGATTGGCTTTCTTTAGGGGATCAAAATACAAAGTTTTTCCTAGGCGTACTCTTAAAAGAAGGAATCAAAATAGGATAACAGCTTTAAAAAATGAGATAAGGACTAGATTTTGGATGAGTAAGAAGTAAGTCATGGGGCAATCTATTTTTTTTAGAATCTGTATGGAGATGATCAAAAAATGTCGAAGGGTCTTCCCACGAGTTCTTTTTTAAGACTTGAGGATGATGAGATTAACTTTTTGAGCAAACCAGTTTTTAATGAGGAGATAAAGTTTGCCATGTTTGATATGGGCCCTTTAAAGGCTCTAGGGAGTAACAGATTTCATGCCCTATTCTTTCAAAGTTAATGGGATTGTCTTGGAGAATCGGTTTATTCATGGGTCAAGAGTATCTTTGCTGGAGGGAGGATCAATCCGGAACTCAATAATTCTTTAATTGTCCTCACTCTGAAGGTTCAGAGTCTTTAGTGTTTTTCGCAGTTTCAGGCGATTAGTTTGTGCTCAGTCCTGTATAAGTTGGTAATGAAAATCATCACTAATCAGTTTAAGCTAATTTTCCCAAGAATTATTGGTAAAAAGCAAAAGGGGTTTATTGCGGGAAGAAGCACCACGGATAATATCATCATTGCACAAGAGGTATTTCATTCCATGAGAATTAAGAAAAATACCAGTAATTGGATGGACATAAAGATTGACCTTGAAAAAGCTTATGATTGAGTGCGTTGGGAGTTTATTAGAGCTTCTCTCCAACCTACAGGTATTTTGAACTATGATTGAGTGCGCTGGGAGTTTATTAGAGCTTCTCTCCAACCTATAGGTATTTTGAACTTTCTCTGTAAATAGTAATTATGTCTGCTATCACTAACTCTACCATGCAAATTATGTGGAATGCAACACTGACCCAAAAATTTTGTCCATCTAGGGGTGTCCAACAAGGTTGTCCACTTTCCTCTTATCTCTTTATTTTGTGTATGGAGTGGCTAGGACATAGTATTCAGTCTAGCATTTTTTTTGGAAAATAGAGGCCTATCAGACTTTTCTGATCAGACTCTCTTTTGTCTCACCTTTTCTTTTCAAATGACTTGATTTTGTTTGGTCAAGCTAAAGAGGATCAAGAAACTATTTTGAAAGAGGTGTTGATAACTTTTTTGATTTTTTTGGGCACAAGATTAATGCTAATAAAACAAACATATGTTTCTCTAAAGGTTTTGGCGACGTTTTAAGAGGTAGTCTTTGTTGTATCCTTGGATTTTGCAGATTTCAGAACCTTAGTGGTTATTTAGGGGTTCCCATGTTCTATGATAGAGTCACGAATAGTACTTTGAGATTTGTGGTGGAAAAGGTTCAGATCAAATTGCAAAGTTGGGAGGCGAAGTCGTTGCCTTTAGCTGGTAGAGGTACTATTGCACAATCAGTTTTAATGGCGATCCCTAGTTATTTTATGCAATCGATGATGATTCCCAAAGATCTTTGTGAGAATATTGAGCGCATGGTTCTTCAATTTATTTCGGGATCTTCGAGCAACAGTTGAAAAGTAGCTTTAATGGGTTGGGAAGATGTCTGTCAACCTCAAGAACGAGGGGGCTTGGTTTTCGAAAGCTGTAGGGTCACAATACTTGTGGATGATTCTAAAGCCCTTTGGGTCCAGATTCTCCGCGTAAAATATAGGACTACTAATGAATGCCATAAAATTTATCAAGGAGTAGATGCTTTTGTTTATGGAAAGCCCTCATAAAGGTTTGGCCAATTATTCAAGAGAATTTGCTCTGGTCTGTGGGAAATAGGAGAAATGTCAGATGCTGGCGTGACCCATGGATTCCTAATGTAGGGCCCCTTGTTGATTTGATTCCTAAACATTCAAACCTTGATCTGAATTGCTCGCTAGGTGATATGGTCTTAGATAATGGTACTTGGAACCTTGATTTGTTTCGAATTTAGTTGCCAGAGACGATCATCTGTAAGATTATTGGCACCCATCAGCAAGAGTGGATAGGATTATCTGGGGGGAAACGACGACAGGTTCATTTTTCGTCAAGAGCTCCTATAGGAAAATTCATAGAAGCCGAAGAAGGAAGCGTGGAAGATCCCCTTGAAATTTCAAGATCCACAAAGAGTTAGATTTTTTATTTGGCTTGTGCTCAAACAGAGATTGCTCACTAATGTTGAAAGAGTTTGGCAGGGGATCAATCATAGCTCGACGTGTGGGGTCTGCGGACATATCCGTGCAGATCTATTACATACTATTGAAGACTACCTTCCTGCAAGAGAAATCTGGAACCTTTTAACACCTACTGATCGACTTGCTAGTGTTTTTTTTCTGGTAATTTGCAGGAATGGATCATTTCTAATTTGTAGAACAAATACGATCTTAGCTTTGGGGAGGTTGATTGGCAATGCCTTTTCGGAATACTCATCTGTTGCATATGGAAAAATCATAACTTATTTATTTTTTAGGGTGCGTCATGGAACAGTAGTGACACTATTAAGGCCTCAATTAGCTAGGCCAAACATTTCATGATGGCCGATAGTGGACATACAAGCTCGTTTCAACAACTTGTTCGTGTCCTAATGTGTCTAGGTTTGGAATTTATTTGAATACTGATGGATCAATTAGACTTAAGGACGGCTCTACCACAACAGAGGGAATTGAACGTGATCATAGTGGGCAATGGATCCTGGGTTACAATAGATTTGTGGGGAGCTATTCAGTGTTCAAGGTAGAATTGTGGTGCATTTTAGATGGCTTAAGCATCTTGATTGATCGAGGTTATAAGGAGGTACAAATTCGGACGAATAGTATTGAAATGGCTAGTGCCATCCACGACATTACATTAGATGGACCCACTATGGCTTTGATTAGGAGGATTCGTCAGCTGCTTTCACAGATTAAGTATTAGAGCATTTGTCATATTCCTAGAGAAGAGAACAAGGAAACTGACAGACTATAAAGTTGGCTCACATAAATAAATAAATGTTGCAATTTTTTGAAATCTCCCCGCTAAGGGTTTGAATTGTGTTACATAATTTTATTTCTTTATTTTCTTAATTATCACAGGAAAAGAAAAGAAAAAACAAGGTAGTCAAGTTTCCAACAAGAATTTTTAAAATTTTTAAATATATCTATAGTACATATATTATCATTTCAACCTTGCTTCTAGTTTTCTTCATTTCTGTTCGCAGTTATATATATTATATGAAGTTTAAAAACATAATATTATTATTTTTATATTTGTATATTTTGATGTAGTTTAGGTTTATGTTTCATCTATGATTATCCGTATAAATGATTTTTTATACAAGCAATAAAAATTTGTCACACCTCAATATTAGATATCTTTCTAAACTTTATTATATACAAGAATAAATTTAAAGATAAATTAGTGGCAACTTCTTAAAATAGAATTTTTTTTTATTTAGATACTTTTATAATTTATAAAATTTTAAATTAGTAATGATAAAATTGTACATTGATATCTTAAAAATGATAAAAATTTAATTTAATCCTTTAAAAATTATAATGATATAAACTAATAAATAGTAAAATTACATTTTTACTATCACAAAGATACACAATTTAATTCTGCCCAAAATATTTTTTATAGCTTCCCCTACGATAAACAACAAGAAGTAAGATGTATGCTTTGATTTAATCTTTTACAAACCTTAATAGAATAGAACTAAACTAAATTAATTAAAACAATCCTAATTAATCACAAATTAAAAAATTAAAAAATATAAATATAAAACATTTAATAAAGAAATTGCCAAAGCTCATCATCTTGTGGTTTAAGGCTTTCAATCTATTTATTTTGTGGTTTAAAACTTTTAATGAAAAATCACTAAGGATGTCTAAAGTTTTGAATGAAAAGTCGTAAAAGATGAATATGATATTTGATGTAAAGAAAATATTAGTCGAAAGAGAAGAACAAAAGGAATAAAGAATGTAACTCTGGTCATATATTTTCGTTCACTTGAATCATGTAATTCTAATACAAATGTTGGAGGTAAAAAAAGATTTTGATAAAGCTTATAAAACCAAAGATTAATAAATGACATAATTTATCACTCTTTAATATTATGAATATCTACATTACATAATTTATAACAAGTTAAGAAATTATGTTAAGTTACTTCATCTCTAAACTTATAATATTTTATTAATCTAAGCGATAAAAACTTCTTTTATATTAATATAATTTTAAAAGTTAATGTAAATTATAATTATTTTTATTATATCTAACATCACAAGGAGTATATGTTAATGTAAGAGAGAATTACTCATCAAATATAAAATATTAGATAAAATTACTTATTTAGACATTTTTTTTCTCTTTGGTATTATCGATAATTTTTATAATAATTAATATTTTTTAGAATTTAAAATTATATAGTTATGTAATTACAATTTATATTATTAAATATGACATAGAAAATAACAATATAATTACACTTTAATATTAGTTTATCATAGACCTGTTCATAGACCAGGCTACTCGTCCAGGCCCGAAGCCTACCCAAAATTTAGGAGGGTTTGGGCAAAAATATTAAGCCCGAGAAATGGGCTTGCACAAAAAAATTAATGAGGCCCATTTAAAATATGAGTCGAGCTTGGGCTTGAACATTCAAAACTCGAGCCTAGCCCATTTTTAAGTTTATAGTACTTTATTTTATGTCCTTGTTATATATTATGTAATTCATAATACATTAAAAAAATAAATTTATACTAAATATATAATATTACTCTAACGTAAACATTAAAATAATATTAAGATAACTATATAAAAAATTCAATCAATAAAAATATATATAATTATTAAATGTTAAAATAATATAATATAATATAATATAAATATTTTAAAAAATTTTAAAAAATAATAAAGGTGAGCCTAAAATGAGTTTGAATTAGTCTTTTGTAAATATGGACGAATTTAGATAAATTTTTATGCTCATATTTCAGACCAAGTCGAATTTAAGCAAGTATAAAATATGTTAATATCATACTTACCCATGAATACCATTAGTCAATCATTTCTAACGAATTATAATTCATTGTAATTAAGAGAGAATATAATAATTACACTTTGTGCAGACACATAATTGGCGACTAATGAATAACTAACATCAAATTAATAAATCACTAATACGTAATATCACATGTAAAGTTACTAATACATGTAGAAGTACAAATTTAAATACTTTGTTCAACTAACGAAAACAATAACGAAAACAATCTTCCTTATTCAGTATACTTTAAAATTTTATTATAAATATTTTACTTTTAATCATTATTATTAATTTTAAAATTTTAATTTAATTATTTATATTTAAATCACAAATATTATTTAAAAAACATTCATCCATCTTCAATTGCAGTACTTTTGAAAGTTTAAACAGACAAATAGTTTTGTTAAAACCAGAGGTATTTGTAGGTGAAATCGGATTGCGTTTGTGTTTGGATTGGATTTAAGTATAATATTAATATATTTTTATTTGTTTAAGTCTGGCTTAGTCTAAAATATGAATTAATTTTTTTTTTCTAAACTTACATATATTTGTAAATGCTAAATCAAGCCATTTTAAACACAGTCATATTATTTTTCTAATTTTTTGAAAATTATTTATAATTTAATATTTAATAGTTTTATATATTATTTATTTAATAAAAGTTTATATATAAGTAATTCAATTTTTTTAATATTTTTATATTATTGTATTATATATTATTATAAATATTAGAGATCGACCCGATTAAACAACGAGTAAGTAAAAAATAATAGAAGAAATTGAGAAATTGAACACACGAATTTAACGTGAAAAAACCCTTCCAAATAGGATAAAAAACCACGGGTAAAAATAATTTTACTATAATGGCAAAAGAACGAAGAGTATAAAAGATGGAGATAAAAACTAAACCCCAAAACCTAAAAACAAAGAACCCTCACAACGTAAACACAAAATTCTCCAAAAGTGTTGAGTGTTAATCTTTAATGGGTGTGTTTTCTAAGGTTGTAAAAGAGCCTATTTATAAGCTAAATTTGTAGATCAAATAAATTATGCTAATAAATGCTAAATATACTATACTAATAAATAAAAAAAAATTTTAGAAATAAAATATTTTTTGTTTAACTTGACTTGCAAGCAATCTCTTATTCTATTTAACAGGAATTCGGGTCACACAACTCTAACAGTCTCCACATTGACATAAAATCTCACAGCACCATCTTTGCCAAAGCCCACCACTGGCCTATATTGAACTATGCAGGGAATTAACTGAGTTGGATCTGTGCTTAGAAGCTGGAAGACTCCTAACATTTGACTTGAGCACTGCCAAATCAAAACTAACCCGAGTCTAGTTTTCACAAATACAATGTCTTAACTTTTCAAAATCTGCATCCAAAAGAAAACCTCTCTTCAACGAAATGGTCATACCTTTTTCCCTCTTATGACCAAGTTGTCTCCACTCCAAATAAGTTGACTTCGACTCCGTAATGAATGAAGGACATTCGATTTCACCGATCACTGTAGAACTTTTCAGTATATAAAGATTGTCGGTTCTTTTATCTTTTAACAAAATGAGGGCCCCATAAGACACCTTAATGCTACTTGACTCGATGTTGATTTTGTAACCTTTCGAGTCTAAAATACTTAGGGAGATGAGATTCTTTCGTAAACCAAGTACATAACTGACATATAAGAGTGTCCTAATCTTCCCATCATGCATCCTAGTTTTAATAGTATCAATACCGATTACCTTACTAGATGAATCGTTTCTCATGCGCACAACTCCACCTTTAACTTAACTGTAGTGGAGAACCATCCTCCGTTGGGACACATGTGGAAAGAACATCCTGAATCTAGGATCCACTCGAACGTAAGCTCGGAGCTATCGCTCGTTGACACTAACAAGAAATCATCAGCACTTTCATTGGCCAAATTAACACCGATTGTATCTTCCTCATTACTCTTAATAACCCTTTTATTTTGCAGTTTATAACAATTTGCTTTGCCGTGACCTAACTTCTTACAATAGCAACACCTTTTGTCTCGCTTCTTTGATGGTACCAAAAACGGAAGCTTGTTTATCTGCCTTGCTATCTGAACCAAACTCTTTATCGAGTTTGTCTTTACTTAACAAATGACCTTTCACATCCTCAAATGAGAGTTTGTCTCTACAATAAATCAGAGTCTCCCTAAAACACTTGTATGAAGAGGGTAAAGAGCACAATAATAGCATAACCTGATCTTCATTGTCAATCTTAACCTCAACATTCTTTAAACCATTCAAAAGAGTAATAAATTGACTAATGTGATCTCTAAGAAACTCATCTTCGTTGATGCGAAACGTAAATAAATGTTGAATCAACACTGGTTAGCTAGAGACTTAGTCGTATAAAGAGTTTCTAACCTTTTCCACAAGGCGAATGAGGTTTTCTTCATCAATACCTCCTACGATATCCTATTCGTAAGGCACAACTGGATTGCAGATAGTGTTTTTCCATTAAGCTCTTCCCATTCTATATGATCTAGATTCTCATACTTTTTCTCGGTAACTACCTTTTTTAGGCTAGTCTGAACAAGAATTGTCATTATCTGAACTTGCCACATATTAAAATTTGTGACACCATCGAACTTCTCAATGTCAAACCTTATTGTTGCCATCTCTGAATAGGCTAATCTACAAAGAATTGAACTAACTCTGATACCACTTGTTGGGGATCAACCTGATTAAAGCAACGAATAAGTAAAAAATAATGGAAGAAATTGAGAAATTGAACACACAAATTTAACGTGGAAAAATCCCTCTAAAGAGGATAAAAAACCATGGGCAAAGATAATTTTACTATAATGGTAAAAGAATGAAAAGTACAAAAGATGGAAATAAAAACTAAAACCCTAAACCCAAAATAAAAAATCCTCACAACGTAAACATAAAATTCTCTAAAAGTGTTATGAAACAACTCATTTTCAGTGGTGTCAGAAATAGTGATTTCGAGACCACAATTCTGACAAGTGAGTTATTATTGTAATATTTATTTAATGTCTACGAGATTATATTAAGGTCATATTAAAATTTTGTTAAGAAATTTTGAAGTTTAAATGGTTAATTAGGTAAAAAAGACTAAATCATAAAGGTTACAAAAGTGGGTATCTATTAGTTAAAAAGGTTACATGGCTATAGAAAGGTAAATTGAAGGATGTAGTTAGCAAATATACCATAATGAATGTTAATGGATGTGCATGGATAGGTTTTAATGAAATTTTAATAGCTTTAAAAGGTTAGTATGGTAATTTGATAATTAGGTTAAAAAATTAAGTAAATAAAAGATGAAACAAACTATCATCTTCTTTCTTTTCTTATTTTTGAATCAAAACTTTCCATTGAAGGGGAGAAAGCTTTGGTTTTGAATTCCTCCATGCATGGTATGTAAATTTTTCCCTTTTTTAATGATTTTTATGTTTTTGAGTTCGTTTTAGCTTAATCTAGCTAGCCCAGGGGTTAATTTGCAAAACTGTTAAAGGTTGAGGGACTTTTCATGGTTTTTTTGAATAGGTTTTGAATTTATTTGATAGATTATTATGGTCGTTAAACAAACTTGTTTTGTTAAGTGATTTTTGATGAATTTTGAAATAGGGATTGAATTGTTGAAAGTGTAAATCCATGGGTTTTATTGTGAATTGTTGATAATTATGGGTTGTACCAAGGTCGCTTGTAGCATTGATTAATATGGATTTAGGTTAAAATGATTAATATTCAAGTTATAAGCTTAAGGACTAAACTGTAAAAAGTTAAAATATTAGGGGTAATTTCATAATTTTACAAAAATATGAATTATGATTGAATTGAATACTTGAAGTACTTAGTTGAATGAAATTATCTATTTAGATCAAGATAAACAACAACCAGACTTAAATCGAGAAAAGACTAAAGCTTTGAATTAGATTTTAACTCGACTATTACAACCATAGTTATCAAGGTAAGTTTGTACGAATTATAATCGTATTAACGTTAGTTAAATTGGCTATCTGTTGTATTGTGTTAGTTATAAATGGATTTGAATATACATGTATTAATGCTATGAATAATTGATGGATAACGAATCCCATTTAAACCTTAAGAATTCTTAAGATACGAATGACATGTCATTAGAGATTTCATGTTTCGGGTGTTGATCTTAAATATCCTATCGATGGCTGAGGTCTTACAATTTTTTTGCGAATTTTCCATAGCTCATATGAACAACATCGTGGAGCTCACATTCTGACCCACAGCTGGTGTGAGTAGGCCCATTTCACAACTCGTGTGAACAGGCCTATTTTACAGCTCGTGTGAGCACTATTGAAAAGGAAAGGTTACAGTTATATGGAAAGGCACACTATGTGTGAGCATTCTCGAGTATCCGATGCAATTCTAGATGATTCAACGGGTAAGTAAAGGAAATGGTATGGTAAGTATACAATTGAAAAGGTTTATGATCTTATGAAAAAGTTGATGAGTTAAATGATATGTATATGAAACCTGCTTACTATATGATTGAACTCATATGTATCATGGATGAGCCTACTAACTTATGAGTTTGATGGTGCTTGTATAAGCTTCTACTAAGCTTATGGTCTCGATAATGATATTATGTTTCTTCTATAGTTTGTAGTAAACAAATGGTAAGTTATGTTTCAGTTCATACGAGCTTACTAAGCACTAGTTGCTTACGTAGTTACTTTCCTTTGTTTTATAGATTAATAGAAGCTCGACCGGTTAGAAGATTTTCGAGGATCAATCATACTATCCAACAACCATTTCGGTAGTTTTTGAGTAATTTGACCAAGGTTATATATGACATGTATAGGACATTTGTAATGGTAGTTCATAAATGTGTTAATGGTTGATTTGGTATGTATATGCTTTTGAAGTTTATGTTTGGTTTGATTGACTTTTAATGCCTTGTCAAGTTAGGTGATTTTGGCCACATTTAAGTACTTGAAGTACATGATCTTTGTTGGTATGTTTGTGATGATATACAAATGGTTACATGTGATGTATTTGGTAATTAAGGCATTAAGTTTTGTGCTTGGAATATGGCCATATTAACTTGTTTTAGTTAATATAAATGTGGTGCCTTTGAATGATATATTGGTTAGACGAAATAGGATGTTTAAAATGGTATGTTTAGGTGTGATTGAATGATGTTTGAATCTTTTGATTATGTACACAAATGAGATGTTTGGTTAAGTGTGTTTTGGCCTTGAAATGGTTTAGTTTAGGGTCAAATCACGAATCACACGACCTGGGACATAGCTGTCACACTGTCATGTGTGTCATTTGTAAATTTTTAGTGTATTGAGTCAGTGAGTTACATGACCTAGAACATGGCCTGCGACACCACCATGTGTTACAAGTCAGAGAGTTACATGATCTGGCACACGACCTGCGACGCGGCTGTGTGACCCAACTCGGTGAGTTACACGGGTGGAGACACGGGCTAGAACTTGTTTGATTGTTACACAGCCTAGGCTATGTTACACAGTCGTGTGACCCCTATTTTCAAATTTTGCAAATTTTTCCCAGATATTCTGTTTTGTTTTAAATTAGTCCTGAATTGCTTTTGAGCTATTTTTAGGGCCTTGAAGGCTCGATTTAGGGACCAAATGCATATGTTTGATTGGTTTTTAACAATATTAATTTATATAATGTTATGATGATAAATGTTATTCCAGTTTTTCGGTAATGCTCTGTAACCCTAATCCAGTGACAGAGACGAGTTAGGGGTGTTACATATTATGATTTCTAATCTTTAATTGGTTTGTTTTCTAATATTGTAAAAAAGCCTATTTATAGGTTAAAATCATAGGTCAAATAAATTATGCTAATAAATGTTAAATATATTATATTAATAAATACTAAATCTTCTATAAAGAAAATATATTTTGTTTAACTTGACTTGCAAGCAATTTCTTATTTTATTTAACAGAAATTTGGGTCACACAACTCTAAACAATAAATTTAACTTTTATGTGATATAAATTACATAATATTCATAAAAAACATAGTATAATTATTACAAAAATTAGAAAATGGGTTGGATAGATCGGGATTCGACCTTTAATGCTTTGAGTTTGAGCTCAATCAATATTTTAAATAAGCTTAATTTTTTACCTAAGCTCATTTTTTAGCCTAATAACTGTTAGGATCGACCCGATTAAGCAACAAGTAAAAAAATAGCGGAATAAAATGAGGAATTGAACACACAAATTTAATGTGGAAAAACCCCTCCAAAGAGGATAAAAAAACCACAGACAAAGATAATTTTACTATAATGGCAAAAGAATGAAGAGTACAAAAGATGGAGATAAAAACTAAACCCCGAAAATCTGAAAACAAAGAACACAAAATTCTCTAAATGTGTTATGAGTTCTAATATCTAATGGGTGTATTTTATAAGGTTGTAAAAGAGCCTATTTATAAGCTAAATTCATAGGTTAAATAATAATAAAATAATCTAAACTAATCAGTATTTGATTGAAACAAATAAATAGAGTTTAACTAGAAGATTATTTCTCAAATTTAACTGAAATAGGAGTCAATACTTAACAAATCTCCACATTGACTCATATTTCCACAACGCCATCTTTGCCAAAGCCCGTCACGAGCCTATCTTGAACTATGCAGGGAATTAACTGAGTCGAATCTGTGCTTTGAAACTGGAAGACTTCTAGCCTTCGACTTGTACACTGCCAAATCAAAACTAACCGGGTTTGATTTTCACGAACACAGTGCCCTAAATTTTCAAAACTTACATCCAAAAGAGAACCTCTCTTCAACGAAACGGTCATACATTTTTCCCTCCTATGACCAACTTGCCTCCGCTGCAAACGAGTTGACTTCGACTCTGTAATGGACGAGGGACGTCCAATTTCACCAGTCACTGTAGAACCTTCCAGAATATAAAAACTGTTACCTTTTAACAAAACGAGAGCTCTACGAGATACTTTAATGTCGCTCGACTCGATATTGATTCTGCATCCTTTCAAGTCTAAAATACACAAGGAGATGAGATTCTTTCATAAATCAGGTACACACCTAACATCTGAGAGTGTCTTAATCGTCCCATCATGTAACTTAATTTTAACAGTACTAATAGCAATTACCTTATTAGATGAATCGTTTCGCATGTGCACAACTCCACATTCAACCGAACTGTATATGGAGAACCATTCTCTATTGGGACACATGTGGAAAGAACATCCCAAATCTAGGATCCACTTGGACATGAGCTTGGAGTTATCACTCGCTGACACTGGAAACACAAAAATTTACACTTTTTCATGCCTTTTTTAACTTAAATTCATGCCAATTCGGTTAAATTCTAGTCGAAAAATAATTAATTATTATAAAATAATTAAATTGTACTTAAATTATGAACATGTTAAATTTTAATTAATTTTGATTAATTTTGGTTATTTTGCTAGAAGCACAAAACTGAGAAGCAATTTGGAGTACCAAGGCAAATTAATTTCCAGCCTAAGACAGTCCACAATTATGTGTATCAATTCATAATATAATTAATTTTAATTTATATTCAAGTTAATTTGGGTTAATAAATTATTATTAATTAATTATGAAAAAGTGGTCCGATTGAACCGAACTGGCCAAGAAAAGGACAGCCCAAAATCGTCCAAGTGTTGACCCAATTTAGCTTGGAAAGAGGCCCTTGAAAACTTGTTCAAATTGCAAATAAACCCTTCCACAATTGGTGGCTTTGTAGATTTGCCCCAAGCCATATTTAGCAAAGTTGAAGCCATCAACTTTGCTACATAGGAGGCCGGCCAAGGGGTGGCTCTTTGGCTGCTATTTTTAGCAAATTTTAGTTGCCACATTCAGCTATAAAAACCCCTTTTGGCTGATCATTCAACACATCCCTCATTCACATCTCTTCTCTCACAATTCTTTTCTCCTCTATCACTTTTCCTCTCATTTTCCCATTCAAAGTTCCTTGCTCTTTTGCAGATTTCTCCTCTTGAGAAAGGGATCTTCTTCAACCATTTTGAAGTAGCAATTAAGAGTTTATAGTAGCCTTGATCAGCGGGGACAACAAAGAAGGAAGAACGGAGCAACCTAGTCAAGCCACGGAAAAACACCGGATTTGATTCTTGTTCCCTATCTCTTTAATTTTTGTTGTTTTTATGATGAACATATCTATGAATATTTATGTTGTTGGAATGGTTAATTTAATCAGCTTAGCTTGAATTTAATTCGTGTTGAGTTGATTGCATTTCGTCCTCTTAAATAATTAAAATTGTGTTTATGCTGTTATAGGCCTCGGTAAAATGCTTGATTAAGTAAAATCATGCCTAAGTTATTCTTGCATTATAATTGTGAGAGAACTAATGAATTAATTATTTAAACGAATTGAAATTGTAATTAATGGGCACAGTACTTAATCAATGCATGTTTATTCTTCTATGGTAGCTGAAGGTTAAATTAGCATTGTATCTGGCGATATATTTTCCTTGCATAACTTGCAAGATTATTGTGATTAAAATGTTTCAAGGTAAGGATATCTTGTTACCTAAAATAGTCTTTTATGTGCTTATTAGATTTAATTAATCGTTTGAATTGACATAAGAATATGCAAAAGATTAGTTCAATTTAATAAGTATGTATGTGCAATAACATGTTTGCTTATTGGAATCTGTTTAATCGATTGAATTAACATAGGGATATGTTGAGAGATGAATGGATTTGTGTAGGTGAGTATGTTCATAAGTTAGCATATTACCGAGTTGCCGTGAATTTATTCATAACAACATAAATATGAGTTTGATAATTCTAAGTTAAAGAAATGTAATTAATCTAACACAATTATGTCATCTTGATTAAATCATAATTTGAAATCGTGCATTAGAACTTTTATTTATTTTTTATTTTACTTAGTTTAAAATCTTATTTTTTTTATCACCCTTTTCAAAGCAAAATATTTTTCTTCACCAAAGTGTTTTAAATTGCATTCATAAATAATTCATTTGACAGTCCTAGTGGGTACAATAACTCGACATTTACTTGTCACTTTATTACTTGTTGCAATTGTGTACACTTGCACATTTTCATCATTCCAGACACTAACAAGAAATCATCACTGCTTTCATCGGCCAAATTAGCACCAGCTACATTTTCTTCGTTACACTCAGCAACTCTTTTATTTCGCAGTTTATAACAATCTACTTTGACGTGACTTAACTTTTTTACAATAGCGACACATTTTGCCTCGTTTCTTTGATGCTACCAAAACAGAAGCTTGCTTATCTGCCTTGCTATCCAAACCAAACTTATTGTCGAGTTTGTCTCTACTCAACAAATGACCCTTTACATCTTTGAACGAGAGTTTGTCTCTACCATAAATCAGGGTCTCCTTGAAAGACTTGTATGAAAATAGTAAAGAGCACAATAATAGTATAGCCTGATTATCATCGTTAATATGAATTTCAACATTCGTTAAATCATTTAAAAGAATAATGAATTGACTGATGTGATCTCTAAGAAGCTCACCTTCGTTCATGCGAAACGTAAATAGACGTTGTTTCAACACTAAACGATTAGCCAGAGACTTAGTCACATAAAAAGTTTCTAACCTTTTCCACAAGGCGGATGAGGTTTTCTCCATCAATACCTCCTGCAATACAGTATTCGCGAGGCACAACTAGATTGCTGACAAAGCCTTTTCATCAAGCTCTTCCCATCCTGTTTGATTTAGATTCTCAGGCTTTTTCCTGGTAACAACTTTTTTCAAGCCGGTTTGAACTAGAATTTCCATCATCCGAACTTGCCACAGATTGAAATTTGTCTCACCGTCAAACTTCTCAATTTCAAACCTTGTTGCTATCATATCTGAATGGGCTGATCTATGAAAATTGAACTAGCTTTGATACCACTTGTTAGGATCGACCTGATTAAGCAACAAGTAAAAAAAATAGCGGAATAAATTGAAGAATTGAACACACAAATTTAAAGTGGAAAAACCCCTCCAAAGAGGATAAAAAAAAAACCACAGGCAAAGATAATTTTACTATAATGGCAAAAGAATGAAGAGTACAAAAGATGGAGATAAAAACTAAACCCCGAAAACCCGAAAACAAAGAACACAAAATTCTCTAAATGTGTTATGAGTTCTAATATTTAATGTAGGGGTGAGCATTCGATCGAATCGAATCGAATCGAATGAAAAAATTTTGAGTTAATCGAGTTGACGAATCATATTTTGTCATCCTAATTTGAATTGAAATTTTCTCGAATCGAGTCGAGTGAGATGAAATTTGAATCGAATCGAATCGAATATATTTGTTCGAGTTAATTTTAAAAAATAATTTTGGGTCCTTGTAACCATTGTCACCTATCGTAATAAAATTTGTCCACCTTAATCAAGATTTTTATTAACTTTCATCACCTCATAATTTATTTATTAAACTTTTATATACGAGTTAGTTTCTTTGCTTGCTTAATTGTTTCAATTATCTTCAGATTCTTTTCACTATGTATTTTGAAATTAAAAAATATATTAAATGTAAAAATGTGATTTTTTTAATAAAAGTTATTTTAAAGATAAAATGTGAAATTGATACCAATACAAAATTTTAACATGAATATTTAATGGCATAATTAATAATTCAATTTTAATATAAATTTTCAATATGACTAAACAATTCAATAATATAAATAATATAAAATGTGAAATTTAATTTAATAATATAAATAGTAGATATAAATAAAATTATTATTATTTATGTTTAGTGATTTTTTTGGATAATTTAGATTTTTTATTTGAGAGTAAATGGTAAGAAGTAAAAGTTTAGGGAGAACATAAAAAATTTTGGGGAATAAAAGTTTGAGGGAAAGTAAAATAGGGGAGAGTAAAATTTTGAAGGGAATATATTAAAAAAAATTGGGTGGGGGGAGGGATTGGTTTGGGGTAGATGGGAGGTGGGATGGGAAGGAAGTAAAAATTTTAGGGGGAAAGTGGGAGGGAGTAAAAATTTTGGGGGAAAATAAAAAGTTTTGAGGGTTTTGGGGAGTAAAATTTTGGTGGAAAATGGATTTTCGGTAGATTTGAGGGTTGGGATGGAAGGGGAGTAAAAGTTTTGGGGGGAAAGTAAGAAGGAGTAAAAGTTTTGAGGGAAAAGTAAAAATGTTTAAAAGTTTAGAGTAAAAATGTAAAATATTATAGTTTGATATTTGAATCATTTGAATTATTCGAGTTATTCAAATTCGAAAACTCAACTCGATTCGAACTCGAAATTTGAAAAAAAAATTCGAGTTGACTCGAATAACTCGATTCATTTAACTCGAAATTCAAATTTTTTTCGATTTTTTCAAATCGAATCGAGTTTTGCTCACCCCTAATTTAATGAGTGGATTTGATAAGGTTGTAAAAGAGCCTATTTATAGGCTAAATTCATAGGTCAAATAATAATAAAATTATCTAAACTAATCAATGTTTGATTGAAATAAATAAACAGAGTTTAACTAGAAGATTATTTCTCAAATTTGATTGAAATAGGAGTTAATACTTAACAATAACTTTTTCCAAACTCTCTAAAATTTCAGGTGAATTAGTATATTATTAAATGTAACTATTTAATACACAACTTGTTGAGTTAAACGTGATTAAAAGTGTGACAAGTGATACATTTGCTTATATTTATATTTTTTATTTTTTACTATACACTATAAACCATATGTAATATCTAATCTACTCGTGAAGTTTAAAACTTTTAAAAATTATGGGATATTTTTTTAGAAACTAATTTTCATTCCAACTAATATGATGTATTTAAAAATTTAAATTAATCCCATCATAATAAAATATTATAATTATTACAGTCTGGAATTGTCAGCTAAATGTACTAACTTGTTTTTGAATACCATCTCAAATTGTAATTCCTTCGGTTCTTTTTGTCTAAATGTAATATACACAGAATCACAGCTTTAGACAGAAGCAACAAGCAATTGGATGTTTGACCGTTGACCTCCCGCGTTTCCTTAATTTCCCCGTTCCGTTTCTGCCACTAAAGACCTTCGAATCAATAATTACAAATCAGGTTGGTAAATCTCGTAGTTATCTCAAAAGTTGGAGGGTATAAAAATAAGTTCGCCTGTCCTTAAAATTAAAATAATAGAAGGTACAGCTAAGCTAAGCGGACATAATAATTCTGCTACTAGTGAACTCCATTCTCAGAAGAGCGCGTGGTAGCCTGGGCTGCTGAAGCACAACATTAATTCAAGCGGGGAGAGAGAGGGGCGCGTGAGAAAGCGAAATGCATAATGTAAAGCGGTGGTGGGGCAACTATGTATAATTAATTCAAGGGTCTTTTTCTCTTTTATCTAACTTTTGCTTTCTCTTCCCTCCCAATTCCCCCCCCCCCCCTCTCTCTCTCCCTCACCTAAACCTAATTCTTTTGATTGTTAGAGAGGTACCAAAGAGAGGGTGAAGAAGAAATAAAAAATATCATTAGTTTCTTTTGAATTTTGATCGTTAATTTTGGAGTAGTGAAGGAAGAAGTAGAAGAAATTAAAGAAGATGACTCCAGCTAATTTGACAGGGCAGTTTGGTGACACCACATACACTAAGGTGTTTGTGGGAGGGCTGGCATGGGAGACTCACAAGGATACCATGAAGAAGTACTTTGAGCAATTCGGTGACATCTTGGAGGCTGTCGTAATCACTGATAAGGCCACTGGCAGATCTAAAGGCTATGGATTTGTATGGTTTCATTCCTTTCTTCTCACCTTTTTTTTTTTTAACTTCATTTTTCAATTTCCATATTATATTTTTGATCACTTCATCTTCAAGCAAATAAAAGATCTAGTCACTAGTGATGGATTTTGAAAAGAGTGAAACCAAAGTAGATGATGAGATTGAAAATGTGCTGCTTTGTTTTGGATTATTATTATCATAGGTAACGTTTCGTGAACCGGATGCCGCCATGAGAGCTTGCGTTGATGCTGCTCCTGTGATCGATGGGAGAAGGGCTAATTGCAACCTTGCTTCTTTGGGTGTTCAAAGATCCAAACCCTCTACTCCAAAGCATGGTGATCAACTGCTTCCTTTCCTTGCTTTTCAATCTATTTGTTTCTAAATGATCTATGGAATTATCTCAACTTATTAGGTTTTAGGTGATCGCATATGTATATTTCAGATCTGAAGTAAAAGATACGTGATGTCATTTCTTTCTTTGTTTTTTTCCTTCTTTTTCCTTTATTGTTGCTTAATTATTGTCAAGTTTAGCAGGTGTTTACTATACGTTTAACGTTATCAGTGAAAAAGAAATTGATATCTAGGGCCCAAGCCAACATTCCATTTTCATGCAAAAATTCACCATGGAATATGGTGAAGAATATTCTTCAAAAAATGGAAAATGGAGCAGCTTTATCCCGTAACTCATGCGTAATGCTGCATGGGAAATTTACTAAATTCTGATCAACTCATGTCTTTTATTTTGTTGTTCTATTGTAAACTTCTGCAAACAAAGAACAAAGAAAAAAATAGTACTAGTAAATACTGAAATATGTCCATAATATTTGTGTTCATGCATTAAAGGAGCAATACTGAAAGATTATGATTGTTATTTGTGTTAGTTTAACAAAAAAAAAAAAATTTAATAAATATGAAAGGGGTTGGTATTGCAGGCAGGAATTTTAGGGTAATGAGCACATTTCAAACAGGGTTTGGAGGTGGAGTCGGAACTGCAACAGCTTTTGCTTCGGCAGCAACCTTTCCCCCTCATTATGCCATCCAACAAGGGATCCCTTGTAATGTTTATGGGTATGCATGCTTCTCATGCCATTAAACTAATTAATTAGAGACATTAATTATATTCCATTTTTTCTCTCTAACTTCTTTTACATATCTGTATCTGTTCTCTCTCTATATATATTTCAAATATAATGATGACAGTTCATGTGATGTTTTGTATGTACACATGACATTTCATATATGTAAGTTATATTATATAAAAGAGCGTCTTATGTTATGTTTTGCATGCGAATGCACATGCATACCCGGGATATAAAGGCAACTTCCATGTTTCTGCTTTGATTTAAATAAAATTTTATATTTTTCAACTATGATTCTCTAAAGTGTGTTTGCTAAACTTTGTTTTCATGCACACTCTTTTAGGTACTCTTCATACTCGCCAGATTACTCCAATTACCCCACGGTTTGTACACACATCTCTCTCTCTCTCTCTCTCTTGATGACTAAATATTTCTGCTTTTCCTTTTGCTTTATCTTCACTACACCTTAGGATGCGTTTTCAAGCTTCATTTAAAAATAAATAAATAAAAAATAAAAAAGAAATTCAAGGTGATATTGACCTTTTACCTTGATGCTTTTTTCTACTTCTAAATTCTAATGGTTATTATATGTTTAATTAATTTCCTCTCAAAATGATAATCAATTTTATAATGGGTTAAATTCATAAGAACTAGAACAAAATAATAGCTTCTATCAAGAAAAAAAATAGCCAGACTTGGCAAGAGGAAGATAACTTTTTTCGCTGGTTGTAGCTGGGAGGCGGAAGACTTTGTCCCGCTTTTTAGTGATTTTGTTTCCACTAATTTAATATAGATTTATATTTGGAGAAATTTATATCCTGATAACAGGGAACTTGGGGTTTAAGACTTTTTAATCTTCCTTTGTAATAAATCTCACAGAAATATTTTATTAATAATAAAATTAAATATAAATACTTGATATTTTTCTAAATTATTTATTTTTAATTTTTTAATGTATTCATTGAAACGGGGCTAGTGACCATAATTGAGTTTTAAAATGATATAGTAATTCACCAAAACTTTACCAATTTACGTCAAATATAAATCTATTTAATTTTACCCAACACAGTTAAAAGAGTGACAACTGGTGGGGGGTGAAACATGTTATATGTACGGCTGACTAGGTCAGAGCCTTTGTACTGATTGGCCCAGCATTGACATTAGCACTTGCATATGCATATGGATACAGCTGTGGTTCTCTTGCTTTGTCCTCAACAAGTTCATGATTAGAAATTGGAAGCAGTGGTCCATCCCCCAGACTTGCATTATTCTTCTAAAAATTTGTGAAACTAGCAGTCTTTATTCCTAGTCTTAGCTAGGTTTGTTCCAATTGAATCTCCTCACCAAAGAATTGATTCTTGCAATTCCATGGCTATAAAGTATAAAGCCTGTAGGTGGCAACTTGTAAATTTGAGCAATATTACTAACTGTTTGCAACTTTGTTATGGTACAGAGCTACTATAATGTGTATGGAGGGGCCACAGCACAGTTTCCAATGTACGGTGCTGGACCGGGTGGGTTGATTACTGGCACTGGAACAACATTCTATCCCTATCTTCAATTCGGAGAAGGAACCGGGGGTGGAGCCACTGCCTACTCTTCCGGCCAAGGATATGGTCTCCAGTATCCACATCACCTCTTTCAGTTATCAACTGGGAGTTATCCACAGCACTATGGTGCGCCCATGTCTCTTGCACCCACTCCACCCTTACAATCAGGTTTGTAGTAGTACTATTTAAATCAATTTTCTCAAATAACAACATGACGTATTTCCTAGTTCAACGAAATAATAATGTTAATATCTTTGACAGTGTGTTTTGCTATTCCACAGGCGTGACCATGCCTCTTCATGCACCTGCAATTCCACATCGTTGAGAGACTCATTCCAAACTAGCTAGCTACTCCAAAAATACTCAGTTGCTCTAAATTCTCTGCCTTTGGTCTAACCATGGTTCTCTTTCTCCCTCTGCCTCTATCTAACTCAAGTCAAAGCCCATGCTTGGCATCTGGGCCTTTGCACACAGGAAAAGCCCCCCATAGGGGCTGAAAATCACCTCCGAAGCCGGAGAATCATGCATTTTTTTTTTCTATTGCATCTTTGTCAAACAAGGGTTCCTTGAAGAGAACCAAAGTATTTTTATCTATATGCCAACTTCAGTTATTGGATGAGCTATGTTGGGAAAGTTTTTTGTGCCGGTAAAAGGCAAATTAAAACAGACTTTTTTTGTTACTTTTAGCCCAGGCAAGGCTAATAAACAAAAAGATGGTTTGCAAAAACTGTAAATTTCAACAACACAAAAAGCAAGCCTCACATAAACGGCTAATCACCTCTTGACAACGAGGCAGTTTTAGCAAAATCTGAGGGCATTGTATGCCCCCAAGGTTTTTTTTTCATTTTTTTTGCATTGACATGTAGTCATAGGGTTTAAAACTAGGAGAACATTTAGTCATATTTTTATAAATGTTTTTTTCTACCAGAAAACATCACTTCAGATCTTATTATAATATGTCTGAAGCTAACAACATCTTCTCTTAGGGAAAGGGAAGATAAAGTTTACTTACTAACACTTGTTTCCTGTAAATTCATTGTGGCTAAACTTTGGAAGTATTAGCCCATTTTGATTAAACCATATATAGAAGGGTTAGTAGCGTTTTCCTTTTGCATTTAGCTTTTCTAATGTTTCATCATGAAAAGTAACTCCATGAATGGATGTGGAGTTCAAAGCATTTGCATGTAACCCTGGGAGATATTTTGGTTCCTTAGGGTTCTTTTCTTCTAACGGACCAACCATGGTTAGACTTAGGTAATCACCATCACTCTCTCTCGACCGCAATATCACTTCCCTTTCCTTTTCTTTCATCCCTCTCTGTGGAACTTGTTAATCTTTTTTATGTATAAGCCTATGGATTTGGATTGTAACTAGGGATTCTTTCTCCATCCATGACCTTGATGCATGGTTGAGAATGAATTTGCCACTTACTACTATGCTTTCATTTCAAACTCTTGTGTCTATGTTGCTAATGCTTTGTCCTTGATCACCAAACTATGATGTCCTAAACTTCAAATTTTGTCGTGTTTAATTATATTTGGCTGAAATTATAACTATACTATTTCAACTGCCAACTATTTCTTTTCCATTCAATTTTTTTTACAACATACATTACTGCCTCAACCCATTATATCCTTAAAATAACTTCTCCATATTAATTCAAAAAAAAAAAAGAAGAAAAAGGTAACAATAGAGAAGAAAAACATTTTAAAGCTGTGGACAAAAGCAACGTTTTTACCCCAGCAAATTGAAGAAACATTACCTATTTATTTGTTGTTGGTCTTTTTTTTTTTTTTTTTGGGGGGGGTGGGGGGGTTGTTGATTAGTTAGATGGTGAAGCGAAAATCAAGATTTTAAACAAATCAACGAAACCACTGCATTTGTTTGACCGAATGAATTTTGAAAAATGAATTAATTTTTTTAGAAAAGTTTATATTTTTTTGATAAATTTTTCTAAGAATTGTTGTTAGTGAAACAATTATAATATAAATATATTTATACAAAATAATATATTAATAATTTTCTTTTAACAATCCAAATTTATTTTAGGTTTAAGGGTGTAAAAAACTCTCAAAGTTTTTCAAGAAAAACAATTAAGTCTTTGCCTTTTTTCCTTTACACTCAATTACGTACTTGAGCTTTCAAAATGCAATAAAAAGGCCCTTAAACTTTTTCAAAAAAAGCAATTAAGCCCATTTTTTTGCACTCAATTGAGTACTTGAACATTCAATATGCATAAAAAAGGCTTTAAAACTTTTACAAAATAAGCAATTAAGTCCCTTCTTTTTTTTTAAACTCAATTGGATACTTGAACTGTCAAAATGCATCAAAAAGACCCTTTGACCGTTAAAGTTAACCGCCCCTAATTTTTTTCAATTAAAGCCACCACGTGTCACAACCACGGCGTGACGTGTGGTAAAAAATGATAAAAAAATAAAAATCAATAAAAGTTATTAAATTTTAATATAAAATATAAAATATTTAAAATTTATTAAAAATTATAAAAACGTAAAAAATTCTAAAATTTTATAAAAAAAATCGTAAAAAACAATTATAAAATATGTAGAAATATAGAAAAAAAGTATAAAATTTTATAAAGTCATAAAAAATATAAAAAATGTGTAAAAAATATTAAAATTATTGTAACAAAAGAAGAATTTTGTAATTTTTATTTATTTATCATTTTTTGCCACACGTAAAGTTGTCTTACGACACATGATGACTTTAATTGAAAAAAATGGGGGTCATTAACTTTAATGGTCAACGATTAAAGTCAACAATTAAAAGGACATTTCTGATGCATTTTATAATTTGCTTTTATGATTATAAAATTTTATAATTTTTTATGATTTTTTTCTATTTTTAATAAAATATAAATATTTTTATATTTTTATTAAAGTTTAATAATGTTTATAACTTTTATTGATTTTTATTTTTTATAATTATTTTACCACATGTCACGCCATGGTTGGGACACAAGGTGACTTTAACTGAAAAAATTAGGGGCAATTAACTTTAACGGTCAACGGTTACCAATCAAAGGGCTTTTTTTTATGCATTTTGATAGTTCAAGTACCCAATTGAGTGAAAAAAAAAAGTAGTGTCTTAATTGTTTTATTTTTCTTGAAAAATTTTGAGTGTCTTTTTGATGCATTTTGAAAGTTCAAGTACTCAATTGAGTGTAAAAAGAAAGCAATGGCTTAATTGCATTTTTTTTTTGAAAAAGTTCGAGGGTTTTTTACACCCTTAAGCCTTTATTTTGTAATAAGATAGTATTTAATAATAATTAATACCATAAATATAAACTTAATAATAAATAATGTCTAATTAAAACTTAATTGAAATTACATATATGGGAGTGGATGGTGACACATTAATCAGAGTTGGTGTAACACCCTAAACCCAGCCTAGACGTCCAGACCAAGTTGGAGAGTTACATCAACCGTTCTAAAAGCCATACTACCATAACGCAAAAAAATTAAACCAGTCGTCACATATTATTCGTCACAATAGTAATTTAAAGACAGAATCTTCATAAATCCATAACATCATAAAACAAATATCTCTAATAATAATGCTAGCAGAATATCAATAAGTGTCTGACCGAGCTTCCATGAGACTAACCTGATCAAGACTGATTACCACCCGAAACCCAAACAATAACAGAGTGAGTTATGAACTCAGTGCTTAAAAAGGAATGCAATTCAACAACGGTGACTTATAGAGAAATTCCAGTTTAGAGATTCAATTCATCCTAGAAGAATGTTTGATCTAGGTTCAGAGTAGAGATATTACATAGGTATACATGTATTATTTCAGTTCAGATATAGTTCAGATCAGATTCGGATGCAATGTTCCTATTTCATCCTCTACACACCAACTTTGGACATCCAACACACCATTATGGACATTTAATGCCCATCCATCCCTGTACACCTTTAAAGTGTTCAATGACACTTTCACAAAAAAAGCAGCTTAGCTGCTAGTTCAATGTGCGACAAGCGCCAGAATCAGAGTGATACTTATTGTGGCATCTCCACGGTTTCAGTACAAACTCCCATTCTTCTTCACAATCTCCCACCACATGTCAATGCAGAGTACAATAATCCATAACACATGTTTAGCTATTCTGATACAATACATAATTACTAAAACAGTTCAATAACAAAGTGGTGTTATAGTGCATATTCAAGTATGTGATTCATAGATCAGTCTCATATAAGTAAATTTAGTCATTCATATATCGAGGAAACCAATATCAGAGTTTAGCATACTTCTCGGCCTCAAAAATAGTTTTCGGATCTAACACCCTACCACACGACCTGGGCACACACCCGTGTGCCTTGGCCGTGTGGTTTTTAAGCACAAACAATGAGTTACATGGCCTGGGCACACGCTTGTGTCCCCGACCGTGTGAATCTTGCACTAAAATGGCCACACATGGCCTAAACACACGTCCGTGTAGTCTTAATTCAATAAACAGTGAGTTACACAGCCATTCACACGGTCTACCACACGCCCGTGTGGCTCATACGGCCTAGTCACACGCCTGTGTGACTGGCTGTGTGGCTTTGACAGTCACCATTTTCGGTGACAAAACTTGCAAAAACTAAGGTTTCCTATACGCACCTGAGACGATTTCAAAGTAGTGACAATGAAGAGAAGTTTCGAAGCAGAAAATCAACGACGATTACTCGAATTGACTTGCTGAGGTTCGTTACTCTCAATATCCCCTCTCAATAACCTCCCAACTGAGAATGCTAACAGTGTAACTTCAACTACTCCATATTCCTTACGACAATTAAAGAGGAAAAGGGAAAATCGAAAAAGAAGAAAAAGTAGAGAAGGAAGAAAAATGAAAAGGAAAAAGAAAAAAAATGGGAAAGAAGAACTAACGTTAATTGATTATCAATTAACTTCCATCCAGACTTCCAACATTTAACAAAATATTTCCTTACGCATATTACAATATTTAAACTCAGAACCAGACATAATACAGACAGATGCTTAACCAATGAATCAACAGGCTCATTCTTGTCACCTTTTTACAAAGAATTGAACTTAAGCAGGTAGTGTGTGCTTGTGGGTTGATTCTAAAACAACAAAAATTTTAATGATACAACTTGAACTTCAGACCTTAAACATAGAAGTAGAGTACAGAACCAGAGATACAGAAATTAATTACTACAGATTTTCACAAACAAGTTCTTAAAATTTTGGGGCATTACAGTTGGAGGGAATAAATGAAGCTAAGTATGATTTAAAGAAACACTCATATTTATATAATTAAAATATACATACGAAGAATGGTATGAAAGAGAGGCTGCCAGATAGCATTTTGAGAAGTTCGAGTTCGTTCCTTTGGAGGGCTCTATCCAAGGTTTGACCTTTGCTTAAAGAAAATTTACTATGATTCGTGGGAGATGGAAGGTTGATTCATTGTTGGGAAGATTATTGGATTGCGCGTGTAGGACCATTGATGAGGCTAATTTCTTCACATGTTGACTTGGATCCTGCTTGCAAGCTTGACGAGATGGTAACGATGGACGGGGTGTGGAATCTTGATTTATTTCAGGTGTGGCTATTTGAAGTCATTATTTAGCGCATAGTTAGTATCCCGACACCTCATTCTTCAACTGGAATGAGTAGAATTCCTTGGAGCCATCAATCTACTGGATCTTTTTCGGTTAAAAGTGCGATCACATCATTCAGGAGAATTTTAGAGGACCTAGAGATAAGTCTTGGAAGACGGTATAGATATTTCAAGGGCCGCAAAGAGTTCACTTCTTTATGTGGCTTGCTTTAAAGCAACGATTGCTCACAAACATGAAACGTGTTAGGAGAGGAATTGGTTAAGATCCTTCTTACCCAGATTGTGGTAATGCCTCTGAAGACCTTCTTTATGTTCTTAGAGATTGCTCAGCAGTGAAAGAGGTATGGATGAGCGTAGTGCCTGTAAATCAAAGATAATTTTTTCTTTGCTTCCAACTTTGTAGACGAGTTAGTTTCTAACTTATCCTCACATTTGAAAGTGCTTTCTAAGGAAATTGTTTAGTCCTACTTCTTTGGTTTAATTGTGTGGCATCTTTGGAAGAAAAGGTATTTATTCATTTTTCAAGGTTTAACTTGGAACGCTTCAGAGATAACTAAAGTTTCATTATGTTGGGCTCAACAAGTTTTGGATATACATACGACTATGATGTTTGAGCTTAGGTTCAATCTTTGTCAAGTATTTGTGTTTTTTTACATACTGATGGGGCAGTGAATGTGAGCACAGGATATGCATTCGCTGGTGGTGTAGTGCGAGATTAGTTTGGAGACTGGATTATCGGGTTTAATCATAATTTTGGTGTTTGTTCGGTCATGGATTCTGAACTTTGGAGTATATGGGATGGTTTACTATTGTTACAAGAAAAGGGTTATGTTAAAGCTTTAATTCAGACAGATTGCTTTGAGGCAGTCAGTGCTATTCAAGATGGCTATTTTGGGGTATCAAATTCGGTCTTGATTTGACAAATTAAGCAGATGTTACAATACAAGGAACACTGGATAATTAGGCATGTCCCTAGGGGGAGAAATCAAGTTTTTTGACCGTTTAGCTAAAATGTCTTCTGTTGGGATTGATGGTATGCAAAGAATAATAGATGTGCCTAGTGGGTTGATTGACTTTTTGAGCAAGACAAAGCTACTGGTACTTTTGTTCATTTAGTTTGATCTTGTTATCTCATTTTTTATTTACAAAAAAAATCCATATTTTATAATATAGAACATTTATTATTAAATGTTTATAAATTATAATATATGTTATTGACATATTAATATAAATATTTTCAATATTATATTAATAATATTACTTAGAATTTAAAAATATTATAGTTAATCTTTTATTAAAATAAAAAATAAAAAATAAAAAATATATTAAAATAATAATTTAGATTAATAATTTATTATATTATTAAATATAAATAATTAAATATCTATGTTTAATAATATTGGACATAATAATATTTGATATATTTTAATATTTTAATATTTTTAAGATTTTAAATATAAATTTTATTATTAATATAATAATATTACTCATCAAAATAAAAGAACCCTTTCATGGAAAATAACTTACATTTTTTAAAAGGGTAAATTAACTTAGAAGAAAAAGACTTATTTTCTGTTGACTTATAAGTTATTTTCTGTTGATACAGTTGTTTTTCATTTAACAAACACACAAAAATATATATTTTTTATAAATCATTTCCCCTAAAACAAACACACACTAATTCCATTATATTTAAGATCCACTACAAGAACCTAGGAATATTTGTGTTAGGAACACATCTTTCTTTCTTTCTTTTTTTTTCTTTTTTTTCTTTTTTTTTTTTACCTAGGATTCAAATCCACAATATATTCAAGTTTTAATTGTTTGATATCATTATCTATCATTACCACTTATGGTTTTTTTTTTTTCAATCTCCCATTTCCATCTTTCACTTTATATAATGTCAACTTGCTATATCTTTCTAATATGTCCATCTTTCATTTGTATTATGTGTTCAAATCACCATTATCGATTTTCCCCAATCTAACTCTATTTCCTAATTTTATCCGACATTTATCTTAACATTTTTGTCCCAATTACACTAATTTATTTTACATGTAACATTTTGTTAGGTTAACATTCAATATCATAAATTATAAAAAAAAAAAAAGAGAACAATTTGTTAACATATAGCAAAGTATAGGTGTCCTTTAGAACTTAATTCACCCTATTGTGCTCGATATGTTTAGATCACAACCTAGTCTACAAAATCTTTATGATATTAATATTATGCCAACTAAAACTCTAATATTGCATAAACAATAATTTTGCGATCTTTGGATTGATATGGTTTTTACAAGTTTAAGAATTATCCGATATGGAATTGGAGTTGACCATTAGATTTGACGAAGAACATCGTGATATCCTTTTTTGACCTTTTTCCTTAATTACACAAACCTTAAGTGATAGAGGTTATAAAATTTTTTATGTGTGTTTTGCTTGTGTAACCCTAATAGGTAAAAGGATGATTAACTTTTAATTTGGTACATCATTCAAGTAACCCAATAAATGGATAATATTTAACTTGTATTAAAGTAAAACACTTAACTTCTTTAAATTGGGTCACATTATTTTAGATTTAATTGGGTGCACAAAATTGGGATAAAAATCTTACATTCTCTTACTTGGCCCAATGTGATAAAACATAAACTTTAATAGAATAAATATTGAATGCACATAACAAAAAATAACTCATCATTATTATCATGCGATAACGAATTGCAAATGTGAGCTATGACGGTTGTATATAGTTTAGGTCACATACTTCATTCCATATATTACAACATTACAACTCAATATAGCAATACATTAAGCATCACATCATGATGACAATGACATCTTAGAAAGATTTTTCTATTTCAAATAATTTCAAAATTTATGTGTAGGCAATCATAATAAATAGGAAATACATTAATTTCACATAAAAAAACACAATAGTTGAGCTAGAGAGTCACAATATCATAAAACAAGATCCTTCAATGCAATTAAGACTCATTTGATGTACATATTGTTTAAATGTCTTTGGTTGTAAGTGTAACACCCCGATACTTGACCTGATTGCCGGGTCTAAGCTACAAGGTGCCATATTTATTGCCGGAGCAACTACAATCAATTCACATTTGACTAAAATCATTCAACATTCAAATATAAGTAAAACATAAAAATAAAATTATATATAATCATTTTTGGGTCTTATGCGAGCTTACGAAAACTCTTATGCTAACCCGAGGGCGAATTTGGACCAAATTATAAATAGGTCAAAGTTCTGGGTTGACATCATGACTTAGGGGTTTCCTTGTCATGGCGTAACTCACTAACACAAGCTCATTGTGATTTCGATTTTACAACATCGTGTTGTGACTTTTTGGTTGCTCTTCGTTGTGACATTGGGAGTACGTCATCGCGACGTGACTCCCTATTTTTCTAAAGGATCAGTTTGAAACATGTTGGAAGGACCTGAAGTGACATTTAGCATATCAATTAGAACCAAATCAACAATGTACCAATTGCATTCAAGCAAAATATGCCAAAATTATACTTCAAAAAACATTAAGCAACCAAGTTCCAAATTCGATCATTATGATACAAAACTAACTTAAAACCTAGGTACACGCCATATACTATCAAAAGGATACTTTACAAACTTTGCTGAGTCATTGAATCACCTCTTTGATGCTGGAACTACTCAATTTCTTTTGGATCATTAGAACACCCCGTGACACAACGGAAAAATTATTTCGGCGATTATCAATCACGAATCCATGTACGAGGAATGAATCGGGTTGAAGATATACCTTTTAAAACTGAAAATGGTTAATAACATTGTTGGTTGAAATCCTTTGTGCGATGTTGATCCTAGTCGCAACAAAGTGTCTTGGCCTCTACATAGTCTACCTAGTCAATCACGAACATAAAACTCTTTTAAACTTTTGAGAGAGTATCTAGACTTTTAGCTGCTAGACCTAGTTTGATTTTCTTACTTATCTCTACATACTTCGGGATTGTATTCCTTTTAATAATATGATGCATTTTAAAAATGAAATAATTCCCTTTTACTTTTCAGAGAAAATCATGGAAGATATTGAAATTATATTCTTTCCAAAAGAATACTAACTTCAATAAATATTAACTCTAAAAAGAAGTTGCAAATCGTATTCGCTAAATAACACTGCCCGCCAAGCTATACTGTTCTCCAGGCGGTGCTGTCCTATGGGCGATACTGTCCACCAGGCGAAACTATCAACCACGTGATACTCATCCGCCAATCATAAGAATCTTCCATAGTTGTATGTAGGAAGGTATACACCCTTTCTATTGGCGTTAAGTCTGTTCGCTTTAACCATAGAGTGTGACCCTATAGGTTCTTGTAACATTGGTAGTAATGCTAGAACATTTCTAATGTTACAAGCAATGAGTGGCATCTAGTAATGCATCATTGCTACCCAAGTTACAAGAAGTCGTGATTCGACATAACCTTTGTGACACCCTAATTTGACCCTAGTCGGGAAGTGGTTTCGAGACCACAAAACCGAGTCACACAAATAATTGATTGTTAAATTTCATGTCTATTTTATGTTACAATTTATGTGTGAAATTTTGATGCTTTGATTTTGTCAATTGAATGCGAATTTAATCAAAAGGGCTTATGTGAGAAACATTGAAAATGTGTTGGTTAATTTTTAAAATGGCCAAATTGTTGCATGGATTAAATATGGGGACTTGTATGTCAAAGTCCCCATTTTTCATGATAATGGCCGACCATGATGGTTTTAGGTGAGAAAATATGTATTTTATTTGTTGTAATGATGGCTAATAAATGATATTATATACATTTTGTTAAAGAATTAAATAAAGACTTATAAAATATGAAATAAAGTTTTTATAATGGAAAAAAAAAAGGGATGAAAGCAAAGTTTTATCCATTCTTTCTCTCAATAGCCGATTCTTAGGATCAAAGAAGAACAAAAAGGGGCCCTTAGACATATGGCAATTATATTAGCAATTGGAGGTATGTTTGGCTTAATTTCTTGATAATTTTGGTAAAGTTGAGTTGTTAAATAGATTTTGAAGTTAGCCCATGCATTTATTTCTGAATATAAGGAGAACGATACATTCGACTATGCTTTGATGTGCTTGGATTGTTGTTCATTGAGTAAGTGATTGAGGAATGGTTAGAAGAATTTGAATGCTAAACTAGTTGATTTGTTTATAATGTCCGATTATGATCATTTATAGAGATGTGAATGAATTGTTGTTATGTGAATAAATATTTATTTGATGATATATATATATATGTATTCGGCAATGGGATAAAATGTGTATTAAGGTAAGTTTCATGGCGATTATGCTTGTGATGTTGGGTTAATATTCAGCATTGAGTAATGTGGGGTAAGGTGATTAATCGGCTATGAAATTAGCTAAATTGAATAGGTATGTTTAATGATATGCTTAGTGTAATGTATAATCTTATAACTCGGTTTGGTATTGAGATAAAGGTTAGATGTATGATTGGATTTTGGTATGTGTTAAATTGGTTAATCAAAGATTTAATATGTGAAATGTTAATGAATAACATAATTGGTTTGCACCTTAAATAGTTGAAATAAAGCTTGCCGATTATGATTAAATGTTTAAATTGTAATGGTCATATATAGGTATATATATATATGCCTTATGTATGTACCATGTACACATAAGGACATTCGGCAATATGATTAAATTCATGTATAAGAAAGCATGATAAATTAAGTGACTCTTTGCTTGTGAATGTGAATTAGATATAAATTAAATAAGCATGAAATCGAGTCATGGCATGTTTTATTAAATATGATACATATTGAAATCTATTGTTTTAGATATAGATTAAATGATATGTGATTGCCAAATGTGATTGTTAAGTGAATAATATTAGTTAAGTACTTAATCAAATCTATTGTTTTACTTAAGCTTAAGAGCAAAGAGGATTAAAGTCGGATAGGGGAAAGAGAAAGTAAGCGAATAGCCGTGGATATCTAGTCGTCGACCACTTCGAGGTAAGTTTTAAGTGATTAAACGTTGAGTAAATTCAATCATAATAGGACATAATGAGTTGATTTAATAAGATATGATGTGGCCATGATATGTTTTAAACTCAAATGGTAAGTTCATAAGTGTTTGGACTTGGAAATTTAAGAGCAAATTGTAATAATTTGCTTAGGATAGCAGCAGTAACGTGATTTTAGAAAATCACCATAAATTGTTGGTGTGGAATTATAGGCTGAATAAAATATGTAATCAAAGCCTAATTAGTCTAGTTTCTTATAAAAGAAACCGTGTAAGCAAAGGAATTTCCTATAAAGAGATATTTAAACTTATGTGAGACAGTGTCAAAATGACTCCGAAATCCCCTTTTTTTTTAGAAAATCATTATAAATCACAAAAAAGAATTGTTATAAGATAAAATTTATATGCGTAGACTCCTTAATGAGTCTAGTTTCAAATGAAATAAACAAGAACATATTTTGAATTCTGTACAATGAGAAAGTTGATTCGTAGTGAAGAGTGGTCAGTATAGTCAAACAGTGAAATAGGGGAAACTTTAAGAAAAATTCTGGTATTGATTGGTCAAACCAAAAATTCTGAAAATTTTATGGATAGAAGATATATGAGTCTGTTTTTAGGGAAAATTAACAGCACTTCATTTGGAGTTTTGTAGCTCCAGTTACAAATAATTTAATGATTGTTGCTCAGGAAAACAGCTTGTAGTGAATATGTGATTTTGTTGTAAACATTGATGAAACTATTTGAGTTGCTTATAAGCTATTGCTGAAATTAATGTACAAGATAAATATATATATATGATAAAGCCGAATGGCTAACATGAAATATGTATGAGATATATATATATATGTGATAAAGCCGAATGGCTAACATGAAATATATATGAGATATATATATGTGGTAAATCCGAATGGCTAATGTGAAATATGTATGAGATATGTATATGTGGTAAAGCCGAACGGCTAATGTGAAAGGTGTGTATTATTAGATATTTGATGAGGCAAATGAATTACAAATATGACAGTCGATGTGAATATTTTAACATGTGATTAAATGTACATGAAACTTGGAAATATATTCCGGGTAAGACCCGATGACTACGTGTGGAGATTATGTCCGGGTAAGACCCAATGACTACGTGTGGAGATTATGTCCGGGTAAGACCCGATGACTACGTGTGGAGATTTTGTCCGGGTAAGACCCGATAACTACGTGTGGGGATTATTCGAGCTAAAGGTCTCGCTGAAGATTCGAGTAAAGCATAAGATTATACGACTTCACAGTAACAATTGGTAATAAATACGTTCAATGCGTTAAGTTGGTCAGGTATGTATTTTGAGATTATATTTAAGCTTGATTTGGATTAAATCACAAGTTATGTGATTCATATGTGAGTAAAGCAATAAGACTGTTCTATGATTATTGTGCATTTGGTCAATGTGAAAAGTTAGGTGAAAATATGTAATGTACCTATGTTTATAAGAGATCACTATCAAGTGAGAATTTATCTGCTTATTGTGTATTACGTAATTGTGTATATTCAGCCAAAAAGGGTAGTACACCTAGAAAGAGGTTATATGAGAATTGTAAGATCGACTTTTAATTTGGTTGGTCAGGTATATGATAAATACTTGTACATGTTAGACCCATCAGAATTAAATCATGATTGTAAAGTGAAAAGCAAATATGAAAATGCCATATGAATATGTGAGTATTCGGTTATGGAGAAATACTATAGGATATTGAGAGATATACATTTTGATTTGTCCGATGAGGATAACTATAGATATGAAATGAAATGTTATATGTGAATCAAATAAACAAATTGGTTATATTTGAGTTCACTGGTTTTAAATTGCTTAAGACTTACTAAGCTTACAAAAGCTTACTCTGTTGTTATGTTTCTCTGTTTTATAGATTGTTGATTCTGGCCTTTTTGCTCGGAGATCGTCAGCAACTTGTCACACTATCACTATCCACTGTTTGGTATTGCTATGTTTTGGATTATCTTATGGCATGTATAGAATAGACTAGTAGTGGGAGGATATTTTGGTTAATGTATATAAGCCATGCGAATATGACATCCTTTGAATGTTTACTTTTATAAGTTTTTAAATTTTATCCCTGGTTGTGTCTAGCAATTATCCAATTGAATGATCTTTACTTCAAGAAAATGTTCAAAATTTTACTGATCTGGCATGAGTTACAAGTCCGGTAATGCCCCTTACCTATTCCGGCGACGGTTACGGGATAGGGGTGTTACAACCTTTATTGTGATAAACATTTCATGTATTATATTCTTTTATCTTTTATATCTAGATTGGACATAAGTAATGGTTTAGTCACACTTGTATAGTTCAATCTCATATCTCTTGATATTTTGAGTAGATTACAATAAACAAATAAGTGTGATATCTCATATTAACTTATTTGAGCATGACCATACATTTCTAGTCTTACTTCATCAAGTGGCCCAAGATATTTCTCCCGTTATGTAGGAGAGATAAATCCTATCTTGGTCAATCATATCCTACTACATGGATTGTGGTATATCCAACAATAGTCTTTATAGTTTATCCTATTACAGTAGACGTTTGACTATATCAAAATATACAACTCACGATGTTGGGACAATGATGATATCAAGTCTAAGGATCATAGACATAGTTATCACTATGAGTAGTGTTTGTGACTATTACATAATAATCCAAGAAACATACTTATGATGGGCCAGTCTAGTATGTTGTTGTCTAACACATACTCATGTATTGATTTTGACATCCCTATCTGAATGACAACACTTTGCCATCAATCAACTACACATTAGTATCAATGCATTATTATTGTCCAAGCCCACAATAATGCTTGACTAAAGACTTTTTAAGAATAATCATATTATTTTTAGGACTTTATTAATAAACAAGGTAAAATGACATTGCCTTATATTAATAAACAAGGTAAAATGAGTATGTAATTACAACCATCTTATGAGTGGTATTTGGGCATGCTCTAACAATTTCTAAAGGATCACCTACACCTGCACATGGAGAAAACAAACCATACATTGAGTAATAGGGTTCAGTAATGCTTTTACAATTCAAGGTATATGCAACCTAAGCATTAGCATTATACTTCAAGCCAAAACATGCAAATTTGCACATAAGATCCAGCCCATACATATGCTAGTTATAAACCTTTCCATTATCAATCAAAACACATAAACATGCTTTTATAGCAAATACCAAAAAAACTTATCCAAAATTTACCACATGTATAACAAATTCCAACTTACTTATCAATACCCAACTATTCACTACATACCAATTCAATATTAGCCATGGTCAAACATTCATTTATGATTCTTTACAACATATCATTAACATTATACCAATCATGTACTATGGCACACAATTCATTTACTTTTTTATCACTTTATTCAACTTGTTTCTGGAGTCTATCAACTCATTTGTATTCATTTCGGCCCCCAGGGCTCGATTTCATTTGATTTGCATACACAACTATACATTTCCAATATTATTCTCAATTTGATACATAATTAATCCAAGGGCATTGAATAATATTCATATTCATATTGTTCACCAAGTTTACATTTGAAACATGTAACATCCTTAACCCATATCTGTCGCCGGAACAGGGTTACAGAGTATTACCAAAGTTTACAGAATAATTACAGATATTTCACATCATTTACTATTCATGTTCGATGCTAATCATATTGTCCCTGAATAGGCTCTTGAGGTCCAATATAAACATTAAAATCAAATCAGGACTTAATCAGGATCTCAAATTTTTTTTTTCATGAAATTTCAAAATTTTCCCTAGATGCAGGGCTCACACGCCTGTGTGGCTAAGGGGCACGCCCGTATGACCCTATGAAACGCCTGTACATCAGGCCGTGTCCTGCCTCGTGTAACTCTTTGACTTACATCACACGGCCAAGTCATACGCCCGTGTGCTAGGCCATGTTACCACACGACTGAGACACACACCCGTGTTCTCAATTCTGAGCATTCTGTTTCTAAAATTGAAGATATAGGGGACACACGGCTAGACCACAAATTCGTGTCTACCCGTGTGGACAAAATAAAGCCATTTCCTAGCTTTATTTTTCACCCCTTTCAGCCTTGTACCTATACCAATACTTATACACAATTTATCACATTCATCAACCACATTTTCATACCAAAATTTAAGTCTTATACATGTCAATTTATACTCATATTTATCTAGATACCATGTAACACCCCTAACCCATGTCCGTCGCTGAATTAGGGTTAAGAGATATTACCGATCAAGCACGACACTTAACTAACATTTCAAAACTCAATAAACATCCATTATCGAATAACATTCATTAACATACACAATGTCCCTTAAATAGGTCTACGGGACCTTTAAACATGCTTACAAGAGGTTCAGGACTAAATCGATCACATATAAAAATTTCTAAAAACTTAGAAAATTTTCATACATTCATGGGTCACACGCCCTATGAATAGGCCGTGTGCCTCACACGGTTACCAAACATGCCTATGTCTCAGGCCGTGTGAAAACAGGGTATAGATACTGACTTGCGCCACACGGCCAAGGACACGCCCGTGTGCTAGGCCGTGTGAAATCTAGAGAGGTTACTGACTTGGGTCACACAGTCGACCACAGGCCCGTGTGTCTAGCCCGTGTACCCTTCGAAATGGCCACACACGCCCATGTGCCAAGGCTGTGTGCCTCACACGGCCACCAGACACGCCCATGTGTCTAGGCCGTGCACAAGACTGATTTGAATTTCTAATTATTCTCCAGGGGACACACGGCCGTGTAGCATGACTGTGTGTCACACACGGCTGAGACACACGCACGTGTCTCTACCCGTGTGTACAAAAATAGGCTATTTGCAAAGCCAATTTGCCACCCTTTTCACATGCTCACCTAGAAACCAAAATGATACCATTTCAATACATTTATAGGCAGCCAAATCATGTCAGTTCATGTACAATTCATGCCATCTATTCTCCACCATTTCAACTACTCAATTCCATATTCAAAACATACCAATCCATTATGCCAAAATCATCAAATCTTACATAACTTCTAAATGCATTTACTTATCACATTATCATCTATTTCATGTAACAAAACACACAACATATCATCTTCTAAGCATTAGTTTACCAAATGGTAATTAGTTACATTGAGCAACCATATAACCATACCAAAACATAAGGCAACTTATACATCATGTCAAATCTCATGGCTAAATACATTTCAAGCACATATGCATCAATCACCAACATGACTTATACTTAACAATTTACCACAAAACTTATATATGCCATATAACCATTATCACAAAGCTTATAAGCACCAAACCATATCTGGATAGTGTGATAAGATCTCCAATAACTTCCAACTCGAGTGAGCCTCCGAATCACTGTAAACATAGAAAAATAACACAAAGTAAGCTATAAAGCTTAGTAAGCCATATACAAATAAGGTTACCATATACAAATAAAGCCACATATCCTTTCCCTTTGTATACATATTCAATGTCATAAGTAAATTCATCAAATACTTCCCTTTTTAATACTCGAATGAATCTCGTACGTATTTGAGTCATTTAACTCATTCACACATTCTTTCTCGACTTGACTTTGCCCGCTGAATCATTCGATATTTCACACACTAAGTGCCATTCTCAATATCTCGCACAAAAAGTGCCATTCTCAATATTTTGCACACTAGGTGCCATATTTGATGTCCTGCACACTAAGTGCTATGCATAGCCAAAGCTATCTCAAATAACACACTATGTGCCAAATTCAGCCGAAGCTATACCGAATCGCACACTAAGTGCCATATTTAGCCGATATGTCTTCAAACATAACTATAGTCACATATATACAATTTATACGATATCAAAGCATTAGAAGCATAAATATAACAATGCTTATTTGTAACACCCCAAACCCGGCCTGGACGTTATGGCTGAATCTGATGATGTCACATTAAAGTGTTTTTCGTAAAGTGTGATATCATTGAAAAAAAACCCATTCTCTATTTAACCTCTTTGTGTGATCTTAAAGATGATTTTAAGACGTGTCGCTCATTTCTAAAATGTGAGTCGTTTGTCGAAAACTTAATCATATTAAAACGTCATTAATTTTTAAAACGTTATTTCTTGCTGAAGCTCTTAAAATAGGTTGCATATTCGTGGTATTCTTAAAAAACATTTGTTCTTTTGAAAACCCGCGTCTTTTCCTACTGTTAGCAGTTATAAGTCAAATCAAACAAAAATCCCAAATTAAAAATAAAAATCCAAGAGGCCTTATTACAACAAAAATACCCCAACTAATAATACTTATAATCAAATTAAATGCGAAACTAATAGCAATTGTGTAGCCACCTCTGAGTCCCCCGCTGCACCGATCCACCTAAGTCTGGGGATTACCTGTGCAGATAAACAGAAGGGTGAGTTTACAAAAACTCAGTGTGTAATCCCATATCAAGAAACCATATAGTAAGCAAATGCAGTCTGGGCCTAAGCCCATTTGATGAGTGGTTCGATTTGATTAGGGCCTTAGCCCAATCTGAGATCGATGTCGAGTTTGGGTTTGAGTCCGTCACAGTGGCAGTAATAGTACAGATATGCAAATAAGAAATCCTACCCAACCAGGCTCTACACTCCATCCCCGTCCAACCCTACACTCCATGTAGGGATATAATTAACCCACCCATCCCTACACTCCTAGTAGTACCGGTTGCGGTACTAAACAGTATTTGCAGTAGAGCTGCCAGTACAGTACACTTCCACCAATCATAATAACCCATCCCCATGTAACGCATCACGTAACATGTCATGTCATATCATAATATTACACATGTACTCAATCCAGTTAAAATATCATGCTACAATATAGTCATACATCACACTGGGGTAAAATAGTCATTTTATCAAATAGGGGTCTAGGTAAACTTATCGACCCATTAGTAGGTCCACAATCGTCTCGGGCGACCCGTGCAACTTTAACAGTCAAACAGTGAAAATGGGCTCGTGGCCCATATTACGGGCCCATGTGGGCCTACACACCAGTGTGGCCCACACAACCCAAAAAGGCCTTGGCCATATAGATTACACAGCTTGGCTCATTAATTTCCACACGCCTGTGTGGGTCCACATGCTCGTGGGGCCCACACAGCCCAATTCAGCCCAAAATGGCCCAATACGGCCTTAACCTATGAAATCGCTCATGGCCGGCCATGTTGACTATACGCCCATGTTTACTTACGTGGCCTACCTACACGGCCACGAGCACCCTCGTGTGGCGTCAACGTCCACTTATGCCAGCTTTTGCCGTTTTCTATAGCCAGAGTTGTGTTGTACACACCTTGTTGCGAAAGTGCGCAAATAGTCCACAAGCACTCCAAACCTATATTCAATCACAACATATAGTTAATCGCCTACCAATTGAATTAAAAAGAACCCTAGCCAAATAGTTATCCAAAAGATCAACTATAACTTGCCTTGATCGATCGATTGAGGCTTGCACACTTAAACCATTGTAAAAGACTGATCACTTGCTCCTTAGTGATTACCTGCATTCCAACCGAATCCTATTAGCATTTATTCACATGAACAGTTTGAACCAAAAGAATATCCACTTGTCGAAAACGCAACCCAAATATAGGGAAAAGAAGCAATTGACCTACCCCTAAAACGAAGGCCAAAATCACACGATACGACAGAGGCAAAGGCTAGCACAACCACACCCCTGATTGGTCAAGGAATAATTGCCAAAACTGAAAGAATAGAAGAATGAGAGATGGAGTAATCGACCAAAACAACAAGGTGAGGAGAGAGGGTTGTTAAAACCAAAAGAATTGAGAGAGAGGGAGAAAGATCATTTGGCCAAAGAGAAACTGATTGAGAGAAGGAGAGAATAAAAGAGAATCGGCCAAAGTAAAATTGATTGGAAGGGGGAGAGAAGAAAAAAGAATCAGCAGGTAAGGGGATTGAAGAGAAGAGCAAAATCGAAGACAAAACAAAACCCAAAAGATACCTGAAGTCCCTAGCAAAATTCGACACAATAGAAAAAGGTCAAAAAGAATGTTGACAAACTGAAATGGAGAGAAAATACTAACCAAAGCCAAAAATGTGAGAGGCAAGAGTTCAAATTCGACACCAACTCTCCCACTACTTTCAAATTCAAATAATTTCCTCCCCAAATCACTCAAAACCATCCACTCCTACCTCAACCATTCAACTTGAATTCCACTACAACTCTTCAGTAGTTTAGGTTGACTAAAACTCCCACACAGCCCTATTAGGAAAATAAAACACTCTACCGCGCGTACCAGGACTCGAACTTCAGACCTCAAGTAACCATAACATGCCACTTATCCCTTAGACCAGCAAGCCTTTTCTGTCATGTAATACCTACATTTATTTAAAAGCCTACTGACTAGAGACAGGGGTTTATTCAGAAAAATAAAACCTTTGCACAAGCCAAGGCTTGAACCCAAGACTTCTCAGAATCTTCCCAGAACACTTAACCACTGAAGCAAACATGCATTTGTGCAACAAAAACAGACAAAAATACACATTAAGGATTTTTGGGGCGTTACAACTCTACCCGCTAAAAAAAAATTTTGGCTTTAAAATTTTACCTGATCAGAACAGATATGGGTATTGTTGTCGCATCACCTCCTCAGGTTCCTACGTGGCCTCCTGTGAGCTGTGATTGCGCCAAAGAACCTTAACCAATGGGATAGACTTCCTCCTTAAACCTTTACATCATGGTCTAATATCTGAACCGGCTCCTCCTCAAAAGTCAGATTTGGCCTAACCTCAACCTCCTCAACTGAAATAACATGCGTGGGATCAAAGAGGTAGCGCCTTCACATAAAGACGTGGAACACATCGTGAATCCAATCTAACTTTTGAGGTAACTCTAACTGATAGGCAACCGGTCCCACACGTTTCAGTATGCGGTAAGGCCCAATAAATCTAAGGCTCAACTTGCCCTTACGTCCAAACCTCAGTACCTTCTTCCATGGTGAGACCTTGAGAAAAACGAAGTCCCCCACAAAATACTCAATCTCTTTACGCTTCAGATCCTTATACGACTTCTATCTATCTGATGCCGCCTTCAGTCGATCCTGAATTAGTCTAACTTTATCCTCAGTATCAGAAACTAGCTTAGGGCCCAGAACTCGTTGCTCGCCCAACTCAGTTCAACATGAAGGAGTATGACACCTATGACCATATAATGCCTCGTAAGGTGCCATCTGTATGCTAGACTGGTAGCTGTTGTTATAAGCAAACTCTGCTAGCGGCAAGTAATCCTCCCAACTGCCTCAGAAATCAATCACGCAACTCTTTAACATGTTCTCCAGTATTTGAATAACCCTCTTTGACTGACCATCTATTTGAGGATGGAACGCAGTACTGAAGTCTAACCTTGTACCTAGAGCTTCATGTAACTTTTTCCAGAACTGAGACATGAAGCGATGATCCCTATCAGATATTATTGAAACTGGTACCCCATGCAGTCTCACTATCTCAGACACATAAGTTTAGCCAGCTTCTGCAAAGAGTAATCAGTACTAACTGGTATGAAATGGGCAGATTTGGTCAATTGATCCATGATGACCCACACTGAATCCTTCTTAGTAGGCGTTAAGGACAGCCCACTAATGAAGTCCATAGTCATTCTCTCCCACTTCCAAAGTGGTTAACCTACTGGCAAGTCAGATATTTACCCACAAAATCAGTAACTTCACGCTTAAGACCTGGCCACCAATATAATTCACGGAGGTCTGGGTACATCTTATTTCCACTAGGGTGCATAGCATAAGGGCTACTATGCACCTCTCGTAGTATAGACTGCCTCAAATCTGTATCCTTCAGTACACAGATCCTTCCTCGAAAACAGAGCACCCCTTTACTATTTAGCCCAAAATCCACAGTATCACTATAACACCCTTTACTCGTATCCAACGTCGGAACAGGGTTTGAGGCATTACCAGACTTACATCAAAACATTCATACAAAACCAGGCCATAAAATTTCATCCAAATTAAAACTTTTCATACACATGCATAACATCCCTTATACGGGCCTACGAGGCCCAAAACATACATCGGGGGTGGTTCAGGACTAAACCTAGAACTTTGGAAACTTTTAGAAAACTTAGAAAATTTCATCATAAAACAGGGTCACACGCCCATGTCCTCAACCCATATAACTCTCTGTTTATGATGTCATCACAAAAAAATAAGGGCAGATGGCTAAGGCACACGCCCGTGCCTCTAGGCTGTGTCCTTCACACAGCTGAGACACATGGCCGCGTCACAGCCCGTGTGGACAATTTTTAGGCTATTTTCCAAGCCAATTGCCACCCTCAATAACAAACTCACATGCTTACTTTTATTGACCATTAACATGACAAATTTGAACATTCAATCATCCACAAACAATATAAGATCATGGTAACCTCATATCATATTTTACATACTTAAAACATCATGCTTAGTCAAGCTCAAATTTACTAATTCTCATGCATCAAAGTTTATAAAATTACTCCCATATCACATATTTAAGCCTTAGTTATCAACGCATCGTCTCATCTCAATTAAACCATCAAGCATTCTCGACCAACAATATAACTCATTACATACACACGATCACCAGCCTCATCTCCATGACATAGGCACATGCATAATCATATAATCAACATAAGCCACCATTCATGGCTATAGACAAATTGAACTATAACCATTATAGGCCAACACATTTGGCCACATTAGTAATGACATAATTACAAAAGATAAAGCCTCTATACATGCCATAGACTTAAGTAATTGAATACTTATACCCAAAATGGTAACTTGATAGTATGATTGAATCTTCGGCGATCTCCAACTCGAGCTAGCTAAATAAACCTATAAGAGATGAAAAGGAAGAGGAATTAACTATAAAGCTTAGTAAGCTCATATTAAAATAATAAGAAATTTATTAATTTGCTTCTCAAGGTAATACAACCATATTTTCATTTTTACTTATGTTCAGGTCAAGCTGTTTTCTCGAGTCACAGTCACTAATTTATTTACATCTGGAGCTAAAGAAATCCAAATTAAGTTTTGCTAATTTTCTTTGAAACTAGACTCACATATATTCTTACTATAAAATTTTTAGAATTTTTGGTTTAGCCAATAAGTACAGTTTATTCTTTAAAGACACCCTTATTTTGCTGCCCGACAGCTTAAACCTTTCTTTACTAAAAATTAATTATCTCATAGTACGAGACTTCGATGATGTTCCCGTATATTTTTATTGAAAATAGACTCATTAATAATTATATTAATATAAATTATAACCCATAACTATTTTTGTACAATTTTTAATGATTTTCTCAAATTAGAGCAGGGGATTTCGAAATCGTTTTGAATCTATCTCACACAACTTCAAATATCTCATAATATGAAATTATTTTGCTTACAAAGTTTCTTTTATAAGAAACTAGACTCAATAGTCTTTAATTCCATATTTTATTCAATCTCTAACTCACTTTCTACTATTTTTGGTGTATTTTCAAAGTAGGACTGCTACTGCTGTCCAAAACTGTTTTAGTAAGAAAATGATAATAACTAAATTTACCACACCTTCCTTTCTTTCAATTAGAAATCCATACATTTATAAACATATATCATTATTCACCAAATTAACACAACAGCATTTCACAATGGACTTACCATTCATTGATTTCATATTAAGTTGAGTTTCTGTACATACAAAATGCTGTTGCATCTTCGATGTCTCGCACACTATGTACCATACTCGATACCTCGCATGCTAAGTGATATTCTGGATGTTTCGCACACTAAGTGCCATCTTCGATACTTTGTACACTAAGTGCCATTTATATATATATAGCCGAAGCTATCTCAAATTGCACACCAAGTGCCACTTTTAGCCGAAACTATTTCGAACTGCACACTAAGTGCCATTTTAGCCGATAACTCGTTAATCATAACAATTATCACGTATAGACAATTTATACAATATCAAGCATTAAAAGCATAAATTTAACAATGCTTAATACATACGAACTTATCTCGATCGTCAAAACATTGAAATGGATCGACTAGTCCGAAACTCTATTTTTCCCTCAATATAGACTCGTGTGTGGCTTAACTTGATATGCATGAACAACCATGGCCAAACCTTCAAAGCTTTGAGAACATTATTTTCTTTCTCACATTCGACTATTGATGAAGATGATAGCATGTAATTTGGCTTTTGTTTTATTTTATTTTATTATAATTACCAAATACCATATTTAACCTTAATATGCATTAATAATTTCCATTATACCAAGCCATGGAATTCCACTATCAAAATTATGGAATAATTACCCCTTAAGGACTCCCAATATTTAATTCCATAGTCATTTAATATCTTTAACTTATAGAACATAACTTTTACGCTTTGCGCGATTTAGTCCTTTTTGCGTAATTAACTATCAAAACGATAAAATTTTTCAACGAAACTTTAATACCATCTTATTCCCACTCCGTAAATATTTATAAAAATATTTACGACTCGGTTTATAGAAATGAGGTCTCGATACCTCATTTTCTAAACCTAGTTGACCTTAGAGTCATACCACTTGAACTTAATAAATCGCTTATAAAACAAAAATCACAATATCAAAAACTTTTTTTAAACTCACAATTAACGAGTAAATATTAAATATAATATTTACAAACCTACTCGTCGGATTTGGTGGCCTCGAAACCACTATTACGATTAACCCTAAAAACGGGCTATTACAATCACCACTTTCAATCTGTCAGAAATGAAGATCCAGTGACTCACCCTCCAACTGTTTATCCTTAATCTGCTCAATCCACGTCTATTTAACTTGGAGCTCAGCCAACAAACTACCATCATCAAATAAACTGAGGTGAGCAAACATCGCCCTCAGATTAGTTATAGCTTTACGTCTCAGTGCGGCCGCCACCAAATTTGCCTTTCCAGGATGATATTTGGTCGTACAGTTATAGTTTTTAAGCAGCTCAATCCATCTACGTTACTTAAGATTCAGCTCCTTCTGAGTGAGGAGATATTTAAGGCTCTTGTGATCAGTGTAGATGATACACTTCTCACCGTACAGATAATGCCTCCAAATTTTCAGTACAAATACCACCGCAAGCAACTCCAAGTCAAGCATCAAATAGGTTACTTCATGAGTCTTAAGCTGACGAGACACATATGCTACGACCTTACCATCTTGCATCAACACACATCCCAAACCAATATGTGATGCATCGCTATAGACAATGAACTCTTTCCCAGACTCTGGCTATATCAAGACAGGGGCCTCAGCCAATACCTTCTTGAGGTTCTCAAAGCTCTCTTGCTGCGCATCAGTCCAATTAAACAGCACCCCCTTACGTAACAGCTTAGTCAAAGGTGCCGCGATTAGAGAAAATCCCTCTACAAGTCGTCGATAATACCCTGCCAATCCCAGAAAACTGCGGATCTCAGATACAGTCTTAGGCGGCTTCCAATCCACAATGGCCTCAATTTTCTGAGGATCAACCCTAATCCCTTCAGCAGATACCACATGACCCAAAAATGTTACCTTTCGTAACCAGAACTCACATTTATTGAACTTAGCGTACAGTTGTTTCTCCATCAGAATTTGCAAAACCACTCGGAGATGTTCATCATGTTCATCTTCCGTCCTCGAATACACCAAGATGTCGTCAATAAAAACCACTACTGACTGATCTAGATAGGGCTGGAACACTCCGTTGATCAGGTCCATAAAAGCCGCTGGTGCATCGTCAGTCCAAACGGCATCACTAGGAACTCGTAATGACCATAACGAGTCCTAAAAACTGTCTTGTATACATCAATCTCTTTAACCCGCAGTTGATGGTACCCCGATCGGAGATCAATCTTAGAAAAAAATCGAAGCTCCTCGAAATTGGTCGAACAGATCATCCATCCTCGGAAGGGGGTATTTATTCTTAATGGTCAATTTATTCAATTGCCGGTTATCAATGCACATATGCATAGATCCATCCTTCTTTTTCACAGACAAAACTGGTGCTCCCCACGGAGACACACTAGGTTGATGAACCCACGATCTAACAACTCTTGAATCTGGGCTTTAACCTCCACAAGCTCCTTCGGTGCCATTCTATAAGGGGCGATGGACATCGAAGCTGTACCAGACAAGAGCTCAATCACACACTCAACTTCACAGTTTGGAGGTAACCCAGGTAGCTTATCAGGAAAGATGTCCGGAAAATCTTTAACCGTTCTGATATCTTTAACAGAAGAAACCCCAGAATCCGGAACACTGATGTAGGCCAGAAACACCTCACATCCCTTATGAACCAACTTTTCTACCTTCAGTGCAAAGATCACATTTGACAAGTAGTTTTGATGTTCCCCAACTACAACTACCTCGTCATCCTCTGTAGTTCTCAGTACCATCTGTTTGATAGTGCAATTGTAACATCCTGAAATAGGGCCTAAACGGAATAGTGGTTGCGAAACCACAAATTTGAGGTAAAAAAATTTATTTTATTATTATTTTTAGGTCTATGATATGTTTGCATGATTGTGTGAAAAGTTCGTGAAGAAATTCTATGCATAAAGTACTTAATTTGAAATTAGGGACTAAATTGAATAAATTGCAAAACTTGTGTTCTAGAAGTATTTTGCATAAAATTGAATTAGAATATTAATTAGGAGGTATTAAATAGCAATTTGACCAATTTTAAGTTCATGGACAAAATTAGGACATGGAAGGAATTTTTGAAAGTTTAGTAGTAAGGGCATTTTGGTCATTTAGGGGTAAAATGAATTAAAAACAAAATTAAAAGCCAATTTTTGTCCATCTTCTTCATTAGGACGAAATTTCAAGGGTTCTCCATAGCTAGGGTTTGTTTCAAGCTTTCAAGCTCCATGGTAAGTGATTCCAAGCCCCGTTTTTAATGTTCTTTACGTTGAGAGTCTGGTAGCTCGATAAAGCTTATGCTAGCAATAATTTAAGTTAGGGTTCATATTTGGAAAAATACCCATAGGTGAAATTTGTGTATTTTGGTGTTTTATGATAGAATATGAGGTTTTAAATTATGTTAGACAACTTGTACTACTCGGTTTTAAGCAAAAACGAGTAAAAGGACTTAATTCCAGAAAATACCTAATAGTCATAAGTGCTTGTTAGAGTATGAATTTGATGCTGCCATAGAAGGGAAAAATGACCAGCATGTCATGAAACATAAGAAAATAGGCTGAAGTTTAATTTACGAGCTTTGGGGCAAAAGTGTAAATATGCAAAAGTTTAGGGGCAAAATTGTAATTTTTCCAAAATATGATTTTGGGTCAATTTCAATAATTTGAGTCCTAATTAGACTATATTTTAAATGATAGAGCAAGGAAAACTGAAGTTCAAGCTTAAATGGAGAAAATACCAAGTTGTGGACGAAATGGTAAAAGTAGCTATTTTTGCATACGAGGTAAGTTTACAGTAAATAAATGCAATATTCTTTTATTTTACATTATTATTGTAAATTTCCAGCATTTATATACTTATTTTATGAGAATATTTAAAGTCAAATTAAAGGCAAAGTGACAGAGAAAAAGCATTAGGAAGCCCCGTTTGAACCTTAGGAATGTTAGGATATTGGGACAGACAGAGATGACAGATGTAAATGAGCCATGTAAGTCCATATCAGATATATGGCTTTGGAGACAGGAATGAGCCATGTAAGCCCATATTAGATATATATATATATGGCATTGGAGACAGGAATAATTCATGTAAGTCCATGTCGAAGACATGGCATTGGCAGGATATTGATAGACAGGAACGACCCCAGTATCCTTAGTATTCCGAGTGGTTCAATGGGTCATTGTACACGTTAAATTACAGTGAATTATCAGCAAAAGGGAAGGTAGATTATATTTATGAATAGTGAAAGGTCAGGTAAGAAAGAAGGTAAGTAAGTAAAGAAGAAGGTAGAAAATGAGAAGTAAAGAAAGTTTATGAGGCTAGGTGACATTATGTATAATCATTCATTATCTTTGAATGTTGTAATTTATTTGCTTGTAAGCTTACTAAGCCTAGTGCTTACTCTCTTTATTTTCTTTTTCTTATAGTTTTTATCAAGCCACTCGGGGATCGAAGGAAACGTCAGAGACCCGATCACACTATCGAAGAAATCACATTGGTATAGTTAGACGTTTAGTTTTGTGTATGGCATGTATAGGAACTTGGTTTCTTTTGATATGATATGATCAATGAATGATGTGTAAATACTTGCTAGTGATTAACTAATAGAATGGCTGATGATATACATGTTTAATTGTATGTATGAATAAGTAGTAACTATCACGTGAAAACTAAGAAAAATGTGAAAGTAACTTAAAAACAGATTCAAGTATCAGAAATAATGTGATTTTGAAAAATCACTAAAAATCGTAGAGACATGGTTTGATGGTGAATAATATATGAAATTAAAGCTTATTATCTCTATTTTCTTATGGAATAAGAAAAACAGGTAAAGGTATTATATTTTATGAGATATCTGAGTTTTAGTGAAATAGGGTCAGAGAAAATTCTAGATCCCCTGTTTCAACTTTGGAAATTCACCATAAATTGTAAAAAAATAATTAGGTGGTGTAATTTATATGGTTAGAATAATTATTGAATATAGTTTTAATAGAAACAAATGGTATAGTTATATTAATTTTGTATAGGGAGAAAAGTGGTTCGTAGTAAGTAGAGGTCAGTGCAGTCGAATTCTGAAATAGGGGTAACTTTAACTAATAAACTGTACTAATTGGCTAAGTCAAAAATTCTAGAAAAAAATTAGTAGATAGATATATGAGTCTAGTTTCAGGAAAAATTTATGGAGCTTAATTTCGAGTTTTGAAACTCAAGAAATGAATTTTTAAGCAGCTATGACGCAGAAAAACAGTTTATTCCGAAAATTAAAATAAGTGGTTTAGAGTTGTTTAAAAGGTAAGATAAGTTTAGTAACACCTCAAGCTTGACTCCGGTAACGGTTTCGGGCGTGGGGGCGTTACAGCAATTCAGGCCCTCCCGATGTTTAACCAGCCAGTCCATTCCCAGTATTAAATCAAATTCTCCAAAAGGAAGTTCCATCAAATCCGCTAAAAAGATAACCCCTTGAACCTCCAAAGGTATATCTCTGAATAGTTTATTTACCCTCACTGTCTGCCCCAATGGACTCAGCACAGTAACCTCACTCGTAGTGCTCTCTACTAAGATAACCAGAGTCTTAGACACAGTACAAGCTATATAGGAGTGTGTAGATCCTATATCTATCAGTGCAAAATAAGGTACATCATAGATAAAGAATGTACCCATAATAACATCTAGAGCATCACCATCTTCTCGGTGACGTGCAGCATAAACCAGAGCTGGCTGCCTCGCCTCAGTATGCCCAGCACCTCTGCCTGGTGTTCTTTGACCATGGCTCAAACCATTACCACCTCTGGCCTGACCACGGCCTCTCGGTGGCTGCTGAACACCCCTCAGCGGCTGTGTAGTACCCAAACCTGGAGCTTGCACCTGATCGGGCCTTTGTGGACACTCTCTGATATGGTGCTCCAATGATTCGCACCTCAAACAAGCTTCAATCCTTTTCCAGTACTCGCCCTGATGGCGTCTCCCACAATCAGTATAGGGCTGCAGTCTAGTAGCAACAACAGGGGCCCTAACTCTGACAGGCCCATCAACTCTGGCTTTTTTTTTAAGCCTAAAAAAGGAACTTGAGGGATCCGAATCCCTTCTGGTCCTATCTCTCTCTTTCTCATGGTTCTGTCGCTGAGTGTGCTTCACTTCCTCGGCGATCTTCACCTTTTCAACCAATGTAGAAATATCTCGCTCCCTCTGTGGAGCTATTAGAACCCGTAAACTATCCCTGAGGTCGTCCTTGAAACGAACACAATGCTCGTATTCAGTTGCCATTATCCCACGTGCATAGCGGCTTAGTCGCAAAAATTCTGCCTCATATTCAGCCATTGATTTATCCCCCTGTGTCAGATTCAGAAACTCTCTCCTCTGGGCATCCACATAACTAGCACCCACATACTTTCCCTGAAAAGCTGTAACACCCATTACCCATATTCGAAGCCGAAACAGGGTTCGAGGCATTACTAGACTTACGTCATAACATTTAAACACTTTCAAGTCATAAATCTTGCATACAATTTAAAACTTTTATCAATCACAATTATATTGTCCCTTACTAGGCTCATCACAGCCTTAAAACATGCTCGGAAGAGGTTCGGGATTAAACCGATGACATTTTAAAAATTTTGGAAACTTAGAAAGTTTTCATCTCTACAAGGGTCACATGCCCATGTGCCCCGACCGTGTCACTCACACGGCCAAGTGACACGCCCGTGTCCCAGGCCGTGTGGACACTCGAATTGGGATCACATGGCTGTGTCCCGTCCGTGCTCAACCCTGTGGAGCTCACTGACACACCTCATACGGCCAGACCACACGCCCGTGTGTCTAGCCTGTGTCAAGTCTATAGGGTATACTGACTTAATTCGAAGGGCTACCCTAGGGGACACACGGCTGTGTACCAAGGCCATGTGTCACACACGATCAAGCCACATGCCCGTGTGCTTGGCCGTGTGGAGTGAAAATAGGCTTGGTTTAAGCCACATTTCTCACCCTCCACAAGCATACCTCAACCACATCATCTCATACCATTTCAATGCATTTAAAGGCAGCCGAAGCATATTAATCCATGAACATATCATGCTATCTAACCACAACCATTTCAACTAATAAGTTCCATAATCAAACATGCCAAGTCATTATGCCAAAATCATCAAAACTTACATAACTTCTAATTACATTTTCTCACCTTTCCATCAACTAAATCATGCTTCTCAAACATTCCAATTCATCATCTATACTTCATACCAAAATATGCCAACACCAAAGCATTATATACATCACATATATCATTTATCAAACACATACCTTAGGCCAACTTAAATGGCCAATACACATTAACATTTACAAGTCAAATAACATGGCTAAAATCACAACTCAAGACATATCATCTTAACACTAGCCTAAACATGCCATATATCCAAGCCTAAAGTATAAAAATATCGAAGAATAATAGCCAGATAGTGTGATTGCGATCTCCGATGCCTTCCAACCCGAACGAGCTTCCGATATCTAAACACACAAAGAAATTAAAAGCAAAGTAAGCATAAAATGTTTAGTAAATTCGTAATTCAAAGAAATAAAGCTTATAACTTCAATTTATAAGCCTAATCCAGTTAAGTCAATCCAACATGTCTTGGTCTTAGCCTAAACAACATTAGCTTTTCAATTTTAAACATTACATACTAGCAATTTATTATAAAGCTTTATAACATAAGTTTACATTACTTATGTCAATTCACATATCAAGCATATGGCTAAATATCCTTAAATCATCCAAAAACTCATTCTTTTCATGCTTTCAATTGCAATTCAAATCTAAGAATTTGCCAATCTCTACCTTTTTCTCATATCCGTTGAGCCACAATTTAAATGAGTAAAATGGAGCATATCACAACTCATTTTGACTCAAAAGTCTAACAATAATCATCAACCAAGTTTACTATTCAATCACCATTCAAGTAATATAACATAATATATTATCAAACTATTAATCATATTATTATTACATATTCATTTCCACAATGACCATGAACTCACAATTTTCATGGATTCAATACTCAATTGAATTTCCATACATACCTGTACCATCTCGTACCAATTTTCGTACATATATGTATCATCTCATACCAATCTTGTACTATATCATATCTTTTATTTACCCATTGAATATTCAATGTCTCGTACACTGGATGCCATACTCGATACCTCGCACACTAAGTGCCATTCTGGATGTTTCGCACACTAAGTGCCATCCTCGTTACTTAACACACTAAGTGTCATTCTGGATGTATCGCACACTAAGTGCCATCCCCGATACTTCGCACATTAAGTGCCACATATAAATATTCGATGTGTTATTCAACATAGTAATAGTCATGAATATATCATTTGTACAATTTCAATGCATTAAATATTCAAATATAATAATACTTAATGCATACGAACTTACCTCAATCGTCAAAACGTTGAAATAGATCGACTAGTCTGAAACTTTGTTTTTCCCTTGATATAGACTCGTATGAGGCATAAATTGATCTAATCAATGAAATTCAACTATTACAATTCATATTCTATTCATTTTAACTCAATTCCATATTTTGGTAAAATTACTATTTTACCTCTAAAGTTTCACACTTTTACAATTTAGTCCTTAAGCTCGTAAAATAAAATTCATTCAATTTTGGCCAAACCCAAACCTAGCCGAATTTAATACAACTTCATAACAGCCCATATTTTCATTTACTTCACACTTTTAACCACAACATTTCACATTTTCTCAATTTAATACCTAATTGAGATTTTTGTCAAAAATCACTTAATTAAACTCATTAATCTAACATCAAAGATTTATTTTCTATCATTAATCATCAAGATACTTAAAAATTCAACAATGGCATCATCCAAATACTTTAACATTTTTGAAATCGGAGGTACGAGCTAGCTAGAACACAAAGCAACGATCTTAAAATTTTAAAAATTATTAAAAATCGAGACGAAATGGACTTACGAGCATGAACAGCCATTGCCGAACCTTTCAAAGCTTTGAGAACATTATTTTCTTTCTCACATTTGACTATTGATGAAGATGATAGCATGTAATTTGGCTTTTGTTTTATTTTATTTTATTATAATTACCAAATACCATATTTAACCTTAATATACATTAATAATTTCCATTATACCAAGCCATGGAATTCCAGTATCAACAATTATGGAATAATTACCACTTAAGGACTCCCACTATTTAATTCCATAGCCATTTAATACCTTTAACTTATAGAACACAACTTTTACGCTTTGCACGATTTAGTCCTTTTTGTTTAATTAACTATCGAAACGATAAAATTTTTCAATGAAACTTTAATACCATCTTATTTACACTTCGTAAATATTTATAAAAAAATTTACGACTCGGTTTATAGAAACGAGGTCTCGATACCTCATTTTCTAAACCCACTTGACCTTAGGGTCATACTACTTGAAGTTAATAAATCACTTATAAAATAAAAACCACAATATCAAAAACCTTTTTTAAGCTTGCAAGTAACTCGTAAATATTAAATATAATATTTACAAACCTACTCGTCAGATTTGGTGGCCCTGAAACCACTGTTTCGATTAACCCTAAAAACAGGCTGTTACAAAAGCCATCTTGAAAAATTCCCAGGACAGTCGATCGGGCTGAGTGCCCTCTTTAACCGTAAGCCACCATTGGTAAGCCTTATCCCTCAGCAGTGACACTGCACCCTTAAGTTTATGCTCAGGGGTGCAGTCGAGATCGTTCATGATCCTCTTTGTGGCCTTAATCAAATACTCAGCCACATTAGGGGTAACTCTAACAATACCCTGAAAATTTTTGCTCCATTAGACCGGAGTCGTTTCGTAACTGACCCACGGCCCACAATACCAGTATTTGGCCCAGCGACCCTTTCCAAAATTTGTAACATGGCTTGGGACAGCGCGTCAACCCCAGCCACACAATCATGAGACCCAGTCTCAGTCTCAAGTGAAACCGGCGCCTCCCTAGTTTTTACATTAGGCATGTGGCCAGATGACGAGGACCCAGCTCGAGCACCTCCACGGCCTCCGCCGTGGCCTCTTGTACCCCTTCCACGAGTACCTCTGGTGCTCATTATCGAATTTACGTTTTATCTATATTAACAGTTTTATGCATCAGTTTACAATTCCAGTGTTTATTAACAGATATTTTATGGAAAATAGTATCAGTATTATCGCAGTCTTACTACAGTTTTTATTTTACCCTAACTAGAGTATTTCAGTACAGTCTACTACCTATAGCAATCTCAGCATTTCAGTTTAAACAAACAAAAGTTTCAGAAGACTTACAGAATCGGCGCTGGAGACTCGGTGTACCACACATTCGATAAAACATTTCAAAATACTTCAAATCATTTGAAATAGTTCTTTCTAAAATTTCAAGTTTTAAAAGAAACCCAAATCCACAACTGAGTTTTGTAACTTGGCTTTGTTACCATTAAATATAACACCCTAAACTTGGCCTAGACGTTATGGCCGAATCTGGTGATGTCATATTGAAGTGTTTTTCGTAAAGTGTGATATCATTGGAAAAAGAGCCCATTCTCTATTTAACCTCTTTGTGTGATCTTAAAGATGATTTTAAGACGTGTCGTTCATTTTCAAAACGTGAGTTGTTTTGTCGAAAAGTTAATCATATTAAAACCTCATTAATTTCTAAAACGTTATTTCTTGCGAAAACTCTTAAAATAGGTTGCATATTCATGGTAATCTTGAAAAACATTTGTTCTTTTGAAAATCTGTGTCTTTTCCTACTGCTAGCAGTTATAAGTCAAATCAAAAAAAAATCCCAAATTAAAAATAAAAATCAAAGAGGCCTTATTACAACAAAAATACCCCAGCTAATAATACTTATAATCAAATTAAATGCGAAACTAATAGTAATTGTGTGGCCACTTCTGAGTCCCCCGCTGCACCGATCTACCAAAGTCTGGGGATTACCTGCGTAGATAGACAGAATGGTGAGTTTATGAAAACTCAATGTGTAATCCTATATCAAGCAACCATACAGTAAGCAAATGCAGTCTGGGCCTAAGCCCATTTCATTAGTGGTTCAATTTCAGTTGGGGCCTTAGCCCAATACAATATCAATATCAGTTTGGGTCTGAGCCCAGCACAGTGGCAGTAATGATACAGATATGCAAACAAGAAATCCTACCCAACCAGCCTCTACACTCCATCTCCGTCCAACCCTACACTCCATGTGGGGATATAATTAACCCACTCATCCTTACACTCTAAGTAGTACCGGTTGCGACATTAAGCAATATTTGCAGCAGAGCTGCTAGTATAGTACACTTCCTCCAATCATAATAACCCATCCCCATGCAATGCATCATGCAACATGTCATGTCATATCAAAATATTACACATGTACCCAATGCAGTTAAAATTTCATGCTACAATATAGTCATACATCACATAGGGGCAAAACAGTCATTTTATCAAATAGCGGTCTAGGTAAACTTATCGACCTATTAGTAGGTCCACAGTCGTCTCGGGTGACCTGTGCAACCTTAACAATCAAATAGTGAAAATGGGCTCGCGACTCATATTTTGGGGGCTATGTGGGCCCACATGCTCGTGTGGCCCAGACAGCCCAAAAAGGCCTTGGCCATATGGATTACATAGCCTGGCTCATTAATTTCCACACGCTTGTGTGGGGCCCACATGCTCGTGGGGCCCACACGGCCCAATTCGGCCCAAAATGGCCAATACAGCCTTAGCCTATGAAATCGCTCATGGCTGGCCATGTTGACTATACGCCCATGTTTACTCATGTGGCCTACCTACATGGCTGTGAGCACGCCCGTGTGGCATCGACGTCTACTTATTCTGGCTTTTGCCGTTTTCTATAGTCAGAGTTGTGTTGTACACACCTTGTTGCGAAAGTGCGCAAATAGTCCACGAGCACTCCAAACCTATATTTAATCACAACATACAGTTAATCGCCTACCAATTGAATTAAAAAGAACCCTAGCCAAACAGTTATCCAAAAGATCAACTATCACTTGCCTTGATTGATCGATTGAGGCTTGCACACTTAAACCATTGTAAAAGACTAATCACTTGCTCCTTAGTGATTACCTATATTCCAACCGAATCCTATTGATATTTATTCACACGAACAGTTTGAACCAAATGAATATCCACTTACCGAAAATGCAACCCAAATATAGGGAAAAAAATAATCGACCTACCCCCAAAATGAAGGCCAAAATCACATGATACGGCAGAGGCAAAGGCTAGCACAACCACACCCTTGATTGGTCAAGGAACAATTGCCAAAATTGAAAAAATAGAAGAAGGAGAGATAGAGTAATCACCCAAAATAACAAGGTGAAGAGAGAGGGTTGTTAAAACCAAAAGAATTGAGAGAGAGGGAGAAAGATCATTCGGCCAAAGAGAAAAGCTGATTGAGAGAGGAAGAGAAGAAAAGAGAATCGGCCAAAGTAAAATCGACTGGAAGGAGAGAAGAAAAGAGAATCAGCAGGCAAAGGGATTGAAGAGAATAGTTAAATCGAAGATAAAGCAGAACGTGAAAGATACCCAAAGTCCTTAGCAAAATTTGGTACAATGGAAAAATGTCAAAAAGAATGTTGACAGAAACCGACATAGGGATAATATACTAAGTAAAGCCGAAAATGTAAGAGGCAAGAGTTCAAATTCGACACCAACTCTCCCACTACTTTCAAATTCCCATAATTTCCTCCCTAAATCACTCAAAACCATCCACTCCTACCTCAACCACCCAATTCAAATTCCACTATAACTCTTCAATAGTTTAGGTTGACTAAAACTCTCACACAGCCCTATTAGTAAAACAAAACACTTTACCGCGCGTACCAGGACTCGAACTTCAGACCTCAAGTAAGCATAACACGCCACTTATCCCTTAGACCAGGAAACCCTTTTTGTCATTTAATACCCACATTTATTTAAAAGCCAACTGACTAGAGACAGGGGTTTATTCAGAAAAACAAAACTTTTGCATAAGCCAAGGCTTGAACCCAAGACTTCTCAAAATCTTTCCAGAACACTTAACCACTGAAGCAAACATGCATTTGTGCAACATAAATATACGAAAATACATATTAAGGATTTTTGGGGAGTTACATTATTGCATACGAACTTACCTCGATCGTCAAAAGGTCGAAATGAATCTACTGGTCTGAAATTTTATTTTTCTCTCGATATAGACTCATACAAGGCTTAACTTGATCTAATTGATAAACCGTAATTTATACATATTTTTATCCTATGCTTAACACATTTATGAATGAATTCTCCTTAGATTTGGTGAATTTGGTGCTCCTAATCATTTAATTTCATGTTTTATACTTAGGTGAGCATAGGAGAGTGAAAAGAATAAGAAACGGGCCAAAAACGGAGAAAATGGGCCGACGTGGGAAAACTACACAGCCTGGACTTCCTCACACGGGCAGAATACATGCCCGTGCCATTCTAACAGGCTCGACCACGGCCTAAAATAATCTCAGCACGGGCGTGTTGATCTCTCGGCCTTGACCATGGCCTGAAGTAATCGCACATGAGCGTGTCCCTGACGAACCCTAGCTAAGTTCTATTCGGAAAAGGGAAAAGGGAAAAGTTGGAGGGCTTTTAGGCATTCTAAAGCCTATTTAAACACACTATAGGAGGACTAAAGGGAGACGGGGAGTAGAGAGTAAGGAATTACTCTGGGAAAGCTGATTGATCCATCTTAGAAGCCGGATTCATCATCAAGACTGAAGATCACTCCTCAATTTCCATTCAGGAGTTTTGGGTTTTCTTTATGTTTTGTATTCATTATTTTTCTGAGTTGTTTTCCTATTTAGTTATGAGCTAAAACCCCTAAATACCTTAGGGGAATGAAACCTACGACAAATCTTGTTATTATTTTTTGAATTGTATGATAAATATTTGGCTTGTTCTTAATTATGTGTTCTTAATTCTTGTTTCGGTATTTCAGGATATTGATTCAAGTTAATGCTCTTAGTTGGAGGATGAATAGTCCTTGTCCAAGAGTGACTTTGTCATAATTAAGCAGAGTTGATTGCGCGCCTAGAGATAGGGTGACAAGATTTTGCCGAATTAGGGTGAAACCTAATAAGGGGATCAATAGATAGAGTTAATGCAACCCTAATGTGTTAATTAGAAAGAAATTTCAATTATTCAATCTAGGGTTAGATGTTATTAGTCTTGAATAGGGATAATAACATAACTTAGGGATTTCTACGGTACAAGTTAAATGAATAAATCGTTCGATTTGGAGTTTAAAAAACAAGTGAAGTCTAGGTGAATTTTTCCTTAGGTATTATCTTAATTCGATCGTTTTTCCAAAAGTAATTCCCCAATTCTATTTTCTGTGATTTCTTAGTTTAGTTAATTAGTTAATTAAAACAAACCCTATTATTCTTAGGCTAGATAATAAAAAGACAGTCATTACTAGTAATTTTTGTTCCTTTGGGTTCAACAATCCGGTCTTACTAAAACTATACTACTGTTCGATACGTATACTTGCCTACATCATGATAATAGTTAGTTTCAAGAACGATTAATCATAAATTTATAAAACTTATCACGAAAAATCATGATCAAGTTTTTGGCGCTGTTGCCAGGGAACTAGAATATTAGGAACACTCAATTTTTATTACTTTAGCATTTACTTTTACTGCAATTTAATTTTGTTTTTGTTTTTATTTTTATTTACTAAATTTTCTTTTCCTTTCTTCTGACTGGTTTTTATAGTTTATAACTAGAAGAAACCCGTCGGGACTATTACTTTTTGACGAAGAAATCGATCGCACCGCTCGTAGAAACCGACGAGAAATAAGGTAAAACCTAAGATACATAGAGGAAGAGCAAGAGGACGATATCTCAACTACAATCGAGGAGATGACTGAAAACCAGGAAAATCTGCTACCTCCTGCGATACCCGCTGATCTAGTAAATCAGAATCCTACTCCTCGTACTATGTATGATTATGCTAAACCTAATTTAATAGGAACTGAGTCAAGTATAGTTAGGCCTGCTATTGCTGCAAATAATGTTGAGCTGAAACCTAACACGATTCAAATGATATAGCAATTTGTTCAGTTTGATGGTTTGCAGGATGAGGACCCCAACACTCACTTGGCGAATTTTCTGGAGTTTTGCGACACATTTAAAATTAATGGCATTTCTGACAATGCTATTTGTCTTCAGTTATTCCCTTTTTCGTTGAGGAACAAAGCTAAACAGTGGTTGAACTCGTTACCACGAGGGTCAATCACTACTTGGGAACAAATGACCGAAAAGTTTTTATTAAAGTATTTTTCACCGGCTAAGACGACCAAATTACGTAATGGTATCTCTTCTTTTGTGCAGATGGATTTAGAAACAATTTACGATGCATGGGAGAGATATAAGGACCTACTGCGAAGGTGCCCTCCCCATTGGTTACCTCTATGGTTGCAAGTTCAAACATTCCACAATGGCCTGAATCCCTCAACTAGACAGATGGTTGACGCAGCCATTGGTAGAACTATCAACAACAAAACACCTGAAGCAGCTTACGAATTTATTGAGAAGATGTCACCGAATAACTATCAGTGGCAAGTTATGAGGACTAAGCCAACCAAAACAGCAGGCGTTTATAACGTCGATGCGGTTAACATGTTATCAAATCAGGTAGAACTTCTAAATAAAATGATTGATGGTTTACTTGGTTCTACATAGGTACATCCAGTGATGAGGTGTGATTCAAGTGGAGGAGGCGTACATACAGATTATCAACCCCTCAATCCTACAACCGACGAGGAACAAGTCCACTATATGGGTAACAATAACTCTAGATCTCAAAATAACCCATACAGTAATACCTATAATGCAGGTTGGAGGAACCACCTAAATTTCTCATGGGGTGGTCAAGGAAATCAAAGGCAACAAAATCCTCCGGGTTTTCAACAACCACCTTACCAACAAGAGAAAAAGCAAAACCTTGAAGAGATGCTAACGAAATTTATCGAAGTGTTAGAAACTCACTTCTAGAATACCAAGATGGCACTTAAAAATAAACTAGCATTGATCCAAGGGCTCAAAATTCAGATAGGCTAGTTGTCTAAATTAATTTTTGAAAGACCATCGGGGAGTTTACTTAGTAACACAGAACCCAATCCAAAAGAGCATGTAAAGGTAGTTGCACTAAGGAGTGGGAAAGTATTATCTGAATCTGAAAAGAAGCTACCACAAGAAGCAGTGATGAGCAAAAGAGAGGAGGAAAAACTCGAAGATAATGACAAACCAACGCCAAAGGAATATAAACCACCAGTTCCATACCTAGCAAAGTTGAAAAAGGACCTCATGGATGCATAATTCGGTAAGTTTCTTGAACTTTTTAAGCAATTACATATCAACTTACCTTTTGTTGAAGCCATCTCGCAGATGCCTACATATGCAAAATTTTTGAAGGAGCTTCTAACAAATAAAAGGAAGTTTGAGGACTTATCTACAGTGGAACTCTAAAAGTGCTCGGCCATACTCCAAAATAAACTGCCAACCAAACTAAAAGACCCAGGAAGTTTTCACTATCCCTTGTTTAATTGGCAATCTAAATGTTGAGAAAGCACTAGCTGACTTAGGCGCTAGCATTAATTTGATGCCATATAAGATGTTTAAACAACTTGGTCTTCGGGAACCTAAACCCACTAGGATGAGTATTCAACTAGCTGATAGATCTGTTAAATATCCTAGGGGTATCATAGAGGATGTACTTGTAAAAGTAGATAAATTTATATTCCTTGTTGATTTTGTTGTACTTGACATGGATGAGGATGTTGAACTACCTTTAATTTTAGGTTGTCCATTTTTAGCCACTACCAGGGCTGTTATCGATGTGGGGGATAGTAAACTTGTACTTAGAGTAGATGATGAAGAGATTATTTTTAAGATCTATGATGCCAAGAGATTTTCTAGGGAGCAAGATGACTCATGTTACTTTATTGACTCTATTGACCATGCCATTCAAGATTATTTTTAGGAGATTATACATGAGGACATGCTGGAACTGTGTCTTGCCCAAAGCGAGGAGGTAGATGATGATGATTCTGAGATAGGTAAGGTAAAAACTAAACAGAACTCCGACAAATTAGTCTCAAGACAAGTAGAACATGAGGGTATCAAGACAAACGATAAACTTAAGAAAAAACCCTCTATTGAAGAACCTCCCAAACTGAAACTTAAACAATTTCCAAATCACTTGGAATATGCATTCCTTGGAAATAATTCTATCTTACCAGTGATTATTGCTTATAACTTACAACCTAAGGAAAAAGAGGAATTACTCCAAGTATTAAGAGAACATAAAAGGGCCATAGGTTGGAAAATTTTTGACATCAAAGCGATCAGCCCCTCTTTTTGCACCCATAAAATTTTAATGGAAGATAAATATAAGCCATGTGTGCAAGCTAAAAGACCACTAAACCCCAACATGAAAGAAGTTGTTAAAGCTGAGGTAATTAAACTTCTAAATACTGGAATTATCTAACACCCCAAACTCGGCCTGGACGTTATGGCCGAATTTGGCGCATCACATTGAAGTGTTTTAGCGAAAACCGTGTTTTCATTGAAAACCCTTCTTAAAATAAAAGAAACCTTAGCTATCCTTAAAAAAAAACCTCCTTTCAATCACTTGATTAAAATATATGATTTTATGAAAACATGTAGTTGCGAAAACGTAGAAGAGTCATACTATAGTTTAATAAACCATGTTCAACTTCTTATAATTACATCACATAAAAATAATCCAAATAACAATAAAGTGGAAGCCCTATTACAATCTGATTTGAAAAGTACTTAATAACATAGAAACTGATAAGCTTTAGAAAGAAAAACAAGTCCAAATTATCTTGCTAGCTGGCCACCCAGAGTCCCTCCAAACATCAAACCTTCTACTGAGCATCACCTAAAAATAAAATAAAATAAAAGAGGGGGTAAGTTTTCGCAAACTCAGTGTATACAACCCTTGACGAAAACAAGCATTCAAAAGTCATCATACATCAAACATGCTATGCAATGCAGTGCAACTCACCCCAATAATCCAACCGGTACACTTCTACTCCTTCCCCTTTTTCACAACCTGTAGGGATATAAATATCGACCCACCCAACCAATACACATTAATGGTAGCCCAGTTGCGGAACTACCAAAGTTGCAGCAAGCTGCCAATCACATATTGGGCTTAAAAGCCGTCGGTGGATCCACGATTGTCAAGCAACCATGCGACCCTTATATACTCCCTCTGTTCCATAATTCCCAACCCATATGCAACCTAAACAGGATATCATATGAATACATATGAATGCATGTAGCAATCATAAATCTTACACACAACAGTTAGGGGTATTTTAGTCATTTTTGCCCTTAGGGGTATTACGATAATTTTCTTTTATTACGGTTTTTACTTACCTTGGCCCGTTAAAAAATCCCGTGAGCTCAGATGAACGAACACTATGCACCAGGTAGGATTCCAGAGAAGAGGAGGTGAGTCATTAAACTTCTAAAAATACTAAGCTAGGATTCGAACCTAGGATCTCCTTGCTAGCCACTAATGCCACCTCCCTACACTCTAAGTGGCATCACTTAGCCACTCCACCACAAGGCTTTTTGATGCTATTTTCCCCTATCTTTATTTAAAAGTGCAACTACTTGCCAAAAAGGCCCTTTTTAATTATTAAACTATAATTTCTTCTACCCCTAGATTCGAACTGAAACCGTGTCCAAGACCTACCAACGCGTAATTAACACTTAATCGGGATTGCCAAGCATAAAAAGAAAAATTCACGATTTTGAGATTTTTGGGTTTCGAGATTTTTGGGGCGTTACAACTCTACTCCCTAAAAAAAAATTCATTCTCGAAATTCCCAACTACTAACACAGACTACCACACCACACTTCCGCTACGCACTCTAATTCCAACTCAGATAAATAGCACCCGATGATAAGCACTTACCATTATTCACCTCTGGAGTGTCTCCATCCTCTTGACGACGCGCTGTATAGACCAAAGCCGGCTGCCTCGCCTCAGTATGATCAGTACCTCTGCTCGGTGCTCCACGACCCAAACCGTTTCCACCCTTGGCCTGATCACGGCCTCTCGGCAGTTGCTGACCACCCCTAGGTAGTTGAGCACCACCTTGGCCCACGTCTGGAACCTATCTCGGCATTTTAGGGCAACTCCTGATCCTATGCTCCTTAGATCCACAAGCTAAACAAGCTCTCATCCTCTTCCAACATTCGCCTACATGACCTTTCCCATAATCAGCACAGGGTGGCACCCTTGGATTAACAGTAGGGGGCCCTGCTCTAACTGGCTCATTAACTCTGGACCTAGCCCTAGGCCTCTGTTCAACACCACGAGTCTTAACCTCCCTCTTACTCTTACCCCTTTCTTTTTCCCGATTTAAGTGCTCAGTGCGCTTAACCTCCTCCGCTATCTATGTTTTCTCCACCAATTCTGAGAAAACTCGTTCCCTTTATGGACCCTAAGGCTATCTCTAAGTCTATCCTCAAACCTCACGCAATGATCATACTCCGTTGCCACCATTACTCTCGCATACCTACTAAGGCATAGGAACTCCGCCTCATACTCCGCCACCGATTTGTTCCCTTGGGTCAAATTTAGGAACTCCTTCCTTCTAGCTTCCACATGGCTTGCACCCACATACTTCCCTTGGAACGCAGCTTTGAAAAACTCCCAAGTGACCTGCTCCGGTTGGGTGCCCTCTTTCACTGTCAGCTGCCACTGGTAGGCTTCTTCTCTAAGTAGTGACACGGATCCTTTTAACTTTTGTTCAGGTGAACAGTCTAGGTCCTCCATTATCCTTTCAGTGGCCTCCAACCAATATTCTGCCATGTTAGGAGCCACGCCAGCCACGCCCTTAAAGATCTAAGCCCCGTTCGATTGAAGTCACTCTGGAATGGACCCCCGACTTCCAATGCCATTGTTGGGCCCAGCGACCCTTTCCAAAATCCTCAGCATTGCCCGCGACAAATTTTCTCCCGCGACCTGATCATACGGTCCATTCCCAGCCACAGGTGAGGCCGGACCCTCCTCTACTCTAGCATTAGGCATATGGCCCGATGCCGACGATTCAGCCCTAACACTTCCGCGGCCTCGGCCATGGCCTCTTGCACCTCTTCTAGCACTCATCGTCGATTCGCATATTATCTAAATTAAAAATTTTATGAAGTTTTAGTTAGTTTAATAGTTAACCCGATGTTTTATGGAAATTATTAAAGAGAAGATTTCTTTCAAAAATCATCTATAGGTTCAAGTTCCTGCGGGCTTTGGATTCATTCTAACAAGATCGCCTAAAGTAGCCCTCTAGCTAACTACTGTATAACAATTTAAACAAGTTTAAGAATAAAAGTACTTACTTGGTTCGACGTCGGAGACTCGGTCTGCCACTCAGTAAGACTTCCCTTTTTCCAAAACATTGTGATTCAATCAATTTTTTTTTAAAACACAAAAGAAACCAAGTAATAAGGCCCAATTTACAGCTCGAGTTTTGCAACCGGACTCTGATACCACTAAATGTAACACCCCAAACTCGGCCTGGACATTATGGCTGAATCTGAGGAATCACATTGAAGTGTTTTAGCGAAAACCATGTTTTCATTGAAAACCCTTCTTAAAATAAAAGAAACCTTAACTATCCTTAAAAAAAAAACTCCTTTCAATCACTCGTTTAAAATATATGATTTTATGAAAACATGTAGTTGCGAAAACATAGAAGAGTTATAAGAAACCATGTTCAACTTCTTATAATTACATCACATAAAAATAATCTAAATAACAATAAAGTGGAAGCCCTATTACAATCTGATTTGAAAAGTATTTAATAACATAGAAACTGATAAGCTTTAGAAAGAAAAACAAGTCCAAATTATCTTGCTAGCTTGCCACCCAGAGTCCCTCCAAACATCGAACCTTTTACTGAGCATCACCTAAAAATAAAATAAAAGAGGGGGTGAGTTTTCGCAAACTCAATGTGTACAACCTTCGATGAAAGCAAGCATTCAAAATTCATCATACACCAAACATGCAATGCAATGCAGTGTAACCCACCCCAATAATCCAACTGGTACACTTCTACTCCGTCCCCATTTTCACAGCCTGTAGGGATATAAATATCGACCCACCCAACTGATACACATCAATGGTAGCCTAGTTACGGAACTACCCAAGTTGTAGCAAGCTGCAAATCACATATTGGGCTTAAAAGCCTTCGGTGGATCCACGGTTGTCAAGCAACCATGCGACCCTTATATACTCCCTCCGTTCAATAATTTCCAACCCATATGCAACCTAAACAGGATATCATATGAATACATATGAATGTATGTAGCAATCATAAATCTTACACACAACACTTAGGGGTATTTTAGTCATTTCGCCCTTAGGGACATTTCAGTAATTTTTCTTTATTATGAGTTTTTATTTACCTTGGCCTGTTAAGAAATCCCGTGAGCTAAGATGAACGAACACTATGCACCAGGTAGGATTCCAGAGAAGAGGAGGTGAGTCATTAAGACTGCTTAAGTACCAAGCTCTCCCTAGATCCAATCCTAGACATGCATATACCCGTTGCCACACCCTAACTCTATGACTTGTCCACGGTCGCAATATATTAATTAAGTTTTACGTGGTTATCATATACTAGGCCCAAAATCTCTACATACATGCATATGGCCCTCTTGGCCCAATCTCATACATATGGCCTATCAGGCCCAATTCACATTCATATGGCCTATCAGTCCCAATTCGAGTTCATATGGCCCATTCGACCCAATCTCATTTATATGGCCCATCCGGCCCAAATCACATTATATTCATGCTTCACATACAAATTTCCTATCATATAGCATCACTTATCAAATTTTGCCTATTATGGGCCTAATAGCCCATCGGGCCCATTTAGCCCATTCCAACCCACTTGGCCTATTCACAACCCAAGTCCATGGAATCGCCCATGGACCTCAGGCAACCTATCGGTCTCTCCCTTACGAGTATTCGCGCACTCACAAGACTACCGTTGCCACACTTTCGGCTTTTTGACAGGTTGGCATTTCGGCTTTTGTCGATTTATAGTGCGTGTGCAATGTATGTACACACCTGGTAAGCAAGCGTGATGCGATCTCCTTAGCCCCAAACCTTGCGTGATAAGTATAACAACCCCTTCTTAAATCCCTAACCAAGATCAACTCCCAGATCTGCACCAATCTTAACTATTAAAATAGAATAATAGATGACTCGTATCCAACACAAGTCCTCTTACCTTAACTATAAACAATCGGCCACCTTAGCCAATAGGAGAGGAATACTGACCAAGATCGCAAACACCTAAAGATCAATTTTGGTAGAGAGCTAAGATCCGAGGTCCGATACTAATTCCCTACCACAGTCGATTAGAAAGAGTAAGGGACAATATTCGATACTTAGCAAAGTAAACCGATTGGAAGAGTAACACTTACACTAGATTCGGTCAAAGAGTATTCGGCTCTAGAGATCTGAATGACGCAATTGCTTATTCGGCACCAAGAGAGAGAGGAAGAAGGATCAACTAAACCCAAAAGTGAAACAAAAAAATCGACACAAGAAAAATAAAAGAAGAACAAGGGTTTTCGGCTTTTGGAGAAATCGGTAGAAAGAAAAGGAAGAAAATAAAAAGGGTTTTCGGCTTTTAGGGAAAAGGGTTTCTGATAAAAGGGTGAAAGAAATCTAGCACCAGCCTGGCAACCCTACATTCGGCACTTATTTATAGCCCTTATAGCCGAATTACCTGGCCCTCAGTTCCCCATTTGGCTCCATCACTTCCTCATTCTCATCTCCTCATTTTTCTCCCTGATAAACCCTTGATCATTTCCTTAATTTTCTCTCCTGAACACTCCCCTTAGAGTCCATCTTCACGCCACTTCCAACCTTCTAAAAGGCCAAAATTAAACTCCTAAAAATACTGAGCTAGGATTCGAACCTATGATCTCCTTGCTAGCCACTAACGCCACCTCCCTACACTCTAAGTGGCGCCACTTAGCCACTCCACCACAAGGCTTTTTGATGCCATTTCCCCTATCTTTATTTAAAAACCCAACTACTTGCCAATAAGGCCCTTTTTAATTATTAAACTATAATTTCTTCTACCCGTAGATTCGAACTCAAACCTTAACCAAGACCTACCAACGCATAATTAACACTTAACCGGGATTACTAAGCGCAAAAAAAAAAAAAATTCACGATTTCGAGATTTTTGGGTTTCGAGATATTTGTGTTTCAGGATTTTTGGGGTGTTACAAATTATTTATCCTATTTCTGACAGTTCTTGGGTAAGTCCAGTGCAGGTTGTTCCTAAGAAAGGAGGCATGATGGTTGTGACCAACGAGAAGAACGAATTAATTCTACAAGAACAGTTACAAGTTGGAGAGTTTGTATTGACTACAGGAAGCTGAATGATGCCACAGGAAAAGATCAATTTCCCTTGCCATTCATTGACCAAATGTTGGAAAGATTATCTGGGCACATGTACTACTATTTTCTAGACGGACTCTCTGGCTATTTCCAAATCCCAATAGCTCCTGAAGATCAAGAAAAGACGATATTTACATGCCCATATGGTACGTTTGCTTATCGTAGAATGCCTTTTGGATTATGTAATGCTCTTGCCACTTTTCAGCGCTATATGATGGCCATCTTTGATGAACTCGTGGAAGACATCATGGAGGTATTTATGGATGACTTGCCGGTATTCGGTAACTCTTTCCATCTTTGCCTTAAAAATTTAAAACTAGTTTTAATAAGATGTGAAGAAACAAACCTTGTGCTTAACTAGGAGAAATGCAACTTCATGGTTCAAGAAGGTATTGTATTAGGGCATAAAATTTCTAGTAAAGGGATTGAAGTTGACAAATCTAAAATTGAGGCAATCGAAAACTTACCCCCTCCTAGTTCGGTCAAGGCTATTAGAAGCTTTTTAGGACATGCTGGTCTTTATAGAAGAGTTATTAAGGATTTTTCTAAAATAGCTAAGCCTTTGACTAAATTACTAGAAAAAGATGTACCTTTTAATTTCGATTAGGAATGTTTAGAAGCATTTAATACCTTAAAGGATAAATTAATTAATGCTCAAATCATAATTGCACCTGACTGGAATTTACCGTTTGAATTAATGTGTGATGTGAGTGATTTTGCAGTAGGTGCAGTTTTAGGACAGCGAAGAGACAAGCACTTTCAACCTATCTATTATGCTAGCAAGACTTTGACAGCCACACAATAAAACTACACCACCATGGAAAAAGAATTGCTAGCTGTGGTGTTTGCATTTGATAAATTTCGATCATATCCCATATTGTCTAAAGTTGTCGTTTACACTGACCATTCTGCCCTTCGCTACCTTCTAACTAAAATTGATGCAAAACCTCGGCTCATTCGATGGATTTTATTGTTGCAGGAATTTGACTTAGAAATTCAGGATAAGAAAGGAGCTGAAAATCTTGCGGCTGATCATCTTTCCAGGCTTGAGAACTCAAATACCAAAGAACTAGATGAAGCTGAAATAAATGATTCATTTCCTGAAGAACAATTCTTTGCTATATCTGATTCTGAGGTACCTTGGTTTACAGACATTGTGAAATTTTTAGCCGCTAACATTATCCTAAAAGGGTTGACATACCAGCAAAAGAAGCGATTCTTTAATAATGTGAAAAACTACTTTTGGGACGACCCTTTTCTTTTTCGCATATGTGCAGATCAAGTTATCAGAAGATGCGTTACAAGGTCAGAAACATCAAAGATCTTGGAACATTGCCACTCAGGATCGACTGGAGGACACTACAGTGGAACTAAAACAGCACATAAAATACTTAAATCAGGTTTTTATTGGCCCTCGTTATTCAAAGACACTAGCGGGTACATTACTAATTGTGACAAATGCCAACAGACAGGTAACATCTCCAAACGTGATGAAATGCCTCAAAACTATATGCTTTCATGTGAAATATTTAACGTTTGGGGTATCGACTTCATGGGTCCATTTCCTAGTTCATTTGGGAATAAATACATCTTAGTAGCAATTGATTATATGTCTAAATGGGTGGAGGCCCAAGCCTTACCTACTAATGATGCTAGAGTTGTAGTACGATTCCTTAAGAAACTTTTCTCTAGATTTGGAACACCTAGAGCAATTATTAGTGAAAGGGGTACTCATTTTTGTAACATCCAATTTGAGAAAACCCTTAAGAAATACGGAGTCCATCACAGAACAGCCACCCCATACCATCCTCAAACTAGTAGACAAGTCGAAGTGGCAAACCGAGAAATTAAACGGATTCTTGAAAAGACAGTAGAATCAAATAGGAAAGATTGGGCGATAAAAGTAGATGATGCTTTATGCGCTTATAGAACTGCTTTTAAGATTCCCATAGGAACATCGCCTTACAGACTTGTTTATGGAAAAAGTTTTCATCTACCATTCGAACTAGAGCATAAAGCTTTTTGGGCTATTAAATTTCGAAACCTTGATCCCGAACTTACAGGTAAAAATAGGTTGATGCAGTTGAACGAGCTAGATGAGTGGCGAGCCAGTGCATATGAAAACTCACGCCTATACAAGAAAGCAACAAAGTGGCGCCATGAAGCTCGTGTAAAGCAACGGAAACAGTTTGAAGTCAGAGATTTTGTCTTGCTATATAATTCGAGATTCAAATTGTTTCATGGAAAACTTAAATCACGATGGTCAGGACCTTTCGTAGTTCAATCTATTTTTCCATATGGCACAATAGAGGTAAGTCACTTATCACAAGGAAATTTCAAGGTAAACGACCATCGTCTCAAACTTTATAACGGTGAGAATTTTAAGGACAATGGAGACGAGCTACGACTCCACGAACCTCCCTAAATACACCAACAAGGGAAAGTCGAGCTTAGACTATAAACAAGCGCTTCTCGGGAGGCAACTCGAGTACTAACAGTTTTCATTTATTTAAATTTTATTTAAATTTCAAAATTTTAATATCTAGATCACTAACTGAATCTTTGAACGCAGGTTCACAAAATCCACACGGTCGTGCGATATGGCCGTGTGAAAACAGAGTAAATTTTTTTCCCAAAACACGAGATGCTATAAATTACGACGATCGTGTGAGCGGGCCGTGGGCAAATCTGCCAAAATGACATGGGCGTGGGACTCGCCTGTGCCTAGCACCCGTGGTCGACACTGCCAAAATAACACGGACGTGCGCATAGGTACATGGGCGTAGGAGAAGAGAACCACATCATACACGGTCGTGCGATACAATCATGGAGCCACACGGCCTAGACACACGGGCGTGTCCTTAGGCTGTGCGACGAACGCTCAATTCACGACAAACACGGGCATGTGATACGGCCGTGCCACTTGCAAAATTAAATTATTTCTCTTATTTTATTTTTACTTTTATTTTTTGTTATTTCTAAATATTCATTTGTTCTTAAAATGCGGCTTATCTTTATGATTATTATTAGATTATTTCCTTAATTCTTCCTCAGAATCATGCCTTCCCTCCAGCTCTATTTTCAATTCTCGCTCTCGCTAATCCAGAGATTCCATCCATTCATAACTCGAGAAGTTTCACTGCTCTCCCTATCTTATGATCTTATATTTAGATTTTTCAGTATATTTATCTTTGTATATTGAGAGCAATGTACATCTTAAGTGTGGGGGGTATTCATTTCATTATCAGAAAAATCCCTGAATATTGCCTTATTCTCTTGCAAATCTATCATATCATTTTTAAGATAAATTTTGATTAATTTACGATTTTTATTGATATATCTTGAATTAAAACATAGGGAGTCACACATTGATTATTTAAATTTTAAAACATTAGAGAATTAAGCATGATAAGTTGATTTTTGAGAATTTAAAATTTTAGGTTGTTTCTCCAAGTTTAGGTATTATCTTGAATTGAAATCCACAAGTTTAAACATCAAAAAGCCATAATTTTTGTGATATTATTGAGCCTTTAAGAGCATCTATTATTTCTTTCATGCTCACTTTTATTATTGCTTTGAGTGTGTCAATATCGAATTGTTATTCTAGAACTTGCTTGATTATGCATGTCAAGACCACACCATTTGATTTGATATGTCAAGATGATAGAGGCACTTAGGATTAACCCCCTCATGCCATGAAATGCCTACCTCCACGATTAACCCTTAGTAAACCCCTTTGAGCATAACAAGCCATTCCTTATATTACCCTTAATATTAACCATTAACTCATTATTGTTGAAATCCTCTCAATTAATTTGATACCTATTTTTGTCGAGACTTGATTTGAATAAATTGCTTAGCTATGTCTTGTTCTTAGTAGTTAGTCTATGTTATTTGACTTGTTCTTAAAAAATATATATATAGATATATATAATAATAATACATAGTAATAGTAGTGATCTTTTGTTTTTAAGCTAAATTCCTTAAATCCCATATTCTGAGAAGAAGCTCTGTTATACGCAAGTGATGATTAAATATTTTTCTAGTTAAGTAATTTTTCAATTCAATCTCGATTCTAACCTTTTCTTTCAGCTTGTGACCACACCCCCTAACCAAGCCTCATTACAACCCTCTAAAGACCTCTTGATTGATGTATCATCTCAATTTATAGTGGTGGAGATTTGATTTTCATGGAAGCCTATGGTAATAACTTTTCATATTGACTGTTGAGTGCTACATTTATTATCCTTAAACACTTTGAGTGATTTGAGTGAATCTTTAGTGGGGATGTTAAACTCTGTGAGGTTTCGAATCAAAGGTGATTATTTAAATAAGGGGAGATGCCTATATTTTTCATGATTAAATGCCCAACTTGGAATGTTTGAAACTTTAATGTTCTTCTAGTTGAATTCTCAATGTATGATTGCTCATGGATTAGCTTGAGATATTATTGATAGAAATTATAAGTTGAGAAAAAGGAATTCTTAATTATGAATTGAGAATTTTGCTTGAGGACAAGCAAACGCTTAAGTGTGGGGGTATTTGATAAATCGTAATTTATACATATTTTTATCCCATGCTTAACACATTTATGAATGAATTCTCCTTAGATTTTGTGAATTTGGTGCTCCTAATCCTTTAATTTCATGTTTGATACTTAGGTGAGCATAGAGAGCGAAAAAAACAAGAAAAGAGCCAAAAACGGAGAAAATAGGCCAACGTGGGAAAACAACACGGCCTGGACTTCCTCATACGGGCAGAACACACGCCCGTGCCATTCTAATAGGCTCGACCACAGCCTAAAACAATCTCAGCATGGGCGTGTTGATCTCTCAGCCTTGACCACGGCATGAAGTAATCGCACACGGGCGTGTCCTTGACGAACCCTAGCTAAGTTCTATTTGGAAAAGGGAAAAGTTGGAGGGCTTTTAGGCATTCTAAAGCCTATTTAAACACCCTAGAGGAGGACTAAAGGGAGATGGGGAGTAGAGAGCAAGGAATTACTCTGGGAAAGCTGATTGATCCATCTCAGAAGCCGGATTCATCATCAAGACTGAAGATCTCTCCTCAATTTCCCTTCAGGAGTTTTGGGTTTTCTTTATGTTTTGTATTCATTATTCTTCTAAGATGTTTTCCTAGTTAGTTATGAACTAAAACCCCTAAATACCTAAGGGGAATGAAACTTAAGACGAATCTTGTTATTATTTTCTGAATTGTATGATAAATATTTGACTTGTTCTTAATTATGTGTTCTTAATTCTTGTTTCGGTATTTCAGGATATTGATTCAAGTTAATGCTCTTAGTTGGAGGATGAATAGTCCCTGTCCAAGAGTGACTTTGTCATAATTAAGCGGAGTTGATTAAGCGCCTAGAGATAGGGTGACAAGATTTTGCCGGATTAGGGTGAAACCTAATAAGGAGATTCATAGATCGAGTTAATGCAACCCTAGGGTGTTAATTAGAAAGAAATTTTAATTATTCAATCTAGGGTTAGACGTTATTAGTCTTGAATAAGGATAATAACAAAAGTTAGGGATTTCTATGGAACAAGTTAAATGAATAAATCGTCCGATTCGGAGTCAAAATAACAAGTAAAGTCTAGGTGGATTTTTCCTTAGGTATTGTCTTAATTCTATCGTTTTTCCAAAAGTAATTCCCCAATTCTATTTTCTGTGATTTCTTAGTTTAGTTAATTAGTTAATTAAAACAAACCCCATTATTCTTAGGCTAGATAATAAAAAGATAGTCATTACTAGTACTTTTAGTTCCTTTGGGTTTGACAATCAAGTCTTGCTAAAGCTATACTACTGTTCGATAGGTACACTTGCCGACATCGTGATAATAGTTAGTTTCAAGAACGATTAATCATAAATTTATAAAACTTATCACGAAAAATCACGATCATTAACCAATCAAATCCAGCTATTTTAATTCATATACTATTCATTTTATTTCAATTTCATATTTTGGTAAAATTATTATTTTACCCCTACACTTTTTGACCTTTTTACAAATTAGTCCCTAAGCTCTTAAAATGCAAATTCAATCACTTTCATCATAGCCCAAGCTAGCTGAATTTCATACATGCTCATAACAGTCCATATTTTTCATTTATTCATAATTTTACCACACAATTTATCAATTTTCACAATTTAGTCCAAAATTGACATTTTTACTAAAATTCACTTAACAAAACTCATTAATCTAACATCAAAGATTTATTTTCTATCATTAAACATCAAGATACTCAAACATTCAACAATGGCATCATCCAAATACTTTAATAGTTTTGAAATCAGAGGTACGAGCTAGCTAGATTACAAAGCAACGATATTAAAAACGTAAAAATCATCAAAAACTGAGTAAAAATGGACTCACATGCTTGGACAATAGGTAGTCGAACCTTGAAGCTCATCCATGGCATTCTTTTCTTTCTTCATTTGGTGGAAGATGATGAGAAATAAGCATGAAATTGTTTTCATTTTATTTAATATAATTAATTACACTAATTACCATTTTACCCTTTGTTATAAACATTAATATTTCACCAAATTATGCACATAATCGTCCAGTTTTAATATTAAAGGGATAATTACTACATAAATTCCTCAACTACTTTATCTCTTAGCCATTTAATGCATTTGAACTATAGAACTCATATTTTTCACTTTACGCGATTTAGTCATTTTATGAAATTAAGCATCCAAACGTTAAAATTTCTTTATAAAATTTTCACACAAACATTCTATCATACTGTAAACCTTAATAAAATAATAAAATAAATATTTTGACTTCGAATTGTGTTCTTGAAACCATTGTTCTGATTAACCCTAAAAACGGGCTATTACATACCATGTTTACATTTGAGCATATTGTATCAAATATTCTAATTTAATTCATTCATACATATCTCATTGTGATTTCTATTAACCAATATTTTCAAACATATACCATGATATAGTCTTCTATGCATAAACGCCAAAACTTGTTCATAACTAACCATTCTAATAGCTACTCATTAACAAATATTTACATGCCATTACTTGGCCAATTTAACCTATACATGCCATTATAACCACAATTATTTTACCTTATATATCAAATTGAGTCGATGGATAGTGTGAGTGATCTCCATCGAGCTTCCAATCCAACCAGCTTCCGATTTACTATAGTACAGGGAAAAATAAAACAGAGTAAGCATATAATGCTTAATAAGTCCATATAACTTAGTAATTAACTTACCAACTATTCATATTAAAGACAAACATGTAAATCATAATTAACCATTCGGTCCCAAGCCCTAACACATATTCTCACCACCCTTGTTAGTAACTTAATTCATATAAACATCAAGAAACACATATATGAGCTCAACAATATTCGGATTCTCATACACATGTTTTCCACATCATGTATTCATATAACATATATACAAATTATTTCCATATTTTTCAAGTACATTCTATAATAATTCATCTCGAGTTTAAGTATATTTCATGTCAGAACTTTTCTCATTATTCAACTGAAATATTAATAATCACACAGATAATACAATCGAGATGTATAAATCTGTTCTCATAGATGAATGCATTCATCAAACAAATTTCCCTGTTCGTATATCATAATTTCATACTTTCATATTTCATATATCATCATTTTCATGTACTTCAAGCAGATACATGTAAAAACCCATTTCTTTTCATGTCACGATTTTACCCGTTAAATTATTAAAATTATCAATGGATACTCAGGTAGTACACACAAAGTATACAAATTAGTAAATCCGTCAATTCATATTCAGGAGTACCCATTAGGGTACTTAATCAGGAAACACACTCTCAAGCCACATATTATATAACAGGATTACTTTTCCAAGCTAAATCCTATTTCCAACATATGCTCAGAAGTGCTTAATCAAGATTACCAGTTCAAGCTAAATCTTTTCTGTAACATATGCTCAGAAGAGCTCAATTAGGATTATGAGTCCAGGCTAAATCCTAATTGTAACATATGGTCGAGACGGATATATCAAGATTACCCATCCAGGCTAAATCCTATCTGTGATGAGGTCAATAGGATTACTCGTCTGAGCTAAATCCCGTCAGCAATAAATGAAAGACCTCATTCATTTCGGGAAATCATATATCCATCGATTTTTCATTTATTCAAACAGAAATTGACATTTATCAGGCAATTGTCGGGTATGTGATCAGTCTTATATATTTATACATTTATGCAATTCAAATGTTCACATTCAACTCAAGCATAAAAATAACATTTTTATCATTTATCACTTATCGAGTATTATCATTTATTTTAGGCACTTTCATTTATCGGGCTTTAAAGAATATGTGATCATTTCTGTAACGCCCCAAACCCAACTAGGACGTTATGGCCAAGTCTGACGTGTCACATTGACTTGCGGTTGATTGTGTTCTTTGTTTATGGTAATCAGGGTGATTTTGTAAAGCGATGGTTAATTGTTGCCTAAGAAAGAAAAACACCGCTTAATTAAGTCTTTAGGTTATCCATTTGTTACGCTCGTGTGTTTTGAAATCGTTTGTTAATTTTGAACAAAACCCACATAGTCTGAATCTAACAGTTTAAATCGAGTATACGTGAAACGACTAATAAAACCATAAAATTTACGAGTGGCCTTATTACAAATTAAAACCCAAAACAATTAAAGTAAGTAAAGGCTGATCAAATCACATGAAAAAAACTGAATTTGCAGAACATGTGGCCACTTCGAATCCCTCACAGCTCTAAGTCCACAATGGTTGGGGATTTCTTGCATGGATGAAATTAAGGGGGTGAGTTTGGAAAACTTAGTGTGTAAAATAACCCAACCATAGTCCAAATTAGATCAAACCACAGACACAGATTAAGTTGGGCCTTAGCCCTATACAAAATTCAGAATGAAGCCCCTAGGCCCATAACAGAGACAGAACAGATATTTCATGTATGCAGAAAAACCCCCCATATCCATCCATACACACCCCCGTACCAACCTTACACCATGTGGGGAGACAACTCGACCCACCCATCTACTACACACCACAGAATTTGCAGCATGGTCGCTGAGCAGAATATTGTGATGAGTCACCAGATCTGAATATTGTGGCAGAGCCACTAGAACAGATATTTGTGGCATAGCCACCAGAACGCTTCCTCCATCAATATAACCCATGTCCCATGCAACAGATATACATGTCATGGCATACAACACATAGAATCAGAATATCATGCATTTTAGTCAAAATTAACCCTAGGGGTATAATGGTAATTTTCATACTCAGGGGTATTTCAGTAAATTTACTATTATAGGGTTTTCATGCATATTACAACCATTAATGTATTAAAAGAAGCACTTACCGAGCATTTTTACCAAATTGGACCCGTTGGCCCATTAACCCGATTTGGGCCCATTAAGCCCGAATATACCGAGGTCACGAAATTGCGCACTCTGCAATCTTGCCGCTTGAGATTACCAAGATTAACAAACAACTATCTCACGAGCGCTCGCACACTCGCAAGTTCACAAAATGCTGGCTTTTTGGCATTTCGGCTTTTCGGCTTTTGCCGATCTAGTCTATAAGTGGGTGTCATTTACACAACTGATCTGTAACGATACGTTGGCGAGATCCACACTTGAGTTGCCTACAATCGAGTTACTGAAACGTTGACTACATATCAAAAATGAAACACGTGCTAATCTCCTTACCATATTCGGCCAACACTGCCTTAGTCCCTAAAGTTCTTACCTTTCTGCCGAAATATGGACTAGATCTAGATGTCTAACAGTATTAGCCTTCAAAGTCCTTTTTGCTGAATGTCCCCCTTGTCCACACTAGCGCACACAAAACAACAAGAAAGAGGCCAATATGCCCTTAGTCCAAACGTTAGCCACCCTTAGTTGATAGGGATTTCGGCTTTTACCTTAACACATAAGTTACTAATGAAAGATTCGAGCACTTACCTAAAACGTTATGACACTACTCCCGATCTACTGTAGATCCAACCACCGCACAAGAAGAGAAAAGTATAATCAAAGATTCGGCTTCAGAAGTACCTCAGTGTAGAAAAGTTTCAGTTTGAAAGAAAGGATGAGAGGTTCGGCTTCAATGGAGATTCGGCTAACCAGCTTGATAGGGGTTAAATGAGGAAAAGAAGAAGAGAAATATTGAGGATATAGGTTCGGCTAAGGAGAAATCGAAAACAGGTATTTGGTTTTGAGGGAAAACAAAGGTGAAGAAGATGAGGGTTGATAAGAAAAGAGAAAAGAAGAGGGGAGGAGATGAGAGAATTAGGTTTTGAAGACGAGAAAGGATGATAGTTTTTGTCTTACACAAGTCGGAACAAGTGTAGGGTGTAGGTTTCTACTTCTAGCAAAAGAAAGAAAAAGAGAAAAACCTAAGATACCCTACCCTCTTTCGGCAAAACAGGAGAATAACCAAACAAATCCCGGAAATGCACAAAAAGAATTCGACAACAACTAATCCAAATACCGAGATTGCAAACACTAAGAGACCTAGCCGAATTTGCACTTACAGAGTCCCCTATACAACCAACTCTTGCTTCCTACTCAGACTCCTTTATTTTCTCCCCTTATCCCTCCTTTACTCAATCCCCTAAACAACTCAAACTCTTCCTGACAGAGTTTCACCTGAGTTCCATCACATACCATTCTTGCTCATAGAAAGAAAAGAAAAAAAATAATACCTCTATTCGCTTACCTTGTGACTTGAATCTTATCTCCCCCTAAATATCTACATGGTACTCCCCAAGCACCTATGTGGCGTCACATGCCACTTTACCACAGATCTTTTTGTGGCTTATTTTACCACCTTTCTTTTGAAAGCCCATAACGCTAAAACCCTCTCTCTCTAAAATTAAAAATTTTAAAATTGCTTCAGGTTAAATTTACTCTTGGGCCTTCTAAAGGCCCACTAACATACTCAGACCTACATTATACAGTCAAAACTTAGAAATTCTAAAATTCCTAAAAAATCACAGAAATCCCAAAAAATCCTGAATATTGGGGCGTTACAACTCTACCCTCCTTAAAGAAATTTCGTCCTCAAAATTTACCTGATTCAAACAGATGAGGGTATTGTTGTCGCATCGCTTCTTCTGGCTCTCAAGTAGCTTCCTCTCTGCCATGATTACGCCAAAGCACTTTTACCAATAGAACTGACTTCCTTCTTAGAACCTTAACATCTCGATCCAATATCTTCACAGGCTCTTCCTCGAAAGTCAAATCAGGCTGTACTTCAATCTCTGCAACTGGCACGACATGAGTAGGGTCAGAACGATATCGCCTTAACATGGAGACGTGAAAAATATTGTGAATCCTATCTAACTCCGGAGGTAATTACAATTGGTAAGCCACTGGACCTACTCGCTTAAGAACCCGATAAGGCCCGATGAACCGCGGACTCAACTTGCCCTTCTTACCAAACCTTAATATCTTCGTCCAAGGAGAAACTTTCAAGCAGACTATATCACCCACTGAGTACTCAATCTCCTTACACTTTAAATCTGCATACGACATTTGCCTATCGGATGCTTCTTTTAACCGATCTCTGATTATTCTGACCTTATCTTTAGTATTCGCTACCAACTCAGGTCCAAGAACCTGTCGTTCTCCCAATTCAGTCCAACAACTTGGTGTTCGACACCTACGTCTATACAATGCTTCATATGGTACCATTCGGATACTTGCCTGATAACTGTTGTTATATGCTAACTCTGCCAACGGCAAGTAGTCTTCCCAACTACCTCGAAAGTTAATAACGCATCCCTCAACATGTCTTCCAAAATCTAAATAACCCTTTTCGACTGACCATTAGTCTGAAGATGTTCAATCGTGTTCCCAACGCCTCATGCAACTTTTGCCAAAATCGAGATGTGAACCTAGGATCCCGGTCAGAAATAATTGAGACTGGCATTCCATGAAGTCGAATGATCTCTGTCACATACAACTTAGTTAATTTCTGAAGTGAATAATCAGTGCGGACAGGTATGAAATGAGCAGATTTGGTCAACCTATCTACAATCACCCAAACCGAGTCCTTCTTCGTCGGTGTCAAGGGTAGCTCACTCACAAAGTCTATGGTTACCCTCTCCCACTTCCAAAGTGGTATCTTCACTGGCTGTAAAAGTCCAGAAGGTAGTTGATGCTCAGCTTTCACTTGCTGGCATGTCAGAAATTTCCCCACAAACTCCGTTACTTCTCGTTTAAGCCCAGGACACCAATACAATTCTCGCAAGTCGCGATACAACTTATTCCCTCCAGGATGCATAGCACAAAGTCCTCCATGAGCTTCTTTCAGTATTGACTACCTTAAGTCAGAGTCCTTCGGAATGCAAACTCTTCCTCGAAAAAACAGAACTCCTTCACTATTCAACCCAAACTCATAAGTTTCCCCTTTCTTAACTTGTTGGAATCGAGAAACTAAAGACTCATCCCTCAACTGCTTTTCCCTAATTTGATCCACCCAGGTTGGCTTTACTTATAACGCAACCAACAAACTACCATCATCATACAGACTCAGATGAGCAAACATTACTCTTAGATCAGATACAGCTCTACAGCTTAGGGCATCGGCTACCACATTAGCCTTACCTAGGTGATACTCAATCGAACAGTCATAATCCTTAAGCAACTCTATCCATCTTCGTTGCCTAAGGTTCAGCTCCTTCTGAGTCAGCAAGTACTTAAAACTCTTATGATCCGTGTATATGACACACCTTTCTCCGTACAAGTAATGTCTCCAAACCTTAAGTACAAAGATTACTGCTGCCATCCTAAATCGTGAGTTGGATAGTTTACTTCGTGAGGCTTAAGCTGTCGCGATGCATAAGCAACCACCTTACCTTCTTGCATCAGCACATAGCCCAAATCCACATGTGATGCGTCACTGTACACGGTAAAATCCTTTCCAGACTCCAGCTGAATTAATACAGGTGCCTCGGTCAAAACTTTCTTCAATTTCTCAAAAGCTTCCTGCTGCTTCTCGGTCCAAACAAACGGTGCTCCTTTCCTTATAAGCTTTGTCAAAGGTGCTGCCAACACAGAAAAAACCTTCCACAAACCTTCTGTAGTACCCTGCCAAACCCAGGAAACTCTGAATTTCTGACACCGACCTAGGTGGCTTCCACTCCAGATTCGCTTTAATCTTTCGAGGGTTTACCTTGATCCCCTCAGCAGAGACAACATGACCTAAGAAGGTTACCTCCCTCAACCAAAATTCACACTTACTAAACTTCGCATAAAGTTCCTTCTCCCTCAACACTTGCAGCACAATGCGTAGATGCTCAACATGCTTCCCTTCAATTTCAGAATATACCAGAATATCATCAATAAAAATGACTACGAATCGATCCAAAAATGGTTGGAATACACGGTTCATCAGATCCATGAATGCTGCAGGAGCGTTCGTCAGTCCAAATGGCATAACCAGAAACTTGTAATGACCATACCGAGTCCTGAATGCTATCTTATGAATATCTACCTCCTTGACCATTAACTAATGATATCCAGATCGAAGATCGATCTTGGAGAATACCGAAGCTCCTTTAAGTTGGTCAAACATATCGTCGATTCTTGGCAGAGGGTACTTATTCTTAATCGTCAGTTTGTTCAACTATCGATAATCGATGCACATCCGCATCGTCCCATCCTTCTTTTTCACAAACAACACCGGTGCTCCCCACGGAGACACACTCGGCCTAATAAAGCCTCTATCCAACAACTCTTGAATCTGTGCTTTCAGTTCCACTAACTCCTTCGGTGCCATCCTGTATGGTGCGATGGACACCGGTGCCGTTCCAGGTAGCAAGTCAATTCCAAACTCGACTTCTCGGTTCGAAGGCAATCCCGGAAGCTCCTCTGGAAAAACATCTTGAAATTCCTTAACGGTTCTAACCTTATCCACCGTCAGTCCCTCAGCCTCCGACTGACTTACAAATGCCAAATAAGCCTCACAACCCTTACGAATCCACTTCTCGGCTCTCATCGCCGACACCATATTAGAGAAATAATCCCTTCGCTAACCTATCACCATAAGGTCCTCACCCTCCACGGTCTTTAACACTATTCACTTAGCAGCACAATCCAGAGTTGCCCTATGCTTAACAAGCTAGTCCATTCCCAGAATGAGGTTGATTTCTCTGAATGGTAACTCCATCAATTCTCCAGAGAAAATCTTACCTTGAGTCCATCAATTCTCCAGAGAAAATCTTACCTTGAGTTTCTAAAGGCACATCTCTATACAGTTTGTCTACCCTAACCAAGTGGCCCAAAGGACTTAGTATCGATACCCCACACGCAGTCTCCTCAGAGTGTACACCCAACGACCCAGATATGGAACATGCAAAATACGAATGAGTAGATCCAATATCTATCAAAGCAGTGTACGACATGCTAGAATGCAAGAACGTACCAGTTATGACGTCGAGTGCATCACCCTCCTCTCGACGATGAGCTGCATACACCAACGCTGGCTGACGAGCCTCAGTATTTTCGGCACCTCTACCAGGTGCTCCTCAACCCCGACCATTTCCATTACCGCCCTTACCTTGTCTACGTCCTCTCGGTGGTTGCGGTCCACCTCTCATTGGTTGAGCAACCCTCTGTTCTGCAACTTAAACTTGATCTGTTTTCTAAGGATAGTCCTTGACTTTATGCTCCATAGATCCGCACCGGAACGTCTCCTACACTCTCCCAGATGTACCTTACCACAGTCCCTACAAACTTGTGGTCCAACAACATTCATCGAAACTGCTCGAACTAGCTCTTCCACTCTTGCTCTTTTAACATTCCTATTTGTACCACCCGAAGGTCCTGAATCCCTCCAAAAATGGTTCCGATCTTTCTCATGATTCTGCCTTTCAGTACGCTTTACCTCTTCAGCTATCTTAACTTTCTCCACCAAAATAGAAAAGTCACGCTCCCTCTGCGGAGTAATCAGCACCCTAAGTTCATCTCTAAGACCATCCTCGAAGCGCACACTATGCTCATACTCCGTACTGACTATCCCAACGGCATACCGGCTTAGCCTAAAAAACTCAGCCTCGTACTCAGCAACTGTCTTACCCCCTTAAACCAGATTCAGAAATTCTTTCTTGCGGGCTTCCATATAACTCTCCTCAACATATTTTCCCTTGAAGGCTGTCTTAACTAGCTCCCAAGTCACCCTGTCAACTAGGGTCCCATCTCTCATAGTGAGCCACCACTGATAAGCCTCATCCCTTAGCAATGATATGGCTCCCTTCAGCTTCTGCTCCACGGAACAGTCCAAATCATCCATAATCTGTTCTGTGGCCTCTAAACAATGTTCAGCCACATTCGGGGCTACACTAGATACGCCCCTAAATATCTTCGCTCCATTAGCCCGGAGTCGCTCAGAAATAGATCCTCGAATTCTGTTACCCGTACTTGTCCCGGTAACCCTTTCCAGAACACGAAGCATTGCCTGAGATAGAGCGTCTTCCCTGACACCTCGATCATGAGACTCCACTTCTGTTGCCGGTGGTACTGGTGCATCTGCCACCGGCATATGTCCTAAAGACGAAGATCTAGCCCGTGCACTACCTCAGCCACGTCCACAGCCTCTTCTATGAGCTACTCTTATACTCATATTGTATTATCTGATTATTAATTTTATGCATCAATTAAATATTTTAGTGTTTATTACAGATGTTTTATGAACAGATAGTAATTCAGAGTTTGTTTTTCGCGGAATCGTAGCCTAGCTGCAGTCTCAGTCTACTTATCAAAATTTCTACAGTTTCAGTATCACCCTAACTAGAGTATCATGATAGGGTTTCAATACAGGCATATAGCGGATAATTCAGAAACAATCAGAAAAATTCAGAATGATACTTACAGACTTGGGCCGGAGGTTCGGTGTGCCATCTGCTCAAAATCTAAATTTTTGAAAATCGGATTTGCAATCTTTGAAATCATTTATTGTAGAAAGAAAATCTTAAAAAAAATGAATTCCCAAAGCGATTTTAGAAAATCTTCTTATTATTATTATTTTTAAAATTTCCAAAAACTTTTGATTGTTTGTTTGGTTTTTTTTTAAACCCATTCCACGACCGAGTTGTTGCAATCTGGCTCTGATACCACTAAATGTAACGCCCTAAACCCAGCCTGGACGTTATGGCCAAGTCTGACGTGTCACATTGACTTACGGTTGATTGTGTTCTTTGTTTATGGTAATCAGGGTGATTTTGTAAAGCGATGGTTAATTGTTTCCTAAGAAAGAAAAACACCGATTAATTAAGTCTTTAGGTTATCCATTTGTTACGCTCGTGTGTTTTGAAATCATTTGTTAATTTTGAACAAAACCCACACAGTCTGAATTTAACAGTTTAAATCGAGTATATGTGAAACGATTAATAAAACCATAAAATTTACGAGCGGCCTTATTACAACTTAAAACCCAAAACAATTAAAGTAAGTAAAGGCTGATCAAATCACATGAAGAAAATCGAATTTGCAGAACAGGTGGCCACTCCGAATCGCTCACAGCTCCAAGTCCACTATGGTTGGGGATTTCCTGCATGGATGAAATTAAGGGGGTGAGTTTGGAAAACTCAGTGTGTAAAATAACCCAACCATAGTCCAAATTAGATCAAACCGTAGAAACAGATTAAGTTGGGCCTTAGCCCTATACAAAATTCAGAATGAAGCCCCTAGGCCCATAATAGAGACAGAACAGATATTTCATGTATGCAGAAACCCCCCATATCCATCCGTATACACCCCCGTACCAACCTTACACCATGTGGGGAGACAACTCGACCCACCCATCCGCTACACACCACAGAATTTGCAGCATGGCTGCCAGAACATATATTGTGACAGAGTCACCAGATACAAATATTGTGGCAGAGCCACCAGAACAGATATTTGTGGCATAGCCACCAGAACGCTTCCTCCATCAATATAACCCATGTCCCATGCAACAGATATACATGTCATGGCATACAACACACAGAATCAGAATATCATGCATTTTAGTCAAAATTAACCCTAGGGGTATAATGGTAATTTTCATACTCAGGGGCATTTTAGTAAATTTACTATTATAGGGTTTTCATGCATATTACAACCATTAATGTATTAACAGAAGCACTTACCGATCATTTTTACTGAATTGGGCCCGTTGGCCCATTAACCCAATTTTAGCCCATTAAGCCTAAATATACCGAGGTGCATGAAATTGCGCACTCTGCAATCTTACCACTTGAGATTACCAAGATTAACAAATAACTATCTCACAAGTGCTCGCACGCTTGCAAGTTCGCAAAATGCAGGCTCTTCGGCATTTCAGCTTTTCGACTTTTGCCGATCTAGTCTATAAGTGGGTGTTGTTTACATACCTGATCTGTAACGATAAGTTGGTGAAATCCACACTTGAGTTGCCTACAATCGAGTTACTGAAAAGTCAGACTACATATCAAAAACGAAATACGTACTAATCTCTTTACCATATTCGGCCAACATTGCCTTAGTCCCTAAAGTTCTTACCTTTTGCCGAAATATGGACTAGATCTAGATGTCCAACAGTATTAGCCTTCAAAGCCCTTTTTGCTGAATGTCCCCCTTGTCCACACTAGAGCACACAAAACCACAAGAAAGAGGCCAATATGCCCTTAGTCCAAACGTTAGCCACCTTTAGTTGATAGGGATTTCAGCTTTTACCTTAACACATAGTAACTAATGAAAGATTTGAGCACTTACCTAAAACGTTATGACACTACTCCCGATCTACTATAGATCCAACCACTGCACAAGAAGAGAAAAGTATAATCAAAGATTCTACTTCAGAAGTACCTCAGTGTAGAAAAGTTTCGGTTTGAATGAAAGGATGAGAGGTTCGCCTTCAATGGAGATTCAGCTAACCAGCTTGATAGGGGTTAAATGAGGAAAAGAAGAAGAGAAATATGGAGGATATAGGTTTGGCTAAGGAGAAATCGGAAACAGGTATTTAGTTTTGAGGGAAAACAAAGGTGAAGAAAATGAGGGTCGATAACAAAAGAGAAAAGAAGAATGGAAGAGATGAGAGAATTCAATTTTGAATAAGAGAAAGGATGATAGTTTTTGTCTTACACAAGTTGGCACAAGTGTAGGGTGTAGGTTTCGGCTTCTAGCAAAAGAAAGAAAAAGAGAAAAACCTAAGATACCCTACCCTATTTCCTCAAAACAGGAGAATAACCAAACAAATCCCGAAAATGCACAAAAAGAATTTGGCAACCACTAATCTAAATGCCGAGATTGCAAACACTAAGAGACCTAGCCGAATTTACACTTACAGAGTCCCCTATACAGCCAACTCTTGCTTCCTACTCAGACTCCTTGATTTTCTCCCCTTATCCCTCCTTTACTCAATCCTTGAACAACTTAAACTCTTTCTGACAGAGTTTCACCTGAGTTCCATCACATACCGTTCTTGCTCATAGAAAGAAAAGAAAAAAAATAATACCTCTATTCGCTTACCTTGTGACTTGAACCTTAGCTCCCCCTAAACATCCACACACCACTTCTCAAGCACCTATGTGGCGTCACATGCCACTTTACCACAGATCTTCTTGTGGCTTATTTTACCACCTTTCTTTTGAAAGCCCATAACGCTAGAACCCTCTCTCTCTAAAATTGAAAATTCTAAAATTGCTTCGGGTTAAATTTACTCTTGGGCCTTCTAAAGGCCCATTAACATACTCAGACCTACATTATACAGTCAAAACTCAGAAATTCTAAAATTCCTCAAAAATCACAGAAATCCCGAAAAATTCCAAAAATTGGGGCGTTACAATTTCACATGTTTATGGCATTTATACAATTTACATACACAACATGCAATTCAAGCATATAAACATATACAATTTAGTTATATGGACTTACCTCAATAAGTGTTCGTGTACATAAAGTCTACTAATCCAACATTTTCTCCTTTCCTTGTTCTAACTCCATATTCGATTTATCCGGATCTCTATGAGTAAATTTAACATCAATTTAATGTAATTCATACTCAATTTAATCCAATTTACACTTTAAGAAAAATTACCATTTTGCCCCTAAACTTTTAATAAATGACGATTTCGTCCCTAGACTCGAAAAATAAAATTCATGCAATTTAATCCTTGTTCCGAGCCTAACCAAATTTTTCATGTAATATTTACAGCCCATATATTTCATAAAAATTAGAATTTTTCCATGGATTTTTCATTTGTACAATTTAGTCCCCAAATCAAGTTTTTATCAAAATTCACTTTGTAAAAGTTGTTTATCTATCAACAACCTTTCATTTTCTACCACAAATTTCATAATTTCAGCATATTCATCCATGGTAAAAATTCTATACTTTGATATATTTTCAAATTGATCCCAAAAATAAATAGATTAAGTTACCCCGATCTCAAAAATATAAAAATGACTAAAAACAGGGCTTGAATACTTACCTAATTTGACCAAGAAAGCTTGCTTTCTCTTTCCTAGGGTTTCCATGCAAAATATTTGGGGAAGATGATGATAAATGATGATATTTTCATCTTTTATTATTTATCACCTTTATTTTTTTTATTCTTCCAATTTTTTCCTTTTCTTTAATTTTATTTTCCATGGATGAATCATCATCCTTAATGACTAAGCATTTTTAATGGTCTAATTACCATTTAAGGACCTCCAATTTAAAGTTATATAGCTATTTAATCCCTTTAGCTATTAGAACTCAACTTTTGCACCTTGTGCAATTTGGTCCTGTATCGATTTAAGCATTTAATCGATAAAATTTATTTATGAAATTTTCACAAAACATTATTATCATATTCTAGACCATAAAATAATATTAAAATAAATTTTCTTTTCGGAATCGGATTTGTGGTCCCAAAACCACTATTCTAATTTCTCTAAAAATGGGCTGTTAAAAAATACCTATTAACCTAACTCGGATGGATACTCGGATTTTCCAACCAACACACCAAACTAGCACCAAAGTGCATCATCAGATAACCGAAGTAAGGTAATTGACACATAAAGTGCATACTGGCGCATGGAGCGCCTTCTGGTGAACAAAGCATATATCTGACGCACAAAGTGCATCTTGGTGCATAAACACATAATCCCATACATAAACCAATCCTATTGCATGGCAACTATATCTAACTATTTAATAGGGTACCAATGTTCAATTCCATTTACAATTTAATACATATAACATTTTTCAAACATATTCACTACCACAATCCAATCTATTAAAATATTACATACACTTCATGTCATTCAATACATTTTCATTCAATCTCATAGCACATATCATATTTTTAGCAATTCATGTTACTTTACATTTTATTCATTTTAGTCCCTTAATTCGACAATTCACAATCAAACTCAATTCAATAGCCCATATTATCACCAAGTACTCACCTTGATATTTCCAAATACAATTAACATGAAAAATGCAATCAATTTGTAACACCCCTTACCCGTATCCAAGGCCGGAACAGAGTACGAGGCATTACCAGACTTAACAACACACATAGAAAAAAACTGGGCCATAAAATTTCATTTAATTTAAAACTTTTCGAACACATGCATAACAAACAAAGCTAACTATATCATTACATCAAAACATATGACATAGCATGATTAATTAAACTTATAAACCATAATGGATAAGGATCACATCTCATAATCATATACAATAACTCAATGCAGACTGATACGAACGATCAAAATCATAATAAAATAATACATATCGCAAGCCAACTTCCTATACATGCCACTCACTTGATATTTCTAATATTTGAATTAATTCTCCCAAAAATGATAGTTTGATAGTGTGATTTTGCCTCCGACGATCTCCAACCCCGAGCCGACCTGTCAATACTAAAGAAATGGAGAGGATGGGTAAGCTTTACGCTTAGTAAGTTCATATGAAAATAATAAGCAATTACTACCATGCTTTTCAAGATAAAACACTATAATTATACAATTACATATATTCAGGTTAAACTGTGTTATTGAGTTACAGTTACTAAATCATTCATATCTGAAGATACAAAACTCCAAATTTAGTTTCGTTAATTTTATTTGAAACTAGATTCATATATATTTCTCCCATAAAATTTTCAGAATTTTTGGTTTGGCCAATTAGTACATTTTATTAGTTAAATTCTCCCCTGTTTCAGAGTATGACTACTCTGACCTCTGTGTACTTCGAACCAAATTTCTCTCTGTACAGAATTCCAACGACCATTCCGTTTGTTTCCCTTAAAAATAGACTCAATAAGGAATCCATGCATGTAAGGTATGACTCTTAATAAGTTTTTTAAAATTTATGATGAATTTCTAAATTCAGAACAGGGGACCTCGAATTCATTCAGACCCTATTTCACAATAATTCGAATATCACACAATATAGAATTCTTTTACTTCCCTTGTTTCTTTCATGTGAAAATAGACTCATTAAGCTTTATTTTCATATATCATTTGCATTTTTATTCAACTTCCACAATTTTTAGTGAATTTTAAAAGTCACGCAACTGCTGTTGTCCAAGACAATTTTATTGCTAATTCACTCTTTCACACTTTCTTTGTATTAACCTCATTTTAACATACATATCACAAATCATTTTCACCACATTTCATACATCACAAGTATAGGCCCATGATTACAAGGTCACCATAAAATCATCCTCATGTATAACTTAATTGTTTATAACCTTACCACAACCCAATCACTTAATGAACACATTATTCACATAACCAAGTTCCTGCACTTATTCCTCACAAAACTCACAAAGCAGTACATAATAAGTCTCCCGTTGAACACTTCGGATCAATCTTCGATACTTGGTGGTTTCGCAAATAGCTCCACCCATCATAAAGTTCGGCTCTCTTGTACACATGGTGAACACTTAGTACCACCCATGTGACCTAGCCGATTTATCTCGTAGCTCTCTTGTCTACATGGTGTCCTTCACTGGAACCACGCATGCGACCCGGCTACATATATCCGTAGTAGCTCTCTTGTCTACATGGTGTACACATAGTATCACCCATGCGACCTAGGTACATCATAATGTCTCGTAGCTCTCTTGTACACATGATGTGCACTCAGCACCATACATGTGACCTAGCTACATACCATCTGTATCATCCAATCTTCAGAAGGTTCAATGGGATTTCTCACTCTTTTCCAACAATTTCTCCAATCAAGTAATTATCAACAAACATATTTCCAATATTATTATTAAATGTCATAATACAAATAAAATTGATGTATCACTTACATATAAACTTACATCTCATTTAATATCAAGGCAATAACATTAAATTACACATTGCATTATTAAAAATCATATGAACTTAAAATTGCTCATAATATCCATAATCATAGAAATCATATTTATGTATAATAATTCAATGCACTTCATGTACCATAGACATATTTTTAAAGCAATTCATAAACTTGGCACCATAACGTTTAATTCATGTAACAATAATTTTCCATTCAATTTCACATGACACAACTAGCATTACATTTTTGTTTTATATATATACATACCATCCATCAACTTCTCTTAAACATATTAAATCATACAATTTATGTCATATCAATAGAGAATTACAATTCATGCATGGTATTGCATTATTATTAACGTACGAACTTACCTCGATTCAGAAACGGCAATTTATTATTTTAGTCCATAACTTAGAAATTGGTCAAATTGCTATTTAAGACCTCCTAATTAATATTTTAAAACAATTTCATACTAGAAACTTCTAGAATGCAAGTTTTGCAACTTATTCAATTTAGTCCCTAACTTCAAATTAAGCACTTTATGCATAGAATTTCTTCACGAAATTTTCACACAATCATGCAATCATATCATAGACCTCAAAATAATCATAAAATAATTATTTCTATCTCGAATTTGTGGTCCCGAGATCACTATTTCGACTAGGCCCAAAATCAGGGTGTTACAACTCTTCCCCCCTTTAGGGATTTTCGTCCCCGAAAATCTTACTGAAAAAGTGGTCTTCACTTAGATTCCTCAATCTCATACTCAATAATAAGGTACCTTCACTCAGGCAGTGCCTCCAATACATCTCTTTAATTTCTCATTTCCATCCTAATATCAATCCTGACATAATTGTCACATAAAATATTTCAAATAAATAATTCACACTGATTGAACACTCGAGTCGATCTTAATCACCAGTGAATGACATTTCCAGTAATCTTTTACTATTCATTCATTACGCTAACTAAAACCATCTCAATTGAAGTCATTAATTATAATTGACTTATTTGAGAGAAGTAATCCACCATATCGATTGAGACTCGATCTTTTATCACTTATGTCTTTACTGTTGTCAAATCCTTACACGGAAAATTTAAAAAAAATCCTAATGTCAAAATTTGTCCAGTCGTAATTGTCACATTCAGATATTATGGATTTCAAATATTATTTCCCACAACTAGTTCTGTAATCACAAATTTCATATTAGACCTTTCGCTAAAGAAGACCAGTTCTGAATAAATTTCGATTTACACTTTTCTCAACCTTGCACCTGAGTAATTTGATTTACCAAAGAGAATTCCTTCTCTAATTGGGACAATACATAACTCCAATAATCTTTACGTCAATCCGATACTTTTCTTGTCTCGACTTTACTTATCACTCATTTTCAATCTCTCGATCATACTTATAATTATTCTATCGGTGAACTCTTTGGGTTCTCAACGAGAGACTTATTCAATACAGATCTCATGAAATTCCATTATAAGTACCACTTGTATGGGGAGGGGTTGTAGGACCTCTCACTCGACTTTCTTATACATACACATATGACACAATTTCCATCATCATAGCAACATCATCAAAATCATGTCATTCATTCGGGCAATGCAACATTCATGTTGGCTTACACAAATTTTCCTATTGTCCCATTTATACAATATACTTATGCATACATTCTATGTTTTCTAGATAGCTTTACTTATCGATTCATTTAATTAAATTAAGTCATGCTCATGACATCATATAAGGCCAAACAAACATAGATATTTGCACCACAATTACAACTTTCATTTCGTGCATCATCATGTACATATCATTACAATCATATAATTCAGTCCAACAATTTAACATAGATAAGTTCATTTCATTATAATCCTTTATCTCATAAAAATTATATATCATTAACATTTATCAACATTCGACGTCCAAATCAAGACAAGGACATTTTCATTCGTATCATGATATTATGACCTTTATTTATACCTCTACTACTTTTTATTTATTCCGTTCATCTTATCAAGTAAGCCACATACACTACATCATATGAACATTAAGATAATATGGATATTTATCACAACATGAATTTTCATCTCACATATTATCACATATGTATCATAAACTTTTATTCACACTTTTCTGAACCGAGACTTATCATAATTATAACTTTACTCAAATGCCTTCACATAACATTGAACATGGTCAGCGCAGCTCGATTGGAGAGTACCCTGTCTAAATAAGACGGTACTCATACGCATCGGAAGACATCACACTATCACAGATCAGTGGCATGTATAGCTAAACTTTTACACATGCTAGGTTAGTCCGAGAACTGACTAAACCATAGCTCTGATACCACTAAATGTAACACCCCTTACCCGTATCCAAGGCCGGAACAGAGTACGAGGCATTACCAGACTTAACAACACACATAGACAAAAACTGGGCCATAAAATTTCATTTAATTTAAAACTTTTCGAACACATGCATAACAAACAAAGCTAACTATATCATTACATCAAAACATATGACATAGCATGATTAGTTAAACTTATAAACCATAATGGATAAGGATGACATCTCATAATCATATACAATAACTCAATGCAGACTGATACGTACGATCAAAATCATAATAAAATAATACATATCGCAAGCCAACTTCCTATACATGCCACTCACTTGATATTTCTAATATTTGAATTAATTCTCCCAAAAATGATAGTTTGATAGTGTGATTTTGCCTCCGACGATCTCCAACCCCGAGCCGACCTGTCAATACTAAAGAAATGGAGAGGATGGGTAAGCTTTAGGCTTAGTAAGTTCATATGAAAATAATAAGCAATTACTACCATGCTTTTCAAGATAAAACACTATAATTATACAATTACATATATTCAGGTTAAACTGTGTTATTGAGTTACAGTTACTAAATCATTCATATCTGAAGCTACAAAACTCCAAATTTAGTTTCGTTAATTTTATTTGAAACTAGATTCATATATATTTCTCCCATAAAATTTTCAGAATTTTTGGTTTGGCCAATTAGTACAGTTTATTAGTTAAATTCTCCCTGTTTCAGAGTATGACTACTCTGACCTCTGTGTACTACGAACCAAATTTCTATCTGTACAGAATTCCAACGACCATGCCATTTGTTTCCCTTAAAAATAGACTCAATAAGGAATCCATGCATGTAAGGTATGACTCTTAATAAGTTTTGTAAAATTTATGAATTTCTAAAGTCAGAACAGGGGACCTCGAATTCATTCAGACCCTATTTCACAATAATTCGAATATCACACAATATAGAATTCTTTTACTTCCCTTGTTTCTTTCATGTGAAAATAGACTCATTAAGCTTTATTTTCATATATCATTTGCATTTTTATTCAACTTCCACAATTTTTAGTGAATTTTCAAAGTCACGCAACTGCTGCTGTCCAAGACAATTTTATTGCTAATTCACTCTTTCACACTTTCTTTGTATTAACCTCATTTTAACATACATATCACAAATCATTTTCACCACATTTCATACATCACAAGTATAGGCCCATGATTACAAGGTCACCATAAAATCATCCTCATGTATAACTTAATTTTTTATAACCTTACCACAACCCAATCACTTAATGAACACATTATTCACATAACCAAGTTCCTGCACTTATTCCTTACAAAACTCACAAAGCAGTACATAATAAGTCTCCCGTTGAACACTTCGGATCAATCTTCGATACTTGGTGGTTTCCGCAAATAGCTCCACCCATCATAAAGTTCGGCTCTCTTGTACACATGGTGAACACTTAGTACCACCCATGTGACCTAGCCAGTTTATCTCGTAGCTCTCTTGTCTACGTGGTGTCCTTCACCTGGAACCACGCATGCGACCCAGCTACATATATCCCGTAGCTCTCTTGTCTACATGGTGTACACATAGTATCACCCATGCGACCTAGGTACATCATAATGTCTCGTAGCTCTCTTGTACACATGATGTGCACTCAGCACCATACATGTGACCTAGCTACATACCATCTGTATCATCCAATCTTTCCGAAGGTTCAACTGGGATTTCTCACTCTTTTCCAACAATTTCTCCAATCAAGTAATTATCAACAAACATATTTCCAATATTATTATTAAATGTCATAATACAAATAAAATTGATGTATCACTTACATATAAACTTACATCTCATTTAATATCAAGGCAATAACATTAAATTACACATTGCATTATTAAAAATCATATGAACTTACAATTGCTTATAATATCCATAATCATAGAAATCATATTTATGTATGATAATTCAATGCACTTCATGTACCATAGACATATTTTTAAAGCAATTCATAAACTTGGCACCATAACGTTTAATTCATGTAACAATAATTTTCCATTCAATTTCACATGACACAACTAGCATTACATTTTTGTTTTATATATATACATACCATCCATCAACTTCTCTTAAACATATTAAATCATACAATTTATGCCATATCAATAGAGAATTACAATTCATGCATGGTATTGCATTATTATTAACGTACGAACTTACCTCGATTCAGAAACGGCAATTTACTATTTTAGTCCATAACTTAGAAGTTGGTCAAATTGCTATTTAAGACCTCCTAATTAATATTTTAAAACAATTTCATACTAGAAACTTCTAGAATGCAAGTTTTGCAACTTATTCAATTTAGTCCCTAACTTCAAATTAAGCACTTTATGCATAGAATTTCTTCATGAAATTTTCACACAATCATGCAATCATATCATAGACCTCAAAATAATCATAAAATAATTATTTCTATCTCAAATTTGTGGTCCCGAGATCACTATTCTGACTAGGCCCAAAATTAGGGTGTTACACAATTAATATTACCTTAAATCATAAATGTAAAAATCGTGCTCTCGCGTCACTCGTCGACAACTCTCGCTTTTCTTTTACCTCTTGAAGGTTTTGCGCTGACATTAGCTATGAATAGACACAAAGCATAACACATTATCAATTTCCATCCAATTCATAATCAAATACCAAATTACTCATATGTTGAAATTTATTCAATTTGGTCTCTAAAATTGGGACAAATATAACTTTCAATTTAGAGCTTCAAATTAAAATTCGATTTTACCAAAACTCACCAGGGGCCTTTTATTTTCTATTCCTATCGACATTTCACAATAAATTTTCATTTTAGTTAATTTGGTCCCTAATGTACGGAACTAATTATTAATCCCTAATGTACGAAACTAATGATTAAGTTCTACAATCTAAGCTTAATTTATAACAATTTCACGCCAATTTCATCTCAATAATGGTAACTTTAAAAAAATTTAATAGTTTTACAAATTGGTACATGGGCTAGTTAAATCAAGATCCCATGACCACAAATCTATAAAAATTACAAGGAAATGACTTGAAATTCTTACCCAAATGTATGATCGAATGTATCAAGCACTCGACAATGGAGTTTTTTTTTCTCTCCATGGATGGTGGGGAAGATAATAACTCATAATCTTTCTCCACATACATTACTTATATAGTAAAATTGTAGCTTAATTATCCTAGTTTAATTAATTAAGTCTTAATTTATTATACTTTAATTATAAATTAATTAAGAATAATGAAATCTAACATCATCATCCACTATCAGCCAATAAAAAATGATCTATTAGTCATTTTAGTCCTTTGGATAATTACAATTTAAGTCCCCAAGCCTTTTTCTAATTAAAAATGATCAATTAGTCACAACGTTGGACCATGTGACGTTAGGACACCAAAAACTGTTGCTATCATTGCGACGAGGAAAGATTGAAGTCAGGATGAAGAACTTTTTTTTGGAACACAATAAGCCATTTAACATCAACTTCACTTAGCTAGCCTACCACAAGCAAATTGATGTTCATTTCACCATAATACATGCATATAATCATGCCAAAACACTACCCAAGCATAACATTATAACACACTATCATCCAAACGTATAATATGTCTCAAATGAAACCATTTTCACATCAAACCTATTTATACCATTACATGTATTCAACCATTCATTTACCCAACCCAATTCATGCTTAATCATGCATCTATAGGTACTAAACACACATATAACAACATGTTATTAAACTTGTGCACATATACCATGTGCCAATTACATTATAGTTCATTAACAACTAAAGTTTCAAACAAAACTTAGCATTATAGGGTAACATGTCAACTCCTAAGTACATGTCACGTATAACCAAGTATAAACGATCAAAAGTCTACCAAATCAAGAGATGGATAGTGCGAGCTCCTCGAGGATCAAATTGACATTTTCCATAGGTCAAAATCTACAGGAAAAGAAAAGCAACAAGGTAAGCATTATAGAATGCTTAGTAAGCTCGTATATATAAGAATGACTAACTTACCTCATTTAGAAAGTACATATGTTAAATTAACATATATAACCTAATTTTACCTAACATCTCAAAACACAATCACAACAAGGTGAGTTTGATTCATATTCAATCGTGTAACATACCAAGTACTAAGCATAACATTTCATATTTTTGAAATCCAATTCATTCACATTTCAATCTATATGTAAACTCAAACTTGTTATTAAGTCTTCCACTTTACTACCTTTAATCATTAAACACATAACATGATATCCAATTTCACATTTCCTATCTTATAAGTTATCTGATGAAACATCGTAAAAGAACTCGAATACACTAGTACTGATCACATTTAATGCTCATCCGACTAATCATGTCCATTTGTGTCAAATTACTTGTTCGGGCTAAATCTTTTATCAACACATCAAATAACTTGGTAAAAGTTGTAAATATACATGTTAGGTTACCCATCTGGGCTAAACCTTTAAAATGACATCATGTTACTCATCTGAGCTAAACATGTGCCATATCTATCTTGGAGTCTGCAACGAATACTAGATCTTGAAAATAATTAGTAATTAACCACATATGTTGCTTATTGGAGCTGAACATATATTTGTGTCAAGTTACCCGTCCAGGCTAAACCTTTATATCGACACATCAAATAGCTTAGCCAGGGCTGTAAATACATATGAGGTTAGCCATCCAGGCTAAACATTTAAAACAACATCATATTGCTCATTCGAGCTAAACCTATGTCACGTATACCTTCGAGTCCACAACGGATGCTAGATCTCAGAATTATCAAAAGTCAACTTGTAACCATGTTTACGATACATTTAAGAAGTTACATTGGGGTGATTTCCATCATGTAAGTTCACATTTATCCCATTTCAATTTAATCTCAATCTCACCCTTTAGGTACTAAATTGTAAACAAATCAAAGTTTACTAGAACATATATCTAACATTCACAATATAATATACATGAGGATCAAAGCATAATTACTCCATATGAGCTTAATTAGCAAGAAAAACAACCGATAAGGTGTCAGGGACTAATGTATAAATTTCTCCTTTTCGTGAATATCCTCCGATTGGCTTAAATCTCGATCTATATCATAATTTAATTTAATTATTAATACAAAACATTATTTAACAACCTACTATATTTATGTATCAGTTCAATTACACTTATTGGATATTCCCTAAAGTCTTACATTTTATACAGTTTAGTCCCTAAAATTGAAATTGCAATATCTTTAAAATTTGTGTCTCTATTTCAAAATGAATCTTAATTTCATCCTTCTACAGTCTTATAATATTTATAATTACAAAAATTTCATAACAATTTTAAAATTCTTGTAATTTAAACCCTATGTTCAAAATTTAGCAATAAAACTTTACAAACTAGTTCTTTTTTCATTTCTAAGCTTAAAAACTAACATTTTAACACCAAAATGTCAAGCATTCATCAATAGTAACCGGCTTCATAATCGATATAAGAGAGGAGTCTTCATTAGTTCAACTAAGGCGAGTATTTGTAGAGTTTTTCGCGATAAGTATAATAGTGAAATGTTAATCTTATATCATTGATTGATGGAGTATTTTGGTTAAATGTAGGCTTTGGGCTTGTGGATTACTCACGCATTTTCATTTAATGTGTGTAACTACACTTCTATATTAATAAATCGGCAAAAATCAAAAATTGTGCTTGTTAACGCTATACGAGCGTGCTCACGCTTGTGTTATATTCTGAATGATCAAAACGAGGGCGTATGATTGTAGAGGCCACCATGAGGGATTTCATAGGCTTTGGCCAGTTTGGATCACGTTGGACCAGAAATGCTCGTGTGGGCCCCACGGGCTCGTGTGCCCCACACGAGTAAACCACACGAACGTTTAGAGATTAGTGGGCCAAGCTGTGTAGTTCATAAGGCCAAGGTCATTTTTTGGGCTTATTGGGCCACACGAGCGTGTGGGCCAACATGGGCCGTGTTAGCCCATTTTTACTGTTTGACCTCAAGGCTTCACGGGTCGCCCGAGAAGAATGTGGACCTACTGTTGGATCGGTAAGTACTTTTAGACCCCGTAATGATGAAACGACTGTTATACCCCTAAGAGGTAAAATGATTGATATACCCCTATGCTATGTTTGACTGTATTTGAGCATGACATTTTGTATACACATATTATATTATGACATGACATGTTGCATGGGGGTGGGTTTGATATATTTGGAGGAAGTGTATTGTACTGGCAGCTCTACTGCAATTACTATTTAGTGCCGCAATTCGTGCTATATTTGAAGTGTAGGGATGGGTGGGTCGATTTTATCCCCACATAGATTGTAGGGCTGGACGGAGCAGAGTGTAAAGGGTGGAAGGGTAGGACTTCTGTTGCATTACTAATACTGCTACTGTTATGGGCTAAGGCCCACATTGATACTGTTAGTGCTATGGGCTGAAGCCCACACTGATACTAGATTGTCACTGAAATGGGCTTAGGCCTAAACTGTACTTGTCTAATTTTGTTAAGGGATTACACACTGAGTTTTCATAACTCACCCTTCTACTTTCCTATGCAGGTAATCCTTAGACAGGTCGGTGCAGCGAGGGACTCGATGGAGGCCACACGACTGTTTTTGATACTGTTTTAAACGTTTAATTCTTAAGTAATTTTATTTGGGTATTTGAAATGTAATAAGGCCTCTTTAAATTTTTACTTTAATTTGTGGTTTGCTTACTTAAATTTATATTTGCTAGAAGTAGGATGCGAACTTTCAAAAAGATAAATGTTTTTAAAACAGCACGCCGATACAATATTTTTCAAAAGCTTCCGCATCAATAATGTTTTCAAAATGTAATAACAGCCTAACATGATTAGACCTACTTGAGTTTTAATAACAAACAAGACACTTACAAGCTTTATTAAAGATCACTGTGAGGGTTTTAATAAAGTACGAACTTTCGAACTAATCAATGCTTTCCAAAATACACTCCAATGTGACATCACAAGTTCAGCCATAATGTCCAGGCCTGGTTTGGGGTGTTACATTTAGTGGTATGAAAGCCAGGTTGTAAAACTCAGTTGTGGATTTGGGTTTCTCTAAAAACGTAAATTTCCAAAAGAACTGCTTAAAATGGTTGAAAAGAATTTTTGAAGTAATATTCTCGAAAGTGTGGTCTATTGAGTCTCCAGCGCCGATTCTGTAAGTTCTCTAAAAATATTGTTTGTTTAATACTGAAACTACTATAGGCAAAATACTATACTAAAATACTCTATTTAGGGTAAACTAAAACTGTAGTGAAACTGTGATCCGCGGAAATAAAACTCTAAATTACTGATAATATTTTTCCATAAAACATCCTGTAATAAATACTGGAATTGAAAAAATGATGCATAAATGTGTAAATACAGATAATATGCAAATCGATAATGAGCACCGGAGGTACTCGTGGAAGGAGTATAAGAGGCCGCAGCGGGGGGCGTGGAGGTGCTCGGGCTGGGTCTTCAGCATTGTGTCATATGCCTAATAATGAAGCTAGGGAGGCACCGACTTCACCAGAATGTGGCCAGGTCACACGATTGTGCGGTGGGACGCCACTTTGTCCCAAGCTATGTTGCGAATTTTGGAAAGGGTTGCTGGGCCTAATACTGGTACTATAGGCCGTGGGTCAGTGACGAAATGACTCAGGTCTAATGGGGCTGAGATCTTTAGGGGTATCACTCGAGTTGCCCCTAATGTGGCTGAATATTGGATTGAGGCCACAGAGAGGATCATGGATGACCTCGACTGCACCTCTGAGTAGAAATTAAAAGGTGTGGTGTCATTGTTACGAGATAAAGCCTACTAGTGGTGGCTTACAGTAAAAGAGGGTACTCAGGCCGATCAGTTGACTTGGAAATTTTTCAAGAATGTATTTTAAGGGAAATATATGGGCGCTAGTTATGTGGATGCCCGGAGACGGAAGTTTTTAAATTTGAGTCAAGGAGATAAATCTGTAGCTGAGTATGAGTCTGAGTTTTTACGACTTAGCCGCTATATGTGTGGGATGGTGGCAACTGAATATGAGCATTGTGTTCGTTTCGAGGAGGGCCTTAAAGATAATCTGCGAGTTCTGATAGCTCCACAAAGGGAGCGAGATTTTGCTATGTTGATGAAAAAGGCGAAGATCACCGAGGATGTGAAGTGCGCTAAGCGCCAGAATCATGAGAAGGACAAGTGAATGAGCAAGAGGGTTTGAGAGCCCTCAAGTTCTGCTCTAAAGCACGAAAGAAGAAGGCCGGTTGATGGGTGGCGAGTGGGGACACCATTCTTTGCTACTAGACCACTGACCTTGTCTTTGATTGTGGGAGACGCCATCAAGGCGAGTGCTGGAAAAGGTTAGGGGTGTGTTTGAGGTGCGGATCTATGGAGCACCATATCAGAGATTGTCTACGAAGGTCTGATTAGATGCAAGCTACGAGTATGGGTACTGTTCAGCCGCCGAGAGGTGTTTAGTAGCCACCGAGAGGCCGTGGTCAGGCTAGAGGTGAAAATGGTATGGGTCTTGGACGGGGGACACCAGGCAGAGGTGCTGGTCTTATTGAGGCGAGGCAGCTGACACTGGTTTAAGCTGCACGTCGCCGAAAGGATAGAGATGCCCCAGATGTTATTACAGGTACATTCTTTATCATAATATACCTTATACTGCATTGATTTATGTTGGATCTACTCACTCTTATATAGCATGCATTGTGTCTGAGATTTTGGGTATAGCGGTTGAGAACACTACGAGTGAGGTTACTGTGTTGAGTCCATTACGGCAGTCGATGAGAGTGAGTAAACTGTTTAGGGATGTACCTTTGGAGGTTCAAGGAAGGATGTTTTTGGCAGATTTAATAGAACTCCCTTTTGGAGAATTTGACTTGATACTAGCCATGGACTGGCTGGTTAAGCATCAAGTAAATTTGGATTATGCTGCTAAGCGGGTTGTACTTAAAACTTGCGGAGGGTGACAAGGTAGTTGTGATTGAGGAGCGTCGGAATTATCTTTCAAATGTGATTTTTGCACTTAGAACTGAGAAGTTGGTTCGTAAAGGTTGTGAGGCGTATCTAGCCTACGTCAGTGCTTCTGGTTCTGAGATTTCACCTATTAAAGATATCAGAATAGTTAAGGACTTTCTGAATGTCTTTCTCGATGAGCTACCTGGGTTACCTCCTAACCATGAAGTTGAATTTGGGATAGAGCTCCTACCCGGTATAGCTCCGGTGTCTATCGCCCCTTATAAAATGGTACCGAAAGAGCTTGTGGAGCTTAAAGCTTAGATTTAAGAGTTACTAGACCGAGGGTTCATCCACCCTTGTGTGTCTCCGTGGGGAGCACCAGTTTTATTTATGAAGAAGAAGGATGGAATCATGCGTATGTACATTGATTATCGGCAACTGAACAAATTAACCATTAAAAATAAGTACCCCATATCGAGGATAGGCGATCTGTTTGACCAATTCTGGGGGCTTCAGTTTTCTCTAAGATTGATCTCTGATCGGGGTACCATCAACTTAGGGTCAAGGAGACTAATGTTTACAAGATAGCATTTAGGACGCGTTATGGTCATTACGAGTTCCTAGTGATGCCATTTAGACTAACGAATGCACCAGTGACCTTTATGGATCTGATGAACTGAGTGTCCCAGCCCTATCTGGATCAATTCATAGTGGTGTTTATAGATGACATTCTGGTGTATTCGAGAACTGAAGATGAACATGATGCACATCTCCAAGTGGTTCTGCAAATTATGAGGAAGAAACAACTATATGCTAAATTCAGCAAGTGTGAATTTTAGCTACGCGAGGTAAGTTTTCTGGGACATATGGTGTCTGCTGAGGGGATTAGAGTTGATCCTCAGAAAATTGAGGCTGTTCTGGATTGGAAGTAGCCTAAGTCGGTATTTAAGATTTGAAGTTTTCTAGGTCTGGCAGGGTATTATAGATAGTTTGTTGAAGGGTTTTCATTGATAGCTGCACCTCTAACTAAGTTGTTGCGTAAAGGGGTACCGTTTAACTGGACTGATAAGCAACAGGGAAGTTTTGAGAAACTTAAGAAGGTTTTAACTGAAGCCCCTATCTTAATATAGCCAGAATCTAGGAAGGAATTCATTATCTACAGTGATGCATCACATGTTGGCTTGGGATGTATGTTGATGCAAGGGGGTAAACTTGTGGCTTTTGCATCTCGTTAGCTTATGACGCATGAGGCGAACTATCCGACGCCTGACTTGGAGTTGGCCGCAGTGGTGCTCGCACTAAAAATTTAGAGGTATTACCTATACAGGGAGAAGTGTATCATTTACACGGATCATAAAAGCCTCAAGTATCTCCTCACTCAGAAGGAGTTCAACCTTAGGCAACATAGATAGATTAAACTGCGTAAGGATTATTACTGTTCGATTGAATACCACCCTGGTAAAGCTAATGTGGTAGTCGATGCACTGAACTGTAGGGCTATGACTGATCTGAGGGCGATGTTTGCTCGTCTCAGTTTGTTTGACGATGGTGGCTTATTGGTAGAACTCCAAGTTAAACCGAGATGGATAGAATAGATTAAGGGCAAACAGTGGGAGGATGAGTCACTGGGTCCTTAATTTCGACAGATAGAGAGTGGGAAAACTTTAGATTTTGTACTGAATGGTGAAGGGGTACTTTGTTTCCGTGGGAGAGTCTGCGTACTGAAAGATACTGATCTGAGGCAGTCTATACTACAGGAGGTGCATAGTACTTTGTATACGATGCATCTTGGTGGGAAAAAGATGTATCGTGACCTTCGTGAGTTATATTGGTGGCCTGGTCTTAAGCGTGAAGTTATCGACTTCGTGGGTAAATGCCTTACTTGTCAGCAGGTTAAGGCTGAACACCAGTTACCTTCAGGATTGCTTCAGCCAGTTAAGATTTCGATATGGAGGTGGGGGAGAGTGACCATGGATTTCGTTAGTGGGTTGCCCCTAATGCCTACTAAGAAGGATTCAGTATAGGTCATCGTGGATCGATTGACCAAGTCTGCCCATTTCATACCTTTTCGTACTGATTACTCGTTACAGAAGGTAGCTAAGCTGTATGTGTCTGAAATGGTGAGACTGCATGGGGTACCATTTTCTATAATATCTGATAGAGATCCTCGTTTGACGTTTCGATTCTAGAAAAAGTTACACGAGGCTTTGGGTACAAGGTTGGACTTTAGTACTGCATTCCATCCTCAGATAGATGGTCGTCAGAGTGGGTGATTCAAATACTGGAGGACATGTTAAGGAGTTGTGTAATTGACTTTCGGGGCAGTTGGGAGGATTACTTGCCATTGGCAGAGTTTGCGTACAACAATAGCTACCAGTCTAGTATACAGATGGCACCTTACGAGGTATTATATGGTCGAAGGTGTCGTATTCCTTCGTGTTGGACTGAGTTAGGTGAGCGGCGAGTTTTGGGTCCTGAATTGATTTCTGATACCGAGGATAAAGTTAGATTGATTTGAGATCGACTGAAGGTGGCATCAGACAGGCAGAAGTCATATACGGATCTAAAGTGTAAGGAAATTGAGTATTCTGTGGGAGTTTTAGTTTTTCTCAAGGTCTCGCCATGGAAGAAGGTCCTGAGGTTTGGTCGGAAGGGCAAGTTAAGCCTTAGGTTCATTGGTCGGAAGCGTGTGAGATCGGTTGCCTATCAACTTGAGTTACCTCCAGAGTTGGACCGGATTCATGATGTGTTCAACGCCTCTATGTTGAGGCGATATCGCTCTGATCTTGCACATATCATCTCGACTGAGGAGATTGAGGTTAGGCCAAATTTGACTTTTAAGGAAGAGCCGGTTTAGATTTTAGACCGTGATGTGAAGGTTTTGAGGAGGAAGTCTGTTCCACTGGTTAAGGTGCTATGGCATAATCACAGTTCTGAAGAAGCCACATGGGAACCCGAGGAGGTGATGCGACTACAATACTATTTTAACTAGGTAAATTTTGAGGCCAAAATTTTCTTTTAGGGGTAAGAGTTGTAACGCCCCAAAATATAGGTGCTCATTTTCTGTATGTTGAGTAACACAAATATATGTTTGCTTCAGTGGTTAAGTGTCTTAAAAAGTGCCTGAGAAGTTTCAAGTTCAAGCCTGGGCAATTGTAAAAACTTTGGTCTTTTTAAGAATAACCCTTGCCTGTAGTTGGTAGTATTTTAAATTATTGTGGGTAAAATTTGTCATAAAGAGCCTGCTAGTTTAGTGATAAGTGGCATGTGAAGTGTCTTTTGGGGTCTGAGGTTCGAGCATTGGCAGGGGGGAAGAAGCATTTTTATTTTTGCTTCAAGTGCTAGGGAGGTATCCTAGTTGACCAAAATTAAGGAGTTTGGTGGCAGTTTGAATGGGTGGTTGAGTAGAATAAGGTGGAGAGATTTTAGGAGAGGGATAAGGAGAGGGAAAAAGTAGAGTTTGAGGTGTAATGGAGTTGTGCCGAATTTGGGAAGTGAGCATAGGGATTTTTGGGTGGTGGCTATTCCCTAAAACTTTTGGCTTTGACTACTCTTTTGGGTGCTTTTCTCTCTACTTTCTCTTGGGTTTTTGCAATTGGGGTTCTTTTCTTTAGTTCCTAAAGCTGAGTTGTGCTATTTGGGAAGTACCTTTTTGGTCTTAGTTGCCTACGATTCTACTACTTTCACCAAACCTCTTGCCCAAGGCTTGTCTTCTCCCTCACATCTTTTCTCAAACGGCTTCCCTTTTGGTCGAATACCTATTACTTCCCTATCTCGCAAACCATTTCAATTTTAGACTGGGGTGATCAAGTTTTCTTTTCTTCTTCTTTCTTCTCTCAGGTGCAATTTACTCTTTGTTGGCCAAATATTGCTATTTCTTTTACCTTCTGTGTGCCGACTTTTCCTTTGGCCTTTGCTTATTCTCTGTTGGTCTTAGTGGTATGCTACTCTTTTGATTTTCTTTTGTTCACCCCTTTTCCCTTTCTGCTGTGTCTATGGTTCTCTTGTAACACTTTCTTTCCAACTGACGCTTGTTAGGGGACTGATAGCGCTAATTCTGCCTTGTTGTAGCGGCTATCCTTTTGGGGATCGTGAACCGATTGCTTTACTTCTTTAGTGTCAGTTTTACACCTTCGGTAAGTGGTTGTACGCTTGGTTCAAGTTATGTGCGTGTACTATGTTAATTATATGATCGTTTGGAACGCAGGTAATCTCTATAGGAGTTCATAATCGTCTTCGTGTATTGGTATAAGAGAGGGGTCTTCATTAGTTTAACATAGGCGAGTATTAGTAGAGTTTTTCACGATAAGTATAATAGTGAAATGTTAATCCTATATCATTGATTGATGGAGTATTTTGGTTAAATGTAGGCTTTGGGCTTGTGGATTACTCGCGCATCTTCATTTAAGGTGTGTAACCACACTTCTATATTAATAAATCAGCAAAAGCCGAAAACTGTACTTGTTAATGCTATACAAGCGTGCTTATGCTCGTGTTATATTCTGAATGATCAAAACGAGGGCGTATGATTGTAGAGGCAACCATGAGGGATTTCATGGGCTTTGGCTAGTTGGGCCGCGTTGAGATGAAAATGGGCCGTGTAGGCCCCACGGGCTCGTGGGCCCCATACGAGTAAACCACACGGACGTGTGGAGATTAGTGGGCCAGGCTGTGTAGTTCACACAACCAAGGTCATTTTGGGCTTATTGGGCCACATGGGCGTGTGGGCCCACATGGGCTGTGTTAAGGGCTTTGGGCCTATTTTTACTATTTGACCGTCAAGGTTGCACGGGTCGCCCGAGACGACTATAGGCTATGGTAAGTACTTTTAGACCCCATACTGATGAAATGACTGTTAGACCCCTAAGAGGTAAAATGACTGATATACCCCTATGCTATGTTTGACTATATTTGAGCATGACATATTGCTTACACATATTATATTATGACATGACATGTTGTATGGGGGCGGGTTTGATATATTTGGAGGAAGTGTATTGTACTGGTAGCTCTGCTGCAATTACTATTTAGTGCTGCAACTAGTGCTACATTTGGTGTGTAGGGATGGGTAGGTCGATTTTATCCCCACATGGAATGTAGGGCAGGACGGACTGGAGTGTAAATGATGGATGGGTAGGACTTCTGTTGCATTACTGATACTGTTACTGTTATGGGCTAAGGCCCATATTGATACTGTTAATGCTATGGGCTAAGGCCCACGCTGATACCGGACTGTCACTAAAATGGGCTTAGGCCCAACCTGTACTTGTCTGATTTTGTTAAGGGATTACACACTGAGTTTTTATAGCTCACCATTTTGCTTTCCTATGCAGGTAATCCTTAGGCGGGTCGGTGTGGCGAGGGACTCGATGGAGGCCACACAACTGTTTTTGATACTATTTTAAACGTTTAATTCTTAAGCTATTTTATTTGGGTATTTGAAATGTAATAAGGCCTCTTTAAATTTTTACTTTAATTTAGGGTTTTCTTACTTAAATTTATATTTTCTAGAAGTAGGATGCGAACTTTCAAAAATATAAATGTGTTTAAAACACCATGCCGATACAATATTTTTCAAAAGCTTTCACATCAACAATGTTTTCAAAATGTAATAACAACCTAACATGATTAGACCTATTTAAGTTTTAATAACAAACAAGACACTTAAAAGCTTTATTAAATATCATTACGAGGGTTTTAATAAAGTACGGACTTTTGAACTAATCAATGATTTCCAAAACACACTCTAATGTGACATCGCAGGTTCAGCCATAATGTCTAGGCCGGGTTTGGGGTGTTACAGTGCGAGCATTAACTTGATGCCTATGTCCATATTTAGAAAGTTGGGGATAGGAAAAGTTAGACCTATTGCGGTTACACTTCAATTAGCAGATCGATCTTTAGCATATCTAGAAGGAAAAATTGAGGATGTATTGGTACGTGTAGACAAATTTATTTTTCCTACTGACTTTGTTATTCTAGACTTTGAAGCAAACAAAGAAGTGTCAATCATCCTAGGAAGGCCTTTCCTAGCAACTGGAAAGACCCTTATTGATGTGTAGAAGGGCGAGCTTACTATGCATGTTCAGGACGACCAGGTAACAATTAATTTTTTTAAGTCTATGTGATTTCCTGACACACTTGATGATTGTTCTGCAGTATCCGGTTTAGAAGAATTAATCATGGAAAGAGAACTTAACTTTGTTGAGGACCCATTAGAGGAAATTTTAATATCAAACCCTTCAAGTGATGAAGAGGGAAAGGAATACTTAGCTTTCCTAGAAGCTAATAAAAGGGGATTTAATTCACAATCCCACTTTGAATCTTTGGAGTTAGAAAGCAGAGATTTTATCCAACTAAAAGCATCAATTGAGGAGCCCCCTAATTTAAAACTCAAGGTACTTCCTCCACATTTAAAATATGTTTATTTATGTAACGCTTCTACTTTGCCTGTGATTATTTCAGTAGAATTGACCAGAGAGTAAGAAGAGAAACTCATCCTAGTGTTGAAACAATTCAAGAAGGCTATCAGATGGACTATAGCTGATATTGATGGCATTAGTTTGTCTATATGCATGCACAAGATCATCCTAGAAGACGACGAGAAAGGGACGATTGATGGACAACAAAGAATGAACCCCATCATGAAGGACGTGGTAAAGAAAGAAATTATTCTGTGGTTAGATGCAAGTATAATTTACCCTATCTTAGATAGTTTGTGGGTAAGTCCGGTCTAGTGCATGCCAAAGAAAGGAGGTATTATGATCATAGAGAATGAAAACAACAAGCTAGTACTAACCAAAACGGTTACAGGATGGAGAATTTGAGTAGATTACTTAAAGCTGAACAAGGTGACAATGAAAGATCATTTTCCTTTACCATTTTTGGACCAGATACCAGATAGACTCGGAGGCGAGACTATTACTATTTTCTTGATGGATACTCGAGGTATAATCAGATTACAGTAGCACCAAAAGATCAACACAAAATAACATTCACATACCCATACGGTACATTGCATTTAAACGCATGCCATTTGGTTTATGTAATGTACCTGCTACATTTCAAGGATGTATGATGTCCATTTTTACTGACGTTGTTGAGAAGTATTTGGAAGTTTTTGTGGATGATTTTTCAGTATTTGGAGATACATACAATGATTGCTCAGACAATCTAGCAAAGGTACTAAGGCGTGGCGGAGAAACAACCTCATACTCAACTGGGAAAAGTTTCATTTCATGGTACGAGAAGGTATTGTTCTTGGGCATTGGATAACGAGACATGGAATCAAGGTAGATAAAAAAAAAGGTAGATGTTATTGAGAAACTCCCACCTCCAACGTCTACAAAGGGAGTTAGAAGCTTTTTGGGACACTCCGATTTCTATTGGAGATTTATCAAGGACTTCTCCAAAATTGCTAAACCTTTATGCAAATTATTGGAGAAGGACATGACATTCAAATTCAATGAAGAGTGTTTGATAGCCTTCAATAATTTGAAGAATTGGTTAGTTTTAGCACCAATCATTATCACACCGGATTGGGAATTGCCATTTGAATTGATGTGTGATGCAAGTGACTTCACAATACGAGCTGTCATGGGCCAGCTAAGGAACAAAGTTTTTCACCCCATCTACTACGCAAGTCAGACTCTAATGGGAGCTCAATTGAATTATACGATAATAGAGAAAGAGTTACTTGCTATTGTGTTTGCTTTTGACAAGTTTCGATCTTATCTTGTGGGTACCAAAGTGACTGTCTATACGGACCATTCGACAATTAAGTATTTACTTGCCAAAAAAGACGCTAAGCCAAAATTGATTCGATGGGAACTTCTACTTCAAGAGTTTGATCTAGAAATTTAAGATCGAAAGGGAGTAGAAAACCAAGTAGCAAGCCACTTGTCCAGACTAGAGCTGCAAGAAGGAAATTCTCTACTTATACCCATTTAGGAGACATGCCCAGATGAACATATATTGAAGGTAAATCATGTCCATAATACCCCTTGGTTTGCTGATATTGCTAACTATTTAGCTTGTGGTTTGATGTCGATTGATAAGACGTATCATCAAAAGAAAAAGTTTCTTCACGATGTGAAGTACGATTTCTGAGAAGAGCAATACTTGTTTAAAAAGTGTGCAGGTCGAATGATCAGGAGATACGTGGCAGAAGATGAAGTTCATAAGATTTTATATCATTGCCACACAGCTCCAAGTGGGGGACATTTTGAAGGTACACGTATTACGGCTAAAGTATTGCAAGCCAAATTCTTTTGGCCAACACTATTCAGAGACGTGTATGCTTACGTAAGGAGTTGTGACCGATGCCAGCGGGTTGGGAACATTACCAATAGAAATGAGATGCCCCGAACAAATATCATTGAGGTAGAATTATTTGATGTTTGGGGTGTTGACTTCCTTAGTCCTTTCCTTCCGTGTTTTGGTCACAAGTACATATTGGTAGCAGTAGACTACATGTCTAAGTGGGTTGAGGACGAGGCATATCCAATGAATGATGCTAAGGTTGTGATGAAGTTTTTATAGAAGCATGTGTTCACAAGGTTTGGAACCCGAAGAGCTATCACTAGTGATGAAGGGTCCCATTTTGTGAATAAATGGTTGAAATGGTTACTCGAAAAACACAGAGTGAAATATAAGGTAGTTTGCCTGAACCAACAAGATTGGTCCAAAAGACTGGATGATGCTTTATGGGCCTACAGGACAACATACAAGACACCTTTAGGGATGTCACCCGATAGGTTGGTCTTTGGGAAAGCCTGTCATCTACCCTTAGAGTTAGAGCACAAAGCTTACTAGGCTCTCCAACAACTCAACTTGGATCTTAAGCTTGCTAAAGAGAAACAGATGCTTCAACTCAACGAGTTAGAAGAATTCCGAATGTTCTAATACGAGAATGCCAAATTACTCAAGGGAAGACTTAAAAGAGGGCATGACAAGCACATTTGAGTTCGAGAATTTGAAGCAGGTCAGCAAGTCTTGTTATTCAATTCCAAATTAAGGTTCTTTCCAAGTAAGTTAAAATCACATTGGTTTGGTCCATTTACGATTTACCCAGTTTTTCCATACGGAGTTGTCAAACTTCAATGTAAGGGAGGTAATTTTCAAGGCAATGCTCAGCACTTAAAACATTACTGGGGGGTTAAATTGAACGGGATCAAATCTCATTCATTTTATCAAATATTTAAGTTTTCTCATTTTTATTTTTAAATAAATGATTTAGGGTATATTTTCGGGATTAGTATGTTTACATAAATTCTGTCTATGAGATTGGAACTTAAGCGGGACCGCTTGTAACCCTTCCAATATTTCCTGGGAATTGGTTTTAACATAATCTTCTGAGAAATTATTCCCTAAATAACAAAATAAATTTTTAGTTTTTCAAATTAAAAAAGGTTAATTTTGATCCAAGTTTTAATTGCAACTCAATTCTAAATTTTCTTTTAGTCTAGGTACTTAATTGAACTATTTTCAAAAATTGGTTACTCTTTTTTGTAAATATTAAAAATTAGATTTTTATTTTTGTAAATATTTTCAAAGGCATCTAGAATAATTTTTTTATTTAAATTTAATAAATAAGATTATAATAATTAAGATATAATTATATCTATTATAATTTAATTATTATCAAGTTTGCATAGAATTAGGATTAGTTTAAATTTGATTATATTATTTTATAGTTTTTATTTCAATAAATTAATAGTAAATAATAATTTAATATGCATTATATTAATTATTAATTGTTATTAAGTTTGTGTAGAATTAGAACTTAGAATATTTTAATTGATAACTTGTTCTAAGAACTCTAGTTAAACCCCTACTCTCTTCACTATAAATACCATCAACCTTCTCCATCATTCATCACTCATCAAACCAACCTCCATTCACCTATCCATCCACCATTCCTAGCATCCAAAACCCACCAAGTACCGAATCACCTAGTGCCACAGCTCCCAACTCTTTAGCTGTAACATTGCCCAGCTTCGCACGACACCCTCACGCCTAACAGCGGCCCCATTCGACCAGTAGCCCACGCATGCACCCAATAGCTCATGCCGATATTGTCGCTTGTGCCAAAGCTACTCTCGCGTGCAACAACGCACCAGCCCTGCTGCTCGCCCGATAGTGCCGCCTGCTACCTGCACATCTGCTCACACCGTGCCTTGTTACTCGCACCAACACCCTTGCCTATCGCACCACACCATCAAGACACCCTACAACCATCCCTAAACTAACCTCTTTTACTTTATATTTATTTTCTTGGAGTTCTTAATTTTTATATAATGATGGTAAGACAAATTTTTCTCCCAAAATTCAATTTTACTTAAATTTTCAATTTATTGAATTGTTAGTATTTTATACTAATTGAATTTTTGAGATTTTTTTTATCTTATGTTCAGGTTAGTCATGCCTCGCAAGAGAACTCGTGCCTCTATCCAAATTGATGAATCCCAAAACAAGTTTCACTGTGAAGAAGCCAGAGCAAGATACGAAAGCGTCTTCAAGAATTAACAAATGCACCTTGAAAAAAGCTTTACACTAAAAGAAAGCAACTATATTGATTTCATGGCGCGCATTCGACAAATTGCTGAAGCTCTCAATTGGGAGTTTTTTTTTGTGAGAAAAGACTGAATGTAGATGAGGAATTATTTCGTGAATTTTATGTGAATTTGACCTCAAATGAATTGATGGAAGTTTCTATCTAAGGAATCAAGATACCAATAACCTCAAATGTTATTAATGAATTATTTGAATTACTTGATTTCGAAGATGATAAATATTCTTCATTGATGAGAAATATTGAGATTGAAAATCTGCAAGAAATTCTCGAGGAACTTACAGTTCTAGGTTCTAAGTGGACAGTGTCAAAGTAAGGAATTCACACTTGTCTCATAAAATATTTGACACCACTAGCGAAGGTATGGTTCTATTTCATTCGATTTAGCCTTATGCCTATTTCACATAGGACTACAATTTCATTAGATCAAATGGTCTTATTATATTCAATTTTAACTGGAAAGGCCATTGATGTGGGAAATATCATTCTAAGAGAAATGCGAAATTGTCCGCTAGACATTCTGGCTTAGCTTAATTTCCCTTTACGATAACAATTTTGTGGTTGAAAGCTAAAATTCTGGCAAAACAATCACAGATTGGGACCTCTATCGAATAGCCAGAGATTTTGTTCTCCAGCAATAAGTTGAAGAGAATAAGGATCCTGAAGAAGAAGAAGAAGAGGATCCCACAGAGATCGAACCAGTACAGTTAGCTAAAATCCCTGATAAGGCAGAACCAATTGAACCAGCAACTGAACCTGACATGACAACCTCAATGTTTAGAACTCAATCACCTCACCTAGTTCTTCCAAATGAGCTGTAAAAATTGATCTACATAATGCAACATATGCAGTGGCAGTAACAACCTTACTAGAGATATTAAAAAATACGGGATGACTCAATGAGAAGTGCTCTTACAAAAATATAAAATGATCCATTTATTTTTCTGTCTGAGTTTCCAGATTTCATATTTGAACCATGGAGTCCACTATCGAAGAGGAAGCGAAGCGATTCATGCAAAAACAAAGATGATGGAGCAAAAGATGAGTCAGATTCTGAGGGATCTGCAAAAAAATAAAAAATAGGGGTTCTTAACTTTATTTTATTTTCATTCTTAGGTTATTTAGTGTTTTAGGATTAAGTTCTATTAGGATTTTTTTTATCGTATAATAAAACAAATCATAAATAAAAATGAAGAAGTTGCAAAGTACAAAGTGTGGCAATAGATATATACATGTCTAGGACTGAATCTAGAGAGAGCTTGGTACTTAAGTAGTCAAATTGACTCACCTCCTATTTTGTAGAATCCTACCTGGTGTATAGTATCTATTCACTTTTAACAATGGGGACATGATTCATGTTAAGTAGGGGGACCGAAAAATTGAAATTATTTCCTCTCAGAAAAAAATTTTCTTTTAATTATGGTTAGGGTATGTTTTGTTAAAAAATTTGAAATTTTGTTAAGTAAGTTAGACTTCAGTATGAATAAAGTATTATTATTCCAATATTTGTTATGCTGGCTGAATTATGACATAAATAAAGCATGCAAATCATACCATAAAATTTTTAGTTTCTTAAGAAAGTTAGGCATGCATGAAAGTTTAAGTCTCTAGAATTGACTTAATAGTTTCTTGAGGCGAAATCATAGGAAGCATGGAATGTTGAAAATGATTTAGGCACTTTTTTTTGGACCGTTAGAGCCTTTCAAGCCACCCTTGATGAAATTTTACCCATTGAAACCCAACTTTGAGACAATATGGCCTAATTTTGTTTGAACCCTTGAGATATTTAGCCATCACTTTTCTCTTAATTATCCTTAAATTGTCCTAAACATTAGACTCAGTACTATTCAGAACATTCTTTGAAAATAAGTTTGGGGGAGTTGAAAAGAAGTACCAAATGCTTTAAAAAATTTTAGTACATACAACAAAATGCTCGTGAAAAAAAAAAGAAAAAAGAGAAAAGCATACGAACTTGAAAGAAAATAGATGTACAAAAGAGCATGTGAGAGGAAAATAAGTTGGTGTACAGAAGGTAAATATTACAAAGGTCTAATTGAAGTTGAATATAAGGTTTTAAGCCTAATTTTATCTATCTTTTACCGACCCCTAGCCTAGCTACATTACAAGCTATTTAAAAGGCCTATTGATTAAAGTTTCTATGCTACCTACATTAGTGGAGAGAAATTTCTATGCTCAACATATGAAGGCATAAATTAAACTTGATGATTGCAGCTTAATATTAAATAAGGGAATGAAATCATATTGGTAGAGATTTACATGTTTTTATAGAGAAAGCATTTAGTCTATTTTTTCTGTCATAATAGTTATTGAGATTAATTTGAATGATATGTATACTTAACTAGCATAATTATCAAAATTCTTGTTCTTGAGCTTAAGTATACCAAATTCATAATTTTAGGAAGAACGTTGTTTTGAAGGAAATTTTCAAAGGTGTTTCAAAAAAATTCTTTTCAATTTGTGCATTACTCAAGATGAGAAATGAATTAAGTTTGGGGGTGTGGAAACACGAAAATATACACACTTTTTCATGCCCCTTTTAACTCAAATTTATGCAGTTTCGGTAAAATTCTTGTCGAAAAATATATAACAATTAGAAAATAATTAAATTGTACTCAAATTATTAACATGTTGAATTTTAATTAATTTTATATCAAATTTTGATTATTTTCGATAGATTTTCACAAACAGCAAAAAACGGCTTGGCGGAAACTACTAGAAGCGCAAAACCCAAAAGCAATTTTGAAGCATCAAAGCCAATTAATTTTTCAACCTAAGACAATCCAAATTATGAGTATTAATTCATAATATAATCGATTTTAGTTTTAATCCAATTTATTTTGGGTTAAATAAATTATTATTATTTAATTATGAAAAAATGCCCAGTTAAGCTGAATTGAAAAAATTGATCCAACCAAGCACTAGACAGCCCAAAACCGTCCCACATTGTAACACCCCTCACCCGTATTCAATGTCGGAGTAGGGTTACAGAGTATTACCAGACTTATACAACATTTAGACATACATTTCACATATAATAAATCAAATCGTATACATTCCATTCACAACCAAACATTTTTGTCCCTAATACGAGCCTACGAGGCCCTAAACATGTATCGAAAGTGGTTCGGGACTAAACCGATAACTTTGGAAACTTTTTGAACACATAATTTTTTTCTCAAAAACAGGGGACACACACACGTGTGGCCCGACTGTGTGTCTCACATGGCCAAAGACACGCCTATGTCACAGGCCATATGGACATTTGAAATGAGAGCAGATGGCCGTGTCCCAGCCCGTGTTTGACCTCATGTAACTCTCTGACTTGGGTTACACGGCCAATACACACACCCGTGTGACTAGCCCGTGTGCCTTATAAATGGCCATACGTGCCCGTGTGCTAGGCCGTGTGCTAGGTCATGCCAAACCTATAAGGTATACTGACTTATGCCTTATGGCCAAGTCACACGCCCAGGTGTGAAACTATGTAGAGCATACTGACTTGATTTCAAATTCAACACTAGGGGACACACGGCTGTGTAACATGACGGTGTGTTGCACACGACTGAGACACACGCCCGTGTGGACAAAAATAGGCTATTTACCAAGCCAATTTGCCACCCAAACTTAGGCACACCTACACAACTCATATGACACAAAACTTAGCATCAATAGCCATATCAATTCCAAGTCAAGCATAATTTATACCATTTTCAACACCAACTAATACAAAACATAAATACCACATTATGCCGTCTAAGTTCATACCAATTTTTGTAACGCCCCAAGTTTTGAAAATGTGTTTTTGTGCGTGAGTGACACAACTATGTATCTACTTCAGTGGTTATGTGTTCTAGGTGTGCTTGGGAGGTCCCAGTTTCAAGCCACAACTTGGGTAAAATTTTTCATTTTTATGAATAAAGCCTTAACTAGATTTAGTAGGCTTGTGTTTAATTGTTTGTAAAAAAAATCAGAATGGGCCTGCTGGTCTGGTGGTTAAGTGTAGTGTTGGAGTGTTGGAGGTCCTGTGTTCGATTCTCTGTGTTGGCAATGGTTAGTATTTTTGCTGCAATATTCAGCTAGATTTTGAGTTTTACTGAAAAACTAAGTAGTGCGTTTAGTGGAGAGAAAATCAAGGAATTGTGGTTATTGGGAGTCATGAGAATTTTTCTTTCCTGATTGTTTCCTATGCAAATTTTGGCTCTCCCTCTCTCTTATGTTCTTTCTAAAGTTAGCCCTATATTTTTCCCCGTTTTTTAAAAATCTGCTCTCTTTTTTTCGTTCCTCTATTGAAATTTTGCTGCTACATCGTTCTCTCCATCTCGATTTTCTTTCTTTCTATTCAACGGTTTTTTGTACAAAATTTAGGCGCGGGTTTGATAAGTTTCCTTTGTAATCTTTGTTGTTGAACTTTAATAATCTATGTAGTAACATGTTCTTCTGCTATTGAAGGCGTTAGGTGAGGTTCTGAGCAGTGATTTTCGTATCGTGGGTACTAACGGCGTTTGCGAAGGACCTTTGTCGGTGGCAAGTCGAGTCTCTGCTCAATCTCATAATTCAAATTTGCTAATAAATCTGTTAAACTGATTAGGAATTTTTCAATTTTAGGCCTAGGAGTGCTCGGGACAGTTTTTGCAGCAAATTGGATTCACGTGTGTGCCCGAAAACACAGAAAATGAGAAACGGTGAAAGTCATCGCCCATGTGGTAGGCAGTGTGGCAGACACGGCCATTTGATTGAAGAGGCCAGGCCGTGCGTGAAGGACACGACCGTGTGATGGTTAGATGAGGCCGTGTGTGACACACGGGCTCGACCAAGGGGGCCGTGTGGGCCACACGAGCGTGTGGAATCCTAGGCCAGGCCGTGTCATCCACACAGCCAAGGCCAATTTAGGCCTTGTGGGCCACACGGGCGTGTGGGCCCACACGGGTAGACCACATAGACGTGTGAGCTGATTTTTTTGAAAAGTTCTGATAGGTTGCACGGGTCGCCCAAGTCGACTGTGGACCTACTGTAGGGTCGGTAAGCTCTACTTAAACCTCTAAACGAGTATTCGATGTATCGATTTACATCTTGGCGTGAATCGTGATATCTCAGTTGATTGTATGATCTGATAAATTGTATATTAGCATGTCATATTTGTATGTTGTATTGCATTGGGGTTGGGTTGATATTTTGGAGGAAGTATTCTAAAAGGCTCTTAAACCTGATATCTGGCAGCTCAGCTGCAATTATCTGATTATGTCCCGCATTGCGGTACAGCATGGTGTGTAGGGATGGGTGGGTCGATTTTATCCCCACATGGTGTGTAGGGTTAGACGGAGTTGGTGTGAAGAGGCTAGTGGGTAAGACTCTGTTGTTCTGTTCTGGTCTGCATGTTATATCTGAGATGGGTTAAGGCCCTAATTCGTATCTGATTATGTATTTGAGTGGGCTAAAGTCCACACCGATTCTATAAAGGGCTCAGGCCCAAACTATTTATAAATATATGACTAATTCCAGATATTTTCTGTGGGGATGACACATTGAGTTTGCGAAAGCTTACCCTTTTTTGTTTAACATGTTCAGGTAATTCCCAACATTAGATAGATAGGTGCAGTAGGGAACTCGATGGTGACCACTGCTTCTACCTCAAAATAAATTTACGGTTTTATGCTTATCATGGTTTTAAATTTTCATTTGGGAAATTTTGATGTAATTATGGCCATTACGGGTTTTGGTTAAATTTTGGATTTGCAACATTTTATGGATTTTACTGCTAGTAGTAGGAAAACTTGGGTTTTCAAAATAAACAAATTTTTTTATCAAAATATTCATGACCACTCAACAGTTCAAAAGCTTCCGCGTAGCTTAACATTTTAAAGATGATAAACTAAATAGGTGACACAATTTGAAACCTAGTGTTAAGATAGTGTAGTGCTTTGAAATGGGAAATGAGGTGCTAGCAACGAGATGATTTAAAAAGCACTATCATATGAGATCACCAGACTCAGCCATAACGTCCAGGTCGAGTTTGGGGTGTTACATTTAGTGGTATTAGAGTCAGGTTAGAAAACTCGGCTGTAGATTTGGGTTTTAAAGATTAGTTTTGAAGAAATGATTTTTAAATGATTTAAAATATTTTGGGACTAAGTATGTGGTACACTGAGTCTTTGGCGTCGACCCAGTAAATGTTCTGAAACTGTGATAAGTTGATCTGAAAATATGATTAGAATATTCTAAAAGTACTTTAGGCAGTATACTGTATTGAAAACACTCTGGATATTGTGTACTGAAAACTGTAATGAAAACTATACTGCATAAAATATTTGTTAATAAAATATCAAAACTTCTAACTAATGCAAAAGTTGTTAATACAGATAAATTCCAAAATCTTCAATGAGCACACGAGGTATCTGCAGATAGGGTACTAGAGGCCGAGGTAGAGGCCGTAGAAGGGCTCAAGCTGGGTCCTCATCATTTGGAAATCTACCTAACTTGGATACTAGTGAGATGCCGGTATCCCTGCGACAGAGACTGGGTCTCGAGATCGCATAGCTGGGGATGATGCATTGTCCCAGGCCATGCTGAGGATATCAGAGAGGGTCGCTGGGTCCAATACTAGATCTGGGGGATGAGGGTCGGTTACGGAGCGAATCTGGTCCAATGGGGCTGAGTTATTTGGGGTGTCACTGGGGTTACCCCTAATGTGGCCGAATACTGGATGGAGGCCACTGAAAGAATCATGGACGACTTGGATTTTACCCCCCAGCAAAAGCTTAAGGGTGAGGTCTCCTTACTTCACGGTGAAGCATACCAATGGTGGCTGACCGTTAAGGAAGGCACTCAGCTCGAACGACTGACATGGGATTTCTACAAGTCTGCTTTCCATGGTAAATATGTAGGGGCAAGCTACATCAACGCTAGGAGACGTGCATTTCTAAATCTCACGCAAGGTGATTGTTTAGTGGCCAAATATAAGGTCGAATTTCTGAGACTAAGCCGTTATGTGTGAGGCATGGTGGCTTCTAAATATGAGAGATGTGTCCGTTTTGAGGACGGGCTTAAGGATAACCTGAGTGTACTGATAGTTCCACAGAGGAAGCGTGAGTTTGCTGTTCTGGTCGAGAAGGCCAAGTTTGCTGAGAATGTTAAGCGTGCGGAGTGCCAAAACAGGGATCACAAGAAGGGTAAGAATAAGAGGGATTCAGAGCCCTCGAGTTCTACAATGAGGCCTAAGAAAAAGGCTAGACTTGATGGGCTAGCCAGAGTTAGGGCCCCTGTTGTACCTACTAGGGTGGCCCTTTGTGGGCACTGTGGTAGACGCCATCTGGACAAGTGTTGGAGGACTACTGGGGCGTGTTTGAGATATGGATCTACTGAGTGCCGCGTTAATGATTGTCCACTAAGAACTGATCAAATGAAAGCTTCGGTTACTGGTACTGCACAGCCGCTGAGTGTAGTTCAGCTGCCGCCTAGGGGCCGAGGTCAGGCCAGGGGTGGTAACGGCATGGGCCGTGGACAGAAAGCATCGAGCAGAGGTGAGGCAGCCTGCACTGGTTTATGCTGCACGTCACCGTGAGGACCGAGATGCTCCAGACGTCATCACAGGTACATTTTTAATATTTGATGTACCTTATCTTACACTGATAGACATAGGCTCTGCACACTCCTATGTAGCTAGCATTGTGTCAGAAACTTTAGGGATTTCGGTGGAGGATACTTTTAGTAAGGTGACTATTGTGAGTCCTTTAGGGCAATCCATTCAGTTAGTAAACTGTATAGAGACATTTCGTTAAAGGTTCAAGGGATAGTATTTCTAGCTGATTTGATGGAGCTTCTATTTGGATAGTTCGATTTGATATTGGGGATGGATTGGCTGGTAAAGCATCGAGTAAGTCTGGGTTGTGCGACGAAGGGAGTCGTCTTAAGAACTGAAGAGGATATTGAGGTAGTTGTAATTGGGGACTGTCGAAATTATTTGACTAATGTGATTTCTGCACTGGTGGTAGGAAAGTTGGTACGTAAGGGAGGTGAAGCATTCTTAGCCTACGTGAGTATTTTTGCTTCTGGGGACTCTACGGTAAATGATATCCGTACTGTAAGGGATTTTTCAGACGTCTTTCATGAGGAACTATCATGTTTGCCTTCGAGTTGAGAAGTAGAGTTTGGGATCGAACTTATTCTGGGTACAGCTCCGGTGTCTATCACCCTATATCAAATGGCACCGAAGGAGCTTACGAAGCTTAAGGCTCAAATTCAGGAGTTTTTGGATCATGGGTTCATTCGTTAGTGTGTCTCCGTGGGGAGCACCTGTGTTGTTTATGAAAAAGAAAGATGGGACGATGAGGATGTGCATTGACTAGCGGCAGTTGAACAAGCAAACGATTAAGAATAAGTACCCACTTTCGAGGATTGATGATTTATTCGACCAGTTCAGAGGGGCTTCTGTGTTCTCAAAGATTGATCTATATTCGGGTTATCATCAGTTGAGGGTTAAGGAAGCTGATGTGTATAAGATGGCATTTTAGACTTGTTATGGTTACTACGAGTTCTTAGTGATGCCCTTTGGATTGACGAATGCACCAGTGGCATTTATGGACTTGATGAATCGAGTGTTCCAGCCTACCTGGATCGGTTTGTGGTGGTGTTCATTGATGATATTTTGGTGTATTCTAAGTCTGATGATGAGCATGATGAACATCTGAGAGTGGTACTACAAATTTTGCATGAGAAATAGATGTATGTAAAGTTCAGCAAGTGTGAGTTCTAGCTCCGAGAAGAAACAGTTTTGGGGCATGTGGTTTCTACTGAGGGGATACGAGTTGATCCTCGTAAGATTGAGGTGGTGTTGGATTGGAAACGGTTGAAGAATGTGTCTGAGATCCACAGTTTTCTGGGTTTGACAGGTTACTATCAGTGCTTTGTAGAAGGGTTTTCCTTGATCGCAGCTCCGTTAACTAAACTTTTGCGTAAGAGAGTTCCTTTCGTGTGAACTGATGCACAACAAGAGCTTTGAGAAGCTCAAGACTGTGCTAATTGAGGCTCCTATTCTGATACAACCAAAATATAGGAAGAAGTTCATAGTTTATAGTGATGCATCACATGTCAGTTTGGGTTGTGTGTTGATGCAGGATGGTAAGGTGGTGGCATATTGATAAATCGTAGTTTATACATATTTATAACCCATGCTTAACGCATTTTATGAATGATTTCTCCTTATATTTGGTGAATTCGATGCTCCTAATGCCTTAATTTCATGTTTTATTCTCAGGTAAGCATAGGAGAATGAAAGAAACGAGAAACGGGGCAAAAACGGAAAAAATGGGCCAAAGCACGAAATCAACATGGCCAGGACCTCTTCACACGGGTAGATCACACGGCTGTGTCAATTTGGCAGAATTGAAGCACAACTTACACAGGTATAACACACGCCCGTGTTCCTTGAACACGGCCTGAAGTTATCGCACACGGGAGTGTTACACGGGCGTGTCCCTGCTGAGCCCAAGTTGAGTCCAATTCGAAAAAGGCCACTTTTGAGGGTTCTAAGGCATTCCAAAGCCTATAAATGCACCCTAAAAGAGGAATAAAAGGGGAACGAAGAATAGGGAGTAAGAAATTACTTCGAGGAAGCTGATTGATCCATCTCAGAAGTCGGATTCACCATCAAGACTGAAGATTTCTCCTCAAATTCCCCTTCAGGAGTTTTGGGTTTTCTTTATGTTTTGTATTTATTATTATTCTGAGATGTTTTCTTGTTTAGTTATGAACTAAACCCCTAAATACCTACGGGGGATGAAACCTATGACGAAACCTTGTTATTATTTCTGAATCGTATGATAAATATTTGACTTGTTCTTAATTATGTGTTCTTAATTCTTGTCTTGGTATTTCAGGATATCACTTCAAGTCACTACTCTTAGTTGGAGGAGGAATAGACCCTGACTAAGAGTAACTTTGTCATAATTAAACGGAGTTGATTGTGTGCCTAGAGATAGGGTGACAAGATTTTGCCGGATTAGGTTGAAACCTAATAAGGGAATCCATAGATCGAATTAACGCAACCTTACGGTGTTAATTAGAGATAACTCTCTGTTATTCAACCTAGGGATTAGACGTTGTTAGTCTCGAAAGGGATAATAATATACATTAGGGATTTCTACAGAACAAGTTAAATGAATAAATCAATAGGTTTGAGCGAGAATAACAAGTAAAAGTCTAGGTGGATTTTTCCTTAGGTATTGTCTCAATCAATCACTTTACCCAAAAGTAATTTCCCAAATTCTATTTTCTGCAAGTTCTTAGTTTAATTAATTAGTTAGTTAAAACAAAACTCTTTTCTTCGGCTAGATAATAAGAAGACAGTCATTACTAGTACTCCTAGTCCTTTGGGTTCGACAATCTGGTCTTGTTAAAGCTATACTACTGTTCGATAGGTACACTTGCCTACGTCGTGATAATAGTTAGTTTTAAGAATGATTCATTATAAACTTATAAAACTTATCACAGGAAAATCACGATCAAGTTTTTAGTGCCATTGCCGGGGAACTAAGATATTAGGAACGTCCAATTTTTATTACTGTAGCCATTTACTTTCTTGAAATTTAACTTTAATTTTTATTTTACTAATTTTATTTCTTTTTCTCCTGACAGGTTCTTGTAGTTTATGACTAGAAGAAACCCGTCGGGGCCATTGCTTTTTGATGAGGAAATTGATCGAACAGCTCGTAGAAACCAATGAGAAATCATGCGCAGCTTAAGATACACAGAGGAAGAGCAAGAGGACGATATCTCAACTACAACCGAGGAGATGGCTGAAAATCAAGACAATCCGCTACCTCCAGCCATACCTGCTGAATTAGCAAATCAGAATCCTGCTCTTTGTACTATGTATGATTATGCTAAACCTATTTTTACAGGAACTGAGTCAAGTATAGTTAGGCTTGCTATTGCTGCAAATAATTTGGAACTAAAACCTAACACGATTCAGATGATACAATAATTTATTCAGTTCAATGGTTTGCAGGATGAGAACCCCAACACTCACTTGGCAAATTTTCTAGAACTGGGCAACACTTTCAAAATTAATCGCATTTCTGATGATGCCATTCGCCTTCGGTTATTCCCTTTTTCACTAAGGAACAAAGCTAAACAGTGGTTGAACTCACTACCACAAGAGTCCATTACCACTTGGGAAGAAATGATAGAAAAATTTTTATTAAAATATTTTCCACTGGCGAAAATAGCTAAGTTGCGTAATGATATCTCTTATTTTGTGCAGATGGACTTAGAAACACTTTACGATGCATAGGAAAGATACAAGGACCTGTTGCGAAGGTGCCCACACCATGGGTTACCTCTATGGCTGCAAGTTCAAATGTTTTACAACGGTGTGAACCCTTCGACAAGACAAATGATTGATGCAACTGCTGGTGGAACCATCAATAACAAAACACCTGAAGAGGCTTTTGAATTTATTGAAGAGATGTCACTGAATAACTATCAGTGGAAAGTCATGAGGACTAAGCCACCGAAAATAGCAAGCGTTTATAACGTCGATTCGGTCACTATGTTGACAAATCAGGTAGAAATTCTGAATAAAAAAATTGATGGTTTACTTGGTTCTACGCAGGTACATCTAGTGATGAGGTGTGATCCAAGTGGAAGAGGTGTGCATATAGAATACCCACCATTCAATCATACAACCAAAGAGGAACAAGTCAACTATATGGGTAACAATAATTTTAGATCTCAAAATAACCCATATAGTAATACTTATAATGCAGGTTGGAAGAACCACCCAAATTTCTCTTGGGATGGTCAAGGAAATCAAAGGCCATAGAATCCTCAGGGTTTTCAACAACCACCTTATCAATAGGAAAAGAGGTCAAACCTTAAGGAGATGCTATCCAAATTCATCTCGGTGTCAGAAACTCGTTTCTAGAATACCGAGACAACACTCAAAAATCAACAAGCATCAATTCAAGGACTCGAAACTCAGATAGGTCAGCTATCCAAATTAATTTCTGAATGACCACAAGGTAGCCTGCCAAGTAATATTGAACCGAACCCAAGGGAACAGTTCCAGGCAATTAGTACTCAAGATAATGAAGGATTCATTGAGCCTGAGCCTGAATTGATGCAAGAAACTGTGGTAAGCAAAGGTAAAAGTGAGGTAAGTCATAACAAAACGGTGAATGAAGAATATAAACCTCGTGTGCCATACCCTAATGCGACAAGGAAAGATTGCTCAGATGAACAATTCGGTAAATTTCTTAAACTTTTGAAAACTTACATATTAACTTACCATTTATTGGAACTTTGTCACAGATGCCAAATGCAATGAAATTTCTAAGAGAGCTTTTAACAAGTAAGCGAAAATTGGATGAAGCATCGCATATGGAGTTAAACGCAGTTTGCTCAGCTATTCTACAGAATAAGCTACCCAACAAATTGAAAGATCCAGGGAGTTTTACAATTCCTTGCTTAATATGTAGTTTAGATGTGAATAATGCATTAGCTGATTTAGGGGCAAGTGTCAATGTCATGTCTTACAAAATGTTTAAGCAACTAGGTCTTGGGAAACCTAAACAAACTAGGATGTGCATTCAATTGGCAGATAAAACTATAAGATTTCCTAAGGGTATGACTAGTGAAAGTGGATAAATTCATATTTCCCGTTGATTTTATTGTTTTAGACATAGAAGAGGAGACCAACACCCCTTTGCTTTTAGGGAGGTCCTTTTTAGAAACTACTAAAACAATTATTGATGTTGGCATAGGTGAACTTACACTTCGCGTGGGAGACGAAACAATCACCCTTCAAGCTCGTAATTCTAGCATCACATCGAACATGGAAGGTAATGATCCACACCATCCTACTAAAACTGATAATATGACACAATCCACTGTGCAGAAATTAAGTTTGAAAGAAGTACACGAGCCATGTTCCAACAACAATAGAGGACCCATTCATGAAGAACAAAGGCTACAGATAGAGGAGCTAGACGAATGACGAGCACATAAATCGAGACCACCCGATAAACTGAAACTATGCCAAAACAAGCTCGATACCTCTCCAAATCAACTTAAGGTTGGAGATCAAGTCTTATTAGATGCCGCAGACCCTCACATTATCACCCCAACCTAGATGAAGAAGCCCCTCTTATGGTACTTAGTATTTTCCCATTCGGTACAGTGGAGGTAAGTCATCCGAAGTTTGGCACTTTTAAGGTAAACAATTCCCAACTAAAGCTTTATTTTGATAAGAATGATAGCAGGAATGAGGAGTACGAACTCCTTAAACCACCTTGACTATTCAACAGAGAGGTATGTCGAGCTTAGACTATAAATAAGCACCTCTCGAGAGGCAACCCGAGCACTAATTGCACTAACTTCTTTAAATTTTACTGTTTAACACTTGCCATGACTAACAAAGCTCTTGAAAATAGGTTTACCACAAGGACACGGCCAAGCACACGGGCGTGTGTAAGACCGTGTGGAAACAGGGCAAGATTTTCCAAAAACACGGGCAACGATAAACCGCTACGGCTGTGGGACATGGCCGTGGGTGAACCTACCAAAACAACATGGGCATGCGACATGCCCGTGCTTGAGGACCGTGGTCGAAACTAAAAAACTAGCACGGGTGTGTGGCACGCCCGTGTCTAACACCCGTGGGTAAACCTGTCAAATTAACACGGGCATGGATATTGCATACACGGGCATGGAAGAAGAGAACAAGGTAAAACACGGTCGTACAACACAGCTGTATTAAACAATAGGCCCAAGGAACACGGGCGTGTGTTGAATTTCAGACGCGCAAAAAGGGGAAAAATGTGAAACACATGGCCTGAAATTGGGACACACGGGCGTGTCCCCTAGCCGTGTTCCCCAAAACCTATAAATACCCTACACTATTCATTGTCTTCCCCACTCAAAAACCCTAACCCTAGCTACTGCAAGTCCACACGGCCTCCACACCACGCTCTTGCGCCGCCTCCAACTTCATTTTTGATGCATTTTCTCCTCTTTGTAGCGATTGTTTACTTCTTCCTTACCTATTTTATTGACTTTTAGGCCTAGTTATCATGATAATATGCAAGTTTTTGACTTTATTTCTATATTTTGCATCATTTAAATATCGTAATCTAGAATACCTATCATTTGGTTTGAGTTATTGCATGCATTCTTTACTCCATTCATTTAGTTATAAGTAAAACTTTCATGATAAAGAGTAGTTGAAATTTTTCATGCATTTTATATTCATGTGAGTTGTTTGGAAAGTTTCATTCTTTTGTCATTTACATGCCATTACTTTGCCCATCATCATGTCCTCACATTGATAATGTCACGAAATTATGCTGTCAAAAGGAATTGGGTTGATTGTGCTTCGTTCATATTTTAGTTGAAACTGTTTGCTCAAAATTATGGCTTTTCAAATTCATATACCTATTGTTATTCTTCTTCATTTGTATAGGTTCACAATGTCGTCCTCACGAGGCAAGAAAACCACCGTCCCTGCTTCGAAGAAAAGGAAGGGAGCATCATCTTCCACGGGCCCTACTGCGGAAATTCGTCACCCATTCCTCCAGTTTCCCAACGGACCCCAAGAGGAACTATATCAAATACTACGGGCCTGACCCTTAGCAGCGGGCTGCTGCATAGACTGGGTTGCTATTGAACAAGTCCAGTTGGCTGACGCAATCCGGGCTCTTCTTACTACCGACCATTGGGAGTAATTTTTTGGGATCATTGAGCCGACGTACCTAGAGCTCACAATGAAACTGTGCTCAACATTCCATCTTCAAACCGTCATGACCAACTACGATGATCCCGGCACAATTCAGTTTCACTTAGGCGGATTAGTCTGCCAACTAAGCGTTCCCGAGTTCGGTACTGCGTTGGGTCTTTATACTGAGGAGTTCAGAGAGGAGAATGACTTACACGCTCTTGACCGCCAAATCCATCGTTCTCCCTCACGGTGTTGGGATGCCCTCGTCCCATGTTCAGCCACCTACGACCCCAGTCGCACAAAGGCATCATCCCTCCCTCCGTCCCTAAGGTACCTTTATTCTCTCTTATCTCGTACTTTGACAGGATGGAGGGAGAGCACCGGCATCGTCACTACCCACGATGTTTATTATTTATGGTGTATGTCCAACGGGCACGTCATCGACGTCACCTACTTCATCGTCCTTGCCATACGCCACTAGACGGAATGACATCTGAGAGGGGTCATCTCCATTGGCCCTTACGTGACTTAACCAGCACGACATTTCGGACTCCTTAATACCGCGGCCGAAGTATCATCTTTGACCCTTATTGGCCAAATGTCTCCACAAGGCATCTCGAGTATGATGAGCATGAGGATGATCGAGAGGCACCGAGGAACCTATCCTCCCCAATATCGTCTCACTCAATCTACCGAGGAGGAGGTTCCTGAGGACATTACTGATGATGTCCCTATCCAACACGAGGACCCACTTTTCCACCCACTACCACCACCTTCTCGGCCAGTTCATGTGGCGGCTTCATACGCTGACATCTCTGAGCGTCTTAAAAGCAACAGTGTTTCCAAAGATTCGACAACATTGATGCCACTCTACAGCAGATTTGTCAACACCTCTACATCTCATTGCCAGGCCCACCTCGTGAACCATCTAGCGATGACGATGTTTAGAAATTTTTGTTTTTTATTTATTATTTTATGTTTCTGCTTTTATTTTCATTTAAGAAAACTTTTTACTTTTCTTTCATTTTATTTTTATTAGGATTTATAATATTTATCTAACAATCTTTACTCTCGGGTAATCTTTTACGAGTAAATCATTCTTCCTAATATTCCCTAAACAGTTCCTACTTTTATCACAGTTATCACAAACTCCAAAGCTCACAATCATTTAGGAACTTCAAACTCCAATGGAAAAGGTCCACCACGGTTACCATGCCCTGCTCAATAAGGAGATATAATATTCTTTTGGCACAGCACCTGTGGTATCCAACCTCTACTACCACCGGAGTATCCTCCTCCACCTTCATAACTCTGAACTAGGACATTCATTCACCACTCAGGAAGTTTCAATTCTCTCCCTCTCTTATAATTTTATATTTTTTCATATATCTATCCTTGTACATTGAGGGCAATGTACATCTTAAGTGTTGAGGGGTAATTATTTCATTATCTGAAAATCCCTGAATATTGCTTTGTTCTCTTGTGAATCTCTCATACCATGTGTCAGATGAATTTTGATTGACTGATAATTTTGATTGATATATCTTGAATTAAAACATAGGCATTCTTGTATTGATTGTTAAACTTTAAGACACTAGAAAACCAAGCATGATAAGTTGATTTTTAAGAATTTAAAATTTTAGGTTGTTTCCCCAAATTTAGGTATTATCTTGAATTGAATCCCACAGATTTAAACATCAAAAAGCCATAAATTTTGGTGAGATTTTTGAGCCTTTTGAGCATCTATTAATTCTTTCATGCTCACTTCTATTATTGCTTTCAGTGTGCCAATATTGAACTGTTATTCTAGAACTTGCCTGATTATGCCTGTCAAGACCAAACTATTTGATTTGATATTTCAAGATGATAGAGTCACTTAGGATTAACCCACTCATGCCATGAAAAGCCTACCTCCACAATTAACCCTTAGTAAACCCCTTTGAGCCTAACAAGCTATTCATTGTACCACCCTCGATATTAACCATTAACCCATTATTGTTGAAATCCCCTTAAATTAATTTGATCCCCAATTTTTGTCGAGAATTAATTTGAATAAATTGCTTAACTATGTCTTGTTCTTAATAGTAATCTATGATATTTGACTTGTTCTTAAAAAAAAACCCATGTATATAATAAGTAGTTATCTTTTGCTTGTAAGTCTCATTCCATAGTCAAAGAAGAAAGCTTTGTTGTACGCAAGTGATGATTTAATATTTTTTTTTCTAGTTAAGTAATTTTTCAAGTCAAATATCGATTCTAACCCTTTCTTTTAGCTTGTGACCACACCCCCTAACTAAGCCTCGTTACAACCCTTTAAAGTCCTTTGGATTGATGTATCATCTCGATTTATAGTGGTGGAGATTTGATTTTTATGCAAGCCTATGGTAATAACTTTTCATATTGACTAATGAGTGCTGATTTCATTATCCTTAAACACTTCAAGTGACTTGAGTGAATCTTTAGTGAGGATGTTAAACTCTGTGAGGTTCCGAATCAATGATAACTACTTAGAGGAGGGGAGATACCTAAGTTTTTCATAATTAAAATACTTAATTTAGAATGTTTGAAGCTCTAATGTTCTTTTAGTTGAATTATCAATGTATCATTACTTATGAGATGATTTAAGATAATATTGATCGGAATTATAAGTTGAGAAAAAGGAAATTTTAACTGTGATCCGAGGATTTTGCTTGAGGATAAGCAAATGCTTAAGTGTGGGGGTATTTGATAAACCATAGTTTATACATATTTATAACCCATGCTTAACGCATTTTATGAATGATTTCTCCTTAGATTTGGTGAATTCGATGCTCCTAATGCCTTAATTTCATGTTTTATTCTCAAGTAAGCATAGGAGAACAAAAAGAACGAGAAACAGGACAAAAACAAAGAAAATGGGCCAAAGCACGAAATCAACACGGCTTGGACCTCTTCACACGGGTAGATCACACGGCCGTGTCAATTTTACAGAATTGAAGCACGACTTACACGGGTATAACACACGCCCATGTTCCTTGAACATGGGCTGAAGTTATCTCACATGGGCGTGTCACACGGGCGTGTCCCTGCCGAGCCTAAGTTGAGTCCAATTCGGAAAAGGCCACTTTTTAGGGTTCTAAGGCATTCTAAAGTCTATAAATACACCCTAAAAGAGGAAGAAAAGGGGGACAGAGAATAGGGAGTAAGAAATTACTTCGAGGAAGGCGATTAATCCATCTCAAAAGCCGGATTCACCATTAAGACTGAAGATTTCTCCTCAAATTCCCCTTCAGGAGTTTTAGGTTTTCTTTATGTTTTGTATTTATTATTATTCTGAGATGCTTTCTTGTTTAGTTATGAACTAAACCCCTAAATACCTAAGGGGGATGAAACCTATGAAAAAACCTTGTTATTATTTCTGAATCGTATGATAAATATTTGACTTGTTCTTAATTATGTGTTTTTAATTCTTGTCTTGGTATTTCAGGATATCACTTCAAGTCACTACTCTTAGTTAGAGGAGGAATAGACCCTGATTAAGAGTAACTTTGTCGTAATTAAGCGGAGTTGATTGCGCATCTAGAGACAGGGTGACAAGATTTTGTCGGATGAGGGTGAAACCTAATAAGGGAATCCATAGATCGAGTTAATGCAACCTTAGGGTGTTAATTAGAGATAACTCTCGGTTATTCAACCTAGGGATTAGACATTGTTAGTCTCAAGAGGTATAATAATATACATTAGGGATTTCTACGAAACAAGTTAAATGAATAAATCATCCGGTTTAGAGCTAGAATAACAAGTAAAAGTCTAGGTGAATTTTTCCTTAGGTATTGTCTCAATCAATCGCTTTCCCCAAAAGTAATTTCCCAAATTCTATTTTCTGCAAGTTTTTAGTTTAATTAATTAGTTATTTAAAACAAACCTCTTTTCTTCGGCTAGATAATAAGAAGACAGTCATTACTAGTACTCCTTGTCCCTTGGGTTCGACAATTTGGTCTTGCTAAAGCTATACTACTGTTCGATAGGTACACTTGCCTACATCGTGATAATATTTAGTTTCAAGAGCGATTCATTATAAATTTATAAAACTTATCACAGGAAAATCACGATCTCATATGTATCTTGTCAGCTCAAAACTCATGAAGTGAACTATCCGAAGCATGACTTGGAGTTGACCGCCGTGGTATTTGCACTGAAAATCTGGAGGCATTATCTGTATGATGAGAAGTGTGTCATCTACACTGATCACAAAACTTCAAGTATCTCTTCACTCAGAAGGAGTTGAATCTTAGGCAGCGTAGATTGGTTGAGCTGCTTAAGGATTATAACTGCACCATCGAGTACCATGTTGGCAAGGCCAATGTGGTGGCCAATGCTCAAGCCGTAGAACCATAACCGATCTGAGAGTGATGTTCGCTTGACTTAGTCTTTTCGGTGAAGGGAGTCTGTTGGCAGAACTTCAGGTTAAACCAACATGGATTGATCAAATCAGAGATAAATAGTTGGGGGATAAGTCTCATGAGTTGCGTTTCTGCCGGGTTGAGATTGGTGCTACTACTGATTTTGGGATCAATAATGAGGGGTATTTTGTTTCATCAGTCGGATTTGTGAACCGAATGATGAGGATTTGAGACTGTCGATTCTGAGGGAGGCATGTAGTAGCCCTTATGCTATACATCCTGGCGGGAATAAAATGTATCAAGATCTATGAGAGTTGTACTGGTGGCCAGGGTTGAAGCGCGAAGTTACTGACTTCGTTGCTTACAGTTTGACTTGTCAGCAGGTTAAGGTTGAGCATCAGTTACCTTCGGGTTTGTTGCAGCCAGTAAAGATACCATTATGGAAATGGGAGTGAGTAACGATAGACTTCGTTAGTGGGTTGCCTCTAACACTCACTAAGAAGGATTTTGTCTAGGCCATCGTGAATTTATTGACCAAATCTGCTCACTTCATCCCGATTAGGACAGACTTCTCTCTACAAAAATTGGCTAAACTCTACATCTCTAAAATAGTGAGGCTACATGGGGTACTCGACTCGGTCATTTCTGATAGGGATCCATGTTTCACGTATTGGTTCTGGAAGAAGCTTCATGAGGCTCTGGGTTCAAGATTAGACTTCAGTACTGCTTTCCATTGTAACACCCCAAACCCGGCCTAGACGTTATGGCCGAATTTGTGATGTCACATTGGAGTGTTTTTCCAAAACCAAATTTTGAGAAGAACCGTTCTATGTAAAACTTCTTTAGGGTTTTAACAAAGATTTAGGTTGTTTGGTTCATCGTGAAAACTCAAGTTGTTTCAGTAAAATATTAATTATATTAGCTTGTTATTAACCCTTTTAAACAGTGTTTGTTTTGGAAGCTTTCAAAATGTGTTATGTGAACGTGATGTTTCCAAAAAACATTTCTTTGTATTTTCTTGAAAAGAAATCCGAGTCCTATTCCTAACAGGTAAAATATAATAAATAAAATTCCCAAATTAAAAATAGAAATTAAAGAGGCCTTATTACATAATGAAAACCCAAAATAAAATCTTAAGTATAACATTAAAAGAAACTATGTCGAGTGGCCACCTTTGAGCCCTCCGTAGCCTCGATCCGTCTAAGCCTGAGAATTACATGCATAGTTAACAGATGGGTGAGTTTACGAAAACTGAGTGTATGAAATCCCATAACAACAAACAACCAGATTAAATACAGTCTAGGCCTAAGCCCTTTAATTCTAGTTAGGGGCCTTAGCCCTTTTTTTCAGTGACAGTAGCAATCTGGGCCTTAGCCCATTTCAGTAACAGAGGCAGTATGGGCCTTAGCCCATTTTAGTACAGTATGCAAGCAAAGAGTCCTACCCAATCCATCCGCTACACACCATGTCCGTACCATCCCTACACACTATGTGGGGATTAAATTGACCCACCAAACCCTACACACCAAGTCGTACCGATTCCGGTACTAGAACAGTATTTCCAGCAGAACTGCCAGCAATTGGCTTATAGCTTTTGAGTGCACTTCGTCCAAAATCATATAACCCACCCCATGTAATGCAACATAATATCATACGTGCATGCAGAAATGTCATGCTCAAAAATAGTCAGACATAATACAGGGGTATTTCAGTCAATTTACCTCACAGAAGTATAATGGTCATTTCATCAGTATGGGGTCTAAGCGTACTTATCGACCGAACAGTAGGTCAACAGTTGTCGTGAGCGACCTGTGCAACCTTATCAGTCAATCAGTGCCAATGGGCCTATAACCCATATTACGGCCCATATGGGCCCACACTCTCGTATGGCCCACATAGCCCAAAAATGGCCTCAGCCATGTAGTTCACACAACCTAGCCCACAATTTACCATATTTTGCACAATTTCTCCACGTGGGGCCCACAAGCCATTGGGCCCACACGGCCCAATTCGGCCCAGAATGGCCGAATACCATTTCGGCCCATGAAATTGCTCGTGGCCATTTTGTCGACAACACGACCTCGTTTTGCTACTAGGCCTGCCACACGGGGCGGCCAAACGCCCGTGTGGTGTCGGTAGTCAATTTTTCGGCTTTTGCTATCACACATCTAATGATAGTGTTTACACACCTATTATGGAGTTGTAGCCGAAACGCCTTCGAGATCAAGAACCTATGGTCAACCACAACCTCTCATTAGTCTCAAACCCTTGTTAATCCAATACCACAATATTGAAACTGCTTTAGCCAAATCATTCACTTACCAATCAATAATCGCAACCTTCTCTTGCTCTAACTACACGTACTCCTTCTAATGCTTTTAGCTTCACAAGAATAGCTAACCGATTTATCAGGATCTACACTCCCACATAAATATATTTAAGACTTAAAGTACTTACCAACCAAGGAGATGTCACTTGTAGGGATAAAGTAGTCGGCCTAACACCCTGCTATGAGTCCCTAGTATCAAATGTACAAAAAGAAGTGTTAAAAGAATATTTCTCCATGGTAGAAAAGAGAAGACACAATCGATTAGCCTAAGAGCTACATAAGCCGAATCTTTGAGAGGAGAACCTAATAAGGTTCGGCTAGGGAGAACAAACCCTAACACTTACCAATAGATCAAGGGGTTTTCAGCAGACCTTCAGCAAGAAACAGCCAAGGAATAGAAAAGAAGAGAGGAGAAGGAAGATGGTTAGGTCCTGACAAGATTCGGCCAAAGCAAGAAGAACAAAAGTGTTGAGAGAAGGAGAGGAGAAGAAGGAATGAATCGGTCTACAAGTACAGCTAACAACCAAAAATAGTTTGTGAGATGAGAAGCAAGTGTTACTTGATCAAGGAAGAGAATACCAATTGGGAAAAAGACAGTCAATGACAGAATTTGGTGGACTAGAGGCTTGAGGGAAGAGTAGAAAATGAACTCCACGGCTTCAGAAACAAAGGTGAAAAAGAACAAAAAAACCAAAACCCGAAATGAATAGCAAGAGGAGCTCCCAAAACTCTAAAGCCGAATTTCTTATGCTCAGAGTACCTATTCGACTACAACTCTTCTCCCTTTGAAATTCCACAAAATTCTCCTCAAATCACTCCCCTATTGACTCCTCAACTAACAAGTTCAAACTCTACTCAACTTAGCAGAGTTTTGGTCAAACATAACCTCCTCCCCTGACCATCAGTAAAAATAATCTCCATATGCAGCAGCAGGGATTCGAACCTCAGACCCCCTTGGACACTCCACACGCCACTTACCACTAGGCTAGCAGGCTTTTTATGTCATGCCCTACTCACAATAATTTAAAAGTCTACTAGCTGAAGACAAGGGTTTATTCAAATAGAACCAAAATTTTGCTCAAACCAGAACTTGAACCCATGACTTCTCAGACATTCCTAGAGCATTAAATCACTAAGTCAGACATACATCTATGTCACAAACACAAAAAAATAATTTATTCAGAGTTTTTAGGATTTGAGGCGTGACAATTCTACCCTCCTTAAAGAAAATTTTGGTCTTGAAATTTACCTGGTCAGAATAGGTGAGGGTATTGTTGTCGTATTGCCTCCTCAGGCTCCTACATAGCCTCCTCAGAATTGTAGTTTTGCCAAAGAAATTTCACTAATGGAATTGATTTCCTTCTCAAGACTTTCACCTCTCAATCGAAGATCTAGACTAGTTTCTCCTCGAAAGTGAAATCTGGTCTAACTTCAATCTCTTCAAATGGCAAAACATGCGTAGGATCAGAGCGGTAGCATCTCAGCATAGAGACGTGGAACACATCATGAATCCGCTCTAATTCTGGAGGTAGCTCTAACTGGTATGCAACTGGACCTACTCGCCTCAATATGCGGTAAGGCCCAATAACCTTGGGCTCAACTTGCCCTTCCGCCTAAATCACAGCATCTTCTTCCATGGTGAGACCTTCAGGAAGACAAAATCTCCCACAGAGAACTCAATGTCCTTACACTTCAGATCCGCATATGACTTCTGTCTATCTGATGCCGCCTTTAGTCGATCTCGAATTAATCTAAACTTATCCTCGGTATCAGATACTAACTCAGGACCCACTCGCCCAAATCGGTCTAACATGACAGAGTGCGACAGCTATGACCATATAGTGCTTTGTAAGGTGCCATCTGTATGCTAGACTGGTAGCTATTATTATAAGTAAACTCTGCTAATGACAAGTAATCCTCCCAACCACCTCAGTAGTCAATTACACAACTCCTTAATATGTCCTCTAGTATCTGAATCACCCTCTCCGACTGACTATCTGTCTGAGGATGGAATGCAATACTGAAGTCCAATCATGTACCCAGAGCTTCATGTAACTTTTTCTAGAACCGAGATGTGAAGCGAGGATCTCTGTCTGATTTTATGAAAACTGGTACCCCATGCAGTCTCACTATCTCGGATACATACAACTTAGCCAATTTCTGTAATGAATAATCTGTACAAACAGGTATGAAATGAGCAGTTTTGGTCAACCGATTCATAATAACCCATACTGAATCTTCTTAGAAGGCGTTAGGGGTAACCCATTCACAAAGTCCATTGTTACCCTTTCCCACTTTCACAACGAAATTCTAACTGGCTGAAGCAACCCAGAAAGTAACTGATGTTCTGCTTTAACCTGTTGGCAAGTCAGACACTTCCCTACAAAATCGATAATCTAACACTTAAGACCCGGCCACCAATATATCTTACGGAGATCTCTGTACATCTTATTTCCACCTGGGTACATGGCATAGGGGCTACTATGTACCTCTCGTAGTAAAGTCTGCCTCAAATCCATATTCTTAGGTACACAAATTCTACCTCAGAAACAAAGTACCCCTTTACTGTTTAGTCCAAAATCCACAGTATTACCATTCTCGATCTGACGGAACCGAAGACCCAATGACTCATCTTCCACTGTTTACTCCTAATCTGTTCAATCCACACTGGTTTTACTTGGAACTCAGCCAACAAACTGCTATCATCAAATAAGCTAAAACGAGCAAACATTGCTCTCAGATCAGTTATAGCCTTACAGCTCAGTGCGTCGGCCACCACATTTGCCTTACCAAGATGGTATTCAATCGAGCAATCATAGTCCTTAAGTAGCTCAATCCATTTATACTGCCTAAGATTTAACTCATTCTGAATGAGGAGATACTTGAGGCTCTTGCGATCTGTGTAAATAATACACTTCTCACCGTACAAGTAATGCCTCCAAAATTTCAATGCCAACACCACTCCAGCCAACTCCAAGTCATGTGTTGGGTAATTCACCTCATGAGTCTTAAGCTGGCGAGACGCATAAGCTACCACCTTACCCTCTTGCATCAACACATAACCCAAACCAATGTGTGATGCATCGCTGTAGACAGTAAATTCTTTCCCAGACTCCGGCTGAATCAAGACAGGGGCCTCAATCTGAATTTTCTTGAGCTTCTCAAAGCTCTCTTGTTGTTCATCAGTCCAGTTAAATGGCGCACCCTTATATAGTTAAGGGCGCGACAATCAGTGAGAACCCCTCTACAAATCTTCGATAGTACCTAGCCAGTCCTAGAAAACTACGAATTTTCGATACAGTCTTAGGCTGCTTCCAGTCCAAAATAGCCTTAAGTTTCCGAGGATCAACCCTAATCCCCTCAGTAGATACCACATGAGTAAGAAACATTACCTCACGTAACCAGAATTCACACTTACTGAACTTGGCGTACAATTGTTTCTCCCTCAAAATTTGCAGAACCACACGTAGATGTTTATCATGTTCATCTTCAGTTCTCGAATACTCATCGATAAATACTACAAAAAACCAGTCCAAATAGGGTTGAAACATTCTATTCATTAGCTTCATAAAGGTTGTCAGTGTATTTGTCAGTCCAAAAGGTACTACCAAGAACTCGTAATGACCATAATGAGTCCTAAACGACGTCTTGTGCACATCGGCCTCTTTAACTCTCAATTGGTGATACCTCGACCAAAGATCTATCTTAGAAAAAATTGATACCCCATGTAGTTGGTCGAACAAATCATCAATCCTCGGCAAAGGATACTTATTCTTAATGGTTAGGTTATTCAGTTGTCTGTAGTCGATGCACATACGCATGGACCCATCCTTCTTTTTCACAAATAAGTCTAGTGCTCCCCACGGAGACACATTAGGTCGGATAAATCCATGGTCCAATAACTCTTGAATCTGGACCTTAAGCTCCACCAGCTTCTTCGGTGCCATTCTCTAAAAGGACGATAGACACTGGAGCTGTAGTAGGAAGGAGCTCAATCCCAAACTCCACTTCACGTTCTGAAGGTAACCCCGGTAGCTCTTCAGGAAAGACGTCTGAAAAATCCTTAACAGACTTGATATCCTTTACCGAAGAGTCCCCAACATCTAAAACACTGACATAGGCCAAGTATGCTTCACAACCCTTGCTAACCAACTTCTCGACCCTTAGTGTAGAAATTACATTACTCAAATAGTTCTGCCGTTCCCCAATTACCACTATCTCCTCATCAGCTTCAGTTCTTAGTACAACTCATTTGGTGGCACAATCTAAGCTTACCCGATGTTTAACTAACCAATCCATGCCCAGTATTAGATTGAATTCTCTGAAAGGCAGCTCCATAAGATCGGCTAGAAAGATAACTCATTGTATCTCCAAGGGAATATCTTTGTACATCTTATTTACCTGAACGGACTGGCTCAGCGGACTCAATACAGTAATTCCACTTGAAGTATTCTCATCTAGAATCCCCAAGTTCTCAGTAACATTATAGGCAACATAGGAATGGGTAGATCCTACATCTATCAATACAAAATAAGGTACTTTATGAATAAAGAAGGTACTCGTTATGACATCTGCAGCCTCTTCGTCCTTACGGTGATGTGCAGTGTAAACTAGTACTGACTACCTTGCCTCAGCATGACCAGCACCCCTGCCTGGTGCTCCACGACCACAGCCCATACCATTTCCACCTCTGGCCTGACCACAGCCTCTTGATGGCTGCTGACCTCCCCACTGAACATTACCAAAACCAGTAGCTTGGACCTGCTCGGGCCTCCGTGGACAATCCTTGACAGAGTGCTCTATTGATCCGTATCTCAGACATGCACCTATTTTTTTCCAACATTCGTCATGATGGCATTTCCCACAATCAGCACAAAACTGTGGTCCAGGAGTAGCAGCAACAACAGGGGTCTTATCTCTGACTGGCCCATCAAGTCAGCCCTTCTGTTAAACCTTTGAACAGAATTTGAGGGCTCAGTATCCCTCTTACCTCTGCCTTTCTCTCTATTCCAGCGCTCAGCGAGCGTCACATCCTCGGTGATTTTTTCCTAGTCAACCAGTGCTACGAAATCCCGCTCCTTCTGAGGAGCTATTAGAACCCTTAGACCATCTCTGAGGCTATCCTCAAACTGAACACATTACTCGTATTCTATTGCCACCATCCCACGTTTGTAGCTGCTCAGCTGTAAAAATTTAGCCTCATATTCAACTACTGTCCTATCTCCTTGAGTTAAGTTCAGAAACCTCTTACGGGTATCCACATAGCTAGCACCCATATATTTAGCCTGGAAAGTAGTCTTGAAAACCTCCCAGGTCAAACGATCAACTTGAGTGCCCTTTTTGACAATAAGCCACCATTGATAGGCCTTATCCCTCAGTAGAGATACTTTACCTTTTTAGCTTTTGATCAGGGGTGCAATCAAGGTCATCCATGATCCTTTCTATAGCCTCCATCCAATATTCAGCCACATTAGGGGCAACTCCAGTAATACCCCTGAATATTTTCGTCCCATTAGACCTGAGTCGTTCTGTAATTGACCCATGGCCTACATTACCAGTACCAGGCCTAGCGACCCTTTCTAGAATCCTCAACATTGCTTGGGACAGTGCGTCGTCCCCAGCTACTCGATTTTGAGACCCTTTCTTAGCCATAGGTGAAGCTGGTGCTTCTCTAACTTCCTCATTAGGTTGGTGTCCAAAAGACGAAGACCTAGCCCGAGCACCTCCACGGCTTCTGCCGCGGCCTCTACCACGAGTACCTCTACTGCTCATTATCCAATCATGCTTTTATCTGTATTAAAAGTTGTATGCTACTCATTTTATTGTTTCATTGTTTATTACAGATGTCTTATGAACAATATTATCTCAGAGTTTGTTTTCGCAGTTCATAGTCTTACTGCGGTTCGTAGTTTACTCCAACTAAAGAGTTTCAGCACAGTTTTACTACTTAATGTAGTTTTAGTAATAAGATTTCAATATTAATCTTTCAGAAAAAATAATCAGAAGACTTACAGGATCAGCGCGGAGACTCGGTGTACCACTCATTTAGTAGAACTTTAATCCATTTTAAAACAATATTGTTGCAATTTCCTCATTTTTGAAAAACCCAAATCTACAGTCTAGTTTTGCAACTTGGCTCTAATACCACTAAATGTAAAATCCCAAACCCGGCCTAGATGCTATGGCTGAATCTGTGATGTCACATTGGAGTGTTTTTCCAAAACCAAATTTTGAAAAGAACCGTTCTACGTAAAACTTCTTTAGGTTTTTAACAAAAGTTTAGGTTGTTTGGTTCATCGTGAAAACTCAAGTTGTTTAAGAATAATATTAATTATATTGGCTTGCTATTAACCCTTTTAAACTGTGTTTGTTTTGGAAGCTTTCAAACTGTATTGCGTAAACGTGATGTTTCTAGAAAACAATTGTTTGTATTTTCTTGAAAAGAAATCCGAGTCCTAATCCTAACATGTACAATATAATAAATAAAATTCCCAAATTAAAGATAGAAATTAAAGAGGCCTTATTACATAATGAAAACCCAAAATAAAATCTTAAGTATAATATTAAAAGAAACTATGTTGAGTGGCCATCTCTGAGTCCTCCGTCGCCTCGATCCGTTTAAGCCTGAATATTACCTACATAGTTAACAGATGCATGAGTTTATGAAAATTGAATGTATGAAATCCCATAACAACAAACAACCACTGTAAATACAGTCTGGGCCTAAGCCCTTTAATTCCAGTTAGGGGGCTTAGCCCCTTTTTTAGTAACAGTAGTAGTCTAAGCCTTAGCCCATTTCAGTAACAGAGGTAGTATGGGCCTTAGCCTATTTCAGTACAGTATGGAAGCAAAGAGTCCTACCCAATCCATCCGTTACACACTATCTCCGTACCAGCCCTACATACCATATGGGGATTAAATTGACCCACCCAACCCTATATACCAAGTCGTACCGATTTCGATACTAAAATAGTATTTGTAGCAGAGCTGCCAGTAATAGGCTTATAGCCTTTGAGTGCACTTCCTCCAAAATCATATACCCCACCCCATGTAATACAACATAATATCATATGTGTATGCAGAAATGTCATGTTAAAAAACAGTTATACATAATAAAGGGGTATTTCAGTCAATTTACCTCACAGGGGTATAATGGTCATTTTATCAGTATAGGGTCTAAGCGTACTTACTGACCCAACAGTAGGTCCACAGTCGTCTTGAGCGACCCGTGCAACTTTATCAGTCAATCAGTGCCAATGGGCCTATAACCCAAATTATGGCCCATATGGGCCCACACTCTCATATGGCCCACATAGCCCAAAAATAGCCTCAACCATGTAGTTCACACAACCTGGCCTACAATTTACCATATTTTGCACAATTTTTCCACGTGGGGCCCACAAGCCCATTGGGCCCACATGGCCCAGTTTGGCCCATAATGGCCCAATACCATTTCGGCCCATGAAATCGCTCATGGCCATTTCATTGACAACACGGCCTCATTTTGCTACTAGGCCTGCCATACGGGGTGGCCAAATGCCCGTGTGGTGTCGACATTCAATTTTTCGGCTTTTGCTATCACAGATCTAATGATAGTGTTTACACACCTGTTATGGAGTTGTAGCTGAAATGCCTCCAAGATCAAGAACCTATGGTCAACCACAAGCTCTCATTAGTCTCAAACCCTTGTTAATCCAATACCATAATATTGAAGCCGCTTTAGTCAAATCATCTACTTACCAATCAATAATCGCAACCTTCTCTTGCTCTAACTCTACGTACTCCTTCCAATGATTTTACCTTCACAAGAATAGCTAACCGATTTATAAGGATTTACACTCCCACATAAATACATTTAGGACTTAAAGTACATACCAACCAATGAGATGTCACTTGTAGGGATAAGGTAGTCGGCCTAACACCCTGTTATGAGTCCTTAGTATCAAATGTACAAAAAGAAGTGTTAAAAGAATATTTCCCCATGGTAGAAAAGAGAAGACACAATCGATCGGCCTAAGAGCTACATAAGCCAAACCTTTGAGAGGAGAACCTAATAAGGTTCGGCAAGGGAAAACAAACCGTAACACTTACCAATAGATCAATGGGTTTTTGGAAATCCTTCAGCAATAAACAGCCAAGGAACAGAAAAGAAGAGAGGAGAAGGAAGATGGTTAGGTCCTGACAAGATTCGGCCAAAGCAAGAAGAGCAAAAGTGGTGAGAGAAGAAGAGGAGAAGAAGGAATGAATCGGTCCATAAGTATAGCTAACAACCAAAAATGGTTTGTGAGATGAGAAGAAAGTATTATTAGGCCAAGGAGGAGAATACCAATTGGGAAAATGAGAGTGAAGGATAGAATTCGGTGGACTAAAGGCTTAAGGGAAGAGTAGAAAACAAACTCCACGACTTTAGAAACAAAGGTGAAAAAGAAATAAATTGCCAAAACCTGAAATAAATAGCAAGAGGAGCTTCCAAAACTCCAAAACTGAATTCCCTATGGTCAGAGTACCTATTCGGCTACAACTTTTCTCCCTTTGAAATTCCAAAAAATTCTCCTTAAATCACTCCCCTATTATCTCCTCAACTAACAAGTTCAAACTTTACTCAACCCAACAGAGTTTCGTTCGAACATAACCTCCTCCCCTGACCATCAGTAAAATAATCTCCATATGCAGCAGTATGGATTTGAACCTCAGACCCCCTTGCATATTCCACACGCTAGTTAAAACTAAGCTAGCAGGCTTTTTATGCCATGCCCTACTCACAATAATTTAAAACTCTACTAGCTGAAGACAAGGGTTTATTCAATTAGAACCAAAATTTTGCTCAAACCAGGACTTGAACCCATGACTTCTCAGACACTCCTAGAGTATTAAATCACTAAGTCAGACATACATCCATGTCACAAACACATAAAAATAATTTATACAGAGTTTCCAAGATTTGGGGCGTGACTCCATCCTCAGATGGATGGTCAGCCGGAAAAGGTGATTCAGATACTGGAGGACATGTTCAGGAGTTGTGTTATCGATTTTTGAGGTAGTTGGAAGGAGTACTTGCCATTAGCGGAGTTCGCCTACAATAACAACTACCAGTTTAGTATACAAATGGCACCCTACGAGGCCTTGTATGGTCGTAAGTGTTGCACTCCCTTGTGTTGGACTGAGTTGGGTGAACGACGTGTTCTGGGTCTGAAATTGGTTTCTGAAACTGATGATAAAGTTAGATTGATTTGAGATCGACTGAAAGCGGCTTCTGATGAGCAGAAGTCCTATGCGGATCTGAAGCATCGAGAGATAGAGTATTCTATGGGTGACTTCGTTTTTCTCAAGGTCTCGCTATAAAAGAAGGTACTGAGGTTCGATCACAAAGGCAAGCTATGCCCTTGGCTTATTAGGCCATACCGGATTTTGAGACGAGTGGGACCACTCGCTTATCAGTTGGAATTGCCTCCAGAGTTGGATCGCATTCATGATGTTTTCCATGTCTCGATGGTAAAACACTACCGCTCTGATCCCGCGCACATTGTTCCTGTGGAGGAGATTGAGGTTAGGCCAGATCTAACGTTTGAGGAGGAGCCAGTTCGAATTCTAGATCACGATGTTAAGGTTCTACGAAAGAAGTTTGTCCCCTTAGTGAAATTGCTATGGTGGAATCATAGCACTGAGGAGGCCATTTGGAAGCTGGAATATTCAATGCATCAGCAGTATCCTCACCTCTTCTGATCAGGTAAAATTTTGAGGCCAAAATTTTCTTTTAGGGGGGAGAGTTGTAACATCCCAAGTTTTGGAAATGTGTTTTTGTGCATGAGTGACACAACTGTGTATCTGCTTCAATGGTTTTGTGTTCTAGGTGTGTTTGGGAGGTCCCAATTCCAAGCCACAACTTGGGTAAATTTTTGCATTTTTTTGAATAAAGCCTTAACTGGATTCAGTAGGCTTATGTTTGATTGTTTGTAAAAACATATCAGAATGGGCCTGTTGGTCTGGTGGTTAAATGGAGTGTTAGAGTGTTGGGGGTCCTGTGTTCGATTCTCTGTGTTGGCAAGGGTTAGTATTTTTGCTATAATATTCGGCTAGAGTTTGAGTTCTACTGAAAAACTGAGTAGTGGGTTTAGTGGAGAGAAAATCAAGGAATTGTGGTAAGTGGGAGTCATGAGAATTTTTCTTTCCTACTTGTTTCCTGTGCAAATTTCAGCTCTCCCTCTCTCTTACATTGTTTCTGATGTTAGCCCCATATTTTTCCCTATTTTCTGAAAATCTGCTCTTTTTTTCCTTTCCTCTATTGAAATTTGGCTGCTATATCGTTCTCTCCATCTCGATTTTCTTTCTTTCTATTCAACAATTCTTTGTACAAAATTTAGGTAATCTTTGTTGTTGAACTTTAATAATATGTGTAGTAACGTGTTCTTCTGCTATTGAAGGCGTTAGTTGAGGTTTTGAGCAGTGATTTTCGTATTGTGGGTGTTAATGGTGTTTGCGAAGGACCTTTGTCAGTGGTAAGTCGAATCTCTGCTCAATCTCGTAATCCAAATTCGCTAATAAATCTATTAAACTGATGAGGGATATCTCAATTTTAGGCTTAAGAATGCTCGGGACGATTTTTGTAGCAAATTAAATTCAGGTGTGTACTCGAAAACATAGAAAATGAGAAACAGTGAAAATCGAAAAATGATTCTGTCAACGCTACATGGGCGTGTGGTCGCCTGTGTGGCAGTACACGGCCGTGTGATTGACGAGGCTAGGCCGTGCGCGAAGGACATGGCCGTGTATGACACACGGGCTCGACAAATTAGGCCGTGTGAGCCCACACAGGTGAACCGCACGGGCGTGTGGAATTCTGGGCCAGGCCATGTAATCCACACGGCCGAGTCCAATTTGGGTCGTGTGGGCCACACGAGCTTGTGGGCCCACACGGGCATGTGTGCCCATTTTTTTGAAAAGTTCTGATAGGTTGCACGGGTCGCCCAAGTCAACTGTGGACCTACTGTAGGGTCGATAAGTGCTACTTAGACCCTAAACGAGTATTCTGACTGATTGATTTCTGTACTGAGCATAAACTGTGATATTTGAATTGATTGTATGATTTGATAAATTGTATATTAGCATGTCATATTTGTATGTTGCATTGCATCGGGGTTGGGTTGATGTTTTGGAGGAAGTACTCTGAAAGGCTCTTAAGCCTGATATCTAGCAGCTCAGCTGTAATTATCTGATTATGTGCCGCATTACGGTACAACATGGTGTGTAGGGATGGGTGGGTCGATTTTATCCCCACATGGTGTGTAGGGTTGGACGGAGTTGGCATGTAGAGGCTGGTGGGTAGGACTCTGTTGTTTTGTTATGTTCTGCATGTTATATCTGAGATGGGTTAAGGCCCTAATTCGTATCTGATTATGTATCTGAGTGGGCTAAAGTCCACACCGATTCTGTAAAGGGCTTAGGCCCGAACTATTTATAAATATATGATGATTTCGGATATTGTGTTGTGAGTATATTTTTTGTGGGGATTACACACTGAGTTTGCGAAAACTCACCTTTTCTCATTTAATCTGTTGGGTAATCCCGGCATTAGACGGATCGGTCTGTGAGGACCGGGCGGTGACCACTATACGCCTCACGATAAATTTACGGTTTTATGCTTATCATGGTTTCAAATTTTCATTTGGATAATTTTGATGTAATTATGGCCATTATGGGTTTTGGTTAAATTTGGGATTTGCAACGTTTTATGGTTTTTACGGCTAGTAGTAGGAAAACTCAAGTTTTCAAAATAAACAAACGTTTTATCAAAATATTCACGACCACTCAACAGTTCGAAAGCTTCCCGTAGGTTAACGTTTTGAAGATGATAAATTAAATAGGTGACATAATTTGAAAACTAGTGTTAAGATAGTGTAGTGCTTTGAAACGGGAAATGAGGTGATAGCAACGAGATGATTTCAAAAGCAATATCATGTGACATCGCCAGATTCGGCAATAACATCCAGGTCGAGTTTGGGTGTTACAATTTGTAACACTCCTAACCCGTAACCATCGCCGGAATAGGTTAAGAGGCATTACCGGACTCGTAACACAGTTTAGAAAAATCGAATATCAAATATCATCTCAATTCCATAAATACCAGTTATTCATGTTCAATACAAACTTAAACCGAGCATACAAGGTCTAATCCATGCATCTAGGACTAAATCGATAATATGTGAACTTTTCAGAACTTATAAAAATTTTCAACATTCATAGGTCACACGCCCGTGTGAACAGGCACATGGCCTTAGACACGCCCGTGTATCTAAGCGGTGGCGAAATAGGGCATACATACTAACTTGTCCACACGGCCACAAGACACGCCCGTGTGCCAGGCCGTGTGAAAATTAAGGAGGTTACTGACTTGGCCACATGGCCAACCACACGCCCGTGTGCCAACCCGTATGCCATACACGACTAATAAACACGCCCGTGTGTCTAGGCCGTGTCAAAACTAGAGGGTATACTGCCTTTAATTTGTAGGGTACCCTAGGGGACACACGACCGTGTAACGTGACCGTGTGTCGCACACGGCTGAGACACACGCCCGTGTCTCTGTCCATGTGGACAAAAATAGGCCATTTGAATATCCAACTTGCCACCCCAACTTGGGTCAACCTACAAGCAAAGAAATAATCCTATTTGCACAACCATTTCAACCAATATCTATACCAAACCATACATTGTTCATAACTTAACTTAATCAATAAATTCCAATCTCAAATCACCACTCAATTGATACCAAAACTTAAACTAAAATCATACCTAAACATATGATTAATACATCATTCAATTTCATACTTAAAACTTACCACAAGTTCTCAACATTGACCATTTCCTTTAGCCAACCAAAAACATAACATAATTGCACAATAGCATCACATACCATAAGCCATTATCAACTATGGATTCAAACACAAACTAGCCATATCACATGGCTAAGTATATACATCACAAAACATAATCCCACAACTTCTAGCCTATACATGCCATACTTTAATATATACATTTTCAAAGTACCAAAACGAGATTCGATAGTGTGGTGACAATCCTCAACGATCCCCGAGCTCACAGTAGCTTCGATATCTATAAAACAATGCAAACACACACAAAGTAAACTTTAAAAAGATTAGAAGCTCGTACCAGAAATCATCAACAGTATATAAAATATAAAACATCAACACATAAGTACTTATAAATTCTTAATTCATCTATCAATTCCATGCCAACACCATCCATATGTTTACACCAATTCAATGAACTTTATATACATAATATCATCTACCACATAGGTATTATACGTACCTAAACCTTCCCGTATTCATTCATTTTCATTCTCACCTCTCGTTCAAATATTTTAAGACTTTCCGAAGATTATTCATGCTTTAAACATCCACACACTTAGTGTTTTAAGGATTAGCTGAAGCTAAAATGATTCCGCACACTTAGTGCCATTTGAATTAATCAAAACTATATTGGTATCGCACACTTAGTGCTTCATGTAGCCGAAGCTAGTTTGAATTGCACACTTAGTGCCATATATAATTGATTTATCATCGTATTCATCCAAACCAAATATTTACATAATCTATGTATAATCAAACATCAAAATATACTTGTAACATCATGCTTTATGTACAAACTTACCTCGTACTTGAAATTGTCGATTCGGATCGTTTACTCTATAATCTTTGACTTCCCTCAGTCTAAATCCAAATTCCTCTTTTCTTGATCTATATGTATTCAAAATTAACGCTTTTATTCACCAAATCATTCAAAACAATCCATAGACACATATTTAGGGCATTTTGAAAACTAAACCTCACATTTTTACATTTCGACACTTTAGTCCCTAAATCACAAAATCACAAAATACACATAATTTGCTTGTACACAAGCTTAGCCGAATTTTCATAGCTCTCATACAAGTCCACACCTTTCATTTATTTCACATTTTAGTCCCTCAAAATATCATTTTTGCAATTTAGCCCTAACTACTCAAATTCATCAAAAATCCAAAAACAAAACATGTAAACCCAACATCAAGCTTTCATATTTCAACATATAACATCACAAAGTTCATGCATTCATCCATGGCACATTTCAAAATCATCAACAAAATCAAAAACTAAGGCATGGGTTCGATAATATAGGAATAAACGATTACAAAAATGTAGAAATTATCAAAAACGGATCAAAAACAAACCTTGAATCAAGCTTCAATTATGGCCAAATGAACAAAGCTTTCCAAACCCTATTTCTTTTCTAATTTTTGGCAAAGATGAACACTAATGGCTTGATTTTCATGCCTTTTTTTTTTATTTAACATATGTTTAATATGCTAATGACCAAAATACCCCTTTAATAAACCATTTAAAATCACATATAATAAGGTCATTTATGTCCATTATCAAAGTAAATGGCATAATATCCACATAAGGACCTCTCTTTTACAAAGCCAAGTCAAATAGGCAGTTTTAACAAATAGCATGCGACTTTTACATTTTACGCGATTAGGTCCTTTTATCAAATTAAGCACACAAACGATTGAATTTTTATACGAGATATTCACACATGCTCATTCACGTATCATAAACACGAAAAATAATATTTAAATATTATTCTGACTCGAATATGTGGTCCCAAAACCACTATTTTGACTAGGGTCTAAATCGAACTGTTTCACAATTTTGATCTTTTCAAATCATCAAAACAACCATTAACAAATATGCATCATTTGATCTATTCTCTCAAGCATTTCAACCATTCAGAACTTGACTATTAGATAACTATAATGCTAATTATCCACAAGCATAACATGTCCAACATTTAAAACATCACACAAGCCACATACACTTATATAACTACATGATTCAAGCATATCAAACAATTCAAAAATAAGCCATCACTCATGGTTATATATACAAACCAAAATATAAACATTTACAAGCCAATTCTAATGGCCAAAATCATTATCAGCTTATGATCAAAATGACCAAAACCTTATACATGCCATATAACCAAAACATAAGCTTAAAAGTACCAAATTGTAGCTTGATAGTGTGACGAAGTCTCCTACAATCCTCGAATCTGAGCTAGCTTAGAAATCACTATAAAACACGGAAAAATGAAAAATGTAATCTATAAAGCTTAGTAAGCTCGTATGAAATGTTTAAACAAATTTCACCATTCATTTACATTTTCAAATAAGTAACTCAAATTGCATCAAAACATTTCCATAGGCTCACAATTTCCTTTGATTCATTGCTCAAATAGTTTTTTGTACATACCGTACCGATACGTATCTATTTCTCACCAATTCCCATATTCAATATACCCGTTGAACCATTCAAAACAGAAGTAGGATACTCAAGAGTCTCGCACACTAAGTGCTCATATCATGGCCCGAAGCCAACTCAATGTATCTCGCACCCGAAGTGCCGATATCATGGCCCGAAGCCAAATCAAAGTATCCCCTAATCACATGTCATTAGTATCCTAATCTATTCCTAAGGTTCAACTGGGAATTTCAATGCCGAATCATTGTCGAACGCATCCATAAAGTTGAATTAACAATTCATACAATATCAAAGCATTTAAAACATAATTATATCAATGCCTATTGCATACGAACTTACCTCGGATGTAAAAATGGCTAAACGAGTCAATTATTCTATAACCTTGTTATTTTCTCGATCTAAGTCCGTATTTCACTTTTCTTGATCTATATGTAATCAAAATCAGCTTACTTAATTATCTCTCTATTCATTTTAGTCCAAAATTCACGTTAAAGCACATTTACACTTTTGCCCCTAATATTTCAACAATTTTACAATTTAGTCCCTAGGCTCGTAAAACAAAATTCATTCAATTTCATCACAACCCAAGCCTAGCCGAATATTTATCATTCTTATAGCAGCCCAAAATTTTCATTTATTTTACATTTTAACCCTTAAATTTACTCATTTCACAATGTTGCCCCTAATTTGCATTTTCATTAAAAATCACTTAACAAAACTTACATATCTATCAACAAGCATTCATAATCTATCAAGAAGCTTCAAAATACATGCTTATTCATCAATGGAAACATTCAAAATCTTTAATAGTTTTACAAATTAGTCTCTAGGCTAGCTAGACCTAGTTGCAACGATCTCTAAAACATAGAAATCATTAAAAACGAAACAAAAACGGACTTACAATTAAAGCATGAAGTGCTGAATGTTAAAACCCTAAATATGGCTTGCTTTCTTCTTTAAAACCAGCAAAGTTGAAGATGAATACAAATTTATGGCTTTTTTTATTTTAATTTACTTATTAATTATCATTTACCATATTAACCTTAATATTAAACCATTAAAAACACTTAATGCATGTCCATAAAAGTCCAATTACTATAAATATGGTCTAATTACAACATAAGGACCACTAATTTAACATTCGATAGCTATTAGATACCTTTAGCTAATAGAAATCCACTTTTACACTTTATGCAATTTAGTCCTTTTGATCAAATTAACCACTCAAATTATAAAATTTCTGAATGAAACTTTCACACAATCATGTATTCATGCCGTAGACCTTAATTTGATAATAAAATAAATATTTCGACTTTGGATTTGTGGTCCCAAAACCACTGTTTCGATTTGACTAAAAATAGGCTATTACACACATGCTGACCCAATTAGCTTGTTTGGCTGATTATTTGGCTTGCAAAGTAGCCCTTGAAGTCTACTTGAATTTTCATTCAAACCCCTCTACTATTCACGCCTTTCTAGATTTGCCCCTACCTTAAAACAGTAAGTTTGAAACCTTCAAACTTGCCACATGTGTGGTCGACCATGAGGGAAATCTACGGCTACTGATTTTTGCTATTTTTAGTAGCCTACTCAACCTATAAAAACACCATGTAACACCCCTAACTCGTACTCATTGTCAAAACAAGGTTTCAGAGTATTACCAGAACATTTAGAACATTTTACAGATAATTTATGAAAATTACTATTTATTTACCGAAATCAATCAAAACGTCCCTTAATTGGACCCTTGAGGTCTAATACGAGCAATAGAATCAAATCGGGACTAAATCAGAAACTCATAAAATTTTTCGCGACATTTCAAAAATTATCCAAGGTTGCAGGCCTCACACGCCCGTGTGGTCTAGGGAAATGCCCGTGTGGTTAGGCTATGTACCACACACGCCAGTGTCCTTAACCCGTGTAACTCTCTAACTTTTAAGGCATGAAGAAGTTAAAGTCACACAGCCAAGTAACACAACCGTGTGCTAAGCCGTGCGGCGAATTTTATTTTCAAAATTTAGGTGCAGTTTTTACACGGTTGTGTAACACGCCCGTGTTCAAGGTCGTGTCAACCACACGGCTGAGACACATGCCCTTGTCTCTGCCCGTGTGCCCAATTTTGAGCATTTTGTTTCTCATTTTTCAGATGCAAGGGACACATGACCGAATCACATGCCCATAGGGCAAGCCGTGTGTCATACATGGCCAAGACACACGCCTGTGTGTCTGCCCGTGTGGACAAAATAAGGTCATTTCCTAGCCTCATTTGTGACCCAAAACTTACCATTTTCCTGCACCAAAACTCACAAGCATATATTCTCCAATCCAACATCATATTCACACAAAATTTGACATTAATCATATGGTATTATCTCATGTATTAATGGATATAAATTTACTTTTATCATAAACTATTATGATGATATAATTCCAACAAACTAACACATAAAAAACACTTATGTGATTACCAAAATATTACTTCAAAAATAGCCAAACTTTGACCATCACTAGCGACTCCAATGGCTAGATTATAAAACAACAATTCCAAGCCTTCATTGACCAAATAAGCTTACACATGCCATTATACCAAAATGAGATTTCTATTTATACAAAAATATGATAATGGATAGTGTGATGACTGCTCCGACCAACTTCTAACCTTCGCCAGCTTCGGAGCACTATAAGACAGTGAAAATAAACAGAGTAACCATTTTATGCTTAGTAAGTTTGTATAACAGAAAATAAACTTACCAGTCATATTTCTTAATACAAGCAAACATAAAAATACATTCCATCAATTTTGGGTAAGTTACCTAAACATATACACTTATCCAAACAAGTTAGTCACGTAATTTCACATAAATATCAAGTAAACATAGATACGCTCATCCCATTACAAACTTCCATTAATTTCACTTTTCGACAGTTCAAAAGTATTTTCCATCGAACTATTGAAATCTCGATGGATGTTTAGGTAATATACACATGTACAACAGTACCTATTAGGGTACATAATAAAAGGCACACTCTTGAGGTGTACATTTTGCAGTAGGATTACCAGTCCAGGCTAAATCCTATCCATAGCATATGCTCTAGAGAGCTTAATATGGATTACTCGTCTGGGCTAAATCCAATTTATAACCTAAACTCAAGAGGGCCTACATTAGAATTAGCCGTCCAGGCTAAATTCTATCTGCAACATATGCACTATTATTCTTAACCCATCGAAATTCAACGTTCGACCGGAACATGATAATTTGTCCATACTACACAACTTAGGACTATTTCATTATGTATATATCATCTTACATATCAACACAATCATATAATTCAATTCAAGCATATCAACATACATATTTAAGTTACATGAGCATACCTTGAAAATGGTTCGCATTTGAATGTCATCTATTCCAAAACCTTTTGCTTTCCTCGATCTAGTTCCGTTGTTGGTCTTTCCATACCTATATGGATAAATTTAACTATTAATCTATCACATTTCATTTACATTTGCATTCTATTACATCTTAGGCAAATTACCATTTTGCCCCTATCTTCCTCAAAAATTTCAATTTCGTTGCTAGGCTCGAAAAATAAAGTTCATGAAATTTAACCCTCTTTCCAAGCCTAGTTGAAATTTATATATTACACTTACAACACATACATTTCACAAATTTCAGAATCCTCCATGGGTTTTACCACTATTTCATTTTAGTCCCTAAATCAAGTTTTCATTAAAAATTGCTTTGTAAAAGTTGTTTATCTATGAATAACTTTTCATTTTCTACCATATATTTCTAATTTTTAGCATATTCATCTATGACCCAAATTTCATTCCTTGATAACTTTTCAAATAAATTCCCTAAATAGAGAGATTCAATTCCAAAAATTTAGAAATTACTAAAATCAGGACTTGATTTCATACCTTATTAAGCTTGAAAAGTCTTCTTCCTCTCTCCTAGGGTTTCCATAGAAATATTTATGGAAGATGATATGAAATGTTTTTCTTTTTCATTTAATTAAATTATCATTTAATAACTTTTCATCTTTCCAATTTAGTCCTTAGCCTTTTCTAATTTTTCCATGGATGAGTCATTAAAATATCTACTAACTACTCTTTGATGGTCTAATTACCATATAAGGACCTTAAGTTTTGAATTCCATAGCTATTTGATACCTATAGCTACTAGAGTCCAACTTTTGCATTATCTGCAAGTTAGTCCTTTCCCTAATTGAGCACACAATCGGTAAAATTTTCATACCAAAATTTTCATGTGACCTTCTTGTCATGATACAAACCATAAAATAAAATAAAATAAATTTTTATTTTTGGTTCGAATTTGTGGTCCCGAAACCACTGTTCCAATCTCACTGAAAATGGGCTGTTAAACTCTCTCCCTTAAGGATTTCGTCTCGAAAATCTTACCAGTAAAAAGATTTAGATATTGCTTCCTCATAGCATCCTCCAGTTCCTAGGTAGCTTCCTCAATACCATGTCGTTGCTAATGAACTTTTACTAAAGCTACCTTTTTATTTCTTAACTCATTTGTTTCCCTAGTTAAGATTTTGATTGGTTATTCACCATATGTCATATCAGGCTGAATCTCAATTTCTGTTGGAGCAATAATCTGTGAAGAATCCGATCAATATCATCATAACATGGACACATGAAACACATTATGAATTTTATCAAGCTCCGGTAGTAATGCTAACCGATATGCAACAGGTTCGATTCTTTCAATGATCTCATATAGTCCGATGAACCTTGGATTCAGTTTTCCTTTACAACCAAATCAGAAGAATTTCTTCTAAGGTGACACTTTCAAGAATACTTTATCACCAACCTAAAATTCTATCTCTTTTCGCCTTAAATCGGCATAAGACTTTTGACGGTCTGAGGCCGTTTTCAAACTGTCCCTAATTATCTTCACCTTTTCTTCAGTTTCCCAGATCAACTCAACTTTGTGTATCATTTTCTCACTTAACTCTGTCCAATACAATGGGGTTCTACATTTACGACCATATAGAGCCTCATACGGCGCCATTCTAATACTGGACTAATAATTGTTATTGTACACAAATTCAATCAAAGACAAGTATTTTTCTTAATTACCTCCAAATTCAAGTATACGACACCGAAGCATGTCTTCTAAAATTTGTATCACACGTTTAGATTATCCATCTGTTTGAGGATGGAATGCGGTACTAAAGTGTAAACAAGTGCCCAAAGCTTCTTGCAACTTACTCCAATATTGGGATGTAAACCAAGGGTCTCTATATGAAATATTGGAGACAGGCACTCCATGCAATCTGACAATCTAAAAGACATATAATTCAGCCAATCTATCCAATGGAAAATCCATACATACCGGGATAAAGTGTGCAAACTTTGTTAAACGATCGACAATTACCTAGACGACATCTTTCTTTTTAGGTGACAAAGGTAATCCAGTTACAAAGTCCATGGTAACTCTTTTCCATTTCCATTCTAGTATTGTAATTGGCTGCAATAATCCCGAAGGTACTTGGTGTTCAGCCTTCAATTGCTGACATATCAAACACTTCGATACAAATTCAGAAATATCCCATTTCATTCTCGACCACCAGTACATCTTTTTCAAGTCACTATACATCTTATTACTACCAAGATGGATAGACATGTTACCATTATGAGCTTCATTCAAAATCTTTTGTACTAGTTCTGAACTTGTCGGTACACATACTCTACCTATAAATAATAAACAGCCATCGGTCCCGATTACAAATTCTGAGTCAAGAGTCGATTCCCTTTGTATCTGTTTTGCTTGCAACTTATTATCATTTCTCTGAGCTTCAGAGATCTGTTGCAAAAATGTCGATCTAACTTTTAACTCAGCTATAAGTGAACCATCCTCAGATAAAGGCAACTGGGTGTCCAATGCCCGTAAGGCAAATAAGGATTTTCGGCTCAAGGCATCCGCCACTGCATTAGCTTTCCTTGGATGGTAATCAATAACGAGATCATAATCTTTCAATAATTCCAACCACCTACGTTGTCTCAAATTTAGTTCTTTCTGTGTCATTAAATGCTTCAAACTTTTGTGATCCGTAAAGATGTGACATTTTTCACCAAAAAGATAATGCTGCCATATTTTTAATGCAAAAATAATAGCTGCTAATTCAAGATCGTGTACTAGGTAATTTCTTTCATGCAGTTTTAGCTGCCTAGATGCTTGAGCCACTACTTTACCATCTTCCATCAATACACATCCTAAACCATTCAATGAGGCATCACTGTAAACTATAAATTCCTTACCTGATTCAGGTTGGACTAATACGGACGCTTCCGTCAATAAAGCTTTCAATCTATCAAAACTTTGCTGGCACTTATCAGTCCACTTGAATTTCAATTCTTTTTGCAATAATTGAGTCACTGGAGAAGCTATCATTGAAAACCGTTAACAAATCTCTGCTAATATTCTGCTAGTCCCAAAAAACTTCTAACTTCTGAAACATTCTTTGGTGGCTTCCAACTTACAATAGCTGAAATTTTATTCGGATCCACCCGAATACCCTCTGCAGATGCAACATGTCCAAAGAAACTAACTTCCCATAGCCAGAATTCACATTTGCTAAATTTAGCATACAGCTATTTCTCACACAGAGTTTGCAATGCAATTCTCAGGTGCTCAGCATGCTCATTTACATCCCGAGAGCAAACCAAAATATCATCAATAAAAATAACCATGAACCTATCCAGGTATGGTCTAAAAATTCTGTTTATTAAATCTATAAATATCGCTGGGGCATTAGTTAATCCGAATGGCATCACCAAAAACTCATAGTGCCCATATCTGGTTCTGAAAGCAATCTTTGGCACGTCTGATTCTTTTACTCGTTGTTGATAGTAACCAGATCGTAGATCAATTCTTGGAGATACAGTGGCACCTCTTAATTGATCAAACAAGTCATCTATACGAGGCAAAGAGTACTTATTCTTTATTGTGACTTTATTAAGCTGTCTGTAATCGATGCATAATCTCAATGATCTATCTTTCTTCTTTACAAACAATACCAGTGCACCCCATTGTGAAAAGCTGGGTCGGGAAAATCCTCTATCAATCAACTCTTGCAACTATACATTCAGCTCTTTCAATTTAGTAGGATCCATTCTATATGGTGTTATGGATATCAACGTCGTCCCTGACACAAGGTCTATTGAAAATTCCACCTCTCTAGCTGGAGGTAAACCAGGTAGTTCTTCTGGAAATACCTCAGGAAACTCACAAATAATCGACACTGATTGGATTTTCAACACTGATACTTTGGTATCCAGTATAATAACAAGATAAGCCTCATACCCCTTTTTAATATATCTTTGTGCTGATATTGCTAAAATCACATTAGACAACCCATCCAGTTTCTCAGATTCAACCCGAAGTAACTCACCATCCTGACACTTGAATACAATGTATTTATGCTTACAATTCACCACTGCATCATGTTATGTTAACCAATCCATTCCCAATATTATATCAAATTCATCAAAGGGTAACAACATCAAATTAGCCAAAAAATAATAACCCTCTATCATCAATGGGCAATTTTTACAAATTTTATCCACCGTAACATGCTGACCCAAGGGGTTTGAAACTTTAACCACAAATTCGATGAATTCAACAATCATATTTTTAATAGACACAAATTTTTTACATATATATGAGTGCGTGGAACCAGGATCAATCAAAGCAATAATATCAGTATCAAGTAGAGAGAATGTAACAGTGATAACATCTGGTGCCGAAGTATCTTCCTTTGCACGTATTGCATATGTTCTTGCCAGAGCCTGAGCCTCGAATTTAGCTATTGAATCTTTTGTAGCACTACGACTACCACTGACATTTTTGGAATACTGTGGTGGTCTACCCCTCGAGATAGGATTACTTAGCTTTGGTGTCTGTTCAATGTCTTTCTCAACCCTTTTCGGGCAATTCTTAAGAAAATGGTCGAGAGAACCACACTTAAGTAAGCGCCACTCCTCATCTGGCACTCTCCAGAATACAATTTATTACAGAAATTGCATCATGGTTTGGGGTTTCCAACACTCCCAACACTGGTTGTTAAGGGAGACGAAGACCTCAGTTTGGTGCATTTAAAACTTAGTTCCTTTCTCGAATACTCCTTTGATGTAGCAAAACGCTCATGATAATTCTTCGAGATGATTGTGTCTTACTCATAAATCTTTTGCTCATAACTTGAGCTTCCCTTTCTGCTTGCCTCTTTTCTTTGCTTAATTCCTCGGCCTTATGTGCTCGCTCAGCCAACACCACGAATTCCCTTAATTCCATAATTCCAATTAACAGCTTGATATCTTCATTTAGCCCTTATTCAAATCGTTTGCACATTTTAGTTTCAGTCTGAACCCATTCACTAGCATACTTGCTTAATCTAACAAATTCTCATTCATACTCGAACGCTGTCATATTTCCCTATTTGAGCTCTAGAAATTCCTTCTTTTTCTGGTCCAGGAATCACTGACTAATATACTTATTTTTAAACTCTGTTTGGAAAAATTCCCTTGTAATATTTTTCTCTTGGTACCACAGAAGATATGGTTTTCCACCAATGGTTGGCTGTGTCTTTCAACAATGATACCGCACATTTCAGACATTTGGCTGGTGTACATGATAACTCATCTAGAACCCGAATAGTATTTTCCAGCCAGAACTTAGCCCTTTCTGGATCTTCACCGTAGCCCTAAATTCTTCAACCCCATGTTTTCTGATTTTATCTACTAAGGCCTTACCAATTCTAACAAGTCTAACATCCTGTGGCGTTTCATCATGTTGTGAAGCAGGTGGGGGAGGTCGTTAAACAGTAGGGTTTGTCCTCATATATTCACTAAACCATTCATCCATCAATTCAAAGTAGGCTGCTTTTACCGCCTCACTTCGGCCCTCAGATACGGGCCTTCTACTACCACTAGATACAGCTCGCTGCATAGAAGCTTGAGTAGCTCTCTCAGCTTCCTCAATCTCGACTCTAGCTTGGTTGGAAGATATTACTATATGAAAATACATTTAAAAGTGCTCAGGAGATATCACACTATCATAATTTATATAATGGCATGTATAGCTAGACTCGTACTTGCAACATCAGTCCGAGAATCGACTAAATTGTAGCTCTGATACCATTAAATGTAACACCCTTAACCCGTACTCGTCGTCAAAACAAGGTTTCAAAGTATTACCAAAAAATTTAAAACATTTTAAAGATAATTTATGTAGATTACTATTCATTTACCGAAATCAATCAAAGCATCCCTTACTTGGACCCTTGAGGTCCAATACGAGCATTAGAATCAAATCGAGACTAAATCGAAAACTTATAAAATTTTTCGTGACATTTCAAAAATTTTCCAAGGTTGCAGGGCTCACACGCCCGTGTGGTCTAGGGATACGCCTGTGTGGTTAGGCCGTAAACCACACACGCCCGTGTCCCTAACCCATGTAACTTTCTGACTTTTAAGGCATGAAGAAATTGAAGTCACTATAACACCCTTACCCGTGTTCGAAGCCGAAACAGCGTACGAGGCATTACCAGAACATACATGTGAAATCATACAAAACTGAGACATAATTTTTACATCCAAATTAAACTTTTCAATTTTTATAACTAAGTCCCTGATATGGATCTAACAGGGCCAAAACATATTATAGAAGCAGTCCGGGACTAAACTGAAAACTTTGGAAAACAATGAAAAATTTCTTTAAAATAGGGGAATACGCCCGTGTCCAAGGCCATGTCCTTCACACAACCATTCACATGCCACATTTTCCATACTTAGTCATTACACACTCATTCAACCAACTCATGCCTCTCACAAAATGCATCATCATAACATATAACTTAACTAATATTAGCCAATATCGATGGCCTTATACAAAATGAGTTATCAAATATTAAAGGCCAACATTTTAGGCTAAATCAATTATGACATATAACAAAATAACCAAGTCCTCTATATATGCCATAATTCAAAATATGAATTTCAAAATACCAAAAGAATGATGATAGTGTGGATGGATCTCCGACAACCTCTGTACCCCGAGCTAGCTTGGTGACACTATAAAACAAGGGAGAAGAGAGGGGAGTAAGCATATAGCTTAGTAAGTAGGTATGTAAGCATATAGTTTATTCTTTAAAGTCACCCATGTTTAGCTGTCTGACAGTTCCGACCCCTCTTCACTAAAAATTAATTATCTCCTCATACGAGATTTGGATGATGTTTCCGTTTGTTTCTTTTGAAAATAGTCTCATTAATGATTTTAATCATATAAATTATAACCCATAATTATTTTTTTTCAATTTTTAATGATTTTCCCAAATCAGAACAGGGGATTCCAAAATTATTTTGACTTTGTCTCACAAAAATTCAAATATCTCATAATATGAATCTTTTGCTTACACCGTTTCCTTTATATGAAAATAAACTCAATAAGATTTAATTGAATATCTTATTCAACCTCTAATTCGGTTTCCACCATTTTTGGTGATTTTTCAAAGTCACACAACTGCTGCTGTCCAAAACTGTTTTATTACTAAATTTCACTCTTTCATGTTTTCTTTGTAGTAACTTTCATTGTAACACTTACTCCATATCAATCCTACCAAAGTTTGATCATATGTTGAGCACATTTCTCATAAGTTTACACACACGTACCTACACTTATTCATCACATAGTCATATTTAGTTACACCTAGTCATTTCCCGTTGAACACATCAAAATAATAACGGATACCTGGTGGCCTACACATAGTACCACCCTTGTAGTCAAAGCTACCTTCTTCAAAAAGTGGCCTTCACATAATACCACACTTGTGACCAAAGCTATCTTTCTTCACAAAGTGGCCGTCACATAGTACCACACTTGTGACCAAGCTATCTCTTCTCAAAGTGGCCTTTACATGGTACCACACTTGAGTCACTAGTGACATGTCACTTGTATCCTATTCTGTTCCTAATGTTCAACCGGGAAATTTCTCACTTTTCGATACTTGTCAATTTCATTCAATATTCAGCCACATTTCATAAAATATAATAAAATGTGATAACATAAGTAAAAATGATGCATTATTTACACACAAACTTACCTAGGTGCAAAATATGATGAATTTGCAATTTAGTCCACAATCTTTTCTTTTCCCCGATCAAGGTCAATTCCTCGTCTTTCTTTATCTATAATAACACATTTAACTCATTTAATACTCACACTGTTCAATTTAGTCCAAAAATCACACCATGAGAAAATTACATTTTGCTCCTAAAGTTTCACATATTTATAATTTTGCCCCTAGGCTCGTACGATGAAAAACACTTATTTTTCTCAAATCCTAAGCCTAGCCGGTTCATATTCCCTCTTATAGTAGCACATATTTTTCACTAAATCACATTTTCTACACATAATTTTACATCTTTTACAAATAGGTCCTTTTTTGCAATTTCATCAAAAATCACTTAGTAAAAGTTATTTATCACACCCCAAACTTTCATATTCTTCCATAAAACATAAAAAAAAATGCATGTCATCCATGGGTAAATTTTTAAGCCTAAAATCTAGCCCAAAATAATGGTGTAAATAGCTAAATCAAGCTACAAGGATCTTAAAAATGTAAAGAACATTAAAAATGAGGCTAAAATAGACTTACAATCGAGCTTGGAAGCTTGAAAACCCTATCTATGTCTTCCTCACGTGAAATTCAGCCAAGGGGTTGAATATAGACAAAAATTGGTTTTTAATTTTATTTTTAATTCAATTTAATAACTGAATGACCAAAATGCCCTTAATGAAAAACTTTGGAAACATGCCTAACCATGTCCATTTTTGTCCATCAACTTAACCAATGGTATAAAGACCTCCAATTTAAAATTTCATAACAATTGGACACCTCTAGCATGTAGAACTCAACTTTTTCACTTTTTACAATTTAGTCCTTTTAACTAAATTGAGTGCCCAAACGTCAAAATTTTCTAATGAAAGTTTCACAAAACAATTATATAAAATCATAGACCATAAAAATATAAAAAGAATAAACTTTAATATGTCAGATTTTTGGTTCCAAAATCACTGTTCCGACTAGACCTAAAATCGGGCTGTTACAGTCATATGGCCAAGTCACAAGCCCCTGTGCTAGGCCATGTGGCAAATTTTATTTTTGAAATTTAGGTACAGTTTTCACACGCCTGTGTAACACGCCCGTGTTCAAGGCCGTGTCAACCACAAAGCTGAGACACGCCCGTATGCTAGGCTATGTGGTGAATTTTATTTTCAAAATTTAGGTGCAGTTTTCACACACCCGTGTTCAAGACCGTGTCAACCACATGGTTGAGACACACGCCCGTGTGCCCAATTATGAGTATTCTATATCTCATTTTTAAGATGCAAGGGACAGACGACCAGACTACATGCCCATGGGGCAAACTATGTGTCACACATGGCCAAGCCACACGCCCGTGTAGACGAAATAAGGTCATTTCCTAGCCTCATTCGTCACCCAAAACTTACCACTTTCCTGCACCAAAGTTCACAAGCATATATCCACCAATCCAACATCATATTCACACAAAATTTGACATTAATCATGTGGTATTATCTCATGCCTCAATGGATATAAATTTACTTTTATCATAAACTATTATGCTAACATAATTCCAACAAACTAACACATAAAAAGCACTTATGTGATTACCAAAATACTACTTCAAAAATAGCCAAACTTAGACCATCACTAGCCACTCCAATGGCTAAATTAGAAAAAAACAATTCCAAGCCTTCATTGGCCAAATAAGCTTATACATGCCATTATACCAAAATGAGATTTTTATTTATACCAAAATGTGATAATAGATAGTGTGATGACTGCTCCGACCGACTTCCAACCTTCGCGAGCTTTTGAGCACTATAAAACAGTAAAAATAAACGGAGTAAGCATTTTATGCTTAGTAAGTTTCTATAACGGAAAATAAACTTACTGGTCATATTTATTAATAAAAGAAAACATAAAAATACATTCCATCAATTTTGGGTAAGTTACCTAAACATATACACTTATCCAAACAAGTTAGTCACATAATCTCACATGAATATCAAGTAAACATAGATAAGCTCATCCCATTATAAACTTCCATTAATTTCACTTTTCCACACTTCAAAAGTATTTTCCGTCGAAATATTGAAATATCGATGGATGTTCAGGCAATATACACATGTGCAAAAGTACCTATTAGGGTACATAATAAAAGACACTCTTGAGCTGTACATTTTGCAGCAGGATTCCCAGTCCAAGCTAAATCCTATCCGTAGTATATGCTTTAGAGAGCTTAATATGGATTACTCGTCCTGGCTAAATCCAATTTATAACCTGAACTCAAGAGGGCTTATATTAGAATTACCCGTCTAGGCTAAATTCTATCTGTAACATATGCACTATTATTCTTAACCCATCGAAATTTAACGTTCGATCGGAACATGATAATTTGTCCATATTACACAACTTAGGACTATTTCGTTATGTATATATCATCTCACATATCAACACAATCATACAATTCGATTTAAGCATATTAACATACATATTTAAGTTACACGAACTTACCTTGAAAATGGTTCGTATTTGAATGTTAACTAATCCAAAACCTTTTGCTTTCCTCGATCTAGTTCCATTTTTGGTCTTTCTAGATCTATATGGATAAATTTAGCTATTAATCTATCACATTTCATTTACATTTGCATTCTATTACATCTTAGGCAAAATTACCATTTTGCCCCTATCTTCTTCAAAAATTTTGATTTCATCCCTAGGCTCGGAAAATGAAATTCATGAAATTTAACCCTATTTCCAAGCCTAGCTAAAATTTATATATTACACTTACAGCACATAAATTTCACAAATTTTAGAATTTTCCATGGGTTTTACTACTTTTTCATTTTAGTCCCTAAATTAAGTTTTCATCAAAAATTATTTTGTAAAAGTTTTTTATCTATGAATAACTTTTCATTTTCTACCATAAATTTATAATTTTCAGTATATTCATCCATGACCCAAATTTCATACCTTGATAACTTTTCAAATAAATTCCCTAAATAGAGAGATCTGATTCTAAAAATATAGAAATTACTAAAAACGAGACTTGATTTCATACCTTATTAAGCTTGAAAATTCTTCTTCCTCTCTCCTAGGGTTTCCATAGAAATATTTGGGGAAGATGTTATGAAATTGTTTTCTTTTTCATTTAATTAAATTATCATTTAATAAATTTTCATCTTTCATGTAACAGCCTGAAATAGGGTCTAGCTGGAACAGTGGTTACGAGACCACAAATCTGAAGTAGAAATATTTATTTTATGACTATTTTAGAGTCCATGATATGTTTGAATGATTGTGTGCAAATTTTGTTAAGTAAATTTTATTGACAAAGTGCCCAATTTTATTATTGGGATTATATAGCATTAATTGTAAAATATGAGTTCTAGAATATAAGTACTTGTTTGAAATGGGGGTTTAAATTAGAGGTCTTTATACGGCAAATAGACCATCATATTTTGGTATGGACAAATCTAGACATGGAAGGGTAAAAATTGAAGGGTTAGTAAAAAGGGCATTTTGGTCATTTGGGTGTTTTAAGGCATAAAAGACAAAATAAAAGCCCAAAAATCTGCTCATCTTCTTCATATGGCTAACGAAATTTACATGACTCCATGGCTAGGGTTTCAAGCTTTTCAAAGCTTAATTGTAAGTGCATTTGAGCCCCGTTTTTAATGTTCTTCGTATTTTTGAGATCCTAAAAGCTTAACCTTTCTATTTCTACCATTTATTTGCATGAAAAATGAAGTTTAAAAAATTGACCCATGCTAGATAATTGTACATTTTGATGTTTAATGGTAGAATAAGGATGCTTTAGGTTAGGAGAACAATTTTTGTTAAGTGATTTTCGTTGAAAATAGTTAAAACGGGTTAATTAGTAAAAGTTGTTAATGTTTATAAAAGCATGAAATAGTGAGAATTTGAGGTTGCCATAGAAAAATGCTCAGCATGTCTTAAATATTATATAAATATAATGAATTTCAATTTCCGAGCCTTGGGGTAAATTCATAATTATGCAAAAGTTTAGGGGCAAAAATGTAAATTTTTCCAAAATATGTTTTAGGTCCGAAATGATTAGTACATTAATTAAATGAGTGAATTTCATCATGTTAGATCAACAAATCGAGATTTGGGCTTAAATAGAGAAAGTGCATGGTTAAAGACAAAAAGAGAATAATTAGCCGAAATTTCATTTGAGGTAAGTTAGTGTGATTATAATAATGCAATGTCAAACTTGAATTTTTATGTTTCGATATTACATGAATTGTAAGTACATATGTAATTAATGTGACATTGTATCATACTCTCAATGCCTTGATATTATGTGGAATTTGAATATTTTATGGCTAACATGTGTTATGTGCCTTGATGTTTCATGTAATATATGTTATTTGTTACCATGAAAGCATGAATGATATTTTGGATAAGATACATGTGTAATTGTTTTATGGTATTCATGTGACCAAATTTCATTTGTTGCCATGAAAGTGTAAATGATGTGTTATGAAAGTAAATTACCTTGTGAGCAATTGTGATGCTATTCGATTAGAAATGAAATCCCGTTGAGCCTCGGATATAACGTAGGATACAAAAAGGTTTGCTAAGAGAATTGTAGTCTGAACTCATGAGATGTGTCTGGGTTCATGAGAAAATGATATATGTAACGTGGGTCCGGGTACTGACTCTGTGTACAGACCCGTGAGTAGCTCAATCAACGTATGTTACATAATAGCACTATGGGGTCCAGGCACTGACTTGATAAAAGGCCCGTGAGTAGCTCAGAATGTGAGCATTTCATAGTGTGAGGTAGCATTGGCTACATATGTCGCGCGCTATTGAGTTGGTTCTAGCTGCGTATATGGCACTTACGTGCAAGTTTTTTGATGTATCCAATAGTATTCCAAGTGTTCAACGGGTAGTTTAAGGAATGATTTGATGATGGTCCCATTGAGGTATGTCAATGGTGAGAATAGATAAAACTTATGCTACGAAGTGGAACTGGTATGTATGCAAAACTCATAAGAAATGATTTCGGGTTATGATGCATCTTTGTAACAAAGTAAATAAGTAAGTCATGAGAATGAGAATGATTTGGTGATGACCTTGTGATTATGGGTCCATGCTTATGTTGTATAAATATGTATTTATACCATGATGGTTGAAATGATTGGTGAAGCTGTGATGAGCTTAGTTATCATCATTTTTGTACTAAAACTGTTTTGGACAGCAACTGTAGTCCAACTTTGAAAATCCACCAAATATAAGCTGAATAAAATATGAAATTAAATCTTATTGAGTATAGTTTTTCATAGAAGAAATGGTGTAAGAAAATAAACATCAGATTTTGAGATATTTAAATTATTGTGAGAAAGAGTCAGAATGATTTTGAAATCCCCTGTTCTAATTTGAGAAAATCATTTAAAATTTTAAAAAAATAGTTATGGGTCATAATTTATATTGTTGGAATTATTAATGAGTCTATTTTCAATATAAATAGACAGAAACATCATCCGAGTTATTTATTATTAGGTAATTAATTTTTAGTGAAGAGGGGTCAGAACTATCAGATAGCAAAAAAAAGGTAACTTTAAGGAATAAAATGTACTAATTGGATGAACCAAAAATTCTGAAAATTTTTTGGTAAGAAGATATGTGAGACTAGTTTCAGGTAGAATTAGCAAAACTTAATTTGGATTCCATATCTCCAGATATAAATAATTTAGTAACTATGACTCGAGAAAATAGCTTGACTGGAGCATGGGGAAAAATGCAAATAGGGTTGTATTACCATGAGAAGCAAGTTGATAAGTTGCTTATTATTTTCATACGGTCTTACTAAGCTATAAAACTTACTCCCTTCCTTTCCTTTCCTTTAGTATTTTTAGGTTAGCTCGGGGTTGGAGATCGTCGGAGGCAGCATCACACTATCAAGTCGCTACCTTTGGAAAAAATGAAGTATATATTAGAAATTTTCAAGTGAGTGCCATGTATAGGGATCTAGTTGATTGACATGCATTATTTTGCTTTGGCCAAATGTGCTGGCTTATATTGAGTTATATGCATATGGCCATGAGATGTGGCTCATATTGATTATGGCTTGTAAGCCTAGCTATTCATGTCATGTCTAATGTTTATAATGTGATTATGTTTGTTTGACATGCATGGTTAGTAATATGACATGTGTGTTGGATGTACGCTCTATGACCAACTAAGGTGGTCATAGCCATGTAGTAATTGCACGTTATAAAAACAACATGTTAATGATTGAACATGAGTGCTTGATGGATAAGTTGGTAACCATAGTATAATGGTAAGAGTGGTCGTCAAAATGACAAGTCTAATGAATGTGAAATAAGGAATCAAGGCTTGGTATTGCATGAGTAGGTACATTACTTGTAAGAGGGCACATTAATGTTAAGGATATGTCTTAATAAAGAGTGTCTAATCACTAAAATGATGCCATGATTTGTGATTTTGATGTGCATAAGGTTGTAAGAGATTATGGGTAATAGAAAATAGCCTAAGTATTTGCTACACGGGCTGAGACACGACCGTGTGTCTCAACTGTGTGAGGGACATGACCTGAAGACACGGGCGTGCGGTCCGGCCATGTGGTTCGATGTGTATGCTGACGTCATAAACAGAGATTTACACAGCCTGAGGACACGGGCGTGCCAAAGGCACACGGGTGTGTCCCTATGTCCACATGGGCGTGTGACTCTGTTTCATGGGAAAATTTTCTAAGTTTTCCTGAAACTTCTTAAACTTCTTAGTTTAGTCCCGAATCGTTCCTGATGAATGTTTTGGGTTTCGTAGACCCAATTAAGGGACAACATGCATGTGTTTGAAAGGTTTTGTATTAAAAGGGCTTTTATGGCCCGGTTTTTGCATGAATGTGTATGTTTAAGTCAGGTAATGCCTCGTACCCTGTTCCGGCGTCAGACATGGGTAAGGGGTGTTAAAATTTCCAATTTAGTCCTTAGCATTTTCTAATTTTTCCATGGATGCGTCATTAAAATATCTACTAACTACTCTTCAATGGTCTAATTACCATATAAGGACCTTAAGTTTTGAATTCCATAGCTATTTGATACCTATAACTACTAGAGCCCAACTTTTGCATTATATGCTATTTAGTCCTTTCCCTAGTTGAACACACAATCGGCAAAATTTTCATATCAAAATTTTCATGTGACCTTCCTATCATGATATCAACCATAAAATAAAATAAACTTTTATTTTTGGTTCGAATTTGTGGTCTCGAAACCACTATTCCGATCTCACCAAAAATGGGCTGTCACATACCCCTTGGCTGCTCATTTGAAACACATCTCAAACCTTCTCATCCTTTCACTTCTCTCTCACACTCTCATTTTAAAAACCCTTCCTTGTTCTTCATTTTCCCTCCATTCCCTTGCAGATTTCACCTCTTGAGAAAGAGTCTTTCAACCACCATTGGGAGCATCATTCAAGTGTTCGTGCAAGCCGCGGTTCAAGAAAGACAAGCGGAGAAGGAGAAGCAGAGCAAACTAGTCAAGCCTCGGAGAAACACTGGATTTGATTCATGTTCCTTATCCTTTTAATTTTATTTTTGTTGTTATGAACATGCCTATGAATATTTGTGATGTTGATATGTTTAATTTAATTAATATGGCTTAAATTTAATTCGTGTTAGGTTGATTGCATTTTGTCCACTTAATTTATTAAAATTGTGTTTGTATTGTTATAGGCCTTGGTAAGATGTTTGATTAAGTAAAACCATGACTAAGTTATTCTTGCATTACAATTGTAAGGTAACTAATGAATTAATTAGTTAAACGGATTGAAATTGTAATTAATTGGCACGATACTTAATCCATGCATGTTTAATCATGTAATTTAGATGAAGGTTAAATTAGCAACGGTATCTAACAATACATTAGCCTTGCATAACTTTCAAGATTATTGTGATTAAATTGTTTCAAGGTAGGAATACATTGTTATCTCACGTAATCTTTTTTGTGCTTATGAGATTTAATTAATGGTTTGAATTGGTATAAGGATATGTACAAGAGATTATTTTAATTTCATAAGTATGTATTTGCATTAACACATTTGGTTATCAAAATTTGTTTAATTGGTTGAATTGAGATAGAGATATAGTCAAGAGATAAATGGATTTTGATAGGTGAGTATGTTCATAAGTTATCAAATTACCGATTTGCCATGAATTAAATTCGTAACAACATGAACATGAGTTTAGTAATTCTAAGTTAAGAAATGTAATTAATCTAACACAATTATGTCATCCTGATTAAAATCATCTTTTGAAATCGTGCATTGAAACTTTTATTTCATTTTTATTTATTTTACTTAGTTAAAATCTAGTTTCTAATCACCTCCTCAAATCAAAATATTTTTCTTCATCAAAGTGTTTTTAATTGCATTCATAAACAATTCTTTTCACAGTCCCTGTAGGTACGATAACTCGACATTTACTTGTCACTTTATTACTTTTTACAGTTGTGTACACTTGCTCATTTCTGTCTTTCCAACCAGGAAAACAACTATTTCATATAACTATACACTCTACTACTATCTAGATGAAACAAATAGGTACTGATGTGAGCCTCGCGTAAATTATCTTGTTTTAGGTTTGAATCTTTTGGTACACAAGTTTCAAAAACATAAATTTTCATTATCAACAACATTATATCTGAAAGACTGGTCATTTCTAACAAGTTTTCATTTAACTAGTAACTCCAGATAATATTTTTTGAAATTCTTGAATTCCCCGTAGAAATACCAGTTTAGTTTTCAAGTTCTCTGAAGTAGAATAATTACATTCCATAGTAAATGAGAATTCATAATAGTAGATACTTCTAGATCATGTGTAGGGCAATTCCATTCATATAGCTTAAATTGTTGAGAAGCATAAGCAAACACCTTTCCTTACTACATCAATACACAACCTAGACCGTTAAGTGATGTATCACTAAACACAATAAATTCTTTCTTGGATTTAGGTTGAGTCAACACTGAAGCTTTTGTTAATATATCCTTAAATTTATTGAAACTTTTTTGATTCCTTTCTGTCTCAGCAAAACTCACATTTTTCTGCATTATATTTGTTATCGATAATGTGGTCATCAAGAAGCCTTTAACAAACTATCTATAATTTCCAGCCAGTCTTAAAAAATTGTATACATCTATACATTCTTCGAAGGTTTCCAAATCACATCTAATATGAATACTTTTACCCAATATTACATACCCTAAAAATCTCACTTCTAGAAGTCAAAATTCAATTTTAATGAACTTCACATACAACTGCTTTCTTTGTAAGGTTGATAACACAGTTCTCAAATGTTGATTAGGTTTAATCTCATTCCTCAAGTAAATCAAGACGTCATTAGTATGGGGCAATGAATATCTGTCATTTACAGTAATTTCGTTCAACTGTTTGTAATCAATATAAAATCTCATAGTTTCGTCTTTCTTTTTCACTAATAACATAGACGCACTCCAAGATGGAACACTTTATTGAATAAATCCCCTGCTAATAATTATTGCAAGTATGCTTTCAATTTTTTCAATTCTGTCAGTTCTAATTCAATAACATATTCAACTTTTGTTTCAAGTGACAACCTTGACATTTCTTTTGAGAACATATTAGTGAATTTATTAATCGTTGAAACTTATTTTATCTTTGATCCATGTATTCAGGTATTTAAAATACAAGCTAGATACACTTCACTACCTTTACCGATCAGGTTTCAAGTAGATAACACTAATATGGTATTGGTGGAACTATCAAATCTGTCAACATCCACATTAATTAGTTTAGCTTTTTGATATCATAGTACAATTCACTTCTATTTACAATTTACTACCAGAACATATAAAGTCAACCAATCCTTTACGAGAATAACATCAAGTTCATCAAACGATAATAATATCAGATTGGCAGGAAATCTACAACCTTGAATTCTTAGTAGACAATGTTTTTACATATATCATTAACAAGGACATACAAATCTAATGGGTTTGTTATTCTAACATCATATTTAGTCAACTCTACTGGTATATCCCTTTCAATTTTTAAAGCAGTGCATATGTATGAATGCGTTAATCTAGAATAAATCAAAGCATAACCAGGAACGTGGAAATGAGAAAATGTACTAGTTTTAACATAAAGAGTAGTGGTCTCCTCATGAGCTCGAATAGCATAAGCTTTGGTAAGCTCTCGAACTTTAGATCTGATAGCCATATCTTTAGTCCCAACTTAGTTGGTTTCCATGTTACCACTATTTCCTGGTCGTCTACTTTTTTGAAGTGTGGTTACATACTTCACATTCTATTTCTTACTTCGATCCGTCCAATTCGAAAAATCTCGTTTCCAATGTTCTTTGGAACCAAACCAAATACAATCCCCACTTTTCAATTGGCACTCAACTTAATGAGTTTTTCCACAATGAATACAAACCGGCCTATCCATGTTACGAACACTACCAATGCTGGCTATTGGTGTAGTTTGTGATCTCAAGTTACTTGATTTCAGTTTATCTTTTCTCGAAATCTCTGATAGAGGAGTGAAATAACTATGAACATCTATTGACTTCTTTAGTGGAATAAAAAATGATCTAATCACACTCTATTTACTAAGTCTGATAAATTCCTGTTCATACTTTGCTACAGACATGTTTGTCTGTTTCAACTCTAAAAATTCTCTTTATCTCTTTTCTAGGTATAGTCAGGTGATATATTCCTTTTTGAATTCTAATAGAAAGAAATCCCAATTTATTCGATCTTTAGGAACAACTTCTTCCAAAGTTGTTCACCATTGAAAAGATTCATCTTTCAAAAGTGATATGACACATTTCAGACTGTCTTCAGAAAAACAAACCATTTCATCAAGAACTCGCTAAGTATTTCCCATCTAGTATTCAACTCTAATCGGACCATCATTAGTTTTACCCTTAAATTATTCAGCTCCAAATGAATCTTATCAATTGGAGGTTTGTAAACATTTATCAAAATTTTAAGGATAAAGGGGTGTCATGGAAGGCACAATTAGGGGTGGAGGTGGCGGAGCCACGAGATTAGCTCGGACAAACTCTAAGAACCATTAGTTAATTTTCTTTTGAAAGAACACATTTCGAATTTCACTTTCTGGCCCTTAAAGAATGAGCACACTATGACTAGCTCACTAATTGGAAGTAGGTACATTACAATTTACCTTATTTGAGACTACACGATTAAACTCGACCAACATAACATATTTATAAGAAAATAGAGTTAGATGGGATCATATTGCATTGCGCTATCACAAGTTATTGTAGCATGTATTTCTAGACTCAACACACGCTACATTCCAGTCCTAGAATCGACTACACTATAACTTTGATACCACTAAATGTAACACCCCTCGCCTGGCTCAATCGTCGGACTTGAGCTATGGGGTGCTACTACTGTTACCAAAGCAATCACATACAATAGATAGTACAAAATTTATTTAAACACTAATTTTTTGTCAAAGATCTATGCATAATATGATATATAATCAAAATTGAGTCTCAATCGAGCTTACAAAAGCTCTCAAGTCAACCTAGGACCGAGTAAGGATCAAATTGTAGAGTTTGAAAAGTACGATACTGATGTGACAAAACTTTCTCCATGTCGTGACGTTGCTAAACAGTATGTCACATCACGATGTTGGAGTAACATTTTTGTCATTTTACCACCTATGGTAAAACTTACTCGATTTTTGATCTAAATGTTTACTAACCTTTTTTAGTCAAAATTATGCAAGCCTAAAAATTTTAGCTTAAATTGAGTTCATTTGCTATGTCTAATTCAATTTTTACTATCAGGGGCTAAATTGTAATAAATACCAACTATCAGGACCTATTCCTATTTACAAATTAAGTGTGTTTCTATCGAATTTTACCCATTACGAGAGTAATCCTAAATTTTTACCAAGTTTCCCTATCATCTAGGGCTCTAATTAGACTAATCATTTTTCAAGATTAAATCGTAACTTAAACAAATTATAATACCAATTTAAAAAGAAAAAAAATTCAAACCCCCAAAAACCCACATGGCCGTGTCCCCCAGACCGTGTGTCATTAAATGTCCGTGTTTGTGTCATGAAAAACTTTTTGGCAGATCGCACACGCCTGTGTAGAAATCCCTCACGCCCATGTGGAAATCCCACACGCCCATGTGTGATAGCTCCAGTTTCCACATGTCCGTGTCACTTACCCACACGCCCGTGTGAAAACCACTGTACCTATTTTTGAGAAAAACTCATTTTAAAACCCGATTTTGCATATTTTAATGACCAATCAAACCTAATTTAACTATGATTAATTAACGTATGTATACATACACCTATAATGTGTAGATTTGTATAAGTGTACATAGTCGTTATCAAGTAATAAGTATCAAGTTATCATCTCCACAGGGATTGTATTTGTGTGTAATCACTTAATTGTAAAATTATACTAACAACTTGGTAAATAAAAACACAATATGGTTGAGAAGTGATGATTAAAATTGAATATATTAAACTAAATGCAATGATCCCTAATGTAAATTATCCTAAGTATGCGAACTATATGAATGAAATAGATTTTAGCAAAATTAAACACAATTTGCAACAATTATAACATAAATAAACTAGGACAATTACTTTAATTAAACTTAATTTCTTATCAACATGCTTAATAACATTTAGAAAAACATTCCATAGCAACTCGATCTTTCATGAATTTGGAAACCACATTAGGTCCTTTTGGAATCCTTTACTTAGTAAATACACATTTTACTGATCCTTATTTACTAAGGGTTTCTTAACATTCGTGTGAGGTAATAGGGACATGTTAGGTTTGAAACAGTTTAAGCATACAAATCTAAAAACTATGCAGATAACGGATCTTGGTTAGAATTGTTATGCAACCTGCAATTTAATCGGGGTTAGGATCTAAATTGAGCATGCAAATTTCAATTATGCGTCCACTAGCCGTCGTCTGGTTAGGATCGCTCAGCTAATTCAAGTGCATTTCAATCACGTATGAACGAAATACAGACTTGATTTTAATTGAAAACATGATCGATTGAGGCACAAACATTATAAACATGAATCAAATAAATAAGATTTAATCAAAACAATCATCCTAGCTTAAATAAAATTAAGCTAACATTATTGTAAACAAGAGCAAAGAACACATAGCAAGCATTTTTATATTAAATTAAAGAAAAGAAAGATTAAACCCAAATCAGAGTGGCTGTCACCCATGACTCTGACCGACGAGGCTCCTTCGCTCCTTCGCTTTGCTCCTTTGCTGATGGCAAGGTGGCCGGTCAAGGGCTCTTTAAGAGGCTTAATTGCTAAAATCTCTACAAAGAGATGATGCTAGGCGTGGGAAATGGAAAATGCTAAAGAGAATTGAGAGAGAAGAGAGAATGATGATGGATGAGGGATGAATGATGAGGGATCAAATGAGGTCTTATTTATAGGTGAAGGGAGGAAGGTAGTTTGCTAAAAATAGAGAGGTTTAGTCTTTTCAAGCTTTTTCAATGAGTGGTCGGCCATGCTTGGTGGATTTGAGTTGAATTTTGCTTGATTTTTAAGCAATTTAAATGCCATAACAACTTAGGATAGAGACTCGGTCAAATGTAAATCTTCAGCCAAATCTTTAATTTATTCAACTTTGCAAGGACCTTGTGTAATTAAACCAAAAAGTGGTTTATGTGGACAGCCATGTATAGTCAAATTTGGGTTGACTTGGTCTTCAATTTGGATGGTCTTTTTTGTAATCCAGCAAAGCTATCAGTCCTGTCCAAAATAAATAGATAAATTAAAGGACCAAAGAACAAAATTTATCCAATTTAAATAATTAATTAAAACTCAAATTATTACTGAAATATTTTAAAATGAATTATTAAATATAACTTTATATTTTATTATTTAATTTAATCATGCATGGCCCATTTTATGTCTTAAAAAATAATATGTTTAAATAAATCTAAAATAAGCCATTTTATGCATGAAAACTATATAATAAAGCATAAAATCACATTTTAATAATTTCCATGTCCTAATTTCATATTTTCACATATTTCAATAATTTATTAAACAATTACTTAGTTTTAACAATGAATTTAAGTAAAAAGGTGATAAATTACATAGGAAAAATCCTATATATTTTTCAGTTTACACACCCCAAAACTTAAATCATTGCTCGTCCCGAGTAATGTTTTTGCATACCAAAAGGTCTTGCTAAGGAAAAATTGCTAACTATGTAAGCAATACCAATCTTTGTCCCATAATCATGTATCAATAACTTCATGTTCATAGATCTTCTTTATTTACAAGTAATTCTTATGCAAGCATTTTTAGAATTATATACTAAGCTTCAAAATATGCCAACATGAATCATAGTTTGTATGTATGTCACAACCACAGATAACATTCTTCATTCAACATAATTAATTTTCATAAAATAATTAAAGTTCACTTAAAATATGAACATGTTTAATTTTAGTTAATTTTATAATTAATTTTGATGAATTTTGGTTATTTTCGACAGATTTGCACAAAGGGCGAAAAATGGCTTGGCAGACACTACTAGAAGCACAAAACCGAGAAACAATTTGAAGTATTGAGGCGAACTAAATTTCAGCCTAAGACGGTCCAAAATTATATGTATTAATTCATAATATAATTAATTTTAATTTACATCCAATTTAATTTGAGTTAATAAATTATGATTAATTAATTATGAAAAAGTGGTCCGATTTGAACAAACCGAGTAAATCGAACGGCCAAGAAAAGGACAGCCCAAAACTGTCCAAGTGCTGATCCAATTCAGCTCATTAGCTGATTATTTAAGCTGCAAATAAGCCCTTGACGACTTGTTCAAATTGCAATTAAGCCCCTCTACAATTGGTGGCTTTATAGATTTGCCCTAAGCCATATTTAGCAAAGTTAAAGCCATCAACTTGGCCACATAGATGGCCGGCCAAGGGGTGGCTCTTTGGCTGCTATTTTTAGCAAATTTCAGCTGCCAGATTCAGCTATAAAAACCCCCCTTAGCTAATCATTCAACACAACCCTCATTCACATCTCTTCTCTCATAATTCTCCTCTCCTCTCTCACTTTTTCTCTCAATTTTCCCACTCAAAGTTCCTTGCTCTTTTGCCAATTTATTCCCTTGGAAAAGGGGTGTTGTTCAGCCATTTTGGAGTAGTAATTGAGTGTTCATAGCAGCCTATATCAGTGAGGACAACAAAGCAGGAAGAACAAAGCAACCTAGTTAAGCCATGGAAAAATGTCGGATTTGATTCTTATTTCCTACCTCTTTAATTTTTTTTTGTTTCTGTGATGAACATATCTATGAATATTTATGTTTTTAGAATGGTTAATTTAATCAGCTTAGCTTAAATTTAATTCATGTTGGGTTGATTGCATTTCATCCTCTTAAATTGTTAAAATTGTGTTTATGCTATTATGGGCCTCGGTAAAATGCTTGATTAAGTAAAATCATGACTAAGTTATTCTTGCATTACAATTGTTGGGTAACTAATGAATTAATTATTTAAATGGATTGAAATTGTAATTAATGGACACAGTATTTAATCAGTGCATGTTTATTCTTCTAAGGTAGCTGAAGGTTAAATTAGCATTGTATCTGGTGATATATTTGCCTTGCATAACTTGCAAGATTATTGTGATTAAACTGTTTCAAGGTAGGGATACCTTGTTACCTCACATAGTCTTTCATGTGATTATTAGATTTAATTAATCGTTTGAATTGACATAGGAATATACAAGAGATTAGTTCAATTTAATGAGTATGTACGTGCAATAGCATGCTTGCTTATTAGAATCTTTTTATCGATTGAATTGACATAGGGATATGTTAAGAGATGAATGGATTTGTGTAGGTGAGTATGTTCATAAGTTAGCAAATTACCGAGTTGTCGTGAATTTATTCGTAACAATATAAACATGAGTTTAGTAATTCTAAGATAGGAAATGAAATAAATCTAACACAATTATATCATCTTGATTAAAATCGTATTTTGAAATCGTGCATTTGAGATTTATTTATTTATTTAGTTTAAAATCTTAGTTTTTAATCACCCTCTTCAAGCAAAATATTTTTCCTCACCAAAGTGTTTTAAATAGCATTCATAAATAATTCTTTTCATAGTCCCTGTGGGTACGATAACTCGACATTTACTTGTCACTTTATTACTTGTTACGATTGTGTACACTTGCACATTTTCATCGTTCCACATAATCATCAAATCAATAGGTCTTTTATAAGGTTGTAATGGGGCTCGGTTAAAGGTAGAGATTTTAAGAGATTAGACATTTTGGTTTCAAAATCTTAACCTGTGACAGCCCTAATTTGACCCTAGTCGAAAAGTGGTTTCGGGACCACAAAACTGAGTCATAAAATATAATTAACCGTTATATTCTATCCTTATTATATGTGTAAATTCATGTGTGAAAGTTTCATGCTTTGATTTTGTCATTTGTATGTGAAATTTATTAAATAGGACTTATGTGAGACATTTTTGAAATGTGATAGGTTAATTTTAAAATGGTCTATTAATGCATGATATAAAAAGAATGGACTTGCATGTCAAATTATCCATTTTAATGTAGTGGCCGGCCATGTTGATGTTTAATATAAAATATATGTATTATTTATTAGTTTAATGGCAATTAAATGGCTTTATATTTTATAATATTGATGAATAAAAAAAAAGAGAAAAAGGGGTGATGAAAACAAAGTTTCATCTTTGTTCTTCTTAGCCGAATTGAAAGAAAGAAAAAAGGGGCAAGACATTCGGTCATTTTAAGCTTGAGGAAGGTTAGTAAATTATGTTAGTTTTTGAAATTTTAGCTTGTTTTAAGTTAATTATCAAGTTTCTTACTTAGCCCATGTCAAAACTTTGAATTTTGGGTGATGAATTGAGCATTCGGTTATGGTTGATAAGGAAGTGGTTGGATTATTGCCTTTATGTTTGATGAAGAATTGTTGAAGAGAGAAGTTTGAACTAGTTAAAAATTTAAATTGCTAGTACTTATATGTGTAATAGCCGAACATGGACTTGCTTAATGACTTGAACAAATGTTTTGTATTTAAATGCTAAAATGTGAGCAAATGCCGTTTGGGTGATTTGAAATGAATAAATTAGATGTTTGAATATCTAAAGGTTCTGCATTGTATATGAATTTTAAGGGTATGATTTTGAATAATGTAAGTAATGGAATGTGAGTAATGTTATGCATAGGTGAAATTATTATGTTCGGCTTTGATAGTATATATATAAGTATAATTAATCCATTTTGATAATATCGTTTAAAGTGATAAGTAAAAATATTATGATGGCTTGAGTTTAATAACATTCGGCTAAGGACTATAAGTGCTAGCTAATTCGGTATAAGTGTATAGGTGTTAATTACCTTGTATTTGAGGTTTTGAAGAATAGGTAGTGGTTAATTAAAGTGATGAAGGTTAAATTTTGAGTTTGGTTAAGTTTGGGCATACGGCATTACTTATAACATTGGATATGAGTGTATGAAAGGTTAGAATTTCTTTTAAGTGAATTATGACTTCGATTTGAGCAAGATAGAATCGGCCATAAGCATGATTAAATGGTTTGGTCATTGTTTTGGCATAGGTGAAACCTATATGAATTTGCTACATTCGGTCATAAAAATGGAATTGAATATGAAGGTTAAGTTTGAGTAGTTAGGGCTGAATGGGTTATATATTAATCATAAATGGATTGTATGCATATGAGTGTGTATGTATTTGTGTGTACGGCATTGATGATAACTGGCAATTGGTAATGAGGTAAATGTTTAATAAGTTGACATTCAGAGTTAGCTATATGTCTTGGAGCTATAATGTAATTTGAAAAATAAATAAAAGTATATGATATTAAGCATGCATTATATATATATATATATGCATGTGTATACGTGGTTGTGCATAAATATGAGTAAATGATTAAATTGTGATAGTCATATATAGGTATGTATATATATATATGCCTTATGTATGTACCATGTGCTTATAGAGACATTCGGATATATGGTTGAATTCATGTATAAGGAAGTATGATAAGTTATGTGAATCTTTGTTTGTGTATGCGAATTAGATATAGATTAAATAAGCATGAAATCGAGTCATGGAATATTTTATAAAATATAATATGTATTGAGGTTATATATGATTGTCAAATGTGATTACTAAGAAATAAAGTTGAGTAAGTAATTAAACAAATTTATTTGTTTTAATTAAGCTCAAGAGCAAAGAGGATCAAAATCAGATAAGGGAAAAGAGAAAGCAATCGAGTAGCCTTTCCGCAACCATTCAAGTATATCCGAGGTAGGTTTTGAGTAGTCACCTTTAGTATATAATTGATGACTACCTTGATATGTGTATATTAGATGAATTGTGACCTTTTGGTTTTACTTGAATTAAGTTGTGTGATAAATAACTTATGTATATGACTTATAGTCAAATGGTCACTATGGGTTAAGTTTGAATGGTGAAAGGGATATGTAAGATTTATGTACGACTTTTGAATCGAAATGTAAATGATGGTGTTCATATGGAGCTTATTTCCGAATGTAGCAAATGACTACTAATGTGATATGTTGAATGAGATGTGTTAATATATGATTAAATATGCATGATATTTGATGTAAATATTCGGGCTTAAAGACCCGCAGGCTAAATGCTGAAATTATATCCGGGCTTAAAGACCCGCAGGCTAAATGCTGGAATTATATCCGGACTTAAGGTCCGCAGGCTATGTGCTAGAATTATATCTGGACTTAAGGTCCGCAGGCTACGTGCTAGAAATATATTCGGGCTAAAGTCCCGCAGGCTTCGAGCTGGTATTATACCGGGTATAAATTCCCGCAGGCTTGTGCTAGAAATTTGTTTCAAGTTCTAAGACTTGACAGGCTTGATGCCAGTAAGTTAAGTAAGATTACGACATTGAATATCCGCGGTAATCCATCGTCGAGTAAGTACTATATATTTAAGATGTTAAGGTACGTATTACTTACTCATCGGTGAATTGATCTCGAAATGAATCATTAGCATCAAAGAAGAATATATATGTATATATGTATGATTGATACTTATAATTGTGAATATGAGATTATTTGATTTAAATGCATCGTATGAACTTTAACTAGAAGAAATCTATGTATATGTTATGTGTATTTAACCACGAAGTAATTTGAATTGAGAATAAGTTGATTAAATCAATATTTCGATTTCTAATAGGTCTTTAATTGTTTGTAATGCTTAAAACTTATTAAGTTTCAAAAGCTTACTCTGTTCCTTATTTCTCTGTTTTATAGATTGTTGATTTTGGCCACCGTCTCGGGGATCGTCAGCAGTCCATCATACTATCGATCTTTTTGGTACAGTTATAATTTAGTCTCGACATGGCATGTATAGGCTAGGCTGATGATAACTATGTTTTGTATCTGTAAATATTTTGGCTATATGAAAATGGCGTATAACTTAAATATCAATATGTATTCAGCTCGATCTCTATTTATGTTTATTGACAATGTGAATGAGATAATTAAATGTTTAGCTCGGTAATACCTCTTAGCCTTAATCCGGCGATCGAATTCGGGTTAGGGGTGTTACATTACCTGTAACTTTGTCTTGGATTTCTCGAAATACAACCTTTTCTTTAAGTGAACCTTTGGAACACCCCAAAACTTATTTTGAACTCAAGCTCATACATTTTCTTTTTAGAGACTGAGCAAACTTTTCTTCACTCTTCCTTCATCTCATTATATATAATTTAGGCATGAGCACATACATCTTTTTGAAAATTTCCTCAAATGTTGATTACCAATACAACTTCAGTTAAGATGGGTGCACAAAATTAGGATAACTTAAAATGATGGTAATGTGGCTTATAATGTAGGTTCATTGCAATAAACAGGTCTTGAAGCTCAAAATTATAGTTTCAAGGGTCTAATATCATAGGGTTGGCTTGAAGAGGCTCAAACGATCCAAAGAAATAGTGCCTATATCATTTTGAGATTTTTATGTCCCCTAGGATTTCACCTCAAGAAAGTTACTTAGTCAATTCTAAAGATATAAACCTTCATGCATGTCTAATCTCGAAAGAAACTAAGTTTTCATGGCAAACATTACTAAGGCTAAAATCATACAAGCATTCCATTCTTCATGATAACATACTTTCACTCAAATAAAATCATCATTCATACTTGCATACAAACTTACTCATTAACAAAAAATGTCTCTAAACGTTCATTTATTAAAACGTACTTACGAAAGAAATGATTGAAACATACTTGAAAAATTTTAAAAATTTGAGCAATTTATTTGCCTTACCCCCCTTTAAAAAGAACCAATGTCCTCATTGCAAGAACAAAGTAATGAATGAAAACTAAACACCAGATAGGGTTGTAAAGAAAGAGAGGTAAGTCATTAAGATTGCTTAAATACCAAGTCTTTCCTAATAACCCAATCCTAGACATGTTCATTCCCATTACCACTTACTTAGTCTCTTTCTAAAGAAGTGTTAAGTTTGTTCATGCTTGTTATGCTTTATTCTGTAGAAATTAAATCCTAATTACAAAAGAAAAAAAAATCCTAAAGACCTAAAAATGATTAAATAAATAATAATACAAGAATCCACCCTCTTATTTTTCTAACTCATTCCCCTTGTCTTCTTTAGCTCCACCTCCGCTTGTATAGTCAGTATCTTCCGTCTATTTCTCAAAGATATCATCTGGAAACTCAAGAACAAAAGTATTAGAGATATTCTTAAAAGAATTTTGAATTGAGTCATCTCTAATTTTTGCATATTTCCAGTATGTTTGTTGTTGATTGTGCATGAACTTGCACATATCCATCATAATTGACAAATTTGATTTCTTTGAAACACTTCCAGAAGTCAGCATTGGAGTTGTAGACTCAGGTTCAACACTTAGCTTGTCTGTTTCTTTTTCTGGCTCAACCTCTGGTTCAGGGGTTGCAGATCCTTCAACTGGTTTAGGACTGTTCGGTTCCTTGACAGATTCTTTTTCTTCAGTGTCTGTAACTAAATTAGTTTTAGTTTCAGTTTCCTTTGTTGACTTCTCAGTATCTGACTCAGTTGGCTCTTCTTGCTCGCCTTGATTCAGCTCATGCACCTTCTCTACTAACCTTTCAAGATCATGATTTGTAATGCACCCTTGAACATATTGCCCCTTCAAATTTGCTTGTGTTTTAACATGGGCCCTTAAGCAAAGTGAAGTGATTAGTGGTTGAAAATAAACACTTCCTGTCTTCTTTTCAGCACAATCATGAATTCCTTGAGAATAATTTTCCCAACATTAATAGACTTTTCTGTCAATATTGTAAATAACAAGAGCATCCGTTCCATCAAGATGGTGGAACTATGTGAGATAGGCATAAAACTGTAGCGAACGAAATAAAAACATACCTTTGCTACCAGTTTTAAGTATTCCCTTCGGCAAGAATGGATCTCATACTTTCTTATAATCCATTGGGATCCCGGATTTGTCATAAAATTAAGAACTTCTTAAAGAAAATCCCAATTGATATTGTTCATCATAGGGTAGTACTCATCTTCTTCAACATCAAGTAAGTTAAACAAATCATTGATGCACTTAGAAGTAAGAGGTACTTTTTTCTTTCGAACAATGACCTCAGTAGCATCTTGCATAGTCAAACTAGCATAGAATTCTCGAACTAGTTCATCATCAGGAAGTGAACAAGCATCAAAAAATCGTTCCCACTTGAGAGCATTGGTTTTCTTTCTAATCGGTATAGAAACAACCATCAAATCATGACTCTTCAAGTTAAAACCTTTTTTTGGCATCATAGGTTGATGCTTGAAGGTTGAATCAAATCTCTCTTTCAGTTCTTCATCGATCAAAATCAGGTTTTTAGTAGTAGTCTTTGAAGATCTGGTTCTTTTGCGAGACATGGTATCTTTTCTTGAGAATTTGGCAAAGTTTCTGCACAAGGGGGAAAATAATGACCTTCCCCATAGTACATACAAGAAACTACTTCAAACGGACTTGGTGGCTGAGCTACAAAATTATTAGCACTATTAGCAATAAACTGTTTTAACATAGAAGAAATAGACGATACCTGAGCTGATAACGAAGTGAGGGTGTCAACTTCATGAACTCTAGCTACACGTCTTCTTGAAGTTGTTTGATTTGTTGGCCATTGATAGTTATTACTTGCGATCGTCTCAATGATCTCATAAGCCTTATAACAAGACTTAGACAAAATTGCACCATTCACAGAAGCATCTACCATCAATCTTGTATGTGCATTGAGACCATTATAGAATGTCTCCAACTGGATACAATGATGAATCCCATGATAAAGACACTTATGAAGTAACTCCTTGAATTGCTTCCAAGCCTTATACAAAGACTCGTCATCCAATTGTTGGAAAGTTGTGATCTCGCTCCTCAACTTAGTATTTTTTCTAGGCGGGAAATACTTAACAAAAAATCTCTCTGCTAATTCTTGCCATGTAGATATAGAACTTGGTGGCAATGAATTGAGCCATGCTCGTGCTCAATCTCACAACGAGTATGGAAACAACTTCAACCTCTGTGCGTTTTCAGTCACACCGGCTATCTTGAATGAATCACTCACCTCCATAAACAATCGAAGGTGGAGATGTGGATCTTCCGTGGTTATACCACTGAATTGGACCAGTATTGGGAGCATTTGAAACATCACTAGTTTCAATTCAAATTGGGTTGCCTCAATATCTGGCCTTCTAATTCCTAGATTTAACTCACTGAAAAGTGGCACACCATGTTGTCTGATGCATCGATCCCTATCATCGGCAATGAGGATGGGGTTTCGTACACGATCAGCTTCATTACCTTGGTCTTGATTTTTATTTCCAAGGTCCATCTCGACTTGTCTTAGAGCTGTTCATTCATGTTTACTTTGTTTGAAAGTTCGCTCAATTTTAGGGTCTGTAGGGAGTAAATCGATAATTTGATCTATGCTCATAAACACCTGAAAAGAAAATCACAACATTAAAAAGAATAAGTTAGTAATGTTAGAAATAAACCAAATTGGAAGTAAATAATTTCACAAAAAAAAAGACTATGGCAACAGTTAACAATCCCCAGCAATGGAGCCAAAAACTTGTAATGCGTAGGTTTGTGCAAGTGTAAACAGTCGTTATCAAGTAATAAGTAAGTATCGAGTTATCATCTCCACAGGGATTGTATTTGTGTTTAATCACTTAATTGTAACTAACAACTTGGTAAATAAAAACACAATATGGTTGAGAAGTGAAAATTGAATATATTAAGCTAAATGCAATGATCCTTAATGCAAATTATCCTAAGTATGCAAACTAGATGAATGAAATAGATTTTAGCATAATTAAACACAATTTGCAACAATTATAACATAAATAAACTAGGATAATTACTTTAATTAAACTCAATTTATTATCAACATGCTTAATAACATTCGAAAAAACATTCCATGGCAACTCGATCTTTCATGAGTTTGGAAACCACATTAGATCCTTTCGGAATCCTTTATTTAGTAAATACGCATTTTACTCATCCTTATTTACTAAGGGTTTCTTAGCTTTCGTGTGAGGTAACAGGGATGTGTTAGGTTTGAAACGGTTTAATCACACAAATCTAAAAACCATGCAGATGATAAAGCTTGGTTAGAGTTGTTATTCAACCTGCAATTTAATCGGGTTAGGATCTAAATTGAGCGTGCACATTTCAATTATGCGTCCACTAGCCATCGTCTGGTTAGGATCGCTCAACTTGTAACAGCCCGATTTTGGGGCTAGTTAGAATAGTGGTTTCAGAACCACTAACCCGAGATTGAATAAATTATTTTTAATATCATTTTATGTATTTTAGCATGATTAGATAAGTACATGAAAATTTTGGTGAATTAATTTTAGCGATTGCTTGCTTAATTGCGAAAAAGGACTAAATCGCATAAAGTGCAAAAGTCTTAAATTATTAGCTAAAGGTGTTAAATTGCCATGGAACTTAAATTTGAGGTCTTTAAAGGGCAAATAGACCCTAGGAAGAGTGCTAGTTGGCCATAGGAGACAAAAGAAAGAGAAATGGTCAAAATTGGGTGGGTTTGTGACCAATTTTGACTAAAATAAAAATAAAATAAGGAGAAAAAGATATCATCTTTTTCTCTTCTTCCTCATCACTAAAAAATGCATCCATTAGAGGGTTTTTGAGCTTCAAATTTTCAGCCACTTATTCTCTCTACAAGTAAGTGATTTTAATGAGTTTTCTTGATGATTTTTACATTTTTGGACCCCTTGAAACAAGAGCTTTCAAATGAAGGGACTATTTTGCAAAATGAACAAAAGTCTAGGGTTTTTCCATGAGAGAATTTAGGTTGTTTTTTGAACTTTTATGGAAGAATATGAGTCTTAGATGAGTAAGAAACAACTTTTATGAAAGGATTTTTCATGAAAACCCTAATAGGGACTACTTTGCATAAGTTGTAAAATAGATGATAAATGGGTGAAATAGTGGAAATTTTGGATTGCTATAAGAGTAAAAAGGGTTCGACTAGGCTTATAATATGAAGAAATTTGATAAAAATTGATTTTCGAGTATAGGGGTAAAATGGTCATTTTGTGAAAGTTTAGGGGCAAAATGACTATTTTGCCCAATTATGAAATTTTAAGTGTCTAAATCAATGTGCTGATGAAATAGATGAATTTTATTAATTTAGATCAAGAGAAGTGTGATTCGATCTTGATCGAGGTAAGAACAAAGTTTACGAGGATTAAGCTCGTCTTCATCATTTTGTATCGAGGTAAGTACATATGTAAACAATGCGTTAATGAAGCTTATTTTAAAATACTTTGATAATATACATGCGTAATTGGCTTGTTTTTGTTATGTATCTAAAGTCTATTTGTTGCCATGAAAGTATAAATGACATGTTATGTGAGTAAAGTACATTATGAGCAAGTACGATGCTATTAAGTTAGTTATGAAATTCCTTTGGACCTTAGATGTAGCATAGGATACAAAGGGGTATGCTATAAAAACTATGTGGTCTGAACTCATGAGTCGAGTCTGAGTTCATGAGATCAATGTTACATGTAACATGGGTCCGAGTATTGACTTTGTGTACAGATCCGTGAGTGGCTCAACGAGCGAATGTTACATGGTAGCTATGGGGTCCGGGTCCTGACTTGATAAAAAGGCCCATAAGTAGCTCAAATGTGAGTGTTTCATAGCATGAGGTAGCTCTGACTACTTATATGGAATTTAGATGCAAACTCCCCACGTATCCATACGTATTCTAAGAGTTCAATAGGTAACTCAAAGGTTTAGTTAGTGAAAACTTTGATGAGGAATGTATATTGAACTCATGGATAGGACCTGGGTAAGGGACGAGATGCATCAAGTATACCTGACTCAAAGGAAGAGTAAGATAGAGATGTTAAGTGATTTATATCTTTTATGCATGATAAATTACCATGTGACGAATGTGATTTTCTTTTAATTACACTTTATTTGCATATATGTACTTACTCAGCTTCCATTCTTACCCTCCTTTCTTTCCTTTCCTTATAGTGCCGCTAAGTTAGCATCGGGGATCCAGTGACGCCCAAAAGCTTTGATCACACTATCACTTAAGGCCTTGCTATAGCTAGTTTAATTATTTTGTTTTCTAGCATGTATAGGGACTCGAGTCTTTTGTTTAGTGTTTTGTTAGTTAGCCATAATGTATTGGCTCATATGATAAATATGATACTCATTTTGTATAGGCCATGAATGTTGGCTAACACTAATTATTAGTCAATGCAATGATGCAAATTTCTAATGTTTGTGGCTATTTTGGTTATGTATGTTATGCTTGTATTGGTATTGGTTGATCTTGTGTAGATAGGTGTATGTAAGGGTGGCAAAGAGGCTTGGTAAATAGCCCTATTTTGTCCATACGGGTAGACACATAGGCGTGTGTCTAGGCTGTGTGTGACACACGGTCAACCCCATGGCGTGTTGTTTGGCCGTATGTTCCCTGCACGTAAAATTTACAAGTCGGATTGCATGGTAGTAAACACATGAGCAGTGACAGGGCCATGCGTCTTAGCCATGTGAAGGGCATGGCGTAGAACACGGACGTGTGCCTTAGCCGTGTGGCCCTTAAGAGTTGCTGACGTCAAAAACAGAATGTCCAAGTTTTTGCATACAGGCTAAGACACGGGAGTGTCCATGGACCGTCATGGCCATGTGAAGGACACTGTCCACGGACACGGGCGTGTGTCAGGCTGTGTGAAAACCCTTGTAGGTGTGCATTTAGAATTAATTCCACGCGGGTAAAGGACACGGACGTGTCCCTATATTACTTAGGCCGTGTGAGACACACGGGCCAATAGCACGACCATGTTGAAATGTTACATGGGCGTGTTGCCCCTCCCACATGGGCATGTCCCCTGTGTTCAGTGTTATTTTCAGAGTTCGTTAAAGGACCCGGATTGATTCCGAACGGGTTTCAATAGATGTACAAGTTAGGTAATACCTCATATTCCGTCCCGGTGTAGGGCACGAGTGTGGGGTGTTACACAGCTAATTCAGGTGCATTTCAATCACGTATGAACAAAATATAAACTTGATTTTAATTGTAAACATGATCGATTGAGGCACAAAAATTATAAGCATGAATCAAATAAATATTATTTAATCAAAGCAATCATCCTAGCTTAAATAAAATTAAGCTAACATTGTTGTATACAAGAACAAGAACACATAGCAAACATTTTTTGATTAAATTAAAGAAAAGAAAGCTTAAACCCAAATCAGAGTGGTTGCCAACCAAGACTCTGACCGACGAGGCTCATTCGCTCCTTCGCTTTGCTCCTTTGCTGATGGCTCTCCAAGGTGGTCGACCAAGGGCTCTTTAAGAGGCTTAATTGGTAAAATCTCTATGAAGAGATGATGCTAGGTGTGGGAAATGGAAAATGTTAAAGAGAATTGAGAGAGAAGAGAGAATGATGATGGATAAGGGATAAATGATGAGGGATCAAATGAGGCCTTATTTATAGGTGAAGAGAGGAGGGTAGTTTGCTAAAAATAGAGAGGTTTAGTCTCTTCAAGCTATTCCAATGAGTGGCCAACCATACTTGGTGGATTTGAGTTGAATTTTTCTTGATTTTTAAGCAATTTAAATGCCATAACAACTTAGGACAGAGACTCGGTCAAATGTAAATCTTCTGGCAAATCTTTAATTTCTTCAACATTGCAAGAACCTTGTGTAATTAAACCAAAAAGTGGTTTATGTGGCAGCCATGTGTAGCCAAATTTGAGTTGACTTGGTCTTCAATTTGGACAATTTTTTTGTAATCTAGCAAAGCTATCAGACCTGTCCAAAATAAATAGATAAATTAAAGGACTAAAGAACAAAATTTATCCAATTTAAATAAATAATTAAAACCCAAATTATTAATGAAATATTTTAAAATGAATTATTAAATATAACTTTATATTTTATTATTTAATTTAATCATGCATGGCCCATTTTATGTCTTAAAAATATAATATGTTCAAATAAATCTAAAGTAAGCCATTTTATGCATGAAAACTATATAATAAAGCATAAAATCACATTTTAATAATTTCTGTGTCCTAATTTCATATTTTCACATATTTCATTAATTTATTAAGCAATTACTTAGTTTAAACAATGAATTTAAGTAAAAAGGTGATAAATTACATAAGAAAAATCATATATGTTTTTCAGTTTACAACACCTTCAATTGAATCTATGGACATTAATTGTAACGCCCCGAATTTTAGGCCTAGAAGTATTAGGTTTTGAGCAGGGGTACAGTTTGGAGGTTGCACATAATTATTTTATTGTACAAGGAAGTGACACAATTGAGTGTTTGGCTTAGTGGTTGTGTGCTCTGGAAGTGTCTAGGAAGTCATGGTGCCCTAGCTTCCACAAAATTTTTTCCTTTTTAAGGATAATACCCCTATCGTTGGCTAGTAGGGTTATAAATAAAATTTGGTAAAGTATGACATAAAAGCCTGCTGGTCTAGTGGATAGTGCCGAGTGGAGTGTGCTAGTGGTCTGAGGTTCGAATCCCTGCTTGTGCAAATGGAGGTTATTTTTGCTGCTGGCCATGGGAGGAAGTTGTGTTTGACCGAAACACCAAGAGTTTGAATAAGTTTGAATAAGTTTTTTGGTAGCCAAATTTGAGGAGAGATTTTTGGGGGATTTCGATTGTTTGAATTTGTGGACAGGAGGAAATTTAGAAGAAAATCAAGGGGATGGGAAGTGGAGAGAGTGTTGGAGCTGAATTGGGAATGTAGGCACTTGTGAGTTCGGTTTTGGGGAGTTTAGAGATTGGTTTTAATGTTTTGCTCATCAATTCATTTTTGGCTCCATTTTAATTTTATTTTCTATTCTTTTCTATCGTTGGAGAATATCGAGTGCGAGAGTTACTGGCCGTGTGTTGGTTCGTTTCAGATTAGCGTTTGGAGGTCACTTGCCTTTCTTTTCATCGTTCTTTCTCCTACCCTCCTTTTGGCCAAATGTCTTCTATCTCCTCCTCTCAATATTTCTTTTCCTTTCACCTTGTTCTTAGGCCGAAGACCTCATCTTTTCTCTTTATCTCTCTTGTTTCGATTTTTGGGTAAGTGCTCTTAATTTCTCTTTTCCTTATTTCTTGCTTCCGGCTTTCTTCTCTTTTCACTATATAAGGTTAGCCGAACTTTCTATTGCGGAGATAAGTGTAGTTGCTTGTTCTCCTTATTTTCTGTCAATAGATTTCCCCTCTAACATTTTCTATTCTCTATCGGTTGTTGTCAGGGGTGATTGCACCATCTTGTGCCTCGGTTTAGGGTGTACTTTGTGTAGGCCAATTTCTGCTACCCTTTACTCTTAGTTCTACATTTCATTAAGTTGCGTACTGGGTTCAAGTTGTTTACGTTTAGGGTTCTAGTTAACAAAATAGGTTTTAATGCAGATCTTTGCCAAGGATCTTAATCTTGGTCAGCGAGATAAGTGGGCTAAAATGCTTTTGTCAATCAAGGCAGGTAATAATCACTGTGTTGGGATTAGGTGTTATTAAGAGAGTGTTTAACCCTAGTGTTTAAAAGACTGATTGTATGTCATGTATGAATTTAGGCTGTGGTGCTTGTGGACTTTTAGCACTCTTCGCGAACAGGTGTGTAACCACATTGTTCTAATCGTAAACTGGCAAAAGTCGAAAAGTGTGACTTTTGGCGCTACACGAGCGTGCGCTCACTCGTATAGTAATCCAAATGCATAAACATAGGCTTATGAGCGTTGAGGCCATCCATGAGCGATTTCATGGGCTTGGGCCGTTTTAGGCCATGTAGGGCCGTGTGGGCCCTACACGAATATGTGGAGATTATTGGGCCAGGTTGTGTGGTATGCACGACCAAGGCCGTTTTGGGCTTATTGGGCCACACGGGTGTGTGGGCCCACATGGGCCATGTTATTGGCTTTGGGCCTATTTTCACCGTGGACCCACTGTTGGGTCGGTAAGTACACCTAGACCCTTAAATTGGTAAGATGACTGTTTTGCCCTTATGTGCTAAACTGACTGTAATACCCCCATAGGGCAAAATGATCGAAATACCCTTGTAGGGTAAAATGACTGTAATACCCCTATAAGGTAAAATGATTGATTTGCCTACTGTGTGTATGAACTTATTTGAGCATGCCACGTTATATGTATGTTGCATCCATGTAAGATATTATGATATGATGCATGACATGTTGCACGGGGTTGGGATTGTTATTTTTGGAGGAAGCGCATTGTACTGATATGGTCGGACAGGTCACCCAAGACGACTGTGGACCTAAGGTTGCACGGGTCGCCCAAGACGACTGTGGACCTACTACTTAGTGTGTAGTTATGGGTGGGTTGATTTTATCCCTACATGGTGTGTAGGGTTGGTATGGAGATGGTGTGTAGAGTCTGGATTGGGTAAGATTTTTTGATTGCATACTCTATTGTTTCTGTAATGGGCTTAGGCCCCACTGATACTGTTACTGGAGTGGGCTCAGACCCACATTGTTTTTTATTCTGAAAGGGGCTAAGGCCCTAACTGAAACTGAAAGGGCTTAGGTCCAAATTGTGTTTGCTCTGATTGTTGCTAATATGGGATTACACATTGAGTTTTCGTAAACTCACCCATCTGTTTTAACTATACAAGTAATCCCCAGTCTTAGGCAGATCGGTGCTGCGAGAGACTCAAAGGTGGCCACATAACCGCTCTTGCTTTCTTATTGGATTTTTAATTTATAAGTAGTTTTAATTGGGTATTTTTATGTAATAAGGCCTCTATAATTTCTAAATTTGGGGTTTTATTTATTTTGATTTATATCTGCTAGTAGTAGGATGCAGGTTTTCGAAAGGTATGCATGGTTTTCCAAAATACCACAAATACACAAAACCGTTTCAAGAGCTTTCGCGATAAACGAGATTTTGAAATTAATAACGTTTTAGAGTAAATACTTTTGATAGTGACGCAAGTTTTAAAACTATTTTCTAGATCACACAAAGAGCTAAATAAACATTGAGCTTTTCAAACGATATCATGTTTTATGAAAAACACTTCAATGTGACATCGCCAGATTCGGCCATAACGTCTAGACCGAGTTTGGGGTGTTACATTAATTAAGCCTTAATTAAATAGAATTAGACAATCAATTTCATGCATAATAAACATCGAATAAATCAAACAGGTGGTGTACCTTAATCACTAGTAAACCACTCCATGGAAGCTTCAATTAAACAATCGTTAGTATAAATTTCATGCTTAACACACTATGTTATCAATCACCGTGTTATCAAGAAATAATACACCATAAATCATTCAATAATTAAACTCAAACATGCCTCAAATTTAATATAAAACCATCCAAAATAAATGTCCAATGTCCATTTACAACCAAAATCAAACTAATTCCTGGGAGTTCTACAATGCCCTGCTGTAGTCTCTAAAATGCGTAATGAAGTCTCTACTAAGCCTAGATCTCTTGGAACTCTCTTGCTCAACCCCTCAACTCCTTAATCCCAACAATTATCTTCACGAATGTGAGAGTGTGAACTTTAAAAGCTCAGTTAATGTTAATAAAAACAAAAAGTAAATTAACATCCAATTTATGTTTAATTCATAACCAATCATTCACTAATTGTCAGCCAAAAATATTAAAGATATAAATTTAATTTCTATAAGCATTTTCCATATAAAAAATCAATTATTCATGGCTTTCAATCATCCATTGATATAGAAAAAATCACACATAAATATATTGACATTCATTTCTCATGGCTTAATTGAATGATCATACATCGGATAACGGATCTCTGAACTCCCACAAATATCAAATACAGTCCATCGAGTTGAGCGGGTCGAAGCACGCACTCCCTTATAGCGCCTCAAATAACCCATTGAGTGGAGACCCATGCTCAACACTCCCTTATCTACTTCAAACAAATCAGTCCACCTAGAGCCATATGTTCACAATGTCACCAATAAAGGTGAGTACCCACAAATCCTATGGTATGCCAACTAAATCCAATGGATCCACCATTCATGTTGTCAATATATTCAATCAAACATAGCATACAAATCAATCATTAGTTTGCTTAATTTAATGTGACAAGATGCTTATGTGTAACATGTAACATAACATTTAATATCCAATTAAATCAAGAAATTCATTAATCAATTTCCCATATTCAGTTACCAATTGAAACATCAACATATCATGATCAAAAATTTCAGTACACATGCTTAAAATCATCCTTGAAATTAATCTAATTAAATAGCATAACACCACCAGGAAACTCACTTACCATTTTTTTAATACAAATTCAATTTTTGCTCGATTAATACGAATATTGCAAAATCAATAATTTATCCATAATTATTTTAGTCATTAATTAGGGTACTAATTAAACATAATTGAGGGTTAATTTACCAAATTGCCCTTAGAAACACTCACTACACAATTTTATTCTATCACAACAAATGATCAACTAGGCAATTTCGAGCTTTAATTCTGGTTATCTCGATCCTCTTCAAGATTTAGAGCTTCAACGGAGGTACAATAGACATTACCACCTTTCCAAAGCTATATTAAACACAATTTTTAATTAACTATGCTAATAGAAATTCACTCACAAAGATACCTTACCGAATTTGTAACATCAAGTCAAAAACTCGATTCCTCACAAAATCGATCTCCCCAGCCCTCCTAATCACTTCCAAACATCAATACTAAACCAAATACACATAAACTAAACATCAATTTCATATTTAAATTAATTTCACAAAAATCCAAGAAATTAATTCAAGAAGATGATGAAATTCATATTTGCTCAAATTACCTCACAAATCATGTTTAATCTTGACAAATAAAACCAAAAACCTTTTAATAGATCCATTTTTAGTTGGAACATCCATTGATTTGTAGATTTCCTCTCAAAATTCAAGATCTACCATTAAAGCACCTTAAGCTTTTAAAGAACATGAAATTGATAAAAAAATCCTTTAATTGACTCCCAAATCATGTAAAAATGTTTCTAATCTCCATAAAAACAAGTCTAGGATTGAAGTGTAACAGCCGATTTTGGGCGTAGTTGAAATAGTGCTTTCAAGACCACAAAGTAAAAGTTGAGAAAATTATTTTATTATTATTTAGATCCATAGCATGTTTATAGTAGTGTATGAAAAATTTGGTGAGTTAATTTTGACGTTTGTAAGCCTAATTGCGAAAAAGGACTAAATCGCATAAAGTGCAAAAATCTTGAATTGATAGCTAAGGGTGTTAAATTGTTATGAACCTTATTTTAGGGGTCTTTAAAGGGAAAAAAGACCCTTAAATCTTAGATGGCTAGCCATGGGAGATAAAAATATTGAAAAGTCAACATTAGGTAATTTGATGACATAATATGTAATATAATAATGCCCTAAGCCTAGCTATCATCTTTTTCTTTCATTCTTTCTTCATTACCACCAATTTTTTAGCCATTGTTAGGGGTTTTGAGCTTCAAAAATTTTAGCAAATCATTCCTTTTGCAAGTAAGTGATTTACATACTTTTTGTTGATGATTTTTACATTTTTGAGACCCTTGAAGCATAAACATTCAAATAAGGGGACTATTTTGCAAAATGATTAATAGTTTAGAGGTTTTACATGAAAGGATTTGTAATTTTTGATGATTTTTTATGGAATAAAATGAGTCTTGGGTGTGTTATAAACAACTTTTGTGAAAGGGGGAAAGCCAAGCAAATCGACTAAATCGATTGGTCGCCACATTTTGTAATCTGAGGTAAGTTGTATGTAAATAATACAACTACATTGCTAATGTGTGTGTTGAATTGTGTTTGAATTAATATATCATGAATTGCTTGATTGTGGAATTGAGAAAGTATGATGCTAATAGAGATAGTAGAGTTCCCATTTGAACCTAGAAAATAAAACAGATATTCATGCCATGACATATGGGTTGTTGTGGGCTAGTATAAGACATGTTTGGGACATGCATCGGCCACATTATGAGAGCTAGGGTAAGACCATGTCTGGGACATGGCATTGGCATCGAGACGAGTGCTAGTGTAAGACATGTCTAGGATATGGATCGGCCTCGAGATGTAAGCCAGGGTAAGACATGTCTGAGACATGCATCGGCTACGAGATGATAGTTAGTGTAAGACCATGTCTGGGACATGGTATCGACTTGAGATATGAGCCAGTGTAAGACCATGTCTGGGAATGGCATCGGTACCTTACCCACATTTGAGGCTTAATGAATATCTGGTAGTGTTCTGAATGGTTCAACGATGAGTGTTAGATTTTAAGTTAAAGAGGAAAGTATAACTGTGTTGTGAGTGGTACAGGTACCTAATTGAAATGTATGAGATATGAGCTCGATATATGCTATGAGATTTATGTGGATAGTGATGAGCAAGTTATGCTTATTGCCCACTTTTGTGTTATGAGCCTGTTGATGAATGGTAAATTTGTTGTTGTATATTTATTTATATGCAACTTACTAAGCTTTATGCTTACTCCCTCTCTTTTCCTTTTTCTTATAGTGCCGCCTAACTAGTTCGAAGATCATCAAACGTCAGAGGCAACAATCACACTATCAGCTGAAGCACTCAGTATAGTTAGACTATTTGTTTTTGAGAATGGCATGTATAGGGCTAGACTTTGATGTTTTGAGTCTTTGAAAAATTGGCCAAATGTGTTGGCATGAGTTGATTGCCTTTCATTTTGTATTAAACCTTGAATGATGGCTAATATTCATTTTGATATATGCAAATGAGGTTATTTTTATGAATGAGAAATTGCACAATTGATATGTAGTCTATTGTGGTTGATTGGGGTAATAAATAATTCTTGTATTGGTTTTGGTTACTATTGTGCAGGATGTGTAAGTAAGGGTGGCAAAAAGGCTTGGTAAATAGCCTTATATTGTCCACACGGGTAGACACACGGGCGTGTGTCTAGGCCGTGTGTGACACACGGTCTGCCCCATGGGCATGTGGTCCGGCCGTGTGTCCCTTGCACTTAAATTTGCAAGTCAATATGCATGGTAGTAAATACACGAGTAGAGACACGGTCGTGTGTCTCAGCTGTTTGAAGGACACGACCTAGCACACGGGCGTGTGCCTTGGCCGTATGACATTTTAAGTATGCTGACATCAAAAATAGAACGTCCAAGTTTTCGCACACGGGGGTGTCATGGCCGTGTGAAGGACATGGGCCAGAGACACGAGCGTGTGCCAGGCCGTGTGAAAACCCCTATAGGTGTGAACTTAGAATTAATTCCACACGAGTGAAGGACACGGGTGTGTCCCTATATTGCTTAGGCCGTGTGTGCCACACAGGCCAACAACACGACCATGTCGAAATGGACACACGAGCGTGTTGCCCTTTCCACAAGGGTGTGTGCCCCTATGTCAAGTGTCATTTTTTCTAAAGTTGGCTAGGGACCCAAATTGGTCCCGAATGATTTCAATGTGTGCTTTGGGCCTTGTAAGCCCATATTAGGGATGTGTTGATAAGTTGAGAAAGTTTTAAAGTTGTCCAAGTCTTGGAGACTCGGAAATGGTTGTAAGCACGAGCTAAAGTTAGGTAATGCCTCGTATTCTGTCCCGGCGTAGGATACAGGTATGGGGTGTTACATGAAGATTACATTTGATTCGCTCTAAATTTGTTGATTAAAAATCTTGATTTAAGAAGCTTGAGAAATTTCAGAATATTTTTTGCTACTTTTGAGAATAATTCCGGGTGAATTGAGAGAGTTTTTTGAGAAGGAAAATGGTTGGATCTATTCTCTAATGATAGATCTTTAAAACCATGCAAAGAAAATGAAATTTATAGCTCTCTAATATGATGTAAATGGTGTGAAAAGTAGGCTAGATGCATTGTTTTTAAAACTAAAATAACCCACCAGGATTTAAAAATTGGGGAATTTGCCTAATGGCCACTCCTACATTTCCCTTGTTTTACCATTTAATCATTTTCCTCCAAGATTTCAAAATTTAAGGTTTATTTGCCAAATAAATACTCTAAATCTCCCTTGTTTCACAACTAAACCAAATTTAATTAATATTTAAATTTAGCTCAAATTAACCCCCAATAAAATTTATTTTAAAATTCTTTTTTGACTCAAATTAATTATCTTCACTAATAATTTTTCAATTACTTTAAAATTAATTTTCCAAAAATATTTTTATTTTTTTGGATTATTGTTTAATCTATTTTAGACGAAATTGACCTCCTAATTAAATTAAAAATTACTATTAACCCAATAAATTCCTAAATTCATGCTCGAAACCCAAAAAATATACTCGAGACTACTAGACTCGGTTTGGGGATATTACAAAATGTCCTAAAATGCAACTAAATGTACCCAAGTACAAGCAATTGACTAAGTCTAAAGGCATGAAATATAACTCTTTTCAAGAGTTATCACTTACCATTCTCAACTTCAAACACCTAAGTTTAGCATATTACACAGTATATAAGTAATAATGTCCTCAAATATATTTATCCATTAAGAAATCATACAAGTAATTTGATTATCCTAGCAGAATACAAACAATTATTATTGTAATCACTCAAAACAATGTCTGTTCATAAATAGATTTACCTAGGTCATATAGGACTTTTTGGCTTGTAGCATTCTAAGGCTTAAGGTTGGTATGGAGTTCAAGAACAAGGAGCATCAAAACAATTTCAAGCACGAAATTAGTTTGGAACATTGTATTGTCCCCTTTTCGCCACCTTTAGTAACCCTTTTTCACTCACTACCTTATCTCTCTATCTCTCACTTTGTAACAGCCCCATTTTGGGTCTAGTCAGAATAGTGGTTTCAGGACCACTAATCCTACTTAGAAAAATTTATTTTTATTATATTTTTATGGTCTGCAATTTTATGGAATGATTTTGTGAAAATTTTGTTCTAAAATTTTGATGTTTAGGCACTCAATTTAGTCGAAAGGACTAAATTATAAAAAGTGCAAAAGTTGAGTTCTACATGCTAGAGGTGTCTAATTGTTATGAAATTTTAAATTGGAGGTCCTCAAATGGTAATTAGACCATTTTTTAAGTGTTTGGACAAAAATGGACATGGTTAGGTATGTTTCTAAAGTTTTTCAATAAGGACATTTTAATAATTTAGTAATTAAATGAATTAAAAAGCCAAATTAAAAGCCAATTTTTGCTCATCTTCTACCCCATGGTCGAATGTACTAAGAAGAAACCTTGGCTAGGGATTTTCAAGCTTCCAAGCTTGATTGTAAGTCTGTTCTAGTCCTGTTTTTCAAGATTTTTATGTTTTTGAAATCCTCGTAACATGATCTATCTATTTCTACCACTAATTTAAGAAATAACCAAGGTATAAAATTTTACCCATGATGGATATTTGTGTATTTTGATGTCTAATGGTAGGAAATATATGTTTGGTGTATGATAAACAACTTTTGCTAAGTGATTTTTGATGAAAAAGCCTAAAAAGGACCTATTTGTAAAAAGCTATGAAATGGGTGTTAAAATACAAATAAAAGAAAAATATGGGCTGCTATAAGCATGTATAAGGTTCGGCTAGGCATGGGTGTTGAAGAAATTGAGTACATTTCATTTTACGGGGACTAAATTGTAAAAATGTCAAACTTTAGGGGCAAAAATGTAATTCTTTTTATAATGTGATTTTGGGCTGATTTGAATAGTATAATGATTAAATAAGTTAAATGTGATATTATAGATCAAGAAAAATGAGGTTCGAAATTAAAAAGGGGGAAAATGAGTATTTGACGGTTAGGTCCTTTTCGCCATTTTTATGTCGAGGTAAGTTCGTTTGTTTAATAAGCATTAAATTATATATGTATAAATGCTTAATTGATATAATTTTGGTAAATGCTATATTATTGAAATGAAATGTGAATGCTATTGAGTATGATACTATGCAGATGACCGACTGAGATTCGATACAACAAAAGTCTCAGTTGAACTTTAAGAATAGATAAGATACAAATGTCATGACATTAGGGTTACTGAGGTTATGTGCAAGACCATATCTAGGATATGGCATTAGTACAGTACTGTGTGTACAAGATTCCCGAGTATCTTTTAGTATTCCAAATTGCTCAACGGGTAATTTAATGGGTATGTCGAAGAAGATAAAGAGCATGTAAGTATTACAAATTTGTACAGGTATGTACATAAAGTTTATAAGGATTGACTTCATGATATTGTGAGTTCATGGTTTCCACGAGAATGTTTTTACGAAAGCCTTGTGATTATTGATCTATACTTGTGATGTACGAAATATATGGTAAATTCGGCTGGCGATCGTGTAATTGGCTGTTGGGCCAAATTGAATTATAATCTAGCATGTTTGATTCACACAAATTGTGATTTATCGGATATGAGGTTTGAAATGATTGGTTGATCATGGTAAACGGTTATAATGGAGAGATTTCAATTATTAGGCTAATGTCAAGACATGTTAAATTATGCTTGCAAATTGATAGAACAACAATGTGACTAAATAAGTTATAACAGTGAGTTTTAATGCAATTTATATTATCTTGTGTTTATATCATTGGATTTGGTAAATGGTTGGTAAGAGTTGCTTATTATGTTCGTATGGACTTACTAAGCTATATAGCTTACCCCATTCCTTTCCCATGTTTTATTATGCTGTCAAACTAGCTCGAGTTGGAGATCGCTGGAGATCCTATCACACTATCAATCTATCGTTTTGGGTATTAATGAATTCAAGTATTTTGAGTTATGACATGTATAGGTGACCTGTATCCAACACAAGTCCCTTTACCTTAACTATGAACAATCGGCCACTTTAGCCAATGGGAGAGGAATACTTACCAAGATCGTAAACACCTAAAGAGCCATTTCGGCAAAGAGCTAAGATCTGAGATCCGATACTAATTCCTGCCACAGTCGATTAGAAAGAGTAAGGAACAATATTTGATACTTAGCAAATAAAATAATTGGAAGAGTAAAACTTACACTAGATTCGGTCAAAGAGTATTCAGCTCTAGAGATCTGAATGGCACAATTGCTTATTCAGCACTAAGGGAGAGAGGAAGAAGAATCGGCTAAACCCAAAAGTGAAACAAAGAAATTGGCACAAGAAAAATAAAAGGAGAACAAGGGTTTTTGGCTTTTGGAGAAATCGACAGAAAGAAAAGGAAAAAAACAAAAGGGTTTTTGATAACAGGGTGAAGGAAATTCGGCACTAGCATGGCAACTCTGCATTCGGCACTTATTTATAACCCTATAGCCAAATTGCCTGGCCTTCAGTTCCCCATTCGGCTCCATCACTTTCCCCTCTCATCTCTTCATTTTTCTCCCTGATAACCCCTTGATCCTTTCCTTAATTTTCTCTCCTGAACACTCCCCTTAGAGTCCATCTTCACGCCACTTCTAACCTTCTAGGAGGCCAAAATTAAACTCCTAAAAATACTAAGATAAGATTCGAACCTAGGATCTTCTTGCTAGCCACTAATGCCACCTCCCTACACTCTAAGTGGCGTCACTTAGCCACTCCACCATAAGGCTTTTTGATGCCATTTTCCCCTATCTTTATTTAAAAGCCTAACTACTTGCCAACAAGGCCTTTTAATTATTAAAATTTAATTTCTTCTACCCCTAGATTGGAAATCAAACCTTCACCAAGACCTACCAACGTGTAATTAACACCTAACCAGGATTGCTAAGCACAAAAAGAAAAAAATTCACGATTTTGGGATTTTTGGGTTTCGGGATTTTTGAGGCTTTACATTATATTATCTTTTGTTTATATCATTAGATTTGGTAAATGATTGGTAAGAGTTGCTTATTATGTTCATACGGACTTACTAAGCTATATAACTTACCCATCTTCCTTTCCCATGTCTTATGGTGCCGTCAAGTTAGCTCGTGTTGGAGATTACCAGAGATCTCAGCACACTATCAAGCTATCATTTTGGGTATTGATGAATTCAAGTACTTTGAGTTATGGCATATTTAGGGACTTGGTCATTTTGTTATATGCGTCATATGATTTTAGTTAATGCAATGGCTTGTAATCGTTAAAGGCTTGTTTTGCTATTTGGCCATGTAAGTTGGCTTATATTGGCTAACATGGTTGTAAGCCTAAGTATATTCATATATGTGTCAATGTCTATGGTAATATGATCATGGTATGCTTGGTGAATGTGAAATGTTTGGAAATGTGATTTATGGCATGATTGTGTAATTTTTGGAAATGTGACCTATTGATGAGATGAGGAATTTGAGTACAATTTGGTAACTAGAAAGTAATTGAATGAGGTCTAATGAATGTAAAATTTGTATGTTTGATTTTAGGCTTAATAAATGCAGTGAATGTGTTAGATAAAGACATTTAGTTGATATGTTTTAACCATGAATGTGGATGTTTTGGTTGCCCAAGTATGTATTGTTTTGTGCCTTTGAATTGGGGTAAATGTATGTGTGAATAAGGGTGGAAAAATGGCTTGGTAAATATCCTTGTTTTTGTCCACACGGGTAGACACACAAGCATGTATCTAGGTCGTGTGTGACATACAGTCAGCCCCATGGGCGTGTGATTTGGCCTTGTGTCCCCTGCACCTAAATTGTTGCAAAACAGAATGCTCAATATTGAGCACACGGGTATGAGACACGGCCGTGTGTCTCAGCCATGTGAAGGACACGGTCTTGAGACACAGGCGAGTTGCATGGCCGTGTGACTTTAATTTTCTCTTGCGTTACAAACAGAGAGCTAGACGGGTTAGGGACATGGGCATGTGTGACCACACGGCCTGCCCACACGAGCGTGTCCCAAGCCACATGGGTGTGTGACCCTTGTTTTAGGAAAAATTTTCTAGGTGTCGTAAAATCTTTTAAAGTTCTCGGTTTAGTCCCAAACCACTTCCAAAGCACGTTTTAGGCCCCTTAGGCTTGTATTAGGGACCTTATGATTAAATGCAAAAAGTTTAAATTTGATGCCAAATTTTATGGCTCGGAAGTGTATGTTTGCTTCTGTTGAAGTTCGGTAATGCCTTGTACCCTGTTCCGGCGTCGAATGCAGGTAAGGGGTGTTACATTTGTGGTATCAGAGTTATGGTTTAGTCGATTCTCAGACTAACCTAGCATGTGTGGGAGTGTAGCTATACTTGCCATATATAATCTGTGATAGTGTGATATCTCCTGACTCTGATGAAATTGTTTTGTTAAGACAGAGATGCTTTCAAACCGAGCTACTTTTGAAAACTCTAAAAGTGATACTAAGATATTTGAAAATGTGAAAGTGAAAGTTGGAAAGGTATGAATAAGAGTTCATGATGTGTATGTGATGATGTACAAAATGAAATAACCATAAGTTGAGAAATATGGGTAAAATGTCATTGTTCTGGTTGAACGTTGTGTTTCGATGTGTTATGGTGATTTTATGAATCGAAATAAAAGTTTATATTGTGATAAGCTTATCCATGTTTGTTTGTCATTCATATGATGTTTTATGCCTAACTTGTTTGATTAAGCAAATGAGATAAGTAAATATACTCAAAAGTTATAGAATGTATGTATAAGTGCACTTGTTTGAATAATATACTCGAAAAGTTTGTGTAACATAAATATGTATGTTAATTTGCATGACGTGAATTATATAACTGTGATGATATTATGATGATGATGAATGTTAAGTCACATGTGTGCATATATAAGAGTCGAGTTAGAGGCTTTACGACTTCACCCTTTACTAATGTGGTGTTTTATGATGAAATTTTACGAGATTTATGTTGAATGAGCTCACAAGTGAAAGATTAAAGAGTTCAGTAGTGGAATAACTAATAATCTGGTTAGAGTTGAGAATAGTTTGGCAAGTGAATATAGTTTTGGAAAAGATGTCAGGTTATTCTAAAGATCATTCGGATTTTGTAATGTCACGGTTAAAGAAAAAGCTAATCTCGGCTAATAGACTCATTCAGGTATGATGTCTAAGGTATGTATTTGCTGTAATTTCTTCCGGATTGATTTTTGTTAGTGAAAGGAATAATACGGGATTAGTGATGACAGAATTAGTCAGAGAAATGATACTTGGATTGTAAAGATGTTTGAGTGTAACAATTGAAATTGAATAGATTATGATGATCTCTCCTAGGTATTTTATATATCCATTTATCCTCAAAGATATATGTGATTGTTCGTTTTCTGATGAAATTCGTATCGTATGAGAATGCTAGCTGATTATAATGTTAGATGAAAACATTGTTAGTCTAGTTGGTTGATGATCAGCATATCTTATCTCTCTCACTTTGGGGTTATATTCTATTATGTTTGAAATAAAAGTTTATGGTGAAAATTTATGTGAGGCTATTCTTCTGTTTCTACTGGATGTTGTTTTGTTTTATATATTATTTGGAAAATATATTATCTCTATTACAATCAATTCCAGAGCGTGTAAGCATTGTTTTTCTTCTGGTTTTTTCTGAGGAATCATCAAGATCTTTATTATTTCTTATGATTTATGTTCTCGGACTTCCAGTATGATATTCGAATCTTAGATTTCTTTATCTCGGTTTTCTTGTCATTCCTATTTCGTAAATTATCAATCATGGCTCATCTTTAAAGTGTGTTCTTTGGCTTGTGATAACTATGTCTATTATGGGTGTATTTCTGGTTTGATCATAGGAACATGGTGATTCTGGTATCAGGATTTCTCTAATTTTCGTGAAAGGAATTGACATCGGCAAAGGTATAGATAGTGGAAGCTCAAGCTCAAATTGTATGATGGTTTTCTTTTCTCAGGTAAGTTTGATTAAAGTCAATGAGTTCAATCAGGATATTTTGTTTCCTTGAGCTAATGCAGTTGTAAAGATCTTTGATTAACATGTTAAGGGAATTATAAAAGATTGTATGTTTGAGTCGTTTAAAAGCATGAAGAAAGGAGTATGTTGATATATTATTATTTGATAGTTGAAATCAACTTAGTTGATTTTATCTGAGTGAGTTTGTCAGTTGAAAGGTAATTTGAGTTATATGCATTTAAGTTTATCCCCAGGTAAGGAAATAAAATCTTGTACATTCATGGGGACAGTCTGAAGGAAGAATTCATATTCTAGAAAGTATGATTTAGAGATATACCTATTAGATTTGTCCTAATCGAATGATGTTGTTATGAGTTAAATTTGTCCCGATTGATGAGTTATCTCATTTGTGAAAGTTTGAATGGTCTGTTGCAAGTTAAAAAAATTGAAAATAGTTGAAGGTGTTATTAACCAAAACACTAACTCTGGGTTATATTTGAATTGAGTAAAGAATTCGTGATTTTTTTTAGTGATGCACTATCGAACGGATTGGAATGTGTTTTAATGTAAGAATGTAAAATGACAGTTTAAGCTTTCAGGTGGTTAAAGTCTCATTAAAAGAATTGTTCGAAGAGTGAATTAGAGTTGACTGCTAGTTTGTCTGTATTGAGAAATTGATGACATCATTTGTTCGATGAAAAATGTCATGTGCTTCTTGATTCCAAGAGTATAAAGTATCTAATGTTATAGGAAAATTTGAAAATTAAGACATCGTTGATAGCTTGAACTATTGAAAGATTGTGAATAGTTAACGATTAACCTTTGGGGAAGTAGATATAGTTGCAGATGCTTGAATGGAAAGCCTTTGTTCATTTTGTGGGTGTTGGTTTCATGATTAAGCTTATTTGATGGAAGTCTGAAATTAGCTAAATTAAAAAGCTAAAGCGATGTTTTCTTTGCAAGACTGAGAACCTCAGAAATGTGATAGTGAGTGGTAAACTAAACGAGTAAGTGTGAGACGACTTTTGGTTTTCATTTCTATTATTATTACTCCGAGATAGAATTCGTGCAATGAATTATCCAGAACATATGCAGAAAATGTTGTACGAAACCCATTAATAGCTCGTTTGTTCATTCAGGGAGTAATAAATATGCATTTATTTGAAGAAGATGTCCTGATGATCGGCAATATAATCTGAGTACGCAGTTGCATCTTGGTAATGTAATTCATCTTTAGATTGACAGTAAGCCTGAGAGTGTAATTCAGATCCTTAATGATATGCTCTGACACTGTATTTTAGAGTTCAAAGGTGATTGGAAAGTGATATACAGGGTGGAATTGATTTGAGATTCTGAGCAAAAAGGTGAAAGAGATTCATGAAAGTTGAAAGCAACTTCAGACTGACATAAGTGGTATACAGATTTGAAAATTTAAGATATTGGATTCTAGATTAATTACATAGTACTTTTAGAAGTATTGCCCTCGAAGAGGACTCCTCGATGAGGTAGAGGAAACTACAAGAATGTTACCCTCATCTCTTTCCTGGTAAGATTTTTCGGCGACGAAAATCCATAAGGGGGGAGAGTTGTAACAGCCCAATTTTAGGTCTAGTCGGAACAGTGGTTTCGGGACCACAAATCCAATGTAGAAAAATTATTATTATATTTTTATGGTCTACAATTTTATGGAATGATTTCATGAAAATTTTGTTCGAAAATTTTGATGTTTGGGCAGTCAATTTAGTCCAAAAGAATTGTAACACCCCAAACCCGGCCTAGACGTTACGACCGCATCCCACGTGCTACATCGAAGCGTTCAAAACATTTTGTATTGCTTAGTTTAGAAAACTTACTTGGTGTTTTAAAAGATACTTTCATTATAGGTTAAAGTGAATGAAAGCTATGCACCAGGTAGGAAGCCAGAAAAGAGGAGGTGAATCTATCGGACTGCTTAAGTACCAAGCTCCCTTCGGATCCAATCTTAGACATGCACACCGCCATTGCCACACCTTAACGTCACGTATATTTTTAGGCAACCCATTTGATTAAGTCTATTTTAGGAAAAGTGATTAATTTTGGAAAAACATTTTCATTGCGGAAGCTTTACTTGTTTTCGTGTTATTTTGAAATCAATTATTGTTTTTGGAAAACGCGCCCTAAAGTTAATCAATTTCGACAATTAAATATAATTAATGCCTATCTTAATAAAACATATTAAAACCATCAAAATAATTAAGCGGCCTTATTACATTTAAAAAACCAAAACCATAAACGAAAATAAAAGGATGTCCAGTTCACCAGCAGAAAATCAAATTTACAGAACGTGTGGCCACTCTGAATCCCTCACAGCTCCAAGCCCACTATGGTTGGGGATTACCTGCTTGGATGACAGTAAAGGGGTGAGTTTGGGGAAACTCAGTATGTACATTAACCCAACCATAGCCTATATCGGCTCAAACCACAGAAACAGAATAAGTTGGCCTTAGCCCAGAACAGAATTCAGAATAAAGCCCATAGGCCCATAACAGAACAGAACATATATCACATGATTATGTAGAAACCCAACCCAAATCCAACCATATGCACCCCCATACCAGCCTTACACCATGTGGGGAGACTACTCGACCCATCCAACCGCTACACGCCACAAAAATATGCAGCATGGCTGCCAGAACAGATAATGTGACAAAGTTACCAGAAACAGATAATCGTGGCAGAGCCACCAGAACAGATATATGTGGCAGAGCCACCAGATCAGATAATTTGTGGCATAGCCACCAAGACACTTCCTCCATAATATAACCCATGTCCCCATACAACAGATATACAATCATGGCATACATCATATAGAATCAAATCATCATGCTTTTCAGACAAAATTAACCCTAGGGGTATAATGGACATTTTACACCTAGGGGTATAATGGTAATTTTGCATACATAGGGGTATTCTAGTAATTTTACTATTCTTAAAGTTTTCATGCATATCATAACTGTTTATGTACTAACAGAAACACTTACCGAGTGTTCTTACCGAATTGGGCCTGTTGGCCCATTATCCCGACTTTGGCCCATTAAGCCCAAAATATCAAAATGCACGGAATCGTGCACCCTGCAGTCTTATTACTTTAGTTTACCATAGACATCAACTTTCAATCTCACGAGCATTCGCACACCCGCAAGTTCCCAAAATATCAGCTTTTCAGTATTTCAGCTTTTCGGCTTTTGCCGATCTAGTCTATGAGAGGGTGTCAGTTACACACCTATTTTATGACGATTCATTGACGAGATCCACGGACGAACTGCCTACAATCGGATTACTACCACGTTAATCTAACTATCAAAAATGAACTACGTATTAACCCCTTACCATGTTCGGCCAATAACACCTTAGGCACTAACGAACCTACCTTTGCCGATAATAGCGACTAGATCAAGATCCGATCGTTCCGCTTGTCCAAGCCTTTGATCAGCAACCTCTAGATCACACTAACACCAAAACAATTAATCGTCACAACCCTTAAAGTTAGAAGACCCAATCGACAGCCTCCCTAGCCTTTAGGGATTTCGGCTTTTCCAAATCCCAAAATAAAGAATAGGTTTGAAAGACTTACCACTGGTTCCTTCAGTCAATGTTTCCCCTTAGTTCCTACTCGATTCTGATGCAGTTCTAAGCCCTCAAATGATAACAAAATTTGAGCCTTCAGTGATCTTAAAATTCGGCTATGTCCCTATGGCTATGCATTTTCGGCTTTTTGTAACAGTGAAGAAAAGATGAGGGTTTTGTAGTGGCTTTATCGACAAAACTTGGGGTTCAGAGGATGAAAGAATCAGCCAACACAATGGAGAAAAATAAGAGGGTTTGACTAGAAGAAAACGGCACAAAAGGAATCAGGCTTTCGGGATTTCGGCTTTTTGAGGCAAACAGTTATAAGGGTTAGAAACAATTGATAAAAGATGGAGATGAACAGGATGGTAGGAAGATTCGGCTATAGAGGAAAAGAAGAAGAAGATAGATGAAGAGAAAAAGAAAATAGAGGAAGAGGAGGGAGGATGGTCAGAAAAACGGCACAACCTACCCCAACTGCCGTATTTATACTTGGCATTTAACCTAGCCGAAATTTACCTTCTAAAGAAACCCTTGGCTGGCCAACTCTTGCTCCTCAAGAGTCCAATATTCGGCCAATACTACTCCCCCTAGATCAGCTCCTAAATCTTCTCCCTTATCCCCTCCTTACTCAATCTCCTGAGGAACTCCAACTCTTCCTAACAGAGTTTCACTTCAGTTCCATTACATCCCTTTCCTGAACAAAAAAATTAACACTAATAATTTGCTTACCTTACGACTCGAACCTTAGTTCTCCCTAGCATCCACACACCACTTTTACAGCCTTCCCAGTGGCGTCACATGCCACCTTGCCACATGCTTCCCTGTATTTTATTTTACCCAATTAATACTTAAAAGCCCAGTTAACCAGAACCCTTTTTCTTATGGATTTAAAATTAATTAAAATTACCGGGTTTTAACCTAAGCTTGGGCCTTCTAGAGGCCCACTATCATACTTAAACCTACGCCAAGTAGATAGAACACATAATTTTAAATTTTGCCAAAGTTCACAGAATTCCCAAAAATTAGGGTGTGACAACTCTACCCTCCATAAAGAAATTTTGTCCTCAAAATTTACGTTATCCGAACAGAGAGGGTATTGTTGCAACATCGCCCCCTCTGTCTCCCAAGTAACTTCCTCTCTACCATGATTATGCCAAAGCACCTTCACTAATGGGACAGATTTCCTTCTTAGAACCTTAACATCTCGATCCAATATTTGCACAGGCTCCTCCTCAAAGGTCAAATCAGTTTTCACTTCAATTTCTGCAACCGGCATGACATGAGTAGGGTCAGAACAATAATGCCTTAACACGGAGACGTGAAAAACATCATGAATCCTATCTAACTCTGGAGGCAATTCCAATTGATAAGCCACTGGGCCTACTCGCTTCAAAACCTGATAAGGCCCAATGAACCTCGGACTCAACTTGCCCTTCTTACCAAACCTTAGTATCTTCTTCCAAGGAGAACCTTCAAGAAAACCATATCACCCACCGAGTATTCAATCTCCTTACGTTTCAAATCTGCATATGAATTTTGCCTATCAGCAGCTTCCTTTAACCGATCCCTAATTATTCTGACCTTATCCTCAGTATCAGCTACCAACTCTGGTCCAAGAACTTGTCTCTCTCCTAGTTCGGTCCAACAACTAGGTGTTCGGCACCTTCGCCTATACAGTGCTTCATATAGTGCCATTCGAATACTCGCCTGATAACTATTGTTGTAAGCAAACTCTGCCAATGGCAAGTAATCCTCCCAATTACCTCAGAAGTCAATAACACATCCCATCAACATGTCCTCCAGAATCTGAATAACCCTTTCCGACTGACCATCAGTCTGAGGATGGAAAGCCGTACTAAAGTTCAATCGCGTCCCTAACGCCTCATGCAACTTTTACCAAAACCGAGATGTGAACCTAGGATCCCTGTCAGAAATAATCGAAACTGGGACACCATGAAGTCGCATGATCTCTGCCACGTACAACTTGGCTAACTTTTGAAGTGAGAAGTCCGTGCGGACAGGTATAAAATGGGCTGATTTGGTCAACCTATCCACAATTACCCAAATCGAATCTTTCTTCGATGGTGTCAAGGGTAGCCCACTCACAAAGTCCATGGTTACCCTCTCCCACTTCCAAAGTGGTATCTTTACTAGTTGCAAAAGTCCTGAAGGTAGTTGATGCTCAGCTTTCACTTGCTGGCATGTCAAACATTTCCCCACAAACTCCGTTACTTCTCGTTTAAGCCCAGGCCACCAGTACAACTCTCGCAAGTCATGATACAACTTATTCCCTCCAGGATGCATGGCATAAAGTCCACCATGAGCCTCCTTCAGTATTGACTACCTCAAGTTAGAGTCCTTCGGAACGCAAATTCTTCCTCGGAAACACAAAACTCCTTCGCTATCCAACCCAAACTCAAAAGTTTCCCCTTCCTTAACCTGTTGGAAACGAGCAACCAAAGACTCATCTCTCAACTACTTTTCCTTAATCTGATCCACCTAGGTCAGCCTTACTTGCAACTCAGCCAATATACTTCTATCATCATACAGACTTAGGCGAGCAAACATTGCCCTTAGATCAGATACAGCTCTTCGACTTAGAGCATCGGCTACCACATTAGCCTTGCCTGGGTGATACTCGATCTAGCAGTCATAATCCTTAAGCAACTCTATCCATCTCCTTTGCCTAAGGTTCAGTTCCTTCTGAGTCAACAAATACTTAAGACTCTTATGGTCTGTGTATATAATACACTTTTCTCCGTACAAGTAATGTCTTCAAATCTTAAATGCAAAGATCACTGCTGCCAACTCCAAATCATGAGTAGGATAGTTTCCTTCGTGAAGCTTAAGCTGTCGTGATGCATAAGCAACCACCTTACCCTCTTGCATCAACACACAACCCAAACCTACATATGATGCATCACTAAACACGGTAAAATCCTTCCCAGACTCCGGCTGAATTAATACAGGTGCTTCCGTCAGAACTTTCTTCAACTTCTCAAAAGCTTCCTGTTGCTTCTCAGTCCACACAAATGGTACTCCTTTCCTTATGAGTTTTGTTAGCGGTGCTGCCATCACAGAAAAACCTTCCACAAACCTTCTGTAGTATCCTGCCAACCCTAAGAAACTCTGAATTTCTGACACCGTCCTAGGTGGCTTCCACTCCAAAATCGCTTTAATCTTTCGAGGGTCCACCTTAATCCCCTCAACAAAGACCACATGTCCTAAGAAGGTTACCTCCCTCAACCAGAATTCACACTTGCTGAATTTCGCATAGAGTTCCTTCTCCCTTAACACTTGCAACACAGTGCGGAGATGTTCATCATGTTTCGCTTCAGTTTTAGAATATACCAGAATATCGTCAATAAAGACGACTACAAACTGATCCAAGAATGGTTGGAACACACGATTCATCAGATCTATAAACGCCGCAGGAGCATTTGTCGGTCCAAATGGCATAACCAGAAACTCGTAATGACCATACCGAGTCCTGAATGCCGTCTTATGAATATCTGCCTCTTTAACCCTTAACTGATGATATCCAGATCGAAGATCGATCTTGGAAAATACAGAAGCTCCTCTAAGTTGGTCGAACAGATCGTCAATCCTTGGCAATGGATACTTATTCTTAATCGTCAGTTTATTCAACTGGCGATAATCTATACACATTTGCATCGTCCCATCCTTCTTCTTCACGAATAGCACCGGTGCTCCCCATGGAGACACACTTGGCCTAATAAAGCCTCTATCCAACAACTCTTGAATTTATGCCTTTAACTCCACTAACTCCTTCGGTGCCATCCTATACGGTGCGATGGACACTGGTGCCGTTCCAGGAAACAATTTGATTCCAAACTCGACTTCTCGGTTTGGAGGCAAACCCGGAAGCTCTTTCGGAAAAACGTCTTGGAACTCCCTTACGGTTCTAACCTTATCCACTGTCAGCCCCTCGGCTTCCGACTGACTTACAAATGCCAAATAGGCCTCACAACCTTTCCGAATCCATTTTTTGGCTCTTAATGCTGACATCACATTGGACAAATAGTCCCTTCGCTCCCCTATCACCATAACCTCCTCACCCTCAGTGGTCCTTAACACCATTCGCTTAGCAGCACAATCCAAAGTCACCTTATGCTTAACTAGCCAGTCCATTCCCAGAATGAGGTCGAATTCTCTGAACGATAACTCCATCAAATCTCCAGGAAAAATCCTACCTTGAGTTTCTAAGGGCACATCCCTATACAGTTTGTCTACCCTAACCGAGTGACCCAAAGGACTTAGCACAGATACCCCACTCACAATCTTCTCAGAATGCACACCAACGACCCAGATATGGCACATGCAACATAGGAATGAGTAGATCCAATATCCACCAAAGCAGAATAAGGCATGCTAGAAACCAAAAACGTACCAGTTATGACATCGGGTGCATCGCACTCCTCTTGACGACGAGCTGCATACACCAACACTGGCTATCGAGCCTCAGCATTTCTGACACCCTTACCAGGTGCCCTTCGACCTCGTCCATTTCCATTTTCGCCCCTACCTTGTCCACGTCCTTTTGGTGGTTGTGGTCCACCTCTCGCGGGTTGAGCAACCCTCTGTTCAGCAACCTAAACCTAATCAGCTCTCTGAGGACAGTCCTTAACTCTATGCTCCATAGATCCGCATCGGAAACAAGCACCGAAACGTTTCCTACACTCACCCAAGTGTACCTTACCACAGTCTCCACAGATTGGTGGTCTGACAACATTCATTGGAAATGCTCAAACTGGTTCCTTCACTCTTGCTCTCTTAACATTCCTATTTGCACCACCCGAAGGTCCGGAATCCTTCCGGAAATGGTTTTGATCCTTCTCACATTTTTGCCTCTCAGTACGCTTTACCTTCTCAGCTATATTAGCTTTTTCCACTAGAACTTCGAAATCACGCTCCCTCTGCGGAGCAATCAGCACCTTAAGTTCATCCCTGAGTCCATCCTCGAAGTGCACGCTACGCTCACACTCCGTAGTGACTATTCCCATAGCATACCGGCTTAGCCTCAGAAACTTAGCCTCGTACTCTGCCACCGACTTATTCCCTTAAACCAAATTCAAGAATTCCTTCCTGCGGGCGTCCATATAACTCGCCCCAACATATTTTCCTTTAAAGGCCGCCTTAAACAGCTCCCAAGTGACCCTATCATCTGGGGTTCCATCTCTCACGGTGAGCCACCACTGATAGGCCTCATCTCGCAGCTAGCCGAGCACGGCTCCCCTTCGACTTCTCTCTCTGAGCGGTCCAAGTCATCCATAATCCGTTCTGTGGCCTCCAACCAATATTCTGCCACATTCGGGGCTACACCAGATACGCCCCTAAAGATCTCCGCTCCGTTAGCCTAGAGTCGTTCAGAAATTGATCCTCGAATTTCGTTACCCAAACTTCCCCCAGAAACCCTTTCCAAAACACGGAGCATTACCTGTGACAGGGCATCATCCCCGGTACCATGATCATGAGACTCCACTTCCGTTGCCGAAGGTACTGGTGCATCTGCCGCCGGTATATGTCCCGAAGCTGAAGATCCCGCTCGAGCACTTCCTCGGCCACGTCCACAGCCTCTTCCATGAGTGGCTCTTGTACTCATATCATATTATTTGATTTCGAATTTTATCCATTAATTCAATATTCCAGTGGTTATTACAGATGTTTTATGAATCAGACAGTAATTCAGAGTTTGTTTTCTCAGAATCGAAGTCTAGCTATAGTTTCAGTCTCTTATCAAATTTTTCCTATGGTTTCAGCATCATCCTATCTAGAGTATTCTAGTAGAGTTTCAGTACAGACAGATAATTCAAAGAAAAATATTCAGATAAGTTCAGAATAGTACTTATAGGCTTGGGCCGGAGATTTGGAATACCACCGTCTAAAGATCTAAATTTTGAAAACTGAGTTTTGCAATCTTTATAAAACTTTTATTTTCAAAAATATTTGTTTTTGTAAACTCATTCCACAGCTGAGTTGTTGCAACTTAGCTCTAATACCACTAAATGTAACACCCCAAACCCGGCCTAGACGTTATGACCGAATCTGACGTGCCACATCGAAGCGTTTAAAACATTTTGTATTGCTTAGTTTAGAAAACTTACTTGGTGTTTTAAAAGATACTTTCATTATAGGTTAAAGTGAATAAAAGCTATGCACTAGGTAGGAAACCGGAAAAGAGGAGGTGAGTCCATCGGACTGCTTAAGTACCAAGCTCCCTTCCGATCCAATCCTAGACATGCACACCGCCATTGCCACAGCTTAACGTCACGTATATTTTTAGGCAACCCATTTGATTAAGTCTATTTTAGGAAAAGTGATTAATTTTGGAAAAGCATTTTCATTGCGGAAGCTTTACTTGTTGTCGTGTTATTTTGAAATCAATTATTGTTTTTGGAAAACGCATCCTAAAGTTAATTAATTTTGACAATTAAATATAATTAATGCCTATCTTGATAAAACATATTAAAACCATCAAAATAATTAAGCAGCCTTATTACATTTAAAAACCCAAAACCATAAACGAAAATAAAAGGATGTCCTGTTCACCAACAGAAAATCAAATTTGCAGAACACTTGGCCACTCCGAATCCCTCACAGCTCCAAACCCACTGTGGTTGGGGATTACCTGCGTGGATGAAAGTAAAGGGGTGAGTTTGGGGAAACTCAGTATGTAAATTAACCCAACCATAGCCTATATCAGCTCAAACCACAGAAACAGAATAAGTTGGCCTTAGCCCAGAACACAATTCAGAATAAAGCCCATAGGCCCATAACAGAACAGAACAGATATCACATGATTATGCAGAAACCCAACCCAAATCCAACCATATGCACCCCTATACCAGCCTTACGCCATGTGGGGAGACTACTCGACCCACCCAACCGCTACACGCCACAGAAATATGCAGCATGGCTGCCAGAACAGATAATGTGACAGAGTTACCAAAAACATATAATCGTGACAGAGCCACCAAAACAGATATATGTGGCAGAGGCACCAGATCAGATAATTTGTGGCATAGCCACCAAGACGCTTCCTCCATAATATAACCCATGTCCCCATGCAACAGATATACAATCATGGCATACATCATACAGAATCAGAACATCATGCTTTTCAGACAAAATTAACCCTAGGGGTATAATGGTCATTTTACACCTAGGGGTATAATGGTAATTTTGCATACATAGGGGTATTCTAGTAATTTTACTATTCTTAGGGTTTTCATGCATATCATAACTGTTTACATACTAACAGAAACACTTACCGAGTGTTCTGATCGAATTGGGCCTGTTGGCCTATTATCCCGACTTTGGCCCATTAAGCCCAAAATATCGAAATGCACAGAATCGTGCACTCTACAGTCTTATTACTTTATTTTACCATATACATCAACTTTCAATCTCATGAGCATTCACACACTCGTAAGTTCCCAAAATACTGGCTTTTCGGCATATTGGCTTTTCAGCTTTTGCTGATCTAGTCTATGAGAGGGTGTCAATTACACACCTGTTTTATGATGATTCGTTGATGAGATCCATGCACGAACTGCCTGCAATCGGATTACTATCACGTTAATCTAACTATCGAAAATGAACTACGTATTAACCCCTTACCATGTTCGGCCAATAACACCTTAGGCACTAACGAACCTACCTTTGCCGATAGTAGCGACTAGATCAAGATCCGATCGTTCTGCTTGTCCAAGCCTTTGATCAGCAACCTCTAGATCACACTAACACCAAAACAATTAATCGTCACAACCCTTAAAGTTAGAAGACCCAATCGACAGCCTCCCTAGCCTTTAGGGATTTTGGCTTTTCCAAATCCCGAAATAAAGAATAGGTTTGAAAGACTTACCACCGGTTCCTTCATTCAATGTTTCCCCTTAGTTCCTACTCAATTCTGATGCAGTTCTAAGCCCTCAAATGATAACAAAAGTCAAGCCTTCAGTGATATTAAAATTCGGCTATGTCCCAATGGCTCTGCTTTTTCGGCTTTTTGTAACAATGAAGAAAAGATGAGGGTTTTGTAGTGGCTTTGTCGATAGAAACTTAGGGTTCAGAGGATGAAAGAATCGGCCAACACAATGGAGAAAAATAAGAGGGTTGACTAGAAGAAAACGACACAAAAGGAATCAGGCTTTTAGGATTTCAGCTTTTTGAGGCAAACAGTTATGAGTGTTTAGAAACAATTGATAAAAGATGGAGATGAACAGGATGGTATGAAGATTCAGCTATAGAGGAAAAGAAGAAGAAGATAGATGAAAGAAATAGAAACGAGAGGAAGAGGAGGGAGGATGGTCAAAAAAAGGTACAACCTACCCCGACTGCCGTATTTATACTTGGCATTTAACCTAGCCGAAATTTCCCTTCTACAAAAACCCTTGGCCGGCCAACTCTTGCTCCTCAAGAGTCCACCATTCGGCCAATACTACTCCCCCTAGATCAGCTCCTAAATCCTCTCCCTTATCCCCTACATACTCAATCTCCTGAGCAACTCCAACTCCTCCTAACAGAGTTTCACTTAAGTTCCATTAAATCCATTTCCTGAACATAAAAATTAACACCAATAATTTGCTTACCTTGCGACTCGAACCTTAGTTCTCCCTAGAATCCACATGCCACTTTTATAGCCTTCCCAGTGGTGTCACACGCCACCTTGCCACATGCTTTCTTGTGTTTTATTTTACCCAATTAATACTTAAAAGCCCAGTTAACCAGAACCCTTTTTCTTATAGATTTAAAATTAATTAAAATTACCGGGTTTTAACCTAAGCTTGGGCCTTCTAGAGGCCCACTATCATACTTAAACCTACGCCAAGCAAACATAACACATAATTTTAAATTTTGCCAAAGTTCACAGAATTCCCAAAAATTGGGGCGTTACAAGACTAAATTGTAAAAAGTGCAAAAGTTGAGTTCTACAAGCTAGTGGTGTCTAATTGCTATGAAATTTTAAATTGGAGGTCCTTAAATGGTAATTAGACCATTGGTCCAGTTGTTGGACAAAAATGGACATGGTTAGGTATGTTTCTAATGTTTTTCATTAAAGGCATTTTAGTAATTTGGTAATTAAATGAATTAAAAAGCCAAATTAAAAGCCAATTTTTGCTCATCTTCTACCCCATGGCCGAATGTACCAAGAAGAAACCTTGGATAGGGTTTTTCAAGCTTCCAAGCTCGATCGTAAGTTTGTTCTAGCCCCAGCTTTAAAGATTTTTATGTTTTTGAAATCCTCGTAACATAATCTATCTATTTCTACCACTAATTTAAGAAATAATCAAGGTCTAAAATTTTACCCATGATGGATATTTGTGTATTTTGATGTCTAATGGTAGGAAATGTATGTTTGGTATATGATAAACGAATTTTGCTAAGTGATTTTCGATGAAAATGCCTAAAAATGACCTATTTGTAAAAACTTGTGAAATGGGTGTTAAAATGCGAATAAAAGAAAAATGTAGGCTACTATAAGTATGTATAAGGTTCTACTAGGCATGGCTGTTGAAGAAATTGAGTACATTTCATTTTACGAGCCTAGGGACTAAATTGAAAAAAGGTCAAACATTAGGGTCAAAATGTAATTTTTACCATAATGTGATTTTGGGCTGATTTGAATAGTATAATGATTAAGTAAGATAAATGTGATATTATAGATCAAGAAAGACAAGGTTCGGAATTAGAACGGGAGAAAAATGAGTATTTGACAGTTAGGTCCTTTTCGCCATTTTTATGTCGAGGTAAGTTCGTATGTTTAATAAACATTAAATTATATATGTATAAATTTTTAATTGATATAATTGTGGTAAATGCTATATTATTGAAATGAAATGTGAATGTTATTGAGTACGATACTACGAACATGACCGACAGAGATTCGATATAGCGAAAGTCTCGGTTAAACCTTAAGAATAGATAGGATACAAATGTCATGACATTAGGGTTACTGAGATTATGTGTAAGACCATATCTGGAATATGGCATCGATATGAGACATCGTGTAAGACCATAGCTGGGCTATTGGCATCGATACGAGATTTCATGTAAGACCATATCTGGGATATGGCATTGGTACTGTACTGAATGTACGAGATTCCTGAGTATCCTTTAGTATTCTAAGTGGTTCAACGGGTAATTTAATGGGTATGTCGAAGAAGAGAAAGAGCATATAAGTATTACGAATTTGTACCGGTATGTACATAAAGTTTATAAGCATTGACTTCATGATATTGTGAGTTCATGGTTTCTATGAGAATGTTTTTTGCAAAATTCTTGTGATTATTGATATATACTTGTAATGTACGAAATATATGGTAAATTCAGTTGGTGATGGTGTAATTGGCTTTCGGGCCAAATTGAGTTATGATCTAGCATGTTTGATTCACACAAATTGTGATTTATCGGATATGAGGTTTAAAATGATTGCTTGATCATGGTAAACAGTTATAATGGAGAGATTTCGGTTATTAGGCTAATGTCAAGACATGTTAAATTATGCTTGCAAATTGATAGAACAACAATGTGATTGAATAAGTTATAACTGTGTGTTTTAATGCAATTTATATGTAACACCCCAAACCCGGCCTGGACGTTATGGCCGAATCTGGCGCATCACATTGAAGTGTTTTAGTGAAAACTGTGTTTTCATTGACAACCCTTCTTAAAACAAAAGAAACCTTAACTATCCTTAAAAAAGCTCCTTTCAATCACTTGTTTAAAATATATGATTTTATGAAAACATGTCATTTTAAAATGTAGTTGCGGAAGTGTAGAAAAGTCACACTATAGTTTAAGAAACCATGTTTAACTTCTTATAATTGCATCACATAAAAATAATAATCCAAATAATAATAAAGTGGAAGCCCTATTACAATCTGATTTGAAAAGTACTTAATAACATAGTAACTGATAAGCTTTAGAAAGAAAAATAAGTCCAAATTATCTTGCTAACTGGCCACCTAGAGTCCCTCCAAACATCGAACCTTCTACTGAGCATCACCTGAAAATAAAATAAAAGGGGGGTGAGTATTCGCAAACTCAGTGTGTACAACCCTCGACGAAAACAAGCATTCAAAAGTCATCATACATCAAACATGCAATGCAATGCAGTGCAACCCACCCCAATAATCCAACAGGTTCACTTCTACTCCATCCCCCTTTTCACAACTTGTAGGAATATAAATATCGACCCACCCAACCGATACACATCAATGCTATCCCGGTTGCAGAACTACCCAATTTGCAGCAAGCTGCTAATCACATATTAGGCTTAAAAGCCGTCGGTGGATCCACGGTTATCAAGCAACCATGCGACCCTCATATACTCCCTCCGTTCCATAATTCCCAACCCATATGCAGCCTAAACAGGATATCACATGAATACATATGAATGCATGTAGCAATCATAAATCTTACACACAACACTTAGGGGTATTTTAGTCATTTTCAGCCTTAGGGCCATTTCGGTAATTTTTCTTTATTACAGGTTTTTACTTTCCTTGGCACGTTAACAAATCTCGTGAGCTAAGATGAACGAATACTATGCATCAGATAGGATTCCAGAGAAGAGGAGGTGGGTCATTAAGACTGCTTAAGTACCAAACTCTCCCTAGATCCAATCCTAGACATGCATATACCCGTTGCCACACCTTAACTCTGACTTGTCCACGGTTGCAATATATTAATTAAGTTTTATGTGGTTATCATATACTAGGCCCAAAACCCCTACATACATGCATATGGCCCTTTTGGCCCAATCTATTACATATGGCCCATCAGGCCCAATTCACATTCATATGGCCCATCAGACCCAATTCACGTTCATATGGCCCATTTGGCCCAATCTCATTTATATGGCCCATCCGGCCCAAACCAGATTATATTCATGCTCACATACAAATTTCCTATCACATAGCTTCGCTTATCAAATTTTGCCTATTATGGGCCCAACAACCTATCGGGCCCATTTAGCCCATTTCGGCCCACTTGGCCTATTCACAACCCAAGTCCATGGAATAATCCATGGGCCTCAAGCAACCTATTTGTCTCCCCCTTACGAGTATTCGCGCACTCGCAAGACTACCGTAGCCACACTTTTGGCTTTTCGGCATTTAGGCATTTCGACATTTCGGCATTTCAGCTTTTGCCAATTCATAGTGTGTGTGCAGTGTATGTACACACCTGGTAAGAAATCGTGATGCGATCTCCTTAGCCCCAAATCTTGCGCGATATGTATAAAAACCCCTTCTTAAATCCCTAACCACGATCAACTCTCAGATCTACACCAATTTTAACTATTAAAACAGAATAATAGGTGACATGTATCCAACACAATTCCCCTTACCTTAACTATGAACAATCGGCCACTTTAGCCAATGGGAGAGGAATACTTACCAAGATCGCAAACACCTAAAGAGCAATTTCGGCAGAGAGGTAAGATCCGAGATCTGATACTAATTCCCTACCACAGTCGATTAGAAAGAGTAAGGAACAATATTTGATACTTAGCAAATAAAATAATTGGAAGAGCAAAAATTACACTAGATTCGGTCAAAGAGTATTCGGCTCTAGAGATTTGAATGGCACAATTGTTTATTCGGCACTAAGGGAGAGAGGAAGAAGAATCGGCTAAACCCAAAAGTGAAACCAAGAAATTGGCACAAGAAAAATAAAAGGAGAACAAGGGTTTTTGGCCTTTGGAGAAATCGGCAGAAAGAAAAGGAAAAAAAAAAAGGTTTTCGATAAAAGGGTGAAGGAAATTCGTCACTAGGCTGGCAACCCTGCATTCAGCACTTATTTATAACCCTATAGCCAAATTGCCTGGCCTTTAGTTCCCCATTCGGCTCCATCACTTCCCCCTCTCATCTCTTCATTTTTCTCCCTGATAATCCCTTGATCCTTTCCTTAATTTTCTCTCCTGAACACTCCCCTTAGAGTCCATCTTCACGCCACTTCTTGTAACACCCCTAGCTCGGGTCCGATCATCGGTTTAGGCTATGAGGTATTACCGAGCTAAACATTTAATTTCATTCACATAATCTACCAACAAAAACAAAAATCGAGCTGAATACATACTGATCTTAGAGTTATATATATATTCCATTTTCATATGGCCGAAATATTTACAAATACAAAACATATTTTTGTCAACAGCCAAACCTATACATGCCATATCGAGACCAAAATATAACTTTACCAGCCAAATCGAAAATACGATGAACTGCTGACGATCCCCGAGTCAGTGGCCAAAATCAACAATCTATAAAACAAAGAAATAAGAAACAGAGTAAGCTTTTGAGGCTTAGTAAGTTTTAAGCATTTCATTTAATTAAAGCTTGTCATTTAAATCGAATGTTGAGTATCACAAAAATCATATTCTAATTGTAATTCACTTGGCCGAATATACACAAGTACACTAGTTATAAACCTATTGGCCGAATATGTATATATGAATACACAAGAAATTTTCAGCACATATTTCACTATCTATATGACTTATACAATTATTTTTAGTCACATACTTTCATATAATGACCTACACTGACCGAATAGGTCATTGTCTTATTCTCAAATACCGAATCCATCCACACACATATATATTTATCGTTCTTTAATACTAATAAATCACTTTAAAAATCAATTCACATATGAGTACATAATATGCACCTTAACATGTAAAATATATATATTACTTACTCAACGATGGTTACCACGGACATTCAATGTCGTAATCTTACTTAACTTAGTGGCATCGATCCTGTCAAATCTTAGAATTCAAAACACATTTCTAGCACAAGCCCGCGGGTCTTTAGCCCGGATACCATTCCAGCACGTAGCCTGCGGACTTCAAGTCCAGATATATTTCCAGCATATAGCCTGCGGACCTCATGTCCGGATATATTCCCAGCATATAGCCTGCGGACCTCATATCCAGATATATTTCAGATATCATGCATACTTAGTCATATTTTAACACATCTCATTCAACCTATCACTTTAGTAGTCATTTACTACATTCGGATATAAGCTCAATATGCACACCATCATTCACATTTCGGCTCAAGAGTTATACTTAATATCACACATTCATTTCACCCTTCAAGCTTAAACCCAAAGTGACCATTATACTATAAATCATATACATGCACTATTTATTATACAACTATATTCAAGTACAAGCCAAAGATCGCAATTCACTTAATATACTCTTATAAAATCATCAATTACACACTAAAGGAGACTACTCAAAACTTACCTTGGGTATATTTGAACAGTTACGGATAGGCTACTCGATTGCTTTCTCTTTTCCCTTATCTGATTTCGACCCTCTTAGCTCTTGAGCTTAATTTAAACAAATAGATTTATTTAATTACTTATCAATTGAGCAATTCAATTTAATACATGTATATCATACAATTAAAGTACAAATGACCTTATTAACTAGCTATTTAAACATCATACATATGCTCTACTCATGCACAATCGAACATATTACTAGCTTATTACCTTGCATTTTCGAATTTCATAAACATCACTTAATTTCATATAATAACATATATCATACAAGATCGACACAAAGTCAAATGCATCACTCAAAATGCTAAAGTCCAACTAAGTCTACCATTATAGCATTATCATATAAATGAACCCACATTGACCTAATATACATTCTTGCCGAACCACAATTAAGGTACAAACCTAACATTTTAGTCCCCTTTTTATTAACGAACCACATTAGCTAATTATTCCACTGCAAGATACAATCACATACATTGTTTATACATTCATTTTAATAGACTTCATTCATCAAGACATCTAATACAAAATGCAAAACATCTAAACATTTTTACCAAATTTGCTAGCACCTAAAATCTTTGGTCGAATGTTACTAAACTCAAGCCACCATATTATTATTCCTTAAGCCAAATCCAAAAACCACATTCGGCACCTCTCATCTACCATTTTACCAATCTTCAAATTTACTTACAAGCTCATTTATAGAACATATAAAACATTAAACAATTTTTCATCAAGAATCTAGCATGACCGATTACCCATTTTTTTCTTCCTAAATCTAAATTCGGCATATCCTATAAACCAATTAATAACCTCAACTTTTAAGCTAAAATAACAAGCAACTTAACACATCCAACATAACTATCCCTGCTAATAACATCAAAGCATCTACTAAAAATTTTAAGCTCCTTAGCCAAATCTCAACCCTCCAAATAACCTAAATTCAAACCATGAGATAGGTAGAATTTAAACTAATCATCCAAATAATGCATAAGTTTCCAAGAATGACATTGAACATACCTTAATCTAGCAAATCACCATAGCTGAATTTTTGCACAAGGATTTTTCTTCTTCCTCTCTTCTAGTTACAACAATGGAGGAGCAAAGATGAACCAACTTTGGTTTCTCCTCCCACTAACCATTATTTTATTTTTCTTTATTCTTTTATTCATTTTGTAAATTAAAAATGTTAATAGAAAATTCATATTATATACATTAATCAATATCATGGTCGGCCACTATCCAAAAATGGCTAATTTGACATGCAAGTCCACCTTTGTGACAACATGCATTAATAGATCACTTTAAAATTTACCCATCACATTTCATAAATGTCTCACCTAAGTCCTATTTAAAATTTTCACATACAAATGACAAAATCAAAGCATGAGACTTTCACAAATGCATTTACACATATAATAAGCATAGAATATAACAGTTAATTATTTTTATGTCTCGATTTTGTGGTCCCGAAACCACTTTCTGACTAGGGTCAAATTAGGGCTGTCACACTTCCAACCTTCTAGGAGGCCAAAATTAAACTCCTAAAAATACTAAGCTAGGATTCAAACCTAGGATCTCCTTGCTAGCCACTAATGCCACCTCCCTACACTCTAAGTGGCGTCACTTAGCCACTCCACCACAAGGCTTTTTGATGCCATTTTCCCCTATCTTTATTTAAAAGCCCAACTACTTGCAAACAAGGACCTTTTAATTATTAAAATTTATATTCTTCTACCCCTAGATTGGAAATCAAACCTTCACAAAGACCTACCAATGCGTAATTAACACCTAACCAGGATTGCTAAGCACAAAAAGAAAAATTCACGATTTTGGGATTTTTGGGTTTCGGGATTTTTAGGGCGTTACATTATATTATATTTTGTTTATATCATTGGATTTGATAAATGATTGGTAAGAGTTGCTTATTATGTTCATACAGACTTACTAAGCTATATAACTTACCCATCTTCCTTTCCCATGTCTTATAGTGCCGTCAAGCTAGCTCGGGTTGGAGATTGCCGGAGATCCTAGCACACTATCAAGCTATCGTTTTGGGTATTGATGAATTCAAGTACTTTGAGTTATGGCATGTATAGGGACTTGGTCATTTTGTTATATGCGTCAGATGATTTTAGTTAATGCAATGGCTTGTAATCGTTAAAGGCTTGTTTTGCTATTTGGCCATGTAAGTTGGCTTATATTGGCTAACATGGTTGTAAGCTTAAGTATATTCATATATGTGTCAATGTCTATGGTGATATGATCATGGTAAGCTTGGTGAATATGAAATGTTTGGAAATGTGGTTTATGGCATGATTGTGTAATTTTTGGAAATGTGACCTATTGATGAGATGAGGAATTTGAGTATAATTTGGTAACTAGAAAGTAATTGAATGAGGTCTAATGAATGTGAAATTTGTATGTTTGATTTTGAGCTTAATAAATGTAGTGAATGTGTTAGATAAAGACATTGAGTTGATATGTTTTAACCATGAATGTGGATGTTTTGGTTGCCCAAGTATGTATTGTTTTGTACCTTTGAATTGGGGTAAGTGTATGTGTGAATAAGGGTGGCAAAATGGCTTGGTAAATAGCCTTGTTTTTGTCCACACGGGCAGACCCACTGGCGTATGTCTAGGCCGTGTGTGACACACGGTTAGCCCCATGAGCGTGTGATCCAACCGTGTGTCCCCTGCACCTAAATTGTTGCAAAACAGAATGCTCAATATCGCACACAAGGGTATGAGACACGACCGTGTGTCTCAGCCATGAGAAGGACACGGCCTCGAGACACGGGCGTGTGCCATGGCTGTTTGACTTCAATTTGCTCTTGGGTGACAAATAAAAAGTTACACGGGCTAGGGACACGGGCGTGTGTGACCACACGGCCTGCCCACACGGGTGTGTCCCAAGCCACATTGGCGTGTGACCCCTATTTTAGCAAAAATTTTCTAAGTGACGTAAAATTTTCTAGGGTTCTCGGTTTAGTCCCAAACCACTTCCAAAGCACGTTTTGGGCCTCGTAGGCTTGTATTAGGGACCTTATGATTAAATGCCAAAATTTTGAATTTAATTCCAAATTTTATGGCTCGGAAGTGTATGTTTGCTTGTGTTTAAGTCTGGTAATGCCTTGTACCTTGTTCTGGCATCGAATACGGGTAAAGGGTGTTACACCCCTTTTCTATTTCTTCATCTTGGATGTCAAAATGTAATACTAGTAACTATGGCTAGCTTACGAGTTTTTTGTGCACTAATGACTGAGTTTTCTAGTTTTGAGACCTTATTTTGGGGCCACTTTTGACTTTTTCAATACTTTTTTACTCACAATGTTGTTTTGATTGCTCTAGTATCTTTTCCATACGTTTTGACCTTTTCTAAAATTTTCTTTTATCTGCACATTTTTAGCTTAACCTATAATCACTAGATCACGATGTTTTTTCCAATTTCGCTCTAATTTTACAAAACCACCATTATGTCTCTACCTATCCCTCAATATGCATTCCCCGATATCTAAGTTCATGCAATTCAGGGACCAAAGAAAAAAAGGGGTAATTACAATTTGCATTTTGGTTTTGGGTTTTGTATGAAGGTTCATCAAGAAGGGTTCTCTGGCTCAAATATAGGTACTAAAATTTGTTGAATAAGGTTAGCTTTTTAGCTCTAGGTTATACCAAACAGTGCCGTAAGTCGTCTCTAGGTATCTCAATATTCACAAATTTAATCAATTACAATTTTAACCATTTATCATTCATACTAGCATGACCGTTTCTTTATATTCTCTCTGCCATTTTGTATATTCAATTGCTTAATGTCTATTTACAATGTAATATATAGAGCTTAGTAGTCTAACAATTGAAATTTTAAAACCATTCACTATCATGCTAAATTTATAGTATACACAATCAAACCTATATACATGCTCCTAACCAATCACTTGTATTTCTACAAGCTCAAGCACACTTTCGACAAGAAAAATAAAAGATAAAACATAAAAATTAAAATAACAGTAAACACAAAAATAAAAATAAACATAAACATAAATTTCCTAAGAATATAAAACATAAATTTTCTATGTTACCCCCACACTTTAGATAACACATTGCCCCTAATGTGTAACCCCTAAGTATATAAGGATTAAAGTTACTCGATTGATCATGACATTGTTGTAACCATATAGTGGGTTCCTCTTTTCTTGTTCATTGAAGCTCTTAATTGTAGTGCTTTCTTTGTGTCAGGTTCCTACATAGAAGATTTTTTAAAAGAAAATGACAAGTTAGGTTTCAACTCTTCCATCCCCCTATTGTATTCCTTGCTGCTTTCTCTCTTCAATTTTTTGTTTGTGGAGTATGACAAATTGCATGTATGTCCTATCCCCTATTAATTTTTTCAGAGGGTTCATTCTTCTTTCTATTGGTTCCATGGGACTCTTGATTCCTTACATAGCATTATTATTAAATGTGGGCATAGTGTTCCCTTCGTTTGATCCTGTACACATTCAAGCATATAATGATATATCCACGTGCCAATGCATATCTAATTTTCTATAATATCGCATATACCAAAGTAGCTTGCAAAGGATTGATATTGGAGATATCTGAGGTAGGTAATATTCTCAAGCAAATAAACTGCACCCAAATTTTTGGTATAGGGAACATTAATTCATGATTGAATGTCACTAGGAGATTAGTGCCATTCTAATATGTCCCTTCTTCTCTACCTTCGGTTAAGTCTACTATTACCTCCTCCGTATTTATGTTTTTAAACTGATGTAAATAAATTTTAAACAGAAAATCATAGAAATAGTATGGTGCATCATAATATTAGTAGACACGCCTTGGAGTGACTAAAACATCGATCCCTCTAATTGTAACATATGCTAGCATATCATTATATGACCTTTTCGCCTTTCTTTTTTTTTTAGTGTCAAATATAATTCCCGAACAACTGGTATTACTTTTAATTCTTCTAGTGTTAAATAGAAGGTAGTCCGTTCACGTTTGTTTACTATTTCCCATACTCCTTTACATATTTTCATTAAAGGATCAAAACCCTATTCTTAGATGAACGTGTTGGGTTGAAGGTGGGGTAGATATTTTCCCACATCTTCCATATTGAAATCAACAGTTGTATTCATGATATCAAATAGAGTTGAGAGTAATGAAATTGAACCTGATTTTTGTGGGTGTTCCCTTTGCTATTGTCGGTTCACTTACATATTGTTGTTCTTAAAGATACGTGGAGAATTCTAATTCAAATACCCACAGGTTTTATGAAATTGATATAGGGTTATCGTTGTTCAGGAATTGTTGAAATAGTTTATAATCAAAGTTAAAGGTTAATGATAGGTTAATATCTCTTTTTAGAATAAAAATATATTATGTTACCTATTTATATCCTACTAAAATACTTCTATAGTTACATCCTAAGTTTGTGCAGTCGAAATAAAATTTTACGATGGAATGTCGCGACGTCGAAAATAGTTCACCTCTATCAAATTTGTTCTAGTGTTGTGACACGGTAGGTCGATGTCGTGACATACAACACAGTTTCTGTTCATCTTGGTTTATTCTAGTCTTTCAGCAAAGCACTTATTCCTTAATTCAATACCTTTCTCGTAAGAAGTAAAGTCCTTATCTTGTGATGAGAATTCATTTACTTCCCAATTTTCTTCCATGGTTTTCCTCTCTTCATTCTGGTTCTAGATGACTTTGCATTTCAAGTCTTGTGTTTTGACAACCTCTTTAGTTGTTCCTCCAAAATAATGTTTTATCTTTTGGCCGTTGACAAGAAAAGGTTGTCCCTTATTTCCAAAGTGAAACCTGATTATGATTTAGAGTCCTATCCATCTTGATTTTAATTTAATAGGAAATAATTATAATCTTGAGTTAAACAAGAGTACCTTCTGTCCTGGTAAGAAATATGTTTACTTTATCCTTGCATCGTGCCTAAGTTTACTCATTTCTTTATATAGTTTCACGTTCTCATAGGCCATAAACCAAAACTCTTCTGGTTCTTGTAGTTGAAATAATCTTTCTTGCTTGGGTAACTCTTGGTCTAAGTTTAATTCTTTTATTGCCCAATATGCTTTCTTTTCTAATTCAATAGGCAAATGATAATTTTTTCCATATGCAAGTTTGTAAGGGGACATACCTAAGGGGGTTTTGTATGTCGTTCTATATGCTTATAATGCATCATCTAATCTAAGTGCCCAATCTTTCCTATTCGGATTGATTACCTTATCTGATTTTTTTTGACTTATCGATTAGACACCTTTGCTTTTCCATTAACTTAAGGATGGTATGTTGTCATTATTCAGTGTCTTACACTGTATTTAGCCAAGGCTGCTTCAAATTGTTTACTGCACAAATGAGATCATTAATCACTCACAAGTGCTCGAGGAGTTTCAAATCTTGAAAATATATTTTCCCTTAAGAACTTTACCACTGACCTTGTATCATTTGTGGGAAGAGTTGTTGCCTCAGCCCATTTGGAAATGTAATCTACCGCCAAAAGAATATACTAATTCCTGAATAAACGTGAGAAAGGTCCTACGAAATCAATTCCCTACACATCAAATACTTCTACCTTGAGGATCCTGATTTGCGACATGTCATCCATTTTTTATATACTTCCAGTTCGTTGGCATCTATCACACTTCTATACAAACTTATAGACATCTTTGTTCATGGTAGGCCAATAGAATCTCGATTGTAGTATTTTCAAGGCAGTTCTTTTACCTTTTTATGTTCGTTGCATGGTGAAGTATGACATACTTGTAGAATATCATTTATCTCCTTCTTGGCTACACATCTTTGAAGTAATTGATCTACACACTGCCAACAAACATACGGTTCTTCCCAAATATATATTTTTCAATTTGTGTATGATTCTTTTCTTTTGTTGCCAAGACAAGATTTTTGGAAAAACCCATCGAACTGTGTAGTTAACATAATCAACATACAATGGTATTTTATTATGTTTATGCCTTCCTCGATACAACTCTACCTTAAATAATTGAGCATTGATAAAGGTCTATTTTATCTCTTCGGCATTTTTCATTTATGTTTCATTTTCTAACTTAGACAAATTATCAGGGATTTGATTATTTGTTCCTTTCTAATCTATTATCCACAGGTCAATTTCTTGAAGCACTAAAACCCACCTTATCAATCATGCTTTAGTTTCTTTCAAAGCGAGATGATCAGTGTAAACATATACTTTGTTTGCCATTAAATAAGGATGAAATTTCTCACACGCGAACATGATGGCGAGCATTTCTTTTTCAATAGTAGTACAATTGCACTGTGCTAAATTTAATGTCTTGCTAGCATAATGAATAGCGTAAAATGTCTTGTTCCTCTTCTACCCCAACACTACTCTTACAACATAATCACTAGCATAGCACATAATAAAAAAAGGTTTCGACCAATCAATATTAATAATAATAGGTGCAAAGACAAGTTTTTTCTTTATTATCTCAAAGGCTTGGATGCACTCTTGATTAAACATAAAAGGTGTTTTGTTTTGTAAAAGTTGATTTAGTGACTTCATAGTTTATACAAAGTCTTTAGTAAATCACCTATAAAAGCTAACGTGACCCAAGAAATTTCTTACCCCTCGAACCATAGTAGGAATGGGTAGATTTTTTATGAATTCAATTTTTGCTTTATCCACCTCCAATCCTTTCCTAGATATTTGATGTCCTAAAACCATTCCCTCTTTCACCATAAAATGACATTTTTCCCAATTAAGTACTAGGTTGGTTTCTTCACATCTTCTTAATACTCTCTCAAGATTGTCCAGACACTCTCAAAAGGAATCTCCATATACTGAGAAATTGCCCATAAACACATCTTGGCCTTCTTCCAACATATCTGCAAAAATAGCAGACATACATCTCATAAAGGTTGTTGGGTCGTTGCATAGTGCAAATGGCATACACTTAAAGGCATAGGTACTAAAGGGACATGTAAAAGTGGTTTTTTTATTCGTCATTGGGGAATCTAATGGTACCTAGAATATCCATTCAGGAAGCAATAGTATTCTTTTTTGGAAAATCTGTTAAGCATCTGACCAATGAATGGAAGGGGGAAATGGTTATTTTGAGTATCATCGTTTCATTTTTGGTAATCAATACACACCCTCCATCCAATTACTTTTCTAGTTGGAATTAACTCATTCTTCTAATTTTCAACTACGGTCAACCCTTCTTTGTTTGGAACACATTGTGTAGGGCTCACCCATTCAATATCAAAAATCACATAGATAATACCAGTATCCAACCACTTAAGTAATTCTTTTTTCACCACCTCTTTCATTGCTCGATTTAAGCGTCGTTGTGCATCTACCACATGTCTCTTTCCTTCTTCCAGTCTAATCTTATGTTGACATAGAGCTGGATTAATTCCCTTAATGTCTGCAATAATCTATCCAATTACTGTTTTGTGTGTTTTCAGCACACTGAACAACACTCCTTCCTGTTTTGTTCATAATCTTGCTACAATAATTACAAGCAATTTGTTATGCTCTCCCAAATATCCATATTTCAAATGATCAAGTAGGGGTTTTAATTCCAAAATAGATGGTTTAATAATAGAAGGAACGATTTTAGTAGTAGTCGGACTTACTTGTTCTTATTGTTCATTACTTTTATGCCACCAGTCGAGTTGCAGGACCAATTCATCATGTTCTTGTTCTGAATTATGAACCGTCTATTCCTCTATCTCATCCTCATTTAGCTCATTTGCTTTCAACGTTTCCTTTTCTGATTTTTTAGTTTCTTTTTCTGATAAATTGAACCTTACTATTTAAATAGTTTATATCTTCCAACTCATACCCCATGTATGCTTATTGCTATCTACCCTTTCCAATATGTTAACTATATCAAAACCTATTTTTGACCAAATATTCCCTCCAGCTATGATATTGAATTGTCATTTGTTTTGCCTATCCTACCCATCGTAGAAACGTCACAACTATACTGCAAGGTTAAAGGCCTCCTAATATCATCCAAATAATCAATTTAAATCTCTCTCATGCCTGTCCCAATGTTTCAGTAGCATCTTTCTTGAATTCAAATAATTCCTTGTATGTGCTAATTACTTTAGTCATTAGTATAAAACGACGTAAAAATAATTGTGTAAATCAGCCTAAATAGTGATAGTGTTTGGGGGTAGCGTATCTAAGTAAGCTTTTTCTTTCCCTTCTAGAGTGAATAGAATAAGTAACAATTTGATAACTTCTGCTCAGAAATCTGCATAAACCACTATTCTACATAATTGCTCACACTATTGGAGGAATACTATGGGATCCCCATTTGTATAACTTCTAAACCTGAGATTTGAAGAGATCCATGTTAGCAATGCAAGATTCAGTTAAAAATGGGGATTCTTAATAAAAGTTCAAGCAATGTTACGCTTTAACCAATTCATGTCAAAGAGAACTTGTAACAACCTAGTTCTGATGGGTACAAGGTTTGGCGTATAGTCCTAAAATAGTTTGTTTGGCAGGGTGGTATTCGTGCATGTACATCTTTTGGTACATATAGTGGGTGTATTCCATTATGTGTGTGTAAGATAATGGTGGCTTGATATCATATTTTCATGTTTGTTAGAGTAGGATGTCAAACAAGTAAAAAGGTATTGGGGAAAGAGTTCACGTTTGAAGGGTAGTGCGTCATTTTATCTATAGCACTATGCAAGTTAAGTTGCAAGGTAAGTTGGTTAGGAGCCAACTGGATGTAAATTAGGGTACACAATTAGGTTTCTCAAAAGTTGTAGACCTTTGGAAAATATAATTCAGTAAGGATGTGATGCATGTCAAGTTTCACTATGAGAACATGGGTCATATATATTATGATATGGACTTGAGAAAAATCGAAGTTTCTCTATTTTTTCTTCCATTTAAGCAAAAAAAATAAATATATTTTTGTGATTTCCTAGGAGATGATTATAGTTCTCTCTTGTTAAGCTGAAACTAAGGATGTGAGTTCATTCAGAAGGTTATTTCATATCTTGGGTAAGCATTATAGTCTTGCATGTTAACATCTAAAAGAGTAAGCCTATTCTATGTGATTGAACCATAAAATGAAGAAATAGGGCTTTCCATGGGGGTCATTCATGCTTGAGATGACGATATATAATATTTGAATTAGTTTTAATGGTGTTCCAATATTTTTATAAGCAGTGGTGGCTACAATTACTTGTTGGAAGTTGAATCTAGAGTTTAAACTATTGTTCGTGGTGGTCAAGTGAGTCTCTATACTCACTCTTGCCTGGGTACTGTTCATACCATGACAATTGTGGAAAACTAATTAAATGTTAATGTCGAGATCATGAAAGATGTAGTATGAGATGGATGATGTATGAGTAATATAGAGTGAAGTATGGTTGTATCTGAATGTCTGGCATGTATGATGTGAGATGTGTGTTATGTTTATCATATATTGGTAGATTTAGATGATTGTGCTTAGTTTGTTTCAATGCATAAAGAGTCTGTAATGTGAGTCTGTGTCTATTCTCAACAGAGTTATCTAAAAGTAGTCTATTGAGACTTTAAACACAAACTCTAAAATGAAACTCTAAAGGAGAAGTCCATGGCCATGGAACCCTCTAAAAGGAATTAAAGAATGGTGATTAGTTAATAGGGTTCTCTGCTGGTCCTAGGACAATGACGGGCAAACCTCACGTATTGTGACATGTCAGGAAAGAATAAGCCTTTGTGGTGGACTCCATATAAAGTGATATGGCGTATCCCACATGGCCTTTAATGACGATCAAAAAAACTAGAATAAGCTAGAGTGTTTGATGATTTCAAAGTAAGGGCCAAGTAAAGAGTAGTAGAAGTTAAGGTTAGGTATGAAAAGAAATTTTGAGCAATGGTTTGCATACGGGTAAGAATCTATGATCAAGTTGAGTTGAAAGAGGTTCTTGAGAGAATAAAGTTATTGATATATGATGGTAATGGATTCAGACTAGGATATAGCTAATAGAAGGAATGAAAATGTTTTTTAAATTGTGTGACACTCATTGTGATACATAATAGATGATGAAAGAAGAGAAACTGGTGGTGATGAACTACTTGGAACTTTACGGAAACGACGACTAAGGTATCAAAGATTATTTCTCATTAAGTTCTTATGAACTTACATGAGTTACACTTTATGTTACAGGTTGAATATGAGTATGTGCCAAGAGGGATAATGCTAGGACTAAGTCGAATAAAGTGGCGTATCAGGTTATTATACATGCATAGCAAGTTTGGTGACGTGTTCAAAGCCTAAAATGTCACTTAGAAAACCATATCTTGGGATAATTGTAATAGATTAGGATTTCAAATTAGAGATCCTTGTAATTAAATTATCATGTGTCGTAGTTGCATCTACCTATTGTACATATATATTTGTGTAATTTAGTTTTGTCTGTATTCGTGTGGTAATGCTCGAAATCTAGATCCTGAAAATCGGGTTGAGTTGAGGGTGTTATAGAAATGCCCCTAACACTTGCATCATCGTATTCGGATAACAAAAAATTAGGTTAAATCTTACATAATTAGTTCTACAAACTTCCCTAATGGCTGTCTTGTTGCAAATATTCATGGCTCCGCGCATACACTATCACCAACAAGAAAAAGGAGAAATGTTAATGAAATAAAAATTGTATCTATAGCTTAAAAATTTCCTAATTATCTTATTAAACACTAAAATCAAAAAAAATCTAGTGGCGTTGCTTCCTTGGCAACGGCGCTAACAACTTGACTGCCTCCAGACGTACCAACATCTAGAGTGTAAATCCTGCAACCAAATATAATCGTTAGGTGGTTTCTGCAAGTATAGGGTCAGGTTGTATTATATATTTATACAACAAAGTATTGGAGTACTCTGAGGATCGTACCCAAGGTGTAACGCCCCAAAATCCTAAGTAATTATTTTTGTATGTTTGTGTCACGCAAATGCATGTCTGCTTCAGTGGTTAAGTGTTCTGGGCAGTGTCTGAGAAGTCTTGGGTTCAAGCCTTTGCTTATGCCAAAAGTTTTGTTTTTATGTGAATAAACACTTTCTCTAGGCAGTAGGCTTTTAAATAAATGTGGGTATTTTATGTCAGAAAGGGCCTGCTGGTCTAGGGGATAGGTGGATTGTTGTTCCATGAGGTCTGAGATTCGAGTGCTGGTAGACGCATGGAGGTGTTTTATTTTGTTGCTGGTGCCACGGAGGTATTGTGGTTTGACTGGAACACTGAAGTGCTTGAGTGGAATTCGAATTGAGTAGTTAAGGGAGGAGTGCTCGATTTGAGTGATTTGAGGAGAGATTTGGGGAGGAAATTAAGGGATTTTGAAGGAGTGAGAGTGTTGGTACCGACTTGGGACTCCCAACACTCAAAATTCGGCTTTGGGTTGTCACTTGCTCTCCATTTCGGTCGTTGTTACCATTTTGGTTCTTTTCATTCTTTAGTTTGGAGGTCGAATATGGTATAGAGCTTTTCAGATATTTTCTTATTCTTTTCTTTGTTGTTTTCTGAGTGTGTTCTTCCATCAGTCATCCTCTTTGCTTTCTTTGCTTGGCCGAATATCTATTATTCCCCTTGTCCAATCAGTTTTTCCCTTTTGGTCGATTACTTCATCTTCTCTCCCTCTCAACACTTTCGGGTTTTGGCTCTTGTTCTCTCAACATTCGGTTTCCTTTTCTCTTCTTTGCCGAATTCGTGTTCTTCCCTCTTTTTCAATCGGTTTACCCTAGCCGATTGATTTTTGTTCTTTTTCCCTCTCTTAATTGAATCTTAGTAGTTCCTCTCCTTTTTTGTTGTTATCGAATACTTTTCCTTTCCCCTCTCCTGCTTTCAGTTGTTCTCTAGAAAGGGGAAAAGTTGGCGTTGGTTGCTTCTATTCATAGTGGATTGCTTTCGGTTGGTAAGTCTTTTGGTAAGGGCAGAAGTTATGTCTCAAACATTGTGAGTAATGTTGTTATTAATTAATTTTTTAAGTTCCTAACATGCGGTCATGTCGCATTGTAGTTGGCAGTAACAAGTCGTAACGAACTCGGTTTACCAGGGGTATCGTAAGCTATACCTTTTGGAGCAGTAGGGGTAAGCAACACGAATATAGGTCAATTGTTGTTGTTTTATCGGTTTGGTTCCAAGCATGACTAACGTTGGATATGGAATTGTCATTTGTTTTAGGTACGGTTCATATCAAGAGGGCTTGCGTACCTAGAATCCTATCAGGTGTGTACAAACATAGCTTTGGCTATGGTAATCGGCAAAAGCCAGAATAAGTGAATGTCGACGCTACACGGGTTGTGCTTAATCGTGTGGTAGTCTGTATGGCCAAACTTGGGCGTATGATCATTGTGGCCGCCCATGAGCGATTTCATGGGCTGAGGCCGTACTGGGCCATGTTGTGTCGAAATGGGCTGTATGGGTCCCACAGGCGAGTAGGCCCCACACGGGTAAACCACATAGATGTGCGAAGAATATTGGGCCAGGCTGTGTAATCCACACGGCCAGGGCCATTTGTGACAACCCTAATTTGACCCTAGTCGGAAAGTGGTTTCGGGACCACAAAACCGAGTCTTATAAATAATTAAAAATTTTTATTTCATGATTATGATGTGAGTAAATGCATGTGTGAAAGTTTCGTACGTTAATTTGGTCAATTGTATGTGAAATTATCAAAATGGACTTATATGAAACAAATTAGAAGGTGATAGGATAATTTAACAAGGATCAATTAGTGCATGAATAGACAAAGGTGGTTTTGCATGTCAAATTTTCCTTTTTTTTCAATTAGTGGCCGGCCATGATATGATGATATCCACTACGTTAGATTTAATACAATATTAAACTATATTTGAGAAAATAATTAAAAAAAAGAAATATGTTCATCTTGGTTCTTCTCTAGCCGAAAACAAAGAAAAAGGAAAGGAAAGAAAAACTTAAGGGATTCGGCCATGCTTGTATGCTAGGAAGAGGTATGTTTGGTGTTATCTTTTGAAATTCATGCATGTTTTAAGTTGCTAGCTTGAATTCAACTTAGCCCCATGGTTTAAATTTTGTTTTTTTATTATAATTGATAGAAATGAATTCGGCCATGGATGAGTACTTCTTGAATTATGTTTTGATGTTGTGATGATTGGAGCATGAAAATGGTTAATTGTAAATGTGTTATAAATGGGGATTAGATGTGAGTTTGGGTGAATTAGTAAATGATGAATTTTGGTTATTGATTGAAAGGTTCGGCTATGAGATGGATAGGAAGAAATGCCTTAAAAATTTCTTTGTTGAATGTGGTAAGAAATGAGAGTTTATATTTAATTATTGAAAGTGGAATTTAGATGATAAGTGATTTGTGAGTATGGTATGAACAAATGTGTGAATTAGCTAGCTTAAGATTTTCGGCTAAGTGATTAATTGGTAGAAATCAAAGGTTAAAGGGAATGAAATTTACATTATATGGGAGCATGTATATTCGGCCACATGGATTAAAATATATAGGTGAAGACAAAGTTGATTATATGTAAATGGCCATAAAAGGGTACATGTTGTGAAATTAACTTAAATTCTTTAAAATTGATTAAGTGAGTGATGTTGGTCTAATTGATTAAATTTTGTTTATATAATGAATATGAACCTTGAAATGAAATAAATCCTAGACTATGTTACTTTGGAAGTAAGAATGCATTCGGTTTTGAGATCACTTGTATTAGGTAGTTAAAATACTAATGTTTGAACATGAATGGTTGATTTTATATATATATATATATATATGTATACATATTCGGCTATCAAAGTAAGAACATAGGTGATATTGAGTCTAAGTTTTGCACATATGGCTATATATCTATATAAATGTATGTCCATTCATGATATCACTTTCGGACAATATACATAAAAAGTTGTCTAGAAATGAGTAGTTAGCAAGAATGGTTGCCGAATGTCAATTATATATATATATATGCTTGTGATCGGATTATTGATAGTAGGGTGATAGCATGTAGTTATTAGCCAAATAGCTCAAAAACATATGGTAGGAAAATAAGAATTTATCATGTATATTTTATGAGATGAGATCATAAATATTTTGATATAAATATTTAACAAGACGGTTAAACTAGTTAACTTATTGATTTAGCTCAAGAAGTTAAAGGAGGAGAATCAAACAAAGGCAAAGGAAAGGACATCGAGTAGCCGAGTTGGAACCGTTCTACCCAACACAAGGTAAGTTGTTAAGCACAACTTTTGTATTGATTTGTATAATCATACTACCTATGTGTGTATGCCGAATGGAAGAATATAAGTATATATATAAATGCTTGTATTGAGTTGTTGATCTCGGCACTAAGTGTGCGGGTATAAACATTTACGATGATGAGGTAGGCACTAAGTGTACGAGTTTGAATTCTCTGTACTAAGTGTGCGAGTTTGATTATTAAGCACTAAGTGTGCGAGTTCGATTATTAAGCACTATGTGTGCAAGTAAGATTAATAAGCACTAAGTGTGCGGACTTCACTGTGTATTTTGAATAATTATGAACTTTATGTGTATGACTTTATCGAGTAAATCATGAACAGTTGAATGAGTAGATACTTTGAATTCATGAAGCGTAGATATTGTGTTTATATCTAAAACTGAGCGTAGTAAGCCCTGAACCTATGTGGGGATGGTATTTAAAGTGAAGAATATAAGATCATGGTGGTATGGATGAGATATTAATATTACTATAAAATAAACAACAACAAAACGATAAGTGGCAATGCGTCGAGAATTATGTAAAATGTTATATGAGATGGTAATGAGGATTTGGATATTTGGGACTTTGTAATATTTATTTATTTTGTTTGTTTCTTTCAAGCCCCTTTTTAAATGAACGGTAGTGCAATGCTTATAACTTACTGAGTTTATACTCATTTTTGCGTTGTTGGTCACTTGTTTAGGTTCTTTCGATCCACTTTTGGTATGCCCCGGGACCATCGTCAAAGTCATCACACCATCCTTCAACGTTTTGGTATTTACTTTTGTTTTAGCCGAATTCTAGTGAACATTACGGCATGTATAGGTTAAATGTATCTTGTTCAAAGTAGTATGTGTAAACTTTGGCCATGCTAATATGGTTTAGTTACCAAGCTTATTTTGGTCATGTCCAGTTATGGTTTAAATCATTTTGGTTAAAAGATTATATTCTACAAGTGAATGTTGTATATAAAATGTTAAGAAAAATTTACCTACTTAATTGTTCCTATTAAATTTGTGAGTTAACGTAATCACATTTTATTAGTATGTTATGAAAATCTTCTATACTAAAGGACTTAGTATTATGGGTGTTACACCATTTCTAGGTTATGTGGGCCACACGGGCGTGTTAAGGTTGCACGGGTCACCCGAGACAACTGTGGACCTACTGTTTGGTCGGTAAGTGTACCTAGACCCCTTAATTGATAAATTGACAAATTGACTAAAATACCCTTATATGATAAAATGACTGTTATGCCCCTACGAGATGTATGATTATATTTGAGCATGCCTTTTTAAATATATTGAATACATGTATGATATGATGACATGATGCATGATATGTTGCACGGGGATGGGATTTATTATGGTTGGAGAAAGTGTACTATACTGGCAGCTCTGCTGCAAATATTGTTTAGTGCCACAACCGGTACTACTTGGAGTGTAAGGATGGTTGGGTTGATTTTATCCCCACATGGAGTGTAGGGTTGGATGGAGATGGAGTGTAGAGGCTGGTTGGGTAGGATTTCTTGTTTGCATTACTGTACTATTACTGTCACTGAGATGGGCTCCGACCCAAGCTGGTACTGATATTGAAATAGGCTAAGGCCCTGACTGAAACTGAACCATGATTGAATTGGGCTTAAGCCCAGACTGTATATGCTCACTATTTGTTTGATTGATAAGGGATTACACACTGATTTTTTTATAACTCACCCATTTGTTTATCTGTATAGGTAATCCCCAAGCTTAGGCAGATCGGTGCCGCGAGGGACTCAAAGGTGGCCACACAACCGCACATACTTTCTTATTTAATTCTAAATTATAAGTAATTTTATTTTGGGTATTTTTATTGTAATAAGGCCTCGTTGGATTTTATTTTAATTTGGGGATTTCTATTTGCTTTGATTATAACTACTAGTAGTAGGAAAAAGACACAAGTTTTCAAAAAGGTAAATGTTTTTCCAAGACACCACGACTACAAAACCTGTATTCAAGAGCTTCCGCATGTAATAATGTTTTGAAATAAATAATAATGAAGACATTTTAATATGATTAACTTTTTGACAAACAACTCACATTTTGAAAATGAACAAACGTATTAAAATCAATCTTAGGATCACACAAAGAGGTTAAATAAAGAGCGGGTTTTTCAATGATATCGTACTTTACGAAAAACACTTCAATGTGACACAAGGGAGGTAAGAGTAAACTAATTCCAGTTCCTACATTAATAGATCTAGTTAGTAATTTAATTAAATTATATTACAATGAATCCTAAAGTGACAAAAAATCATATTTTATAAAATAATTGAAAAGCATAAGAAAAAATAAGGGAAAACAATTTGCAGATTTTATTAATTCTAAGGACAGAAGACTAACTCACTTCGGTGGTCATAAGTAACTCCTATTTCGGGTTCTATTCAATCAACTAGTCATTAACCTAGTAAGATCTCTCGATCTTCCACTAAACTAATGAGTTGGTAAAAACTACTTATCTCTCGACTTTATAGTCCAGACTGAATTTGGATAACGTTTTCACGGATAGGCAATACTAATTTTGGGTTTATTCCCACCTATATGACTTCCTAGGGTCATCAAGCCTAGGGTTTTAAGTTCTTCTTATCCCAATGAGTTGATCCGCTAAGAAACCCAACATAGAATTTAATTACTCCCACGTTCACTCGTTAATCTCCCGTGAATGGATTATTTACTCATGGATCTAATGAACATCATAAAATTTATTACAAAGATAAACATAAAGAATAGATCAAGCAAAGAGTTTAAGAAGAATCCTGATATATTGATAATAGCATGAACGATAATCCACGAAGAGTAGATTGTTCCACAAATCAGATTCCACAAAGAATGAAAGAAAAAATTACAATAAGAAAAGAAACCTAAGTACGAAGCAAACTAAAGAGATACCGAAAATAAAACTAAATGAAAGCCGTAAACTAAAACTTGAAAAAAGTTGTCTATAAAGTGTTTAGAACTGTCTATTTATAGGCTTAAGATTGGCCATCATCTATTGACCTAATTTAGCTGACGTTTTCGCATTAAATTTTGTTGTACAGACCAAAACACCCTTGGTTCATTATTTTTCCTCGTCACGCCTATGTCGTGACACCCTCTAGTATATGTCATGACACTGATGACAGTTTACAAGCTGAGGCTTGATTACAGGGTTGTATCGTGACACCCTCCGCCTATGTCGTGACATTGAAGGCAGTTTGCTCCTTTTTAGTGCTCTGTTCACTATGTTGTGACATTGAAGCTCCGTGTTGCAACATCACAGCCAATCTTGTGCTCCTGTGCATCTAAATGATGTCCTACACACTCATTGAATACGTTAGCCTATCTTTAGGCTTACTTTGGCCCCTAAGGTCATATAAATGGCTCAAACTACACTTTTTATTATCGATGAACTTGAAATGAAAACTAAGTAAAAACACATCTAAATTGCTTTTATACGAGCTCCTTAGGTATGGAAAATGGTTTAATCTGCTATAATGAATTACGGTAGATCACAAACCAAACTTAGCATTATAAGGTAACATGTCAACTCCTAAGTACATGCTATGTAAAATCGAGCACAAATGATCAAAAGTTTACCGAATCAAGAGATAGATAGTGTGAACTCCTGACCACCTCTAAACATGAGAACATTTAGTGTAAAAATTGCGCAAATAAAATATCCAATGAAATGTTGTATCTATTAGAGAACAAATCAAATTGTAATATAGTTTTGTGTTACAACAAAATACCGATAAGCATTTCGAAGACCGTACCGAAGGTAGGTTGAATTAAATCTAAAAATGTCTTCTACAGTAGCAGGTCTAGACAATAGTCACTAAAAATTATATTACAATAATTAAAACTAAATATTAAAGTCATAACATAAAAACAGACTACTAAAATGAAGTTGACATATGAAAAACTCTTGAATAACAAGTAGAAGATTAACTCACTTTAGTGGTTGCAATTAACTTCCGAATTCGGGTTTTATTAGTGAATTAGTTATTAACTAACCAATATTACATCTCACCATCTACTAATTAATTAATCAACCAGTACTCACTTATCTCTCGACCTCACTTTCTTGATTGAGATAAATCAGGATTTACTTGACAAACTTATCTCTCGACCTCATTTAACCTAGATTACTTCTTAAGGTCGTCAATCTTAAGGTTTAAGCACACATAAATTTATACAAACTAATTCATATGGGAAGCCCTCATTCTTTTGTTAATCGCTCTCATATCTACTTGTTAATCTCCTTAAAAGACTTAGTTGCTTATCCAACAATCGTATTCCTTAAAATTAAATTAATCATGCAAGAATACAAGTTAAATTTAATATAGAGAGATAAAAATTGGTTCATTTGATAAACTAGATGTGCTTAAATTTGTGAAGCCCTTTAACAGTTCTCGACATATTATCATTTGCAAGAAAAATGTGAATGAAAATTACAAAAATACTAAATAACGAAGACTTGGACTCAAATCGAATCCAAGTCAAAGAACAAGAAATAAAACTATTTTAAAATAAAATAGAACTAATTTAAAATCCTAAAACAGCTTGGCAAAAGCTCCTTAAGCTTAACCTATATTTACAGGCAAAGTTAGTAGCCTAATTTAGGTCAAATACAAGCCTTAATCACACTAAATATGAAATGTGTAGATGGAAACACCCTTAATTAATTACTGCCTCTGTCATACTTGTGTCGCGACATAGCCTAGTGTGTGTCGTGACATACAACTTTGAATGTTAATTTTGGAATTGGCTCGGTTGTGTTGCGACCTCGAAAGCTTGTATTGTAACTTGATTTTCATTCTTGATGCTTTTGGCCCTAAAAATAGGTGTCTTGCACACTCAATGAATCTCACTAAAACCACTTTAAGGCCGATATTGGCCCAATAGGTCAACTAAATTGAAATATTGGGTAAAAATGCTTATTTTGCAATAATTTAACTCCAATCTAAGAGAACTAAAAATGAAATAAAAGATACTAAAATGGCTAAAGAAAGCTCGTTAAGTGCCGAAAAGTACCTAAATTTCCACTACGATTGGTGGCAGGTCAAATACCCTCATACTTAATTCGTTGCTTGTCCTAAAGCAAACAGAAAAGAAAACTAAAAGAATTACTTAATAAAAATAGAATGAAAAAGAAAACACACAACTAAACAAGTACTTGAGCAAGCTTTGTACACGAGATTGGATCAAAGTGATAACAATAGGAAAATTTGCTAAACAAATAATTCTAGCTAGATGTTTAAACGACGTACAATTTTTCACATTCAAACATGCTAGTTCAACATATTACAAAGCAAACAAGTCAAAGTAAGTCAAACATATGGCTCAATCAAAAGATACCTACGAGTATAGTATTTACGGTTGAACAACATAGGTAGTTTGAATTCTACTTATTTAGTTTCTTTTATCCATGCTTTTAACTCTAATACAATATTTATAAGTACAAGCAATTCACGAGTATTTGTGCCAATATGAGTATTTTCTCAATTTCTCATATTTTCAATTTAACTCAATGTGATCCTCTCACTCTCTTTTATTTTATCCGTTCTATGATTTTATCACACACTTTTTGCTTTTAACCCTCACAATGCTTTTGTTTGCACATTCAATTTTATTTTAAGGAACATACTTGTAAGTATTTTATACTTACAATATCGTACTATTTCAATCACCATGAATTTAATTAATGAGCATTTCAATTTAAACAACCTAGAATACAATAAACATATATACCTACTCGTATATACCTATGTCATTTGGTACATTTAACTCATTTTTCTTATTTATAGTTTAACAAATTAAACTAACGAATCTAATGCAAATAACCTAAAATCATATATTCTCAAGCTAAATTTACAATTTAATCAAATAACCTATGTACATACTCCTAACCAATCACTTGTATTTCTACAAGCTCAAGCATAGACACAACAAAAAGTTTAAACAAAAATAAAAATTCAAAATTCAAAATTTTTATATCACCCCCACACTTTATTTAGCATGTTTTCCCTAATGTGCTCAAAATAAAATTAAGCATCGAAATTACCCATTTGTCTAAATTATTGTTTGGTCATCTCGTCCTTTTCGATTACATTCCAAAAATTTGTGCCATCCAAACTATGGGGTTCCCACATAGAAAAAACACATTTTTTCGTTAATTAAAACAAATAAAAACAAAATCTAAATAAACCAAAAAAATTATACATTCCCAAAATAAAAATAAAAATGTTTTAAATTTAATTGGAATTTGACTTCGGCTCTGACTCTTCAGCCTCTTTTTCTTCAGAATCGTCTTTCTTTTCATTATTGCGAAAGTCTAGTTTCAAACTGTACCTAATTGATGGGAATTTTGGCATTCTAATGTCGTGTCTCCGTGCATAATCCTCATAAATCAGTCATTGATTTGATCACCAGACTCGAGCCACGGGATGTCACAAGAGTAAACAAAGATCATCACATACCATTCTAGTTTAAAAATCAGTTGTTCATTTCATAATCCATGTAAAACATGATTAACATGCTAATTCAGGTCCCAATCGAGCTTTCAAAAGCTTTAAAACAAGTTCAAGATTAAATGAGGACTAAATTAAAACTTATGCAACAAAATAAGGCAAACATAAAAAACAGGGGTCACACAGCCGTGTGGCCAGGCCGTGTGAAAGGCTATGCTCGTGTGTGCATATGTCACACGATTGTGTAACTAACTGTGATCGTTTGATCCAAAAATTACTAAACCTACAGAATCCACACGGGTGTGTGGCCAACATGTGTGAGGCACACGCCCATGTGCTAGGCCATGTGGAACAATTATGTGTCATTTTACAAGTTGGCATGAACCAAACAAGCCTATGCTTCAAATAATATATAAATGTCCAAATAACTTACACAAGAATCAATTATTATTCATACCAAATCATAAAACAAACCATTCTTATGACCATTTATCTATATCATGCAAGACTTTACCCATTTCTAAGTTTAAAAACTTAGACAATCCATACCTATGCAACATTTCACTAACTTCATTATATACTTTTTAACTCAACTCAAAACATGCCATATATCCATTTCCTAATCTTCAAACCAATATGCCTCAATGGCACCATTTCAGAACAAGATATACAGCATTTATAAACATCTCAATTCATTTGATACCAAAATATCACATCCCTAAGTTTCAAGCATACCTAAAGATATATAGTTCAAACACTTATAATGCCAACGTAGAACTTACCAATTTCTTATCTTGGAACATGTCAAAACTTACCATATCACAAAACAAACTTGACCAAAAGATCTAAACACTACAACCATCAGTTTAGCACATATGCCTCAACATCTCATCCAAGCATTACCACATCCAAAACTATTTCATGATTCAAGATTATGCATATATCAACTAAGCATACATACACCTTTTATATTAACCAAGCATACCATATGAATTTCAAGATCAACCTTCCATTAGACCATTATTGTAACACCCCTAACCCGTATCCATCATCAAAACAGGGTTTTAAAGCATTACCAGAACTTTCAGAACATTTAACAAATAATTTGTGTGAGTTACTATTCATTTACCGAGATCATTCAAAACGTCCCTTAATTGGACCCTCGAGGCCCATTACGAGCATTAGAGTCGAGTCGGGACTTAATTGGAACCTCTAAAATATTTTTTCTACATTTCAAAAATTTTCCAAGTTGCAGGGCTCACACGCCCGTGTGGTTAGGCCGTGTACTACACACGCCCGTTTCCCTAACCCGTGTAACTCTCTGACTTTTAAGGCATGAAGAAATTGAAGTCACACGGCCAAGTCACACGCCCGTGTGCTAGGCTATGTGGCGAATTTAATTTTCAAAATTTAGGTGTAGTTTTCACATGGTCGTGTAACACGCCCATGTCCAAGGCCGTGTCAACCACACGGTTGAGACACATGCCCGTGTCTCTTATCGTGTGCCCAATTCTGAGCATTCTGTTTTTCAAAATTAAGGTGCAGGGGACATACAGCCTAACCACATGCCCATGTTTACAAAGTGTGTCACACACGGTCTGCCTAGACACCGCCTTGGGTGTCCGCCGTGTGGACAAAAAGAAGCCATTTCTAGCTACATTTCCCACCCAAAATTTCACCCAAGACCTGCACTTGAAACACACAACCAATACCAACCATTTCAAATATTCAATGTAGGTAATTTCCATCATTCAACATAGCATACCATTACATGCATTTGTGTTTACAATCTTACCTTGAATTAACTAGGCAATAACATCCTTTGTTCACATATACTTAACATAACACATGTATATATATATCATGATAACCTGCTTAGTAATACCAAAATGAACCATTACTAGCCATTCCAATAGCTAGGTTACAAAACATTATTATCAAGCTGCTAATGGTCAAGTTATCCTATACATGCCATTATACCAAAATGATTTTACTAAATATACCCAAAATGACTAGTTGATAGTGTGACGATGCTCCAATGATCTCCAACCCTCGCGAGCTTTCGAGCACTATAAAATAGAGGAAAAATAAAACTGAGTAAGCATTACATGCTTAGTAAGTTCGTATAACGGAAACTAAACTTACCAATCTCGTTTATTAACTCTAAGCATATAATAACAAGTTTTCCATCCATTTGGCTAATCTGCCTAAACACATGTATCCAATCAAACATGTTAGTCACAAAGTTTACATATATATCAAGTAAGAACAGATGAGCTCATCATGTAATACACTTTTAAGACATTATCATTTCACCTCATAATTCTCATGCCATGTCTAGAGTTATATATCCGTTCAATCATTGAAATTCCGATGGATGCTCAAGTAGTACACTTGAGGTGTACGATTCCATAATCTATCAATTCTTATTCGATGGTACCCATTTGGGTACTTAGTCAAGGAACACACTCTCGAGCCACAGATCATATAATAGGATTACCAGTCCAGGCTAAATCCTTTATATAACATATGCTAAAAGAGTTCAATTAGGGTTACCAGTCCAAGCTAAACCCTAATCATAACGTATACTCGAGAGGTATTATATCAGGATTACCTGTCCAGGCTAAATCCTTTCTATAACTGTAACACCCCTCCCCGTATCTGACGTTAGGACAGGGTTTATGGTGTTACGTGACTTAAACTCAATCAATAACTCAGAAACTAGGCCATAAAATTTCAATCAATTTAAAACTTTTCATTTCAAAGGCATACTGTTCTTTATGCAGACTTATGAGGCTCAAAACATGCGTTGGAGATGGTTCAGGATTAAATTGAGAACTTAAGAAAAATTTGGAAAGTTTCACACTTTAAGGCTCCACACGCCCGTGTGGATATAGAGCATACTATCGTGTGCTAGGGACACGCCCATGTCCCGAACCTGTGTCCAAAAACCTGGACATTCTACCAAAACCACACGGCCAAGGTACACACCCATGTCCCATAACCGTGTCCTTCACACGGCTGAGACATATGGTCATGTCTCCTGCCCATGTACTACTACCATGCATACTGACTTTAAAACACGGCCTGGGCATACGCCCGTGTGGCCTACCCGTGTAGTAAAATGACTTTAAAGTTTTAAGTGCAGGGGGACGCACGGCCACAACACACCCCCATGGGAGTGAGCCGCGTGAACAAAAGAAGACTATTCTTCCAAGCCATCTTATCACCCATTTACATAATCTGCACAAGATCACTTCAATATACAATTTTCAGCACAATGGACACTAATTCATCCATAGAAAGAACATTATATGCATTCATCAAAATGAATAATAGCCATTATTCTAGGCTTGATACAAAATGAAGGGACTTTGACTTACGCCAATTTACATGAACAATTCTCTTAATACAACATCATCCTAGTCTAGCCCTATACACGCCACCTTCAAAAATATAAATCAAACTATATCGAGTAGTGTGGCTGATAGTGTGATTGATATCTCTGACTTTAAGGGATCCTTAAGCTAGCTTGGTGACACTGAAAGAAAAAGGGAGAGGAAAGAGAGTAAGCATAAAGCTTAGTAAGTTGCATATAAATAAATATACAACAACAATCTCACCATTAATTATCATGCTTATAGCTCAAAGGTAAACATAACTTAACTTACTCATCATCATCTACTCGAGTCATGTTTTCTAAATTAGGCTCATTACTCATGCTTATCATAAAGGTACCTGTAACACTCACAACATGATCATTCTTTCTTTATCAAAATTGAACTGTAACTTTCACCAATGAACCGTTTGGAATACTACTAGATATTCTATGAACCCTCAACATGGGATAAGTTGCCGATGCCATGTCCCAGACATGGTCTTACACTGGCTCTCATATATGCGTGCTGATGCATATCCCGAACATGTCTTACACTAGCACAACTCTTAACCGATGCGTGTCCCAGACACGTCTTACATTGGCTATCTCTGTTGAGGCCGATGCATGTCCCAGACATGTCTTACACTGGCACTCATCTCAGAGCCAATGCCATGTCCTAGACATGGTCTTATACTGGCTATCATAGTATGGCTGATGCATGTCCCAGAGATGTCTTACACTAGCCCTTGTCTAGAAGCCGATGCCATGTCCCAGACGTGGTCTTACACTGGCTCTCATAATGTGGCCGAAGCATGCCCCAGACATGTCTCACACTGGCGCACAAATCACCCAATGTCTTGGCACGAATATCCAGTTCGTATCCTAAGGTTTCAACGGAATCTTTCTACTATCTCAACTATTACTAGGCATTCTCAATTTATAACTTAGAAACTCATACAATATCCATTCATTGACAATATATATACATGTATTGACAGTGTAGTCGTATTATTTACATACAACTTATCTCGGATTACAAAACGTACGCGACTAGTCGGTTTGCTTGGCTTTCCCCCGGTCTAGGTTAGGATTCGGTAAATCTTGATATATAATAGAAATATACACCCATTTAGTCACTAATTACAATTAGGGAATCATAAATTTACAGCTTTGGCAAAATGACCATTTTGCCTCTAAACTTTGACAAAATGACCATTTTACCCCTATGCTTGAAAGTTGATTTTTATCGAATTTCTTTGTATCTTAGGCCTAACTGAACTGTTTTTACCCTTATAGCAACTTCAAATTCTTACTATTTCACCTATTTATCAACTATTTTACAACTTTTGCAAAATAGTTCCTTTAGGTGTTTTCCATGAAAACTCCTTCATCAAAGTTGTTCTTGACACAACTGGGACTCATATTCTTCCATAAAAACTCATCAAACATCACAAATCGTTTCATGGTAACACCTTAAACTTTCAATCATTTTGTAAAATAGACCCCTCATTTGAAAGCCCATGCTTCAAGGGTCTCAAAAATACAAAAAATCATCAACAAAGGACATGAAAATCACTTCCTTATGAGTCAACTAAGTGGCTGAAAATTCGAGCTTTCAAACCCCCTTCAATGGCTGATTTTCAATGTTGTCTAGGTGAAAGGAAGAAAAGACGACAACTTTTCTTTATTTTACTCAATTTGCTCATGTCATCAAAACCTAACATTTGACTAATTGATTTTCCTTATCTCATGGCCGGCTATGCTCTTCTAATAGGGTCTAATTGCCCTTTAAAGACCCCCCATTTTAATACTCTAGCTCTTTGGTACATTTGGGTACTAAAATGCTACTTTTGCCTTTTATGCGATTTAATCCTTTTTTAAAATCGGGCTCACAAACATTAAAATTAGCTTACCAAATTTTTCATGCACTAATAAAATCATACTATAACCTCATGAAAATAATAAAAATAATTTTTTTCTGACTTCGGATTTGTGGTCCTGAGACCACTGTTCTGACTAGGCCCTAAATCAGTCTGTTACAATAACAAGGTTAATGGGATTACTCGTCTAAGCTAAATCTCGTCTGTAACAAATGCAGGACCTTATTGGTTTCAGGAAAGCACATATAATCATCGGAATTCAATATTCAATCAGGACTTAACCCCTTTTTCCTCAGTTCAAGCATATATTCAATTTTTCTTTATAGCAATCAAATAATTCACATCAAATGATAATAACATTTCATACAATCACAACATTCAATTAAACATATTTACATGCTCAATTAGGTTACACAAACTTAACTCGACACTTGTTCGCGTTAGAAGTCTACTAATCCGAAACCTTTTTTTTTCCTTGACCGAACCTCAAATTAGTGCTGTCCTGATCTATATAAATGAATTTAACCATCAACTTCACACATTTCATATTTAATTGGACTCAATTTATGTCCTAGGTAAAATTACCATTTTGCCCCTAACTTTTCTATAAATTATGATTTCGTCCCTAGGCACGGAAAATGAAACTTGTGAATTTACTCCCTAATCCAAGCCTAACCAAAATCCCATTACAAATTTTACAGCACATATATTCATAAAAATTCAGAATTTTTCTTCAATTTCACAAGTTTACATTTTAGTCCCTAAATCTTGTTTCCATCAAAATCTCTTTGTAAAAGTTGTTTATCTATCAACAGCCTTTCATTTTGTACCATAAATTTCTAACTTTCAGCATATATATCCTTAACCCCTTTCCCATACTTTGGTAACTTTTCAAATTAATCCCTCAAATAGAGAGATTAAGCTATCCCGATTTCAAAAATATCAAAATTACTAAAAACAGGAGAAGAAAACTTACCCAATTAAGCCTTGAAAGTTTCCCCTCTCTCTCCTAAGGTTTCCATAGAATTTTAGGTTGAAGATGACAAAAATAAGATAATATATTCTCTCTATCTTTTAATTAATTAAGTATTTTGCAATTTCTAATTTAGTCCTTGCCCTTTTTCTATATTTCCATGGATGAGTCATCAAAACAATCTACATACTTCTTTAATGGTCTAATTACCATATCAGGACCTCTAGATTTGAATTCCATAGTTATTTAATCCTTATAGCTACTAGAATTCAACTTCTACATTTTATGCGATTTAGTCTTTCTCGTAATTAAACACTTAATCGGTAAAGTTTTCGTATCAACATTTTCACACCACATGCCTATTATAATACGAACCATATAATGAAATAAAAATAAACCTTATTTTCATGTAACACCCCAAACTCCGCTGGATGTTATGGCTGAATCTGGCGATGTCACATTAGAGTGTTTTTGAAAATGCATCAATATATTAAAATCGTTTCAGTTATTATCCTTTACTTAGTCTGAAAAACGTGTCTCACTGACTTTCTTTAAAACATATCTCTTTTACGCGAAAGCTTTAGAAAATCTTCTATTTTAGGAAAACTATTTGCTTTAGAGAAAATCAGATTTTTGCTTATCAGTAATAAAATCATCAACAGTTAAAAAGCTAAAATTAAAAAGCCAAAAAGTCCAAAGTCCAAAAATTACAACAAAACCACAAATAAATAAGTAATCCAAAATCGAAAAAAAATGAACTAATAGAAATAGTCTAAAGAGATTACGTGTGGCCATCGTCGAGTCCTCCACTACACCGATTCGCAAATGCTGGGGATTACCTAAACAGATTAAACAAAAAAGGGTGAGTTTCGCAACTCAGTGTGTAAACCCACACAGATAAAGCATGCATACCAACATACATCAGAAAAGAGTCCGGGGCCTGAGCCTATCACAGAATCAGTTTGGACCTTAGCCCATTCGGATACAGAATGCATATCAGAATATCATAATCCTACCCACCAACCTCTACACACCATCTCTGTCCAGCCCTACACATCATGTAGGGATATAATCAACTCACCCAACCCTACACACCATACCGTACCGAGATACGACACGTAATCAGACAATTGCAACTAAGCTGCCAAATATCAGGCTTAAGAGCCTTTCAGAATACTTCCTCCCATTAACATCATCCCAACCCCGATGCAATGCAACATACAAAAATGTCATGCTAATATGCAATTTATCAAATCATGCATTCAGTTCAGATATCTCAGTTTATGCTCTATACAGAAATCAGACAATCAGAATACTCAATGAGGGGTCTAAGTAGTGCTTATCGACCCTACAGTAGGTGCACAGACGATTTGGGCGACTCGTTCAACCTTATAGATTATTTCAAAAAAATGGGCTCACATGCCTATGTGGCCTGCCCGTGTGGTCCCACACGTTCGTGTGACCTACATGGCCCAAATTGGCCTTGACCGTATGGATCACACGGCCTGGCTCAGAATTCTACACGCCCATGTGGCCCACACAGCCCAATTGGTTGAGCTCGTGTAACACACACGGCCTCACTTGGCCATCACACGATAATGTCCTTCGGGCACGACCTGGCCTCGTCAATCACATGCCCGTGTGGCGTCGACAGAAGCATTTTTTGTCTTTTGCCATTTCTCATTTTCTGTGTTTTTGAGTACACACCTGGTTTGTTTTCGCAGCAAACACGATCCCAAGACTACCAGCACCTATAATTGACTAACAAACACCAATTAAAAACCCTCAATCAGTCACTCAGATTGACAACTATTCTCAACCTCCACGAGATGAGTAACCTTTAAGAATCGACAAAAGTTCTTACCTTCAACTGAACAATGGTGATTCCGTACACTATGACTTCGTTAGGAAATAATTCCAATCGCTTAATCTTCTCCTAATACAAGACAACCCCTTTAGTAACAATTACCATAACCTAAGTAATAATCACGTTTAACTAAACTTACCATAATACACACCAAGAACACCAACAGTAATCGAGCCACAATGAATCAGAAAGTGCCAAAGACGAAAGAGAAGAAAATCAACAAATGAAAATTGGCAGGGGCTTGGAAGAGTTGAAACGTCTAAAACTTTGGAAGAAAACAAAAAAAAATTGAAAAGAAAAACAAAATCCCAAAAGATAGCCTCCAAATCCCTTAATTATCTCCCTTAACATCCATAACACAACCACTACTCAGAAACCCACTCCAGTGCAACTCCTTACCGAAATTTAGAGCAAAATATAACCTCCCTTTCCAGCGTAGGGATTCGAACACAGAACCTCTAGCACACCAACACACATCTTAACCACTAGACCAGCAGGCCCATTCTGATATATTTCACACAATAAAATATAAGCCTAATGGACTAAGTCAGGCTTTGTTCATAAAAATAAGAACATTTGCCCAAGTAAGGCTTGAACTTGGAACCTCACACACACACCCAGAACACTTAACCACTGAAGCAGATACACACTTATGTGTCATTTTTAATAGAGACAAAAATAAAAAAATAAAAATTTTGGGGTGTTACATTTCGGATCAGATTTGTGGTCCCGAAACCACTGTTCTGATTTCACTGAAAAATAGGTTGTTGCAATTATAGCCATATTACAACATTAACCTTTAAAATTATTTCATGATCTATTGAGATTGAAGCTTAATAATGTGAGCTCTAGAGTTAATCTAACAACCTTGTGCTGCAAAATGTCAACTACAAGAAACAGGAAACAAAACCGAGTAAGCTTTATGAAAGCTTAGTAACTTTATATAATAACATGTACATTAACTTACCTTATCAACCAAAAATATAGTTATATAACTATGTATATATGTCATTTTCAATCCTGGGATTTCATTTCACAAGAAACAAGTGAGTCTTTCATATACTCAGGTAACAAGACAATCGATAATACATTTCAATCAAATCAATCCAAGTATTCAAAACATATTCCAGTCATCGAGTCATCAAGTCATTCAATTCTTTTATCAATCAAGACAGCTCGATGAACAATAGTAAAAGAGTTCAGATGTAACAGCTCGATTTTGGGTCTAGTCAAAATAGTGGTTTCGGGGCCACAAATCTAAAGCAAAAAATTATTTTTATTATATTTTTAGGGTCTACAATTTTATGGAATAATCTCGTGGAAATTTCGTTAAAAAATTTTGACGTTTGGGCACTCAATTTAGTAAAAAAAGACTAAATTATAATAAGTGCAAAATGTGAGTTCTATAGGTTAAAGGTGTCTAATTGTTATGAAATTTTAAATTGGAGGTCTTTAAATGGTAATTAGACCATTGGTTAAGTTAGTGGATGAAAATGGACATGGTTAGGTATGTTTCTAAAGTTTCTCATTAAGGGCATTTTAGTAATTTGGTAATTAAATGAATTAAAAACCCAAAATAAAAGCCAATTTTTGTCCATCTTCCTCTCATGGTTGAAGTTTACAAGAGGAAACCATGGCTAGGGTTTTTCAAGCTTCCAAGCTCGATTGTAAGTTCGTTCTAGCGTTTTTAATGCTCTTTACAATTTTGAAGTCGTTGTAACTCGATCTACCTATTTCTAGCACTAATTTGATGTATGATTAAGGTCTAGGGTTTGACCCATGTCAGACATGTGTGTATTTTGATGTTTAATGATAGAAAATGAATGTTAGTTGTTAGATAAACGACTTTTGCTAAGTGATTTTCAATGAAAATACCTAAAAGGACCTATTTGTAAAAAGTTATAAAATGGGTGTTAAAATGTGAATAAAAACAAAATGTGAGCTGTTATAAGCATGTATAAGGTTCGGCTAGGCATGAGTATTGAAGAAATTGAGTACATTTCATTTTACGAGCCTAAAGACTAAATTGTAAAAATGTTAAACTTTAAGGGCAAAAATGTAAATTTTTCCATAATGTGATTTTGGGCTGATTTGTATAGTATAATGATTAAATAAATTAAATGTGGAATTATAGATCAAGAAAAATGAGGTTTGAAATTGGAATGGGGGAAAAACAAGTATTTGACGGTTAAGCTCTTTTCACCATTTTTATGCCAAGGTAAGTTTGTATGTTTAATAAGCATTAAATTGTATATGTACAAATGCTTAATTGATATAATTGTGGTAAATTCTATATTACTGAATTAAAATGCGAATGTTATTGAGTACGATATTACAGAAATGACTGACAGAGATTCGATACAACTAAAGTCCTGGTTGAACATTAAGAATAGATAGGATACAAATGTCATGACATTAGGGTTAATGTCATGACATTAGGGTTACTGAGATTATGTGTCAGACCATATCTAGGATATGGCATCAATATGAGACTTCGTGTAAGACCAAACCTGGGCTATTGGCATCGATACGAGATTTCATGTAAGACCATATCTAGGATATGGCATTGGCATGGTACTATGTGTACGAGATTCCCGAGTATCCTTTAGTATTCCAAGTGGTTCAACGGGAAATTTAATGGGTATGTCAAAGAAGAGAAAAAGCATGTAAGCATTACGAATTTGTACAGGTATATACATAAGTTTATAAGCATTGACTTCTTAATATCGTGAGTTCAAGATTTCCATGAGAATGTTTTGTGAAAGCTTTGTGATTATTGGTCTATATTTATGACGTATAAAATTCATGGTAAATTTGGTTGAGGATCATGTGATTGGCTTTAGGGCCAAATTGAGTTATGATATAGCGTATTTTATTCACACAAACTGTGATTTATCGGATATGAGAAAAAGGAAGGATTGGCATAATTGCCTATTAAAATGACTATGGAGGTATGGGAAGATATGAGCTTTAACAATTAAAAGATGTTAAAATATATGCTTGAAATGTGAATACTTGTAATTAATGTGTATGCTTATTATGAGGTTCATGATGATTGGTTGATTGTGATAATCTATTGTAATGGAGAGATTATGGTTTTTAGGTAATGTCAGGACATGTTAAATTATGTTTGTAAATTGATAGAGTAAATAATATGACTGAACAAGTTATAGCTGCGAGCTTTATAATAATTTATAATATCTTGTGTTGATAACATTAGACTTGGTGAATGATTAGTAAGAGTTGCTTATTATTTTTGTTTCCTTTCCCATGTTTTATAGTGTTGTCAAGCTAGCTCGTGTTGGAGATGCTGGAGATCCTATCACACTATCAAGCTATCATTTTGGGTATTGATGAATTCAAGTATTTTGAGTTAATGGCATGTATAGGGACTTTTTCTTTTGGTTATATGTGTTGGCTTATAATGGTTCATGGTTCATTTTGTATATACCCTGGGAAGTAAGCTAATGTTGGCTATGAGTGTATTTATATTAATGTCATTTATGAATGTGGAATATTACATAATTTGATGTGGAAAGGTTTATGTTTTAAGAATGATTAATAATGGAATGAGAATGACATGTTATTGTCTTGGCTGTTGATTGTTTGGCTGCTCTTACATGGTTGAATTTGTGCCATGTGGTGTTGTGTAGATATGTGCAGGTGAGGGTGGCAAAATGGCTTGGTAAATAGCCTTATTTTTGTCCACACGGACGTGTGTCTAGGCCATGTGTGACACACAGCCAGCCCTATAGGCGTGTGATCCGACCGTGTTCCCTGCACCTAAATTGTTTCAAAACAGAAGGCTCAGTATCGTGCACATGGACATGAGACACGGACGTGTGTCTCAGCCGTGTGAAGGACACGGCCCTGGGACATGGGTGTGTGCCCTGGCTGTGTGATTTCAATTTGTTCTTGGGTGACAAATAAAGAGTCATACGGGTTCGGGACAAAGGAGTGTGTGACCACACGGCCTGCCCGCACGGGCGTGTCGTAGGCCACACGGGCGTGTGACTCCTGTTTAGGCAAAATTTTTCTAAGTGTTATAAAATTTCCTAAAGTTCTCGATTTAGTCCCAAATCACTTCCAAAGCATGTTTTAGGCCTCGTAGGCTCGTGTTAGGGACTTTATGCTTGATTTCAAAAAGTTTTAATTTGGATGAAAATTTATGACTTGGAAATGTATGTTTGCTTGTGTTTAAGTCCGGTAATGCCTTGTACCTTGTTCTGGCATCGAATGCGAGTAAGGGATATTATATTTAGTGGTATTAGAGCTATGGTTTAGTCAATTCGCAGACTAACCTAGCATGTGTAAGAATCTAGCTATACATGCCATATATAACCTGTAAAAGTGTGATATCTCCCAACTCTGATGAAAGTTGAGACAGAGATGCTTTCCAACCGAGCTACTTTCGAAAATGCCAAAAATGATACTAAGATATTTGAAAATGTGCTTGTGAGGAGTCAAAACTTGGAAAGGTATGAATAAGAGTTCATGATATGCATGTGATAATATACAAAATGAAATAACCATAAGTTAAGAAATATGGGTAAAAATGTCATTGTTCCGGTTGAACATTGTATTTCGATAGATTATGGTGATTTTATGAAATAGATAAAATGTTATAAATGTTATGGATTGGATTTAGCCCGGACGGGTAATCCGGATCAAACTCTTTAGAGCATATGTATAAAAAGGATTTAGCCTGGACTGGCAATCCTGTTATATCATATGTGGCTCGAAAGTGTGCTCTATAGATATGTGCCAAAGGGGCACTTTCGAATATGAATTGACGGATTGTTGACATGTGTACCTTGAGTATACTACCTGAATATCCATCAAAATTACAATAGTTCAATGGGAGTTATTCTTGAAATATGGAAAAGTGACACTGAATGACATAACTGTTATGATATTATGATGACAAATGTTAAGTTACATGTGTGTATATATGAAAGTCGAGTTAGAGGCTTTATGACCTCAACCCCTTTACCAGTGTGGTATTTTATAATGAAATTTCACGAGATTTATGTTGAATGAGCTCACAAGTGAGAGACTAAAGAGTTCAGTAGTGAAATAACTAATAATATGGTCGGAGTTGAGAATAGTTTGAGAAGTGAATACAGTTTTGGAAAAGATGCTAGGCTATTCTAAAGATCATTCAGATTTGGCAATGTCATGGTCGAAGAAAAAGTTAATCTCAACTAACCGACTCATTCAGGTATGATGTCTAAAGTATGTATTTGCTGGAATTTCTTCCGGATTGATTTTCGTTAGTGAATGGAATAATACGGGATTAATGATGACAGAATTAGTCAGAGAAATGATATTTGAATCGTAAAGATGTCTGAGTGTAACAGTTGTAATTGAATAGATTATGATGATCTCTCTTGGGTATTTTATGTATTCATTTAGCCTCAAAGATATATGTGATTGTTCATTTTCTGATGAAATTCTTATCGTATGAAATGGTAGCTGATTATAATGTTAGATGAAAGCACTGCTGGTCTGGTCTGGTTAGTTGATGATCAGCATATCTTATCTCTCTCTTTGGGGTTCTATTCTATTATGTTTGGAATAAAAGTTGATGGTGAAAATTTATGTGAAGTTATTTTTCTATTTCTACTAGATGTTGTTTTGTTTTATATATATATAGAAAATATATTATCTCTATTACAATGGATTACAGAGCGTGTAAGCATTATTTTTCTTCTGGTTTTCTCTGAGGAATCATCAAGATCTTTATTATTTTCTTATGAGTTATATTCTCAGGCTTTCAGTATGGCATCGCATCTTGGATTTCTTTATCTCAATTTTCTTATCAACCTTATTTCGTAAATTATCAATCTTTTCTCATCTTTAAAGTGTGTTCTTTGGCTTGTGATAACTATGTCTGTTATGGGTGTATTTCTGGTTCGATCATAGGAACGTGGTGATTTTGGTATCAGGATTTCTCTAATTTTCGTGAAAGGAATTGACATCGGCAATGGTATAGATAGTGGAAGCTCAAGCTCCAATTGTATGATGGTTTTCTTTTCTCAAGTAAGTTTGATTAACGTCAATGAGTTTGATCAGGATATTTTGTTTTCTTGTGCTAATGCAGTTGTAAAGATCCTTGATTAGCATGTTAAGAGAATTATAAAATATTGTATGTTTGAGCTATTTAACAGCATGAAGAAAGGAGTATTTGATATGTTATTATTTGATAGTTAAGGTCGACTCAGTTGTTTTTGTCTGTGCAAGGTGGACAGTTGAAAGGTAATTTGAGTTATATGCATTTAAGTTTATCCTCAAGTAAGAAAATAAAATCTTGTACATTCATGGGTGAATAGAAGGACAGTTTGAAGGAAGAATTCATATTCTAGAAAATGTAATACAAAGATATACTTATTAGATTTATTCTAATCGAATGATGTTGTTATGAGTTAAAACTGTTCCGATTGATAAAGTTATCACATTTGTGAAAGTTTTAATGGTTTGTTGCATGTTAGAAAAGTTGAAAATAGTTGAAGGTGTTATTAATCGAAGCAATGGTTCTGGGTTCTGTTTGAATTGAGTAAAGAATTTTTGAATATTCGGTGATGCATTATCAAATGGATAGGAATGTGTTTTAATACAAGAATGTAAAGTGACAGTTTATGCCTTCGGACGATTAAAATCTCATTAAAAGAATTGTTCGACGAGTGACCTAGAGTTAGCCGTTAGTAAGTCTGTGTTGAGAAATCGATGACATCATTTGTTCAATGAAAAACGTCATATGCTTCTTGATTCCAAGAGTATAAAGTATCTAATGTTACAGAAAAATCTGAAATTAAGACAATGTTGATGGCTTGAACTATTGAAAGATTGTGAGTAGTTAACGATTAACTTTGGGGAAGTAGATATAGTTGCAGATGCTTCAATGGAAAGCCTTTGTTCATTTTGTGAGTGTTAGTTATGAAACACCACTAACCCGTATCCGTCACTGGACTAAGGTTAAAAAGCATTACCAGATATATCGAAACAATTTGCATTCATTTCATAATCAACAAAGCATCAAAGTCACACATCATTATAGAGTCCCTTATGTAGGTCAACGAGACCTTAAACATGATTTAGAAAGGGGTCCAGACTAAACTGAGCTCATACAAAATTTTTCAAAACTTAAACTGTAACAGCTAATTTAGACCCTATTCGAAACGGTGGTTTCAGGACCATGAATCCAAGTCAGAAAAATATTTTAAAATTATTTCTTGTGTTTATTATGTGTGAATTTATATGTGTGAAATTTTCGTGATTTAATTTTTTCGTTTGAGTGTCCGATTAAATAAACGGGCTTAATCGCGTAAAATAAAAATTTGAAGGTTAAATGTGGAAGTGCTTAATTGTTGTTGTCTTTGTGATGTGAAGAACTTATAATGCAATTAAGCCATTGACAATTTGAGTGGACGGTAATGACCATGAATTATAATGGTTTTATATATTATTATAAAGGTTAATTTAGTAAAACATGTAATAATAAAATATAAAAATTAAAATAAGCTTTCATAATACTTAGTTATTGCCGAAACATAAAAGAAAAGAATAAGAATAAGGGTTCCATAGGTTTGGCCATTGTTAGAGCTTAATTAAGGTATGTAACTAGCTTGGTTTTTGATAATTTTTACGTTTTTGAGATCGTTGCTAAGTTATCTACAAAGCCCATGCTTGAATTTTTTATTTTGATGAATATTTTGAGTTATGCCACTGATGAATATTTGAGCTTTGTGATGTTAGTTGATGAAATATGAAAGATACGTTTTGGATTAACATGTTTTGTATTGGAATTTTTGATGATTTTGAGTAATTAGGACTAAATTACAAAATAATAAATTGAGGGACTAAAATGAAAAATAAATGAAATTTATGGACTTGTATGAACACATGGAATATTCGGCCTAAGCATGATGTGTGAAAATTTTGCATGTTTTGTGTTTTGTGCAATTTGGACTAAATTGTAAAAAGTGTGAAATGTTAGGGGTAAAATGGTAATTTACCCATTTATGTGTTTTTGGACTAAATTGAGTGAAAATATGTTTGAATGAGTTTAGTTTGAATATGTTTAGATCAAGAACCAAAGAAATCGGATTTGGATCAAGGGAAAACTAAAGTTTTCAATTAGCCGTCCCGTTCTGATTTTCATCGTCCGAGGTAAGTTTATAAGCAAATAGATAGTGTTTATTTTAAATATATATGAGTTTTATATGCTGAAATGAAATATGTGAAAATATATATGTGTTAGCCAAATGTAAATAAGCTTGGGAGCTATGTTTACGAATTCGTTTCGACCGAGTTACGACGTCTAAAAGCCCCGTATGAACCTTAGGAATAGCTAGGATACATATGTCATGACATAAGATTCCGATATGTGATGTGTGAGTAAGACCATGGCATCAATATAGGTGTGCGAGTAAGACCACGTTTTATACGTTGGCATCGATATGTGACTCTGATATATGTGTGCGAGGAAGACCATGTTTTATATGTTGGCATAGATATGTGACTCCGATGTATGTGTGCGAGTAAAACCCTGTTTGAGACAGTGGCATCGATATATGATTACATGTAAGACCACGTCTGAGACGTTGGCATTGTACGATATATGTGATTATCCGAGTGTCCTATCTAATTCAGAATGGTTCATCGAGCAATGATAAGTTGTGAACGAAGGTGTAAAACAAACTAAAACGATCAGGTATGAGTTAGTTGATTACCTATTTTAAAATAAGGTAAGTTGGACATTTGATATATGATGCAAATTATATAAGTTATTAATGTGAACATTTGTGCACTTGCAAAGTATATTTGGCTAATGTTATGTATATGCATGTGATGTTATATTTTGATTCATGAGTATATGTATAAGTGCATAAATACATTTGGTTATATAATGATGTTATGTCTTTGAAATTGAATGATACTTGGAATATGTATATTTGTACAATCGGTGAAGATGAGGTTGTTATGAAAGCATATGTTAATTATGATATGTTAAACTTGAGATTAAATGTGACTATGATAATATAACTTGGTTTGGTTAAAATAAGTTGATAATGTCATTGAGTTGTTATTTGCTTATGACTTACTAAGCTTTAATAGCTTACTGTGTGTTATGTTTGCCTTTGTTTTATAGATTACGAAATCTAGTTATGAGCTCGGGGATCGTCAGCAAAGTCTATCACACTATCAACTGTTTTAGTACTTTTATAAGTTGAACTTGAACTTATGGCATGTATAGGCTAGCCTTTGTGTTAGTTTATTTTGAATGTGTATATATAATAAGCCATGCGAAAATGGATAAGTATAAAGTTTAAGTTTAAGCAAATTTCGGTCTTGGTATATATATATGTGTGAGGTGTTTGACATATTTGCTAATGGTTGTGTAATTATGGATGTGGTTTAAGTCTGTTTTGGAAGCTTCGCGCATGCTATATGTATATGGTAAATTTGGCATATTGATGATGATATAGTCATGTGAGATGATATGATTAAATAGGTAAAAATTTTATGTTATATATGTATGATATGATTTAATATGATTATTTGAATATGACTCAAATTTATATAATTATATGTGCATAAATTTGTGATGAGTAAAAAGGAATATTTAATTTTTAATATATTGCTTGTTATGTGATATGAATATAAAAGTATGTTAAACATGTTGTGTGGATGTTATAATATAGGTTAATATATATATTGATCAAATAGATGATGTAAAGAATGGCAAAGTATGTGCATGTTTAGGATTATTTGGTTGGCTAGTATGTGATGTGAATATATGAAATTTTAGTCAAGTTTATATGTGCTTAATGCAATGAAAATGGCTGGTAATTTTGGATATGTGTTTGGTTGATTCGGATATGGTTCGTGCATAGATAAAAATTATATGAGAACTTGATTGTTGTGCTTTGTTAAGGTATTATAAATAGCCTATGTTTAGCTCACTTTCGGTAAGTTTGATGTATGGTATGTTTTGTCTTTGTAAATGGTTTATTAGTTTGGTTTAGTAATGAAGTGAAATGATAATGATGCATTTGGTATATATATTAAATGGAATAATATATATATCCATGTTATGAAATTTTTTGTAGTTAGATGAAACAGACATATGGTACATGTTATTTATATGAAATGAAAGGATGTATGATAGCATGTTTTAAAGTATGTGCGAATAATTTGTAAGATAATAAGTTATTTTATATTAAAGTTATTCCAATGCCTTAAATGTTAAGTATACATGTATGTTTGGTATGTGAAATGACATATACTTGGTTATGAATTTAACATTCGATTTTCATGATTCTATGAATATATTCGATTAAATGTTGAAACTAGGTAAGGAATATACATGATTGATGATTCGGTACTTGCACATATAAATATATTTTGGCACATAATGTGGTGATGATATATGCATATACGTCATCTCAAGGTATATATATATGTGTTGTGGTACTTGATCATGTGTTTCGGTAATGAAGTAATGATGGATGTTATTGAGTTAAAATATGTAATGTATTAGTTAGTAATATGTATGCCAAATACATCTATAGTGTGCTTGGTATATGCTCACGGTTTTAAAGTAATGATGTAAATAGTTTATGGTTAATCATTTTGGGAAGCTTTTCATATTAGATATATATATATATATATATACACATATATGTATTTCGGTTGTTTACTTGGAACGCATGAGTTGTACTTGAATTAGCTTAAGTTAATAAATTTAGTACAAGGAATATATGTTTGTCATGTTTGTTATAAGTTTCGGTAAAATAGGTAATGTTAAGTATAATGTATATTTGGCTGTAGTACTAAATCATTTTATAAGTGTTTATTGCATATTTATGTGATGGAATAGTATGATCATGTGTATTTGGTTACGTATGATTAATTTATGAATGATTTTTGGTATGTGAATGAGATGTAATTTAGTTTGTATGTTTTTTCTCAATTAATGGTTCATAAAGATATGTTTGATATTTTCCAAGTTAGACAGATTTAATGGTATGTATTTGATATATGAGTTTGAATGTCTTAATGTTTGTATATAGAATTTGTCATGAAAGTATTTATTTTAAAATTTGATTATTTGAACATTATAAAGGAGGTATATATATAATTCGTATAATTGAGTTTATATTATCTTAAACATGTATGGTAATGAATGACTTCCTTAAGCTGTGAATTGTTCGATAATGCCTTATAGAATTGAAGTATGTTAGGTTGATTTAAAAATTTTATTAGATGATTATTACTGAAATGAAAGTTTGTTCTGAGTTATATTTTGATCGGTAATGCCTCGTAACCCTAATCCGGCGACAGATATGATTTAGGGGTGTTACATTAACATTTTTCAAAGTTACAAAGGTCACACGCCCATGTGAACAAGCCATGTGCATCACACGGCATTAGACACACCCGTGTGTCTAGGTCATGGAAAAACAGGGCATACATACTGACTTATCCACATGACTGGAGACACGCCCGTGTGCCTTGGCCGTGGTTGAAACTAACTTGGGTCACATGGCTGACCACACACCCGTGTGTCTAGCCCGTGTAGCCTTCAAAATGGCCACACATGCCCATGTGCCAAGGCTGTGTGCCTTACACGGCCACCAGACACGCCCGTGTGTCTAGGCCGTGCTCGAGACTGACTTGCTTCTAAAAGAAACATTGAAGGACATAGTCAAGACACATGCCCCGTGTGCTCAACTGTGTGGGAAAATATAGGCCATTTGCAAGGTCATACCTACAAGTCAAAAATCAAAGCATAATTATACCATAATTTCAACCACAAAACATACATCCTTCATATCATATAACCCCCAACCAATATCATCCTTATCATCCAAACCAAAACATACTAAAATCACATATCATACTCATTCATTCATACATGTCATTATTCCAATTTTTCACATCCATTCTCATCTCAAAATCATACCATTTCCATGACTAATTCACATAACCAACTTACCAAATTGAGTATTTCTTACTAAGCCATTTAAGCACATCAAGACATACCATTTTTGAACACAAAATATATACCAAAATTCATTCATAATCACATCCATAATCAAGCCATATCACATGGCTAGATATACACATTACAAAACATATTCTAATACTTTTAGCCTATACATGCCATACTTCAATAATCACATTTTCAAAAGGTACCAAAATAGAGTTTGATAGTGTGGTGATGATCCTCGACGATCCCCGAGCTTCCAGTAGCTTTAATAATCTATAAAACAATTGAAAAAAAACACAAAGCAAGCTTTCCAAAGCTTAGTAAGCCATATACAAATAAACTCATCACATAACACATTTCATTCTCATATAAGTCATACATATTTCATATGTCCACATATAAACATATACTTACCTTTCATTCTTAATCATAATGTACATTACAAACATACCTGAATTGAGTACTTACTCACATAACCATTCATTTCTCAGAATGTCTGTTGAACCGTTCGGAATCAAATAGGATACGCGGATAGCTCAGAAAGCTCGTACAATGCCAACATCCCAGACGTGGTCTTACATGTAATCAAATATCGATGCCACTGTCCCAGACAAAGTCTTCCACGAAATCAAATACGATATCGATGTCCTAGATATGGTCTTACACGTAAATCATAAGTCGATGCCAACGTCCCAGACATGGTCTTACACGAAATCACATATCGGATCCTATGTCATGACATATGTATCCTAACTATTCCTATGGTTCGTATGGGACTTTTTGGACGTCGTCGCATTATCAAAACTTTCTCGAATTTCATATTTTCATCTTCCATATTCATCCATCATAATTCAAACACATATAAGCATAAATTAATCAATTCAAATACATTTATTTGCATATCGACTTACCTCATACGGATTCGAATGGACGGAATCGACTACTCAAAGACTTTTGACTTTCCCCAATCTAATTTTGTTTTCTTTGGTTCTTGATCTATATAAATTCAAATTTAACTCTTTTATTCAGAAAATCATTCAAATCAATCCATGTACACATATTTAGAGTATTTTACAAATTAGCCCTTAAATTTTCACATTTTAACACTTTAGTCCCTAATCACAAAAATCACAAAATTTACAAAATTTCCATATATATAAGCTTAACTGAATTTTCATAGTGTTCATATAAGCCCACATATTTCATTTATTTCACATTTTAGTCCCTCAATTTCTCATTTCCATAATTTAGTCCAATTTACTCAAATTCATCAAAAATTCAAAGATAAAACATGTTAACTCAACATCAAGCTTCCATATACTATCATAAAACTTCATAAAATTCATAGTTTCATCAATGGCTCAACTCAAAATCATCAACAAAATCATAAATTGAGACATGGGCTTGAAACATTACTAAGCAACGATTACAAAAACATAGTCAACAATCAAAGTGACGAAACCCTAAAACTCATTTTCTTCTTCCTTTTTCTTTTATTTTTGGCAATAGATGATGAATATCTCACTAATCCGTGTTTTTCTTTTATTTAATATAACTTAAATTACCAAATACCATTTTTTCCCTTAATATAATAAAAATATAAACTTATAATGGATGTCCAAAAATGTCCATTTAATATATCAATGGTCTAATAACATAATAAGGACCTCTCATTTAAAAGTACATAGTAGATAGACACTTTAGCAAATAGAACACATCTTTTGCATTTTACGTGATTAGGTCCTTTTTTGCAAATTATGCACACAAATGATAAAATTTTCATACGAAATTTTCATAGATGTTAATTCATATATAATAAGCGTGAAAAATAATATTAAAATAATTTTCTAACTCAGATTTGTGGTCCCGAAACCACTATTTCGACTAGGGTCTAAACTGAGCTGTTATAAGTTACATGATTACTCTTATTTGATGGAAGTCTGAATTTAGCTAAATTAAAAAGCTAAAGCGATGTTTTCTTTACAAGATTGAGAACCTCAGGAATGTGATAGTGAGTGGTAACCTAAATGAGTACAGTGTGAAACGACTTTTGATTTTGATTTCTGTTATTATTACTCCGAGATAGAATTTGTGTAATGAATTATCCAGAGCTTATGCAGGAAATGTTTACGAGACTCAGTAGTAGCTCATTTATTATTCGGAAAGTATTTGAATCTTTGACAATATGCTCTGACCCTGTGTTTTAGAGTTCAAAAGTGATTGGAAAAAGATGTACGAGGTGGAATTGATTTGTTATTTTGAGGAAAAAGGTCCAGGTGATTCGTGAAAGTTGAAAGCAACTTCAGACTGACATTAGTAGTATACAGATTTGAAAATTTAAGGTATTGGATTCCAGATTGATGACAGAGTGCTTCTGGAAGTATTGCCCTCGAAGAGGACTCTTTGATGAGGTAGAGGAAACTACGAGAACATTACCCTAATCTTTTTCTGGTAAGATTTTCGAGGACGAAAATTCCTAAGGGGGGAGAGTTGTAACAGCTCGATTTTGGGTCTAGTCAAAATAGTAGTTTCGAGACCACAAATTTGACGCGAAAAATTTTATTTTTATTATCTTTTATGGTCTATAGTTTTATGAAATGATCTCGTGAAAATTTCATTCAAAAATTTTGACGTTTTGGCACCCAATTTAGTCAAAAGGACTAAATTGTAATAAGTGCAAAATGTAAGTTCTATACGTTAAAGGTGTCTAATTGTTATGAAATTTTAAATTGGAGGTCCTTAAATGGTAATTAGACCATTGGTTAAGTTGGTGGACAAAAATGGACATGGTTAGGTATGTTTCTAAAGTTTCTTATTAAGGGCATTTTAGTAATTTAGTAATTAAATGAATTAAAAACCCAAAATAAAAGCCAATTTCTGTCCATCTTCCTCCCATGGATGAAATTTACAGGAGGAAACCATGGCTATGGTTTGTCAAGCTTCCAAGCTCGATTGTAAGTTCGTTCTAGCGTTTTTAATGCTCTTTACATTTTTAAAGTCGTTGTAACTCAATCTACCTATTTCTAGCACTAATTTGAGGTATGATTAACATATAGGGTTTGAACCATGTTAGAAATGTGTGTATTTTGATGTTTAATGATAGAAAATACATGTTAGTTGTTAGATAAATGAATATTGCTAAGTGATTTTCGATGAAAATGCCTAAAAGGACCTATTTGTAAAATGTTGTAAAATGGGTGTTAAAATGTGAATAAAAGAAAAATGTAGGCTTCTATAGGCATGTATAAGGTTCAGGTAGGCATGAGTATTGAAGAAATTGAGTACATTTCATTTTACAAGCCTAGAGACTAAATTGTAAAAATGTCAAACTTTAGGGGCAAAAATGTAAATTTTTCCATAATGTGATTTTGGGCTGATTTAAATAGTATAATGATTAAATAAGTTAAATGTGATATTATAGATCAATAAAAATGAGGTTCGGAATTAGAACTGGGGAAAAACAAGTATTTGACGATTAGGCTCTTTTTGCCATTTTTATGCCGAGGTAAGTTCGTTTGTTTAATAAGAATTAAATTATATATGTATAAATTCTTAATTGATATAATTGTGGTAAATGCTATATTGTTGAAATAAAATGTGATGAGTACGATATTACGGAAATGACCGACAGAAATTCGATACAGCTAAAGTCCCCGTTGAACTATAGGAATAGATAGGATACAAATGTCATGACATTAGGGTTACTGAGATAATGTGTAAGACCATATCTGGGATATGGCATCAATATGAGACTTCGTGTAAGACCATACCTGAGCTATTGGCATCGATATGAGATTTCATGTAACACCATATCCAGGATATAGCATTGGTATGGTACTGTGTGTACTAGATTCCTGAGTATCCTTTAGTATTCCAAGTGGTTCAACAGGAAATTTAATGGGTATGCCAAAGAAGAGAAAGAGCATGTAAGTATTACGAATTTGTACAGGTATGTACATAAGTTTATAAGCATTGACTTCTTGATATCGTGAGTTCAAGATTTCCATGAGAATGTTTTGTGAAAGCTTTATGATTATTGGTCTATACTTGTGACGTATGAAATTCATCGTAAATATGGTTGAGGATCATGTGATTGGCTTCAGAGCCAAATTGAGTTATAATATAGCATATTTTATTCACACAAATTGTGATTTATCAGATATGAGGAAAAGGAAAGATTCGCATAATTGCCTATTAAAATGACTATGGAGGTATGAGAAGATATGACCTTTAACAATTAAAAGATGTTAAAATATATGCTTGAAATGTGAATACTCGTAATTAATGTGTATGCTTATTATGAGGTTTGAGATGATTGGTTGATTGTGTTAATCTATTGTAATGGAGAGATTATGGTTGTTAGGCTAATGTCAAGACATGTTAAATTATGTTTGTAAATTGATAGAGCAAATAATATGACTGAACAAGTTATAACTGTGAGCTTTATAGTAATTTATAATATCTTGTGTTGATAACATTGGACTTGGTGAATGATTAGTAAGAGTTGCTTATTATTTTCGTACGAACTTACTAAGCTATATAGCTTACCCCCCTTCATTTCCCATGTTTTATAGTGCCGTTAAGCTAGCTCGGGTTGGAGATCGCCAGAGATCCTATCACACTATCAAGCTATCATTTTGGGTATTGATGAATTCAAGTATTTTGAGTTAATGGCATGTATAGGGACTTGGTCTTTTGGTTATATGTGTTGGCTTATAATGGTTCATGGTTCATTTTGTATATACCCTTGGAAGTTAGCTATTGTTGGTTATGACTGTATTTATATTAATGTCATTTGTGAATGTGGAATCTTGCATAATTTGATGTGTAGAGATTGATGTTTTAAGTATGATTAATAATGGAATGAGAATGACATGTTATTGTCTTGGTTGTGATTGTTTGGTTGCTCTTACATGCTTGAATTTTTGCCTTGTGGTGTTGTGTAGATTTGTGCAAGTGAGGGTGGCAAAATGGCTCGGTAAATAGCCTTGTTTTTGTCCACATGGGTAGACACACGGTCGTGTGTCTATGTAATAGCCCGGTTTAGACCCTAGTCAGAACAGTGGTTTCGGGACCACGAATCTGAGTCAGAAAAATATTTTAATATTATATTCTATGCTTAAAGTATCTAAATTGATATGTGTGAAATTTTTGTATGAATTTTTTTTCGTTTGATTGCCGATTTGTGAAAAAAGACTTAATCGCGTAAAATGCAAAAGTGACTTGCTAATTGTTAAAGTGCTATATTGCTATGGCTTTTATTATGTGGCGCCTTATGTTGTAATTTAGCCATTGAACATAAGCATGGATGGTTATGGACATTGATTATAAATTTTTCATATTAATTTATAAAGGTTAAAAAGGTAAATTATGAATAATATGTATTATAATAAAATATAATTAAAGTGGCCATACTTTTGTTCATTATTTCGACCGAAATTAGCAAAGAATAAGTAAGAAAAGAAGCAAGCTAGGTTCGGCTATTACTATCTTTGATTAAGGTATGTTAGTTGATCGATTTTTTATAATTTTTACGTTTTTGATATCGTTGCTTCATGTTTTATCAAGCCCATGCCTCAATTTCAGAATTTGATGATGATTTTGAGTTATGCCATTGTTGATTTTGTGAGTTTTGAAATGTTAATTGATGAAATATGGAAGCTTGATGATAGATAAATATGTTTTGTATTGGAATTTTTGATGAATTTGAGTAATTTGGGCTAAATTGTGAATTTGGTTAATTGAGGGGTCAAAATGTGAAATAAATAAAAGAAATAGGCTGCTAGGGATCTTAGTGAAATTCGGCCGAGCATGGGTTTGGTCAAATTTTGAATATTTTTGTGTTTTGTGAAATAGGGACTAAATTGCGAAAAATGTGAAATGTCAGGGGAAAAGTGTAATTAGCCCATTTATGTGTTTTTAGATGAATTTGATTGAATATATAATTAAATAAGTTGAATTTGTATTGAATTAGATCAAGAAATGAGGAAATCGAATTTGGATCGAGAAAAGTTGAAAATTATCAAATAGTCATTTCGGTCCGTTTGCGTTAGTACGAGGTAAGTTCATAAGTAAATAAATGTTGTTAAATTGAAATGTATGTGCATTATATGTGTTGAATTGAGTTGTAAAGTATTATATATATGTGATGCCGAATTGAATCGAGCTTTAAAGAATCTGTTCCGATCATGGATTGTTTGGATAGGTGAAATTGAGAAAGTTCCGATAATGTGACAATATCTGAAAAGCCCCGTAAGAACCATAGGAATAGTTAGGATACATATGTTATGACATAGGATCCAATATGTATTTTCGTGTAAGACCACGTCTGGGACGTTGGCATCAATTTGAGATTTACGTGTAAGACCATGTCTAGGACATCGGCATCGTATTTGATTTTGTGTAAAACCATGTCTGGGACAATGGCATCGATATTTGATTACATGTAAGACCACGCCTAGGACATTGGCATTGTACGAGTTTATGTGTTATCTGAGTATCCTTATTGATTTTGAATGGTTCAACGGGCATTCCGAGAAATGAATAACAATGTGATAGTGTATCTGATTTAGGTACGTATGATTTGTTTATGAAATTCAGAAATAAAATGTGAGTATGTATTATATGACCATATGAGAAATATATGACAAAGAATGATATGAATGTATAAAAATGAATGATGTGTTATATACGCTCGTTATATGAAATTGTGGTCTTATGTTTCGGACATGAGATTTGCAAGACATGAAACATGGCTTTGATGTATGATAGTTTGGTTCAAAAACTTGAATAGATAATGAAATTTAAAATGGTTGAGTTGGTGTATGCTTTGTATGCAATATATAAATAGTAAAATAAAGTTGATCTTGGTTGGCTATATGATTCATATATTCGAATTTGATTTATGTGAATAAGGGAATATTGGATGTTCGAGTTTGGAAGTGTTTATAAAGAAATTGGTATAATTTTATTTACTATGATTTGGTTGGAGATGTAATGAGTATGTGCAAGTTTGATTTATATGATTGAGATTTGTTAAATTCGGTTTAATGATATTGGTTTATAAATATCATTGAAATGATTTATTTGCTTATGGCTTACTAAGCTTTCAAAGCTTACTCTGTGTGTTTTTCACATGTCTTCAAAGTTTCAAAGACTTGCTCGGGTTGGAAGTTTTTGGAGATGTCATCACACTATCTGGTTATCGCTTCGGTAAATAAAAGCTTTGAGTTTTGGTAATGTGGCATGTATAGGCTAGTTTTGAAATGGCTTAATTATGATGCTAATATTGTGTATAACTAGCCATGTGATATGGCTTGGTTGTGCATGTTATTATGAATGAATGTTGGTATATGCTTCGTGTTTAAAAATGGTATGTTTTGATGCACTCTTGAATGATTAAATGAAATGATCAATTTTGGTAAGTTTTGGTATGTGCTTATTTGAGGAATTGGTAAGTTTATATCATGAGATTGAAGGTAGTAAATTGAGGTTATGAAACATATATTTTGGTATTGTTTTGGCTTATGATTTAGTATAATTGTAAGCATGAATTTGGTTGTTATTGATATGGCATAAATGGTGTATGCTGGGTGTATGAATTGGTTGGAATTTGGTATAAAATATGCTTGGTTTGATGCTTGTAGGGATGACCCAAATTGGATGGCAATTTGGCTTTATAAATGGCCTATTTTTGTCCACATGGGCAGAGACACGGGCATGTGTCTCAGCCGTGTGCTACACACGGTCATGTTACACAGCCATCTGTCCCCTGGGTAGTCCTACAATTTTAAGTCAGTCTTGAGCATGGCCTAGACACACGGGCATGTCTGGTGGCCGTGTGAGGCACACAGTCTTGGTACATAGGCGTGTGTAGCCATTTCGAAGGGTACACAGGCTTGACACATGGGTGTGTAGTCAGCCATGTGACCCAAGTCAGTTTCGACCATGGCCAAGGCACACGGGCGTGTCTCCGGCCGTGTGGATAAGTCAGTATGTATGCTCTGTTTCGACATGGCTTAGACACATGGGTGTGTCTAATGCCGTGTGAGGCACACGGCTTGTTCACACGGGAGTGTGACCTTTATAACTTTGAAAAATGTTTAAGTTTCAAAAAATTTTGTATGAGCTCGGTTAAGTCCCGACCCATTTCTAAAGCATGTTTAAGGTCTCATTGACCTACGTAAGGGACTCTATAATGATGTGTGACTTTGATGCTTTGATGATTGTGAAATGAATGCAAATTATTCCGATATGTTCGGTAATACCTCCTAACCCTAGTCCGGCGACAGATACAGGTTAGGGGTGTTACAGTCTAGGCCGTGTGTGACACACGGTCAGCCCCATGGGCGTGCGATCCAGTCGTGTGCCCCCTGCACCTAAATTGTTGCAAAATAGAATGCTTAGGATCGTGCAGACGGGCATGAGACACGGTTGTGTGTCTCAGCCGTGTGAAGGGTAAAGCCCCGAGACATGGGCGTGTGCCCTGGCTGTGTGATTTCAATTTGTTCTTAGGTGACAAACAAAGAGTTACACTGGTTCGGGACGCGGGCGTGTGTGACCAGACGGCCTGCCCACACGGGCGTGTCCTAGGCCACACGGACATGTGACTCCTGTTTAGGTAAAAATTTTCTAAGTGTTGTAAAATTTTCTAAAGTTCTCGATTTAGTCCCAAATCACTTCCAAAGCATGTTTTGGGCCTCGTAGGCTCGTGTTAGGAACTTTATGGTCGATTTCAAAAACTTTTAATTTGGACGAAAATTTATGACTCGGAATTGTATGTTTGCTTGTGTTTAAGTCCGGTAATGCCTTGTACCATGTTCCGGCATCAAATGTGGGTAGGGGTGTTACTTTAGATACATAGTTTACTGTATCAAGATACATCGGGGTGATAAACAAGGCATGGAAGTGCATACATGAGCACCAAAGTGCAAACAAGGCACCAGAGTGCATAACTGGGAACAAATGTGCAGTTAGGGCATCATAATGCAAACAAGAGCATAAATATGCTATCAAGAGCACCGTAGTGCTAAAAGGAGCATGGATGTGCTATCAGAGCACTGTAGTTCTAGTCGGAGCACCGTAGTGGTAACAAGAGCACCATAGTTCCAACAGTAGCACAAGTGTGCTATCAAGAGCACTATAATGCTAACAAGAGCATGAATGTGCTATTAGGAGCACCGTAGTGCTAACAGGAGTATGAAAGCACTATCAAGAGCACTTTTTCAGGATTTAGGACATTCATGTTATCACAACACTTCCAATACTGAAGCATGTATTGAATTCATCTCAATATCGTGCAATACTCTACACAGAGTTTAATTATCCCATACATATTTAAATACCTTTCGTTTAAGTCCAAACTCAACTTCTATATAAATGTTATTTCATTCAAGATTCATTAAGTATATATATATAAGTATTTATAACACAATTAATCAACATATATAATGACTATAAATTGTATGAACTTACCTAAGACAATCAACTAATGAACTGAAACGTAGGGACTATTGTGAAGTTCTCTTTTCTCGATTATTAACAACTTGATTTATATAATAGTTAAATTTAAAATATCAATTCCAAATACACTATAACACTCAAATATGATATTTTAATTTCCTTTTACACAATTTCCCTAAAATTTTACATTTTATTCAATTTAGTCCCTAAAACATAGATTATCATATCTCTCACAATTAAGCTTCGATTTGCAATTTGATTTCAATTCTCCCCTTATACAACCCTCTAAAACTAGTATTTAGAGAAATCTCACGACAAATTCAAAATACTTGCATTTTAGTCCTTAAATTTAAAACTAGCAAAATTCATTTTACAAGTTAGTCTTATTTCATTTCTAAGCTTCAAAATCTACCATTAACATTCAAAAACTTCAATTAACATTAATGAAAAATTTTTAAAATATATAATATTTTTGAAAATGAAGATGCGTGTTTGCTAAATCGAGTTACAAAGATCTCAAAAACATAAAAATTACTAAAAATTGACCTCAATTAGATCTCCGTGCAAGAAGAACAACTTAGTCGAACCTTGAAGCTTCAACCATGGTGTTTCTTAGGTGTTTTCTTTGAGAATTCGATGGTAGGTGTGAAATAAAGATGATGAATCTTTTATTTTATGTTTTTAACTTATAATATTATTAATTTATTAACTATTTTAACTTATAAAACACCCACTATCTGTCCTACCATCAATTAAAATGTCTAAATTGCCATTTAAAACCTCATATAACATCATTTTAATATTTAGGTAATTAAAATTCATTACACTTAACTTTTATAGTTTTTACGATTTAGTCATTGTACCTTAAATAACTATCAATTCAATAAAATGCTGAGACCCAAATTTCATTTACCTAAATAAAAACTTCGCAAATATTTAATGATAATATTTATGAGCCTAATTTACGAAATTGAGGTCCCAATACCTTATTTCAAAAACCACTAGCTTTTAGTACGCACCATTTGTACTATGATTAACCATTCTATTAGCAAAACTTACCATATCGTGATTTACTATAATACTATGTTTAATTCGTAAATATTAAATAATAATATTCACAGACTCACACTTTGAAATTGCGATCCCGGAACCACTATTTCTGACACCACTAAAAAATAGGTTGTTACAAGGTACGATTGAAAAATTCAATTCATCATGTCCATAAATACATTTGGGGCTTTCGTCATTCCGAACGAAAACACTAGAAACTCATAGTGTCCGTCAAATCTGAAATTAGTTTTCGGCGCATCTGGTTCCTTGACTTTGAGTTGATAGTAACTTGATCTGAGATCAATATTCAAAAGGACGGTAGCTCCTTTCAGCTGATCAAACAAGTCATCTATATGTGGTAATGGACACTCGTTTTTTATGGTGACTTTGTTTAGTTGAAGATAGTCGATACACAATCTCATAGTTCTGTCTTTCTATTTCACAAACAAAATTTGAGCACCCTAAGGTGAGACGCTCAGTTGAATGAATCCCCAATATAATAATTCTTCCAACTGTCCTTTCAACTCTCTTAGTTCAGTCAAAGCCATTCTATACGAAGTAATCAAAATCGAGAAATTTCGAGCGCCACTTCAATAACAAATTTAACTTCCCTCTCCAGTAATAAACCTAGAAATTATTAAGGAAACATATTAGCAAATTCATTAGCTACCAGAACTTGTTCTATCATTGATTTTGGCACTCTGGTATCTAAAATGTAAGCTAGATACATTTCACACCCTTTCTGATCAATTCTTGGGTAGATATCGCTAAAATGATGTTAGTAAAACAATCAAATCTGTCAACCTCAACATTAATCGTTTCACCAGTCTAACATCTTAATATACAATCTATTTCTGTCTACAGTTAACCACAACATCATACAGAGTTAAGCAGTATATGCCGAGAATAATATTAAACTCATCAAATGGAAATAACATTAGCTTGGTAAGAAATTAATGGCCCTAATGATGCGAGCATGGACATGGACTCAACCAAAATAGCTTGTGAAACATCGCAAGATCCAATTGAGATGCCAATAGGACCAATTACTCGTGCACGAGCTAAGAAGTTCAAGGAAGTTGTCAGGGGTATCATTGATGGAGTTTGGGCAGAAGCTGTCACGAGACTAATTGATCAAGCTTGGGCATACACTCTATGCGACCCATGCAATGTGCTTCAAATAAAGCCTTAAATCAGTGTGTTTAATTTGGTTGCCAAAAATAAGGATTGTTATCCATTTTAGTTATTTTAGTTTGTGTCTTTAATTATGTCTGATTTTGAACATCATTAATATGTGTTTTAATTATGTGTCTTAATTTTGACATCATTAATGTTTGTCTAAGTTCAGAAAAATTAAACTGTGATTAAATCTTGTCTTAATATGCATTTAAACGTTGTCTTAATGTTGGCCAGGTTGTTCACATTGGCTGCTGCTAAGAAACTTCTTCTCAAGCTGATGCATACATAATTGATGTTCAATGAACCACATTTATGGAGCTCCATGCACTTAGACGTGCATGCATGTGGAAGGTGATGAACACAACATTCCAAGTGCCTTTTCGTGAAAAGCCAAGGCATCAAGTGTGTCCAAACTTGACCAATTGATTGGCTACCAAGTTCACACCTATGAAGCCATTCAATTCTCGCTGTTCACACTTGAAGACTCTTCATGTGACAAAAGCAGCAATAATGAGCTACATAGCCATTCAATTTTCCAAGTCGCATCAATTCATGTTCACATCATTTCAACTATTCAACTCCATGCACATTCAGCTAATCTTCAAGGTCCAACGAATTGGCTGTTTGGGAATGCAAATGTCAATGTGAACAAGGCTGCTAGCGTTACCTACATCTAAAAACTTTCAAGGGATGTCTTAAACAAGTTACTGGTTATTAAGCACATTCAATCTGATTGTTAACATGCCTATTCGGGTGATTTCTTGTACGGCCTATAAATACTAGGCTTGAAACACTTGTAGGAACTTTTGATGAAATTTTATCTTATTGTGAGTGTTCTGTAACAGCCCGATTTAGACCCTAGTCAGAACGGGTGGTTTCGAGACCATGAATCCGAGTCAGGAAAATATTTTAAAATTATTTTCTATGTTTATCATGTGTGAATTTGTGTGTGTGAAATTTTTGTGATTTAATTTTGTTGTTTAGGTTCTCGATTAAATAAAATGACTTAATCACATAAAATGAAAATTTGATGGTTAATTATAAAAGGGCCAAAATGAATGTGTCTTTATAAAAGGAACTGTTTATGATGCAATTATGCCATTGGTTTTATATTTAGACGGAAATGGACATAAAGTAAGTGATAATATAATGTTTTAATTAAGGTTATATATGTAAATTTAATGTTAAGTTATATAATATCATAAAACATAAAAAAATAAAGCCATGTTCATCTTTTATCTCTTGACCGAATAACAAAATAAGAAAGAAAAAAGAAAAGAAGCTAGGGTTCAGCCATAAACAAGCTTGATTAAGGTATGTGTTTAGCTCGGTTTTTGATAATTTTCACGTTTTTGAGATCGTTGCTTCGAGTACTAGTAAACCCATGCTTGAATTTTTTATTTTGGTGAATATTTTGAGTTATGCCATTGTTGAGAGCTTGTGATTTTTGTTGTTTGATGATGAAATATGAAAGATATGTTTTAGATTAACATGTTTTGTATTAGAGTTTTTGATGATTTTGAGTAATTAGGACTAAATTGCAAAAATAATAATTTGAGGGACTAAAATGTGAAATAAATGAAATATATGGACTTGTATGAATATGGGTAAGATTTAGCCTAACATGGGTGTGTTGAAATTTTGCATATTTTGTGTTTTGTGTAATAGGGACTAAATTGTAAAAAGTGTAAATGTCAGGGGTAAAATGGTAATTTGCCCATTTATGTGTTTTTGGACTAAATTGAATGAAAATATGTTTGAATGAGCTTAATTTGAATATGTTTAGATCAAGAACCAAAGAAATCAGATTTAGATCGAGGGAAAATGAAAGCTGTCAGCTAGTTGTCCCGTTTTATTTTATATCGTTCGAGGTAGGTTTATAAGCAAATAGATGTACTTAATTTTAATTAAATGTAAAGTATATATGCTGAAATGAAATATATGAATTTATATATGTAGTAACCGAATGTTGTTAAGCTTGGCAACTATGTTTACGACTTCATTTTGATCGAGTTACGAAGTCCGAAAGCCCCGTATGAAACCTTAGGAATAGTTAGGATACATATGTCATCACATAGGATTCTAATATGTGATATGCGAGTAAGACCATGGCATCGATATGTGATTCCGATATATGTGTGCGAGTAAGACCTTGTCTGGGACAGTGGCATCGATATGTGATTACATGTAAGACCATGTCTGGGACGTTGGCATTGTACGATATATGTGTGATTATCTGAGTGTCCTATCCAATTCTGAATGGTTTATCGGGCAAAGGTAAATCGTGATCAAATGTATAAAATGAGTTAAATGGCTAGGTATGAGTTAGCTTTTTGGCTACTAGTAATAAGGTAAGTATGTACTTGATAGTTGTTACAAATTATGTGTGGTGGAAAAGAAGGATATATATATATGAATTTGGTAAGTGTATTCAGCTTTTGAATAAATGGTATGTAAATTAGGGAATTGATTCATGGATATGTGTATATATGTGACCATGTATATTCGGCCATTTAAGTAATATGTGTACATGATGTCATATTATGATACTTGAGCTTGTGTCTATGAGTGTATGTATATTTGGTTGTCTAAAGACATATTGGCTTTGAAAGTGGAATGATAATTACTTAAATTGATTATATGGGCATTCGGCCAGGGTGGGAATTATGTATGAAAAAGTATTATTTGAGAAATTTGTATGTTTGAGACTACGCAGGGTAATGTTAATGTAATTCGATTTAGTTTTAAATGAGTAGATTATACCATTGGATTGTTTATTTGCTTATGACTTACTAAGCTATGATAGCTTACTCTGTGTGTTCATGTTTACTCTGTTTTATAGATTTTGGAGTCAAGCTACGAGCTCGGGGACTGTCAGCAAAGGTCATCACACTATCTACTATTTTGGTACTTTTATAAGTTAAACTCGAATTATGGCATGTATAGGCTAGAACGTGTTTTGAAATGTTGGTTTTGGTTTTGTATAATTTGATCCATGCAAAAATGGCTTAAATTCCATGTTAAATTCGGTTATGTTTTGATTATGGTTTGAGCTCACTTTTGGTTATAATGCTATATGCTATGCATGAATGGTTTATGTGATAGATGTTATAAGTTTTGGTATTAGCTTGATAATGGTTGGTGAATTTGGAAATGGTTGATGTAATGATCATTGTGTGTAAACATTTTCATAGCATGTTTAATTGATTCAGCTAAGGTTTTGTATAGGTAACACATATGAATCGGTTGTTGTGTTTGATATAGGTAATAATATGTGAACTGGCATTAAATGATATATGGCTATGTTTGAATATGATTAAGGTAATGGCATTCGGTTATGAGATGGATGACATGAATTATATTTATGAGCTACTTGTGATTCGGCACTTATGAATATATGTATATATTGAATTGGTTTGATGTATTGGTTAAATTATGTGTTATAAGAAAAAATGATTGGAATAAGGTGATTGAGAATTTGGTTGTGGTCTGTGTTCATTGGTAAGTATGAAATATATGCACTTGGTTGTAAGTATTCGATTACCATGACAAAACACTCGTTTATGTCATAAAAGTTAGTTTCATAAGTGAACTATTACATGGTATTAGCATACATAAGTGTTCGGCATTATTATGTGACTTATGTAGTTGTTTTGAATTTGATATTCGGTGCTGATTTAATTAATCACTCTGTAAATATTTATAAAGATATTAGTTTGTATAATGTATCGATATGTGGTTTTAAGTATGAATTTAATTAATATTATATATTTAAATGATGCTTGAGTTTGAGTTGAGTGATAATATCATTAGTTAATATAAAAGTCAATGTATGTTTATGTATAATAATAGTTGGATAATCATTTAGGTTTATATCTTATCTCTGTTAAAATCAGTATATGCTTTAATATTTTGAATGATATATTTCATGTTGTTGCATATGATTGATATGACTGTATATATATAAGTATGATATGAAATGTTTCAAGTTTAAGAGTTGTGTTAATTATGAAATAAATTTTTGACTGATTTTTGAGACTTGTTCATCTGTCTATATATAATTGTTCGGAATTGTGTTTTTATTCTATAATGCCTTATGACCCTAATCAGGCAACGGATACGGGTTAGGGGTGTTACATTTTATTAGTATCAGAGCTACGGTTTAGTCGATTCTAGGACTAACATAGCGCGTGTGAGTCTAGCTATACATGCCATATTCTAGCTATACATGCCATATTATATACTGTGATAGTGCGATGACTTCTAACATTTGAATATGTGTTTTCAAATAGTAAATGGATCCCAACAAAGCTGTAGCTGATGATGTCGAGCGTGTAGCACCTGCTCCTGTGCAAGGGACAGTGCCGGTTGATTCTCGACCGGCTTCGAGTAATCAAGAGAGTGAGGCTAAACAAGCCTTTTATCAAATGATGAATGACTGGTTTACTCAATATATTCGGACAGATCCGGCTGCACAACAACCTTCACCCCCGACTAATCCATCTTCGATGCCTACTATGCCTCAAGTAAGTGATCCTTTGAGATTGTATAAGCCACCTGTTGATAAAATCCAAAAACATGGGGCTGAAGAGTTTAAAGCTACTGATGATGATGATGCTGAGTGGGCTGAGTTCTGGCTTGATAAACCTATCCGTGTGTTTGATGACCTGTCCTGTACCCTAGATGAATGTTTGAAATGTGCCATATCTTTGCTTCGAGACACAACATATCACTAGTGGAACACACTAGTATCAATGGTTCCAAAAGAGCAGGTAACCTGGGAATACTTTGAGACTGAGTTCCGTAAGAAATATATCAGCCAGAGATTTATTGATCAGAAGCGCAAAGAATTTTTGGAGTTGAAATAGGGTCAGATGACCGTGACAGAGTATGAACAAAAATTTTGAGACTCAGTCAGTATGCTCGAGAGTGTGTTTCTACCGAAGCTATAATGTGCAAAAGATTTGAAGATGGATTGAACGAAGACATTAAACTGTTAGTTGGCATACTTGAGATAAAAGAGTTCATGGTACTTGTTGAGCGAGCCTGCAAAGCCTAAGAGCTCGGGAAGGAGAAAAGAAAAGCTGATTTTGAAGCTAGAGATGCATATAAGAGACCATCAGGTAAGTCGTTCCAGTCTTCATCAAAGAAGTTCCGAGATGATTTTAGCCATTCTAAAGCTACTTTGGGTTATTTTCGACGAGATCAAAATAGACCACCTGTGAGCTTGAGAGCTACCTCAGTAGCTAGTGTGGGTAAAGTTAGATCAAATCAACTCGAGTGTAAACATTATGGTAAACGACATCCCGGTAGTTGCAGATTGCATGATCGAGCCTATTTTAAATGTGGATCGATGGATCATTATATTCGTGAATGCCCAGAGTTAGCTAAAGAAAATCCAGTGCAGAATAAGAGATCGAGCAACACTGCAGATCGAGGTAGACCGCCCAGAAATACGGGCAATGTGAGTGGCAGTCAGAGAGGAACTGAAGATACAGCAGTCAAATCTGAGGCTCGTGCACCTGCCAAAGCCTATGCTATTCGTGCACGAGAGGAGGCTTCATCCCCAGATGTCATTACTGGTACATTCACTCTTTATGATACTAATGTAATTGCATTGATTTATCCTGGTTCGACTCATTCTTATATGTGTAAGACTTTAGTATTCAATAAGACTCTGCCTGTTGAGTCTACTAAGTTTGTGATTAGAGTGTCAAACCCCTTGGGCCGGTATGTTATGGTGGATAAAGTGTGTAAGAATTGTCCCTTGATGATTCGAGATTCATGCTTTTCGACTGATTTGATGTTGTTTCCATTTGATGAGCTCTACATAATTCTGGGTATGGACTGGTTGACTTTGCATGATGCTGTTGTAAACTTCAAAAGAAAGACTATTGATTTACGGTGCCAGAATGATGAGATTATTCGAATTGAATCTAATGATCTGAATGGTTTACCAGCAGTGATTTCTTCGATGGTAGCTCAGAAATATGTGAGGAAAGGATGCGAAGCTTATTTTGCCTATGTGCTTGCTAGTAAAGGGGCTGAAAGAAACATTGTCAGGACCTATTGTGCGCGAGTATCTGGATGTGTTTCCTGAAGAATTGTCGAGTTTTCCACCTATTTGAGAAGTTGAGTTAGGTATTGAATTAGTACCGGGGACGACTCTAATATCGATAACTTCGTACAAAATGGCACCTACTGAATTAAAAGAATTGAAAGCTCAATTGCAAGAGTTGACAGATAGAGGTCTTGCGCGACCAAGTTTCTCTCCCTGGGGTGCACCAATATTATTTGTGAAAAAGAAAGATGGAACTATGAGAATGTGCATTGATTATAGACAGCTCAATAAGGTGACTATAAAGAATAAGTATCCGTTTCCATGGATTGATGATTTGTTTGATCAACTGAAAGGGGCTATAGTGTTTTCGAAGATAGATTTGAGATTAGGCTACTATCAGTTGCAAGTTAAAGACTCTAATGTGCCAAAGAATGCTTTCTGAACGAGGTACAGACACTATGAGTTTTTGGTTATGCTTACTAATGCACCTGTTATTTTCATAAATTTGATGAATTGGATCTTCAGACAATATTTGGATCGGTTCGTGGTTGTGTTCATAGATGACATTTTGATCTACTCCCGGAATGAAACTGAACATGATGAACATCTGGGACTTGTGTTACAGACTTTGCGGGATAAACAGTTGTATGTAAAATTCAATAAATGTGAGTTCTAGTTACGAGAAGTCAATTTTCTGGGCCATGTTGTATCAGCATTGGGTATTCAGGTTGATCCGAGTAAGATTTCAGCTATACTTGATTGGAAACCTCCGAGAAATGTTTCTGAAGTCCGAAGTTTTCTGGGACTTGCTGGTTACTATAGACGGTTCGTGAAAGGTTTCTCTATGATTACAGCCCCGATGATGAAGCTATTGCAGAAAGATGTTAAGTTTGAGTGGTCAAAAAAGTTCCAGAAGAGTTTTGATCAGTTGAAAGCCCTTTTGACTGAAGCTCCAGTGCTAGTTCAGCCAGAATAGGGTAAAGAATTTGTTATTTATAGTGATGCATCTTTAAATGGTTTGGGTTGTGTTTTGATGTAGGAAGGTAAAGTTATAGCTTATGCCTCGAGACAGTTAAAGCCACATAAAAAGAACTATCTAACACATGACCTAGAATTGGCAGTTATTGTGTTTGCATTAAAGATTTGGCGTCATAATGGCTCAAAGACGGTGGTGAGCTCAAGGTTACTAAGCAAGCTCTCATTACTTTTTCAATTGGCAAATACAACGATGAGGTTGTTTGTGTTGTAGTGCCGATGCAAGCTGGTCATTTATTGTTGGGGAGACTATGGAAATTTGACCGCTGAGTCATACATGATAGGTATACCAATCAATATACCTTCAAACATCTCAGAAAGAATGTTACTTTGGCACCCCTTACTTCTAAGCAAGTCTATAAAGATCAGCTCCAATTGAGGAATTCTTTTGAAAAATCAAGAGCAAAAGGAAAAAAAGGAAAAAAATGAGAAACAAAAAGAAAAGAAAATAGAAAAGAAGAAAGGAAAGAGTAAGGAAAAACAAGAGAGAGAAAATGTAACACCCCTTACCCGTATCCGAAGCTGGGACAGGGTTCGAGGCGTTACCGGACTTAAGCATTCACAAACATGAAAAACCGGGCCATAAAATTTTTGTCCAAATTAAAACTTTTCAAACACATGTATATCGTCCCTTATACGGGCCTTCGAGGCCTAAAACATACATCGGGGTGGTTCGGGACTAAATAAGAACTTTCAATAAACTTTGGACAACTTAGCAAATTTCTTACTTTAGAGAGTCACACGCCCGTGTGTGTTGAACCGTGTGGTCACACACGCCAATGTGGCTTGGGACACACCCGTGTCCTCAGCCCGTGTAACTCTCTATTTGTGACATCAATAAAACAATTTGAACCGCACAGCCAGGCCACACGCCTGTGTTCTAGGCCGTGTCCTCCACACAGCTGAGACACATGGCCGTGTCTCTGCCCTTGTGGCTAACACTTAGGCTATTTTCTAAGCCTTCATGTTTGCCATAAACCCTTACAACCTTATACACATCAAACTCACAACTCATGGCATCATTTTAGTGATAAACACCCTTTATAAGACACATTCAACATTAGCTCGTCATTATACATATGTTCCACCTACTCATGATAAACTAGTCTAGCCACATTATTACACATTAATTTGACCTTGTCATCTCACTAATCACTTATACCATTAAACTATGGTTACTAACTTATACATCAAACATCCATGTTCAAGGCACTATCATCTTATTACCATATTACACTTTTAATTCATGGTCATGACCACCTCGATTGGTCATAAAACATGCATTCAACACACATGACATATTACCAACCATGCATGGCAAACAAACATATTCATATCATCACATCATATGCATTAAAACCTAACATGATTAGCTATACTTACAAACCATAATCAATATGAGCCACCTCTCGTGGCCATATACAGTGGCTCAATATATGCCAATACATTTAGCCAAATCATAATAACACATGTCATAGAACAAGGTCCCTATACATGCCACTCACTTGATATTTCTAACATATGTATCAATACTCCAAAAGTATTGGCTTGATAGTGTGATGCTGCCTCCGACGACCACCAACATCGAGCCGACTTGACAACACTAAAAGAAATGGAAAGGAGGGAGTAAGCTTTACGCTTAGTAAGCTCGCATGAAAAATAATAAGCAATATATTAACATGCTATTTTTCAATTTCTCTCTATTTATTCAAAGTCCAGTTAAGTTGTTTTCTCAAGTCATAGTCACTAAATTATTTATATCTAGAGCTATGGGGCTCCAAATTGAGAACCACTAATTTTCCAAGAAAATAGACTCACATATCTTCTTACCATAAAATTTTTAGAATTTTTTGTTTAGCAAATAAGTACAGTTTATTCTTTAAAGTTACCCCTATTTTGATGTCTGACAGTTCTGACCTCTCTTCACTACAAATTAATTATCTCATAGTACGAGACTTGGATGATGCTCCCGTCTATTTTGCTTGAAATTATACTCATTAAGGATTTTAAGCATATAATTTATAACCCATGATTATTTTTTTACAATTTCTAGTGATTTTCCCAATTCAGAATAGGGGATTCTAAACTCATTTTGACTCTGTCTCACAAGAATTTAAATATCTCATAATATGAAATTTTTTTGCTTACACTGTTTCTTTATATGAAAATAGATTCAATAAGCTTTTATTTCATATCTTATTCAACTTCTAATTCGATTTCCACCATTTTTGGTGATTTTTCAAAGTCACACAACTGCTGCTATCCAAAACTATTTTATTACTAAATTTCACTCTTTCATGTTTTCTTTGTAGTAACTTTCATTGTAACACTTACTCCATATCAATCTTACCAATGTTCGATAACATATTGAGCACGTTGCTCATAAGTTTACACACACGAACCTTCGCTTATTCATTACATAGTCATGTTCATATGTATTTTCACTTACTAAATTTCCCGTTGAACTCATCAGAATAATAACAGATACCCGGTGGCCTGTACATATTACCACCCTTGTAACCGAAGCTCTCTGGTACGCATAGTAGCCTGCACTTAGTACTACACATGCGACCTAACAACCTGGTACATTTAGTAGCCTACATTTAGTACTACACACTTGACCTAACAATCTGGTACACGCAGTAGCCTGCACTTAGTACTACACATGTGACCTAACCATCAGATACACCTTATCGGGTATGCATAGTAGCCTGCACTTAGTACTACACATGCGACCTAACAATTTGGTACATGTACTAGCCTGCACTTAGTACTACACACGTGACCTAAAACCGTCTTAAACACATAGTAGCCTGCACATGGTACTACACATGTGTTCTCACAACAGATCATTCGTATATTTTCTATTCTGAAGGTCCAACAGGGAAATTCCTCACTTTTCAACATTTTACCAATTCATCCATAATCATTTTCAATTCATAATTTACACGAAGTGATCATTCTATAGGCAGTTACATCTCATATAATAACAGAAGATAATAACATAATAATAAAAAAAGATCGATATATTATTTACATACAAACTTACCTTCCTTTTCACTCTTTCACAAGTTATCCAACTTAATAAAACATCATGTTATATCAAATTCTCAATATATTCAGCTATTATATAGCAAGCCATCAATAATTGAACCATCTAACATTTCATGTGCTACTAGTCATATATCATTATTCTTACAATCTTTATATACCATTCTTTCATCACTTTTCAATATAGTAAATCATGAAATTCGTGCAATAATAATAGGGAATTTTCAATTCAAACATAGCATTTCAATATTATTGACACACGAACTTACCTCGAATGCGAGCACGACTATATGTTTCGATTTAGTCCATAATCTCATTCATTTCCAATCTATGCCCGAATCTCATTTTCTTTGATCTATAATATCACATTTAGCTTACTAATTAGTCACATTATTCATATGGGTCCAAAAATCATATTTTTACAAATTTTCATTTTGACCCCTAAACTTTCACATATTTTTACTTTTGCCCCAAGGCTCGTAAAATGATTTTTATCCAATTTCCTTGCATTTTAAGCCTAGCTGAATCATTTTCATAACTATAGGAGCCCCTAATTTCCACTAAATCACACTTTTATGACAAATTTTGTAACTTTTACAAATCAGTCCTTTTTGACAATTTTACCGAAAATCACTTAGTAAAAGTCATTTATTACACACCGAGCATTCCTTTTCTACCATTAGACATCAAAACACATGCATGTCATCTAGGGGTAAATTTTTAAACACAAACCCTAGCTCAAAATATGGGTAGAAATGAGTAGATCTTATTACGAGGATTTCAAAAACATAAAAATCATTAAAAACAGGGCTAGAACGGACTTACAATCGAGCTTGGAAGCTTGAAAAACCCTAGCTATGTCTTCTCCATGTAAGTTTCGGCCATGGTGTAAAAGATGGACAAAAATTGGCTTTTAATTTTGTTTTTCATTCATTTTAATTACTAGATTACCAAAATGCCCCTAACCTAAAAATATTCTATTTCACCCATTCCATGTCCATTTTTGTCTAACAAATTATCCAATGGTCTAATTTCCATTTAAGGGCCTCCAATTTAAAATTTCATAACAATTAGACTCCTCTAACATGTAGAACTCAACTTTTACACTTTTTACAATTTAGTCCTTTTGACCAAATTGAGTGCCCAAACGTCAAAATTTTTGAATGAAATTTTCAAAAATTCATCCCTTGAAATTGTAGACCGTAAAAATATAATAAAAACAAATTTTACTGTGTCAGATTTTGGGTCCCGAAACCACTGTTCTGACTAGGCCCTAATTTGGGATGTTACAGAAAAAAGAGTGTGAGGTAAAAATACGAGAGGAAAAAGAAAGAAAAGGAGAGAGTGAGTTTGGAAAATTGAGTGTTTATGCAAAAGAAAGAGAAATTCGAAAGTCCTTCCTTTTGAAATAGCCCGTGCTTGTACTCATGTACAAGGAAAGTTTGGTTGGAACTAATGCTTTAGATGACTCTCTTCCTTCGTCTATTGTGTCTTTGCTACAGAAATTTGAAGACGTGTTTCCAGAGGACATCCCTAGCGGTTTTCCACCCATTAGGGGCATCGAACACCAAATTGATTTTATACCCGGAGCCACTATCCCAAACCGGCCAGCCTATCGAAGCAACCCTGAGGAAACTAAGGAGTTACAAAGGTAAGTAATCGAATTAATGGAAAAGAGGTATGTTCGAGAGAGCCTAAGCCCATGTTCCATGCTCGTACTTTTGGTACCTAAGAAGGATGGCTCTTGGTGCATGTGCATCGACTGTTAATCAATCAACAAGATTACCATCAAGTATCAACACATGTCCCACGTTTAAATGATACGTTAAACAAGCTAAGTCGAGCTTGACTTTTCTCCAATATAGACCTAATGAACGGTTACCATCATGTCAGAATGAGAGAAGGAGATAAATGGAAAATCGCATTCAAAACCAAGCACGGTTTGTATGAGTGGTTGGTTATGCCCTTCGGCCTAACTAATGCACCTATTACATTTATGCGATTGATGAATCATGTCCTTCGATTTTTCACTGGTAAATTTTGTGTGGTTTATTTTGATGATATATTGATTTATAGTAATTCTTTGGAAGATCATATTCATCATTTAAAATCAGTGTTGGAAGTACTATGAAAGGAAACCTTATATGCAAATCTTAAAAAGTGTTCTTTTTGTACTAACAAACTTGTTTTTTAGGTTTTGTGGTTAGTTCGGAAGGTCTCGAAGTTGACCAAGAAAAGGTAAAAGCAATTCAAGAGTGGCCACGACGTACTAGCATTAGCCAAGTAAGAAGTTTTCATGGTCTTGCTAGTTTTTACCGAAGGTTTGTTTCTAACTTTAGCACTATATCTGCTCATTTAACTGGATTTATCAAGAAAAATTCTACCTTTCATTGGGGTGAGGAACAAGAGAAGTCTTTTGCAATGATTAAAGATTGGTTGACAAATGCACCTTTGTTATCTTTACTTGATTTTACAAAAAAAATTAAGATTGAATAAGATGCTTCAGGAATAGGGATTGGAGCTGTTTTAGCACAAAATGGGTGTCCTATAGCCTATTTCAATGAGAAATTGAATGGTGCCACCCTCAATTACCCAACGTTTGATAAGGAGATGTACACGTTGATCCGAGTATTGGAAACTTGGAAACACTACCTATGGCCCAAGGAGCTTGCCATTCACACCGATCATGAGGCATTAAAACATCTCAAGGGGCAAAACAAATTGAACAAAAGACATGCCAAGTGGGTAGAATTTCTTGAACCATTTCCCTACATGATTAAATACAAGAAAGGTACAGAGAATATCGTTGTCGACGCTTTATCAAGAAGGTACGCACTACTTAATAACTTAGATTCTAAATTACTTGGGTTTGCATATCTTAAGAAGCTTTATGCAACTGATGTTGATTTTGATGAAATTTATAAATCTTTTAAAAAAGGGCCATTCGAAAAATATTATAGGCATGAAGGAGACCTCTTTGGAGAAGGTAAGTTGTGCATTCTTCAAGGATATATTCGAGATGTTATTATGAATGAGACGTATAATGGAGGTCTTATGGGGCACTTTGGAGTGACCAAGACTTTGGCCATGCTCCACAAGCATTTTTGTTAGCCTAAAATTAGACAAGATGTTGAGAGGGTATGCGATCGTTGTATTGCTTGTAAGAAGGCAAAGTCTCTCATTAAACCCCATGGTTTGTACACTCCCCTACCCATTCCCCAAAAATCGTGGGTTCAATGGACTTTGTACTAAGACTTCCTAGAACTAAGAGTGGAAAAGACTCCATTTTTGTAGTAGTTTATCGATTTTCTAAGATGGCTTACTTTATTCCATGCCATAAGACTGATGATGCTTTTAACGTAGCAAATCTATTTTTAAGGGAAGTGGTTCGACTGCATGGAGTACCAAGGACAATTGTATCGGATAGAGATGCCAAATTCCTTAGCCATTTTTAGAGGACTTTGTGGGGCAAGCTTGGCACCAAGCTATTATTTTCTACAACATGCCACCCCCAAACAGATGGCCAAATCGAAGTGGTTAACTGAGTCCTATCCACCTTGTTGAAAGTAATCATTCGAAAAAAGCTTAAAACATTGGGAGAATGCCTACCACATATCGAATTTACTTACAATCGATCTATGCATTCAGCCACTAAGCATTCACCATTTGAAGTTGTCTACTGTTTTAATCCTTTGACTCCCTTAGATTTAATTCCCTTACCTACTAATCAATTTGTGCATGTAGATGGCAAAAGGAAGGCTGAATTCGTGAAGAATCTACACCAAAAAGTGAGGGAAAACATTGAAAAGAGAACTGAGCAGTATGTAAACAAAGCCAACAAGGGACGCAAATGAGTAGTCTTTGAACGCAGAGATTGGGTTTAGATCCACATACGAAAAGAGAGATTCCACGTTCAAAGAAGGTCTAAGTTGTTACCCTGAGGCGATGGACCCTTCCAAGTGTTGGAGAGGATTAACAAAAACTCATACAAATTGGACCTCCCAGGTGAGTATAACATTAGTGCCAGCTTCAATGTTTCTAATCTTTCTCCTTATGATATAGGGGACAATTTGGGGACAAATCACTTCGAAGGGGGAAGGGATGATGCGAGCATGGACATGGACTCAACCAAAACAGCTCGTGAAACATCACAAGATCCAATTGAGATGCCAATAGGACCAATTACTCATGCACGAGCAAAGAAGTTCAAGGAAGCTGTCACGGGTACCATTGATCGTATTTTGGGTAGCAGCTGTCACAAGACTAATTGATCAAGCTTTCCATGCGTGTAACACCCTTTACCCATATTCAACGCTGAAATAGGGTTACCGAGCATTACTGGACTTGTAACACATATAAACATTCAATTCACATATAATTTCACAATTTATGCAAACATTATTCAAACTCAAGCACAATGTCCCTATAACAAGCCTACGAGGCCCTAAACATACTTTGGGAGTGGTTCAGGACTAAACCGATAACTTTGGAAACTTTCACGAAACCTTGAAAATTTTTCTCAAAATAGGGGACACACGCCCGTGTGGCTCGCCCGTGTGTCCACACGGCCACCAGATACGCTCGTGTCACAAGTCTTGTGGACATTCGAAATGGGAGCACATGGCCGTGCCCCAGTCCGTGTCCGACCCCGTGTAACTCTCTGACTTGGATCACACGACCAACACACATGCCCGTGTGGCTAGCCCATGTGTCCTAAAAATGACCATACACGCCCCTGTGCCAAGCCCTGTGCTAGGCCATGCCAAACCTGTAGGGTATACTGACTTATACCACACGACCATTCACATGCCCGTGTTTTAGGTCGTGCGGAGCATACTGACTTGGTTTCTAATTCAACACCAAGGGATACACAGCCATATAACATAACCGTGTGTCACACACGGCTGAGACACACGCCCGTGTCTCTGCCCATGTGGACAAAAATAGGCTATTTACCAAGCCATTTTGCCACCCCAAAATTGGCACACACCTACATCAAACCAAGTGCACAATTTATAGCATTTATAAACAACCAAAATAACCACAACCAAGAATAAAATATATACCATTCAAATGCCAACATCTATCATGCTTATAATACCATATTCTTGCCTATTCAAATTATACCAATTCACATTTCCAAAGCATTCATATGTACCATTTAAACTAAGCATTTCTTAGCCTAGAACCACAAGCGCAACCCTTCTTAATTCATCAACCATTAGCTACCTTGAAGGTTGCATTCAACTGTAACAACCCGTTTTTGAGTTAAATTAGAACAGTGGTTTTGGGACCACAAATCTAAATTCAAAATATTTATTTTATTATTTTATTAAATTTTACAGCATGATAGAATTATTGTGTGAAAGTTTCATAAAGAAATTTTACCGTTTAAATGCTCAATTTGTAAAAAAAGACTAAATCGTGTAAAATGTAAAATGCATGTTCTATTAGTTAAAGTTGTCAAATAGCTTTGGCTTTTAATTATGATGGTCTTAAGTTGTAATTAAACCATTTGAAAGGTGAGTGGACAATTTTGGACAACCATTATGTGATTTTTAATGGTTTTATACTAAGATTAATTAGGTAATATATTAATTAACATATAATAAATAAAATAAAAATAGAATGTTATCATCTTTGTGGTTCTTTCAACCAAAAATTTAGAAAATAAAATGCTTAAGGAAGCCATTAGGGTTCGGCAACTTCAAGCTTGAATTGGTAAGTGTTTTTGTCCCATTTTTAATGATTTCTATGTTTTTGAGATCATTGCAGCTAGTACTAGCTAACCCAGGGACTAATTTGTAAAACTGTTAAAGATTTTCAATGATGCCATTGATGAATAAGCATGTGTTTTGAAGTTTCTTGATAGATTATGAATGTTTGTTAATAGATATACAAGTTTTGTTAATTGATTTTTAGTGAAAATGTAAAATAAGGATTGAATTGAGAAATGTGTAAAATTAGTGGTTAAAATGTGAAATAAATGAAAAATATGGGTTGCTAGGGGCACATTAGTAATTCAGCTAGCATGGGTATATTTTAAATTTCTCTAATTTGTGATTTTATGAAATAAGTACTAAATTGTGAAAAATGTGAAATATGTGGGGCAAAAGTGTAAATGTATTTTAAAGTGTGTTTTGGATTAAATTGAATGAATAGATGATTGAATAAGTCAATTTTGAATATAATTAGACCAAGAAAAGGGAAATACGGACTTGGATCGGGGACAGGATAAAGTTATCGACTAATCAGCTTATTTCGTAGTTTACATGTCTGAGGTAAGTTCATATGTGTTAAGCGCTGTAATAATTATGCTTTTAGTGCTTTCATTTTGCATAAATTGTATACACAGGACTACATTTATGTTCGACGACAAATCGGCTATTTGTGGCACTTAGTGTGTGATTTAACATAGCTTCGGCTATATATGGCACTTAGTGTACAATTTAACATAGCTTCGGTTATATATGGCACTTAGTATGTAATTCGACATAAATTCGGATATATATGGCACTTAGTGTGCGATTTGAGATAGCTTCAGTTATGTATGGCACTTAGTGTGCGAGATATCGAGAATGGAACTTAGTGTGCGAGACATTGAGTATTCAACAGTATTCCGTGTATGTATGAACTTGTTAAGGATTGGTACAAGTATGTACATGTATATTATGAGCTTAAAATCGAAGAAGTTACAAAGTTTGTATATAAGCTTATGAATAAGTAGGTGAAAGATTTGTTAGTAATCATAAAGTACATAATAATATGTTTGGATTGATGAATGTTGTATTTGTGATTAGTTAAGTCTATATCATACAAACTTACTAAGCTTTATAGCTTACTTTGTTTATTTTTCTATGTTTTATAGTCTTTCGAAGCTAGCTTGGATTCAGGGATCATCAGAGACTTCATCGCACTATCAAACATCTATTTTGGTACTTTTGAAGTTATGTATATATGGTATATGGAATGTATAGGCTTGAGTCATTTTGAATATGTTTGATGAACATGTAATATAGGTCATTTGAGTTGGCTTGTGATAATGAATTTGTTAATTTATTAAGTTGTGTAAATGGCTTTGTTTTGAGTTAGGTAATTGACCTATATTGAGTGAATGAAGTTGAATTGATAATGCATGTTAGAATGGTTTAACCATATGAATTATATATGTGAATTATGTCTAGTAAAACAAGATGAGTTGATAGGTACTTGAATAGGTAAATGACATAGAATTGAGTATTGAAATGGTTGAATGGATATAGTATGATTGTGTATTGGTTGAAGACTTTTGCTTGCATATTTGTGTCATAAAATGGTACGAATTGGGCTTGTACAAGTATGTGCAAAACGGGTGGCAAAATGGCTTGGTAAATGGCCTATTTTTTCCACACGGATAGAGACACGGGCATGTGTCTCAGCCGTGTGTGACACACGGTCATGTTACACGGCCGTATGTCCGCTGGTGTTGAAATTGAATGAAGTCAATTAGCTCCACACGGTCTCACATATGGGCGTGTGATCGGTCGTGTAGTACAAGTCAGTATACCCTCTATTTTGCACACGGCCTAGCATACGGGCGTGTGACTTGGCCGTGTTGCATAAGCCAGTATACCCTACAGGTTTGGCAAGGCCTACTACATGGCCTGGCACACGGCCTGGCACACGGGCGTGTGTGGCCACTTTGAAGGGTACACAAGCTAGACACACGGGCGTGTGGTTGGTCGTGTGACCCAAGTCAGTATGTATTCCCTGTTTTCACACAGCCAGAGACACGGGCGTGTCTAGAGCCGTGTGAGGCACACAGCCTATTCACACGGGCGTGTGACACCTGTATGGTTGAAATTTTTCTATGTTTCCAAAAATTTTCGTATGTTATTGGTTTAGTCCCAAACCACTTCTAAAGCATATTTAAGGCCTCATAGGCCCTTATAAGGGATAATGTGATTGTTTTGAATGATTTATGAGAATGAATGTTTTATTTTGATAAATGTATGCTTTATGTTGTGAATTGTTCAGTAATACCTTGTAACCCTACTCTGGTGACGGATATGGGTAAGGGGTGTTACATCAACAATCCATTCTCAAGCAATCATGAACAACATCACTAAGAGACATTAATACATATATACATACACCACATAATTGCCAAAATAAGCCAACTTACATGGCTAACACCAACTAAACACTAAATTTTCACAAGCCAACACAAATGGCCAAAATCATGCTACATATACCAAAATGACTCGAAATCCCATACATGCCATATACTTAAAATACCAAAGTTCATAGGTACCAAGTGATAGGTGGATAGTGTGAAGTGATCTCTGACGATCCCTAAATCCAAGCTAGCTTGATAACACTATAAAACACGGGAAAATAAACAAAGTAAGATATAAAGCTTAGCAAGCTCATATAAAGTAAACTCAACTCAATCTCAAGATTACAATTCAACAATTTGAATATATATATCAACATTTAGCATATATTAGCTAACAAACCTTTTATATACACAATTATGATATTAATCACATTCTTCACAAGTTTCTTCGAACCAAAACTTATACATGTCACGTACGTACCTGTACCATTTCATATCATTCTCATACTCAATCACATCCTTCGTTTACCCGTTAAACCATTCGGAATAGAAATCGAATACTCAAGAGTCTCGCACACTAAGTACCTATACCATGGCCCGAAGCCAAATCAAGGTAGCTTATATCTGAAATACTGATATCATGGCCTGAAGCCAAATTGGTATAACTCGCACCCGAAGTGCTAATATCATGGCCCGCGGCCAACTCAAAGTATCCTGTAATGACATGTCACTAGTATCCTAAACTATTCCTAAGGTTCTACTGGAATTTCGAATGTCGAATCATCGTCAAATCACTATCGATCATATCCATAGTCTCGTATTCACAATTTATGCAATATCAAAGCATAAGAAATACATTTGTATTAAAACTCATAATATACAAACTTACCTCGGGTTCAAAAACGATGAAACAGACCGATTAATCCAAAACTTTGTTTTTCCCTCGATCTACTTTCAAATTTCGCTTTTCTTGATCTATATAATATCAAATTTAGCTCATTTAATTATCCCTCTATTCAATTTAGTCCAAAACACACTTTAAAGCACATTTGCACTTTTGCCCCTAATATTTCACATTTTTCACAATTTAGTCCTTATTTCATAAAATCACAAATTAATGAAATTCAATATTAACCCATGCTAACCAAATTACTATTACACCCCTAGCGGCCCATATTTTTAATTTATTTCACATTTTAACCATAAATTTTCAACATTTCTCAATTTAATCCTTATGTTGCATTTTTCTCAAAAATCACTTAACAAAACCTGTATATGTATCAACAAGCATCCATAATATATAAATAAACTTCAAAATAAATGCTTATTCATTAATGGAAACATTCAAAATCTTTAACAATTTTACAAATTAGTCCCTGGGCTAGCTAAACCTAGCTGCAACGATCTCAAAAACATAAAAAACATTAAAAACCGAACAAAAATGGACTTACATGCTCAAACAAACAAGGTCAAATGTATCAAGCTATTTCCATGGATTTCTTCTTCTAATTTTTGGCTACATGATGAAGATGACACGAAAATATAATTTTTGTTTTATTTATTATAACATTATTAATTAATTACAAATTTAACCTTAATTATAAAACATTATAAACTCTTAATGCATGCCCATAATAGTCCACTCACAATTAAAATGGTCTAATTATCACTTAAGGACCTTAACTTTAAGGTTCTATAGCTATTAGACACCTTTAGCTAATAGAACACAACTTTTACACTTTACGCGATTTAGTCCTTTTTATCAAATTAACTAATCAAACGATAAAATTTCTTAACGAAATTTTCACACAAACATATTATCATGTTGTAGACATTAAAATAATAATAAAATAAATATTTTGACTTCAGATTTGTGGTCCCAAAATCATTGTTCTGATTTGACTAAAAGCAGGTTGTTACAATGCGACCCATGCAATGTGCTTCAAATAAAGCCTTAAATCAATGTGTTCAATTCAGTTGCTAGAAATAAGGATTGCTATCCATTTTAGTTATTTTAGTTTGTGTCTTTAATTATGACTTAGTTTGACCATCGTTAATATGTGTTTTAATTATGTGTCTTAATTTTGACATAATTAATGTTTGTCTAAGTTCAAACAAATTAAAGTGTGATTAAATATTGTCTTAATGTGCATTTAAATGTTGTCTTAATGTTGGCCAGGTTGTTCACATTGGCTTCTGCTGAGAAACTTCTTCTCAAGCTGATGCATGCATAATTGATGTTCAATGAACCACATTTATGGAGCTCCATGCACTTGTACGTGCATGCATGTGGAAGGTGCTGAACGCAACATTCCAAGTGCCTTTTCGTGAAAAGCCAAGGCATCAAGTGTGTCTACACTTGACCTATCGGTTGGCTACCAAATTCACACCTATGAAGCCATTCAATTCTTATTGTTTACACTTGAAGACTTTTCATGCGACACAAGCAGCAATAATGTGTAACGCCCCTAACCCGTATCCGTCACCGGAGTAGGGTTACGAGGTATTATCGATGAATCACAACATATAGCATACGTTTATCAAATGTAAAGCATTCATTCTCATAATTCATTCAACACAATCACATTGTCCCTTATAAGGGCCTACAAGGCCTTAAACATGCTTTAGAAGTGGTTCGAGACTAAACCGATATCATATGAAAATTTTGGAAACTTATAAAAATTTCAACCATACAGGGGTCAGACACCCGTGTGAATAGGCCGTGTGCCTCACACGGCTCCGACACGTCGTCGTGTCTCTCGTGCCGTGTGGAAATAGGCGGACATATCGACTTGTATCACACGATCGAGGACACCGTGTGTGCGGCCCGTGTGGCGGAAGGGTATCTTCGACTTATGCAACACAGCCAAGTCACACGCCCGTGTGCTAGGCCGTGTGCCAATTAGGGGGTATACTGACTTGTACCACACGGCCAGTCACATGCTCGTCTGTGTGTCCATGTGGAGCATACTGACTTTAATTCAATTTCAACACCAAGGGACACACGACAGTGTAACATGACCGTGTGTCACACACAGTTGAGACATACGCCCGTGTCTCTGGCCGTGTGGACAAAAATAGGCCATTTGCAAGGCCAATTTGCCACCCTTATTCATGCTCACCTAAACAACCAAAATGGTACCATTTCATCATACAATTAGGTAGCCAAAAACATCAACCAAATGCACAATTCATACAATATCCATTTCAACCAATTTCAATACTCAATTTAATGCCATTTACCTAATCAAATACTTATCAACTTAACTTCTAAAATCATACTTCATCAAAGCATTTCCCAAGCATTTAAACTCCACAATTCAATTAACCATACTCATACCAAACATGCCAAAATAAGCCATTTCTATTAGCCAAACATACATCAATATTAACATCATTTACAAGCCAAATCTCATGGCTATAATCACAACCAAAATACCACATCTAGCCTATACATGCCATATACCATAAATACACAACACAAAAGTACCAAATAGATGCCCGATAGTGCGGTGATGTTCCCAACAACTTTCGGATCCGAGCTAGACTTGATTCACTATAAAAGATAGAAACATAACACGAAGTAAGCTTCATAGCTTAGTAAGCTCATACGTAAATAACTTAATTCATCAAATAAATGTAAATCAACCAATTTCACATTAACTACAAACCTTTCTCATGTCTTAAAACATGATTAAATACCATCCCATTGAACTTTCTCTATTTAATACTCAAATAGGTTCTGTACATACCTGTATCACCTCGTACTAACCTCTTTCTCAACCACATCATTCGCTTACCCGTTGAACCATTTGGAATAGAAATTGGATACTCAATAGTCTTATACGATAAGTACCTATACCATGGCCCGTACCAAATCAAGGTAACTTATCCGAAGAACAATTATCATGGCCCGAAGCCAAATCATCCGATATGCATGGCCTGAAGCCCAATTGGTATAACTCGCACCCGAAGTGCTAATATCATGGCCCACTGTCAATTCAACTTATCATCTAATAACATGACAATAATATCCAAATCTATTCCTAAAGTCAACTGAGATTTCACACTTTCCGTTTCTATCATCGAATGCATTTGTAGAGTCGTTTTCACAATTCAAGCATTATCCATAATCTCATAATCAAAGTTTATGCAATATCAAAGCTTTTAACATACTTTTATAATGAAATTACCACCTACGAACTGACCTTGAGTATGAAAACAGCGAAATGAGTTAATTACTCGATGATCTTTCCTTTCTCCCGTCCTAATTCTAGATTCCTCTTTTCTTGATCTAAATATATTCAAAATTAACTTATTTAATCAACCATTCATTCAATTTAGTCCAAGACATACATTTAGGCCTACTTGCACATTAGCCCCTAAACTTTCACATTTAATCAATTTAGTCCCTAATTCACAAATACACAAAATTCACATAATTTCCATAAACCCAAGCTTGGCCGAATTATTCATAGGTCCCTAGCAGCCCAAAACTTTCATTTATTTCACATTTTAACCACTCAATTTGCACATTTCACAATTTAATCCCTATTATGCGTTTTCATCAAAAATCACTTTACAAAACATAAAAATCTATCATCAAAAATTCATATTTCACCTTCAAACATCAAAGAACTCATAAACTCATCAATGGAAACTCTTAAAATCTTTAACAGTTTCAAAATTAAAGGTACGGGCTAGCTAGATTGAGCTGCAATGATTACAAAAACATAGAAATCATCAAAAACAGACCTAAAATAGACTTACACTTTGATCTTGAAGTGGCCAAATATTTAAAGCCCTAAAATGGCTTCCTTCTCCTTCAAATTAGGCAATGGCAAAAAGATGAAACAAATTTTTGGTTTTGTTTTGTTTTATTAAATTAACTTATAATTATCAATTTACTTATTTACCTTTAATGAATAAACATAGAAATTTATAATGCATGTCTATTAATGTCCATTAGACTACCAATGGTCTAATATCATCATAAGGACTTTTAATTTAATAAATCATAGCAATTAAACACCTTTAACAAGTAGAATGCAACTTTTGCATTTTACGCGATTTAGGCCTTTTTCACAAATTGACTATTCAAATGATAAAATTAGCTCACGAAATTTTCACACATATCAAATAACATACTGTAAATACTAAAAATAATATTAAAATTAATTTTCCAACATCGTATTTTTTGTTCCAAAACCACTGTTCTAATTTACCCAAAACTGGGCTGTTACAACTCTTCCCCCTTAGTGATTTTCGTCCCCGAAAATCTTACCAGTGAATAGGTTCGAGTATTGTTTTCTCATAGTATCCTCGGGTTCCCATGTAGCTTCTTCAACCCCGTGTCGATGCCATAACACTTTCACTAATGCGATTTTCTTATTTCTTAACTCTTTGATCTCACAAGCTAAAATTTGAATCGATTCTTCAACATATGACATATTAGATTGAATTTCAACCTCGGTCGGGGAAATGACATGTGAAGGGTTAGATCGGTATCGTCGAAGCATCGATACATGAAACACATTATGTATTTTCTCTAACTCAGACAGTAAAGATAGTTGATATGCCACTGGCCCAACTCGCTCAGTTATCTCATACGATTCGATGAATCGCGGACTCAATTTCCCTTTCTGACCAAACAGTAATATCTTTTTCCATGGTGACACTTTCAAAAACACTTTATCCCCAATCTGAAACTCAATATCTTTCCACTTCAAGTCTGCATATGATTTCTGTCGATCCAAAGCTGCTTTCAAACTATCGCGAATTACTTTTACTTTTTCTTCAGTCTCTCTGATCAGATCAACCCTGTGAATCATATTTTCACTGAGCTCAGTCCAATACAACGGTGTTCTACATTTACAACTGTATAGAGCTTCGTACGGTGCCATTTTTATACTCGATTGGAAACTATTATTGTAAGCAAATTCAATCAGCGGTAGATATTTCTTTCAGCTACCTCCAAACTCAAGAATGCAACAATGCAACATATCCTCAAGTTTCTGAACAACTCATTCGGATTGACAATTCGTTTGTGGGTGAAACGCAGTGCTGAAATGTAGCTTTGTACCTAAAGCTTCTTGCAATTTCTTCCAAAATCATGAAGTGAATCTCGGATATCTATCCAAAATAATAGATAGTGGTACTCCATGCAATCGAACAATTTCTGAGATATACAACTCAGTCAATTTATCAAGCGAGAAAACTATACGTACCAGAATAAAATGAGCTGATTTCGTCATTCTGTCAACAACAACCCAGATCACATCTTTCTTCCTCGGAGATAAGGATAAACCCAATACGAAATCCATCGTTACTCTATCCCACTTCCACTCAAGAATCATAATAACCTGTAATAAACCTAACGGAACTTGATGCTTAGCTTTGACTTGCTGACAAACCAAACATTTTGAAACAAATTCTGAGTTATCTCGTCTCATGTCGTGCCACCAATAATGATGTTTCGAATAGTTATACATTTTTGTGCTTCCCAAATGTATTGACAAACAACTATTGTGTGCTTTGTTTAGAATCTTTCGAATGAGCTCAAAATTTCTTGGTACACATATTCTATCACGAAACATCAAACATTCATCAAGCCCTATTCAAAACTCTGAATCAGAAATCGACTCATATTGAGCTCGTTTTTCTTGCAATTTATTATCAAATTTTTTAGCCTCACAAATCTACTACAGAAAGAACGGTCTCGCTTTCAACTCGGCTACTATCGAACCGTTATCAAACAAAGCTAACTGTGTGTTCAAAGCACGTAAAGCAAATAAGGACTTTTGACTCAAAGCATCAGCAACGACATTCACTTTCCTCGGATGATAGTCAATCACTAGTTCATAGTCTTTTAACAATTCTAACCATCTCCGCTGTCTCAAATTCAAATCTTTTTGAGTCATCAGATATTTCAAGCTTTTGTGGTCGGTATAAATATGGCATTTCTTACAAAACAAGTAATGACGCCAAATTTTCAATGCGAACACTATCGCGGCTAACAATAAATCGTGCGTCAAATAATTCTTTTCGTGTGGCATCAACTGTCTCGAGGTATAAGCTACAACTTTTCCTTCCTACATCAAAACACAACCCAGGCCATTTAACGATGCATCACTAAAAACTACAAATTCTTTACCCGACTCAGGCTGAGCTAACACTGGTGCCTCTGTCAATAATGCTTTCAATTGCTCGAAGCTCTGCTAACACTTTTCTGACCACTCAAATTTAACATCTTTTTTAAGCAATCGTGTCATCAGATTCGCAATCATCGAGAAGCCATTCACAAATCGTCTATAATAACTGACTAGTCCAGAAAACTACGGACTACAAATACATTTCTCGGAGGATTCTAATCTATAATCGCAGAAATTTTACTCGGGTCAACTCAGATACCCGCGAATGAAACTATATGTCCCAAAAAACTAACCTCTTGTAGCCAAAACTCACATTTGCTGAACTTTGCAAGCAACTATTTATCTCTCAAAGTTTGTAGCACAATTCTCAAATGCTCAACATGCTCAGATTCATTTTGAGAGTAAATTAAAATGTCATCAATAAACACAACTATGAATCGATCTAAATATGGCCTGAAAATCCAGTTCATCATGTCCATAAAAACAACAGTTGCATTTGTTAGTCCAAAAGGCAAAACAAGAAATTCATAGTGTTTGTACCTTGTTTTAAATGTAGTCTTTGGCACATTTGAGTCTTTAACTCGCAACTGGTAATAACCCAATCTCAAGTCAATTTTTGAAAACACCGTTTCCCCTTTTAACTGATCAAACAAATCATATATTCATGGCAAAGGGTATTTATTCTTAATCGTCACTTTGTTGAGCTGTCGATAGTCTATACACATTCTTATCGTGCCATCTTTCTATTTCATAAATAACACCGGTGCACCCCAGAAAGAGACACTCGGTCTAGCAAAACCTCTATCTATCAACTCTTGTAACTGGGCTTTCAGTTCTTTTAACTCTGTCGAACCTATTCTGTACGAAGCTATCGATATCGGCGTTGTTCTCGGTACTAATTCAATACCAAACTCAACCTCTCTGATAGGTGGTAAACCCGGTAACTTTTTGGGAAATACATTTGGACACTCGTACAAACTTGTACTAATTCAATCTTTATTTCAGACACTTTCGTATCAAGTACATAAGCAAGGTAAGCTTCACACCCCTTTCTCACAAACTTCTAAGCTAACATAGACGAGATCACAACTAGAAAACTATTCAGATCATCAGATTCAATTCTAATAGTCTCATTATTCTGACATTTCAGTTCAATTATCTTTCGTCTACAATTCACTATAGCATCATGCATCGTTAGCCAATCCATACCCAATATCACATCAAATTCATCGAATGGCAACAACATCAGATTAGCTCGAAAATAGAAATCCCAATTCATTAATGGAAAATTCTTGCAGACTTTGTCAACCAAAACATATTTGCCTAAGGGGTTCAATACTCTAATCACAAATTCATCTAATCACAAATTCAGTAGACTCTACAGGTAAAGTTTTACTAGATACTAAATTCATGCATATATAAGAATGAGTTTATCCTGGATCTATTAATGCAATCACATTACTATCATAGAGAGTGAAAGTACCGGTGATAACATCTAGAGATGACGCTTCTTCCTGAGCGCGAATAGCGTAGGCTCTAGCAGGTGCTCTGGCCTCAGACCTCACAGCTGAATCTTTTGTCGCCCCTCTACTACCACTTACATTTTTGGCAACTCTAGGTGGTCTACCTCTATTCGACGTGTTACTTGGTCTCACATTCTGACCTTTATCTTTCTCATCTACCTCAAGGAAATCTCGAATGAAATGATCTAGCAAACCACATTTGTAACAAGATTTATTATTTTTATTCCAGCATTCTCCATAATGTCACCTCCCACACTGCTGACACTCGAGTTTGTTGTCTCTCACACTACCAACACTCGCTACTGAAGTAGCTTGAGCTTTAGAACCTGAGTATTTTTTTCTATGATCTCTATTTGAATATTCGTTTGAAGCATTTGGGCAAGTGTACAACTCTCTGAATTTCTTTGAGGAAGATTGATACGGCTTACTCATCGATCTTTTTCTCGAGTCTCTAGCCTCTGAATCTGCTTTTCTCTTTTCTTTTCTAAGATCCTCGGCTTTACAAGCCCTTTCAACCAGAACAACAAATTCTTTTAACTCTAGAATTCCAACTAGAAGTTTTATATCTTCGTTCAGCCTATCAACAAACTGCTTGCACATTATTTCTTCAGTAGACACATACTCTCGTGCATACTTGCTTAACCGTACAAATTATCTTTCATACTCTGTGACAGTCATTCGGCCTTATTTTAACTCTAGAAACTCTTTATGCTTTTGATCAAGGAATTGCTGACTTATATATTTTTTTTGAAACTCCATCTGAAAGAATTCTTAGGTAACCCGTTCTTTTGAAACACAGATATCAATGTTTTCCACCATTGATACACGGTGTCTCTCAGCAAAGATACAACACATTTAATACATTCATTAGGAGTACAAGACAATTCATCGAATACTCGAATCGTATTTTTGAGCCAGAACTCAGCTCTCTCAACATCATCATCAACAGTAGCGCGAAACTCTTCAGCCCTATGTTTATGAATCTTATCTACTGGAGGCTTGTTCAACCATATTGGGTCTATAACTTGAGGAACAATAGGGATTTGTTGAGGAACAGGTGGGGTGGAGGTTGTTGAGCAACCGGATTCGTTCGAACGAACTCCGTGAACCACTCGTTCATCATTTTAAAAAAGGCTTGTTTAGCCTCTCCTTCGTGGCTACTCGTTACAGGCCTATAATATGATGGCGCTGCCCCTTGAGTAAAAGCAGGTGCATTACTCTCTACATCATTGGCTACAGCTCTTTTGGGATCCATTACTTTATGAAAACAAAATTTAAGCTGTCAGGAATCATCACACTATCGCAGAGTATATATGGCATGTATAGCTAGACTCTCACACATGCTACGTTAGTCCTAGAATCGACTAAACCGTAGCTCTGATACCAATAAATGTAACGCCCCTAACTCGTATCTATCGCCGGAGTAGGGTTACGAGGTATTACCGATCAATCACAACATATAGCATACATTTATCAAACGTAAAGCATTCATTCTCATAAATCTTTCAACACAATCACATTGTCCCTTACAAGGGCCTATAAGGTCTTAAACATGCTTTAGAAGTGGTTCCGGACTAAACTGATATCATATAAAAATTTTGGAAACTTAGAAAAATTTTAACCATACAGGGGTCACACACCCGTGTGAACAGGCCATATGCCTCACACGGCTCTAGACACACCCATGGCTCAATAACTAAATTAAATAAAAGTAAAACTTTAGGGGCAATTTTGTAAAAATGTTAAAAATGACTAAATTTCATAAAATACATTATTTTACTATTTAAATTAATATATTAAATGAAATTATTAATTTAGATCAAGATCGGGTAAAAAATCGAAGAGAATGGAAAATTATCAAAATGCCCTTGTACTTTAACATTTTTGTAATTTAGCCAAGTAAGTTCATATGAACTGAATTCTGTATAATGCTTGTAACACCCTTAACCCGTATCCATCACTGAAATAGGGTTACGAAGCATTATCGGAGTTTATAGATCAAACAGACAGAATTTCAAACATTTCATATCTTAAAATATTCATGTTAGAAACTAATCGAAATCTTACATATTGTCCCTTAAACGAGCCCTTGACGCTCAAATTACACACTAGAAACAAATCGAGACAAAATCAAAAACTTAGAAAACATTTCGAAAACATTTAAAGTTTTCAAAGCTGTAGGGGTCACACGGCCGTGTGGCCAAGCCATGTGATTACACGGCCAAGAGACGTGCTCATGTCTTAGGCCGTGTGGACATTTGAAATAGGGACACACAGCCGTGTTCCAGCCCGTGTCCGTGCCTTTGTAACTCACTGACTTGGGTCACATGGCCAAGCTACACGTCCGTGTGCTAAGCCGTGTGAGCATACTGACTTGTACCCTTAAGAAGTTGCAGGGGACACACAGCCATGTCACCTAGCCGTATGTCACACACGGCTGAGTCACACACCCGTGTCTCTACCCGTGTGGACGAAAATAGGTGATTTTCTATAACAGCCTATTTTAGGGCCAAATCGGAATAGTAGTTTTAGGACCACGAATCTGACGAAGAAAGATTTATTTTTATTATATTTCTATGGTCTACAGTTTTACAGAATTATTTCGTGAAAATTTTGTTCAAAAATTTTATCGATTGGGCACTCAATTTAGTTAAAAGGACTAAATTGCAATAGGTACAAAATGTGTGTTCTAGAAGCTAGAGGTGTCTAATTGCTATGAAATTTTAAATTGAAGGCCCTTAGATGGTAATTATACCATTTTTTAATTAGATGGACAAAAATGGACATGATTAGGTGAAATTTTAAAGTTATGCATGAAGGGCATTTTGGTTATTTGTCAAATAAAGCCAAAATAACTAAATAAAAGTCTTCATCTTCATCAATTTGATCCCCCTTGGCCGAAATTTACTAGAGAAATACATAGCTAGCATTTTTCAAGGTTCGAAGCTCGATTGTATGTTCGTTCTAGCCCCGTTTTTAATGATTTTCATGTTTTTGATATCCTTGTAACCTAATCTAGCTATTTCAAGGACTAATTTGAAAGAAAGATGAAGTTTAAAATTTTACATATGTTAGATATTTATGTATTTTGATGTCTAATGGTAGAAAATGCATATTTGGTGTTAGATAAACAACTTTTGGTAAGTGATTTTCGGTAAAAATGTCAAAAAGGACTTATTTGTAAAAGTTATAAAATAAGTAGTAAAAGTGTGATTAAGTGGAAAATATGGGATGGTATGAGTATGAAAATGGTTCAGCTAGGCTTGGGTTTTGATGAAATTAAATAAATTTCAATTTTACGAGCCTAGGGACTAAATCGTAAAAATGTGAAACATTAGGGGTAAAAATGTAATTTTTCCATAATATGATTTTTGGGCTAAATTGAATAATGTGAGTATTAAATGAGTTAAATTTGTTATTATAGATCAAGAATAACAAGGTTCGGACCTAGATCGGGGGAAAACAAAGTGTTTAATGATTGGGTCCAATTCTACCATTTCTGTATCGAGGTAAGTTCATATGTGAATAATGCATTGTTATATTTATGTTTTAAATGCTTTAATATTGTATGAATTGTGATTGACTCTTTGGATGTATTCGAAAAATTTTTAACAAGTGAGAAATATCGGTTGAACCTTAGGAATAGAATAGGATACGAGTAACATGTCACTAGAAACCCATGTGTATAAGCGATTATGTAATCCGGGTGCTGGTCTCGTACATCCTACCAGTGGCTTGGTAGTCTGGCATGTGCTGCAGATACCTGACAGCTTGTATGAGTAGCACTGTGTAGCTACGTCCTGACTGACAGCTTGTGTGAGCAGGCCCGTGAATAGATCGAAAACGAGCCCATATGTATTATGAGATATGAGGTAGCTTCGGCTACATATATGGCACTTATGTGCAAGATTTCTAAGTATCCGTTAATATTCCAAGTGTTCAACGAGAATGTCAAAGTTGTGAAAAGATATGGTTATGTTTCGAATTGGTACAAGTATGTACATATAACTCATAAGTAATGAGCTCGATATGCGATGAACTCTTAGTAGGAATGTGATTGAGTAAGTTATGACTATGAGATTTTGATAACGTTCATGCTAATCTTTATCATGTTAATTGTATGCTAATTGTGTGGTTATGATGCTTATTAATTGCATAGGAACTCACTAAGCTATATAGCTTACTCCACTTTCTTTCCCTTGTCTTATAGTGTCACCAAGCTAGCTCAGGGTTCGAAGACCGTCGGAGATCCACTCACACTATCAACAATTATTTTGGTACCAATGAATTCAACATTTTGAGTTATGGCATATATAAGAAACTTGGTTTTTTTGTTATGTGTCATAATTGTTTTGGCCAAATGGGTTGGCTTATATTGGTTAGTAATTCATTTTGTATAAGGCCAATGGAAATGGGCTAATATTGGTTATAAGTAAGATCATATAATGATGTCTTTCATGAATGATGTGTTGATGTCTTGGTTGTGGATGTTGGTTGTATGTCCATGCTTGGATTGGTGCTATGTTATATTGTGTACATGTGTGCATTAAAGGGTGCCAAAATGGCTTGGTAAATAGCCTTATTTTTGTCCACACAGGTAGACATATGAGCGTGTGTCTAGGTCATGTGCGACACACAGCTTGCCCCACGGGCATGTGCTTAGGCCGTGTGTCCCCTGCACCCTAATTTTTGCAAAACAGAATGCTCAGAATTGAGCATACGGGCAGAGACACGAGCGTGTGTTCAGTCGTGTGGACGACACGGCCTCAAACATGGGCGTGTGCCCTGGCCATGTGAAGTCTGCACCTATTTAATGAAAATCATAAAATTTATCGACCACACAGCCTGGCACATGGTTGTATGACTTGGACTATGTCTTCAATTTATTCTTGGGTGACAAATAGAGAGTTACACAGGTTTGGGACACGGGCGTGTGTGACCACACGGCCTGCCCACACGGACGGGCGTGTGACCCCTGTTTAATGGAAAATTTTCTAATTTTTGTGAAAAATTTTAAAGTTCTCGGTTTAGTCTCGAACCACTTCCAAAGCATGTTTTGGGCTTCGTAGGCTCGTGTTAGGAACTTTATGATTAAATGCAAAAAGTTTTAATTTGGACGCAAATGTATAACCCGAAATTGTATATTTGATCATGTAATAAGTCCAGTAATGCCTCGTACCCTGTTTCGGCGTTGAATACAGGTAAGGGATGTTACATTTTCCAAGCCACATTTCTCACACAAATTGACACCAACCTAAACTCAATATTATGCACATCAACAAGCTATAACAACGCATCCAAAACAAGTCAAAATCAAGTCTTAAACATGTAATATTTCACATACAACCAATATACCCTTAGGCACCTAAATGACAATATTCAAACATGTATTTTCATATATATAATTTATCCAAATAAACCATCAATTTACCAAGCTAATTTGCATCCTTTCATACAAATTCATTTATCTACCAAAACATACCATTTGATACCAAAATGCATTTCAAATACTAACATATTTAGACATATATATACCTTACATATCAATGTAATTCATCGCTAATTCTTCACACCACAAACACATGCACAAAATGCACATTTAGGTAACATGTACCTTTCACCATTCTATCACAAATCAAGCCACACACCAAACATGATATGGCCATTTACATATACACATAGCAAAATATACCAAAACACAATCCAAAGCATATGGCCACAACCACAACATCACACATAGGCCAACATTAGCCAAAATAACCTATACATGCCATTATAACTAAAATGTAACCAAGTAAAAGTACCAAAAGAGCCAATGGATAGTGTGATATAGCTCCGATAAGCTTCTAACCCCAAGGAGCTTCCGAAACACTATAAAACACAGAAACTAACATAGAGTAAGCATTTAAGCTTAGTAAGTTCGTATAATTTAGAATTTAACTTACCATTTTAAATCACAATTAAGGTAAGCTAACATAGCATATCCTAACCAATTTGGCCAAAAGCCTAAACATATGTTCATCAACATATTAGCCATGTAAATCATATATAATATCCAACACACATGGATGAATTCAACAGGTAATCATATTTCATATACATGAATTATTCATTTCATATATCAATGTATCATGTGACATCACTTTCATGTATTTCATGTAAATACCTGTAATAGTTCATATCGAACTCATATAATCTCATAACAGAACTGTGCCCTTTGAACCATTTAGAATATCACTGGATACACGGATAGTACACACGAGGTGTACTAAACTGTAATTCCTCAATTCCTACACATGTGTGCTAATACGAGCTCTAAATCAATATACTCTTACGAGCTGTAAACATTAAGCTCATGCGAGCTTAGTATCGATAAGCTCATATGAGCTAAAATCGGTAACCCTAATGACATTTCATTTATATCTTACGAATTTTTAAGGTTCAAACGGGGCTCGGTAGTCATTGTACGTCATCGGATATACGATCGCTATACATTCATGGCAATTACACAATTTGTAAACATTTCATTCAATTTAAAACATATAAGTGTACAATTTAATTCCATGAACTTACCTCGACGAGTGTACGTAGATACTATAACACCCCTCACCCGTATTAAACAAAGAAATAGGGTTACGGAATATTACCGGACTTATAAAACAATTAAACATTTATTTCACATACATTTTCAAATTTCACGTAATCATCATTCAATATCATTCACCTCGTCCCTAATACGACCTTACGAGGCCTAAAACATGCCTAAGGTGTGGTTCGGGAAATATACAAAGTAAGCTATAAATCTTAGTAAGTTCGTATAACCATAAACTTAACTTATCAAATAAGCACAACTTAAGCAATTTAAATATATCAAAACATTTCTCATTTTAAACCGCCAATCTACCACAATTTTCATTCTCAAAGTCAGTTATTTCTTCGATTCAATACTTGCACGACTTATGTACATACCTGTGCCATCTCGTACCAAATACATACTCATCCACATCATTGATTTACCCGTTGAACCATTCGGAATACCATTGGATACCTGGGAATCTCACACCCTAAGTGTCACATATTTATATAGCCAAAGCTATCTCAATCTCGTATCACATATAATGCTCACTCTAGAGCTATCAACGGGTCTGCTCACACAAGCTGACGGTCATGACGAAGCTACCGGGTGCTGCTCACACAAGCTGACGAGAATCCGCAACACATGCTGGACGACTCAGCCACCGGTAGTGACGTACGGACGAGCACCCAAATTACATAACCCCTAATGACATGTCATTCGTATTCTGATCTATTCCTAAGGTTCAACTGAGATTTCACACTTGCTGAATTGTCATAGAACATGTTCGTAGAGTCGTATTCACAATTTATGCAATATTATAGCATTTAAAATACAATTATAACAAAGCTTATTATATACGAACTTACCTTGAATGCAAAAATGACGAAATAAGTCGATTAGTCCGATACTTTGTTCTTTCCCCGATCTAAATTTTAATTTTACTTTTCTTGATCTAAATGTAATCAAAATTAACTTATTTAATAATCTCTTTATTCAATTTAATCCAAAACACACATTAAGGCAATTTTACATTTTTGCCCCTAACATTTCAACATTTTTGCAATTTAGTCCTCATTTCATAAAATTACAATTCATGCAATTCAACTAAAACCCATGCTATTTGAATTTCAATTAGGTCCCTATCAGTCCTTATTTTTTATTTATTTTAAAATTTAACCACAAAATTTACACATTTCACAATTTAATCCCTAATTGGACATTTTACTAAAAATCACTTAACAAATGTTGTTTATCTAACAACAAGCATGCATTCTCTACTATTAAACATCAAAACACACCAACATTCATCAATGGCAAAACCCTAAACCTTTAACAATTTTGCAAAATAGTCCCTGGGCTAGCTAGACTAAGTTGCAATGATCTCAAAAATATAGAAATCATTAAAAACAGGACAAAAATGAACTTGCAATTAAGCTAGCAAGTGATCGAAGATTTAAACATAAAAATATGGCTTTTCTTCTCTTCAATTTCGGCAATGAAGAAGATAAAAGCATTAAAATTTTGTTTGTTTTATTTAATTAATCCTTAATAACTAAATTACAAATTTAACTTTAATAATAAACCATTAAATCACCTAATTAATGGCTATACTTGTCCACTCATAAAAATAATGGATTAATTGCAACATAAATCCCTTAACAATTTAATTTCATAGTCATTTAATACCTTTAGCTAATAGAACATCCTTTTTATCGAATTAAGCATTCAAACAATAAAATTTCTTAACAAAAATTTCACCCAAACATACTATCATGTTGTAGACATTAAAATAATAATAAAATAATTATTCTGACCTTGGATTTGTGGTCCCGAAACCACTGTTCCGATTTGACTAAAAAGGGCTGTAACAACTTTCCCCTCTCAGGAATTTTTGTCCCCGAAAATCTTACCAGAAAAGAGGTTAGGGTACTATTTTCTCATAGCTTCCTCAAGTTCCCACGTGGCTTCTTCGACCCCGTGACGTTGCCACAACACTTTCACCAAGGCTATGCATTTATTTCTCAGTTCTTTAACCTCTCGAGCTAAAATTCTGATCAGTTCTTCGCTATACGTCATATCAGGTTGAATTTCTATCTCTGTCGAAGAAATAAAATGCAATGGATCTGATCAATACCATCGTAACATCGACACATGAAATACATTGTGGATCTTTTCTAACTCTAACGATAACGCTAGCTGATATGCCACTAGCCCTATTTTTTTTAATAATCTTATACGACCCAATAAATCACGGGTTCAGTTTGCCTTTACGACCAAATCGAAGAAGTTTCTTCCACGGAGATACTTTCAGAAATACTCTGTCGCCGATCTGAAATTCAATGTCTTTACGTTTCAAATTCGCATACAATTTCAATCAATCTGAAGCTACTTTTAAACTATCGCGAATTACTTTCACTTTCTCTGATCAAATCAACCCCGTGAATCTTTTTCTCACTAAGACCGGTCCAGTACAATGGAGTTTGGCATTTGCGACCATACAATGCTTCATACGGTGCCATCTTTATGCTCGATTAAAAGCTGCTATTATATGTGAATTCAACCAATGGCAAATATTTTTCCTAGTTGCCTTCAAACTCTAAAACACAGCAACGAAGCATATCTTCGAGAATCTAAACTACTCTCTCAAACTGACCATCGATTTGTGGATGAAATACGGTACTAAAGTTCAACCTCGTACCCTGAGCTTCTTGCAATTTCTTCCAAAATCATGACGTAAACCTCAGATCTCTATCTAAAATAATAGAAACTGGTCTTCCGTGCAATCTAACAATCTCTAAAATGTATAACTCAGCCAATTTATCAAGTGAATAGTCTATACGTACTGGAATGAAATGTGATGATTTCGTCAGTTGATCAACGACAACCCAAATAGCATCTTTCTTTTTCAAAGACAGAGGCAAACCCAGTACGAAATCCATCGTAACTATATCCCATGTCCACTCCGGTATCATCACTGGTTGTAGCAAACCTGAAGGCACCTGATGTTCAGCTTTAATTTGTTGACAAACCAAACATCTCGACACAAACTCTAAAATGTCTCGTTTCATGCCTGACCACCAGTACAATTGTTTCAAGTCATTAGACACTTTTGTACTCCCCGGATGTACAAATAAACAACCACTGTATGCTTCGTGTAGAATTTCCAGGATAAGCTGGGAATTCTTTGGTATACAAATTCTATCTCAAAATATTAAACAATCATCGGATTTGATTTGATAGTCTGAATCACTAGTCGTCTCACATTGCACTCTTTTAGCTTGTAATTCATTATCACACCTCTAAGCTTCACAAATTTGTTAAAGAAATACCCGTTTAGCTTTTAATTCAGCCAAAATCAAGCCATCAGTAGACAAGGTTAGCTGTGTGTTCATCTCTCGCAAAGGAAATAAAGATTTTCTACTCAAAGCATCCGCGACTACATTCGCTTTTCCCGGATGATAATCAATCACTAACTCATAATCTTTCAGCAACTCTAGCCATCTTCGTTGTCACAAATTCAAATCTATCTGAGTCATGATATACTTCAAGCTTTTATGATCAGAAAAGATATAACACTTTTCACCGTATAAATGATGTCGCCAAATTTTCAATGCAAATACAATAGTGGCCAACTCTAAATCGTGCGTCAGATAATTCTTTTCATGCGGTTTCAATTGTCTGGAGGCATAGGCTATCACTTTACCCTCTTGCATCAGTACACAACCCAAACCATTCAATGACTCATTGTTAAAAATCACAAACTCTTTACCCGACTTAGGTTGAATCAAAACTAGTGCTTCAGTTAGTAATGCTTTCAACTAATCAAAACTCTGTTGACATTTTTTGTACCACTCAAATTTCACATCTTTTTGTAACAATCTAGTCATCAGTGTAGCAATCATCGAGAATCCTTTAAAAAAATGTCGATAATAACAAGCCAACCCCAAAAAGCTTCTGAATTTGGATACATTTCTTGGTGGTTTCCAATCAACAACAGCTGAAATCTTGCTTGGATCAACTCATATACCTTCCACCGAAACAATATGTCCAAAAATCTGACTTCTCGAAGCCAAAACTCGTATTTCCTGAATTTAGCAAATAAATGATTATCTCGCTAAGTTTGTAGCACGATCCTTAAATGCTCAGAATGCTCAAACTCATCTCATGAATAGATCAGGATGTCGTCAATAAATACAACAACAAATATGTCTAAATACGGTCCAAAAATTTGATTCTTTAGGTCTATAAAAATTGTAGGAGCATTAGTTAATCCTTAAGGCATAACAAGAAATTCATAATGCCCATACCTTATTCTGAATGCAGTTTTTGGTACATCCAAATTTTTACCTCGCAACTGATAATAACCAAATCTCAGATCAATCTTCGAAAACACAGTTGCACCTTTCAACTAATCGAACAAATCATCGATTCACAGCAAAGAATACTTGTTATTTATCGTAACCTTGTTGAGCTGACGATAATCAATACAAAGTCTCATTGATCCGTCTTTCTTCTTTACGGACAACACTGGTGCACTCCAGGGTGAAAAACAAGGTCGTGCAAAACCTCTATTTGTTAACTCTTGCAACTGAGCTTTCAATTCTTTCAATTCTGTCGGAGCCATTCTATACGGAGCTATCGATATCGATGATGTTCTCGGTACTAACTCAATAGCAAACTCGACCTCTCTAATCGGTGGCAAACTTAGTAACTCTTCTGGAAACATATCTGCATATTCACAGACTACTGGTACTGATTCAATCTTCAATTCAGACACTTTTGTATCCAATACATAAGAAAAATAAGCTTTGCAACCTTTCCTCACATATTTCTGAGCTGACATAGATAAAATCACAAGAGGCAACCAATCGATTCATCTGATTCAATTCGAAGGATTTTACTATTCTGACATTTCAATTCAATAGCCTTTCGTCTACAATTTACAATAGCATCATGCAGAAATAACCAATCCAGACCCAGTATCACATCGAATTCATCAAATTGCAAAAGCATCAAATTAGCCAGAAAATAGTAACCACAAATCATTAAAGGACAGTTCTTGCAAACTTTATCAACTAGAACATATTTGCCTAAGGGGTTCGACACTTTAACCACAAACTCGGTAGACTCAACAGGCCAACTCTTACTAGACACTAAATTCATATGGATATATGAATGGGTCGATCCAAGATCAATCAAAGTAATTACACAAGTGTCATAGAGAGAAAATGTACCGGTGAAAACATCTGGTGATGACGCATCTTCGCGAGCGTCAATAGCGTAAGCTTTGACAGGTGCTCTAGCCTCTGATCTCAAAACTGAATCTTTTATCACACCTTTACTACTAGTTACATTCCCTGTATTTCTAGGTGGCCTCCCTCTAGTAACTGTGTTGCTCGGTCTTGCATTCTGGAATTTATCTTTCTTAGCTAATTCTGAGCAATCTCGAATGAAATGATCTTGTGAGCCAAATTTAAAACAACCCCTATTATTCATCCAGCACTCACCAAAATGTCGTCTACCACACTGTTGACACTCGGGTTTATTATTTCTTACGCTGCCAACACTCGATACTGATCTAGCTTGAGTTTTAAAACTTGAGTATTGCTTTCCACGATCTCTGTTTGGATATCCAGTTGAAGCATTTGGACGAGTGTACAAATCTTGTGATTTCTTTGGCACTGGCTGATGTGGTTTATTCATCGATCTTTTTCTCGAATCTCTAGCCTCGAAATCCGCCTTTCTCTTTTCTTTGCCAAGTTGTTCAGCTTTACAAGCTCTATCAACTAGCACCACGGATTCTTTCTCCACTAGAATCCCGACTAGTAATCTGATGTCTTCATTCAATCTATCTTCAAATCATTTACACATAATTGCTTTGGTTGAAACACACTCCCGAGCATACTTACTGAGTTTCACAAACTCTCGTTTGTACTCAATCACAGACATACGACCCTATTTCAGCTCTAAAAAGTCTGTGTTTTTTATTGATAAACTGTTGACTGATGTATTTCTTTCTTAACTTAGCTTGAAGGAATTCTCAGGTGACCCTTTCTCTCGACACCACTGATACTAGAGTATTTCACCATTGATAAGTTGCTTCCCTCAGAAGTGATACGGCACATTTTAAACACTCAGCCGGTGTGAAAGAAAGCTCATCAAATACTCAAATCGTATTTTCAAGCCAAAACTCAGCTCTCTCAGGATCATCGTCAATAGTAGCTCTGAACTCTTCAGCCCCATATTTTTGAATCTTATCAACTGGCCGCTTATTTAATCTTAAAAATTCCACACCTAGAGGAGCTATGAGAACTGGTTGGAGATTAGGTGGGATGGAGGTTGTTGAGCAACCAGATTAGTCCGGACGTACTCAGTAAACCACTCGTTCATCATCTGGAAGAAGGCTTCCTTAACCTCTCCTACCTGACTACCCGATACGAGTCTCGACTCTAATTGCACTACTCCATGAACGGAGGCTAGCGGATTACTTTCAACATCATCAGCTATAGCTTGATTGGGAACCATTTACTATATGAAAACACGATTTAAACCATCAGGAGATATCACACTATTATAACAGCCCGATTTTGGGTCTAATCAAAATAGTAGTTTCGGGACCACAAATCCAACGTAAAAAAATTTATTTTTATTATATTTTTATGGTCTACAATTTTATGAAATGATTTTGTGAAAATTTCGTTCAAAAAATTTTGACATTTGGGCACTCAATTTAGTCAAAAGGACTAAATTGTAAAAAGTGCAAAAGTTGAGTTCTACATGCTAGAGGTGTCTAATTGCTATGAAATTTTAAATTGGAGGTACTTAAATGGTAATTAGACCATTGGTTAAGTTTTTGGACAAAAATGGACATGGTAAGGTATGTTTCTAAAGTTTTTCATTTAGGGCATTTTAGTAATTTCGTAATTAAATGAATTAAAAAGCCAAATTAAAAGCCAATTTTTACTCATCTTCTACCCCATGGCCGAATGTACCGAGATGAAACCATGGCTAGGTTTTTTTTAGCTTCAAATCTCGATTGTAAGTCTATTCTAGCTCCGTTTTTAATGATTTTTATGTTTTTGAAATCCTCGTAACATGATCTATCTATTTCTACCACTAATTTAAGAAATAATCAAGGTCTAAAATTTTACCCATGATGGATATTAGTGTATTTTGATGTTTAATGGTAGATTATGCAAGTTTGATGTTTGAAAAATGACTTTTGCTAAGTGATTTTCGGTAAAAATGTCAAAAAGGACCTATTTGTAAAAGTTATAAAATAAGTATTAAAAGTGTGATTTAATGCAAATTTTGGGTTTATATGAGTACAATAAAGATTTGAATAGGCTTGGGTAATGAAGAAATTTGAAAAAAAAAATCATTTTACGAGCCTAGGGACTAAATTGTAAAAATGTAAATTTTAGGGGCAAAAATGTAATTTTTGTCATAATGTGATTTTGGGTTGATTTGAATAGTATAATGATTAAATAAGTTCAATGTGATATTATAGATCAAGAAAAATGAGGTTTGAAATTAGAACAGGGGAAAAACGAGTATTTGACGGTTAGGTCCTTTTTGCCATTTTTATGTCGAGGTAAGTTTGTATGTTTAATAAGCATTAAATTATATATGTATAAATGCTTAATTGCTATATTTGTGGTAAATGAAATATTATTGAAAATGAAATGTGAATGCTATTGAGTACAATACTACAGAAATGACCAACAGAGATTCTATACAATGAATCCTAGTTGAACCTTAGGAATAGATAGGATACAAATGTCATGAAACTAGGGTTACTGAGATTACGTGTAAGACCATATCTAGTATATGGCATCGATATGAGACTTCGTGTAAGACCATAGCTGGGCTATTGGCATCGATATGAGATTACATGTAAGACCATATATGGGATATGGCATTGGTACAGTATTGTGTGTACAAGATCCCTTAGTATCCTTTAGTATTCCAAGTGGTTCAACAGGAAATTCAATGGGTATGTCAAAGAAGAGAAAGAGCATGTAAGTATTGCGAATTAGTACAGGTATGTACATAAAGTTTATAATCATTGAATTTATGATATTGTGAATTCATGGTTTCCATGAGAATATTTTTGTGAAAGCCTTGTGATTATTGGTCTATATTTGTGATGTATGAAATACATGGTAAATTAGGTTGGCGATTGTGTAATTGGTTTTTGAGCCAAATTGACTTATGACATAGCATGTTTTATTCACACAATTTGTGATCTATCGGATATGAGAAAAAGTAGAGCTTGGTATAATTGCCTATTAAAATGATTATGGAAGTATGAGAAGATATGAACTTGGAATAATTGAAAGATGTTAAAATATATGCTTGAAATGTGAATACTCATAACTAATGGGCATGTTATTATAAAGTTTGAAATAATTGGTTGATTTTGGTAATCGATTATAATGGAGAGATTACGGTTGTTAGGCTAAAGTAAAGTCATGTTAAATTATGCTTGCAAATCGATATAGCAAACAATGTGACTGAATAAGTTATAACTATGAGGTTTATTGCAAATTATATTGTTTTGTTTTGTTTTTATATTGTTGGACTTGGTAAATGATTGGTAAGAGTTGCTTATTATGTTCATAAAGACTTACTAAGCTATGTAACTTACCCCCTTCCTTTCTCATGTTTTATAATGTCGTCAAGCTAGCTCGGGTTGAAGGTTGCCAAAGATCCTATCACACTATCAAGTTATCATTTGGGTATTGATGAATTCAAGTATTTTGAGTTTATGGCATGTATAAGGACTTGGTCATTTTGTTATATGCGTCATATGATTTTAGCCAATGTAATGGCTTGTAATCGTCGAAGGCTCGTTTTAGGAACGATGTGATTGATTATTAAAAAGTTTTAAATTTGGATAGAAATTTACGTCTCGATTTTGTATGATTGCTTGTGTATAAGTCCAGTAATGCCTCATACCCTATTTCGGCGTTGGATACGGGTAAGGGATGTTACAACTATCATAGGTTATATAAGGCATATATAGCTAGACTCTCACATACGCTACGTTAATCTGAGAATCGACTAAACCATAGCTCTAATACCAATAAATGTAACACCCCTCACCCATATTCAACGCCAAAATAGGGTTACGGAGTATTACTAGACTTATAAAACAATTAAACATTTATTTCACTTACATTTTCAAATTTCAAGTAATCATCATTCAATATCATTCACCTCGTCCCTAATACGAGCTTACGAGGCTTAAAACATGCTTAAGGTGTGGTTCGAGACTAAACTGGTAACTCAAGAAATTTATACAAAACTTAGAAAATTTTCCAAATTACAGGGGACACACGCTCGTGTGCCAAGCCGTGCGTTAGGCCGTCCCAAACCTATAGGGTATACTAACTTAAGCCACACGGCCAAGTCACACGCCCGTGTGCTAAGTTGTGTGGAGCATACTGACTTGATTTTTACTTCAACATCAGGGGACACACTGCCCGTATGGAAAAAAAAATAGGCTATTTACCAAGTCATTTTGCCACCCTAACTTTCTTACACCTACATTAACACAATTGGCACAAAAACATAGCATAATTAGGCATTCAACCAACCTCAATCAAGCATAATTCATACCATTTCAATACCAACTAATACAAAACACATCAATACCACAATGTGCTATTCAATTTCATACCAAAACTCATAATCTCAAATCAACAATATAATCACTTTCAAACATGCATCATCTAGCCTAATCTCACAACATACCAAATTCAATTCTCAACAATTTAGTACCCCTAATAACCAATGACCAACTAGTATCACATATCCATCAACAAACTCACAACACAAGCCATATGCACATATATATATACACACAACCAAACCAACCAAATTAAGCCAACTCTCATGGCTATATACAAAACCAAACTCTTAATATTTACAAGCCATTTCAAATGACCAAATTCATTAACAACATATATACCAACATGACCAAAGTCCCTATACATGCCATATACTTAAAATACTTAAATTCAAAAGTACCAAAGTGATAGTTGGATAGTGTGATAAAGTCTCCGACGATTCCCAACTCCGAGTTAGCTTTGATTTCACTATAAAACACAGAAAATAAACAAAGTAAGCTATAAATCTTAGTGAGTTCGTATAACCATAAACTTAACTTATCAAATAAGCACAACATAAGCAATTTAAAAATATCAAGACGTTTCTCATTTTAAACCATCAATCTACCACTATTTTCATTCTCAAGGTTAGTTATATATTTCACAAGTTTCTTCGATTCAATACTTGTACGACTTCTGTACATACCTGTGCCATCTTGTATCAAATACATACTCATCCACATCATTGATTTACCCGCTGAACCATTCGGAATACTATTGGATACCTGGGAATCTCTCACCCTAAGTGTCACATATTTATATAGTCGAAGCTATCTCAATCTCATATCACATATAATGCTCACTCTCGAGCTATCAACGGGTCTGCTCACACAAGCTGACGGTCATGACGAAGCTACCGGGTGCTGCTCACACAAGCTGACGAGTATCCACAACACATCTTTGACGACGACTCACCACCAGGGACGACGACGGACCAAAGACACCCAAATTACATAACCCCTAATGACATGTCATTCGTATTCTAATCTATTCCTAAGGTTCAACTGAGATTTCACATTTGCCGAATTGCCGTAGAACATGTTCGTAGAGTTGTATTCACAATTTATGCAATATTATAGCATTTAAAATACAATTATAACAAAGCTTATTATATACGAACTTACCTCGAATGCAAAAACGACAAAATAAGTCGATTAGTCCGATACTTTGTTCTTTCCCCGATCTAAATTTGAATTTTACTTTTCTTGATCTAAATGTAATCAAAATTAACTTATTTAATAATCTCTCTATTCAATTTAATCCAAACCACACATTAAGGAAATTTTATATTTTCCCCTAACATTTTAACATTTTTACAATTTAGTCCTTATTTCATAAAATTACAAATTCATGCAATTCAACCAAGACCCATGCTAGCCGAATTTCAATTATCAGTCCATATTTTTTATTTATTTCACAATTTAACCACAAAATTTACACATTTCACAATTGAATCCCTAATTGGACATTTTACTAAAAATCACTTAACAAATGTTATTTATCTAACAACAAGCATGCATTTTCTACTATTAAACATCAAAACACACCAACATTCATAAATGGAAAAACCCTAAACCTTTAAAAATTTTGCAAATTAGTCCCTGGTCTAGCTAGACTAAGCTACAACGGTTTCAAAAATATAGAAATCATTAAAAACGGGACAAAAACGAACTTACAATTAAGCTAGCAAGTTATCGAAGCTTTAACCCAAAAAATATGGCTTTTCTTCTTTTCAATTTTGGCAATGAAGAAGATGAAAGCATTAAATTTTTTTTTGTTTTATTTATTTAATCCTTAATAACTAAATTACAAATTTATCTTTAATAATAAACCATTAAATCACCTAATTAATGGCCATTCTTGTCCACTCATAAAAACAATGGATTAATTGCAACATAAATCCCTTAACTATTTAATTTCATAGCCATTTAATACCTTTAGCTAATAGAACATCACTTTTTCACTTTACGCGATTTTGTCTTTCTAATCGAATTAAGCATTCAAACAATAAAATTTCTTAACGAAAATTTCACCCAAACATACTATCACACTGTAGACATAAAAATAATAATAATAATATAATTATTCCAACCTCATATTTATGGTCTCGAAACCACTGTTCCGATTTGACTAAAAATGGGCTGTTACAGATACGGAGGCGACTAATCAGAGATTTTCTCTTTGCCCCGATCTAACTCCATATGAGGTTTAACTGGATCTAATTGAAGGATTAAAGATGATCGAATGTTAAGGATGAAAATGGCTTCCTCTCCTCTAGAAAATTGGTGGAACAAAATGGAGAAAGATGATAGCAAATTTAATTTTATTTTAACTTATCATTTATTAATTAATTACTTAATTAACCTTTAAAATTAATTCAAATTACAAAATTGCCAAGCCATTATCATCCACTAACATGCTAATGGGCTAATTACCATATAAGGACCTCCACATTAATAATCTATAGCTATTTAATACCTTTAGCTATTAGAACTCAACTTTTGCACTTTACGCGATTTAGTCCTTTTTATCAAATTGAACATGTAAACGGTAAAATTTCTTAACGAAATTTTTATAAGGTATTTCTATCATGCTATATACCATAAAATAATAATAAAATAAAATTTTTTGACCTCAAATTTGTGGTCCCAAAACCACTATTTTGATTTCACTAAGAACGGGCTGTTACAACTCTCCCCCTAAAGGAATTTTCGTCACCAAAAATCTCACCAGAAAAGAGGTTCGAATATTTCTTATAAAATGGTATTTGTAGCCTACTAACATTTACCTAACATTGACCATTTTTCCTTTAAGTGAAAAATAGATTTAAGCTTGTTGGACAGAAAATTGCCCCTAATGTTTTTTCACCCATCAGGTACTGGTATCGTGATATCCCTCACCCTATTACTTAGCATATAGTTTTTTTTATTTCCATGCACAAGCATCGTAGATCTCAAAGTCTCAAAGTGACCGATAGCATCTAGAATCAACTCTCAACGTAGCAAGTTTGTACAGTTTTATTCTATTAATAGAATATGGCATATACCTAAGGTCTTGAGTTGGTCTTTAGGTTCGAGTTCTCAATTTGGTACATATGACTGAAAATGTTTACATTTTTAGCATGACCATATGTGTTTGATCATAAGTATATGTATTCATCTAGTGAGTTAATGTTTACTTGCCTAATTGGCCATGTTATATTTATAATTGAGTTGGTTCTTGCTTGCCAAGTAAATAAAGGTGTTTCGTACTTGTGATCATGTATTGATAGATGCTTGATATGTCAAAGTATGGTGGTTTGGTATTTGAATTAATGCCTAATATGTTGAGTTTTTTTTTTTTTTTGTAAACTTTGACCATTTTGAATTGGTACTTGGTAGTTTGTGGAGATTGATACAAAATTAGGTGGGAAATTTTCTTTATAGTTGCAACATCAACCTATTGGTGTCACGACATTGAGACTTTGTCTTCAAAGTCACAACTTTCCCCTATTCAAGTCACAACAACAAGCCACTACCTTTATATTCGCGACTCGTGTAACATCTTTAAAACCCATGAGTCAGGATTAGTGTTAGTACAAGTTGACATGTGTTAGAATTTTCAAAGGAAATCAAATAAGAACTATTAGTGTTAGTAAAGAAGGTAATTGGATACCAGGAGAAATTGAAAAGAATTGGGTTTTAACAGAAATAAATTCGAAGTATTAACTAAATTGTAATGGTGTGAAAAGTTTTGAGGTCAAAGTGTAAATATTCAAAAGTTAAAGGAATTAAAAGCAAATATGAGAAAGTTGAACGACCAAAAGTGAAAATAAAATAAAGTTTTGTGACATGATATTGATAAGTAGGGACCAATTTCAATAAGTGGAAAAATATGAGAGACTAAATCACAATTTTACCAAATAAAGTGGTGATTCAAGGGAGGAATTGTTGAAAATGATGAGGGTTGAAATAGTCATTTCTCAAATAGGATATTTATCATGAAATATCGTGGTAATTATGGGTTGGATGTTAAGTTTTGATTAGATAAAATTATTCAATATTATTTTAATAATATTTTATTAAAGATATTTTATTAATATTTTAATTAATTAAAGTAAATATAAAAAGATGAAGAAAATTCTTCATCTTTCCCATTTGTTTCCAACGTCCATAAGAAATGAAGAAGAGAGAAACTTTCTTTTTTCTACAATTCAGTCCTTTTCCATAAAATTCACCTTTTTCTCTCAAAAATCTTGAGAATTTTCATAGCCACCAAAAAGAAAAAGTGATCTTGAAAGAAAGAAATTGGAAGTGGAAGTGGAGAAAGTTGCAGAAAAGTGAAAAGATTAAAGATACAAGGTAAGAAATTCAAATATTTTTTTATAGAATTTATGTTTAATTAAAGTAGAGACATAAGAAACTAATTTTAGTGTGAGTTTTGATTATGTATTTGATGTGTTTGTAAAATAGAAAAAGAGAAGAAATAGTGGAAGTGTTGGAAACAAAGTGAAGATGATGACAAAAGTGAGGAAAAAAGAGAATTAAAGGCAAAATAGTGAAGTCCTATTAAAATCTAAGTATAAAATATGTGAAATTATTATATTAAAAATTGTGTGATTAATTTAAAATTTTTTTGTTATTATTTAATTTGAAAGTAATTAAAATATAATGAAAATATCTATATAATTTAAATTTCAAAGTGAATTGATGTTGTGTAATGAAAGAATAGAACAAGGGGCTAAATTGAAAAGTTTACAAAAGTTTATATGTGGAACAAAATAATAGGATAAATAGTCTAAATGAAATGTTAGAGGTGTTAGTGACTTAAATGCATAGTGATATTGAAGATATATTATAGTGATTATGGAATTTCATATTGTTAAGGACTAAATTGTAAAATATATACAAAAGTGACTAAGTGTACTAAGACTTTGAAATAACACGCTCGAGTGATATATATAGAAGTGAAGTGAATACCAAGTGAGAGTATGGTGATTAATGAACATGTAACGCCCCAAAATCTAAGTATTTATTTTGTAGGTTGTGTTGAATAAATGCATACTTGCTTCAGTGGTTAAGTGTCCTAAGAAGTGTTGGAGAAGTCCTGAGTTCAAGTCTTGGCTTGTACAAAATTTTGTTTTTACTTGAATAAACCCTGTCTCTAGTCAGTAGGCTTTTTAAATAAATGTTGATAAAACATGAAAAAAAGGGTCTGTTGGTCTAGGGGTAAGTGGCGTATGGAGTGTTCCTTGGGGTCTGAGGTTCGAGGAGTGGCAATGAAAAAGAAGCATTTTATTTTGCTGCAAGTACTGTGGAAATGTCCTAGGTTGGCCAAAACTGAGGTGGTTGAATGGACTTTGAATTGAGTGGTTGAGAGGGGAGTGGACGACATGGAGGAATTGTAGGAGAAAATAGTGGATTCGGATAGAGGAGTGATCGGTTGGAGTGAGTTGTGGAGGGATTTGGGGAGAGTAAACTTAGGAGTGATTTTAAGAAAGATTTGAGGGATTCTGAAAGGGGGGAGGTTGTGCCGAAATTGAATTCTTGATCAGAGAGTTTCGGATGAGGTTGGAAAGGTAGGAAGAGTCAAGTGTGGAGATTGTTTAGAGGCCTTGCCGAATTAGGAGTTTCTTTTTGGCAAAATCAACATTAGCTCACCCTTTTTGCCTTGGGTGCCGAATTTAGCTTTTATTATCCCTTCTCTCTGCTTTTCGGTTTGGTTTTCTCCCTTTTAGAGGTCGAATATTGCTTTTAGGTATCTTCTCATTTCTTTTGTTGGCTATTCCGATTTTGCTTTTTCTCTTCCCCTTCCTTCTCTCGATTATTTCTCCCTTTTCTCAATCAATTTCTTCTTTAGCCGAATACCCTTCTCCTTCCCATTTCTCAACTCTTTTGGGTTTCAACGTTTGCACCTTGGTTCTGTTACCGAATAGTTCTTCTCTTTTTCTCTCTCTACTCTTCTGATTTGCATCAGGCTTTCCTCTTTCACTGCTTAAGCCGAATATCCTTTTTCTCTAGTTGCCGAATCCCCTTCTCTCTTTCTTGCTTGTTGAATCACTTTCGGTTTCTGGAACCTTTTCGAGAAGTGAAGGACTATTCACTAATATTAAAGCGATTAAATATCTCTTTGTACTTGATTAAAGGTAACTTGGCCTTATTTATCACGTGTTGAACTTTGGTGCATGGCTTGTGTTATAAAGTGTTGGTCGATTGCCTTATTTTTCCCTAACTCTGGCTTTGTGTTTTCAATAAGTCAGTATATGTTAATTCAAGCCATGTTTTTATACAATCATCGTTTATGGTTTTCGCTAGTAATGCAGCTTTTCGACAAGAAGGGTGTAATCAACCTGCGTCAGCGGTTTAAGCGGGCTAAACCATACTCTTTCAATCAAGGCAAGTATCAAATGTTATTTTGAGTTAAGTGGTAGAAAGAGGGTGATTAACCCTATTATCAAGCGACTAATAGATTACCTTGATTGAATGTAGGTTTGGTTCTCGTGGGCTATTCGCACGTTTTGGCAAACAGATGTGTAACCACACTGCCATAATCGTAAATCGGCAAAAGCTGAAATAGGTGACCGTCGACACTACACGAGCGTGCGCTCGCTCGTATGGAAGTTTGAACACCTAAATGTGGGCGTAAGATCATTAAGGCCGGCCATGAGTGACTTCATGGTCTAAGACTGATTAGGGCCATGATGGGTCGAAATAGGTCGTGTGGGCCCCACGGGCCTGTGGGCCCCACACGGGTAAACCACACGAACGTGTGGAGATTATTGGGCTAGGCTATGTAACTCACACGACCAAGGCCATTTTTGGGCTTTGTGAGCCACATGGGCCCGCATTATGGGCCTTGGGCCCATTCTCACTGTTTGACTGCTAAGGTTGCACGGGTCACCCGAGACGACTGTGGACCTACTGTTGGGTCGGTAAGTATACCTTGACCCCAAATTGATGAAATGACTGTTATACCCCTGAGGTAAAATGACTGATATGCCCTATGATATGTACGACTGTAATCAAGCATGGCATTTTTGCATACATGTATGATATTATGACATGACATATTACATGGGGATGGGTTTATTATATTTGGAGGAAGTGTACTGTACTGGCAGCTCTGCTACAAATACTGTTTAGTGTTGCAACCGGTGTTATATTTTAGAATGTAGGGATGGGTAGGTTGATTTTATCCCCATATGGAGCGTAGGGCTGCACGGAGTGGATTGTAGAGGATGGATAGGTAGGATTTCTGATTGCATTTCATTATCATTCTTGAAATGCGCTAAGCCTACACCATCGATCATCGAGCATCAGAATGGGCTAAGGCCCTAATTGATACTGGACTATCACTGAAACGGGCTTAGGCCCAAAATGTAATTTCCTACTGTACGACTGACTGTTGTTAAGGGATTACACACTGAGTTTTCATAAACTCACCCTACTACTTTTCTGCACAGGTAATCCTTAGGCGAATCGGCGCTTCGATGGACTCGATGGTGGCCACGCAACCACATTTGCTTTCTTTTTTCTTTTTTTTTTTTAACTTTTAATTTATAAGTAATTTAATTTGGGGATTTGTTTTGTAATAAGGCCTCTTTAAGTTTTTATTTTAATTTGGGATTTATTTACTTGATTCATATCTGCTAGTAGTAGGCCATGGATTTTCAAAAAGATAAATGCTTTTCAAATCACCACGTTTACGCAACATATTTAAAAGCTTCCGCAACAAACATTATTTTAGAGTGTGATGACAATCGAATATGATTAAAATTTTGCTAGAACGACTTGAGTTTTAACAAAGAATAAGATATCATAAATTTTCGTTAAGATCACAAAGAGGTTTTAATATAGAACAGATTTTTCAATGGAATTATGTTTTTCGAAAAATACTTCAATGTGACATCGTAGATTCGGCCATAATGTCTAGGCCGGGTTTGGGGTGTTACAGAACATATATGCTAGTAGGGATTAAATAGAAAATATTGTAAAGTAAGTGAAGTGAAAAATATGTAAAGAAGATTAGATAGCAAAGTGACCTACCACAATTCATTGTAACAAATTAAGGTCTTTTCGACACTTCATGAGCTTATTTTAGAGTGTTTTTATATGTTTTTATATAGTTTTTATTATCTTAAGTTCAAATTATGCAAAAATAAGTGTTTTTACGCAATTTTGAGTAATATCATGACCTAATGGGCCACTACTGGCCTAGGGATGATTTAACGGCTTCATTTAGTGTGTAGGACATTGTTTCAAGGCTTAGAAGATGAAGGAAGACTGCAACGTCGCGACACCAAGGACTGGTGTAGCGACACCAGACTTCAAAGCCATATTATTCCCATTCAAAAGGCAGTGTCGCGACACCGGTCCTATGATGTCGCGACACTATGCGACGATTATAAATTTTAATTATGGGTATTTTAGTCCACACAATATAATGTAATTATATTTTTGGGCTACTAATAAACCCTAATTAGGTCAGAGCATAAACTCTATAAATAAGCATGTTTAGCCTCATTTTGGGGGGAGGCACTTTGTTAGTTTTAGGTTTTTATTTCAATTTTTATTTTCTTTCAATTTAGTCCTTAAACAGTTTTTATTCTTGTTTAACTTGGATTCGATTTCAATCCAAGCTTTTAGCTTAATAGTTTTTTGTTTATTTCTTTTTTGTTTCCAATCGTAATCAGAATTATCTTCGTAACTGTTAGAGAAAAATCAGATTACGTGCACAAATCGACATCGAAATAGATTTATTTTCTTATTCGCTTCTTTTATTTAATTTATTCTTTTTGTAGTTGAATATGAGTTTAGGGATTATTGCATCTAGATCCATGAGTGGCTAGTTTCCTTAGGGATATTAACGAATAGATGTGTGACTAATTAACGGATGACTTAGGGTTTAAATCTGAGTTAGTTGGTTTAAATTATGTGCGATTAGACCCTAGGAAGTCACGACCCTAGGCAATAATTTAGGATAAACGAGGTTGAGAGATAAGTTCACCGAGTAAATCATAATTTATCCCGGTCAAGAAATTGAGGTCGAGAGATAAATGTATATTGGTTGATTAGTTGATTAGTTAATTAGTTAGAGGTTGAAAGGTAATAACTGGTTAATTAATAGCTGTAACACACCTAACATGTATCCGATGCTGGAATAGGATTACGGAGCATTACCGGAGTGTACATTTTAGAACTATCAAAAAATTTTAAAACATTTCATTCATATCATCAATCACAGCAAAACCAATCAATAGCATACATATTGTCCCTTATATAAGCGCTCGAGGCCCTAAAAACACATTAGAAACAAATTGGGACTAAATTAGAAACATATATAAATTTTAGGGAAAAGATTAAAATTTACCAATTGCCACACGGCCGTGTGAGGAGACATGCCTGTGTCTTAGGCCGTGTAGGCATTCAAAATAGGGACACATGGCCATGTCCTAGTCCGTGTCCATGCCCATGTAACTCACTGACTTAGGTCATACAGCCAAGCCACACGCCCGTGTGCCAAGCCATGTACCCTTCGAAATAACCTCACACGCCCGTGTAAAACCTGAATTGCAACCCTTTGAAAACTACAAGGGACACATGGCCGTGTTATCTGGCTGTGTGTCACACACGGCTAAGACACACGCCTGTGTCTCTGCCTGTGTGGACGAAAATAGGCTATTTTACAAACCATTTTTCTCAGGAAAAAATAGGTTATTTTACAAACCATTTTTCTCACCCTTTTCAACATGTACCTATAATCTCTTCTGCACATATACATAAGCCCTCAAAAGGCACCAAAATCATGCTTAATCAAGCCAAACACATATGGTATAATAACATCCAACCAATATGCCCAAAGGCACCTCAAATGACAACATTTAAAACATGTATAACCATGTACTCAATTTGGCCAAAATAATTGATTAACTTTTAACTAAGTTTACAACACTACACAACATATAAATCACTTACCAAAACATACCATTTGGTACCAACTGTACCACATAATCATTAGCATCAAAATACATATATGCTTACTATGGCAAAGCACTAATTCACAACAAGTTGTATGTCATATCTAATATGCATATTCAACTACTTTTCTATCTACCATCATTCAACCATAACAAGTCATATATCAACCATTACAAGGCTACTTATATACATCTTATAATATATATTATTTTACCAACACAAGGCCAAAATGCAAACTAACCAAATAGTCATTTCCACAACCAAAACACATGGGCTAACATTAGCCAAAATACATATACATGTCATTATAACCTTAACCAAGATATCAAAATCTACCGATATAATCGTCGAATAGTGTGATAAATCTCCAACGAGCTTTCAACCCGATCGAACTTCCGATAGTTTGTAAGTAAAGAAAAATAACTACTATAAGCAATGAATGCTTAGTAATCTCGTATAAACTTTAATCATATCTATCCATTTCATATATGAAATTTATATATATCAAGAATAATCATATACCGATACCACACGATTCATGAAACCAAATTCAACAACTCACAAATTGAAAAATTCCACAGCATCACTTATACCTTCATCCCTAACAAAGTAGGATTTTATAAAAACTTTGAATCTTTTTCAATTTTCTTCCTTTCGTTTGCATGTCATTACTTTCCATTACATTTACTTTCTTCAACTTAAATAATATCATCAATTTAATTCATCATTCTCTTTTCCATCACTCATTTCACATGCATAATACACAAAACACAAGCATATCATTAACCATAGCCACAAGCTAGTGCATTTAAACATAGCTCTTTTAGAACTAATCACATGATAAACCATTTCAAAAGAATTTGCATAATTTAAACCTTACCACTTTTCGTGAGTACAAGCATATTTTCATTTGAGCACTTACCATTTCAATAAGAATTATAAGTAAACATAATACCATTCGACCAACAGCTTGGCACTTGCCTAAGCATCAAATAGCAACACACATTAGCTTACTTGAACATATTTCATATAAATTCAACATTGATAACCTTATTTTCTCAACATGTCACACTTGAGTTCATTACTCGTCTCAACTTACATAATTACCATGTATCAACATATCAAAGATATTCATATATGTACATGTCATGATACGTATCATTATCTTACCATTTCATCATATACATATATCATCTATTTCAATATATCAATATATCATGTACCATCATTTCCATGTATTTCATGTATATACCTATATTAGTTCGTATCGAACTCATATCGTCTCGTAACAGTACATTTCCTGTTAAACCACTTAGAATAATGTCGGATACGCGAGACTCTCGCACACTATGTGCCAACACATGGTCGAAACCATCTCTATCTCATATCTCATATAGATACTCACTCTCGAGCTATCACTGGGTCTGCTCACACAAGCTGACGGTCAAGACATAACTACACGGTGCTGCACACACAAGCTAACGAGAATCCACAACACTGCCAAAAAACTCAGCCACCGGTAGAACGTACGAACTAGCACCCAAAGCACAATAACGCCTAATCACATGTCATTTGTATCCTAAATATTCCTAAGGTTTAAACGGGACTCGATAGTCGTTGTGCGTCATTGAATTTCCCTTGTTTCATTATAAGCCAAATTGTATAATATATATATATATAACGATTCATTTTCAATAAAATTTCATATAATAACATTCAATGTAATCAACAATATACATAGTCTAGTTCATACGAACTTACCTGGCTAAGTTGCAGAAATACCAATGTTTAGAGGCATTTTGATAATTTTCTATTTTCCTCAATTTTTCACCCGATCTTGATATGCAAGGAAATTAACTACCTGAAATTTTCCAGCATCCATGGCTTCATTTTCTTTGCAAAATCGGTTGGAGAAAGAAACAAGAAAAAAATATGATAGCTTTGCCTTTTGTTTTATTTATTTTATCATTTATTATTTATTTACCAATTTAACCTTTAAAACATTTAATAATTACACTAATGCCAAGCCATGCACATCCACTATCACCTTTAATGGTCTATTTACCATCTATGGACTTCCACTTTAAAGTTATACAGCTATTTAATACCTTTAACTTTTGAACACAACTTTTGCACTTTACGCGATTTAGTCCTTTTTAATTAATTAATTATCGAAACGATAAAATTTTTCAATAAAACTTTAATATCACATTGATTACACTCCGTAAATATTTTTATAAATATGCACAGCTTGGTTTATATAAAATAAGGTCCCGATACCTCAATTTCTAAAACCACTTGACCTTAGGGTCATACCACTTGAACTTAATAAATCGCTTATAAAACAAAAAATCACAATATCAAAAACCTTTTAAAAATCAAAATTAACTCGTAAATATTAAATATAATATTTACAAACTTACTTGTCAAATTTGGTGGCCCCGAAACTACTGTTTCTGACACCACTGAAAAACGAGTTGTTAAGATAGCTAATTAGATAAAACACGAATTCTGAAGTTAATTAGGAACACTGAAGTGAGTTAATCTTCTATTTGCTTAATTGGAATTAATTTCGATTCTTATTTGGTTATCTTTCATTTTAGATAATTTATGTTATTTTGATTAATCACTTTTAATTTGGTTATTCGTAATATAATTTTAGATTAGTACTATTTAGCCCAATTAGTGTAGAAAATTATTTTAAGTTTAATTTAACCTCCCTTGGGTACGATCCTCAGAATGCTTCCTAGAGTATTTCATTGTAACATTCTTTCCTATATTACAATTTGACATGTATACTTGTGGACACCGCTGTTTCATTTTCATATCTTTTGCTGACATATTTTCTGCCCAGACCTCCGCACGTCTAGCGACGGTCACAAAGTGACCAAAATTTGATTTTTGTAATAAAGAATTAACGAAGAGTTTTAATGAAGTGCTTATGGCAGTAAATTTTAATGCCAAGTGAAATTAAAGTGACATGTTAGTGGATATTGAATTTTAGGAAATTAAGGACTAAGTTACATATGTGTAAAAGTGATAAGAGAAATATAACAATACTCTGATAATGAATATGGAATATTATGAGTCAATGTGTTATATGCTTTATGCGTTAAAGAAACACTACTATAGTGTTTATTGAAATTTTATAATAATAACTAAATTGAAAAGAATGAAAAAGCATATAAGTTTTGTTCTAAAATGTAAAAATGAAGCTAATTTTGATATATTTGTCCAAGTAGACAAGATGTGAATTAATGGGGTATAGATGGCATGCCATCAGGAATCTTTCAACGCGAAAATTAAAAGTGGCACTTTGGTGCAATTGAAAGTGGCACTCCAGTGCAATTGACAGTGGCACTTTAATGCAAATTAGTGATTGCTCCACATAGGAGAGTCTACTATGGGCAGAACGAAAAGTCTTAAGTGAAATCATTAATGGATCAGTAAGTAAAATATGGTGAGATTATGAGTGAAAATATATGTTTAATGACTATTAAGATAAATTCATTATGTTATATTTAAATTATTGATAAGTTAAATTTAATTAAGGTAATGGTAAGTTTAATTCTTGATGTATTTACTAAGATTTTATAAGCTTAACGTGTTATTTTTCAACGTGTAGGTGGTAGAGGCTCAAATTGAAGCTTTAGAGTGAAAATACAATCTCATCTCATCACATCTCAAAACTTGGAAGAGGATAAGGTTTTAATCTGTTGGTAATAGATTATGGTATGTACTTGGGTTTAAGCAAAGTCTGTAAGATTTATAGTGGAAATACCTAATGAATTTTGATTGAGTTATATGTTCAATTATATAATGCTAAAAGTTGAAAATAGGCATATTAGAATACTTTATTGGGTAAATTGGTTGAAATGTGGTAGATGAGCATTTTTTAAGGTGTTAAGAATCGGAGCATAAAAATTTCATGAAAACAGAATGCACGTCACGATGACGGACTTCTCAAGTCGCGACAAGATCAAGTTAGTCAGTAACATCGCGGCGTGGAGCTCCCAACATTGCAACGTCAATTTGATAGTTTGAAACATTGTAAATTAGTCCTTGATTGACTGTAGACTATTAAATGAGTTGTCGTAAGCTCATACAGAATTTAGATATGAATTTAATTTTTTTTATAAGTGCAAAATGATTCTAACAACTTAAATTATATGATAAGTTGAATTGTAATTAATTTTCGTTGCTCTGATAACGAACGTGGCATCTCGATGCCTTGACCCAATGATCGGGTCGGGTATGGAGGTGTTACAAATTGCCTCAGTTTAAGTTGTGACATCATGCTAGTGCATTCGAGGTCGCAACATACATCACTTAGTGTCACGAGAATATTCCTTGTTTTGACTATTTTTACGTTTTACTCCCTAATTCATCATCAGATTAGTATGAGAGCTTTCGTAAGCCCACTCTTGATGCAGATTTGAATAAATAATGTTCTAAGAAGTCTTTAAATTTTAATTGTATGTATGATTTTCCTTGTTGAATATTGAAACGAAATCGTAGTTGCTTCGGTAACAAATGTGGCATCTCACATCTCGGATTCGGCACTCAGGTCAGGAGTAGAGTGTTACAACTGCGCTGGCATTCCCTTGGTTAAGATACTACGAGGTTGTTACGCTCAGTGATCCTTTAATAGTCCCATCTTTGAAGGTGAGTGTGCACCTGCTAAAAGCGAGTGACCAAAAGGATGAGGTGCCTGGGTGGTTAGTCACTGAGTAACCAGCCAAGCAATAGAGGGTCATTTGAGCACTTGGGTAGGGAGAATATACAAGTGTTGTAGGTCGAGAGGTAAACAAAAAATCATCTAAAGAAGTTTTCCTAATGTCTTCTCGTGATGTCAGTGTAGCACCTAGTGGGTGGTATAGCATAAATCAATTATATACCAATTTAAATATTATGTTGAATTAAAATTTTAATCTCATATCAACCAAGGTTGTAGTGTAATAGAGAAAAACTCTAATGAAATGAAGTACAAAAATTCTGATTTTATGTAGCATAACGAGCAGACATATTCTAACACAAAATTTCAGATTTGTTCTCTCATAACTACACATCTCCATTGGAAGGTTAACTCTCCTAAACATTTACAATTAGATACTCAACTAATTAATCTATTAACTAACTGTTAATCAACGGTAAAAATAGCCAATTAAAAAGTATACATGTTTTAATGAGGTATTGAGTATCATTTTGCAAAATTTAAGTAATCAATTGAAGTTACTTTATTTAATTTAGTATTTATAATGATTCAATTTATTATAACTTAAAAATAGACAACCTTGCATGTCCTATTAGTTTTGTTTTGGTTTCTAAAAATAAATTTAGAAAACGAAAAAAAAAACCACTTTTAAAATTAAAGATAAATTAGAAAAGATAAATTTTTCATAAACTAAGTTTAAAATAAAATAAGAAATTTGAAGAAGAAACAGGCAAAGAGATGCAAGTGATGAAAAAGAAAACAAAGCTTAATTGAAAATTTGTACTTTAAACATGTTTTTTCTCAATTAGATACATAAACCTTTTTTCGTTAAAACTAATTTTAGTGCCACATCAGCACTCATGTTATTTTCTGATTTTATAATTTTAATATTAATATTAATTTAAAATAATTATATTAATATTAAAAAAATTTACCACCCCTAGCCCCATCCCTCTCGGCTCCCTCCCCCACCACCGCTCTCCCAAGCAACCATTCATCAATAGCTTCACCTACAACTAGAGCTAACCATGAAGGCCACCCTCTAGAAACTAACCCCCCTTGAATCACAAATTTCTTTGCACTTTTAGCAACTGAAACATCACCCTTGTCGAGGTTGCCGAGAGGGAATAGGGTGGTGGAGATGAGGGAGTGGAAATATATATTTTTTAATATTACTATAATTATTTTTAAATATAAAATTAAAAAATTAAAAAATAACACAAGTGCTGATGTGACACGATCTAAATGGTCAATGGTTTTTTTTAACGGTCTTAGATTTGAAGGTGATTTGGGTGAGGGATGGTTTAAGTACCATTTCTGATAAAAAAAAATTAGGTACCAAGTTAGGAAAAGAGGTATAATTTAGGGTGCAATTTGTCATTTAAGCCAAAAAAAAAAAAAAAAAAAAAAGAAGAAAAGAAAGAATAATGGATTTAACCACAACGCTCTAATCAATAGGCTTAAATTATATCAAAATTACCTACCAAGCAAAACAATGTTTGTTCATCGCCAAAATATGTTTCACCTTACCTCTCAGACGAGAGACTCACTACTATCCAAACAAAATAATAGCAACATAATGCCATTTGAACCATATCTACCGCCAAAAGACAAATTTACCACAAGAGTCCCTTTACCCTTTCCATTTGGTTGGAAAAGAAATAGCAGCAGCCCCTTAGCTTTCTACAACAAATCCTCATGATAAAGATGAAGCCCGAGCCCAAAGCGAGCACAAGCTCGCCGAAATGCCATCGCTTCAGCCTTTTGTACAGGATCTCCATAACCAGGATCATCAACTGAAGCAGTCCCTGTAGACTCCCGATATATCTTGCACAATGATACAAGAATAAAAACTTGAAGTCGTCAGCTACTCTAGTCAGATATAATTATGCTAAAGAACAGAGAAGAAATTTTCATTATCAAATGCAATACATTTTAACAACTCTTCAATACTAAACGTCAAAGAACTCATGTGCATGAATATGTTCGATACTAAACAATACCACATCCAGCAATAATGGAACTAAAAGGAAGTACGATAACAAATTAACAATCACAATGCAGATGTAAGACATTCATATAATCTAGGATAATCTCAAAATAAGTTTACCAAGAGATTCATATTCTTTTCTTGTAAAGATGTCCAACTCTGTAAGCTTATTAGAAATACTACAGTCTAAGCATCAAACTTATCAAGTTCATATACCGCTCCCCGATTTTAGGATTTTCAACTCTTAAACAAGCCAGCTGCAAGTTTTTCCCGCCTACGACTAGGTAGCCAACTACAAAATAATGTTCAAGCTAGGAACATAAATAGACTGTTTGCAAAAATAGCATCATACAGATAAAACAATCCAAAGAAACTTTTGTTTATGGCTTATGGAATTGAACCCGATCTTGTAAAGCACCAAAGAAAGTAGAATATGACTATAGAAGATTCAATGAACATGTCAATATGTCATTTTCAACTTGTACCACAATGAACAGTCACTAAGAGGTTTAACTTCCATAAATTTATTCCACAACAAACGTGCCTTTGATCTTCTTGTTCAAAAAAGGTTTACAGCTTGTCACCCAAAAAAAGAGACGATAATCCTCTCAATATGTGAATGAGAACTAACTGTTTCTACCAATTGCATATTTAACCTGTAGTGTAGACCACACTTACCAACTTGGAAACAGGCAAGCATGGAGTGATCAATCCACTCTTTTAACTTTTAAACCTATATTGTCTTTCGATTGTGAACTTGTATTTTCGAATAAATTAAGAAGTAGAAGAAAATCAAAACTATATCACAAGAGAGAAAAGTTCAGTAAGACTGTGTAGCTCACTCTTGCAATCACAATTCCATCCTTTTTCCACTCATTGAAGAGCAAAAATCTCATCCCTCCTTTGTTTATATACTGGTAAGGGAGCCTCATCAATAATATTGTTGATTATTATATCCTCTAACAGGATGCTTTTTTTTTCAATTGTTTTTCTCTATGGTTCAATTTAGAGCATGTCGTTGTTAAACTATAGTATGATATTAGGGCTTAAGTAAAATAATTGAAGAAATGAATGAATGACAGTGTCTTAAAGCATATTGGTGCGCTTGTGGTTGGGATGGTATTTTGAACTATAAGAGTCAAGCTAAGAACCAGTGTTTTCTTTTCCAGATATCTAGGCATTGTCTCACTGATGGAAGGTATAGTAGAAATTGAATAATAATAATAATAATAGCAGTCTACAGAATAGTAGAATTATGCATTTCATTGTTTAGAAAAGAATCCCGTTTATAATTCTTCAAAGGCTTTTTTTCTTTTTTGCCTCAAAAAACATTTCCCTTTCCTTTTACTTTTGCTTCTGAAAGCAAAAATGCAAGTGGAAAAGCAACAATCAAATGCAATGCATGCAATGATTGTGTTAGTCTTACCCATAAAAATGATACTGTTGCTCGTTTAATTTTAAATTCCCGTTTTTAACCCTTAATAACTTTCCATTGTAAGCTAATAGAATTCATTAGTTGAAAAGTAACTGCTAAGTCAATTGCTGAAAGATCCTAGGTTAGAATTTAAATGATAATTATTCAAATAATCTATAAATGAGCATTTTTTATTTTCTTTATGGTCAAGATGAGGCAGTGGTCTTAAAGCAATTAATTAGTAAGCATCCTGTCATTAATTTCTTCAATTATTTTACTTCAGTCCAAATGTCAAACTTTAGTTTAAGTACAATAACCTACCTCTAAATGGTGATAGCAAAAGAGAAGGCCAAAACTCTATTATAGAGGAAAAGAATAGAAAAAAAAATAGTAAGCATCCTGTTAGAGGATAAACTAATCAACAATATTATTGATGAGGATCCATTACTATTGGTCATAAAGCAACTTAAAATTAAACGACTAATCTTTCCATCTTTATCTACCACAAAACCAGGTAAACTATGTTCACTGAATTCAGGCAAAATGAAAAAAAACTTAAGTAAGAAGATGACAACGTAAGAAGCATTTGGAAAGCAACTTAGTAGCAAGATTAACGAAGAAGCATGCATGTGAACTAACAAACATAAGTTCACAGGATGCATGTCATAGCGTGAATCATAAAATAGATCAGATACCTCAGCATCCGTCCCATAGAGTGTTACACGATAGACGACTGATACAGACTTCCCATCAGCAGAATAAGTAATATTGCGAACCTCACCAGACCATTCTGTACAATAGGTGGTACACTAAAGAATTTTAGTCATAAAATCTCAGTAAGCCGTAAGAAATGAAATTCCTCCAGCCAGAATAATTCCATCTTAACCATACCTGGAGCATGCAGGTTCATAATCCGATTCACAATATGCCTGAAAAGAGCAAAAAGTAATGATAAGAAACCAAGTAAACAAAAACCATTGTTACTAGAATGCCAAAGGAGACCAAAAACCGACAAGAGAAAACTGATGAAAATGCCGACTTGTGAAGACCTACAATGGTAAGAAAAAAGAAGGAAAAGTTCTTTTCTCAGAGTAGTGCTAGCAGATTCCATGTATTAAATACGAGGCATGGTACAGAAGCAAAAATCATAGCCAGCAGCAGTTCTATGCTTCCAAAATCAAGTGCATAAAAAGTTAAATCCCACAGCATAAGTATGCACTAAACATCTGCATTAAATTAAGCTTACTGATTACAGTTTTTATTATAATGTTCAAGGTTTGCCACTAATCACATCTTGTCTCTAAAATAACAAAGACCATATGTGGAACAATAATTTTGTTGGTTTCATTTGAACTCAGCAGTTTGCTAAGTCAACAAGCGAACAAACAATTGCTTCATTTTTGCTGCAAAGTTCTTTATCATTCCTTCTAAAGTCCATGCTCCAAGCACTAAACCCTAAACCTAAAACTTCCGTAGATAAATTGCAGTAATCGTTTTTATACTCCTCGTCTCGTAGCTAAATTGCAAGTAAAACTTCTCATTTTCATAGCCTTTTTGTTACAAGCACCCATTGGATTTTATTTGTCAATCATAGCCTTTCAATTATGTGTCTTTCAAACAACATTTAAATCAGAAGCAGGTTTACTAGCACTCGGTGATTTACAGGCATAAAACCACTAGATACTTAACACACATTTAAAGAAAACACACAAATTTTAGTAAATAAAAGAGAGAAGATGATAGGACCAGGGGATATATTTGATATTGAAGCCATCTTCGGTACGGAGCCTGACAAGGGAATCTGGGACTTTTTTATTGAGTTCTTTGAGAATGTCGGCGAGCGGCCTGCTGATTCCTGCAGTGGGGATGGCGTCGTCGTCGTCCGACTTTGTTGAGAAGGATACTAGTCGTACAAGTGAGGACAAAGATTTTGTCAAAGGCGAACGTGCCAAGGGTGACACGGCAAGGGTTTTAATCGCCATTGAAGAAGCCATTTGCCTTTCCCTTTCCTCAAACTCCACAAACTCAGAGACAGCGCGGCAAAGTCTGAAGTCTAAAGCCGTTTCCAAATTTTGATTTTCTACTAATTCTGTCTGCAAGAGACAGAAAAAGAAGAATAGGTATGGGTCCTGAATTTTGGCTCAGTGTAATTTACTTGTAGGAGAAATTGGAAAGATGAAAATTTAAAGGTAAAAAATGGACAGATAAAAGGTCATTTTACCTAAAAAGCCCTTTTATAAATTTAATTACGGAAATAGGTCGTTTATTGAGTTGTCCAAAAAAAAAAGTATAAAAAGGCCCCTCAAATTATTTTTCACACAAATCTCTCATAATTTCTATAATTCTCTCAAAATTTCTTTCCCTTCATTTATTTTTCACACAATTCTTTCATAATTCTTAACATTTTTTCAATATTCCCTTCAAAAATCTATCAAATTTAATTGAAATTTTTTCAAAATTCTATCAAAATTCTATCAAATTTCTTTGTTTAAAATTTTTTTGAATTTAATTTTTTTAAATTAAAAAAATTCGATCGTGTTAGCAATAGCCGGAGAATTAATCCATCTCGATAATAAGCAAATCTCTGTTGATCAAATGACAATGGTAAGTGATAATTTTAAATTTTCAATACTATTCGATATTTTTTTTAATTTATGCAAATTTAATTAAATTTGCAACACTATTTGATATTTTATTCATTTATGCAATTATAATTAAAATTTCAATACTGCTTGATTTTTTTTTCATTTATGATGTTTGCATTAATTAATTTATGCAATTTTAATTAATTTTTGTTTTATAATTTTTTTATAATAGTCTGTAGATCGGGTGTTGCAATGCTACATCCGTAATATGTTTAGTCCTCCATCGCCGTTGATCGAGAATTACTTTCGGGAAGCGGGATTTTGGCACGTGGCCACGATAGGCCGGGGGTGCAAGTTGGACCCGAAACTAATCAGTGCATTGATAGAGAGGTGTAGACCCGAGATGCACACTTTTCATCTTCCATGCGAAGAGTGTACTATCACTCTGGAAGACCTGCATTTGCGATTGGGATTGCCGGTGGATGGGTACGCAGTCACTGGGTCCGTATCATCTATTGATTGGGGAGCCGTATGCTACGAGCTTTTGGGTGCTATACCGGATAATATTAACGGAGGTCAGATCGAGATGGGCTAGTTACGAGACACATTCCCGGAGCCGGATAATGACTCGACTGAACTCGAAAGAATACGATATGCTCGGGCATACATTCTTGAGATGATTGGAGGTTATCGGATGTCGGACTTGTCATGAAACCTCGTACATCTGAGATGGCTGCTGAAACTCGTAGATTTTAAAGCAGCCGGCGAATTGAGTTGGGGGTCTGCCGTGTTGGCAACATTGTACAAGGAAATGTTCGGGGCGACGCGACCAAGCAAAGCCAAAATAGGAGGTTGCCTATCACTACTGCAATCATGGGCACGGTTTCGCTTTCTATTTTTACGTCCTTGAGTGGACCACCCATATACATTTCCACTCATAACGAGGTAAATTTTATATTAGATTTTACAATTATTACGTAGATTTAGAATATAATTGTAACGCCCCCACGCCCGAGACCGTCGCCGGAGTCGAGTATGAGGTGTTACTAAGCTTAATTTAACATTTTTAGAACTTTGGATTATTTGTTTCTACATTCACAGCTTTTAAGCTACTTGCGTCACAGTCACAAGAAAAATCATATCTCGAGTTACGAAACTCGAAATCAAGATCCTTAAATTTTCCTTGAATCTAGACTCATATACCTATCTACTAATTTTTTTCTAGAATTTTTGGTTGAGCAAATTAGTACAGTTTATTAGTTAAAGTTACCCCTGTTTCAGGACTTGACTGGTTTGACCTCTGTTTACTACAAACCACATTTCTCTCTGTACAAAATTCATATGACTATGAGGTTTATTTCTAATAAAACTAGACTCAATAAGGATTTTTATAATATAAAATACATCACCTAATTATATCTTTACAATTTATGGCGAATTTCTAAACTTGGAACAGGGGATTCAGAAACTACTATGACCCTGTTTCACTAAAATTCAAACATCTTTTAACATATAATTCCTTTACCTGTTTCATTTGTTTCATGTGAAACTAGACATAATAAACTTTAATTTTATATGTAGTCCATCACCAAATTCAATTTCTATGATTTTTAGTAAATTTTCAAACTCGCGTCAGTGTTTTACTGATGATTCATTTATGGCAAATTTCATCCCTTTTATGAGTTTTTATGCACTAAGTATCTTAATAATTTTCCTTAACATCAAACATAATCTAAACTAACCATTTTCACAATTTATCATTATCAAACATTTTCTCAACCATTCCATCACCATATCATAAGATCATTTACACAAAATAGGTATATTGCTATACATGCCATACTTAAATTTACAAAGCCATTTACCAAAAGTCTTAGGATAGTGTGATTGAGCCTTCGACCTATCCCGATTCCCGAAAGTGGCTTGTCCAAAACTATAATGAGTAAGAAGGAGGAGTAAGCATAAATGCTTAGTAAGTTCATATGCAAATAATAAGTAACATAACAAACGGTCATACCAATCAGCATTAGCATGCATCACTGAAACACATATCACATTTCTAATCATTTTTCATCATCTTATTACCTTATCGTGATTGTATCAATACTCAACCCGAGGGTTAAATACATACCTGTCCAAAATATCCATTTCACATCACTTACCAATACGTCTCTTTACATCTCGAATGTTCCTCCATTTGAGTATAACTTTACCCGTTGAACACATCGGAATATAATTCGGATACATGGATAACTTGCACATAAGTGCCATATATGCAATCAAGCAATCATGTAACCCGCCCATAAGCGAACTCGGACTCAACTTAATGAGCTTGGGCGTTCGCATCCATAAGTGAACTCGGACTCAACACAACGAGCTCGGATGCCTAGTTACATCTCATGAACTCGGACTCAACTCAACGAGTTCGGACATTCACATCCATAAGTGAACTCGGACTCAACTCAACGAGCTCGGATGCTCAACCATCCTAGTGACATGTCACTTGTATCCTAATCTATTCCTAAGGTTCAAACGGGCTTTTTCTCTCGATCTTATCCTTGCCGTCTTCCGTAGAATGCCGAAATCAATACTCGGTAACAATTATATTTAACAAGTAGCTCACATAATTTACATATTAATTGAAATTAACCACAAAGCATACATTTCATAATAAAATTCAGCATCACATATATTTAACATCAATAACTTAAAAATAACAATTATGCTACATTATTTACACATGAACTTACCTTGGTTCCAAAATACAAATATTTTGCAATTTAGTCCACAATCTTTTCTTTTTCTCGATTGAGGTCGATTCCACGTCCTTCTTGATCTAAAATAACACATTTAGCTTATTTAATACTCACATTATCAAATTAATTCTTAACTCAAATTTTGGCAAAATTACAATTTTACCCCTAAACTTTTGCATATTTACATTTTTGCCCCTAGGCTCGGGATTAAACTTTATTCCTTATTCTTACGTTTTACAACATGCTGATCACTTTTCTCTTCTATGTCAACATCAAATTCTCACTCTAACATGTACTTGTGACTATTAGGTATTTTTACCGATTAAGCCCTTTTACTCGTTTTTGCTTAAAATCGAGTAGTACAAGTTGTCTAACATAATTTAAAACTTCATATTCTATCATAAAACATCAAAATACACAAATTTCACCTATGGGTATTTTTCCAAATATAAACCCTAGGTTAAATTATTGCTAACATAAGCTTAATCGAGTTATCGGGATCTCAAAACGTAAAGAACATTAAAAGCAGGGCTTGGAATCACTTACTATGGAGCTTGGAAGCTTGAAACAAACCCTAGCTATGGAGAACCCTTGAAATTTCGGCCTAATGAAGAAGATGGACAAAAATTGGCTTTTAATTTTGTTTTTAATTCATTTTAATAACTAAATGACCAAAATGCCCTTACTACTAAACTTTCAAAAATTCCTTCCATGTCCTAATTTTGTCCATGAACTTAAATTAGTCAAATTGCTATTTAAGACCTCCTAATTAATATTTCAATGCAATTTCATACTAAAAACTTCTAGAATGCAAATTTTGCAACTTATTCGATTTAGTCCCTACTTTCAATTTAAACACTTTAGGCATAGAATTTCTTCACGAAATTTTCACACAATCATGTAATCATATCATAAACCTCAAAATAATTATAAAATAATTATTTCTATCTTGAATTTGTGGTCACGAAACCACTATTCGATTAGGCCCTAATTCGGGATATTACAACTCTCCCCCTTTAAGGATTTTTCGTCCTCAAAAATCTTACCAGAAAAGCAGATGTGGGTATTGATTTCTCATAGTTTCTTGATTCCCATGTAGCTTCTTCTATTCCATGCCTTTGCCACAACACCGTCACAAGTGCAACATTTTTATTCCTTAGTTTTTTGACCTCTCGAGCTAAAATCTTAATCGGTTCTTCTTCGTAGGTCATATCTAGTTGTAGTTCAATTTCGTCGGTGAAACTACATGTAAAGGATCCGAACGATACCGACGTAACATAGATACGTGGAACACATCATGAATCTTCTCTAATTCGGTGGTAATGCTAGCCGATATACTACCGGTCCAACTTTTTCAATTACTTCATACGCCCAATAAAACGCTTGACTTAATTTGCCCTTGGTCCAAATCTAAGGACTTTCTTCCACGGGGATACTTTCAAAAACACTTTGTCACCAACTTGATATTCAATCTCTTTTCTCTTCAAATCGCATACGATTTACGTCTATCCAAGCGACTTTCAAACAATCTTGAATCACTTTCACCTTTTCTTGGTTTCTTTTATTAGATCAACTCCATAAATCTGATTTTCCTGCGTTCGACATTTACGACCATATAATGCTTCATAAGGTGCCATCTTCAAACTTGTCTGATAACTATTATTATAAGCAAATTCTACCAACGGTAAATACTTTTCCTAACTACCTTGCAATTCCAATACGCAACATCTGAGCATATCTTCAAGAATCTGAATTACTCTTTCTGATTGTCCATCGGTTTGTGGATGAAAGCGATCTTTGAAATTTAACTTTGTACCTAATGCTTCTTGCAACTTTTGCCAAAACCGTGAAGTAAATCTCGGATCTCTATCTGAAATAATTGACAAAGGCATTCCATGAAGTCTAACAATCTCACGGATATACAATTCAGCCAACTTATTAAGAGAATAATCTGTACGTACCGGAATAAAATGAGCCGATTTAGTCAATCTGTTAACTATTACCCAGATGGCATTTTTCTTCCCCGGAGTTAACGGCAACCCTGATATAAAATCCATGGTAATTCGATCCCATTTCCATTCAGGAACCATGATAGGCTGAAGTAATCCCGAAGGTACTTGGTGTTCGGCTTTCACTTGTTGACAAAGTAAGCACTTTGATACAAACTCAGAAATATCTCTTTTTATTCCACTCCACCAATACATTTTCTTCAAGTCATTATACATCTTCGTACTGCCCGGATGAACCGCCAAACAACCATTATGTGCTTCATACAAAATCTTTTGAATCAACTCATCATTTTTCGGTACACAAATCTGATTTTTAAACATCAAACAACCATCAGAATTGATTCCAAATCGATCTATGATCGACTTCACTTTGCTTTCTCTTGGCTTGCAAATCTTGGTCATTTTTTTGAGCTTCACAAATCTCTTGTAAAAACATCGGTCTTGCTCTTAACTCCGCTAGAATTGAACCATCATCTGATACCTTTAACCGAGTGTTCATAGCTCTCAAAGTAAACAGTAACTTTCTACTCAAAGCATCAGCAACCACATTCACTTTTCCCGGATGATAATCAATAACAAGCTCGTAATCTTTCAATAACTCCAACCATCTTCGCTGTCTTAAATTCAAGTCTTTTTGTGACATCAAGTACTTAAGACTTTTATGGTCGGTATATACCCGGCACTTTTCACCATACAAATAATGTCGCCAAATTTTCAAAGCAAACACCACATGACCAATTCCAAATCGTGAGTAGAATAATTCCTCTCATGAGGTTTTAAGCGCCTCAAGCATATGCCACCACTTTTCCTTCTTGCATGAGCACACACCCCAAACCATTTAGAGAAGCATCACTATACACCACAAATTCTTTACCTGATTCGGGCTATACTAACACTGGTGCCTTTGTTAATAACTTTTTCAATTCTTCAAAACTCGTTGACATTCTTCCGTCCATTCAAATTTAACATCCTTTCAGAGTAATCTAGTTATAGGAGCAGCAATTATAGAAAATCCATTTACAAACCGCCGATAATACCCCAGCTAGCCCCAAGAAACTTCTAACTTGATTACATTTTTAGTGGTTTCCAATCAACAATGGCTGAAATTTTACTAGGATCAACCCGTATACCATCACTGAAACAATATGACCCAAAAATCCAACTTCCCGTAGCCAAAATTCACTTTTACTAAACTTAGCATACAAATTGCTTATCTCTCAAAGTTTGTAAAACTATCCTCAAATGCTCGGCATGCTCTGTATCATCTTTTGAATAAATTAAAATATCATCTATAAACACCACAACAAATTTGTCCAAGTATGGTCGGAATATGCAATTCATTAAATCCATAAACACAATGAGAGCATTTGCCAACCCGAATGGCATAACTAAAAATTCATAATGACCATACCTTGTTCTAAAAGCGATTTTAGGCACATCCGACTCTTTTACCCATGATTGGTAATACCCGGATCTCAAGTCAATCTTTGAAAACCATGTCGCTCCTTTTAGGTGATCAAACAAATCATCAATTCTTGGCAACGGATATTTGTTTTTGATTGTCACCTTGTTTAATCTGGCGATAATCAACACACAACCTCATAGAACCATCTTTCTTTTCACAAATAACAGGAGCACCCCAAGGTGAAAAACTCGGTCTCACAAAACCTTTATCGAGTCAACTCTTGCAAGCTGCGACTTTAATTTTTCAACTCTCTTTGGTGCCATTCTATACTGAGCAATCAAAATCGAATGTATTCCGGTATCAAATCAATACCAAATTCTACTTCTACTGATGGAGGCAAACCCGGTAATTCTTCCGGAAATACGTTCGCAAATTCACACACAACCAAAGATCGATTCAACTTTCTTTTCAACTTCTTTTGTATTAATTACATATGCCAAATAAGCTTCATAACCCTTTCTCAGATATCTTTGAGCGGCATTGAAGAAATCACACTAGGTAATGCCTCGATTTATCCGATTCAACCCGCAGAGTTTCACCATTTTCACACTTTAATTCTATAACCTTTTCTTTGCAATTTATTTTAGCATCATGCAATGTCAACCAATCCATACCCAAAATAACATCAAACTCATCAAAGCGGCAACAACATCAAGTCGGTAGGAAAGTAATGATCCCGAATCATTAAAGGACATTTCTTACATACCTTATCAATAGTCACACATTTGCCTAATTGATTCGACACTCTAATCATAAATTACGTGTTCTCAACGGTATATTCATACTAGACACCAATTTCATGCATACATATGAATGAGTAGTAGAACCGGGATCAATCAAAGCAATAACATTAACATTATAGAGAGAAAATGTACGGTAATCACACATCGGTGAGGAAGCATCTTCACACGCTTTAATAGCATAAGTTCTAGCGGAGCCCTTCCTTGATTCTAGCTGGTGCATCCACAGCTACATTCTTACCGCTTGCTTCGCTCCAGCTTTTCTTGGATATCTTCCTCTCGAATCCGCCCCACTTGTTTTTGTATTCTGAAATTTTTCTTTTTCAGCTCTCTCTGGGCAGTCTCTAATAAAATGATCCGGGGAACCACATCGAAAACATTCATTTGCTCTACACGGACCAAAATGATTTCTACCACACCGCTGGCACTCAGGTTTAACAAATCTCGAGTTTCCTACACTGGCTGCCGAAGTAGTCTGGGATTTAGGACCCACATTTTGCTTCTTATAATTCCCATATGATTGCCCAGCTGAAGCTTGGGAACGAGGATTCATATTCCTTGACTTTCCAGGTTGCTGTGAAAATGAACTGCTCATCGGTCTTTTCTTCTAATTTCTAGTCTCAACCTCAACCTCTACCTTTTTCTTTTCTTTAAGTAATTCTTCGGCCTTAGAAGCTCGATCAACCAATACTACCATTTCTTTTAATTCAAGAATTCCAACAAATACCTTGATGTCTTCGTTGAGCCCGTCTTCAAATCGTCGGCACATCTTGGCCTTTGTAGGAACATACTCTCTTGCATACTTACTTAATCGAACAAACTCTCTTTCATATTCTGTAAACGTCATATTACCTTGCTTCAGCTCAAGAAATTCTTTACGCTTCTGATCAATAAATCTTTCACTAATATATTTCTTAGAAACTCTTCTTGAAAGAATTCCCAAGTTATTTTCTCTTTCGGTACCACCGAAATCAAAGTCTTCCACCAATTATAACCTGAATCCCTCAACAAAGATATAGCACATTTCAAACATTCTTTGGTGTACAAGATAATTCGTCAAATACCGGATAGAATTTTCAAGCCGAACTCGCTTTCTCGGCATCATCATCAATATTTGCTTTAAATTCTTGACCCATTGCTTGCAAATTCTATCAAGCTGGAGTTCGTGAAATTTCATCAGATCCATACCTTGAGGCGTCGGAGTGCAGGTTGAGGAATTGGGGAGGTGGGGAGGTTGTACATTTGGGTTGCATTTGAGAACGAACTCGGTGTACCATGCACTCATCATTTGGAGAAAGGCTTCCCGACCCCTTTCTCCTCCTCCACGACCAACAAGTAGGAGGTGGATTTTCGATCAGTGTGCTGCTCCTTTATTTGGAGTGGCGCATTACTCTCTACTTCATCCGCCATAGCTAGATCGGGATCCATTTACTATAAAAAATCATTTAAAAGGTCGGAAGTCGTCACACTATCACAATTTATACATATGACATGTATAGCAAAATTCGTACATACAACAGGTAGTCCGAGAACCGATAAAACGCTGCTCGATACCACTAAATGTAACGCCCCACGCCGAGACCGTCGCGGAGTCGAGTATGAGGTGTTACTAAGCTTAATTTAACATTTTTAGAACTTTGGATTATTTGTTTCTACATTCACAGCTTTTAAGCTACTTGCTTCACAGTCACAAGAAAAATCATATCTCGAGTTACGAAACTCGAAATCAAGATCCGTAAATTTTACTTGAATCTAGACTCATATACCTATCTACTAATTTTTTTCTAGAATTTTTGGTTGATCCAATTAGTACAGTTTATTAGTTAAAGTTACCCCTGTTTCAGGACTTGACTGGTTTGACCTCTGTTTACTACGAACCACATTTCTCTTTGTACAAAATTCATATTACTATGAGGTTTATTTCTAATAAAACTATACTCAATAAGGATTTTTATGATATAAAATATACCACATAATTATATATTTAAAATTTATGGTGAATTTCTAAAGTTAGAAAAGGGGATTCAGAAACTGCTATGACCCTGTTTCACTAAAAGTCAAATATCTTTTAACATATAATTCCTTTACCTATTTCATTTGTTTCATGTGAAACTAGACATAATAAGCTTCAATTTTATATGTATTCCATCACCAAATTCAATTTCTATGATTTTTAGTAAATTTTCAAACTCGCGTCAGTGTTGCTTGTGATATTCTGTTTATGGCAAATTTCATCCCTTTTATGAGTTTTTATGCACTAAGTATCTTAATAATTTTCCTTAACATCAAACATAATCTAAACTAACCATTTTCACAATTTATCATTATCAAACATTTTCTCAACCATTCCATCACCATATCATAAGATCATTTACACAAAATAGGTATATTGCTATACATGCCACACTTAAATTTACTAGTCATTTACCAAAAGTCTTAGGATAGTGTGATTGAGCCTTCGACCTATCTCGATTCCCTGAGTGGCTTGTCCAAAACTACAATGAGTAAGAAGGAGGAGTAAGCATAAATGCTTAGTAAGTTCATATGCAAATAATATGTAACATAACAAACGGTCATACCAATCAAGATTAGCATGCATCACTAAAACACATATCACATTTCTAATCATTTTTCATCATCTTATTACCTTATCGTGATTGTATCAATACTCAACCCGAGGGTTAAATACATACCTGTCCAAAATATCCATTTCACATCACTTACCAATACGTCTCTTTACATCTCGAATATTCCTCCATTTGAGTATAACTTTACCTGTTGAACACATCGGAATATAATTCGGATACATGGATAACTTGCACATAAGTGCCATATATGCAATCAAGCAATCATGTAACCCGCCCATAAGCGAACTCGGACTCAAATTAACGAGCTCGGGCGTTCGCATCCATAAGTGAACTCAGACTCAACTCAACGAGCTCGGATGCCTAGTTACATCTCACGAACTCGGACTCAACTCAACGAGTTCGGACATTCACATCCATAAGTGAACTCGGACTCAACTCAACGAGCGCGGATGCTCAACCACCCTAGTGACATGTCACTTGTATCCTAATCTATTCCTAAGGTTTAAACGGGCTTTTTTCTCTCGATCTTATCCTTGCCGTCTTCCGTAGAATGCCGAAATCAATACTCGGTAACAATTATATTTAACAAGTAGCTCACATAATTTACATATTAATTGAAATTAACCACAAAGCATACATTTCTTAATAAAATTCAGCATCACATATATTTAACATCAATAACTTAAAAATAACAATTATGCTACATTATTTACACATGAACTTACCTTGGTACCAAAATACAAATATTTTGCAATTTAGTCCACAATCTTTTCTTTTCCTCGATTGAGGTCGATTCCAAGTCCTTCTTGATCTAAAATAACACATTTAGCTTATTTAATACTCACATTATCAAATTAATCCTTAACTCAAATTTTGGCAAAATTACAATTTTACCCCTAAACTTTTGCATATTTACATTTTTTCCCCTAGGCTCGGGATTAAAATTTATTCCTTATTCTTACGTTTTACAACATGCTGATCACTTTTCTCTTCTATGGCAACATCAAATTCTCACTCTAACATGTACTTGTGACTATTAGGTATTTTTCTTAGATTAAGCCATTTTACTCGTTTTGCTTAAAATCGAGTAGTACAAGTTGTCTAACATAATTTAAAACTTCATATTCTATCATAAAACATCAAAATACACAAATTTCACCTATGGGTATTTTTCCAAATATAAACCCTAGGTTAAATTATTGCTAACATAAGCTTAATCGAGTTATCAGGATCTCAAAAACGTAAAGAACATTAAAAGCAGGGCTTGGAATCACTTACTATGGAGCTTGGAAGCTTGAAACAAACCCTAGCTATGGAGAACCCTTGAAATTTTGGCCTAATGAAGAAGATGGACAAAAATTGGCTTTTAATTTTGTTTTTAATTCATTTTAATAACTAAATGACCAAAATGCCCTTACTACTAAACTTTCCAAAAATTCCTTCCATGTCCTAATTTTGTCCATGAACTTAAATTAGTCAAATTGCTATTTAAGACCTCCTAATTAATATTTCAATGCAATTTCATACTAAAAACTTATAGAATGCAAATTTTGCAACTTATTCGATTTAGTCCCTACTTTCAATTTAAACACTTTAGGCATAGAATTTCTTCACGAAATTTTCACAAAATCATGTAATCATATCATAAACCTCAAAATAATTATAAAATAATTATTTCTATCTCAGATTTGTGGTCACAAAACCACTATTCTGATTAGGCCCTAATTTGGGATATTACAATAATTGTATGCTAAAAATTTATTTAATTAGGTGGAACCATTCGGCGAGTTATATCGGAATACCTACCTCTCTCGAAGATATACAACTTCTATTAGACCAACGACCGAAAGCAGAAGTAAGTATTAAATAATATATATATACATAATAAAATAGTCATTTCATATTTAGTATTTAGTATTTAGTATTTAGTATTATGTATTATGTATTATGTATATAAGTAATATTTTTATCATGTTCATATAGTTTCAATGGACACCATACAAGGATTTGGCAATTCGGGCAGTAATTCCGGATAAATTCCTTCAAAATCCAAACATTTGGCATGTAAAGGTCCCATTAGTGAACTATGCTACCGTGGAGATGCACCAGTCAGATAGAGTATTGCGGCAATTTGGATTCTGACAATCGATTCTCGTGGCACCCGAGGTGTTTGATGATGAGCACAAAGTCGACTTACGGCAACTACATACGGATTAGCTGAGATTCTGGTCACATTATATCAAAATGTGGAAAAATCGATATGAGTATATACCTACTCGGGAACCGATCATCGTTCTAGAGTTAGCATGTGTACCGGAATACATGCCATGGTTTAGGATCTATGGCAAGCCATATTTATTATCGGAAAAGAAGAGGCGACGACAAATTCGTGCCCAAAGGGAACGACGAGGCCCTTTAAATCCAAGAAGAAGGGACGACAACGCAGGCCCATCAACAGCGCCCACACAATTACCATGCCCAACAGTTCAACCGATGACACCCACATCACAGCCTTTTTAGATTATGCCAGATGCGTATCCTAGCCCTTATATGCATCCTAACCCTTATATGTTTCTTTTTCCTAGTCCTATGGTAGGTTGGAATCCATGGCCCGGTTCATCTCTGTTCCCGATTACTTTGAGTCAACCGCCGATCTATAGGCCGCCATCGAATTAGGGATGGCACGAGGCTCCATTAGGGAGCTCTTCTTTCTACCAATCCCCATCACCTTACGGGATTCAAACACCTCCGCCATGGGTGATGCAAACACCGCCGTAGTCATTATTCTATCAAAGTGGGTCACCTTCCCAACACCCACAACGAGATCCCCTGCCGGAGGAACCACAACCCCCGCCGAAAGTTGATCGAAGAAGGAATCCAGCACGGACCCGTTGACGACCCCAATGTGGCACTGATTCCGACCGCCACGGGCATTGATTTTTTTAATATATTTATACAAACTTTTTTATATTGTTTCATTTAATAAAATAAAAGTTCTTTTGAATAAGACAATTGTAATACAACATAGTTTCATTTAATAAAATATAAATAATACAACATAGTTTTTCATGACAACTATCAACTATTTCGATTCGGACATGATCCATTTGTATGGCCTGGGTTCCTACAACTTCTGTTGATTGGTTATTTCTCGGATATCCATATTGGTACGTATTCTAGTCGAGCAAAGTCGACCCTTTGGTTTGCGACGCAATTCTCTATCCGGTAACAGCTTAAACGGAGTAAACGATACAGGCAGCCACTTACGTTCATCTGAGACAGGTGGGAATACGTGTCTCCACACATTGTACATGGTCTCTAGTTTGTACACTTCGTCGACGTAGCTCATGGAATCTAGACGGAGATTTTGACAAACTGCAATTACATGAGCGCATGGATAACGAAGTGCGTCAAACCTCCCACAGACGCAAGTCATATTTCTCAAGAATAATACCTTCGTGTGATTTGTCAAACTCCATCACACGAAACCATAGATTGTCTCGATCGTGATAGACTGTGTGCATGGTGTTCGCCCGCGCCTTCGCCTTGTTAATTTCTTGCAATACCTTTGCGCACCATACACTGCCTCCTTGTATTTGGCTTTTATAACTTGCTGCTCGCTTCGGAAATAGCGCCTCTAAACAAAAATATGTCTTTCGAACAACCGATGTTATATGTAAATGACATGTTCCTTTTAGAACAGAATTTATGCATTCAGCCAAGTTTGAAGTCATATGACCATATCGTAGGCCGCCGTCATATACTTGTGTCCACTGTTCGAAAGGTATGTTACAGAGGTAGTGTGCGCCTTCTTCGTTAACTGAACTCAAAACCGCCAACATCTTATGAAAACGGTCCTTACTTATCTCATACCCTGCCAATATAATCTGATAGCGAAAACTACATACCACTTTTCCATATAAAATAAATTTAATATTACAAGCGAAATTATATTAATAGATATTAAATACCCATGTTGGTCACTTGTTGTTTTTCACTTGTAAATTGAAATTGCCCGTAGTAGTTAGACGCAACGTGCCTTAGGCAATACCGATGGTGTGTGCGATGCCACAGGCTTCCCTGTCGCTCAATTGCAGCTAGTATTTCGGTGCCTCAATCTGATATGACACAGATATTAGGCTGGGGGCAGACATGCCTCCTTAACCTAGAAAGAAAGAACTCCTAGTCATCAGCTAATTCCCCCGGTGTTATTGCAAATGCAATTGGAAGGATTCTCCTACTGCCATCCTGTGTCATAGCTAGCAATAACCGATGAGTATATCTACCGTACATAAAGGTACCATTAATTTGTACCAATGGCTTACAATATAGAAATGCGTCTCGACATTGCTTAAAGCTCCAAAACAGACGCTTAAATACTTGGCATCCAAGGAACAATCGGTCATTGTAGTACGTAGGTTTCGTTTCAAGGTCTGTTACGTAACCTAGGACATATCTCTCCAGCATCTGACACTACTGCCACACTTCATTATATGAAGCGTCCCACCCACCACGAATCTTTTCCAACACCTTCTGCTTAGCTATCCAAGCCTTGCAGTAAGAGGGCGTGTACCTCAACTGATTACGAATATTGGCAATTAAGACTGGCACTGAAGTTCTATGATCCACCTTCACCGTCTGTAGTATTAAGGTAGCTAACATATCTGAATTCATCTTGGGATGATCTTCCGAAACACCTGTCAACGAAGTAGGTTAAAAAATGCAACAGTACGTAATAACAGTACTATTAAAAAACTCTAAATAGTTAGTGATACTGTACCGACAACACATGTATGTGGACCTTTGTACTTTTTTATCTCCCATAAGCCTGTCTTTTTCCTCAACGAGGCTATGATTTTCCACGAACATGTACCGTCTTGCACTGCACACTTGGCCTCAAACTTATCGGATTTGGATTTAACCACGTTGTAGTTAACTCCGTTCATGATGCTATATTATTTTAATGCATCAAGAAAACTATCTTTATTGGAAAACTCTTTACCAACTTCCAGTTCACCCGAATCTAATGAAGAACTTGTACGGTCACGCCTTCGTATGGTAGATCTGGAAACTCCAACGCACCATCTTGAGATAGATCGACATTATGTATATGGACTGGAGGCGAGTACGCCTTAAATCGCGGATCTTCTTCTTCATCATCCAAACCCCCTTCAACATCTTCAGGTATAGATGGAACAGGCTCTGGTTCAGAAAATAAGGCAACTTCTGCACCATCGGGGCCGGCCTCTCGAGGTGCATCCGCATCGGACTCATCATCTGACCCATCATCATGTGCAACGTAGAAAGTCCCCTCGTAGGTGGACGTTAGGGAGTACATCATCCCTCCTTATGGACGTTTCACAACGTCTCCAATCAGATGTGGATTGCCAACCACTAGAAGTTGATGTCATTCTCTAGTACGTATTTCCAGCATCAAACATTGACCCACTGAGGTGCATGTCCCATCCACTAACGGAGTGTCGTGCAGGGGTTAAGTATTCCATACTGTTACTAAACATGGGCACTTCCGTGTTTTGCCACCCACTAACTGAGTGTAGGGCAGGGGTTGTGTATTCCTCTCGACCAGCAGTAAATGTTGAAGCTGCAAATGCATCATTTGGCGCTAAAAATTGTACATATAACTCAAGATAGGGTAATCCACTAGCGAGATGAGTCTGCACCATTGCCTCCAAGCTACGAGTGCCTTTGATGTCAAATGAGTCATATATCATGGGATCAACTGAAGTATAAAATCGATACTTAGTAGACAAAACTTTCATTGGCGTTGTTCCGAAGATTTTACACCTAATTCTTTTACGAAGTTCTGTCAAATCTATGTTCTGGTTAAAAACCAGTCTCACTGTGTTCTCCGATAAAAAAAACAACACCGTTCTAGGTGTTACAGACCTCACCATCATAGTAAATAAAAACACTAATACGTTCACTCATCTTCAATTTCTTTTCTTCTTAGCCTCTCTAATTTTTTTTGCTGTAAGTTATGCAACCCGAGAATAAAATTTGGCTCATTTATAGCCTCATTTTTCTACGAACTACTGTAGCAAAAGAGCGTCCACATGGGACCTTCTTTCAGAAATTTTACTGACAGTGCATCCTGCTTGAAGCATTTTAGACACTATTTGTTCAGAAACGTCTACTCAAAATTATTTTTCTACAAACTACTGTAGCAAAAGAGCGTCCACGTGAGAGCTTTTTTCAGAAATTTTGCTGACAGTGCATCCTGCTTGAAGCATTTTCGACACTATTTGTTCATAAACGTCTACTCAAAATTATTCTTGCAGAAACCCTAAACCCTAAGACAAAAAAAATTATATTGCTTATATGTTTTTTCTAATATCCTAAACACAAATTTGTTTAAAAAAACTAAACCCTAATTTAATCAATCAACCCTAATACCCTAAACTCTAATTTAGTATTTAGTATTTAAAATTAATAGTTAATTTAATGAATTAACCTTAAAACTCTAAACTCTAAACCCTAATTTAATTAATTTTTTTCTTGAAACCCTAAACTTAGCATAGCGCCAGTATGTATATATGCTGCAATCATGTTATCTTTGAGAATTTCTTTTTCGTGTATCTATATTGGAAATTAATAATTAAAAAAAATCAGAAATGAGCTTGTTACAAGGTAAAAGAAACTTAGTCGGTGGATCAAAAATAAAATGATCTAAGCCATTGATAAGGAAAAGAAACCTAAACGCTGAAGTAATCGAATTACCAAGTTGTTGTTTACACGTTAAGAGTTATTTAAAGGTTTTTTACTAAAATATTATAAGAAATAAAATATTAAAATAGTATGTTTAAAATATTATGTATTAATTAACCCTAAATTAATCAATTAACACTAAATTTAATTAATTAACCCTAATTTAATCAATTAACCTTAATACCCTAAACTCTAATTTAGTATTTAGTATTTAGTATTTAAAATTAATAGTTAATTTAAACCCCAATTCAATTATTTTTTTCCTAAAGCCCTTAAATTCTAAACCCTAAAAAACCCTAACCTTTCTTTCTTTCCACTTTTTCATTCTCTACTCTCTTTTTTTCTTTTCAATTTTCCACTCAACTAACCACAACCTTAATGTATTCTTATTTTTTTGTTGAAATAAAAAATTCTCAATTTCATCACTATCATTATAGAAATTGATTTTTTTTTATTCACTACTCTTTTAGGTATGTAAGTAAATTATAATATTGATTGATTTTTTTTGTTTGACTTGTAACACCTTCTATACTATCATGTTCGGGTACCAAATGTCACAACTAACCCGAATAACCTAACAAATTTTCTAACCTGATTTACTTACAGATTTAGACAATACTAATTTATATATATATATCATTGTTATCATTCAACCCTTATACAAATCCATGGATATTAGATTTTCAATTGGATTATATACATTATAGGACCAAACTTTTACAATCATTTATCCTTTTTAAACACAAATGATTATTTACAAATTTCAACTTAAGACTTTACTACGACTAAACTAAATTAATCCCCGAGGCATGGTATCTAAGAGTACCCCTCTATATGCACGATACAATTATAGCACCGTTCGTGTAAGTATGATTTTGTCTAACTTGGTCTCTCTACGCAAACCTTGAGTCAATCATTAATCCTACAATGCAAGCAGTAAAATTGTAAGTAAAATGAACTTAGTGAAATTCTGCACAGTGTTAGTCATAAAAGACTCAATTTTTTATTTGATATCAAGAGTAAATGTTTAAAATTAAGACTCCCTGGTTGTCTTAGAGGGTTTCGCAGTTTGACCAGCAAGGTTGATGCCTATGCGTCCTTTGTACCGAACAATGGCGAGCATATCAGCTGACTTCAACACCAGTGTACTCTTTTGAGAAATCCTACGCTGGGACTTAACCTCGTCCGGTTCTATCTCTGACTTCTATTTTACCTTTCTTGGATTTCCCCTTAAGATAACCATATATGCGTGTATATGGTTCGATGACTACTTTCGCTAATGGCAGACTTACAATCATCTTTGCCATATTGGATGATGTAACAGCCCATTTTTAGTGAAATCGGAACAGTGGTTTCGGGACCACAAATCTGAGACAGAAAGAAAATTTATTTTAATATTATCTCATGATTTGCATTATGATAGAAATGTCATATGAAAATTTGGATAAGAAAATTTTACTAATTTTGTACATAATTACGGAAAGGACCAAATTGCATAAAATGTAAAAGTTAAATTTTGTTAGCTAGAAGGATTAAATAGCTATGGAATTTAAAACTTGAGGTCCTTACATGGTAATTAGGCCATTAAAGAAAAGTTAGTAGATATTTTTGGTGAATCATTCATGGAAAAATTAAAAAAGGCTAAGGACTAAATTGGAAATAGAAATAATTAGAAGATGATAAATAATTAATATGAAATAAAAATTCATTTTATATCATCTTCTTCCCCAAATATTCCATGGAAACTCTAGGAAAGAGAAAACAAGCTTTCTTGGCATAATTGGGTAAGTATTCAAGCCTCGTTTTTAGTAATTTTTATATTTGGGGGATTAATTTGAAAAGTTATCAAAGTATAGAAGTTATGCAATGGATGAATATGCTGAAAATTTTAAATTTATGGTAGAAAATGAAAGGTTGTTGATAGATAAGCAACTTTTACAAAGTGAATTTTGATGAAAACATTATTTAGGGACTAAATTGTAAAGTTATGTAAATTGAAGAAAAATTCTAAATTTTATAGAATACGTGTGCTGAAATTTTATATTTAAAATTTCAGTTAGGCTTAGAACAGAGAGTGAATTGCATGAATTTCATTTTCTAAGCCTAGGGATGAAATTAAAATTTATGAAAGTTTAGGGGCAAAATGGTAATTTTCCCTAGGATGTAAATTGAGTTCAATAGATTGTGAAATGTGAGAAATTGATGATTAAATTCATTTATATAGATCCAGATAACACAAATTCAAAGCTAGATCGAGGAAAAGAGAAAGTCTCAGATTAGTAGATTTTCTTAAACGAACTATTATCGAGGTAAGCTCGTGTAACTTAATTGAACATGTAAATATGTTTGAAATTAAATGTTGTATTTGGATTGAATGTAGAATATGTTTATGTGAATATTATAAATGTATGAAATGATCATATGTTCGGAAATATTAGAAAAAGGGTTAATTTCCGTTTGAATATTGAATTTCGATGGATATATGTGATTTCTCATATTAATGAGGTCCTGCATTTGTTGTGGACGGGATTTAGCTGAGATGAGTAATCTTATTGTCCTCATTGTAGACGGGATTTAGCTCGAACGAGTAATCATGTTATAGCCCTCTCAAGTATTCTGTTAAATAGTTCCTGCGAGCATCTTGATTGGTAGTGATTTTGCATTTGTTGCACATTACCGCAGCTCTTTTGTGAGCATCCTGACATACGATCGGTTGTGTTCCTACATATAATGCAGACACAAATGCAGCTCTTCATGAGCGTCCCGTTAAGCTCGCTTGAACTCTTTATTACTTTATCTAGTGCTTCCTGATAGTATCTCTTCGGAGATATTTGATAAGCTCTATGAGCCCCCTGAGTAGAACTCTTATGAGTTTTCTAATAGCCCAAATAAGTGTCCTGTTACATGATTACATGGCTCGATTGAGTATCCTGGCATATGAGTCGAGAGTATGCTCCCTGAATAAGAATTGACGGTTTATCCATCGACATTTCAATAATTCAATGGACAACACTATTAACATGAGAAAAATGATGAGATAAATAGAAATATGCCCTGAGTGTTTTTGAATTATTTGATAAAGGATTATATGATGAGTTCATCTATGTTTATTTAACATTTACATGTATTATATGACTAACTTGCTTGATTGAGTATATGTGTTTAGGTAAATTTGTCAAAATGATGAAAGCATGTTAATTGTGACAGCCCTAATTTGACCCTAGTCGGAAGGTGGTTTCGGGACCATAAAACCAAGTCATAAAAATAATTAACCGTTATATTCTATGCCTATTATATGTGTACATGCACGTATGAAAGTTTCATGCTTTAATTTTGTCATTTGCATGTGAAATTTATTAAATAGGACTTATGTGGGACAATTATGAAATGTGCTAGGTTAATTTATAAGTAGTCTATTAATGCATGTTTTAAAAAACGATGGACTTGCATGTCAAATGTCCCTTTTTAGTTTATAGTGGCCGGCCATGTTGGTGTTTAATATAAAATATATGAAATTTTTAATAGTATAATGACTACTAAATAACTTTAAATTATAATATTGAGAATTAAAAATGGGAAAAAGGGTGAAGAAAACAAAGTTTTTCATCCTTGTTTCTTCTTGGCCGATTTTAAAGAAGGAAAAAGGGAGCTAACCATTCGGTGATCTTAAGCCTTAAATAAGGTAAGTAATTCATGTTAGCTTTTGGATTTTTAGCATATTTTAAGTTAGGTATTAAGTTCATTACATAGCCCATGACAAAATTTTTAGTTTTGTGATGTCTTGAGCATTCGGCCATGGGAGAAATGGTAGGGGATAGATTGATGTTCTAACGGTTTAATGGAGTTTGAGCTAGTTAATACTAAATTGTTGGTATTTATATGTGAAAGGGATGAACTTGAACTTATTGAGTTACATGAACAAATCTTTTGTTTTTCTTAGTGTTAAATTAAAGAAAATGTCGTCGGGTGCTTGAATGTAATAATTAGAGATTATTTTATATATCAAAAGGTTCGGCTTTGTAAATGAATTTAAGGGTTTAAATCTTGAATAATGTTATGCATAGGTTTCGGCTATGAATCTTTGTGTTTAATTTTTGTTATGTTGATGTTCAAATTGAAAATGGATGTTAGTTGTGTTATAACACTTGCTTAATAATGAAAGAACATGAGCTTAAAGCTTAAGTAGCATTCGGCTTTAGAGTAAGTTAAAATTTGTTAGGAAATAATTTCCAAGTTAGTGAATTATGTGTTAAGAGAGGGATTTAGGTTGTATATATATGTATACTTGTTTATATTGAAATTAAGAGGCTATGTTAGCCAATTGAGGGTTTCAGCCATATATTATAATAAATTGGTGTGAATGTTTGAGTAAGGTATACACAATTAAGTTGAGTTGAGAAATGATTTCTCGAATGTCTAAAATGATATTCGGCTTAGGCTTGTAAGCATGACTAGTTGGTGTTAAATTTTTTAATTAGGAAAGGTTATAAGTCGAGTTTAGTGTTAAAGAAATATTTGGTTGGACACCTAGTGCCGAATGTGTTCAAACGTAACTTACCAAGTACATAAATTTGATAATGCTATAATGGTAGACTTAGTTGGATTTCGGCATTTTGAGTGATGCATTTGACTCTTGTGTCGATCTGGGACGATATGTATATTTATATGAAACTAAATGATGTTTATGAAATTCGAAAATGCAAGGTATTAAGCTAGTATTATGTTCGATGGTGCATGAGAGAGCATATGTATGATGTTTAAATAACTAGTTAATAAAATCATTTGTACTTAAATTGTATGATATACATGTATTAAATCGAATAGCTAAATTGATAAGTTATTAAATAAGATCTGTTTGTTTAAATCAAGCTCAACAGCTAAGAGGGTCAAAATCAGAGAAAGGAAAAGAAAAAGTAATCGAGTAGTCTATCCGCAACTATTCAAAATATCCGAGGTAAGTTTTGAGTAATCACCTTTAGTATAAAAATTATGATGCCTTGATATGTATATACTAGATGAATTCGTATCTTTTTGGTTCTATTTGAATTAAGATGTATGGTAAATAATTAAATTATATGACCTATAGTTGAATGGTCAATTTGGGTTAAGCTTGATTGATGAGAGGTATAAGTGATTTGTATGTATGATTTTTAAAACGAAATGGAATTGATGATGTATATTTAGTGCTTATATTCGAATGAAGCAATTGAATTACTAATGTGATAGGTTATGTGAAATGTGTTAACATGTGAATAAATATGCAAGAATTATATCCAGACTTAAGGTCCGCAGGCTATATGCACGGATTATATCCGGACTTAAGGTCCGCAGGCTATATGCAAGGATTATATCCGGACTTAAGGTCCGCAGGCTATATGCAAAGATTATATCCGGACTTAAGGTCCGCAGGCTATATGCAAGAATTATATCCGGACTGCAGGTCCCGCAGGCTTTGTGCTAGTGACTGAATTCGGGTTGTAAACCTAGCAGGCTTAATGCCGGTGATTCGAGTGAGAGTACAAACGCGAATGTTCATAGCAAATTATTATTGTTATGTAAAATACATGATAATGTTCAGTTACGTATTATGTATTTATAGGTACGTGAGTTATTAGTAACAAATAACTGTATATTTGTGTGAAAGATTATTATATCTATAAAACAGGGAATGACCTATTGGGTCGATGCCTGTCATTATATGAAAATATGTGAGTTAAATCAGTTGTATGAACCATAAAGTAATGTGAATTATGTGATGAAAATTTCCTTGTATATATATATATATATATATATTCGGTCAATAGTCTTTATATGTGGTATACTTATGTATATTCGGCCTAGTGGTTGTAATTAGAATACGTATTTTATAATATTTGTTGTTCTTTTAAATAACGTGTTTTAAATGGTTGAACTGCTTAAAACTTATTAAGCCTATAAAGCTTACTTTGTTTTCTTATCCCTCTGTTTTATAGATTGTTGATTTTGGCCACCGACTCGGGGATTGTCAGCGGATCATCATACTATCGACCTTCGTGGTATAGTTATATTTTGGACCTGATATGGCATGTATAGTTTAGACCGGTGATAGTTATGTTTTTGTATTTGTAAATTTTTTTGGCCATGTGAAAATGGCGTACATATATATATATAGCTCAAAGATCAGTATGTTTATAGCTCGACTTCTATTTTAGTTGATGGATTATATGATTGGAATTAAATGTTTAGCCCAGTATTACCTCATAGCCTAAACCGGCGATCGGTCTCGGGATAGGGGTGTTACATTAATTATATGCTTAGTGTTGTTAAATGTGTTTGGTAAGTTCCAATTCCTGTTATACGAACTTACTAAGCATATAATGCTTACTAGGTTTTATTTTCTTTGTTTTATAGTGCTCGGAAGGTCGCGAAGGTTAGAGATTGGTTGGAGCATCATCACACTATCCACTAGCTTGTTTTGGTATAAATAGTAATCTCATTTTGATATAATGGCATGTATAGATAACTTGGTCATTCTTGGTATATGAATGTGGTTTGTAAATTAGCCATTGGTATGGCTAATAATATTTTGTTTTGATATACTAAAAAGGTTATATTATGGCATATGTCTATGTGTCAAGAATATTGAATATGATAGATATATTATGCTTAACATATAAATTAAACATGGTAAAATTATAATCATGAATGCATATGATAAAATATTATATTAAATGTTAGAGTTGACTTGGATTAAATGCTTGAATTGGTCGGTATATACTTAGAAGTTTTTGCGTAGGTTATTGGTAAATTTTGGGTGAGAAATAGAGCTAGGAAATGGCTTAATTTTGTCCACACGGGAGACACACGGGTGTGTGTCATGACCGTGGGTGACACATAGCCTGGTAATGGGCGTGTAGTTAGGACATGTGTCCCCAGCATCATAAAATTGAGAAACATAATGCTCAAAATTAAGCACACGGGCAGAGACACGAGCGTGTGTCTCAGCCATGTGTGCTACACGGCCTAGAATACTGATGTGTGTCTTGGCCGTGTGAACCCTGCACCTAATTTTTGAAAATTAAATTGATCACATGGCCTACTCACACAGGCGTGTGGCTGGCCGTGTGGCACAAGTCAGAGAGTTACACGGGGTCGAGCACAGCCAGTAGCACGGGCGTGTTTTAGGTCACATGGGCGTGTCCTTGGACCACACGGGCGTGTGAGCCCTGCACCTAGGAAAATTTTAAAAATTTCGTGAAAAATTCTCTGAGACCCCAATTTAATCCCGATTCGATTCCAATGTTCATATTAGGCCTCGAGGGCCCATGCAAGGGACAATAAGACTATTTTGAAAAATTGAATAGTAAATAACCTCAATTATTTGCAATTGTTCTGTAAACTCTGGTAATACTCTGTAACCCTATTCCGACAACGGATACGGGTTAGGGGTGTTACAAATGATCCCTAGTAACACCTTAGACCCGACCCAATCATTATAGCTAAATTTGGAAAGCTACATTGGCCATTGGAGTGGCCCAGAGAAATTTTTCTTGATTTTAAACGTACTTTTTTTAAAAACCATTTACACAGTTCGTTCAAAACTAGTAAAATCAAATGTTCAACTTTATTTTCAATCTTATCTCAAAAACCATTTGTCCACGAAAATAATCGAAATAAACTTTCAAATTTTTAAAAAATATATTTTAAAACTATTGGCTTATCAATTCAAAATAAATGAAATAAAACGTTTATTTTAATTTCATAAAAACTGTGTAAATTTTAAGAATCGTAATAAATAATATCTCAATTGTAAACATTCAATTATTCATTTAAAACTATTTCAGATTTTCAATCATACTTCTAAATCATTTATCTTTTTATTCAAAATTGGAGAACCTGGTTATTCGTCATTATTTCAGAAATAAAAACATATTAACTGCATAAATCAAATGTCTTTAGAAAACTCATTTGTAAACATTAATAATTTTGAAAACTAAGTTTAATTTTATTAAAAACTCATTTTTCAGAAATGCAACAGAAAAATGTGTTATTGATAGATTCTATTTTAAAAATTGAGTTTCAAGCAAAATCTTATCAAACACTAATTTATGCAGTTTTTTTAAAGCTTAATGTCATGAAAGCAATTTATGCAAATCAGAATGAAAAATCCTTGAAATAAAGTCTCATGCTACAGTTCATACTCAAACTTATTACAAACCTAAAATATCAAAATATCAAAATAAAATTTAATTACTTTAATTTAAAAAAATTCCAAGAAACTCCTCAAAATGCCGTCATCAAATCCTAGCCTCGGCGTTATATGTAAAATCAGAAAATTAAAAGGGGTAAGCTATAAAGCTCTATGTGAGATTAACATAAACACAATCGCATACATATAAATTGATATGATTGTTATACAATCATAATAATCATATCAATTTCATATAACTCAATATTTCACACTTATACTATGCATGATCATGTCAATGCACATTTCGTAAAACGATGCAGATTTTATGTAAACCATCCTACCCATCTTCGCTACACACCAAAATCGAGTTTCCCCAGAACTCATCAATCTAGCACACCAAGTTGTGAACTGTGTCACCAAAATCGCAAATAAACTACCAGTAATCAATACTGTGGACAAACCACCAAAATCACAGATATACTGCCACATAATCAAAATCGTTAACAGTGTCACATTAATGCAGATAAACTACCACATACTTCCACCTTTCACATATCCCACCCCATGTATATGATATGGCCAAAATCACTCAACTCATATAGGCATGTTTAACATGCAAATCTCATATGTACACATGGTACCAAAATTTCATAACTTATTTTCATGCGAACATTACGTATGTCATATAATCACATAACATAGGAATGAGATGTACATATTTTTCAAATTAATAATAAGCATCAATATCACACAACATGCTTTTCACAACATATACGATTTGGGGAATTACTTACTTGAAAAAATTTATATCAATGGTTTATTTCTCTTTATGGATACATAAAGCATCTTTATCAATAACATAATTTAAAGAACAACATTTTTATCTATATAAAAAAAAGAGTTAATTTAGTTTAGTGTTGTAGTTTAGTGTTGAAACCCACACCTAATTGTAGATCCAATCTGCAACAAATCTCTAAGAACACCCACACGTGGATCTAACAATTAGATTACATGTTCAATCAATAATAGTGATCTTATGTTAATAGCGATTGTCAATAAGGTTGATACAATAGTGGTGTCGATTTTTCCATTATCACTTACCTCTAAAATAATCTCTCAGATAAATGATTTTTCCATTATCATTGAGCTAGATGGTTGCTTCCTAAAATGCCCATTTAAGAATGAATTTCTCGCAGCTGTTAGAAGGGGCACAAACAACCAGATGTTCCCTATTGCATGGGCTATGGTTGAAGTGGAGTGCACTGATTCATGGCTATAGTTTCTCAATCTTCTATTGGCTGATTTGAGATTGGAAGATAGGTATGAGTACACAATTATTAGTGACTAAGAAAAGGTTAGTGAATTAACTAATTTGATCTTGTTATTGTCTTTTTATTCTGTTGAGTATAATTAACTATATTTTTATAACAATCTATCTGGTTCATTATGACACAATTAGGGCCTTGATATTGTAGTTTCTAACATACTGCCAAGGGTGGAGCATAGGAATTGTGCGAGGCATGTGTTTGCAAATTGGTTAAGGAGGAAGCTAGGAAAATCTTATGAGTATGATTTATGGTAGATTGTGAAGTCTATGACTAAGAGGGAGTGGGAAGAACTATGTGCAGCACTGGAGAAGAAAGATAAGGATGCTTATGATAATTTGAATAGAAAGCCTTCAAAAATGTGGAGTAGGGCTTTTTTGAGGTTTACTTGTAAATCAAATATAGTTAACAAAAATCTATGTAAATCATTTAATTCAAGCATTGTTGAAGCTAGGTTCAAAAGCATTATCAGAATGCTTGAAGATATTAGGACCAAGATGATGACTAGGATAGTACAAAAAAGGAAGTTATGTAATGGACGAAAGCAAAAGTATGGTCCATTGATGAAAGCTAAGTTTGATGCCAACAAGAAAGACTGTGTAGAGTGGCAATTTATATGAATTGGTGAAAATAGATGTGAGATGAGAAAATGAAGTTATCAATATACAGTGGACCTAAGTCAAAAGATACGTAGTTGTAGAAATTGGCAGGGGATTCCATGTGCCCATGCATGTGCTGCCATGTATCACCTAGGGCTTCAACCAGATGAATATCTACATGAATGTTATCACATAGAAACCTAGAATAAAGCTTACTCATTTCCAATGCAGCCCATTAATGGGCCACATGATTGGGCAAAAACTGGTATTGAACCAATGTTACCTCCTATTGAAAGGAAGATTCTTGGGAGGCCAAAAAAGAATAGAAAGATGGCTAAAGATGAATCGAAGAAAGTGAAGCCTAACCACTTGAGTAGGAAGGGTCTAATCATGACATGTACTCAATGTGGCCAACATAGCCATAATAAGCGGTCTTGCACACAAGGAAACAAACATGCTAAATAGGTACAATGTTGTTCTTCACTTATATATATTTAGTAAATTTATTTTATCTAATCATTTTCATTATAATCCATGTTTTACAGCAATATGCACAACCACCCAAACAAAAGGGGAAATCTTCTATTAAAAAGCCAACTACCTAAGGTAAATCTAAGGGAAAACAACCCAAGAATGGCAAAATACATGGAATAGGTTGTATACATACTTGAATATTAGGAATCAAACATTTTATGTAAGTTTTCTTCCTTTTACTATTGATCAAACATTGTATATTGTTTTGATCAACTTGAAACTCTCTTGCAGTCTGGTAGAACCACAAAGAGCATGGTGACAGGTTCATGTAAGGATGGTAGTGGACAATCTTTTTTGACACCCAAGTCGCTAAATAACAAGAGAAAGGCTCCTCTCGACCATCTAGAAACACAAGATTCAGTTGCATGAAACATGAGTAAATCATTGAAAAAATAGTTGCCAAGGGTGAATGTTATTTTGTCACATTTTGAGCCTACAACCTTCTAGTTTTGGAATACACCAAGGGTGAATGTTATTTTATTGTATTAATAACCAAGATGTTGATTTTTTTTTTTTTTTGTGATTGATATAGTTAGATATAGCTCACTTACAGTAGTATGTTATATTTGGTACATCAAACTTGTTTTTGGCTGGTATAGCATGAATGATGTATAGGCTAAATCATTACCTATGGAAAGCTTTTATAAAGTACATTTAACCTAATTGAAATGGGGAAATAATATGATTAAATGGGGGATATTTTTCAATCTTATTTTTTTTACTGCATTATTTACTAAGCTAAATTAAATTACATAAACAACAACTAAAATTGGCCATTAGTTCCAAACATAATGTGTATCAAGGTTCCAAATTGCATAAAAAACATAACGTTAAGGTATATTGGAAAATTTTACATTCAATCAACATTTCCAACTGCTAGCTGCGTATACCTCTTACCACTACTGCCAACAAAGAAACCTATGGTGATGCATACAATACGTAATATCGAGTAAGAAAATAATAACTTATACATTGACTTCTCCTTCTTGATAACTTTCATTTTTTGCTTCATGGTCATCATATTAATCCTTAATGCTAGTTCTCCTTTAACACCACAAACTAGTCTACCTCTTTCAACCTCAATGTCAATAACGCTACTGCTACCATTATGGTTACCATAAAATGTAACCAAATCTATAACCTTCTTTTTAAGTGATGAATTCTCCTTTGAAAGATTTCGTTCACTGTCACATAATTGACGCAATAATTTAGTCGCACAGTCACACATTTGCCCATTATACCATTTGAAGAAATCACAACCACCATCCTACAAACAAACCCCAAATGAGTGACAACAAAAAAATTTAAATCATAAACCCTCAACCTAGGGAAATTTTTGAAATCATCCAAATTAAGCTAAAGTAGTAAAAAAAAATCTTTTTCACTTACCCGAAAATCTGAACAACCATAAAACCTCCTTCCCGAATTTAAATCACTCCATGAAGTGTCTCTTGGAGCTAATTTTTTGTAGTGACATTTTACTACTTCCGCATTGTACACATACTCCCTCCGCGATGAAGTAACAATATTTGCATACCTTGATTTCTTCCTCGAATCATTCGAACAATACGATTACCATTCTTTAAGCTGGCTATTTGAGCTATGTGATTTGGATTTGAGAAAATATTTTGAATCCATGATTTCAGAAGACAAGGAAGAAAAATAACACTTTCCAAGAGTTTATGAGATTTCACAATTTGAGAATAAAGGATTAGAGATTTCATGATTTGGGAATAAGGGATTACGGATGTAGAAAATTTTCTCAATCCATGATTCAAATTAAGAGTATAACATCCCGAAATAGGGCCTAAACAGAACAGTGGTTGCGAAACCACGAATCTGAAATAGAAAAGTTTAGTTCGATTAAATTTTATGATTTACCGAGTGATTAGATGCATGTGTTAGAGTACCGATCAGAAATTTCAGTGATTGCATGTCCGATTTGCATATTAGGGCCTAATTGCAAAAGTTGATAAATATGAGTTCTAAATGTTAAAGGATTAATTGAAGTGCATAATTGAAGTAGAGGTCCTTAAATGGTAATTAAATCATTATATTTTCATGGACAAAAAAAGATATACATAGGTAGAAATAACAAAAAAATTTTAATGAAGGGTATTTTAGTCATATGATAATTAAAAGATTAAAAAAGGGAAAAAGATGGCAAAATATGCTCCTCTTCTTCCTTAGGACGAATATCAAGGGGTTCTCCATAGCTAGGGTTTGTTTCAAGCTTCCAAGCTCCATAGTAAGTGATTCCAAGCCCCATTTTTAATGTTCTTTACGTTTTTGGAGTCCCGGTAACTTGCTTAAGCTTATTCTAGCAATAATTTAACTTAGAGTTTGTATTTGGAAAAATACCCATAGGTGAAATGTGTTTATTTTGATGTTTTATGATAGAATATGAAGCTTGAATTTATGTCAAACAACTTTTGCTAAATGATTTTAAGCGAAAACGAGTAAAACGACATAATCGGTAAAAATACCTAATGTTCATAAGTACATGTTAGAGTGAGAATTTGATGTTTCCATAGAAGGGAAAAATGATCAGCATGTCATAAAACATAAGAAAATAGGATGAAGTTTAATTTCCAAGCCTTGGGGAAAAAGTGCAAATATGTAAAAGTTTTGGGGCAAAAGTATAATTTTGCCAAAGTTTGAGTCAAGAAATGTTTTGATAAATGTGAGTATTAAATAAGCTAAATTTATTATTATATATCAAGAAGAATGAAATACGAAGGTAGACCGGGGAAAGAAAAAGATAGAGGACTAAATCGATATAGTTGATTGTATTTTGTTTCGAGGTAAGTTTGCGGTAAATAAATATAATTTTCTATTATTTTATGTTACTGTTGTTAATTTTCCAGCATGTGTATATTTATTTCATGAAATTATTTAAAGAAGACTCCAACATGAATTGAAAGAGAAGAAATTTCAGATAGTCCCGGTTGAACCTTAGGAATGTGTAGGATACGAATGTCATGACATAAGGGTTTAAGGATACCATGTAAGCCCGTACCAAGGCATGGCCATTGGTAAGGTTCTAAAGCAAGGATACCATGTCAAGACATGGCATTAATAAGTTACTATAAGGCAAATGTCCCATGTAAGACCATGCCAAAGCATGGCATTGGTGAGTTCATAAGGCAAGGATACCACGTAAGACCATGACAAGTCATGGCAATGGTAAGGTATCCGTGTATCCTTAGTATTCCAAGTGGTTCAACGGGGGAAAATTTAAAGAGAACATCAAGGTAAGGTAAGGTAAGACGAGTTATACATCAAAAGGTAAGATAAGCTAATGATAGAAGAACAAAGGTAAGTATATAATTCTCATGTATGTTTGATAAGGAAAAAGATAAGTAAAATAATTCTTATGAATGTTGTTATTTATCTGCTTGCAAACTTACTAAGCTTAATACTTACCCCTTTATTTTCCTTCTCTTTTATAGTTTTGACAAGCTATCGCGGGGATCATAAAGCACGTCGGAGATCCAGACACACTATCATCAAGAATTATTTTGGTATAGCTAGACGCTTCATTTTGAGTATGGCATGTATAGCATAGCAATCATTTTGAGTGTATAATATTATGATATGGCTTATGGATGGTATGAAAATGCTTGATGATGGTTAGCTATTGGATTGGCTAATCAAAGACATGTTTGGTTTTATGTATGCCTAAATGCTAGTTATTCCATGGAAATCATGAAAAAGGGTGAATTTAGCTTTAAAACAGTATTGATCAGTAGCAATGACGTGGATTTGAAAAATCACTAAAAAAGAGTAGAAATGGGCTTAGATAGTGAATGAGAGATAGAATTAAAGCTTATTGAGTCTATTTTTATATGGAGGAATCAAAACAGGTAAATGAGTTGTATTTTATGAGATACTTTAGTTTTAGTGAAACAGAGTCAGAGTGATTTCTGAATCCCTTGTTCTGACTTTAGAAATTCACCATAAATTTTACAAAAACAATTAGAAGTCATACTATATATTTATAGATTCCTTATTGAGTTTATTTTTAACAGAAATAAACGGCATAATTATTGGATTTCTGTATAGGAAGAAATTTGATTTGTAGTGCACAGAGGTCAGATTAGCTGAACCCTGAAACAGGGGAGACTTTAACTAATAAACTGTACTAATTGGCCAGACCAAAAATTCTATAAAAAAATTAGTAAGTAGATATATGAGTCTAGTTTTAGGAAAAATTTACGAATTTCGATTTCGACTTTCGTAACTCGAGATATGATTTTTTTTAGCAACTTTAACGCAGACGGACAGTTTATTGCGGGAAATAAAATAAATTGTTTGAACTTGATTAAGTTGTAAGGTAAGTTTAGTAACGCCTCGTGCTCGATTCCGGCGACGGTCTCGGGTAAGGGGGCATTACAAAGAGATTGCTAAAGTTTTTAGGGATTTCGTGATTTGGGGATTTCACGATTTGGGGTTATTTTTTTAGATTATTTTTTTAATTTTATATTTAATTCTTTTTTTCCACGTCATCTTGAACTTGGCACGCCACGTAGACAATTTTGTTGACCGGCGCTTGACTATCGGTCAACTAACATTTCCCATTAAAATTGAGCTGAATTGTGAAAAAATCATTACGCTGAGGGCCACAATAAAAAAAAAAGGTTACAAAACCAAAAAACTTTAAACGTTGAGGTATTTTTTACAATTATGCTTAAAAAAGGGAAAAGAAGAAGACAACAATTAGTAAGACAAATCACGTAAGCATGAAACGGACCTTGAAAGGAGCACCCGAAAACAAGGAAAAATGTAAGAAAAAAAAGGTATATTTCATGGAGTCTCACACTTTAATTACATCCCATACTTGTCAGTTTCAAAACGGATATATAATCATCTTTCACCGTTACATTCACATGGAAAGCTAAAGCTAGCAAAAGAATAAAACTTCCATTATTCTCTTCCTACATTCATATTTTCAAGTTATGGATATTCTTATCAAACCAACGCTAAAGCTGTTTATTTCATTTGCTATTTTGATGGTTCAGTATGGCAATGCAGAACGAGTTCCTGCGCTTTTTGTGTTTGGAGATTCGCTGGTTGATGTGGGCAACAACAATTTCCTTAACTCAATTGCCAAGTCTAATTATTTCCCCTATGGTATTGATTTCAATATGCAGCCCACTGGAAGATTTTGTAATGGAAAAACCTTTGTTGACATTATCGGTATGTTATTAATCTACTCACGTATTTTCTCCTTCTTTTTAACTGGTGCATATTTCTTGTTTGAAGTTCAGTGGCATATATAGGTCTATCGTTGAGCCCGGCCCCTAAAATGAAAAATTATTTATTTAGTCCTTTTAAAAAATTTAAAATTTTAATTAATAAAAAAAAAATTATACTTTGGTCTCCCTAAAAATAATAAAACTTTGATTAATTCTTTAAAAATTATAAATATTTAGGCTATTAAAAATTACAATTTAATTTCGGCCCAAAAAGAAAAAAAAACTTTTTATAATTAAAAAAAATAGTGAAAATTTTATTTTGACTCTTGAATTTTTATCCCAAGTTTCTTAACATAAAAGTTCTAACTTTGCTCCTAAATTATTATACATACGTGGATGTAGGAGAGATGCTGGGTGTCCCTTATCCTTCACCCTTTGCTGATCCCAACACTGCAGGAGTTAAACTACTGGGAGGAGTGAACTATGCTTCAGCAGCCGCTGGAATCCTTGACGAGAGTGGCCAACATTATGTATGTATTTTGGTAAAAAGAAGAAAAATTTACATTTGCTCTATCATTGTTCCACAGATTTGTTGTTTGTATGGGATGAAAATCAGAAATGTATGGATGCAGGGTGAACGGTATAGCCTAAGACAACAAGTATTGAATTTCGAAACCACGTTGGATCAACTACGAACAATGATGGGACGTGATAATTTGACGAGTTTCCTTGCCAAATCCATAGCAATTTTGGTGTTTGGGAGCAATGATTACATCAACAATTACCTCATGCCTTCTATCTACTCTTCAAGCTTCAATTACAATCCTGCACAATTTAGCAACTTGCTTCTCAACCGCTATGCCCCCCAACTTCTGGTAAAATTTTATTCTATATATTTAATACATTTTCTGTACATCTATTTATATACTAACACATTAATTATGTAATGTCATGTGTTACAAGTTTTTTCATTATTTTTTTAATGAGACAGTCATTAGGTAAAAGTATCATGGAGGTCTATGTATTAAGAGTCAGATTGCATTTTGCTCTCTCTACTAAAAAAATAAACAAATTAGTCCATGTAAGTCAAATTAAAGAGCAAATTGGTCATTTTTATTAAAAAATTTATCCATTTGTATTGTTAAAATTGGCATGGATAACTTAATAATTAGAAAGTGACATGACTTATTACGTGTACCTCATGTTGATATACAATGACCAATTTTTAATAATAAAAATAAATAAAAATTTTAACAGAGTGATCAGTTTACTCTTTAATCTAACAACAGAGACCAATTTACCCAATTTTAAAGTAGAAGTGACAAAATACAATCTGACTCTTAGGAGTTTCCATAATACTTTTATCAATGTTGTTATTACGTAGTTAATTATTAGTATATTTATATATTGAAAATATATTAAATGTTTGATTGTGAGCCAAAATTAAATTGTAGTGGAAATTAACTTTACATAAAAAGTGATGGTCGCTTTTTCATTTTTCATTTAATTATATATATATTAATTTTGGGTATTGGTGTAGACGTTATACAATTTAGGAATAAGGAAAATGTTTATAGCTGGAATTGGACCGCTTGGTTGCATACCTAACCAAAGAGCCACAGGACAGGCAGCGCCGGGAAGATGCGTAGATTACGTTAATGATATATTGGGCGCTTTCAACCAAGGCTTAAAATCATTGGTAGATCAACTAAATAAGCGTCCTGGAGCAATCGTTACATATGGCAATACTTATGGTGCCGTGGGTGACATCCTAAATAACCCTTCCACTTACGGTAACAAATCCCAAAACCTAATCATATATCAAATTTATTTTATATTAGCGAAGATTTAGACTTTTTAAGGAGTTACAAATAGAATAGTAAGTGTTACAATTATACTAAAAATTAAATTATTATTAAAAATGATTATAAACTTTTGGATTTATTAATAAAAATGAGATTATTAATATTTTGAAATTTTACAATCAAGTTATAAGCGTGGATTTAATTCAAACTTGTAACTCCACAACTAAGATTGAGAAATTGGCACATGTCCTATATTTTTAAATATAACTTAAGGACAAGTGTCAACTTTTCGATTCCGCTCATAAAGTTAAAAAAGTTCACCCTTAACCTACCAAATAATTACCCTATTATAAGTATATTAAGTATTGAAATTTGAAAGTATAAAAATAAAAACATAAAAAAGCTTTGCAGGATTCAACGTGGTTGAAAAGGGATGCTGTGGAATAGGGAGGAACCAAGGGCAAATAACATGTCTACCATTTGCATATCCTTGTACAAACAGAGACCAATACGTGTTTTGGGATGCTTTCCATCCTACACAAGCTGCTAATGTTATTCTAGCTCGTCGTGCTTTCTATGGGCCACCTCTGGATACGTATCCCCTAAACATCCAACAGATGACTCTTATCCATTGATCTTTCTCTATTTTTTTTTCTTTAATAAAACTATTATATATATACTAGAAGAAGATTCTGGCTTTGTCGCGGGTAAACAAATTCTTTCTTTGCGACCCGGGTTTAAGGTGATCATGGCATGAATGCTATATAAGATTCTGTAAACAACAATATTTTCTTGATTTTTAGTAGCATGAAGCAATGATAGATTTCCCCAATGATATGTTGAATACATGCAACAGACTATTTGCATATGTTTATGGGTGGTGGCACAAGTATCCTTGTAAAATTAAGATTGTCGCCCACCTTGTCTATTCGGAGCTATATTTTTTAATTTATTAGAATTTTCAAATATATTGGACATTCACTAAGTTCTTTACAAATGTCCAACATTGATGGAAGAGATAAGATAGATGAAAATTGATGAATCAATGAAAACTAAAATACTTTAATGTCAATTCACACTTTCATTGAAAAAGAGACTTCGTTTGGAACCATTTTCTTTATGGATTTTCATGTAAGTACTTATGTTTTTCTTTGTTTTCAATGGACTACTAGTCATGCAAATCATGAGTTTGAAAATACTGGAAAAGATTTGAATTGTAGAAAGCAAGGAATAAAATTTTATGGGAATCCAAAACAAATCTAGCAGGATTCCACATGGCTAATTTCAAGTAGACTTTCATGGACCCTCCAATAAAATTGTTGGAATTTTGACATTAAGAAAGGAAGAATTTGCAGGGAAGAAACAAGAAATTTAACAATAAATTCTCTGCTAAAGTTTGATATATTACACTATTTTTGAATAATGAAATAGGGGTATTTATAGTAAGAAAAAAAATTCTAATTATGGAAAGAAATAACAAAGATTTTATGCTAATAAATACTAAATCTCCTAAAAATCTGGAAAACATAATCTGAAAACATAAGTTGCACACAAATTCTTCAAATCCAGTTGCTTTGCAACTTTATGGTTCAGCTTCAGACAGCTCGCATCTTTTTTGCCATCCCAGTTTGCATTTTTCTCGTGACCCCCACTCACGTTCTAGTTTGCCAAAGTAATGAGCTCACCACTTACTATTCATTTGAGGTAGCCCACCACTTACTGCGAGTTCACCAATCTTGGAGGGTTCGCCAAATGTGCATGTTGTATGATTGGTCATCTTGCAAAACTCCTCATTGGCCTTCATGTTGCAAACACCAATATTATTTCTTAGCTTCTCAAACCTCGTCTTTCCAAGTGGTTTGGTTAGAATGTCTGCAAGTTGAGTTTTAGTAATGTAATGAACCAGAGTCACTTCTTTTCTTTGTTCAATTTCTCTCACAAAATAGTACTTGATCTTGAAATGTTTTGCCTTTCCATGTAAGATTGAGTTCTTTGCAATTGCTATGGTGGACTGGTTGTCGTATAAAACTTGGGTTGCTTCAACATATATAAGATTTAAGTCAAACAAAAGTTTTCTCAACCAAATTGCTTGGTTGACTGCTGCTGTTACAGCTACGTACTCTGCCTAAGTTGTAGATTGAGTAACTACCGATTGCTTCTTCGAACTCCAAGAGAGCACCCTAGATCCAAGCAAAAAGAAATATCCGGAGGTACTTCGCATATCATCCACTAATCCAGCCCAATCACTGTCAGTGTACCTAACAAGCTTCAACGTGTTTGGCTTTGCGTACCAAACACCAAAATCAGTTGTTCCTCTGACGTATCTCAACACCCTCTTCGCAGCTTTGAAATGAGAAGTATCACAATAGTGCATAAATTTTCACAATAAGCCAACCGCGAACATAATATCAAGTTGTGTTGCTGTTAAGTACAACAAATAACCCACGAGACATCGATAGTTCTTTTCATCAACCTTCTGGAAATCTTTACTATTGTTGAGTTTTTCTCTAAGTGCAACAGACGTTTAGATTGGTTTACATTTCTCCATGCAGAACCTCTTTAAAATCTTCAGTGCGAAGCTCTGTTTATTTATGAAAATTCCTTCATGAACTTGTCATTAAGCCCCATTGTCCTCTACTTCCACAAAAAATCTTATAAGCTTAAGCATATGTTCTTTGACCAGAGTGTCGGGTTTTTGCTGATCGTTCATCAAAATTGTAATAGTGGATTGTCGAGCCAATGTGACTTGGCCTCTGAACAAATCCTCCAAATATGTCATGATCTCTTTAACAGTACGAAAATTCTTGTGTTGCTTTTCCAACACACTACTCATGCTCGCTAACATATAACATTGAGCAATCGAGTCAGAATCTCTCCAGCAATTTCTCACTTTGGGCTAAGCTTCAGGAGGGCACATTTAATCAAGAATGAATTTGTGTTTCTCACGGTTGAGAACAATAACAAGTTTTGTTTCCATTCTCAAAAGTTATCCCCATTTAATCCATTCTCAAAAGTTATCCCCATTTAATTTATTCTCATTAAGAATGCTAATAAGAGGAGTATGAGACATATTTGAATTGAAAAAAATAAACATTCACTAATTACTATATTTGCATAAAGCAAATATTTTTCATTTCAGCAACATATCAAGAATGCAATATGATGCATGCATCTTCTGCTAGAACCTTGAAAAAACATTTTTTTTCATTGCTACGATCATTCTCACACCTATCAATCATGTCAACATGGGGTCCCATGATTAACTAGCAAGAACATGGATTAGATCCAATCAATTCGTGAATCTTAATTCTCAAGACTCCACACGAACTAATGATTGTTTAACATTTGGTCATCATCTCTAACTTAAATATCGTTTCTTGGGAAACTATTTAATAAAAGATGATCTTAAGTGTGTAACCACTGACTCAACACCCATCATGAACATGCTCTTATTTGTGAGTTATCTTGGGACAATCTCTCTGAAAGTCATGCATGACTAGTTATCCTTAAAAGGAAATCTTATCTAGTGAACCCACATGAAAAATTTTACCTTAGGTGCGGCCAGGGTAGGAGCAAGCTCAAAACTTTAACATGCTATCACTTAGGGACCATCAATGGAGGCCGTAGGTCTTATTCAAGAACCTTGTCCCACTCAATATTTTAAAAACATGTAAGGTTTTTTATCCCAAATTTCAAGAATGAACATACAATAGTCCTAATGGCATTATTACCTAATCTAAATGATATGCTTCCAATATATGCATGGCATGTTATGAAAATTTTGTAATATTCACATTCATTCACAAGAATCAATAAATCATAAATAATAAAAAAAAACAATTTTGATTCTCTACAGTTTTTCTTTTAAAGGAAAAACTAAAGAAGTGAATGTGAACCGTACACCAGGTAGAGTCCCAGGAAATAGAGGTGAGTCAAATTTGACTGCTTAAAAACCAAGCCTTTCCTAGCTAGAGCCAATTCGAGACATGCACCTTATCATTACCCCACTTCTTACAGTTATCGAATAACCTAAAGAAGTGAATGGAACAATACAACACATATATTTTCACATTACCACACTTCTTATTTTTTAAATAATCAACTGTGGATCATCTCATATATATATCACAATTATAACATTGCATAATATAAATATTATAAATAATTATAAAATAAATATATAATGAGAAACGTAATTAAAATAAAATTGTTAGCCAAGGTTTCCATAGTTCTATTCTAGAAAATAAAATTACATAACTTTTCACCACAAGACATTCCTTGGGTCTTCAACCACCATAACATATTTTCGTCGTCATGGACTCCTTTTGAAAAAATTACATTTAAGTTCTATGTCTATTTCCAACTCACAAGAATTTTATGAATTTAAAAAAAAAAGCCTTACATGGAGATGATAGTATGTAACATCCCGAATTAAGGTCTAGTCAGAACAGTGGTTTTGAGACCACAAATCTGAAATAAAAATAATTATTTTATGATTATTTGATGGTCCATGATATGATTGCATGTTTTGTGAAATTTCATGAAGAAATTCTATGCCTAAAGTGTCCAATTTGAAGTTAGGGACCAAATTGAAGAAGTTGCAAAATATGTGTTCTAGAAGCTTCAAGCATGAAATTGCATTGGATTATAAATTAGAAGGTCTTAAATAGGAATTTGACCAATTTCTATAATTTTGGACAAAAATGGGCATGAATAGGAAAAACTTGAAAGAAATGCTTAAAGGGCATTTTAGTCATTTGGTTAATAAAAGAATAAAATGGAAAATTCAAGTCAAAATTGGTTTCCATCTTCCTCCTTGTGTGCCGAAAATTTCATGCTCTCCATATCTAGGGTTTTCAACATTTCAAGCTTGATTGTAAGTGCTCCCAAGCCTCGTTTTTTATGTTCTTTATATTTTTGAAGTTGTCATCAACCGATCTAGCTATTTCTACCATTATTTGGAGCTAGGGTTCATGTTCAAAAACTTACCCATGTGTGACATGCATGTATTTTGATGTTAATAGAGGAATATGAAAGTTTGATGTGTGTTTAACATCTTTACTAAGTGATTTTTTTATAGAAATGCATGAAAAGGACTTATTTGTAAAAGATGTAAAAATGGATAGTAGAAATGTGATTCAATGAGAAATGTGGGCTGATATGAGTTAGAATATGAATCGGCTAAGCTTGGGTAACCAAGAAAATGCATGCATTTCATTTTACGATACTAAGGACTAAAGTGTAAATAAGTGAAAAGTTAGGGGTAAAAAGGTAATTTTACCAAAGTATGAATTATGGGTCAATTCAAACAATGTGAGTATTGAACAAGCTAAATTTGGCATTATAGATCAAGAAAAACATGATTCGGGTCTTGATCGGGGGAAAAAACAAGGTTTATGAGGATTAGGCTCGTTTCTATAATTTTGTACCGAGGTAAGTTCATATGTGAATAATGTAATATGTATTAAGTTCAATGCTTTGTTATTTTGTAAATTTAAATTCTTTATTGTTGTTATGAGTATGCCTTGATCCTTCCATGAGAAAATGATTGATACTATGTACATTGAGGTGGATATTTCGAGCGAGTCTGACAATGATGCGATAAATATGAAAATCGCGTTTGAACCTTAGGAATAGTTTAGGATACAAGTGACATGTCACTAGGAACTATGTGATCTAAGCTCATGAGTTGTGGTCTGAGTTCATGATATGTGTGACACATGTTATGGGGTTCTGGGTATTGGTCTTGTATGTTCTACCGGTGGCTGGGTAGTCCGGCATGTGTTGCGGATACCTGATAGCTTGTATGAGTAGCCCGTGTAGTTACATCTTGACCGATAGCTTGAGTGAGTAGACTCGTGAGTAGCTCGAAAGCGAGCAACACGGGATATGTGATATAAGGTAGCGTTGGCTATATATGGGGCACATAGGTGCGAGATTCTGATGTATCCAATAGTATTCCAAGTGTTCAATGGGTAATCCAAAGAGAAGTGTAATGGGTAATCTTAATGATTACGTCAAAGATGAGAAGGTAAGTTATTATGTGCGAGCGGGCACAGGTATATACATCGAACTCATGAGAATACCATGGGATATGATGAACTTGTGGTAAGAATATATATATATGAAGAATAAATTTAAGTGATGTGATATAAAATGCAATATTATGTTCATTATGTTAGATTTATGATTAATGCTTGTTTAAATTGCATTTTATTTGCATATGAACTTACTAAGCTTTAAAGCTTACCCCCTTTCTTTCCCTTTTCTTATAGTGTCGCCAAGCTAGCTCGGGGATTAGAAGACATCGGAGTTTTCGATCACACTATCAATTGGAAAATTTGGTATAGTTAGATTCAACATTTTGAGTATGGCATGTATAGGGGCTTAGTCTTTTTGTCATATGTCATTTTGGTTTAGCCAAATGTGTTGGCTATAATGTTGATTCATTTTGTATATGGCCATGTGATATGGTTCATATTGATTATTTGGGCTATAACACTATTTAATTATGCATGCATGCAATGTGTTATGCTGGATATGGTTGCTTGTGGATGATATAAGGGATGAATGGCATATGAGCTCAATGAATGAATTATGGCTAATAGGTATGACCAAAGCTATGGTATAAATGAATAGATTAAAGTTAGGTTTGTAAGGATGAACAAATATGAAATTGGTGTGGAATGCCATATGAAAGTATAGTGGTTTGAGTATGTGATATGTTGACATTACAAAATTATGGATTAATCATGTTTACGAGTATTTGAGTGACTAAATATATCAAGTTGCATGTCATCAAAAATGTATGAGTGAGTGAGCATTTAAGGGTGACAAATGGCTTGGAAAATAGCCTCAAAGTTGTCCACACGGGTAGACAAACAGGCGTGTGTCTAGGATGTGTGTGACACATGGTCTGCCCTATGGGTGTGTGGTCTGGCTGTGTGTCCCCTGCACCCTAATTAATGCAAAATAGAATGCCCAGTAGTAAACACACGTGCAGAGACACGGCCGTATGTCTCAACCGTGTGAAGGACACAGCCTCAGGACCTGGGCGTGTGCCCAGCCGTGTGAAGTCTACACTTGATTTTTGGGATTTAATTCACCACACGGCCTAATCACATGGGTGTGTGACTTGGCCGTGTGACCTTATTTTGGTTGATGAGTCATAAACAGAGAGTTATACGGGCTGAGGACACGAGCATGTCCCAAGCCACACGGGCGTGTGTGACCACAAGGCCTACCCACAGAGGCGTGTGACTCTCCAAAATAAGAAAATTTTTGAGGTCTTCTCAAAGTTTTCTAAAGTTCTCGGTTTAGTCCCGAACCACTCTTGATGTATGTTTTGGGCCTCGTAGGCCTTTATAAGGGGCAATTTGCATGTGATTGAAAAGTTTCAAATTTAGACGAAATTTTGTAGCTCGATTTTGTATGTTTGTTTATGTTAAGTCCAGTAACGCATTGAACCCTGTCTCGGTGTTGGGTACGGGTAAGGGGTGTTACATAGTCCATGGTCTATTTCCTAAGAACCACAACCTCGGTAATAAAAAACAATTATATAAAAAATATAATATAGTAACCATTCTCATATATAACTTAAAACATACATAAGATTTAAAGAATGTTACTTTCTATGTAATCAAATCATTCAAGAAGAAGAGAATTTTATTTTGATTATCTATTTATACTTATAAGTAGAACACAACCTGGATCTGATACCAATTGTTAGATGATAAAAAGTGAACTGTTAAGGCTGATAAAAGGTTGATAGGATGGTTAGAAGGAAATTGCCCAGTGATCTATCAGCTAGAGGATAGGATCGGGAATAAGTTAGAGTCTGCTACGTTGGATTAAGAGGAAATTTTCCGCCGGGATTTATTTACATCCAATTCCTTTTTCTTTTACTAACCCTGTGAGGCGGGGCTTAGGCATAAGTATTCCAGTCAGGAGACTCACTAAGTCCATTCAAACTTACAAATGTTTTTACTTGTGATTGTAGGACTCATTCGATAAGGAACTTGATGAGGGACCAAGCCAGACAATAGTAGATTGTATAGGATCAAGGAGTTTGTTAGGAAGGTGTTATGCACATAAAACAGGGGTACCTTAGGAACTTTGCCATGGAGGAGAACATGTTGTATTGATGTAGTTCCCTTAGAGTCTGAAGTTGAAATAATAATTTCTTTATTTAATTTTTTTTCTTTTTGAAGACGGGTTTAAATAGGTATGTAGATAAGTAATATAGTATGTTTTAACTTAGAGAGATCTTTGTATGAATAATAATCTCGGTTTAATTTTGATGCCCACACTTGGATCCGATGAACAGGTCAAGTGAGGGTGTTACAAATTTGGTGGATGAAAGTTGTCACCCACCACCGTTTGGTGGTTTAAAAAAGGTTCAATTTCTCAATTGTTCTTTCAAATAATTAAAAATTCATAATGATAAACTTTTACCACTTTTTAAATTTAAACTTGGTATATTAATTTGTCACTAATTCAGTAAAATTACTTATTCAAAATTTAATTTACCTATATAATAACTCCATAAATATTTTTATTAAATATTTACGGGCTCGATTTATGAAAATGAAGTCTCGATACTTCATATTTTGACACCATTGACTTTAGGGCCACTACACTTATATCTTAGTTAGCTATCCATTTAACAAAGTTAAATGATCAAACTCTAATTAAACTTCATACTAACATCAAAAATATTAAATAATAATATTTACAGACTCAATCATCGAAAATGGGGTTCTAAAACCATCGTTCTTGATGCCACTAAAAAATGGGTTGTTACAGGTTTGCCCATTTCCGATTAGACTAGGGACATATTTAGGTTCGTCTACTAATGTAAGTTGTCTTTTTGTATTACGAACCAACCACGTAATACCGCTTAGTATTGTTAAACATTAGACCACCAATGAGCTAATATTTGATTCTATTTTACTTTACATACAAAAACCATGTGAGGACAATATACAAAGGGTATTAATGTAATTCATGAATAATTTTATAAACCAATCTGTTTAAAAAATTACAAGTGTATATAGACAAAAATATTACACTCAGGGCACTGGATCCAACATTAAATACATACGATGGTAAAGATAGTAAACTTGACGTTTACTAGTCCAAATGTATTAATTAATTTGGCATGACCGATTAGACCACCCCAATCAATAATGATGCGAAAAAATCAAAATTTACATGAAAGTTTATTGAAGAACCTGAAGATTCTTCATTTTTCAAGTGTTGCTTGTTTTCAAAGAAAATTCATTAAACCTCACTAGCAAAAGTTGAGATTGAATCTCTTATATTTCTGAAAGAAATATGGGCTCATTTATCCAGAAAGTGGGTATTTTGATATAATGTTGGTGAGTTTATTTTTCAGGCTTTCAATGATCATTGTATGTTAGATTTTCCGTACGAGTAAATATCGCAAAGCCTGATGTTTATGTCTAGAAAATGGTTTAGTAGAATTAATGATTCAATGCCTCCAATTAGTAGCTAAACCATAACTTCTGAGAACAAAACATTTTGTATATATGTATAAAAATATGATATTTTCCAACTCTTGTACGAATCATGTCAATAAGTTATGATAAATACTCCTCATTAGAATTAACTTTTTGCTAGGAGCCAAATACTACCCGTTTTAGAATCTTTGAATGTGCAATGTATGTTCAAGTTACTCCACCACGATACTATAATAATAGGTATTCAAATAATGTTGCGAATATATAGTAGTTATGAGTCTCCTTGTATTATTAAATGTGTTCAATAAAATTCTTGTAAAATAAAAGAATAAATCTAGATGGTCATATAGTGGAGGTGGTACTCCTGAAGAGACCTAAGGCATAACTAATTGTTCTAGAAGAGATTCAGGTTCCTGAACTTGAAGATGGAAATAATGAAAATAAATAGAGCTCGATAAATTATATCAATATGAGAAAATATAGAACCAAAATGAAAAGTTGTTGACAAAGGTTTTGCATACAATATTATTGTTGAGATAATGAAAGAAAATGAGGATCTTGAATAATTTTTTTTGAGAATATAGACATGAAATAGGTTGACCAAAATGAAAAGATACAATTCAAGTATAATTAAATTCGTAAAATTTTTTGACCAGTAGTCCAAATATCCAAAGGTCTAAAGCTAGTGAGGCACGAATGTGTAGTTTTGTGAAAATGAAATAAGAAAATGAAGTTTTTCGCTAAGTCCTGGCATTGATTATGATTATGATGAGTGCAATAACCTTTAGATATTTTATTAGTCTAACAATTCATGAAAATTTGATATGTATCTAATGGTTGTTGTTACAACATTTTATATGAATCGCTATATAGTTAAAGTTTATACTAAAACCCTTGAAGGATTTAAAATCATAGAAGCATATAGAAATTCCCCGAAAATTGTTCAATATGTTTCTGTAAACATTTATATGAATTGAAATGATTTGAACATATGTAGTATATTTGATTCAATTAATAGTAGTTGAAGGAAGATTATAAAATGATCAAAAATACCTATTTTTATTTTTATAGAAGGATCATGATCAACATTTATTATGATTATTGTTAAAACTCTTGACGAGATCAAAATATATTTCCCCAAAATGTTTCCTCACTCATTACTTAAAAAAATAGTGATACAAATGCTTAGCAAATACGTTCAAATGATCATTTGACAAGCTAACATTCAAGATTCAATACCTAGAATTTGAAATATCATGTGATGTTGTCATAAGGGGGCGTAAATATGTGTTGTACTATACCACACTGGGCTTTCCCTTAACCAAGATTTTATCCCCTTGGGTTTTCCTATTAAGGTTTTTAATGAGATATTATGTTATGCATATTATTGATAAGTATACTCTTTTTCTTTCAATAAGATTTCCAAGAGAGTTTTTATCTTAATAAGGTTTTAACGAGATACATTATATACTAATGAACATCTAAAGAGGAGTGTTATGAATATTTTATTATTAAGTAAATGTCCATCAAGATAAGTTTGATCTACTTTAGGACTCTAATAGTTATTAGTAGTAGAGTTTTATTTTATTTATACTTCTTATGTCTAAAAAGATAAACTTTAAAGATGTATTGTAGACATCCCTATTGATAAAAAAATAGTTCTCTTTTGTTCTTCTATTTTCTTATTCTTTACTCCCTCTTTATTATTTATTTCATAACAAAAATTTAATATGGTCAATAGTCTCAAAATAAAAAGTAAAAATAAGATTGTTACAAATTAAAAAAAAAAACTAAAGAGATACTAATTTAAAATATAAACTCTAAAGATAGAGTTAAAAATAAAGATTAATAACTTTTTTAAATTTCAAAATATAAATATTTAACAATTTAAAGCAACAAAGAATTAACAATATTTTTCTAAAAAATAAAATAAAAAATTAATGGTAAAATACTTTTACGGATAAAAATGATATTTTAAAAATGCTTCTCATTTTCTTAGGAATTTTTTAAAGAACCCTTTTTAAAAATATTTACTAGATTAGGCCAATTTTTTATAAAATTACGGGATTGGGCCAAAATAACGATTACGCTTCCAGCTAGAAGCGTTTTCAATTGATTTGAAGGAAAATGCTTCCAGATGAAAGTGATTTCAGCCATGTCAGCTGAAAATGCTTCCACCGAGAAGTATTTTTCTTTTGATCCGTTTTTTTAGGGTTAGAGTTTTGTTTCATTTAAAGTAAGGTTAGGGTTTTGTGGATTTTAAGGTTTGGGGTTGTGTAAGGTTTTGAGTTTTTTTATATTTTTTAAGTTCTTTTATATATTATTTAATTTTTTTATAATTTTTTGACATGTAAAGTTGATAATTATTTAATTCGATATTTAGAAGCATCGTATTTACACCAATCATATATTTGAATTATTTGAATTGTAAAAGTTAATTCGATTCATAATTGAAACTCGAACTACTCAATTTGATTAAGTCTTACTTTGTAGTTTTTTTTTGAATTTTTTTGAATGCAACTGATTTTTAATCTCTCTTTTTTCACGAAAGGTTGAGGTTGGCCAAATTTTTCAATGCATTATTTTTTAATTGCAATCTATTTGTTGATTTTTTTTCATTCATACTCAAATTTTGTTGTAATTTGTAAACACGCGTTTTTATTATACCATACAAATCAATAAAATATACAACTTTGTTCCATTGTTCCCGTGCAGACTTGTTTTAATAATATGAATTGACAATGACAACCAATTTTTATGCAAAAATGATATTTATTTAAAAACATAAGGATGTACAACATCGATACAATAAAAACATTTCATATTTATTTAAAAATTTACATAAGAAGTACAAAACAAATAAATAAATCAAATCCTCGGTCAGAATGTACACCACATTAGGGTGGTCGACGACTGCAAGCCGAATTCCTTCTTGATTCAACCTCCGATACAAGTTGTGGTCTAGGCCTCTCATCTTATTCACCTTTGTCCATAGTAGATTGGAATCAGTTGCTCCTCGCTTCCCATCGTGTATCCTCCATTCTAGGAATAGGTTGTTGCGAATGTGGTCTACCTTGGTAGAATAATGATCTCGGTGGTGTTTGTGACACCATCAACATAGGGATATAACTATATTCTATCCCACACACTGATGGCATAACGATCAGTATTCCTATCGATGCCCTAAACATAGATGGCCTATACATCGTCGTTTGAAATGTCGATGGCATTGATGTGTAATATGTCAGGGGAAAAGGTCCAAAAACAAAACCTGGCATCGAAGTAGAAGCAGAAAAATGTGGTGCAATATGTGGTGATTGTGTAAAAATGAAAGGGGTTAGTTTAAGCACCAGAATAAGTCGAGTCCTACTAGCCGAGGGGTGGTGCGGTCCTTAGTGTCAATTCTTGTGTAGGTGTAGACAATAGACCCGTCTCGATAGCTCTGCCAGACCTTGGATGCCTAGGTGTCTGTCGTGGCCTCCTAGTATGCGATTGTCTACCCCTTGCCTCTTCCGCTAGCATATATGGCTTGCCATGGACACTAAACCATGGCATGTACTCCAGATCACAAGTTAACTCCAAAGCAACAATGCCTTGTGAGTGGGTAAAAACTCGTACCTATTATTCCAAATGTTGATATATTATGCATAGAATGTAGGCCAATGCTAATTCGTTCTCCCTCGCAAGTCGATATGATATAGATCTTCGATGTCTTAGGGAATCGATGGAATCGATTGCTTAAACTTGAATTGTCGCAACACTCTATCTAACCAGTGCATCTCTAGAGTAGCGTACACGACCAATGACACCTTCACGTGCCAAATGTTGGGATTCACCAAGAATTCAGATAAGATGCATTCTTGAATTGCCGGATCGGAGTATAGCATCCATTCAAACTATATTAAAATAATAAAATTTTTATTTATATGTATACTACTAATTTTTAAAGCAAATATGCTAATATTATACAATTCAAAATTAAAAAATACATACCTTCTCTTTCGATCGTTGGCCTGACAGAAGTTGTATATCTCGAAGCTCATTCGATAGTTCTACGTAACTCAGCCCATGGTTCCAACTATTGAAATAATATATTAACATATTAAATTTAAATTTAAATAATTTTAGTATGGTAAATAAATTATTTAATGAATTTTACCTGGTTAGGAGTAGAAATCTATAAGGGTAGTCCGCTTAAGGACGTAAAAATGGCAGTTAGTACAACACCGTGGTCGCAATAGAATCATGCAACTATCGATTTTAATTTTTTATGGTTCTATCGTTCTACACATCTCCTGGTACAACGTCACCAAAACAACTGACCTCCAACTGAGTTCACTCGCTTCTCTAAACTCAAAGAGCTTTAGCAGCTACCTTAAATGGATAAGATTTCGTGACTTATCGGGAACTAGGAGACCCTCAATAATCATAAGGATGTACATTCGAGCGTGTTGTTCTCTTTGGATTTCACTTGAATCCTCATTGAGCCTATTGAAATTTCTTCTTAACCAATTCATATCTATCTGAGCTCCATAAATTGTTTTCGGAACCCTCCCCAAAAGTTTCTTGCATACGACTCTTCAATTGACTGCGTAAATTGACCCTATCACTATAGGCCCATCCACCGGTAACCCAAGCTGTAACTGCACGTCTTTGTAACACATAGGTTTGTGCAAGTTTACACAGTCGTTATCAAGTAATAAGTAAGTATCGAGTTATTGTCTCCACAGGGATTGTATTTGTGTTAAACCACTTAATTGTAAAATTATATTAACAACTTGGTAAATGAAAACACAATATGATTGAGAAGTGATGATTAAAATTAAATATATTAAACTAAATGCAATGATCCCCAATGCAAATTATCCTAAATATGGAAACTATATGAATGAAATAGATTTTAGCAAAATTAAACACAATTTGCAACAATTATAACATAAATAAACTATGACAATTACTTTAATTAAACTCAATTTATTATCAACATGTTTAATAACATTCAGAAAAACATTCCATGGAAACTCGATCTTTCATGAGTTTGGAAACCACATTAGGCCCTTTCGGAATCCTTTACTTAGTAAATATGCATTTTACTGATCCTTATTTACTAAGGGTTTCTTAGCATTAAATGCGAGGTGAGGTAACATGATGGCGTGTTAGGTTTGAAAGCAGTTTAATCACACAAATCTAATAACTATGCGGATAACAGAGCTTGGTTAGAGTTGTTATGCAACCTGCAATTTAATCGGGTTAGGATCTAAATTGAGCATGCACATTTCTATTATGTGTCCAATAGCCGTCGTCTGGTTAGGATCGCTCAACTAATTCAGGTGCATTTCAATCACGTATGAATGAAATACAGACTTGATTTTAATTGAAAACATGATCGATTGAGGCATAAACATTATAAGCATGAATTAAATAAATATTATTTAATCAAAGCAATCATCCTAGCTTAAATAAAATTAAGCTCACATTGTTGTAACAAGAACAAAGAACATATAGCAAACATTTTTAGATTAAATCAAAGAAAAGAAAGATTAAACCCAAATCAAAGTGGCTGTCACTCAAGACTCTGATCGACGAGGCTCTTTTGCTTTGCCCTCTTGTTGATGGCTCTCCAAGGTGGCCGACTAAGGGCTCTTTAAAAGGCTTAATTGCTAAAATCTCTATGAAGAGATGATGCTAGGCGTGGGGAAAGGAAAATGCTAAAGAGAATTGAAAGAAAAGAGAGAATGATGAAGGATGAGGGATGATTAGGAATGGTGAAATGAAGTCTTATTATAGGTGAAGAGAGGAGAGTAGTTTGCTAAAAATAGAGAGGTTTAGTCTCTTCAAGCTTCTTCAATGAGTGGTCGGCCATGATTAATGGATTTTGAGTTGAATTTTGCTTGATTTTTAAGTAATTTAAATGCCATAACAACTCAGGACTAAGACTCGGTCAAATGTAAATCTTCGGGCGAATCTCTAATTTCTTCAACATTGCAAGGACCTTGTATAATTAAACCAAAAGTGGTTTATGTGGACAGCCATGTGTAGCCGAAATTGGGTTGACTTGGTCTTCAATTTGGACAGTTTTGTAATCCAACAAAGCTATTAGACTTGTCCAAAATAAATCAATAAATTAAAGGACCAAAGAATAAAATAATTAATTAACTAAAACCCAAATTATTAATGAAATATTTTAAAATGAATTATTAAATATATTTTATTATTTAATTTAATCATGCATGGCCCATTTTATGTCTTAAAAATATAATATGTTCAAATAAATATAAAATAAGTCATTTTATGCATGAAAACTATATAATAAAGCATAAAATCACATTTTAATAATTTTTATGTCCTAATTTCATATTTTAACATATTTCATTAATTTATTAAACAATTACTTAGTTTTAACAACGAATTTAAGTAAAAAATTGATAAATTACATAGGAAAAATCCTATATATTTTTCAGTTTACAGTCTTCCGAAGTGATAATACACTCACCGCATAGAAGATGGAATGTATGCATCTCGGGTCTCCACCTTTCCTGTCACATCCCAAAAATCAGGTTCGTAAACCAAGGGTTGAGTCAAGTATTAGAAATTAGGGTCATAAGTGGGTTATTAAAGAATTGAAGTTACAAATTTAGGTTTTTATTTTATTAACTAGCTAAAAAAATTCAATTTTGAGGTCTAATTTGAAAAAAAAAATGGATATTAATTGATTTAGTATCTATTTGGAAAAGGGAAGATTTAGGAGTGACCTAAAGGCAAATTATCTAATTTTTGAAAATTAGTCTCCTACATAGAGCCATTCACATCTTCCCCTTCTTCTAAAAAACCCCAAATCATTCGAAAGTTTTTCAAAACCTAAAATTAGAGAGTTCTTTCAAAATCAGTTCATTCTTTCAGATTTATTAACTTTCCAATCACCAAAACAACCTCCAATTTTAAAGGAAAATCACATTTTCTTCCCTAATTTCGTCATTATTCTTCTTTAGTTCAATTTTTGAATTAGAGTTGTAGATCATCATTTTCAATAAATTAAAGTAATATTCAGACCTTTTAGGATTAAACAAAGAGTGTTGTAAATTCAATTTGAGTTTTAAATGATTGTCTGAAGATACATTTAGATTTGATGTTTTTAAAGTAAACTTGGATTCAAATAATGGAAAATCTCAAAATCTTGAGTAAAATTGTGTTTTCAAAGTCATTTTTTATTCATTCTAGCCTAATTAAAAGGTATTTCAGTTCAATTTGATAGTTCATAACCAAATTTTTAAGAATCAAATATTTTCCTCTTTTACATGTTCTTAAAGGCTTGAATTTTCCAGAAATTTTAGAACCACAAATTTAGGTGAAATTAATGGTTTAGATATGAAATTAAATGATATTTAGAATGTTTGAAATCGAAATTAAGGATTAAAAATGAGATTAGAAGGTCAAAATTTCAATTTCGGCAAAATTAGCTAGTTTTCGGTAATGAAAAATGAGAGGCTTGAATTATGTTTTCCTTGTTGTTTGGTTGTGTTCAAAGCTATTTTTGATGAGTTTGGAATGTGTTTGTTATGTGTGTAAAGTGTTGGATCAATCAGGAGGCACTACGAGCAAATCTAAAGGTAAGGAAAAGCTTGTTTGAGCTTTCGGCTACTAAACGGAAGCGTGAACGGTGAGTGTCCGGAGTCACTGTTGGTATACGTGATTTGTAGCATTAACCAGAAGCTTAGGAATAACTTAAAACCCTATCCAAAGGTCCAAGTGTAAGCCTTCTTTATACTTTTTGCCTTGTTGTGATATAATGCCTAATGCATGTTGAGTTGTGGAATGTGAGGCTATTATGAAAGGTAATGTGGGTGAATACTTGTATGTGACATATGATAAACTGATTTTAATGCACAATATGTGGTCTGATATATGATGGCCCAATGAGCATTGTTGTGGCACTTAAAGTGCAATTAAATGTGAATCCGATAAGCATGTATTGTGTATGAGCTTATGATGTTAATTAATGAATATGAAGAGATTTTATGTGCAGTAAAATAGTAACCAAATATGTCTAATGGTGGATATCTTGGTCTTGTGATCTCTTGAAACCGTTGGATATAGTTGGCATGCCATAGGATTGTGAGTACTCACCTTTGTGTTTTGTCATTTGGGCGTTGAGGCCTTGGGATAGGTTGGAGAGATAAAGGAATGTTGAGCTAAGCTCCATTCATTAGGACATGTTGGTGTGTTGGAAAGTGTTTAGCTTTGTATTACACTTATGAGACATGTTAGACTCTTTGAATAATTGGTGTGATGGAGATCCGTTTATCCAATGTATGGTAATGAGTCCACTTTTTTACGTTTCATAATCTTAAGCTGCCAAATTATCATTATTTGAATTATATATATGAGATATGTTGTGTGTAAATGCATGTGAGTATATAAGCTAGACTTGTGAGATAATGATGTAACACCCTACACCCAACCCAATCATTAGGTCCGAGCTAGAGGATGTCACATTCATAGCTGGAACGACTATGATTAATTTTATTCAACTCTAAACCATTGTAAGATTTAATTTAATCAAACGAACATTAATCACAATAACCAATCATTTACGAGATTTATACGAGCTTACAAAAGCTCCAAGGACAAATCTGAGGTTGAATAGGGATCAAACATCTATCATATGATATCAAATTCAACAGGAGCATTCACTTAAGAACAAACCAAATGAGACTCAACTAGGTACATGCCAACTTAAAACAAAAACAAAATATAAAAACATTGATGAGTTCGAGATTGTTGATTAGATATTGAAGACGTAGTTCAAATATCTTAAATTATACTTAACTTGCGCACAAAAAACAAATCGTATGTTGAGCAATGGAACTCAGTAGTATTTCTATGATTCAAATAACAAAATTTCATGTTATGAAAATTGTAACATCCAACTAGTATCTCATTCAAATCAAGTGGAAAACCAATTCATATAGCATTGCAATAGAAGTGATCGATTCCAGTTATATGGCAGCACCCATCTTAAAGCCTTTTTAAAATTCAATACCAATCATGAATCAAACATTTATATCCTTAACATTATAATAATCAATTACATGTTCATTCCACAACAACAAACCATTAAAGTCTCTTTCTGAAGTTGGTCGACTCATTCATATTCATTTTAGCCTCCCCTAGGGCTCATTTCCAATTTATTCACGTAGAAGTTCACGTATTTCCTTTATCATGATCCACATATATATGTACAATTGATGTCATAACATTATACTATTTCATTTCGATATATTATATCAAGTCATAAACTCATACTAATTTCACATAACTCATTTCATTACATTATTTTATTGTCAATATATTTCATTTTATTTTCAAGTTTCCAATTCCAATTATAATATCACACCCGATGGAACCATTTATTTTTCACATATCATATTCTGTAATTATTTTCAATTACATATCATACCTTGAATTTGGTTGTATTTGCATACTCGTATCTTGTACATTGTTCTTATCGTATTACAATGATTTCATTACAATTCAATCCAATATATATTCACATTCAATTTCAGAATCACAATTCAATTCATCATCAGCACACAATATCTCATGATAAACATGTCTTATGAATCATCTTAAATATGAACAAAAAGCTAGTTAGGAATATATCATATTAACATGCTATTTCCCAAACTGAATAGTTGAATTCGTACAATTTCGTACCAACCTTCTGAACTTATAATCCAGTTTACAAGTTTCTTTCACATTAACAATTCTTTTCATTATTATTATAATTTTTAACATATTAAATCCCTATTAACTTGACACGGAAACGAACAGATGCACAAATTCAATCAATACCCCAATTTGGCACCCAGTGCCTCATCGAACAATTTTTGAAAAATTAGTTTGCGCCTAGTACGCATTGACATATAGTCAAAATAACTCCGCCCGAACAGTTAATAGGGTAATCATTTATCTAATTCAATTATAAGTTAAATTATCATTCTAAAGATCTCAATATCATCAATTCATCACTCATGATATCATTTCATACATAACATAACATAACATACCGTATCAATTCCAAACCATTTTCACCATTTCATTTACGTAACACCCCTAACCCGTATCCATTGCCGGAACAAGGTTATGGAGCATTACTGGACTTACAAATCAGACAAACAAAAAATTCAAACATTTCATATCATTTAGCATTCATGTCAAAAACCAATCAAATTTATACATATTGCCCCTAATACGAGCCCTTGAGGCCCCAAATACACCTTAGAAACAAATCGGGAATAAATTGGAAATTTAGAGAATTTTTTTCAGAAACTTATAAAATTTTCAAAACTGCTGTGTGACTTACACGGCCGTGTGGCCAGGCTGTGTGACTTACACGGCCAAGAGACATGCCCGTGTCTTAGGTCGTCTGGGCATTCAAGATAGGGACACATAGCCGCGTCCCAGCCTATGTCTGTGCCCGTGTGGGTATACTGACTTGTGACACATGGCCAAGCCACACGCCCGTTTGCTAGGCCATGTTAGTATACTGACTTGGGTCACACTGCCAAGCCACAGGCTCGTGTGCTAAGCCGTGTAAGCATGCTGACTTGTGTTCTTTAAAAGATATAGGAGACACATGGCTGTGTGCTAAGCCATGTCACCTGGCCGTGTGTCACACACGGCTGAGACACACGCCCGTGTCTCTGCCCGTGTGGAAAAAAATAGGTCATTTTCCAAGCCATATTTAACACCCCTTATCCGTATTCAACGCCGAAACAGGGTATGAGGCATTACCGAACTTACATCACAAATAATCATGCAATTCCGAGTCATAAATTTTGCGTCCAAATTAAAACCATTCACATTTAATCATAACATCCCTTATACGAGTCCACAAGGCCCAAAACATGCTTTGGAAGTGGTTCGGAACTAAACAGACAACTCAGGGAATTTTTACAAAACTTAAAAAAATTTTGCTAGAAACAGGGGTCACACGCTGGTGTGGTTTTGGGACACGCCCGTGTGGTCACACTCTCGTGTCTCTAACCTGTGTAACTCTCTATTTTGCAATGCATGAACAAATTGATGTCACACGGCCAAGTCACATGCCCGTGTGCCAAGCCATGTGGTATGTAACGCCCCGTACCCGAGACCGTCGCCGGAGTCGAACACGAGGTGTTAACAGACTTAATTCATTAATTTAAACAGCTCAAACAATTTATTTTTAAAATTTTCAGTCAAGCTAGTAATCTACGTCACAGTCGCTTAAAAATTCATATCTCAAGTTTCGAAACTCAAATTTCAATTCTGTAAATTTTCCCTGAAACTAGACTCATATATCTATTTACTAATTTTTTTATAGAATTTTTGATCGAGCAAATTAGTACAGTTTATTAGTTAAAGTCTCCCCTGTTTCAGGGTTTGATTGCTCTGACCTCTATGTATTACGAATTAGATATCTCCCTATACAGAGTTTCAATGACTATTCCGTTTATTTCTAATAAAACTAGACTCAATAAGGAATCTGTACATATAAATCATGACTCCTAATTATCTTTGAAAAATTTATGGTGAATTTCCAAAGTCAGAACAGGGGATCCAGAAATTGCTCTGGCCCTGTTTCACAAAAATTTAAACATCTCATAAAATATAACTCATATACCTGTTTTGTTCCATCCATATGAAAATAGACTCATCAAGCTTCAATTCCATAACTTATTCATTATTTAATTCCATTTCTACTATTTTTAGTGATTTTTCAAATTCACGTCACTACTGCTGTCTGAATCTATTTTATGGTAAATTTTACCCATTTCATGGTTCCCATGGATTAGCTAGCAATTTAGCATACATAACACCAAATATGATCATGATTAGTCATTCCAATGGCTAATCATTACCAAGAATTTCCATACCACTCAATAATCATATCATAAGACTATATATACAAAATGATTATAATGCTATACATGCCATACTCAAAATATACAAGCCATTATGCCAATATGGTATACGGATAGTGTGAGCGTGCCTCCGACCGTTTCCGATTTCTGAGCTGGCTTATCAACACTACAAGGAATGAAAAGGAGGGAGTAAGCACAAATGCTTAGTAAGTTCACATGCAAATAGCAAGTAACACAACTATATAAGCAAACATAAACATCATTTGCATGATCATCACCGAGACATTCATATCACATTTTCATTTATCATCTTACCATATTATTGTTATATTGAGTTTTCAACCCGAGGGTTAAGTACATACCTGTTCAAAGTATCCATTTCACAACACTTACCAATACGTCCCTTTCATCTCGAGTATTCCTCCATTTGAGTAGAATTTTACCCGTTGAACACATCGGAATATAATTTAGATACATGGAAAGTTTGCACATAAGTGCCACATATGTAGTCAAGCTACCATGTAACCCGCCCATAAGTGAACTCAGACTCAACTCAACGAGCTCGGGCGTTCGCATCCATAAGTGAACTCGGACTCAACTCAACGAGCTCGGATGCCTAGTTACATCTCTCGAACTGGGACTCAACTCAACGAGCTCGGACATTCGCATCCATAAGTGAACTGGGACTCAACTCAACGAGTTCGGATGCCCAAATATCCCAGTGACATGTCACTTGTATCCTAATCCATTCCTAAGGTTCAACGGGACCTTTTTCCCAATCATGTGTCTCAACCATCTTCTACAGAATGCCGATACCGATACTCGATAGTATTTCACATTTTCCAAGTATATCACATAATTTGACATATTATCAAACAATTATCATGAGTATAATATTTCATAATAATTATCATATCATTTAAATAACATAAAAACATTTAAAATAATAACTAGGTTACCAACATTTACATATGAACTTACCTCGTATGTGAAAATGGCTACTTTTACCATTTCATCCATAACTTGGTATTTTCCCCATTTTAGCCCAAATTTTAGTTTTCCTTACTCTATCATTTAAAATATATCTAATTAGGGCTCACATTATTCAAATTAACCCAAAATCATATTTTGGCAAAATTACAGTTTTGCCCCTAAACTTTCACATATTTACACTTTTGCCCCAAAGCTCGTAAATTAAAATTCAGCATATTTTCTTATGTTTTATGACATGCTGAACATTTTTCCCTTCTATGACAACATCAAATTCGTACTCTAACACATAGTTATGAATAATAACAATTTTTACCGATTAAGCCGTTTTACTCATTTTTGCTTAAAATCGCTTAGCAAAAGTTGTTTAACATAATTTCAGCCTTCATATTCTACCATAAAACATCAAAATAAACACATTTCACCTATGGGTATTTTTCCAAATATGAACCCTAGCTTAAATTATTGCTAGAATAAGCTTAATCAAGTTACCGGGATTCCAAAAGCGTGAAGAACTTGAAAAACGGGGCTAGAACGGACTTACAATCGAGCTTGGAAGCTTGAAAACCCTAGCCATGGTTTCTCCTTGCTATATTCGACCATGGGGTTGAAGATGAGCAAAATTGGCTTTTAATTTTGTATTTTAATTCATTTTACCCCTAAATGACCAAAATGCCCTTACTACTAAACTTTCCAAAAATTCCATCCATGTCCAATTTTTGTCCATAGACTTAGAAATTAGTAAAATTCTATTTTAGACCTCCTAATTAATATTTCAAAACAATTTCATACTAGAAACTTCTAGAATGCAAGTTTTGCAAATTATTCGATTTAGTCCCTAATTTCAATTTAAGCACTTTATGCATAAAATTTCTTCACGAAATTTTCACACAATCATGCAATCATATCATAGACCTCAAAATAATCATAAAATAATTATTTCTATCTTGGATTTTGTGGTCACGAAACCACTATTTCGACTAGGCCCAAAATCAAGATATTACAACTCTCCCCCCCTTTTAGGGATTTTTGTCCCCGAAAATCTTACCGAAAAAGTGTTCACTTTTAATCTCATATTCGGTGCTGAAGAACTTTCACTTAGGCTGTACCTCCAATACATCTCTTTAATTTCTCATATGGTCTAAAAGCTTACAGTCTCAACTCTCAACTGTTCTTAAATTTTCAACCCTTCTCGGTTTCCCATGATATCATGACATAAAACCAGGATCTTAACTTGATTAATGGAGACCGGAATTCCAAGAAATCCAATAATCAAAGAGACCTCACTGTCTTGAAACACATCACAATTCATACAACAGTACATTACTGAAAGTCAGGAAGTCTTTGCTCAATGTAGACTAGTCTAGTTCAGACGCTTCGGTTACCAATATTCTCATCTATCCGAACTCTGTCAACATGTAATAAACTTTTCAGCTTTCATAATATGAAAACCTTATCATTCGTAGTGACTTTAACTAATATCCAACTCTTTCTAATAAATATACACTTCTCGTTCAGACTATTTACTCTTTTATCAGTACAAAAATGAAATTCTATTATCAGACTTGAGAAAAATAATCCTGACATAATTGTCGCATGAAATCTTTCAAATAAATAATTCACCATACCGACTGAAACTCGCGCTTTTATCACCTATGTCTTTACTGATGTCAAATCCTTACACAAAAATTAGAAAAAAAAATCCCAATACTAAAATCACCACATTACCAAGATCAAATTAGAAGTATAGTCATATTTGACATGATTATCACGAGCTGAAGAACGCACTTCAAACATGAGTCGTAATTGACAAATTATGGAACAAAGATAACAAGAAAAACGAATAAAGAAATCCAAGATAGAGAAACCCGGAATAAAGAAATCCAGAATAAAAAGATCCAGGATAAAGAAACCCAAGATACGATGCTATGCCGGAGAATCGAAAACCAAACTCATAGAGAAAATATAGAATACTCCGATAATTCTTCAAAGAAAGAAAGTCCAAAAGAAAACATCACTAAATCCCACTGAAATCAAATATAACAAGATCAATATATCTTCTCATACATATATATCAAATGAAGCATCAAGTAGAAGAAACAGAATTATAATATCATATGTATTCTCTCAGCAATTCTTATCAGACGAAATGAAATAGAATACCCGATGAAATAGAGCAATATAAATTATAAACCAGTCAGGACTACCAATGCTTTCATCCAACACTGTAATTAGAAGACATTCCCATATAACAAGAATTTCTTCAGAAGATCAATAGCCATAGAAATATTTCTGAGAATGGGTAAACACATATAACATCTCAAAAGAGACTGCTAAATCTGTCCAGTCATAAGCTGTCACACTCGAGATAGTTCACATTTCAAATATCATTTCCCCAACTAGTTCTGTAGTCACAAATTTCATATTAAACCATTCACTAAAGAAGGCCAGTTCTGAATAAATTTCGATTTACACTTTCTCGACCTTGCACTGAGTAATTCGATTTACCAAAGAGAATTCCTTCTCTAATTGGGACGATGCATAACTCCAATAATCTTTACGTCAATCCGATACTTTATCTGGCTCTAACTTTACTTATCGGCTCATTTTCAATCTCTCGATCATACTTTATAATTATTCTATCATGAACTCTTTGGGTTCTCAACCGGAAACTTATTCAATACAAATCTCATGAAATTCCATTATAAGTACCACTTCGGTAAGGGGAGGGGTTGTAGGACCTCGACTCGACTTTCTTATACATACACATATGACACGACTTCCATCATCATAGCAACATCATCAAAATCATGTCATTCATTCAGCAATGCAACATTCATGTTGGCTTACACAAATTTTCCTCTTTGTCCCATTTAGACAATATACTTATGCATACATTCTATGTTTTCTAGATAGTTTTACTTATCCATTCATTTAATTAAATTAATTCATGCTCATGACATCATATAGGGCCAAATAAACATAGATATTTGCATCACAATCACAACTTTCATTTCGTGCATCATGTACATGTCATTACAATCATATAATTCAGTCCAACAATTTAACATAGATAAGTTCATTTCATTATAATCCTTTATCTCATAAAAATTATATATCATTAGCATTCATCAACATTCGACGTCCAAGTCAAGACAAGGACATTTTCATTCATATCATAATATTATGACTTTTATTCATACCTCTACTACTTTCTATTTATTCCGTTCATCTTATCAAGTAAGCCATATACACTACATCATATGAGCATTAAGCAAATATGGATATTTATCACATATGTATCATAAACTTTTATTCATACTTTTACGAACCGAGACTTATCATAATCATAATTTTCCTCAAATACCTTTACATAACATTGAACATGGTGGCAAGTAGCTCGGTTGGAGAGTACCTGTCTAAATAAGGCGGTACTCATATGCGTCGAAGACATCACACTATCACGATCAGTGGCATGTATAGCTAAATTTTTACGCAGCTAAGTTAGTCCGAGAATCGACTAAACCTACTCTGATACCACCAAATGTAACGCCCCGTACCCGAAACCGTCGCCAGAGTCGAACACGAGGTGTTAACAGACTTAATTCATTACTTTAAACAGCTCAAGCTAGAAATCTGCGTCACAGTCGCTTAAAATTCATATCTCGAGTTCCGAAACTCAAAATCTAATTCCGTAAAATTTTCCTGAAACTAGACTCATATATATTTACTAATTTTTTTATAGAATTTTTGGTCAAGCAAATTAGTACAGTTTATTAGTTAAAGTCTCCCCTATTCAGGGTTTGACTACTCTGACCTCTGTGTATTACGAATCAGATATCTCTCTGTACAGAGTTTCAATGACTATTAAATTTATTTCTAATAAAACTAGACTCAACAAGGAATCTGTACATATAAATCATGACTTATAATTATCTTTGAAAAATTTATGGTGAATTTCCAAAGTCGAAGCAGGGGATCCAGAAATTGCTCCGGCCTGTTTCACAAAAATTTAAACATCTCATAAAATATAACTCATATACCTGTTTTGTTCCATCCATATGAAAATAGACTCATCAAGCTTCAATTCCATAACTTATTCATTATTTAATTCCATTTCTACTATTTTTAGTGATTTTTCAAATTCACGTCACTATCTTTATCTCGAATCTATTTTATGGTAAATTTTACTCATTTCATGGTTCCCATGGATTAGCTAGCAATTTAGCATACATAACACCAAATATGATCATGATTAGCCATTCCAATGGCTAATCATTACCAAGCATTTCCATACCACTCAATAATCATATCATAAGACAATATATACAAAATGATTATAATGCTATACATGCCATACTCAAAATATACAAGCCATTATGCCAATATGGTATGTGGATAGTGTGAGCGTGCCTCCGACCGTTTCCGATTTTTGAGCTGGCTTGTCAACACTACAAGGAATGAAAAGGAGGGAGTAAGCACAAGTGCTTAGTAAGTTCACATGCAAATAGCAAGTAACACAACTATATAAGCAAACATAAACATCATTTGCATGATCATCACTGAGACATTCATATCACATTTTCATTTATCATCTTACCATATTGTTGTTATATCGAGTTTTCAACCCGAGGGTTAAGTACATACCTGTTCAAAGTATCCATTTCACAACACTTACCAATACGTCCCTTTCATCTCGAGTATTCCTCCATTTGAGTAGAATTTTACCCGTTGAACACATCGGAATATAATTTAGATACATGGAAAGTTTGCACATAAGTGCCACATATGTAGTCAAGCTACCATGTAACCCGCCCATAAGTGAACTCAGACTCAACTCAACGAGCTCGGGCGTTCGCATCCATAAGTGAACTCGGACTCAACTCAACGAGCTCGGATGCCTAGTTACATCTCTCGGCGGGACTCAACTCAACGAGCTCGGACATTCGCATCCATAAGTGAAGCTGGGACTCAACTCAACGAGTTCGGATGCCCAAATATCCCAGTGACATGTCACTTGTATCCTAATCCATTCCTAAGGTTCAACGGGACCTTTTTCCCAATCATGTGTCTCAACCATCTTCTACAGAATGCCGATACCGATACTCGATAGTATTTCACATTTTCCAAGTATATCACATAATTTGACATATTATCAAACAATTATCATGAGTATAATATTTCATAATAATTATCATATCATTTAAATAACATAAAAACATTTAAAATAATAACTAGGTTACCAACATTTACATATGAACTTACCTCGTATGTGAAAATGGCTACTTTTACCATTTCATCCATAACTTGGTATTTTCCCCATTTTAGCCCAAATTTTAGTTTTCCTTACTCTATCATTTAAAATATAGTCTAATTAGGGCTCACATTATTCAAATTAACCCAAAATCATATTTTGGAAAAATTACAGTTTTGCCCCTAAACTTTCGCATATTTTCACTTTTGCCCCAAAACTCGTAAATTAAACTTCAGCATATTTTCTTATGTTTTATGACATGCTGAACATTTTTCCCTTCTATGACAACATCAAATTCTCACTCTAACACATAGTTATGAACAATAACAATTTTTACCGATTAAGCCGTTTTACTCATTTTTGCTTAAAATCGCTTAGCAAAAGTTGTTTAACATAATTTCAGCCTTCATATTCTACCATAAAACATCAAAATAAACACATTTCACCTATGGGTATTTTTCCAAATATGAACCCTAGCTTAAATTATTGCTAGAATAAGCTCAATCAAGTTCTGGGATTCCAAAAGCGTAAAGAACTTGAAAAACGGGGCTAGAACGGACTTACAATCGAGCTTGGAAGCTTGAAAAACCCTAGCCATGGTTTCTCCTTGCTATATTCGACCATGGGGTTGAAGATGAGCAAAATTGGCTTTTAATTTTGTATTTTAATTCATTTTACCCCTAAATGACCAAAATGCCCTTACTACTAAACTTTCCAAAAATTCCATCCATGTCCAATTTTTGTCCATAGACTTAGAAATTGGTTAAATTGCTATTTTAGACCTCCTAATTAATATTTCAAAACAATTTCATACTAGAAACTTCTAGAATGCAAGTTTTGAAAATTATTCGATTTAGTCCCTAATTTCAATTTAAGCACTTTATGCATAAAATTTCTTCACGAAATTTTCACACAATCATGCAATCATATCATAGACCTCAAAATAATCATAAAATAACTTGGATTTTGTGGTCACGAAACCACTATTTCGACTAGGCCCAAAATCAGGATATTACATGGTAAATTATATTTTCATAAAATAGGTGCAGACTTCACACGGTCGGGACACATGCCTGTGCCTAAAGCCGTGTCCCTCACACGGCTGAGACACATGCCCGTGTCTCTACCCCTGTGCTCAATTCTGAGCATTCTGTTTCTCAAAATTAAGGTGCAGGGGACACACAGCCAGAACGCATACCCATGGGGTAGACCGTGTGTCACACACGGCCTAGGCACAAGCCCGTGTGTCTACCCGTGTGGACAAAATAAAGCTATTTACCAAGACAATTGTCACCCTCATTTACACCTTCAAACACAAGTTCAATGGCATAATCCATGGCATGTTTAAGCAACTAAAACATCCATAAACAAGGCTAAATCATATCATTCATTACCAACACTTAACATATTTACTATAGCATAATTTACCAAATCAATTCATACCAAACTCACATTCACAAGTATCAACATGAATTCTTTCATCATGCATAATTCTACTTAGATTTCCTAGGACACCAAAGGGCCCATCTCATCCATTTCACAACAATTCATTTAACCATAATAAACATATAGAAACCCATTACAAAACACAAAAATAAGAAGGCATTAACACTTATACTTATGTAAATGGGCTTACAATAATTTTAGCCAAAATTAGCCAATTACATGGCTAAATACCAAATCACTGTAAACAAATATAAGCCAATACATTTGGCCAAATCAAATGACACATATAACATAATGACCAAGTCCTTATACATGCCATACTCTCAAAATGTTTTAAAATCATCGGTACCCAAAGGACAATTTGATAATGTGATGCGACTTCCGATGACCTCCAATATCGAGCTAGCTTGGTGACACTATAAAACATTAAAAATAAAACGGAGTAAGCTATAAAGCTTAGTAAGCTTGTATGAAGAAATAAGCAACCTCACCATACATTAATCATGCAAGTAACATAACATAAGATAACATAATTTACCATAATCTCATGATCATAATTCACTTCCATCACAACTTACCTTGAAATCGTCATTTCACGAATTTATTATCATGAGCTTCGAGTACATACCTGTACCATCTCGTAACAAATTTACACTTATTCTCATCTTTGGCATACCCGTGAACCACTCGGAATAATAATGTCAGATACTTGGGAATCTTGCACACTAAGTGCCACATATGTAGCTAATGCTACCTCAATCTCATATCGCATAATTGCTCATTCTCAAGCTAATCAACGGGCCTGTTCACACAAGTTGTCAGTCAAGACGTAGCTACTCGGTGCTGCACACACAAACTGTCAAGTAACTACAACATATGGCTGTATACTCAGCCACCGGTAGGACGTACGAGACCAGCAGTCAGATCACATAGTCACATAACACATGGTAACCCTAGTGACATGTCACTTGTATCCTAATCTATTCCTAAGGTTCAAACGGGATTTCTTGCTTATCGAATTGTTGTCGAACTCGTCCGTAGAGTTAAACTCGTCCACACAATCAATCATATAGTTCATGCAATATTAAAGCAATTAAATACAATTATATTAAAGCTTATTTAACATACGAACTTACCTCGATTACAAAAACGGCTATTAGTTCGATTTAGTCCACAACCTTGTTCTTTTCCCAATCTAAACTCAAACTTCGTTTTTCTTAATCTATAATATCAAATTTAACTAATTTCATAATCACATTATTCAATTCAGCCCAAAAACATACTATGGAAAAAATTATATTTTTGCCCCAAACCTTTTGACATTTTTACAATTTAGTCCCTAAGCTCGTAAAATAAATTTCTTTCAATTTCATCACAACTCAAGCCTAACCAAACCTTTTTCGTGCTCATGACAGCTCATATTTTTCATTTATTCACATTTTTGACTCGTTTTATAGACTTTTACAAATAAGCCCCTATTTGTCGTTTTTACCGAAAATCACTTTACAAAAGTAGTTTAACAAAAAACAAACATGCATTTTCTACCATCAAAAATCAAAATACATATATGTTCAACATGGGTAAAATTTTAAACTTCACATTTCTTTCAAATTAGTCCTTGAAATAACTAAATCGAGTTACAACGATCTCAAAAATATAAAAATCGTTAAAAATGGGACAAGAACGATCATACAATCGAGTTTGGAAGTGGCCAAAACCCTAGCTATGGACTCCTTGTGAAATTTGGCTACGGGAGGATGAAATTGGGAAGATGGACATCTTTTTATTAGTTAATTTTGTCTTTATTTACCAAACGGCTAAAATGCCCTTCACTTAAAACTTTGAAATTTTATCTAACCATGTCCATTTTTGTCCATACTAAAATATAATTATCTAATTACCATTTATGGACCTCTAATTTAAGAATTCATAGAAATTAGTCACCTTTAACTTAGAGAACTCACATTTTGCACCTATCGCAATTTAGTCCTTCTAGTTAAATTGGACACTCAATCGATAAAATTTCTTAACGAAATTTTCACACAATCATTCAATCATACTGTAGACCTTAAATAAATAATAAAATAAATATTTCTACTTTAGATTTGTGGTCCCGAAACCACTATTCCGATTTGACCCAAAAATAGGCTGTTACACCATATTTCTCACCCAAATTGAAACCAACCTAAACACAACAATTTGCATATAACCAAGTCATAAATAGGCATCCAAAACCAACCGAAATCAAGCTTAAAACATGTAATATCATCACATACAACCAATATGCCCATAGGCATCTCAAATGACAATTTCAAAACATGTCAACTATGTATCCAAACTTACCTAAATGACCAAATACATATATGCATAACTGTACCAAAACTTAACATGTAGGTCACTTATCAAGCTTAAACATTTGGCACCTAAAATACCAATTCAAAAAATAAATCCTTTACATGATAACCATATATCAAACATGATAAGGCCATTTACATATATACATAACAAAATATACCAAAACACAAGCCAATTCAAATGGCTAAAAACATAACAAAACATGTAGGCTCTCATTAGCCAAAATAACTTATACATGTCATTATAACCAACCAAAAGAGCCGATAGATAGTGTGATATAGTTTTGTCAAGCTTCCAACTCGAACGAGCTTCTGAATCATTATAAAACACAAAAAAGAACACAAAGTAAGCATTTAAGCTTAGTAAGTTCGTATAACACAGAATTTAACTTACCATTTAACCACAATTTAGGTAAGTAACCCAAAGCATATCACAATTCAATTTGGCCAAAGCCTAACACATATTCATCAACCAAGTTAGCCATGTAATTCATTTAAAAACCCAGAATCATGTATAAGTTCAATAATTATTTAAATTCCATGTACATGTAACATCTATACCATGTATCCGTATATCATATATAAACTATTTCCATGTAATTCATGTAAATACCCGTACTAGTTCGTATCGAACTCATACAAACTCATAACAGAACTATGCCCATTGAACCATTTAGAATATCGTTGGATACGCAGGTAGTACACACAAGGTGTACTAAACTGTAATCCGTCAATTCCTGTACATGTATGCTTATACGAGTTATAAACGGTAAGCTCCTCCGAGCTAAATAACGGTAAGCTCCTCCAAGCTAAATAACAGTAAGCTCCTTTGAGATGAATAACGGTAAGCTCATAAGAGTTGAAATCAGTAACCCTAATGACATGTCATTTGTATCCTACAAATTCCTAAGGTTCAAACGAGGCTCAGTAATCGTCGTACGTCATCGGATATGCGATCGGTAATCATATATGATTATAATACAATCAAGATACATTTAATTCAATCAAAGCATATAATTACACAATTTAATTACATAAACTTACCTCAACGAGGGTACATAGATACAGAGGCGATTAATCCAAGATTTTCTCTTTGCCTCGATCTAACTCCATACGAGGTCTAACCGGACCTATACGAATGAATTTAAATCAATTCAATACAAATCACATTCAAGTTAGTCCAACCCACATTTTTAGCAAAATTACCATTTTTCCTCTATACGTTTAATTCTTTGCAATTTAGTCCCTAGGCTCAAAAAATGAAATTCATTCAATTTTATCCCTACCTAAGCCTAGCCGAATTATTAACATACTTACAACAGCCCATATATTTCACCAATTCACACTTTTACTACACAATTTATCACATTTCTCAATTTAATCCCTAATTGATAATTTCATCAAAAATTCATTTACAAAAGTTGTTTATATAACAACAACTATTCTTTTTCTACCATTAAACTTCAAAACCCTAACATATTCATCAATGACAAAACTCAAATACTTTAATAGTTTCACAAATTAGTCCCCATGCTAGCTAGATTAAGCTACAACGATCCCGGAAACATATAAATTATCAAAAACGGGACAAAAATCACTCACCAATTGAGCTTCAAAGATGCCAACCCTTAAGGAGAAAAAATGGCTTCTTTTTTCCTTGGCTATTCAGTTGAAATAGATGATGAAAGATAATGGCATTTTTGGTTTTATTTATTTTATCATTTATTACTTATTTACAAAGTTACCCTTGTCTAACTTTAAAAATTACATTAATGTCAAGCCATGAACATCCACTATCACATTAATGGGCTAAATACCAAATAAGGACCTCTACTTTAAAGTTCCATAGCTATTTAATACCTTTAGCTATTAGAACTCAACTTTTGTACTTTTCGCAATTTAGTCTTTTTTATCAAATTGAGCATGTAAACGGTAAAATTTCTTAACAAAATTTTTTTACGGTAATACTTTCATGCTGTAGATCATAAAATAATATTAAAACAAATTTTTTAACCTCAGATTTGTGGTCCCGAAACCATTATTGTGATTTTACTGAAAACGGGTTGTTACAACTCTACCCCTAAAAAGATTTTGTCCTTGAAAATCTTACCAAAAAAGAGGTTCGGATATTCCTTTCTCATAGCTTCCTCGGGTTCCCATATGGCTTCTTCTATTTCGTGTCATTGCTAGAGAACTTTTACTAGAGTTATGTTTTTATTTCTCAACTCTTTTCCTTCTCGTGTTAAAATTCTGATCGGTTCTTCACTATATGTCATATCAGGTTGAATCTCAAAATCCATTATAGAGATAACATGTGAATGGTTAGATCGATACCGTCGTAACATAGACACGTGAAAGACATTATGAATCCTCCAAGCTCTAACGGTAAATCTAATCAGTATGCAACAGGTCCAATTCTTTCAGTAATTTCATACGGGCCAATAAATCGTGGACTCAACTTTCCATTGTGACCAAACTGAAGAATTTTCTTCCAAGGCGATACTTTCAAAAATACTTTGTTGTCGACTTGGAACTCTATATCTTTACGTTTAAGATCTGCATACGATTTCTGATGATCTGAAGCTGCTTTTAAACTATCTCGAATCACTTTCACTTTGTCCTCAGTCTTGCGAATCAAATCAACCCCGTGTATCTTTTTCTCACTGAGCTCAGTCCAGTATAACAGAGTTTGACATTTACAACCATCTAAAGCTTCATACAGTGCCATCTTTATGCTTGACTGAGAACTATTATTATACGCGAATTCGACTAACGGAAAATATTTTTCCCAATTGCCTTCGAATTCTAACATACAGCAACAAAGCATATCTTCGAGAATCTGGACCACTCTCTCGGATTGACCATCGGTCTGAGGGTGAAATGCAGTGCTAAAATTCAACTGTGTACCCAGAGCTTCCTGTAAATTTTTCCATAATCGAGATGTGAACCGCAGACTTCTATCTGAAATAATGGAGATTGGCACTTCGTGTAATCTGACAATCTCAGAAACATATAACTCAGCTAATCTGTCAAGAGAAAAATCTGTACGTACCGGAATAAAATGTGTAGACTTCGTCAAACGATCAGTAATAATCCAGATAGCATCTTTTTTTTGTCAGAGATAGAGGTAACCCCGATACAAAATCCATAGTACTCTATCCTATTTTCACTCCGGTATCATCATTGGTTGTAACAGTCTTGAAGGTACTAGATGTTCAGCTTTAACCTGCTGACAGACCAAACATCTGGATACAAAGTCAGAAATCTCGCGTTTCATTCCCGGCCACCAGTACATCTGTCTTAAATCACTGTACATTTTATTGCTCCCCGGATGAACAAACAAGCTACTACTATGAGCTTCGTGCAAAACTTTTTATATAAGCTCTGGATACTTCGGTACATAAACTCTACCTCTAAATAACAAACAATCATCGGGTTCTATCTGAAATTCTGAATTAGAAGTCGACTCACACTGTACTCGTTTAGCTCGTAATTCATTATCACATTTCTGAGCTTCGCAGATCTGCTGTAGAAACATAGGTTTAGTTGTTAACTCAGCTAAGATCGAGCCATCATTAGACAATGCCAATCGCGTATTCATCACTCGCAAAGCAAACGAAGACTTTCTACTCAGAGCATCCGTAACTATGTTTACTTTTCCCAGATGATAATCAATAACTAACTCATAATCTTTCAACAGTTCGAGCCATCTACACTGTTTTAGATTCAGATCTTTCTGTGACATTAGATACTTTAAACTCTTTTGATCAGTAAATATGCGATGTTTTTCACCGAACAAATGGTGTCGTCAAATTTTCAACGCAAACACAATAGCGGCTAATTCTAAATCATGTGTCGGGTAGTTATTTTCATGTGGCTTTAACTGTCTGAAAGCATAAGCTATCATTTTGCCTTCTTCAATTAAAACACAACCCAAACCATTCAATAACGCATCACTAAAAATCACAAATTCTTTACCCGATTCAGGCTGAACTAGAATTGGTGCTTCGGTTAACAATGCTTTCAACTGGTCAAAACTTTGCTGACATTTATTAGACTATTCAAACTTCACATCTTTCTGTAATAACTGCGTCTTGGTGTAGCTATCATCTACCGGAATAAAATGTGTAGACTTCGTCAAAAGATCAGTAATAATCCAGATAGCATCTTTTTTTTGTCAGAGATAGAGGTAACCCCGATACAAAATCCATAGTACTCTATCCTATTTTCACTCCGGTATCATCATTGGTTGTAACAGTCCTGAAGGTACTAGATGTTCAGCTTTAACCTGCTGACATACCAAACATCTGGATACAAAGTCAAAAATCTCGCGTTTCATTCCCGGCCACCAGTACATCTGTCTTAAATCACTGTACATTTTATTACTCCCCGGATGAACAAACAAGCTACCACTATGAGCTTCATGCAAAACTTTCTATATAAGCTCTGGATTCTTCGGTACATAAACTCTACCTCTAAATAACAAACAATCATCGGGTTCTATCTGAAATTCTGAATCAGAAGTCGACTCACACTGTACTCGTTTAGCTCGTAATTCATTATCACATTTCTGAGCTTCGCAGATCTGCTGTAGAAACATAGGTTTAGTTGTTAACTCAGCTAAGATCGAGCCATCATCAGACAATGCCAATCGCGTATTCATCACTCGCAAAGCAAACGAAGACTTTCTACTCAGAGCATCCGTAACTATGTTTACTTTTCCCAGATGATAATCAATAACTAACTCATAATCTTTCAACAGTTCGAGCCATCTACACTATTTTAGATTCAGATCTTTCTGTGACATTAGATACTTTAAACTCTTTTGATCAGTAAATATGCGATGTTTTTCACCGAACAAATGGTGTCGTCAAATTTTCAACGCAAACACAATAGCGGCTAATTCTAAATCATGTGTTGGATAGTTATTTTCATGTGGCTTTAACTATCTGAAAGCATAAGCTATCATTTTGCCTTCTTCAATTAAAACACAACCCAAACCATTCAATAACGCATCACTGAAAATCACAAATTCTTTACCCGATTCAGGCTGAACTAGAATTGGTGCTTCGGTTAACAATGCTTTCAACTGGTCAAAACTTTGCTGACATTTATTAGACTATTCAAACTTCACATCTTTCTGTAATAACTGCGTCTTGGTGTAGCTATCATCGAGATTCTTTTTACAAACCTCCGATAATAACCAGCTAACCCAAAAAACTTCTAACTTCGGATATATTTCTTGGTGGTTTTTAGTCAACAATTACTGAAATCTTACTCGGATCAACTCTAATGCCTTCAGCCGATACTATGTGTCCCAAAAACCCAACTTCTCAAAGCCAAAACTCGTATTTGCTAAATTTAGCAAACAATTGTTTATCTCGCAAAGTTTGCAACACAATTCTCAAATGCTCAGTATGCTCAGACTCATCTCGGGAATGTATCAAAATATCATCAATAAATACTACAACAAATCTGTCTAAATACGGTCTGAAGATTCTATTCATCAAATCCATAAATATTGCAGGTGCATTACTTAAAACAAATGACATCACCAGAAATTCATAGTCTCCAAAACTAGTTATGAATGCAGTTTTCGGCACATCCAAATCTTTCACTCGTAGCTGATAATAGCCAGAACGAAGATCAATCTTCAAGAACACTGTAGCACCTTTCAATTGATCAAACAAATTGTCAATACTAGGTAGTAGATATTTATTCTTAATTATTACTTTGTTGAGTTGACTTTAATCAATGCATAATCTCATCGATCTGTCCTTTTTCTTAACAAACAAAATCGGTGCACCCCAAGGTGAAAAACAAGGGCGAGCAAAACCCTATCAATCAAATCTTGCAACTATGATTTCAACTCTTTTAACTCTGTAGGAGTCATTCTGTAAGGTGCTATCAATATCGATATTATTCCCGGTACAAGTTCTATAGCAAATTCTACCTCTCTAATCGGCAGTAATCCAGGTAATTCCTTTGGAAACACATCAGAGTACTCGCAAATCACTAGCACTGATTCAAGGTTTAATTCAGACACTTTAGTATCCAATACATAAGCAAGGTAGGTATTACAACCTTCTCTCATGTATTTCTGTGCTGACATAGCTGATATCACAATAAGCAACCCGCTCAAATTATCTGATTCAATACGAAGCGTCTCACCGTGCTAACATTTTAATACAATAAACTTTCATCTACAATTTACAACAACATCATGCAGAGTTAGCCAATTCATGACCAAAATCACATTGAATTCATCAAATGGTAATAACATCAAATCAGCTGGAAAACTGTAACCTCGAGTCATCAAAGGACAATTCTTTCAAACTTTATCAACTAGGACATACTGACTTAAGGGGTTTGATACTTTAACCACGAATTTAGTGGACTCAATAGGTAAACTCTTACTAGACACTTAATTCGTACAAACATATGAATAGGTCGATCCGGGATCAATCAAAGCAGTTACACCAGTATTATAGAGAGAAAAAGTATCAGTAATAACATCTGGCATAGAAGCATCTTCGCGTGCGCAAATAGCATAAGCTCTAAATGGTGCTCGTGCCTCGGATCTCATAGTAGAGTCTTTCGTTACACCATGGCTATCACTCGAATTTCCAGGATTACGAGGTGGTCTACCTCTCGCAGCAGTATTGCTTGGCCTCGTGGTTTGAGCTTTCTTTTTCTCAAACTTTTCAGGGCAATCTCTAAGATAATGGTCGAAGGAACCACATCTGAAACATGCTCCGCTTTTCATTCGACACTCACCATAATATGGCCTGTTACAGTGCTTGCACTCGGGTTTGGTATTTCTAACACTACCCACACTTGCTACAGATGTAGCTGGGGTTTAAGACTAGAGTGTCTGGTATCTCTATCTCTATTAGAATGTCCTACAAAAGTAGTAGAACGATAATGATGTTTTTTAGATTTCTTTGATGCGGACTGATATGACTTTCCCATCAATCTCTTTCTAGAATCTCTAGCTTCAAATTTAGCATGCCTTTTCTCTTTACTCAACTCCTCAGATTTATGTTCCCGATCAACCAGTACAATAAATTCATTCAACTTAAGGATCTCGACTAATAGCTTTATATCTTCATTTAATCCATCTTCAAATTGTTTACACATTACAGTCTTAGTCAGAATGCACTATCGAACATATTTATTAATCGAACAAATACTTGTTCATATTCAGACACTAACATACGGCCCTACTTGAGCTTCAGAAATTCTTTACGTTTCTGATCCAGAAACCTCTGACTAATATATTTCTTATAGAACTTAGATTGGAAGAATTCCCAAGTATCCTCTCTTTCAGCACTACAAAAGTTAATGTATTCCACCATTGGTAAGCTGAATATTTTAGTAGAGATACTGCGCACTTCACACATTCAGCCGGTGAATAGGATAACTCGTCAAAAACCCTGATAGTATTCTTTAACCAGAATTTGGCTCTCTTAGGATCATCTTTGGCAGTAGCTCGAAATTCTTTAGCCCCATACTTATAATTTTGTCAACAACAGGCTTACTAACTCGGATTGGTTCCGTACATTGAGGAATAACGGGAACCGATTGGGGAATAGGAGAGGGTGGAGGTTGTTGAGTAGTTGAGTTCATCCGTACGAACTCGGTAAACCATTCATTCATTATCTGGAAGAAGGCTTCCTTAGCCTCTCCTTCTCGACCTTCAGATACGGGCCTTGTACTGCTCGAAGCTACCCTGTGAATAGGGGCTTGAGCATTACTCCCTACTTTATCGAAATTAGCTCGGTTGGATAACATTGCTATATAAAAACATGTTTTAAAACGGTCAGAAGATATCACACTATTACAGGTTATATAATGGCATGTATAGCTAGAATTGTATACGCTATATTCAGCCCGAGAATTGACTAAATTGTAGCTTTGATACCAATAAATGTAACACCCTTAACTTGTATCCATCGCCAGAATAAGGTTATGGAACATTATTGGACTTACAGATCAGACAGACAAAAATTTCTAACATTTCATATCATTTAGCATTCGTGTCAAAAACCAGTCAAGTTTATACATATTGTTCCTAATACAAACCCTCGAGGCCTCAAATACACCTTAGAAACAAATCGGGACTAAATTGGAAATTTAGAGAATTTTTTCTAGAAACTTATAAAATTTTCAAAACTGTAGGGGTCACACGGCAGTGTGGCCAGTCACACGGCCAAGAGACACACCAGTGTCTTAGGCCGTGTGGGTATTCAAAATAGGGACACGTGGCCGTGTTCCAGCCTGTGTCCATACCCATGTGGGTATACTGACTTGTGACACGCAGCCAAGCCACACGCTCGTGTGCTAGGCCATGTGAGTATACTGACTTAGGTCACACGGCCAAGCCACACGCCCGTGTGCTAAGCCGTGTAAGCATACTGACTTGTGTTCTTTAAAAGTTATAGGGGACACATGGCCATATCACCTGGCCGTGTTTCATATACGGCTAAGACACATACCCGTGTCTTTGCCTGTGTGGACAAAAGTAGGTCATTTTCCAAGCCATATTTCTTACCCAAATTGATACCAACCTAAACACAACAATTTGCATATAACCAAGTCATAAATAGACATCCAAAACCAACCAAAATCGAACCTAAAACATGTAATATCATCACATACAACCAATATGCCCATAAGCACCTCAAATGACAATTTAAAAACATGTCAACTATGTATCCAAACTTACCTAAATGACCAAATATATATATGTATAATTGTACCAAAACTTAACATGTAGGTCACTTATCAAGCTCAACCATTTGGTACCCAAAATACCAATTCACAAAATAAATTCTTTACATGATAACCATACATCAAACATGATAAGGCCATTTACATATATACATAACAATATATACCAAAACGCAAGCCAATTCAAATTGCTAAAAACATAACAAAACATGTAGACTATCATTAGACAAAATAACCTATACATGCCATTATAACCAAAATTGGATAACCAAAAGTACCAAAAGAGCCGATAGATAGTGTGATATAGCTCTATCAAGCTTCCAACCCAAACGAGCTTCCGACTTACCATTTAAGCACAATTTAGGTAAGTAACCCAAAGCATATCACAATTCAATTTGGCCAAAGCCTAAAACATATTCATCAACCAAGTTAGCCATGTAATTCATATAAAAATCGAGAGCATGTATGAGTTCAACAATTATTTAAATTCCATGTACATGTAACATATATACCAGGTATTTGTATATCATTTATAAACCATTTCCATGTAATTCATGTAAATTGGATAAGCGGGTAGTACACACAAGGTCTACTGAACTGTAATCTATCAATTCTTGTCCATGTTTGCTCATACAAGCTATAAACGGTAAGCTCCTCCAAGCTGAATAATGGTAAGCTCTTTCGAACTGAATAACAATAAGCTCATAAGAGCTGAAATCGGTAGCCCAAATGACATGTCATTTGTATCCTACAAATTCCTAAAGTTCAAACAAGGCTCGATAATCGTTGTACGTCCTCGGATATGCGATCTATAATCATATATGATGATAATACAATTAAGATACATTTAATTCAATCAAAACATATAATTACACAAACTTACCTCGATGAGGGTGTGTAGATACGGAGGTGACTAATTCGAGATTTTCTCTTTGCCTCGATCTAACTCCGTACGAGGTCTAACCAGATCTATACTAATGAATTTAACTCAATTCAATAAAAATCACATTCAATTTAGTCCAACGCACATTTTTGAAAAAAATACCATTTTGCCCCTATACGTTTAATTCTTTGTAATTTAGTCCCTAGGCTCGAAAAATGAAATTCATTTAATTTTATCCCTACCTAAGCCTAGCCGAATTATTAACATACTTACAGCAGCTCATATATTTCCAATTCACACTTTTACCACACAATTTATCACATTTCTTAATTTAATCCCTAATTGATAATTTCATCAACAAATTCATTTACAAAAGTTGTTTATATAACAACAACAATTCTTTTTCTACCATTAAACTTCAAAACCCTAACATATTCATCAATGAAAAAACTCAAATACTTTAATAGTTTCATAAATTAGTCTCAAGGCTAGCTAGATTAATTTACAACGATCCTGGATACATAGAAATTATCAAAAAATGGGACAAAAATCACACACCAATTGAGCTTCAAAGATGCCAAACCCTGAGGAGCAAATGGCTTTTTTTTTCCTTGGCTATTCGATTGAAAGAGATGAAGAAAGATTATGGCATTTTTGGTTTCATTTATTTATCATTTATTACTTATTTACAAAATTACCCTTATCTAACTTTAAAAATTACACTAATGCCAAGCCATGAACATCCACTATCACATTAATGGGCTAAATACCAAATAAGGACCTCTACTTTAAAGTTCCATAGCTATTTAAAACCTTAGCTATTAGAACTCAACTTTTGCACTTTACTTGATTTAGTCTTTTTTATCAAATTGAGCATGTAAACGGTAAAATTTCTTAATGAAAATTTTATACGGTAATACTTTCATGTTGTAGATCATAAAATAATATTAAAACAAATTTTTTGACTCAGATTTGTGGTCCTGAAACCACTGTTGTGATTTCACTGAAAACGGGCTGTTACAATTTAGTTTTAATATTTTCACTTTTATTCAATTTAACCTTCCATCTCAATAATCAATTAAATTCACACCAATATGATTCGATCAATCATAATCGACTACTAATTCATTTATAGTTCTTCTATTATTTTTCCTCCTCCTCCTCTCCATTCCACTTCCTTTATTTAGGAGTATTTGTACAAGAATCATTAGCCTTAGTATGACATGCTTTTATGTAACATGAATTATCCTTTCACTATTTATACATATACTTTTAACAAAGCTATATTCTTGAGTAGTATTCACTAAATTATTTATATCTGGACCTAAAAAATTCGAAATTAAGATCCATTTCTTGTTTTTGAAACTAGACTCAACGAAGTTTTTAACATAAAAATTTCAGAATTTATTTCAGAGTATATTAGTACCAGTTTTTTTTTAAAACCTCCCCTATTCTGTTGCTAGGTAGTTTCGACTCTTTTTCACTAAAAATTAAATATCTTTTAGTACAAGTCTCATATTATGTTGCTTTTACGCAAAACTAGACTCAATAATATTTAGTTTCATATTTTATTCAACCTCTAACTTGATTCCTACAATTTTTGGTGAAATTTCAAATTCGTACTGCTGCTATCCATAAAGTGTTTAGTAAAACATTTTGCTCTTCCATGATTTGATTAAGTTTTTCTCATTTCATTATATAACATACTACATTCCAACCAAATTCAATGTTAAAACATATAACCATTAAGTTACACAAATTTTTATTTCTGTTCAAATTAGTTCTCTAGTTTAATAATCAATCTCAAACATAGCATTTTAAAATCAAATGATCATTTTCAATTGGCATAATTCCAAAAAAAGCCCTCAATCTTTAGGGGCTTTTGGATATATGCCCCTAACTTTTTTATTTTTTGATTGACACCCTCAACGTTACAATTGTTTTAAAAATCAGCCCAGTTTTAACGGTCAACGTGAGTTGATCGTTAATCAAATTCTAAGTCAACATAATAGCCTATGTGGCATGCCACATAAGCCCACAACGTCATAGATGACGTCATCTATTTCACAAAATTTTTTCTTTCATTTTCTCTCTTGCCAAACATGGTTGCTGCCATTTTTTCTCTCATTTTCCCTCTTCCCAAACACCATTTTTCTTCTTCAAAACATATTGTTGGCTCACTTTATCTACAAGAATCTCCATTATTATAATAAAACCCGCTAGCCAGTTTGCAACTACAAATATAATTCATCCAGTTGAAAGCAAAATTGCTGGCTCCTGCGAACGAAAATGCAGAGGAGAAGTAATCGACCATTGCCATTGCCAATGGCATCTCCTGCTCGAGAGGATAACCATTCTCTGCTCAAATCAACCATTTTCAACAAAAGGAAGAGGACTATAGCAGCCAACGCCTCCCATTCGACTCCAGCTTTCGCTTTCTTCAACCTCTAAACCTCACCAGCTAATCACAAAACCCTAACCACCATCTCCAATCTCAAGGAATTTGCATCTTCTCGACTGGAGGATATAAAGCGTAACCTCATGAACAGATCTCACTCTGAGATTCTTAAGGATCTTGGCGCCTCTCACTCACGCCTCCAAAGCGCTTCAAGGGAGCTCTCACTTATTCTTGCTGATCCGTTTGATTATTTACATGAAATCAAGGGACCTTTGAATTTTAAAAGTTGTTATAATTAGACTGTTAATTTTTTTTCTTAATTTTTCTATTGCTAATTGTTTTTCCTAATTTGACAGATCTAGACACAAGCATGCCAACAAGCGACTGAAAAGGAATACAAGAGGATACTGGAAAAGATTGATGAAAGCCATGAATCATGAAAGTAAATCTTTCGACGCTAAATAAAGGAGAAATTAACCATATTCTACAATTAAATTTTTTTCCCAGTTTCGACACTATCATCTAATTTCCTTTTCGTTGTGTTCAATTTCAGGCTTTATATGCAGAATTCATGGTAGATGCACAAGCCACTGCTTCCCGTGGTATTTTTGTGCTACTTCTTTTCATCGCCACTGTTATTTCAACACGGTCTTTCATTATTGTTGCTACGCGTTTCTGATGTTTCTTGCTTAGCAGAGTTCCCTGATTTGTCAAAAATTAATAGGAACCTAACAAAAGAGTTCATAAAAGATCATCTGGAAATTGATTATGTTTTAGTTGCTTTTAAATCTGTCTTTACCTATGCAAATCGAATTTTCATCACGCCACACATATTTTACATTTTCATCATCTTATTGTCCATTTGTGTTACTGTCAGTTTGCAAAGCTTCCATTTCTGAGCTTTCTAAGTCATTTGAGAAACGAATCGACAATCTTCGCAACCAATTTGGAATGCCATTTCATATGTTTTGGAGATTCTTGTAGATGAAATGAGCCAACCATATGTTTTGAAGAAGAAAAATGGTGTTTGCCAAGAGACAAAATGGGACAAAAAAATGGCAGCAACCATGTGTTTGGCAAGAGTGAAAATGAGAGAAAAAAATTTGTGAAATAGATGACATCATCTATAAAGTCATGTGCTTATGTGGCATGCCACATGGGCTACTATGTTGACCTACAGTTTGATTAACAGTCAACTCACGTTGACCATTAAAACTGGGCTGGTTTTTGAAAAAATTGTAACGTTGAGGGTGTCAATCAAAAAATAAAAAAGTTAGGGGCATATATCCAAAAGCCCCCAAAGGTTGAGGGCTTTTTTTTTGCAATTATGCCTTTTCAATTTACCTTGGTGTCATACTTTGCAAAACAAAATAATTATATAACGAATATAATGATTCAATCTATAGAAATACAAACATAACATGAATGAACTTAGTAAGTTCCCTATGAACTTAGTAAGTTCCCTATGAACTTACTTGACAAAAATAACGACACACAAAACGCGGATGACTAATCTGCCAATTAGCTCAAATCTCGATCTATACAATAATTTATTTCATTTATCAGTCCCAAGTGTTTTATAACATTCAATATAATGCATATTTCTTCCTATGAACATTTTTCATAATTTCCCTAAAGTTTTATATTTTATTCAATTTAGTTCTTAAAACTGAAATAAGCTTAACTTTCATATTTGTGCTCCGATGTTTAAACCCATTTCAATTTCATCCTTCAACAGCTCTGTATTATCAATATTTACAGAAATTTCATATTGATTTTGATATACTTAAAATTTAGTTCCTATGTTCAAAATTAACAATTTTCACTTTACGAAGTAGTCATTTTTCATATCTAAGCTTAAAAGTTAATTATTTAACACCAAAACTTCAAACATTCAACTAAAGTAACATCCTCAAATTTTAATAATAATAAAAATTACAATATGAGTCAGCTAACTTATAGTATCGGAATTCTGATAACATAAAAATTACAAGAAAGGAACTAATTAAAGCATACCAATTAAAGCATGAACTTTGAAAGCCCTAACGTTTTCTCCAAACTTTTCTCCCGGTGCGTGGATGATTTGAGGATAAAGAAACAAAATTGTTTGATTTCACCCACCCATCCTTACATTTCTAATCTTTTATTATTTTTATTTTATACGGTTTCTTTTCTTTTATTTTTTATCCCATGCACACACACACACCTATATATATATATATATATATTATAACATATTTATGCACGTGCTAGTCGGCCATTCAATGGGATTTAGTGGTTAATTGCCACTTTAACCGCTTTTTTTAATTCCAACTATAATCCTTTTATAAATTGCACTTTTATTACTTGTTCAATTTAGCCCTTGTATTTAAATTAAGCACTAATAAAATGAAATTACCTAACCGAAATTCAATTAACTTATGATATAACTCTGTAAATATTTAATAAAAATATTTACAGGTCTGATTCATGAAAACAAGGTCTTGATACCTCAGTTCCCAAAACCACTGTCTTTAGAACCAATGCACCTGTACTTTTACTAATTGTCCAATTAGCAAATTTATCCTATCAAAATTTAATATAAAATTATAATTAAGTCATAAATATTATTTAATAATATTTACTGACTCATTTTATGGAAACAGGATCTTGAAATCATAATTTTCAACTCCTACTGGTTTTGGTATCATTACACTTGTACCTTAATTTACTATTAATTAAGAAAAAAAAATACTAGACTAACTTAATATGGTTTTATACTAATCGCATAAATATTAAATATTAATGTCTACGAACACCTTTTACGAAAATGACATTTCAGAACAGAATTTTTTTTGACACCACTGGAAACTGAGTCATTACAAATGAAATATGAATATGTTATTTTGACGTGATGAAAATATGGTTGTGAATGTGTCTTAATATGCTTTTGCTTAACTTATGATGTTGTGTATACCTTGTGGTAATTCCGAACATTCATTGAGCTTATTTAAGCTCACACAGTCCACATTAAAATCTTGCGGATAAGTAACTCTTTTGGTGTGAGTGGAGTGGCCAAAGAAGTGATTTAAGTAAGACAATGACCTTTAAGTAAGTGATTTTATAATTTTTGGACAGTTTGAATAAAGACAATATAGGTTAGAGTTATAGTTTTAGTTATTATCATTATTTTATTATTACTATTTTGAGATTGGACTTACGAAATGTTGATGTTCCTTTTGGACTTCGCTTACGGACATTTTGATGTTTGAGGTCGAGGTTAATAATGCATGTTAGGTATTCTCGATGAAAATGTATTGATATGACATTACAAATAGTTAAAAAATGTTAGTAGTTTCAGTTAAATTAAACATTAATTGTATGTTAAGTAAATATTTTTTAGCATGAAAAACATTTGAATTTGTGAAATTTTAGCATTCTGGGTAAAAATATTAATACTCAAGTTAGATTTTGAAAAATTTTAAAATGGTCCTTACTTTTCGAATAATTCTATTTCTAATATTTATTTAAATGTTTAATTAGTCATGGTTACATCACTAAAGGTTGATAGTGGTAGTTGTTGCTCTTATTTGAAATTGTGTATGCATGTGTATAAGTTTTGATAGTTGTTGTAGCATCTTGTAACTCGAGTCCGACAATCGGACCGGGTTAGGGGTGTTACATTTCTACCAACGCGCTTACAAGTGTGGGATCCAATTTACACTCCCTACCCATAAAGGCCACATGCAAAAGTTCAACATCTCTCAGGTAGGGTTTGATTAAGAGTGATGGAGGAATGAGTAGATTACGAATATACGTCTCTAAATTTTGATCTTTTGCCTATATATAAAAAAAATACAAAATATTAAATTTCAATATAACAAGAAAATATTTAAATTAAATTATATTAAATATAATAAAAAGAATTCTTACCATTTATAATTGATTGATCAAAATATGCTTTAAATCCAAAATGATTAGAGATTTTTCATTTACTAATTTCGAAAAACACAAAATAAATTGTAAAATAAAAAATAATTTATGTAAATTTTAAGATAATTCTAATAAAAAAGGAAAGTTGAGAGAGAATTAAAATTTGAGTGAAAATTTAAGTAGAAATTAAGAGAAATTCGAGAGAGATTTGAGAATCCGAAAGATAATTGAGATTGAATCGAAAAAAAATTAATTTGGGGTTTATATAAAAAAAAGTGATCTAATAAATATCTAACAAAAACCCCATTAATTTAGTCAAATTAGTAAGGACCCTTTCCTTTCCCTCCTTTTCAACTTTCCGCCTTTTTCTCCAAATCCAAACATCCTGTAACTATTTGAAGATTCAAAATGAAAAAAAGAAAATTGCAATCGAATATAATCTTTGCTATTTTGTTTATTGAAATTGGTGAAGAATGGAAGAAGAGAAGGAGAAGAAGAGGTGGAGTGTTGCGTACACCAAGCACATCAAACAGAAGCGCAAAGTTTATCATGACGGTTTCTTAGATCTTCACATTTCATCCAACAAGGTCAATTCTTCTTGCTTCTATACCTTTCTCTGTTTGTTTCAAATCATAATTTGGTGGTAATCATGGGCATGGCTGCCTCCACAGTTGATGTTGTACGATGAGTCCGACAAGCTTCTAGAATGCAGGATGTTGAGAAGAGATGAAGTTGTTAGCTCTGCCCAAACCCTCACTTTCGCTGCATATTTTGTTGACGTTGGCCTTCTCCAGTCTCCTCCTTATCTTAATTTTTCAGATGCGAGAAAAAAGAGCAATGAAGTCAAGCCAATTGATCGAAGTCTGAGCCCTTCACAAAAGATAATCAGAGGTTAGTTTCTTTGCAATTGAATTGTTAATAATTTCCGGATGTTTCTGTTACTAGTTTACTATTTTGATATGAATTTCACTTGTATTTCAGAGTTCAAGAAGAATGAACTTCAAAAATATGTTGCTCTGCAAACTGGTCCAACTACAACGAAAGCTAGTGTCACAGGTTAGTTGATGAAAGTGCTGCACTATTTCTAATGTTTATGAACTTCATTTTACTACAAAATGGACCTTTTTGTAAATGACTGATTGCTATAACTATTCTCACCACTGCTATTCAGTTTTCATGTTGTCACTCTATGACTGTTTTATGCTGTAGTACCAACTACCAAGCGTTCTATTCCTACCAGCCAGGTAAAACAAAAAATCTCTTCATTGTGGAGAGCAAATAGTTTCTCTCATATAGTACTAGTCTGACATTGACGTTTTGTTTCACTCTTGGCATTCGGAAAATCACTCTAAGCCTATGATAAGCACACATTGATTCTCATCATGGATGGATGAAAAACCACTTCTCACTCCGATTTGCACCTAGCTGAATCCCAAGCACCTAAGACTCCTTATCTCCTTATAGTCCAGGGCATTTGTATAAAGAATCTTTATGTAGGAAGAACTGGTCCAGATAGGAAGTCTGCTCCTTGCTTCTTCAGAATCACTGTTTGAGTTCTCTACTAAATCTATATATATTTGTTTTATCCTTTCTCATGCCTTGAAATAGAATCTTTAGTTGACTTCATTCAGAGTAGGTGAGCTTTTAAGTTGCTTAGAGTGGATGCTGAGTTTTGTCCCACACATTCTCTCTGGAAATCAGTGATTGCAAAGATACATGTTGGGGAATGAAAGACGTGAATTCATTTCCGGGAGAACTCTAGAACTGCTGATTGATCTCTCCTATTACACCTACCCTACCACCAAGTTCCATTTTTAGCTGGGGTTTTGCCTGATGTATTCTGTCGTTTCATAGAGCTATAATTTGGCAGTAGTCAGGGCAAATTTTATTGGTGGTGTTCTCACTATCAACATTTCAATTTGTTAGGATGTCATTTTGTTATTAGATCTTTATATCCAAAAATTCTCTTTCTCCAAATGCATCTCTCTTGTAAAAAGTTATGTCGCTCATTTTTCAACATTTATTGAGGGAATAAGAACTTCTTTTGGCAAAGGAATGGAAGAACGATGCTGAAAGTTGACTTGCATGCTACCCAATGATCAATCCATAGATCACTATTCACATTTTGAGCTAGGTGTGAAGCAATCTTGTATCAGTTTTATTTTTATTTTTATTTTTAATACAGATCCTATATACTTCTCCACATCATTTAGCTTCCTACTGTCAAAGGCAACCATTGGACAAAGATCCTATTAATGGCGTAGTTTGGATTTTTGTACCTTACGAAAGGAACCATTGCATATATTTTTGGAACAGCTTTTGTTTTGAGAGAGTTGAAAGAGCACTTATCTCTTTGATAGGTGCTATACATTCACCCTTTCTCATGTCTTTAGACAAAGACTGCATTCTTTTCTGCTTTGGTATCTTATTGATCAAAACTTGTGGTGCTGTTCTTTCATTGATAAAGAATTTAGGTTTTTCAAATGATTGATTTAAAGACCTATTAATGCCAACCCATTTACCCAAATTCTTCATTTTCTCTAAAGTACTCACGTTCAACACCTATATTCTACATATATTTGGATTTGAGTATAGGGGTTACAATCCAGCAAATATATGGAGAAACTAAAAAAAAAAAGAGCATACTCATGTCGGAAATGTACCATATCCAACATTCATCCAGAGTCCAAGTAACATAGCATCTAACAATTGATTGGTGGAGCTGATCATTTAGATGTTTAAATTCATAGATGATCAAATTTGTGACTTAGGATATTCTCTAAACTCAACAAAGAAAAAAGTTGTGAGTGAGTTTAACAAAAAGAGAAGCAACTAGGATAAAAGGAAACAAGTGACTTAAGGAAAAAAATTGTTGATAGCTTGAACCAATCAAGTGAATCGTGATTAATGTCTTTGATCGAACACTACTTGAAAATGTCCTCAGACTTCATTTACCATTGAGGTTGAAAAGTGCTTTTCAACTCAAACCATGATTTTAAGTCAAAAGTAATATAAACAAGTAGCTTTTTAAACCAAATCATGTTTCTAAAATGGGATTTTAACCTAAGCCAAAAAGCCAAAATTTTTAGTTTTTGGCTTTTGCAAAACTACTTTTGGTCGAAATTACTTTCTTATCCTCATGAAAGAAACATATCTTTTACTTTAGAACGTAATGTGTAAAATGGACATTTTACCTTCTCAATGCACTTTTTGCCAGTAATAGTAAACATTGTCAAACTTTTCAAAAGCACTTATCAAAAGTACTTTTTCATAGCATTTTTCAAAAGCAGTTTTTAACTTCAATGGTAAACCAGCCTTCAATGCTCTTGGAAATTCTTGATTGAATGAATCTATATGCATTAGGATTTTGATTCAAGGGTCACTTTGTTTAAGAGACAAAATGCGATGGTCAAACGATTTATTCAAACTCTTTCTCAAATTTTATAAATGTTGGTTGATTGTAGATTGATGAGTTATAGATCAATTCCCATAGCAATATTTCATTGAGATAAGTCCGACGTGGATGTGAAGTTGAGCTTCAACTTTATAGCACCTTGTTTTCGTTACTGGTCATGTTGGTTGATGAACAGAGAAAGCTCTTAGAAAGCTAGTTTCTTTAGAGAGATGTAGTAATAATATCTGCAGAATCAATATCCTCATTTGCTCATCTGGTTGAGACTGGTGTTTGCAAAGGAAGCAATTTTTAAGGAAATGATAGCAATAATGGCGGGAGCTGGGAATGAGTGAGTGGAAAAATAAATTTGAAAGTGGTGGAGCTTTTGGAAAAGAATGGTGAGCCTTACCATTACTTGTTTTGTAATTATATTTTCTGCTCCTCTTTCACTTAATTCTTGAAGATAGTTTAGTCAGCTCGCTTTTCTATTTTCACCTTTATATGCATATATACATGGAACATATATTTTTTTAATTTCTTTGTCAAGATTGGTATGGCATATGAATGTTCTATTGTCACCTAAAATGCTACAGTTGGAGGCATATGTACTTTTCAAATTTTCATTTTTTTTTCTTATCAGATCCAAGATAGATGCTCAAATACGAAATTTGAAATAAGATGGGAGAATAATTTAATGATTACTTTCTCATTTTATGCCTAAGTTCACATTCGATTTTTACACTCTTCTGTTTAGGTTGAACTACTATCACACAATGAAGCATGTGAAACAAAGTACCAGTTACTGTTAATTCCAGACCATGAAAAATATAAAGTGGCTATTTTTTTAGCAGTCTTTAGGCGAATGACATAAACACCACTGCCAGACAGATCTATCATTTATTCATATAAGCACCGTCTTGTTAAGGGGTGGAAACTGGACCCAACCTTTGGGGTAGGTGGCAGGTTGCTTAACTATGTGCTTCCAACACTATGTTGCTTCAACACTAATTTTTCCTTAGAGTACTTGTGTCTAGCATATATCCAGTTAGACATGGGTAAGGAGGTCCAGCTTTCTACATATTTGCAAAACTTCTGAAAATGACCATACTACTATTGGATATCTATTGGGTGCAAACCTTATGAAAATGACCATACTCCTATTGGAATTTGGACGTATATTGGATTTGATACTCACTCTTGAGTTCAAGTAACACTGTCAACACCTACATTTTGTTTAAAGGGAAATTGTGGTTGAGAGTCTAGGTCCTTGATAATCTGAGTCGACACTTAATGCTGCCCTGGCTAAATTAGAGTTAAGTTCTTACAAGGGTAACTCGTAGTCCACAGTCAATAATGTGTGATTCATGGGGGCATGAATGCGTGATCCATGTGGAAGAAAAATATTTATTTATATATAGATTTTACAGTTCATGCCCTCTATATCATTTCTTATATTTTGGGTATTTAGGTTAATACTATTAACATAGAGCCTAAAGTGCTGATAAAATAGAGCTTTTTTAAAGTTTTGAGAAGAGAAGTTATAACATAAGTAATATTTGGCAAACTTAATGTGGAAGTGTTGTAGATTTAGAGAACTATTTGATAAGAATGGTATCACAAATCTAACTCGAAGAACTAGAAAAGATCAAGAATGTTTTAGGTAATCCTAAATTAAAGGACAAAGCAAATAAAAAAATTAATCAGGGGAAAAACTGAAGTAAATACAAAATTTGAATGTGAAGTAATATAATTCTCCTTATAGTTTTATGAATTACTAAAGAATGAGAATAGATAATAATCTCATTAACTATTAGTTACCGCACACATCAGTACGCTTTTGAAGAAGTTTGGTTTTAGCTTCGTCTAAAGCCTAAATGAACTTCCAATATAAGTTACATCTTCAAAAATTATGAGATACAAGCACCTAGCTTCTGCTCTAATAGGAAAGCTCTTCCACATACTAGGTCAATCACCCACTTGGAGTTTCTTCTTTACCGGGTGCTAAGCTTAGGAAGTAGTTTATTGGTAGTTATGGTTGCTTGAAGCTTTGACATTATTTAATACTTGATGTTTTGAGGAGGGAAACTTGAATTTTGTATTTTCTTTTTCTTGGTATTCTATACTTGTATCTATACAGTACACTGGAACAACCAGCAGACCCACTAACTTTTTGCTCTCTCTGCATATTTCGGAGAATTTATGCAAGAGATTCCCTTTTGATTTATTACATTATCTTTGTAGCTTCTTTCCACTCTTCCCCTTCAGACTAATATTTTTTTGTCGTTTAGAATGGCAGGTCTTGTATACTACACAAGTAACTCAAAAGGCCAAGAAGTACCATGATGGCTTCTTAAAACTCGTAAATTCTGCAGCGCTGCAGAGACAGGTCTATATTCCCAAACTTCATTTCTCCTTTCTCTTGGCAATTGGAATAATTTGCTTTGTCAAATATGAGAAATAAATTAGTTCGTGGCTTTTTCCTTTTTTTTTTTTTTTTTTTTTTTTTTTTTTTTTTTTTTTTGTATTGGTTGTTTTTCTATCACTTGCTTTATAAGTTTGGTCCCAGCCTTGTCCTTTTATATACTTAATTGTAAATTGGTTTAGGTCCGTCTGCTCATAGAAATTGGCGTCCAGAAAATACTAGAAAATTCTTCTTGGGAAATGTAAAGATTTTTCTTGAAAATCTAGATTTGTTTTATTTGGATGATTCAATCAGAAAAGCTTTTTCTTGTTTAATTGTTTTTGAAAAATATACTTTTCTTTCAAATAGTAATATTTTAATATAGTAGTTGTTTCTAAAACTATTATATCATTAAATACTTAAGTTAATACTATTTTTATTAAAAAATTAATTATATTAATATTTAAAAATTATTAAAATATTATTTCAATTAATATAATTAGTACTAAATTATTCTCATTGGCATAAATATTAAAATATTAAAAACTATTTGTTATCAAACTATTAGTTTTTAATATTAATGATTTAAATTTTTTTATTGTAACTTAAAATATTATATTATTAAATATTATTAAAAATACTTTAAAATAGTATTATAATGATTAAGATATTATTTTTAATAATGTTTATACTATTAAAATAATAATATTTTACATTAAAATATTTATCATTAGATGTATATATGTACTTATTATTAAAACAGTAATATAGAATTTTTTAATTAAATATTATTAATACTAATTAAAATATTGATGGCGTTATTGTTTATTATTAAAATAATAAAATTCATTATATTAATAACTTATTATTTAAATATCTTTAAAATTTAAAATGAAACATTTCTTGTTAAATCTCATTTTAAAAAAGATGGCAAAAACGCCGATTGAGTCTTAGCTCCGTTGGCATTGTTGCCAATGAAGGAAGATGTGGGTTCGAGTGTGTTGATGTGCGTTTATCTTCCTATGTAAGGGTTGGGATAGATTATGAGTAGTTCTAAGCATTGTATCAACTTAGAAACTTTTACTTGCACAATTGAATTAGATTTTCAAAAAAGAATATGACAAAAACCTATTCATGTGGGACTATACTTATACGAGTGCTTTCTAGAAAAAAAATGTTTCCCTTTTTAGAAAACATGTCTCATTTTCTATTTACTAATAAGTCATTATCTGTTGAGCAAGTCATTTTTCATGACACAAACATAAGAAGATACAGAAATCTGTTTTTTTTTTTTTGGATACTATTTTCTGTAAAAAAAAATAGACCGTTTGTTCAATTCCATTTTTCTTTTAACTCCTCTTAATGTGTAATTAATGGTCAGACTTGGTTACTGGCTCTGTAATTCAGATTATGTTATATGATGGAAGCAAGAAACTAATAAATAGCAGATTCCTCAATAAAGATGAAGTAATACAATCTGGTGAATCAATAACGTTTGATGCTCATTTGGTAAATATTGGAGAAGCTGAAGGAAACCATCCAGGCCTCATGGACTCTGATGTCCATGTAAGCAATTATAATGCTGCTGGGAAAACAGAGATGATCCACAGAGTGCAGAATCGTCTTAAAACCCGCAAATCGTTTTTGAAAGGTTAGCTGGTGCCTGTACTGATAATTTAACTTGAATTTCCTTTATGGTACATGATTGAGGTTGGTCCTTTCTATCAGTTATTTTTCACATTCCATATGCTCTTGAGTCTTATATCTATTATTATTTCTGTAGCTCTCCTGAAGACTGAATTGATACTTCTCATTTATCTATTCTTTTTCTTTTTATGAACCCTAGCATGATTTTCCCCCAAGTTTGAACCGAACACTAGAAATTTTCTTTATTCTCTTTCTTCATTTTATAAAAGATTGTCTTATTTTTATAAGGTTTCTTTCTGTTCCAGTTTTTTGGTCTGTTTTAGGTACTGATAATCCCGTTGAAGTTTTTTTGGCTTAATTTTGCAGGGAAACCTCAAAAAATTGCTTCTTCAAAGGTATATTCAGATCCAAGTTTTAGCATCCCAATTATTGCTGAGACAAAATCAAGCCAGAATATATCTGCAGACAAGCCTTTACGTGATGGTAAATGTATTTTTTCCTTGATCTGATCATCATGTATGACAAAGTCAACAACCTTCAAGCAAGTCTTTTCTTCCACCAATTTTTTCTTCCCTTCCATGCAAGATTTCATGTTTTTCTCCTCATAGTATCCATATACAAACAAAAATATCAGTATGTGTAGGTGTTTTTCAAAGAGAAAGTAGAGAACTTAAAAAAACAAAAAATGAGCAGCAAAGGAATGAAAAACAAATTTCTTCACATTCAACAAAGCATTATAAGTTTTTTAAGTCAATCAACTTACCAGACACTAACTACTACCACTAAGTAAACTTGAAACTTGTAATACATTACTTGTTGACATAGATAAACTGACAAAACACCTCAATCAGCACCTAAACACCAATACATGACCAAACTAAACTTCAAAACTTGACAAAAAACCAAGTCACAAAAGAACTTAGTAAATTAGTATGCAACTAGTTACATTCTGCATGCATCAAGTTGACTGCAGCTGCATGGTTGGCCATTGTGCAACACTCCTTGGCCTCTATGCAGCAAATACCAATGCTATCTTTTAAGTTTCTGAATCTTGTAGCTCTAAGGGGCTTAGTTAAGATGTCTGCAAGCTGGTCTTTAGAACTACAATGAACCGGTTTCACTTCCTTTGATTGCTCAACTTCTCTCACAAAATGATATTTGATCTTGAAGTGTTTTGTTTTGCCATGAAACACTAGATTCTTTGCAATTGCAACAGCAGATTGGTTGTTACAATAGATCTCTGTTGCTTCCTCTTAATTCAAGTTCAAATCAGACAAGCTTCTTTAACCAAATGACCTGGCTGACAGTTGCTGCAGCTGAAACATACTTTGCTTCAGTTATTGATTGAGCCACAATGTCTTGTTTCTTTGAACTCTAACAAAACATTGCTAAACCAAGTGCAAAACAATAACCTGATGTGCTCTTCATGTCATCTGTTAATCTAGCCCAGTCATTGTCTATGTATCCAACTAGCTTCAAGTCATTGGCCTTAATGAATCTAACTCCATGGTCTAGAGTCCTTTTGACATGTCTTAAAACTGTTTTGCTGCCTTAAAATGAATCTCATTGTAGCAATGCATGAACCTGGATAAAAGACTGACAACAAACATAATGTCTGGTTTAGATGCAGTCAAGTAAATTAAGCATCCAACAAGGCTTTTATAGCTTGTCTCATTTACCCTCTCAGAGTCACCTTTGTTGGTGAGCCTTTCTCCTTGAGCAATAGGAGTGCTTGTTGGCTTACGGTTTTCCATACAAAACTTGCTCAAAATCTTCAAGGCAAAGGCCTTTTGGCTTATGAAAATGACCTGTTGAGTCTGAAACACTTCCATGCCAAGGAAGTCATCTTCCCTAAGTTTGACATCTCAGATGTATCTTGCATCTGCTTAAATTCAGTAACCAACTCATTGCTGCTACCAGTCACTAGCAAATCAATCACATATAGTGAGACTACCAGCAAGGTTTCCCTCTCAACTTTCTTCACATACAATGTTGGCTCATTGATGCTTCTTTTAAATCCCAAACTTGACAAATGACTGTCATTTCTTTCATACCAGTCTCTTGGAGCCTATTTCAGGCCATACAATGCCTTTTTTAGTCTGTAAACTTTGGTTTTATTCTCTGTTGCTACAAAGCTTACATCCAATTGATGTATCTTCCATCCTTTTTGAGTTGCTAGAGCTAGTAGCAGCTTGATGGTGTCCAACCTTGCCATTGGTGCAAAGGTTTCAACATAGTCCACACCATACTGCTGACTGAAGCCCGTTACAACCAACCTGGCCTTAAACCTATTTTCAGGTCCATCAGGATTCATCTTGGTTCTGAAAACCAACTCCAATGGTCTTCTTGTGGATTGGTCTATCAACAACTTTTACCCAAAATTTGTTTGACAATTTGCTTTCAAACAACAAACATCTGGTCATATCCATCAATGCCTGCCTTTTTTCAAAAACTCTGAAACCTTTCTGATGTGTACTCAGTTCTATTGTCTAATCTGAGTATCTTCAAATTGTAGTTGGCTTGATTTTCAACAGCTACTTTGAACTTTTAGAAGATCTCAGCTACTACAGACTTCAACTTCAAGAAATAAACCCATCAGTGTCTTGTGCAGTCAGCAATAAATAGAATAAAATACCTGCTGCCACTTAGTGAAGAAGTTGTCATAGGTCCACAAACAACAGTATGAACTAGGTGTAACTTGTCATTGGCTCTCCAAGCTTTGTTGACAAGAAATGGAAGCCTAGCTTACTTCCCAAGCTGATAGACTTCACAAACATTTTGGTATGCCGCTTTGGACATGTTTTCAATCAAATCAAACTTATAAAGCTGGCTAAGGTACCTATAGTTAACATGTCCCAATCTTTTGTGCCACAGACATGAGTAATTTACTGAGTTGGCATAAGCTTTTGAATTCATCAGATTCACATCTAGAACAAAGCACCTATCAATCATAGCCCTTGACACTAGTTCTTGACCAGATGGGTCCATTCATACATGTTTTGCTTTTGAAAACAAGAGAATAATTCTTCTCTAGTAGTTGACCAACACTAAGCAGATTTTGGTCTATTTCAGGTACCAAAAGAACATCTGAAATTGATTTTGTACCTGAGGGAGTGTTAATCAAGACTTCTCCTTTTCCTTTGGATTCAATAAACTTGCCATTTCCAATTCATTTTGGAGACGAAGCTTGTATCAATCTCCTTGAAAATGGTTTCATTAGAAACCATATGGTTTGTGCAGCCATTGTCAAATAGCCTATATTTCTTGGCTGTGCTGCAAGTTGCAAAACAAGCAGTAAAAACATTCACCTCCTGAGCTTGACTTCCATTAGCAGCCTGAGTTTGGACATTGATCTACTGTTGCTGCTGTTTTTGCCCTTTTTTTTGCACTCCCTTCCCGTGTGACTAAATTGTTTGCAGGCTCTACACTGAATGTCAGGCCTGAACCAGCAATACTTTTCCAGATATGTGGATTTCTTGCTCCATGGTGGATACTTTTTCTTTCCAGCATCTCTTTTTGGCTTTTCTTTCTTTTCATTCAAACTCTTCTTTCCCTTATAGCTTGAGGAGCTCGAGCCTTCCTTGTTTTTGGCTTGGAATGCTCTTTCAGAATGCTCCTCTTGTCTACATGCTCTTCTTTTCTCTTGAGCATAAAATGATTTATCAACTTATACAAGGAAATTGTTGACAAGTCTCTTGAGTCTTCCAAGGAGGAAATTTTGGACTCATACCTCTTAGGAAGTGTTGTGATGACCTTCTCAACAATCCTGTTGCCACTAAACTGGTCTCCAAGTAACCTGATGCTGTTAACCATTGCCATAATTCTTTCTGAGTATTGCTTAGCTGTTTCGGCTTCTTTCATCTTCAAAATTTCAAAGTCCCTCCTTAGATTGATGAGTTGTTGCTGCCTTGTCTTTTCTAAGCTTTGGAACTCCTCTTTTAGCTTGTCCCAACCTTATTTGCGAGTCTCACAGGTCATGATCCTGGTGAAATAACATCTGAAACACCATTTTGCAGGCAAGACATTGCTTTGTATTTCTTGTCACACTCATCACTGTGTTGCCTTATCTGAGCAATGGTAGGATTTACTCTCAAGGGTGGTGGCTCCCTGTTTGTTTCAACTACGTCCCACAAGTCATAGGCCTGGAGGTAAGTCCTTATCTTCACTACCCAAATGTGGTAGTTCTCTCCAAGAAAGACAAGTGGTGGAGGTGGTGAGAAGTTTGCTGAGGACATATCTAACAACAAGAAACAAAGCAGCTTTTGTCTTTCTTAACAAGAAACATAAACAAAAAACAGTGGCCCTCAAAGACAACAGGTTCTTGATACCATTTGTTGGTGTTTTTCAAAGAAGAAAGTAGAGAACTTAAAAAAGAAAAAACGAGCAGCAAAGGAATGAAAAACAGATTTCATTACATTCAACAAAGCATTACAAGTTTTTAAGTCAATCAACTTACCAAACACTAACTACTACCACTATGTAAACTTGAAACTTGTAAAACATTACTTGTATACATAGATAAGCTGACTAATCAGCTCAATCAGCACCTAAACACCAGTACATGACCAAACTAAACTTCAAAACTTGACAAAAAACAAAGTCACAAAAGAACTAAGTAAATCAGCGTGCAACTAGTTACATTCTGCATGCATCAAGTTGACTGGCTGCATGGTTGGCCATCGTGCAATAGTATGGAGATTCTCTCACTTGGCGCATGACTAGCGTGCGTGGTTGTTTTGCAAATTATTGGTTAATTTATTCTTCTGTCCTGTGCAATGTACTCGATACTATATTATGTAATATTTTGGTATGTGGTGCATATATGCTACTTTCTGCTTGGATGTAAACTTTGACAATTGCTTAAAATATGCTTGCTAGGGCAAAACGAGTTTTCTTTTTTTTTTTTTTTCGGGGCAGCAATGCATGATTTTGATTAGTGCTGCACTGATGTCATAAGGAATTAATGTTTTATTTTGTCTCTGCAGCTACTCAAATCCTGTCCATCCTCCGGAAACCTATGATACAAGTGGGCATAGCCACACAATCTATTGATAAGAACGTCATGAATCCAGTCAGCTCTGTGAAGGATCCTCAAAATTCATATTCAACTAAAAACTTTATTGAATGTAGCCAGCTACAAGAGATATCAATAGCACATCATGGATCAAGTGGGAAATTGGATAATATCGAATCAAATGAATGCATAGACATAAAAATACCCCCCGATATCTATTCTAAAGGCAAGTTTACGTTCTATCATGTGAAATTGCTATATTAGTTGCTTTTGGCTTTTCTTAAATTATCATTAAATTGCCCCAAGAGAGACATAGTCCTAAGCAGAGTGAATAGGGTTTTCTATCAGATAGGAAATGAGTACTGTTAGCCCCATTAATGAAATTCATCAATAATTGTGTGGTAATATTCTGACCAGGGTTGGATTCAGTAGCAAAATCCAGTTGTAGTGGCAATAAATCCTCCAAGAACACTGAAGTCAGAAACTTGCATCAGGTTTGGCTGTTTTCCTTCTGCATCCACAAATTTCTTTTTTTGTTGCATGTGCTATTTAAGAACAGCTAATTATTCTTGTATAAAGAGTATGAACTGGATGGAGGTTTTGTTTGCTTCCATTCCAGTTGTAAGCCTTAAGAAAGTTGAAAAGATAGATAAAATATCAGAAAAGTATGTCGTTATATGCAGCCATCAAGTGGCTTAAACTCTTTGACTGAGCACACAGAATCGGCAATTGTATAGGCATTTAGATGGCAGGTTGTGTATGTGAGGGGATGCGAAAACTTATACTCATTTGGGCTTTGCCAATCCTATGATCAATACTGTTGTGCTGTTCAGTTGTTTGCTCAAAACCACTATCTCTTACCATTAGTTTGGATGTTATTACAACTATGTCCAATTTCTCATGCAGATTCACTCAGAAAATTTGGAGTCGTATACTAAATGCTGTAATGACGAGTCAGTGCTTGGTAGCTGGAGTCGAGCTGCAGAAACTTGTGATGAGAGAGTTGGTCTAATGGAGGATTGTACAGAAGTCAAGAATTCAAGGGAAGCAGGTAGGTGCCCTAGTTTTGATCTTGGATTTGACTGAGATTGTTGATAATAAACAATTCAGATAGAGCGCAACGCCAAGGAAAAAAGAATCAAATGCACTTTTTAAACATTATTTTACGAACCAGTGCCATTTTCATTACTTTATAGTCGAAGATTTTTCTCTTCAAACTGGTGTCTCCAAGTTTCCTCCGTATTCTCCTTTGTATCATCATCCATTTTTTTTTTTCTTGAGTAATATACTGACTTGATAAGAACCTATCAAAACGATTTCTAAATATTATTGCATCACAGAAGTAGAATTATCTCATATATAGGTTGTAGTTTTGTGTACGAATGGACATAATCTAGGGTAGGGTTGCTTGTCCACTAAGGCATTGGTACAAAGCACAATAACAACAATGAAGTTGCAAAACACAAATACAATAAAAGTTAAAAATGTTAGACATGGCACAATGGACTTAGAAGTCTACACAAATTAAATAGCGTTAAGAACAATGGGCATTTGTGCTTATGTGCAATTTTATCCATGCATTAAATAGTACTAAGTAGAGCATTCGTAGTTTCGTATCTCTATTGACTATTTCCTCTATATCTGTTTTAATATGTAAGACGAGATAACTAGGATTTTAAAATTTGTAACATAAGCTTAGGCTAAGGTAGTATAAAGAAAATGATAAATTAGGCCCATAAATTAAAGAAACATAACAAATGAAATAAACTTAAAAGAAATATCATAAACGAATAAACATTCTCTTATTAATGCTTTGATATACAATTGATTTTATTTTGTTTTTCCTTTCAAATTTTATTCTTTTAAAATTTTCTATATATATATTTTTTTTGTATTTTCAAATTGCTCTTGTGGGTTTCACATTATTTGGTATAAAAAATTGATCTTGTTGGCTTTGATATCAAATAATGCAGAACTTAAGAACAATTTCTGAATTGAGCACCAAAAAAAAAAAAAAGTAAAAAAAATAAAAATAATCAAAGAAAGGAAAAGATTATTTTAAGTGGAAATAATAACGAGTCAGATTTAATATAAAATAGTAAAGATAAAAAAACAGTTGAAAAAGAAAAGTGATAAGAAAAACCCTATGGAACCCTTTAACTACCAGAGTTCAAAAATGCCAATAAAAATTGCCCTACGAAACCCCTATTAAAAAATCAACTAGAAACATTGATAAGAGAGACTTAGGATATGAAGACTTTCTCGTCTGAGCAAATAACTTAAAAGAACTTCAACTCTAAAAGCAAGTGAGAATATAATATCTTCACTGATTGATCCTATTGAGGTTGCTTAAGCCTCCTATTTATAGCTTCTACATGGATTTTGAAGTAAAAATATAAATTGGTTTAAGTAAACAAAACCCTATTTATTTAAGATAAATAAAAAATAAAAAATAGTTCAATTTAAAAAAAAAACATATATATCTAAGATAAATAAAAATATATAATCTAAAAATATATTTTAAAAATAGAAGTAGTTCAAAAAACTTACTTATCTAACATCAATAAAATATCATAGGTACAATTGCATAAAATATCCTTAAAGTTTAGGGATTTTTTATTTTGTGCCATTGATATTTTTTTATTGACACTCTCAACATTATAATTTTTTTAAAAATCGACCTAATTTTCATTGTAAATATAAATTAACCTATCAGTCAAGGTCAACGAAATAAGCCAATGTGACATTATAGAAGGGATCATCTTTTTTTTTCATTTTGTGTCCATCTTCTTTCTTCTTATCCCTTCCTCTCTTCCCCTGCAGCTGCTATTAAAAAAAAAAAAAAAAAAAAAACACCCACCACCATTTTCATCAGAGCCCACACCTGCATTTTTCATTGTGCACACTGGCCCGAATCCGTGATCACTCAAAGGCACTCTCAATAACCTAGGAATCCCACACTCCTGCAACTGATACTTTTGAAAACTACTTTGGATTTGGCTGGTGTTGTTTATGAAACTTGCAACCTTCAAAGCATTCTCTGTCACTGTCTTTAACAAAGGAAGGTCCTTGGTGAAGTCCTTTATTAAGCTATTGAAACCTTGAAACTGATAAGAAAGGTTAACCATCCAATGGCGCTGACTCTGTAAATTCCTTAAAGCTTTAGTCTTGAATTTACCAACAACAATCCCTGCACATTGTTGAACAACATTCCCACAAATAACTGTTAATGTCTCCAACAAGACTTCTTCTCCATATTTAGAAGGGATTGAACCAGTAAAGAAAATTGCTTTTCTATGCAAACTAGTCCCATTAGGCAAATTCACAGTCAAATTCACCACGCTTTCTTCTCCACTAGAAAAGTTCTTAACTTTCCATCCATCAGTGCAATTTGAAAGAGCATGGCATCTCTAATCTTTGCTTCTGATTCGGCTTTCACTTCCTCATACTTAACATCCAATCTAGACCTAACAAGCTCCCTTGTTGGAACTGGTGGTAATCCAACTTGGTTAAGAAAAGCTCTGAACTTTGGATGTTCAAGATTTGAAAATGAAACCAACCCACAACATTTATACATCCAATCAGCTAAAAAACCAACAACACACTCAATTTGGGATTTGCTTAAAGTTGGTCCAGGTGATGCTTTAAGACTTTTTAGCTTCTTCACTCTATCTTCGAACATAGCCAAAACACCTAAATCTTCTCTTCCATCAGACAAAACCAAATATTGTTCTAGTAAAAAGTTTCTAGTTCCACTACTTGCTGTCACAACCGCCCTTGGTGAGGGTGAATAAGCTAACTGAAATAGAACCAGAACCCGAAGCAACAAGGACACTACCAGTGGCTGTCATAGTAACCGAAGATGAACTTCGTTTTCTATTACTTTGCGTTGCTGTTGGAGTTGTCACTGTTGTCGGAGATGGTGAAACAAATGAAATGGATTTAGCAAGGGAGTTAAAGTTAGGACAAGTTCCTCACTATAAATGTTCTGAAGTTGTTCTTTAAAGGATTGGAAATTGAGAAAATGGTGTCGCATAAAGAACACCGGAGTTTCACAGCTTTGGGAAGTCCGATATCGGTGTTGTGAACAAGCATAGGCTCAAGATGAGCCCAATACCAATCTCCTTTACCTTCTATTGCTTTGATTTGAACCATGACTAGCCTTTTGTATCTCTTGTGTACGCCTTGGTTGCTAATTCATCGATTGGCACTGCGTCCGAAAGAAGAGTGAAATGCAAGTGTGGGCTCTGATGAAAATGGTGGTGGGATTGTTTTTATTGTAACAGCAGCTATAGGGGAATAGAGGAAGGGAGAGAAGAAATAAGATGGAAACAAAATTCAAAGAAAAAATAGATGATAGTCATTGACACATATGCTTACTTCGTTGACCGTCGCTTGACTAATGTTCAATTCACGTTTATTATTAAAATTGGATTGATTTCTTAAAAACCCATAACATTGAGGGTGTCAATAAAAAAAATCAATGGCACAAAACTAAAAGCCCTTAAATGTTTAGGGTATTTTATGCAATTATACCTACATTCTATAAAATCTTCTTTAGTACACCATGTCTCTTTAGTAACATCAACATTAAATGTGTAACAAGATGTTATCTCAAGCCTATGAGCATTCCAAAATTTCTCTTGGTAATAAGCCTTGTTCAAACAATCACACCTTAGATGGTTTTTTTCATTGGCATTCTAGAAACTACTTCTAAAGAACTAAATTTTTGGATTCGTTGGAAAAGGCTTTAGTCAATTTTTGGTAATTATCCGCATATATCTTCTCTTGATGACTAAAAGTTTTAGTGAAATTCTCTTTGCTCTAGTATTTTTTTTTTTGAAATTTGTTCTTCGAACTCCATTTCACGTTTTGTCAACTATTGCATTTGGTTTGCGTGAGCATCGAGCACTAAGAGTTTAGAATCCCCTTGATTAGATTTAGTTGTAGATTTTTCTTTACCAACATCGAATCTAGTCATCATGAAAATACTAAGAGAAACAATGAGACACAAGAAAACAAATTAACCGGTCAAAATAAAATCACCCTGCTAATAGGTTTAATTCAAAACTTGTAAGTAGAGTAAGATTTTAAAAACAAGTAATAAGAGAGTAAGTTGAAAACTAATCTTCAAAGGAAAAAAACAAGGAGTCGTAGTGGCTTTAAGAGGCCAAAAATTTTGATGATGCAATTTATAATGGAAGGCTATAAAGATGAAAAAAATATGTGTGTCATAAATTTTGATAACATAAGAAAAGAAAAAGTGTTAGAAAGTGTACGAGAAACAATAAAGCTAGGTTGCAAATAATCCTAACTCTAAAATGAAAGAAAATGCTTAAATTAATAAAAACTTAAAGAAAACTTTTACCCAACTATTGAAAAGAAAGAGTTTTAGTGCCTTTGAATTGAAAAAAAACAAATGTGTTAGGTTAAACTCGAATTTTGCAACGAAAAAGAATGCAAAACGAGAAAATTAGATACAAATATTTATGTGGAAAACCCATACAGAAGAGGATAAAAAATCACAGGAAAAAAAATTCACTAAAATGACAAATAACCGATGAAGAGTACAAGATGGCAAAACAAACAAACTCGGACCAAAAATAAAAAAGTTCTCTTGAAATTCCCACAAAACTCTCTCTTAATTATGTTGTTGAGTCAAACTCACTAGGGTTGCTAAAAACCCTATTTATAGACTAAAATTCGGTGGCTAATCTGATTAAAATATCCTTAGAGTTTGACTGGAAAAAGATAGCAAGTTTAACTAGGAGAAAAAATCTGGTTTAGTAGGGAACACGTCACCACGTCATAACGTGACATATTGCCTCGTCGGGACGTCATTCTTCGCGTTGTCAGGACATGGCGATTGTCACGCCCCAAAACTCGACCTAGTAGTTTTGGGTTAGTAGAATCAGTTTTTTTTAACCGGAGGTTGAGTCAGATATCGAGAAATAGGTCGTAAATGAGTAATTTAAGTATGTGAGTGTCATAATTAGATTTTTATTTTATTATTTAGATCAAAATAAAATTTAATTTTAAGGTCTAATTTGAAAAATGAGTTTTAATTGATTTATGACCTTTTTGAAAAGGGGAAGAATTAGGAGTGGTCTAAAGGGAAAATTGCCCAATTTTTGAAATTAGTTTTCTACATAGAGTATACCACCTTCTTCTTCCCTCTCTTAAAATCCCAAATCATTCAAAATTTTTCCAAAACCTAAAATTAGGGATCTTCTTTCAAAATTTATTCATCCTTTCATATTTATTAACCTCCGAAACACCAAAACAGCCCTCAATTTCAAACGAAAAACGTGTTTTCTTTCCCAAATCCGCCATTTTTATTCTTGAGTTGAAATCCAAAATTAGAGTTGTAAATAATCGTTTTCATCAAATCAATGTAATATTTTGACTTTCTATGGTTAAATAAAGAGTGCTGTTAATTCAAATCGAGTTTTAAACCAGTATATTTAGATTTGATGTTTTTAAAATATGTTTGGATTAAAAAATGGTAGATCTCGAAATATTAAGTAAACTTGTATTTTCAAAGTTATTTTTGATTCATTTAACTTAATTATAAGGTATTTCACTTCAATTTGATAGTTCATAACTGAATTTTTAAGCATAAATAGTTTTCCCCTTTTTCATGTTCTGGAAAGCTTCAATTTTTTGGAAATTTTAGAATCATGTATTTAGGTGAAATTAATAGTTTAAATATGAAATTAAATGATATTTAGGATGTTTGGAATCGAAATTGAGGATTAGAAATGAGATTAGGACGTCGAAACTGCAATTTCAACAAAACAAGCTAGTTTTCGATAGTGAGAAATGAGAGGCTTGAATTGTATTTTCTTGATGTTTTGGGTTGTGCTTAAGGCTATTTTTAATGAATTTTCTATGTTTTTATTGTGTGAGAAAAGTTCAGGATCAAGTGGGAGCCACTTCGAGCAAGTCTAAAGTCAAGGAAAAGTTAGCTTGAGCTTCCGACTAATAAGCGAAAGTGTGATTGGTGAATGTCCATGGCCATTGCTGGTATTCACGATTCATAACGTTAACAGGGAGCTTAGGAATAGCCTAAACCCCTATCCTAAGTTCTGAGTGTAAGCCTTTCTTATTGTTGGGACTGCCAACATGCCTTATGGCGTAGCGGAAAAATTATTTCGGCGATCCACAACCATGGGTCCATGTATGAGGAACGAAATGAGTTGGAATAGAGCTGAAGATATACCTTCTCAACTAAAAAACGCTGAAAGCATGCTACTGGTTCGATGTCGATTCTAAGCCACAACGAAAAATATGTTGGCCACTACGTCATCCACCTACTCAACCATGAACATAAAAACTCTTTGAACAATTTCATAGAGAATTCAAAGGCGGCTGCTAGACCTTATTTTTTTTTCTTGGTAACCCTAACACACTAAGGGATATCTTCCTTTTATTTTCTTTTTGATATCATATATCAGCTTGAACTTAGACAATCAATGAGCTAATATTTGCTTGTCACAATTTCCCTATGTATGCAAAACATGAAAGACAAAAACACAAAAGATATAGTAGTGAAATGTGAAAATAAATTTATTTATTTATTCATCGTTCAAAATACATAGAAAATAATTACATATTTACTACAATATGGGCACATTTCCCAACACTTACTAAGCATTTTATATGCTTACCTACTTTATTTTCCCTTTTCCTTGTAGATCATCACCTTGCGGAACATGCCAAGCCAAATTGTCTCAAAGCTTACACTATCTCAGAATCGGTAGCTATTTGGTATTTTTGAGTCAAGGGTTATGGCATGTATATAAGTGTCATGGTTTATATTTTAGTATGTGAATGAGTATAATACTTGGCAAGTTGACTTAATCATTACATATGATATGATGTTTTGGTTTTTTGAATCATACATGTTGTTGGGCTAATCTGCCATAATGAATTGTGGCAAATTAGAATCTTCTCGACACTTAATGAGCTTGATTTCAAGTCATTTTATTTTAATTTGTTTCGTTTTTTATTTTAGTATCTTAGACTTAGTTATTAGCAAAATAAGCATTTTTATGCATTTTCTAGTGTTTCGACAACCCATTAGGCCAACTTAGGCCTTGGGAATGACTAATGGCCTATTTGAGTATGTAGAGTGTTATTTTAGGACAAAGAACATAGACGACAATTCCAGTGTCGCGACATCAAACATCAAAGCATCTTGTGCTGAAACAGAGGTGATGCCACGACGTGGGATCCTTGACGTCACAAAGAAATTTTGGATATGCGCTATCGTGTTTTAGCAGCCGTCTAGGACTTAATTGCCCCATTAAAACCCTAATTATTTTAAGAATATTTTAGGAACTTAAGCATCTCAATTGTAGCCTATATAAACCCCATTATAACTACATGGAAGGAGAGTCGACCTAGGGATTGCCCTAGGGAGCGGTCGAACCATATTTCATACTTTTAAAATTTCAACTTTCCTTAATTTTTATTTTAGTCTTTCTTATGTTCATTTAATTGGAATCATTCTTTTTTTTGTTTAAATTTTCAATTTTTCTTAGTTTTTATTTATTAATAAGCATTCTCTTTTCCTTTATTCTTTTATTCCTTTATTTATCTTAACTTGATCAACTAACATTTGTATAAATATTAGGATAAATTCTTGTGCGTATTTTATATCTTACATGATTCAGTTATGGAGCTGATTAATTGATTGAATTATTATTTATCTAAAATTGAGTGTTTATTCAAGAGACTTAGTATATTAGGTAGTGAATACCCTAATAGAATATCGAGACATGTGAGACCAAAAGGGTATCCTGTCGAGTATAACTTGTGTCAAATGGTGAGACCTAATGGACAACCGTATACCTAGGAAGAGACCAAAAAAGTGTCATAAGTGGTAATCCTTAGTGAATATGAGACCTAGTAGGTATTCTTAGCTAAGGGTGATAAAGACTCAATTAAGATTAATTAATGGCTTAATTAGATAATCAACGATTTAATCGATCATAGGCTGAGAGCTCGCATCGTTGACACTAGGAATAGGAAATTCCATTAGGTTATTTTAGGTTAATTAACTTAATTAGTTTAATTAATATTTTAATTCCACATCAACAATACTAATTCGTGACTCAATTAAATTAGTAATTTTTTTAATTAATTTAATAATAAAAAATTTCCAATCCGCAATCCCCTGAGTACGATCCTCAGAATAGTTTCCAAGTGTTCCATTGTAAACAGACTATATTACAATTTGATCCATATACTTGCAGGCATCATTGCTTTGTTATTTATCTTTTTCCTGCAATATTTCTAGTCTAGACGTCCACACGTTTGGTGGCGGTTATGGGCATAATTGTATGTTTATGCTAATAGATGTGATGAACTATAATTATAGGTATGAAATGTGAAATTGTAACACCCCTTACCCATGTTCGACATCAGAACGGGATACGAGGTATTACCAGACTTTAACACAAGCAAACATACAAAATCGGGTCATAAAATTTTGTTCAAATCAAATCCATTCATAAATATGAAAATTGTCCCTTATATGGGTCTACGAGGCCCAAAACATATATCGAGAGTAGTTCGAGACTAAATCGAGAACTTTAGAAATCTTTGGGAAAACTTAGAGAATTTTCATGAAACAGGATTACACGCCCGTGTGGGTAGGCCGTGTGGTCACACACGCCTGTGTGGCTTGGGACACGCCCATGTCCTCAACCCGTGTAACTCTCTGTTTATGACGTCATCAACACAATTAGGGTCATACGGCCAAGTCACACGCCCGTGTGCTTAGGCCGTGTGGCGAATTAAATTCCAGCAATTAAGTACAGACTTCACACGGCCTGGGCACACGCCTATGTCCTGCGGCCGTGTCCTTCACACGGCTGAGACACACGATAGTGTCTCTGCGCATGTGTTTACTACAGAGCATTCTATTTAACCTAATTAGGGTGCAGGGGACACACGGTCGGATCACACACCTATGGGGCAGACCGTGTGTCACACACGGCTTAGACACACGCTCGTGTGTCTATCCGTGTGGACAACTTTGAGGCTATTTTCCAAGCCTTTTGTCACCCTTAACAACACTTGCACACTTACACATCTCAATGGCATCCTATATAGCATAATTGAGCTCTTACACATTCATAACAATGCTCATGCATATCAACTTGTCAACTCATACTTGCTTAAGACTTCATATTTTATTTAGACCTAGCTTACCAAATTCACATGCAATATGAAATATCAAATTTATTTCCATTACATACATTCATGCCTTAGTTGTTATTATGCCATTTACTCACACTTCTATTATCAAATTCATGATCATAACCACAATTCATCCATGCTAAATGAATTTAACCACAACATGAGTGACCATATCACATGCATGCATATATGAATAGGATTACATCCCCATAATTAATATGAGCCATATCTCATGGCCATATACAAAATGAATTATCAAATCATTAAAAGCCAACATATTTGGCAAACCCAATATGACATATAACAAAAAGATCAAGTCCCTATACATGCCATACTCAAAATACTTAAATTCACTATACCCAAAAGATTAGTTTGATAGTGTGAATCAAACTCTGACATCCTTCGATCCCCGAGCTAGCTTGGCAACACTATAAGGAAATGGAAAAGAAAGGGGAGTAAGCATAAAGCTTAGTAAGTTTGCATATAAATAATTAACAACATTAACCATATATTATTATACACATAACATAATAATTTTGTCATAATGTCATCAAGTATCATAGTTACATTTTAAGTCATGTCATTTGCATAATGTACAATAAGACTCATGATCATAATTTATTTATTCATATCTTACCAAGGTCTCATCGATTCATGATCTCAATATTTATGAGCTTTGTGTACGTACCTGTACCCTTTCAACATGATCATACCTTGTCATCTCTTTGACATAATTCTTGGATTACCCGTTGAACCACTCGAAATTACTAAAGGATACTTGTGAACTCTCATACACGTGGTAGGATGCCAATGCCATATCCCGGATATGGTCTTACATGGGATCACATATCGATGCCTATGCCTTGTCCCAGACATGGTGTTACATGGGATCGTAGATCGATGCCAATGCCATGTCCCAGACATGGTCTTACATGGGATCTCATATCGATGCCAATAGCCCAGCTATGGTCTTACACAAAATTACATATCAATGCCAAAGCCATGTCCCAGACATGGTCTTACATGGGATCGTACATAACCCTAATGTCATGACATTTGTATCCTAACTATTCTTAAGGTTCAACCGGGATTTCAAGATATCAAACTTTGTCGAATTGTCACCGAGTCATCATTAATTAAATCCATAAAGACAATTACACAATGCATGCAATATTAAAGCATTAAAAACATAATGATGTAATGTTGCATTATTTACACATGAACTTACCTCGGTACCCAAAATATGGTTACTATTTGATTTAGTCCACAACCTTGTTCTTTCCTCAGTTTAGGTCCGAGCTTCATTTTTCTTTATCTATAATAGCAAATTTCGCTTATTTAATTATCGCATTGTCCAAAATAGTCCATAAATCATACTTTGGCAAAATTACAATTTTACCCCTAAACTTTCACATAATTACAATTAGCCCTTAGGCTCGTAAAATGAAATGTGTTCATTTTCTTTGATAGCCAAGCCTAGCTGAACTTATATCATACTTATATCAGCCCACATTTTCTTTCAAATCAGATTTTTAACCACCTATTTTACAACTTTTACAAAAAGGTCATTTTTAGGTGTTTTCATGAAAAACCACTTAGTAAAAGATGGTTATCATACATCAAACTTTCATATTCCTCCATTAAACACCAAAATAGATGCATGTCACACATGGGTAAGTTGTTGAAAATGAATCCTAGCTCAAAATAATGGTAGAAATAGCTAGATCATGCTTCAAATATCTCAAAAACATAAAGAACATTAAAAACAAGGCTAGGGTGTACTTACAATCGAGCTTGAAAGGATGAACAAAAACCTAGCTATGGCTCATTGAGAATTTCAGCTAAGGAGGAGGAAGATGGACACAATTTTCACAATTTTTGACTTATTTTTCCCTTTTTATTCTTTTATTAACCAAATAACAAAAATGCCCTTAAGGCCTTTCTTTCAAATTTTCTTTATTCATGCCCATTTTTGTCCATAAAAATAGAAATTGGGAAATTTACTATTTAAGAACCTCTAATTAAAAATTCATGGAAATTTCATGCTTAAAGCTTCTAGAACTCACATTTTGTAACTTTTGCAATTTAGTCCTAGATGTCAAATTGGACACTTTATCCATAAAATTTCTTCATGAAATTTTCACATAAGCATGAAATTATATCATAGACCTCATAATAATTATAAATTAATTATTTCTACTTTAGATTTGTGGTCTCAAAATCACTATTCTGATTAGACCCTAATTCAAGATGTTACAGAAATGGCATGGAATGAAGTAGTAACAACAACTTAGTTAATGGGTAAATGAGATGAAGATGCATTTGCACATTAGTAACTTGAAATATGTTGGTAAAATTTGGCCTAATTTGATGGTTGATGATTAAACTTAAGGCTTATGTTCCATAGATGTGCATAAGGTGCACAAGTATAGGTGAATGAAGTAAAATGGTATGTTTCAATGTGGTATGACATAGGTAAGGTTTGGTATTTGGATAACTTGGTTGATATGTATTCCATGACATTGAATTGATAATTTTAATTGATGAATAAATGTTGGTTATCTTGTTAAGATGTTTAATTTGAATGTTGAGCTTGTTTAGCATACGTTTGGTATGTTTTGAATCAAATGAAATTGGTATTTGATGTTTATATTAAATGGTTGTTGTTGGAAGCTATGAAATAGGTACCAATTAGTTCACTTTTATCAAAAACAAAGTCTACATCCTGATGACCAACCTACCTTGTCGTAACGTCAGCCAAAAATAAGTGACGTTGCAACGTCAAGTGGCTTGAAGTCGTGACTTTACATACTGTTTTGGTGACGTCACGACATGGAAGAGATAATGTCACGACGTTGACCTTAAACTTTTAAAAAATTTCAATTTGGTCCTATTTCGTGCTCGAGTTGACAAAAGAGCTTTTGTATGCTCAATTAAGACTTAGGATTGTTTATTTACTCTGAAATGAATGTGCTCAACATTTAATTGCATATGCTAAAGTTTATTTTATTGTGAATTGACTGTAGTTGCCCTGGCAACAAATATAACATCCTGTACCTCAGACCTGATAATTGGGTTGGGCAATGGGTGTTACAAAACCCTAGTATAATTAAATAGAGTTATCGTCCTTCTAATCCTAGTTAGACTAGGAGTTAGTTTTTCTATTGAAATAGACTTTTACTATTCAACAAGGGCTTCACTTCTTCTCCATATAAATAGATAGAGCAGGTAGGACTAAATACACAAGAAGTTTTACACAACTTTGAGATATTGTGAAAATAGTTAGAATTTATTTTCTAAATATAAATTTTATTTTCCAAGGCAGGATTTTGCTTTTCCATTGAAAGTAAAGTAAATAATTTCTGGTTCTAGGTTTGATTCAAATTCATTCGAGCCCAATGACTGCTATAGCGTATGTGCGTAAAAATAAACAATTTTAAAGGTCTGATTCTAACTGCAAGTGAACAGTGTCAGTTGTAATATTTATAGTGTCCAATGGAACATCGTAGTACCAAGGGGTTGAGCCCAAATGAGTCAGTGATTAAGCAATTCCTAAACTATAAACAAGCAATCAAGAGAGTGTAGCTAACTAATCACTAATTCCTATATTACGACAGATCATTCAAAAGTTTAATTACGCTAATTAATTACCTAAAAATAAAAAAGGACTAAATTATAAATAAAACAAAATATAAAATTAGCAAATTCAGAAAAATAAGATAATAAGAAGCGGTTGGTTGATTTCCATGAGGTTGGATAACCTTCGAATTAGGGATCTAAATCACTATTACTCCTAAATTGGTTCAATTTTACCTCTTAGCCTCAACTTTAGCAATTGCAACAAATTAGTCTAGTTTATCACTCGACCTCACCAAACTGACTCGGGACTATAAAATTGATGCCTGATAAGATCTCCTCTCCATCTCACTTATATTAATTTTCCCTTAGGGTCGCCAATCTTAAGTTTTGAAGTCTATTCGATTTAGTCCTATTTTTACGATTTTGTCCTTGAATCCAAAAATCAATTACCCATCACTTCCATTAACCAACCACTTAGGATTTAGATACTCATACTCATATTTTAACCCATTAACAATAAGAAATCAAATAGAAATTCGATTATCTTAACTTAAAAGAAAAGTGATAAATACTCATGCTTGCTTGCAAAAGCTTAAGGAGCACAATAATGGCGGTAAGAATATAAATAAGAACACCTAAGATAAGATTTTTAACAGATGAAATATAATAAAACTGATTGGAATTAAAATAAAGAATTAAAGTGGAAATACAATAAAGTTTGAAGGGCTTAAAAAGTAAATAAATCCTAACTACAGTAATAACTAACTTAACCACCAGCTATGGAGCTAAGAAAAACAAGAAAATGAATAAGAAAATAAACTCTAAGATATGGAGAAGAATAACAAAACCCTAAAAATGAAGATGAAAATGTAAAACTAGCTAATGTGAAGTGTGTCTTTCTCTTAGCCAATTTTAGCCTTTTTTAGCAGTTTTTCTAACACAACATTTATGCCTAAAATGCCCATTAGCATGTTTTTTTATTGGTGTTGAAGTTGGATAAGGTTTGCCCCTGTAATCATTTTTGTCTCTTCATGTTAGGGGTATCGTGATATCCACGTCAGTCTTGACTTCGGGGAATCATTGGGAGTTGGGTATTGCGATACTTGTAGCTCGTATCGTGATATCACTATAACTGGCCTTAATCCTATTCAATTAAGCACTATCAGAGGTATCACAACTTCCAGACTTGAATATCATGATACCTTATTCTTCATGATGTTTCCGCTCACATTCGAGCCTTTGATGACTCTGTACAACACTCAGTCAACCATTAGGTCCCCTAAGGCGTAGTTGGCCATTTTAGGTCTCAAAAGTGACATAAAATGCACTATTTCACTTATTAAGGCAAAAAATGAAAACTAAGTAAAATCATGACAAAAACATATAAATTGTTTGAAAATAAGCTCTTTAAGCATAATGGGGAGCCTAATTTGACATATCAAATTACGACAAATCACCCACAAGCGGTTCGTGGTACGAGAATAGCAGTGAAGGTTGTTTGGTTGAAAGCCGGGAATGACAAAGATCCATTTAGCTGAAAACACAAGTGCGATTTCAGTGAAGAGTTTATTGCTATAAATAACACAAATCAGCTCGATTTTTAAAATTTTATTTTCCCGCTGTGAAAGAAAATCTTTTTCAAACCGAATTTTTCCAACATTTAACCATATTAATATATGCATAGTACAAACAAGAGGCAAAGATAATAATTATTCAATATAATAAAATCAAAGACGAAGCTACATGCATTTGTTGCAAATAAATTTTTATCAATTTATAAAATACTCACAAACAATTATTTTCTTCGCATAGGTATATGTGCGAAATTAAGTAAAGCGTATGAGCATAACATAAATGCACAAGGATTAAAAGCTGAAACATAAGATGAAACTATTAATTTGAATTTCAATATCAATCTTATTATCCGTCTCCACAATATCTTCATTTTCCACTTCTAATGGTGAGAAGAATTATTATGAACATCCCCTTTTACTCTTACTATTATAAAGTAACTTACCACGTCCACATCCAATATCACATCTTTCAAATGTATTATGTATCATTGCATTTGCTTTAGGTAATGAAGCAAAACCAGTAGAAAATTCTTTATGAATTTTCATTTAATAGCTCATTATTTTACTCAACCACAAGAAAACATGATATTAATTAAAAGTATTTTTTTTACCTTTTTCACAGTATTGCTACTATAGGAGCACATTTGAAGAATGAAAAGATGAAAAAGATTTTCTCTAACAAATTCTTATTAGTAGTGTTCTCCCTATATAATATTTTTTGAGAGCTTAGGGTCCGTTTGTTTACATGTAAAAAGTTTTACGAAAAACGTTTTCTTTGTTTTCCCATGTTTGTTTGGTGGAAAATGAGTTACAAAAGGAAATCATTCTCCAAAACACGATAAAATGAAGGCCTTTTTTAAGAAAATGTCATATGCTTTCTAATCCCATAAGACATTTTCCAATTGTTTCTCCTTTTAACATCCCCTGAAAAACAAGCCAAAAAATTCACCCATCCCTCGATCGCCTCCAGTCCTTGACCCAACCCTTCTCTTACCTTCAAGTTTCAGGCAACCTAGCTAAAGACTAGAAAAACAAGGTAATTTTCAAAACCCTAAGCTTAACTTGAAGATTGGTTCGATTTGTGTTTTCTGGTCTCTACCTCTATCTTTGCATCACACTGCTATATTTGATTTTTTTATCCTATTGTTATTTCTCGTTACTCTGCTATATTTGTTTTCAATTTGGTTTGGTTTGTGTTCTCTTGTTGGGTTGAAGATATTTGTTGTTTATTGATCATAAATTTCTAGTGTGAAGGGGCTTGTATTGTTTGGAATATGATTGAGAGGTCGAAATTTGTGGTTTAGGTTTCACTAACAAAAATAGAAAAAAAATTTGGGAAATTTTGGGGGTTCGCAACTTTGATTTTGTGAGAGGAAATGAGTTAAGATTAATTAAATTGACACATATGATTTTATCAATTTCTATTAAGTATATTATTTGTTTAATTCTAATTAATTTAGTTTAGGAGTTAGATCTAAAGGGTTAGGCTCTATCCATTACAAAATTCATCCATTTATATCCAATATTAAATTCATAGTAATTATTATTATTTAATGGTTTAGATTAAATTTTCATTTAGACATTGACTAACGACAAATACTTTTTTAAGTTTAATGATAAATGCAAAAAAATTAAATAAACTCTTGCCATGGTTTTTACAAACATTAATTTTGTCTTTGCTCCTCTATTTAGGGCCCTCGTACAAGTAAGTGTAAAGAATATCTGAAGTAAGTGAACTACTCCATTGAGATTGATGCAAGAAGTTTTCTGATTTCTTTTCACTTTTGAGAGTAAAATTTTCTTTTGATGATGGTATTAGTTTGATTCTGCCAATGATTTGGTGAAACCAATTCATTGATTTTGATAGTATGTCTCTTTGCGTTAGTGCCTTGGGTTTATTTAATGGGTGTCGAGTTTTTTCCCCTAAGATTTGAGTTGTTCTTGTCAGGGAAACGAAATACGTAATTGTAAATTATTTTTAGATATTTTTTTTTGTAAAATTGTTGATAGCAATTATACTTTTAAGTAAAAGTTGCAGGGTTAGCTTGAGCTTAAGTAATTATGTTTTAATTTATTTAATGATTGTGCACGTTTGGTGTTTGTTGAAATGTCTCAATGAAATTTAAACAATATTTTTTTTCAAAAAAATCAGCAGATTACAATTGTAATATTTGTTTCATTCTTAATATATATGAGTTTTGTTTGTTTACTTTCTATTGCATTGATTGTGTGTTTTTTTGGTTGTGTTATTATTCCTAAGTTATTATGTTTATGTTCTGCATGTTTTTCAGCTAGATATTAGTAATTGAAATGACTAATCTTTTAGGGCTTCAATTGTGACCAAAAGTGTGATGTATAAGAACTTTTACATGAAATGCGATATAGTCATAGAAGTTGGGCAAACACTAAGTTTGTAGCTAATGTAAGTGAGCGAGGATTTATCAATAGTTCAATATTTATTTATGTAGGTTTAAAGATGAATGAAGAATTAAGTGTACATAATAAGTGGCGAAACAAGTAGTGTTTATGGCTTGGTGCATTATTTTCTTCTCTTTTTTTTTTTTTTTTTTGTTAACGTGAGCATGTGTTTGTCTAATTGTCTTATGATTTTAGTTGCTTATTAATGTATTCTCTATGTGTTGTGGTGTGGTTGTCTTGTGGTTTAGGTTTGGTTTGTATTGTTTATTTTTGATGTTGGCTTCATTAGTTGTTGAGCTCAAACACAATTGAAATTATTTTTTGTAATGATCAAATACTTGTGTGGCATTGTTTTGTAAAGATGGACCATAATCAAGATCATAATGCAATTGTCAGGGTTGTGATTTTAGTTTTAGCTTTTGGGACTCTTTGAATTAAAAGATTAAAACTAGGAAGAAAATTGCTTGTCACCCTCGTATGAATAGAGATTATTAAAGATAAAATTATATGAATAGCAGTTCATCATATTCAATTCGATTTATCAATTAATTGAACATTTCCTTATGATTTAGTTCATACATTACCTTTTTGCACCAAATTACAAACAATTTAATTTACTATCAAACATACGCAAATTCATAATTCAAAATATAGAAAATGAAGTACAATCATGCCATATGGAGTTACCTGAAAAAAACAGCAAATGGTCAATTCCTTAAGGACTAACCAACAATTTTTTCTTTTTCCTCGATTAATTTTGATTTGGTCCAATTCTCAATCTATACAATTATTCAATTCAATTTATCAATTTTAACCCTCTTATTTCATCCTATTAAAAACATGCATCAGCTCATTTTTATTTTTTGAATCTCCCTAAAATTTTACATTTGATTCAATTTAGTCCCTAAAATTGAAATACTTATAACGTTCAATTTCGAGCACTGATTTTGAAACCGATTTCAATTTCATCCTTCTACTGTCCACTACTATCCATAATTACAGAAATTTGATACCAATTTCAAAATATTTACACTTTATTCTCTATGTTCAAAACTAACAACTTTCACTTTACAAACTAGTCATTTTTCATCTTTAGGCTCTAAATCTAACCATTTAACACCAAAAGCTTCAAGATTCAACAATGAAAATATTTATAAACTTTAAAATTTTAACAAATTAAAACATATATTATCAAGATTAAACTCCCACGCTTTCAAAACATAAAAATTATAAATAAAAAATGACTAAATTACACTAACTATTTTTTTATAAAAAGCATGGAACCCTCTTTCAATTGCGTCAAGATTCTTCTTCTTATTTTATCTAATGTTTCGACGGGGAAGATGATGTATTCTTTCTCTCCCCACCAATTTCTAACATATATACTTATATTAATCTAAATATTATATTATATTATAATTACTTAAATTTTAATTTTTATAATTTTTTGCCTAATCATTATTTTACAGTCCACTATTGTGCTAAGGTGGTGTAATTACCACTTTAGTCCTTAATCCATTTCTAATTAATAATAATCTATAGTAATTAGACTTTTATCATTTTTATAATTTAGTCTTTGTACCTTAATTAATCACTAATTCGACACAATTACCTATTAAAAATTCATTTCAATTATAATATAACATCGTAAATATTTAATAAATATATTTACGGGCTCGGTTTACGAAAACGAGGTCATGATACCTTATATTCTAACAACACTAACTTTGGAGTCAAAATACTTGTACCTTAACTAACTATCCAATTAATAAATTCATCATACCAAAATTCACTATAATATTATAATTTATTTGTAAATATTAATTGATATTTACAGACTCGATCATCGGAGAACAGAGTTTCGAAACCACCGTTTCTGACACCATTGACTTTCGGCTCATTACAAGGGGCCAAAATGCAAAGGAACTCCTTAATCTTCGTCATTCATCATTGCAAATTACTGTTGAGCGTGTTTTTGGGACTTTGAAGAAACAATTTGTGTGTTAGATGTTGAACCATTTTGGAATTTCCAAACCCAAGTAGATATAGTGTTGGCTTGTTGTATCATTCATAATCATATAATGAGATTTGATCCTAATTATTTACTCAATCAAGAATTATATGAGGAGTCTGACTCTGATTTGATAATACCAACTCTTATGGATCGAGAAGAAAGAGAATAAGCAAGAGAATGGTCTACTAAGAGAGAGGAAATTGCACAAATTATATGGAATGATTATATGGCTAGAAACATTAGGTGGGTTTAAGGCTTAGGGTTAACTTTTCTATGTTATGTATGTTTTAATATTAAAATTGTTATTTTTTTTAATGTTGGTTGGATACTGATATTGAAATTATTATGTTTTAAGCTTGTTGAATATTGAAATTATTGATAATGTAAATTATTAATGTAGAATGAGTAAGGGCAAAAAAGAATGGACAATAAAGCAATTTAGGTGGACAAAACCAATGGAACATTTGTTTCTCAAAATTTTTGAAAAGGAGGCCTAGAAAGGAAATAAGTCTTATAAGACTTTCAAAGTAGTTTCTATTAATCGAGTTGTTACAGCTATTTTTGAAAGATTCCAAGTTCAATGTGATGCTAAGCATGTGGAAAATCATTTGAGGATTGTAAAAAAAACATGGCAAGTTATATGCACAATTCGAGCCAAATGTGGTTTTAGATGGGATGATAACATGAAAATAATTACAAGTGACAAAGTGACATATGATGCTGCAGTGATGGTAATATATATGTTAAATATATTTTAGTTGTTTTTTTACTTTTTATTCTAATTGTGTTTAGTATCCAACAGACATACAAGAAGTATGAATCATTTTGAACAAAAGTATTGATCATTACGATTAAATGACTTTGGTTGTTGGAAAAGATATGGAAACAGAGAGTTTAGCTAGAACATTTGCTGACATAGACTTGGATTATGGAAACCAAGATTCAGTCCTTGTAAATTGCAACAATGAATATGATAAGAAGGTAAAAACAAAAACATCTTCATTTGGCACATCTAAACGTGAAAGGAAAAATACTCAAGAAAGTGTCGTTGATGAACAAATTCAATTAGTGGGTGAGCAACTTGGTGAGATTGGTCATGCATTGGAACAAGTTACTGAGGATAAGACACCACATCTTTACGGAGAAGTGATGTCGATGGAGGTGGAAAGATTTGATGACAACTTCCTTTGTAGTGTGTTTGATTATCTTGCGGGTCATGAATCTGAAGCCAAAGTTTTCTTGGCTAAAAGTACAAAGCATAGAAAAACCTGGCTTCAAAAATTTTCCCAAGGTTAAAGATATCGATGTTTTAATGTGGTGTAGTACTAGTAATTCACTTGGACAATATTATTATGTAGTGAACTATCAATTATGTGGTGTATTACTAAATATGCACTTCGACAATATTGTAGTCACCATGTGGTGTACTACTAATTATGCACTTGGATAATATTATTAATTTAATGTTATGTATTACTAAATGTGGTTGGGAAGATAATTTATTATTATTATTCAATTTTTGTTTTTTTATAACACATTCAGTAATCATCTATTCACTTTATTTTTTTCAATTTATGACTATTACTATTCTAGCTAATAATTGAGTATTATTATATATTTTATTGATGTATTTATTTGTAAATAAACCATTGTAATATATACAAAAACAATGTAAAATATAAATTTATAGATATAGAATAAACTCAATTAAATAATGAAAAGATAGAAAATCTAAAATATACCTTTGTTTCATTGAAAATAACTTTTATGAAATACTTTCAAGAAATCTACCAAAAAAAGAGAAATATTTTACACAGATTCATCCAAACACCAGAACATATTAGTTTTTCTAGAAAAGTAAATCATTTTCCAGAAACCATTTTTCGGAAGCCATTTTCAGTCAAACAAACGAAACATTATTGTAAATATTGTAGAGACATACTCACTCACAGTTTTAAGAATTGAAACGTCAGATGCATCCAATCATAATAAGCTTTAAATAAAATTATTATATTTCGATGCTTATATTTTTCTTTTAAAATTATTTCAAAATTCAAGTGGATCTTTCACAATCAAATATTATGCCTTCAACCCTTCATAGGGATGGGTGACAAAGCAATTTCACAAAGATAATCATAGTTAATTCAATTTAATAACAACAGTCATAAATATAATTCAATAACTCAATCTTTCTTTGTCAAAAGAGGTAGATATTTTTAACAAGAGTGATTCATACTAAATATAATTTTTTTTCTCATTTACAATCTCAATATGATATCCATTAAAGTGAATATTTTTTAAAACTAATGCGTTAATATTGATCCATCACAAATTTTGTTATTTTAGATATTGATATACTTTCTATCTATAAGACTAGTATTCATTGTTACATTGTCAGCGACACAAATATTTTCTTTTCTTAAAAAATACTAATAGAAACAAAATATTTGAGCATACAACATGTGACTGATGATTTTTCATATCACATTCATGATTATATCCTTTTTTTTTAATGCTTGTAGTCACGATCTAGTAGGGTGGACTTCTAAACGTCCCAATATATTCTTTATTTAAAGAGGATCAATATCACAAAAAGTTGTAGTAGACGATCAATTTATATTTAAACAATCAAAGAATATTTTAAATAATTCATATACTCAAATATAAAACAACATTATATTAATATATTTCTACCAAAACTCATGCTTTTAAAATATATATTTTTTCAAATATTAAGACATTACAAAATCATTTGAAAATAATATATTGCAAAGGTTGATTAACAAACCTTATGAACCTATTAGTATTTAATAATCCAGATTAATAACTAGATCAAATTTGAAACAAATAAATTATAATTATACCTTAATTTAAAAGCAAAAGGTCAAAGCTGGTTACTAATCTAAAATTTACCTGATAAATCTAAGATTAAGAACTAAAATCAAAATTGAGAATCTTTCACCATCTTCTAGAAAATAGAAATAAAACAAGTTAATCAAATCAATTATAATTAATCATGAAAAAAAATTAAAATTAAAATTAATCTAGACATAAAATATTGTGTTGAAGACCTCGTAGTAACTGAGTGGTAAAAAGCAAACCCTGGTTATTGGAGGTTGGCTGTTTGAATCTTTCTCTTGTGGTTTTAACTCTCTAAAAAAATCGATTTTATATAAAGAACAAGAAAATAGAAGAACAAAGACAAGTAATCTTTTTCTTTATCAATAGGGATGTTTACAATATTTCTCCGAAGTTTATATTTGTAGACATAAGAAGTATAAATGAAATAAAACTCTAATTGTAATAACTATTAGTGTCTTAAAGTACATCAAACTTATCTTGATTTTGATGAAAATTAATCTACTTAATAATAAAATATTTATAAAATTTTTAAATTTATATATATATATTTCAAATTATTAGATCTCAATATTTTTACTGTATCATTAGATTATATTTTTATATTATTATCTCTTTATTTTTTAAAATATTTATTTTTTATTTTGTAGATTATTAGGAGTCATTAATTTTTAATTTGTTTTTTTTTTTTTTGTAATTTGATCAAATAAACTTGGTTTAAATAATAATATCTCAATATATTATACGTTAACGTTAGACTTTATCACGGGTCGAGCCACCCACCCAGGCCTGAAGACTTATCCAAAAAGTGAGAGGGTTTTGACAAAAATATAGGCTCGAAAGATGGGTTAAGATGAAAAATAAGGCTCGTTTTCTAAACAGGTCAGTCCTTGGATAGGATTTTTTTGGCCTGACTTGAATAAGCCTAAACTTTTTTATCTGTTGCTTTGTTGTTGTTATGTTGTTATTTTGTTACCATTTCATTATTATATTACTACTATTTTGTTGTTATTGTTTGAATATTGCATAACTCTTGTTTTATTGTTAATTTTGCTACTATTTTAGACACATTTTCTTGCTAAGTTGCAACTATCTTGTGTTATTTAAATATAGGCTTTTTTTTAATGTATTTTCAATTTTTGGGAAACATTTATTTTATTGTTTTAGCGTATTTGATGTATTATATTTCTTAAATTTATTTTTATATAAAAATAATCTAAAAAAATTAATATAGGCGAGCCAAGTCGGGTTCATATTTAGTATTTTAAATCTGGACCGGACTTGGGCAGAATTTTAAGCTCATTTTTCAGGTCAGGCCCGAGCCTAGAAAATGAGACTAAAACTTTGTTTCGTTGGCCTGACCCATGATCAGATCTAGTTATTGCTTTAATTATGATTTTATGTAGAATGTTGGTATTTTCTACAATTTTTAATTTATTTTAAATATGTTATTATATATTATTTATGTAAAGTTTAAATTTGGAAAATTATGTAAAAACTAATACATTTTCTTTCCTTTTCATAGTTTAAACAAACAAGAGATATTACAATTTCTTTCTTTTACTTCATAAATTTTAATTATCCAAACAATAAATAAGTATATCATTTACTTTCTTTAATCTGCTTGGGTTTAATGTAGTTTTGTTAATTTTTAAGTGGTTATTCTTGTAAACAAATCTCTAAAACTCAAATATGTTGTGATTTTTAAATTTGAGAAAATTGAAGAATGTAAGTTTTTGTTTTTTTTCCGAAGATGATTTAAACATCTTATTAATAGGTCACAATTTGAGTTCAGAAATAAGTAGATTTAAGTATGCAAAACAAGATAAAATGTGACATAAGTCCCTATACATTTCAAAAATTAGAAATTTAATCTCTATACTCTTATTTCATGGAACTTAGTACCTCTAAAATTCAAGTCCAACTGTTAACATTGTTAACTTTCTTTTTTGTTAATTCAAGTTAATTATAAAGTCATTTTTTAATTACATGGCTACCAAGTGAATAATTTTTTTTGTTTGAAAAATGTCACGGCAATGAATTTAACAAAAAAAAAAAAAAACAATGTTAATGATTGAACCTGAATTTTGAAACTTGAAAAGTAGAGTGACTAAATTCCATGAAATGTAAGTACAGGGACTAAATTCGTATTTCTTGAAAAGTACAGGGACTTGTGGCATATTTTAACCTTTTTTACATTAATTTATACTACGAGATATCTATCACATACACATATGCATGTGGAAACTACGTACTTAGAGAACAAATGTTAGTTTTAAAATAACATTAAATAAATAATGAAATGTATGTTTTGAAATTAATTAATAATAAGATAAATTATTTGATATAAAACCAGTGGAGATTTTAGACTGCACAAGCAATGTTAGGGGGTTGACAAGTGTCCTAAAAGGGTACAATAGAATATTTAAAAAAAAAATATACGTCAATTTTTCAAGGCTGCTTGTGGAATAAAAAAAGTACACTATCAGTGTACCAAATACTAACCCTAATAATAAAACGTGAAATATATATGATGTTAAAATGAATAAATATAGATTAAATTGTAAGTAAAATAAAATTTAAATACGTAAATACATTATATTAAAAATACTACATGCAATGTTACTGTCATCAATCTTAAGTTAGTGTTGAGTTGACTTATGACACCAACTCAATTAACAACATTATCATTTATCAGTGCATATAATTGATGTAGATAATAAAGTATGCATAATACAATTAAAATGTAAATATTATATTAAAATAAATTTTTAGTTTTGTTGTGAAGTTAATATCTTATTGATGCTAAATAGCATGGGTTCAAATCCAACGGCATGTAATTTTTGTGGGTTAAAAAGACTAAAATACCCTCAAATAATATAACTTATTCTAAATTCAAAAGGACAATTTTCCTAATCAAGTTGATGGCCGATTGACTCATAGCACCAATTCAGTTAGGGGCTTAAATAGAAGTATAGATACGAAAAGATATTAAAGTAATTTCCCTACCTGAGTTGGTACCTTACTATCTCTTGACACCAACTAAGTTAGAGGCTTAAATAGAAGTAAATATATACAATTGATAGAGGTATTAAAGTGTGCATAATAAAATTAAAATGTATAAAAAGGATAAAAAAAAAGCTTTGGTTGAGTGGTAAATTTAAGGTTTTACATGTAACCTCCCCAACCCTACCTAGACGTTAGACTTGAATTTGCGAGACTACATCAGCCACTGAAATGGCCTAACAGGGTTATCGGAGTTTTTGAAAATGGTTATTTTAAAATATTTAATTAATTTAATAGAAAACACAATTCAAATGTTGATTTATTATTCCTCAACGTTTTAATTATCATCTAGTAATGGAAAAGATATTATTTACTTGTGTATTTAATAAAAATTGATGTTCATGCATACTAATTAATAATCAAAACATAATATCTTAAGAATTCAAATAAAATGTCATTTAGAATAAAAAAAACAAACCTAAGTCCTAGGTCTAATGACATAGTTTCAGATAAAATATTATAGTCCGCGAATAATAAAATAAATCAAAAGCTAAAGCCTTAGCAAATTGGAAAAAAAAATAGATTATGCTGAGACCCTCCAGATGCCGTGCCCGGGTCCTAACCTGATGGGTTATCTATAAGGATGAAAATTTAATGGGGTGAGCTTTGATGCTTAGTGTAAGTTCATTTACAATAAAATCAATGCAACAGTTATTAAGACACATTAATTAACATTGCATAAAATAATCATAAATGGCAATTCAGTTCAGAGTATCAAATTTTCAAATGCAACCATCATTAATATGTCAAAACTCACAATAACAGTTTTTAGAATTAACCAAGTTCTCATATTTGCCCACAACAATCATATCCACGCACATACCTACATATATATATAAACGTTTATGTATCATAAAAAGTTTTTCAGATTTGTATGGCCATGATTTGAATGATGTCATACTATTGAAACTAGAGTACTGACCAACATTTTGATGAGTTTTCAAGGATGATCGATGTTAAACTCAACGCTCAAAGGAAGAACGGGTTAAATCATGAATCAATTTTGATTTAGGTTTCCAAGAGATTGATTTCCAGCAAAGAATATAAAATTTTATGTAAAAAAAAGGGAAAATAAAAGAAAAAGTGGAATTTAGGGTTTAAAAATGAATTAAAAGCAATGTATAATTAGGATAAGTTATTGAATAATTAGGGTTTTAGAAAATTGAGAGGTTGAATGGTAAAGTACTCTTTTTTACTGAAAATGAAAAAAAAAGTGGGAATGAGTTTAGTATGGCTTAAACCTAATAAGTGAGAAGGAATGCAAGGCCTTACAATTTGGGTCACTACCCAATCTTAACTTATTTCTACCACATTTATTATATAACTTAGTTGGCCTTGGTTCCTTGCTGCTGAAAAAAAAAAAAAGAAGAAAATAGGAAGAGTTGGAGCTTAGCCCTTGGTTCTTTGGGCAATATACTAAGCTCTTAACCATCAAAATCAAAGCTCATTTTTTAGTAATTTTATTAATTCTAACCCTATATAATTTGGGGTGTTATAGTATCAAGGTAATTGGTGTGAATTTAAATCTCACAATACATATTTATTGTTCTTTTATAAATAAAAAAAAACTAAATTACCTTTAGATAACATAACTTTTTTAAAATACGAAAGAATATTTTTGTAATTTTTCTAACCGAGTTGATGACTTGTAACACCAACTCAATCAAGGACTTAAATAATAGTATAGATATGCAATTGATAGGGTTAATTAAGTGTGCATAATAAAATTAAAATGTATAAAAAGTTTAAAATAGAGCTTTGGTTGAGTGGTAAGTTTAAAATTTTACCAACGCAATTTGTATGGGTTTAAATCCTAGAATATACATATTTTTTATTGTTCTTTTATAAATAAAAAGACTAAATTACCCTCAAATAATATAACTTATTTTAAATATGAAATGATATTTTTGCAATTTCTCTAATTGAGTAGGTGTTCGGTTGACTTGTGAAACCTAGTTAGGGGTTTAAATAATAGAACAGATTATTTAAACCTCTAACTAAGTTTGTGTCACGAGTTAACTGAACATCAACTCAATTTGGAAAATTACAAAAAATGTTATTTCTTATTAAAAATAAGTTATATTATTCTAGGACACTTTATTCTTTTTATATTTTTTTAAAAAAAGTCAATAAAATTTTTGCATTTTGTGGGATTTAAACTCATACTATTTGTGTTGATAAATGTAACACCCCAACTTTTTATTCTGACTTTTGTAAAAATTTAACACAAATATTTGTCTGCTTTAGTGGTTATGTGTTCTGGGTGTGTGTGAGAGGTCTCAAGTTCAAGCCTTACCTTGAGCAAAATTTGTTATTTTTGGAATTAAGCCTTACCCTTGGTGAGTGGGTTTATTTTTAGTTGTTGCTATTGGATATCAGAATGGGCTTGCTGGTTTGGTGGTTAGGTGGAGTGTGGGTTTACTAAAGGTCTTGTGTTTGAATCCTTGTGCAAGTGTGATTGGCAATATTTTTGCTCTCTTGGCTTATAGAGTTTCGGTTGAACGAAAAAGTCTGAGTAGTGGTTGTTAGTGGGATTAGTGGAGAGATTTGAGGGATATGGGAAGTTATGTGCATTATCTTCATTTTTTTATCTTTTCTTCAAAATTTCGGCTCTTCTTTTCCTCTCTAACGCTTCTGTGTTTTCCTTTTCCAAATTTTTGTCTCTTCCAATCACGGTGTTAATTTTTGCTTCGTCATACAATTTTTGAAGGTAATAGTTATTTTAGCGTTTTTACATGTTTCTTTTGTCCTCTCGTTCTTTTTGAGAATTTGAGTTAATTCGGTAAATCTTTTAGGTAGGTGTTCATCGGGAAAATGGAGACTATTCGGAGTTGTTGTGAAATCTCGTGGTCTCTTTTGTGAAGGGTAAGTTCTTGAATCGTTGGAAGTGGTTTTGTTGTGCTTTCAAGCTTTGGCCAAGAGATGGCTCGATTGTTTAGTTTGAATATTTAAGTAACAGTGAGTTTTGGTTGTCGTTTTTAGGTACTGTTCGCTTCAGGAGTGCTTCAGCATCGAAAACGAATCAGGTGTGTATCAAAAACGCAGAAAACAAGTTTTCGACAAAAGCCGAAAAAGGCCACTGTCAACGCTACACGGACGTGTGGTCACCTGTGTGGTAGGTCGTGTGAGAAGACGTGGCCGTTTGATCGATGAACACATGGCCGTCTGCAACGCACGACCGTGTGGTGGCTTGAGTGTGGCCGTGTGGGCCACACGGGCTAGACCAAGCGGGGCGTGTGGGCCCACACGGGCATGACACACGAGCGTGATGATTATTGGGCCAAGTCATGTGGGCCCACACGGGCAGACCACACGGACATGTGGGCCCATTATACTGAGATTTTTTGTAGGGTCGTACGGGTCATCCTAATCGACTGTGGGCCTACCATTGGGCCAGTAAACACTATCTAACCCTAAAACCAAGTGATCTGTTAGACTGAAATATAGTTATGAGCATGCCTATGTTTCTATATCTGTTATCTGTATACAAAAGCATGTTAAACATGATTTATCAGTTACTTCTATATGTATGTTCTGTTACTGTTATTGGGGTTGGGTGATGTATTTTGGAGGATGTGTTCTGAAAGGCAGTTTATGCCTCTTATCTGGTAGCATGGCTGCACTATATCTGTTATGTGTCGCATCAGTACACCATGGTGCATAGGGTTAGGTTGGTGTTTTAAACCCCACATGGTGTGTAAGGATGGTCAGAGATGGTGTGTAGAGGATGGGGGTAGGATATCTGATTTGTGATGCTGATTGGTATATCTGTATCTGTATTTGAGATGGGCTTAGGCCTGAATATGCAACTGTGACTATATTAGGCTTAGGCCCGAATCTGTATCATACTGATTCTGATTTTCTGTTGTGTGCATGCTTACATTGAGTTTATGTAAACTCACTCTTATCAGTTTAATCTGTACAGGTAATCCACAGAGTTAGGCAGATCGGTGCTGTGGAGCGCCTTGGTGACCACATGTTCAAACTGGTTACAATTACAATTAAATTTTTATGTTCTGGTTTAATCTGGGTTTATTTTATGTAATTCAGACTTTACGGACTATTTTATTTTGATTGGGATAGACTGTGATTTCATGACTTTATAACTGCAAAATGTGATATAACTTGGATTTTACCAAAAACATGGGTTTTTCTAAAATCTTAAACAGATTTTGCAAAATGTTTCCTTTTAAAACAACGAGTTACTAAAACAAGGTTTTCTAGAACACGAATTATTTTGCTAAAACTTCACAATTTTTCGTAAGCTTTCGCTCTAAATACATTTTTAGGTGAATAGATCATTGTTTTGACAATGAATACAGAAACTTAAGAGTTGATTAAATGTTTTGAAATTTGCTAAAAATAAATAAGAGTTAATAACTGAAAGGGTTTTTATTGGGACGACTTAGTTTTAGAAATCCATTCCATGTGACATCGCCAGATTTAGCCATAACGTCTAGGCCAGGTTTGGGGTGTTACATTAACTGGTATCAGAGCCAAGTTACAAAACTCGACTGTGAATTTTGGGTTCTAAAATATGTTTTAAAGAAGTGGTTTTCAAATTGTTTAAAAATATTCTAATTGGGAGTGTGGTACACCGAGACTCCGGCGCCAATCCTATAAGTATTCTAAAACTTAGATAGTTATTTTGAAGTACAGTAGATAGCATACTCTGAAAACTGTAGTGAAACAAATAGAGACTGAAACTTTCAAAAACATTATTGAACTTCTGATATTTATCACATAAAATATCTATTAATAAATACTGAAACTGATGCATAAAATTCTTAATATAGATAAAACTTCAAAATTACAATGAGTGCATGAGGTATCCGTGGACGTGGTACTCAAGGCTGAGGTAGAGGCCTTAGGAGGGCTCAAGTTGAGTCCTCATCTCTGGGCAGCATGCCAAATCTTGACACTAGTGAGACACCTGTGTTACCTGCTACTGAGACAGGGTTTCAGAGTCGTTCGACTGGGGACGACACACTGTCCCAGGCCATGCTAAGGATATTAGAGAGGGTCACTGGGCCTAGTTCTGGAACTAGGGGCCGAGGGTCGGTAACTGAACGATTCCAGTACAATGGAGCTGGGTTGTTTAGGGGTGTCACATGACTCACCCCTAATGTGGCTGAGTATTGGTTGGAGGCCACTGAAAGAATTATGGATGATCTTGACTGTACCCCTGAGTAGAAATTAAAGGGTGCAATCTCCTTGCTTCGCGATGAGGCTTACCAGTGGTGGTTAACAGTTAAGGAGGGCACTCAACTTGATTGCTTGACTTGGGAATTCTTTAAGACTACATTCCAGAATAAGTATATGGGAGCTAGTTACATCGATACTCGCAGACGTGAGTTTCTGAATCTCATGCAAGGTGGTCGAGCTGTGGCCGAATATGAGGCCGAGTTTCTGAGGTTGAGCCACTATGCTCGAGGCATGATGGCATCTAAGTATGAGAGGTGTGTTAGGTTTGAGGATGGCCTAAGGGATAATCTAAGGGTTTTGATTGCTCTGCAGAGGGAGCGCGAGTTTTCTGTTCTGGTCGAGAAGACGAAGATCGTCGAATATGTTAAACACGCGGAGCGCCAGAATAGAGAGAGGGAGAAAAGTAAGAACAAGAGGGATTCAGAGCCTTCGAGTTCTATGCAGAGGCCTAAAAAAAAGGCAGATTTGATGGACCAGTTTGAGTGGGGGTTCCTACAGCTTCAGCTGGGCTGCAGCCTTGTGGTGATTGTAGTAGGCGTCATCCGAGTGAGTGTTGGAGGAGGATTGGGGCCTGTCTGAGATGTGTATCCTTAGAGCACCGTATCAGGGACTATCCACAAAGAGCCAAATCGACTTGAGCTCCAGTTTTGAGCGACTTTAGAGGCGTTTAGTAGCCACCTAGGGGCTGTGGTCAGGCCAGGGGTGGTAATGGTATAGGCCGAGGACAGGGAGCACCGAGCAGAGGTGCTGGTCAGACTGAGGCTAGACAGCCTACTTTAGTTTATGCTGCATGACACTGACAGGACAGAGATGCTCCTGACGTCATCACCGGTACATTCTTTATATTTGATGTACTTTACCTGGCTTTGGTAGACATAGGGTCTACTCATTCTTACATAGCTAGTACTGTAGCTAAAACGTTGGGGTCTGTGGATAGCACTACTAGTGAGGTTATGGTACTGAGTCTGTTGGGGCAGTCTGTTCGAGTTAGCAAACTCTATAGGGATGTTCCGTTAGAGGTGCAAGGGACTGTTTTTCTAGCGAATCTGATGGAGCTTCCATTTAGGGACTTCGACCTAATTCTAGGTATGGACTGGTTGGTGGAGTATTGAGTCAGTTTGGACTGTGCATCGAAAAGGGTCGTTCTGTGGACCAAGGATGATGTGGAGGTGGTTATGATTAGTAAGCGTCGAGACTATTTGTCGCATGTGATCTCTACACTGGTAGCTAAAAAATTGGTCTGAAAAGGGTGTGAGGCGTACTTGACCTATGTAAATGTTTCAAAGTTTGGGGACTCTTCTGTTAGGAATATCAAAACAGTAAAGAATTTTCCGGACGTCTTTCCTGAGGAGTTATCGGGATTACCACCTAATCAGGAAGTGGAGTTTGGGATTGGGCTTCTCCAGGGTACGACTCCGGTATTCATTGCCCCTACCATATGGCACTGGAAGAGCTTACTGAGCTTAAGGCCCAACTGCAAGAGCTTCTGGATTGTGGTTTCATTCGTCCTAGTGTGTCTCCGTGGGAAGCACCAGTTTTGTTTCTTAAGAAGAAGGATGAAACCATGAGGATGTGCATCGACTATAGATAGTTGAACAAGCTGACTGTAAAGAATAAGCATCCGCTGCTGAGGATCGATGATTTGTTTGATCAGTTCCGAGGGGTTTCTGTGTTCTCCAAGATTGATCTTCGATCGGGACACAAGGTTAAGGAGGCTGATGTTTATAAGACCGCATTTAGAACTTGTTATGGACATTATGAATTCCTAGTTATGTCTTTCAGTTTCACGAATGCACTGGCTGTATTCATGGAACTGATGAATTAAGTATTTGAGTCCTATTTGGATTAGTTTTTCGTCGTATTCATCGACGATATTCTGGTTTACTCTAAGACAGAGGATGAGCATGATGAACATCTCAGTGTAGTGCTTCAGATTCTGCATGAAAAGCAGCTTTACGCTAAGTTAAGAAAGTGTGAATTCTTGATTTTTTGAAAGATCGAGGCTGTGCTGGATTACAAACAACTTAAAAGTGTATCTGAGATCCGTAGCTTTCTGGGTTTGGCAGGATACTATCGGCGTTTGGTTGAGGGGTTCTCTTTGATTGATGTGCTATTGACTAAGCTTCTATGTAAAGGTGTTCCATTTGTTTGGACTGATACACAGCAATCGAGCTTTGAGAAGCTCAAAACTATTTTAACTCAGGCTCCTATTTTGATATAACCTGAATCCTGAAAGGAGTTTATAGTATACAGTGATGCGTTGCATGTTGGATTGGGTTGCGTTCTGATGCAAGATGGTAAGGCTGTGGCTTATGCGTCCTGTCAGCTTAAGATACACGAAGGGAATTATCCGACGCATGATATCGAGTTGGCTGCTGTGGTTTTTGCACTAAAAATTTAGAGGCACTATTTGTATAGTGAGAGGTGTATCATCTACACTGATCATAAAAGCCTTAAGTATCTCCTTACTTAGAAGGAGTTGAATCTTAGACAGCGTCGATAGATTGAGCTGCTCAAAGATTATGATTGCACCATCGAGTATCATCCTAGTAAGCCAATGTGGTGGCCGATGCTCTAAGTTAAAGAGCGATGTCTAATTTGATGGCAATGTTTGCTCGCCTTAATTTGTTTGATGATAGGAGTCTGTTAGCTGAGTTACAGGTTAAGCCGACTTGAATTTAATAGATTTGAGATAAATAGTTAGTGGATGAGACTCTGGGTCTACGGTTTTGACAGATTGAGAGTGGTACTACTACTAATTTTGGATTAAACAGTGAGGGTGTGTTATGTTTCTGAGGATGGATTTATGTGCAGAACGATTCTGATCTGAGGCAGTCTATTCTGAGGGAAGTGCATAGTAGCCCCTATGCTATGCATCCCGGTGGTAATAATATGTATCGCGACCTCCGTGAGTTTTAATGCTGGTTGGGTTTAAAGTGTGAAGTTATTGATTTCGTTGCTCATTGTTTGTCATGTTAGCAGGTTAAGGCCGAGCATCAATTGCCTTCGGGTTTGTTGCAGCCAGTTAAGATCCCTTTGTGGAAATGGAAGCGAGTAACAATGGACTTCGTTAGTGGGTTGCCTTTAACACCCACTAGGAAGGATTCTGTTTGGGTCATTATGGATCACTTGACCAAGTCTGCCCTCCTCATCCCGGTTCGAACTAATTATTCTCTGCAGAAGCTAGCGAAGTTCTACATTTCAGAGATAGCAAGACTGCATGGGGTTCCTATCTCGATTGTTTCTGATAGAGATCCTCGTTTCATGTTTTGATTTTGGAAGAAGTTACACGAGGCTCTGGGTTCGATATTGGACTTCAGTACTACATTCCATCCTCAGATAGATGGCCAATCTGAGAGGGTGATTTAGATACTAGAGGATATGCTTAGGAGTGGTGTGATCAATTTCTGAGGTAGTTGGAAGGATTATCTATCGTTGGCTGAGTTTGCCTATAATAATAGTTTCCAGACTAGTATTCAAATGACACCTTACGAGGTTCTGTATAGTCATAGGTGTCGTACTCCACTGTGTTGGACTGAGTTAAACGAACATCGAGTTTTGGGTCCTAAATTGATTTTCGAGACTAAGGATAAGGTGAGGCTGATTTGGGATTGTTTGAAAGCAGCTTTTGACAGACAGAAATCGTATGCATATTTGAAGAGGCGTGAGATTGAGTATTCTGCGGGGGACTTTGTATTTCTTTAGGTTTCTCCATGGAAGAAGATATTAAGGTTCGGTTATAAGGGCAAGCTAAGCCCTAGATTTATTGGGCCGTACCGAATTCTGAAACGAGTAGGATTGGTTGCTTACCAGCTGGAGCTACTTCCAGAGTTAGGCCGTATTCATGATGTGTTTCATGTCTCGATGTTGAGGCAGTACAGGTCTGATCCATCTAACATAGTCTCCATTAAGGATGTCGAGGTTAGACCGGATTTAACCTTTGAGGAGGAGTCGATTCATATTTTGGAGCGAGATGTTAAGGTTCTGAGGAGGAAGTCCATTCCATTAGTAAAGGTTCTGTGGCGAAATCATAGCACTGAGGAGGCCACGTGGGAACCTAAAGACTCGATGCGTCAGTAGTATCCTCATCTCTTCTCATCAGGTAAATTTCGAGGTAGACATTTCTTTTAGGGGGTAGAGTTGTAATGCCCTAGCTTTTTATTCTAGCTTTTGTAAAACTTTGACACAAATATCTGTCTGCTTCAGTGGTTATGTGATTTGGGTGTGTGTGAGAGGTCTTAAGTTCAAGCCTTACCCTGAGCAAAATTTGTTATTTTTGGAATTAAGCCTTACCCTTGGTGAGTGAGTTTATTTTTAGTTGTTGCTATTGGATATCAGAATGGGCCTGCTAGTCTGGTGGTTAGGTGGAATGTGGGTTTGCTAGAGGTCTTGTGTTCGAATCCTTGCGTAAGCGTGATTGCCAATATATTTTCTCTGTTGGCTTATAGAGTTTCGGTTGAACAAAAAATCTGAGTAGTGGTTGTTAGTGGGATTAGTGGGGAGATTTGAGGGATATGGAGAGTTATGTAAATTATCTTTATTTTTTATCTATTCTTCAAAATTTCGGCTCTTCTTTTCCTCTCTAACACTTCTGTGTTTTCCTTTTCCAAACTTTTGTCTCTTCTAATCACAGTGTTAATTTTTGCTCTGTCGTATAATTTTTGAAGGTAATGGTTAATTTGGCATTTCTGCATGTTTCCTTTGTACTCTCATTTTTTTTTTTTAGGATTTGAGTTAATTCGGTAAATCATTTTGGTAGGTGTTCCTTGGAAAAATCGAGACCATTCGGAGTTATTGTGAAATCTTGTGGTCTTTGTTGTGTAGGGTAAGTTCTTGAATCGTTGGAAGTGGTTTTGTTGTGCTTTTGAGTTTTGGCCAAGAGATGGTTCGATTGTTTCGTTTGAAGATTTAAGTAACCGTGAGTTTTAGTTGTCGTTTTTAGGTACTGTTTGCTTCGGGAGTGTTTCTGTGTCAAAAAAAAATCAAGTGTGTACCCGAAACTCAAAAAATGAGTTTTTGGCAAAAGCCAAAAAAGGCCACTGTCGACGGCACACGGGCGTGTGGTCACCCGTATAGTAGGCCGTGTGAGAGGACACGGCCATATGATCGACGAAGGCGTGGTCGTGCGTAGTGTACGAACGTGTGGTTGCTTGAATATAGCCGTGTGGGCCACACTGGCTAGACCAAGCGGGGCGTGTAGGTTACACGAGCATGACACACGGACGTGTCGATTATTGGGCCAGGTAGTGTGGGCCACACAAGCAAGGCCAATCTGGACGTGTGGGCCCACAAGGGCAGGCCACACGGACATGTGGGCCCATTATACTGAGATTTTTCGTAGGGTCACACGAATCATCCTAATGATTGTGGGCCTACCGTAGGGTCGGTAAACACTATCTAACCCTAAAACCAAGTAATCTGTTAGACTAAAATATAGTTATGAGCATGCCTATGTTTTTATATCTGTTATCTGTTTACAAAAGCATGTTAAGCATGATTTATCAGTTACTTCTGTATGTATGTTCTGTTACTGTTATTGGGGAGGGATGATGTATTTTGGAGGAAGTGTTCTGAAATGCAGTTTATGCCTCTTATCTGGAAGCATGGTTGCACTATATCTATTATGTGCCGCATCGGTACACCATGGTGTGTAGGGTTGGGTGGGTGTTTTAAACACCACATGGTGTGTAGGGATGGTCGAAGATGGTGTATAGAGGATGGGGGTAGGATATTTGATATCTGATGCTAATTTGTATATCTGTATCTATATCTGAGATGGGCTTAGGCCCGAATATGCATCTGTAACTGTAATGGGCTTAGGCCCGAATCTGTATCTGACTGATTCTGATTTTCTGTTGTGTGCATGCTTAATTCTGTAGGGTTACATACTGAGTTTATGTAAACTCACTCTTATCTGTTTAATCTGTACAGGTAATCCACAGAGTTAGGCGGATCGGTGCTGCGGAGCCCCTCGGTGGCCACATGTTTGAACTGGTTACAATTATAATTAAATTTTTATGTTTTAGTTTAATCTGGGTTTATTTATGTAATTTGGACTTTACGGGCTGTTTTATTTTGATTGGGATAGACTATGATTTCATGACTTTATAACTGCAAAACCTGATATAACTTGGATTTTACCAAAAAGATGGGTTTTTCTAAAATCTTAAACAGATTTTGCAAAATGTTTCCTTTTAAAACAACGGGTTACTAAAACAAGGTTTTCTAGAATACGAACTGTTTTGCTAAAACATCACAATTTTTCGTAAGCTTCCGCTTTAAATGACTTTTTAGGCAAACAGATCACTATTTTGACAATGAATAAAAAAACTTAAGAGTTGATTAAACATTTTTGAATTTTCTAAAAACAAATAAGAGTTAATAACTGAAAGGGTTTTTATTGGGACGACTTAGTTTTCAAAATCCATTCCATATGACATCACCAGATTTTGCCATAACATCTAGGCCGAGTTTGGGGTGTTACAATAAAGTTCTAATTTTATAACACAACCAAAGTTTTATCTTAAAATGTTTTATATATACAATTATTTAAGCGCCTAACCGAGTTGGTGTCACGAGTCAACTGAGCACCAACTCGGTTTAGAAAATTACGAAAATATTTTTCCGTAATTAAAATAAGTGTTGGAAAAATTGCTTTTATAGGAACTTTGATGCATATTCTCAATAGGTAAATGTGGAGAGTTGAATAATAAAATTATGGTTTCATATTCTATTCCATGAGACCTTTACAACGGTATATCATATGTATAAAATGGTTGAGCGATGTATGAGAATTTGATGCTCAAAGTAAGTTGCTTAGAAATATTGTTGAGGAAAAGTAAATACTTAGATCCCACATTGGTTAGATACCAAGTGTGAGATATTTTTATATATGATAACTCTCTTGAAGGGTAATTGAATGACTAAGCTTGTAACCTTGTGTTGCGCACAGGGGTTGCAAGTCCAAAATTCCAACACTCTCCATGCATATAAAAGGCCATGATTTCTGAAGGGTTTTTACACACCCATACTCTCTGATAATTTCTCTTGCCGAAACTCTGTTACTCTTTGATTATTGTAGAGGTGGTGCTACTTTGATCACTGCTGTTGTTGTATCCTGGGAGACATTCGACCAACGTTATTCCAAGTACTGTAGGAGCAGCCAAATCTATCTTAAGGAAACTATGTTTCATAGGCCCCAGCGTCTTGTAAAATCTCGATTCTTCTTTATTTCAACTATTTATTATGGTTTTATTTGATTTTCATATTTGATAAATTAATTATAAATCATTCTATTTATATTTTATTTCATATGTGTTTATTTGTAATTAATTTATTTTATTGGCTAATGTATTTTGTCTAACAATAAGTTATATTATTCAAGTGTGTTTTAGCCTCTTTTTTTAAAGTCAATAAAAATATTACATATCATAGGATTTAAACCCATGCTATTTTCTTCAATAAAATATTAATATTAGTACTAAACTAAAACTTTATTTTAATATATTATTTACATTTTAATTGTATTGTGCATATGTTAATTACCCCATCAATTGTATTAACTGGGCAGTTACAAAAATTACAAAGTGTCCTTCTATAATTAAAATAAGCTATATTATTGGATTTTACAAAATGTCTCTTTTTATTTTAAAATTTGCATCTGGTGGTATTTGAATTTATGTTCTTTACTTCAACAAAATATTATTTTTGCCAATGAACATATTATTTGAATCCTTGATTTAACATATTATTTACATTTTAATTGTATAATGCATACATTAATACCTCCATCAATTGGATCTATACTATTATTTAAATTTATAATTGAGTTGATGTCATCAGTCAACTAGACAGCTACTTGTTTAAAGAATTACAAAAACACCCTTTCATAATAAACATAAGTTATATTATTTGAGAGTATTTTAGTCATTTATTTTTTAAAAAAATTAATAAAAAATTAATTGTAGTGAGATTTAAACTCATGCTATTTACTTCGATAAAATATTATTTTTACCACTAAGCTAAAACATTTATTTTAATATAATATTTACATTTTAATTATATTATACAAATGATATTACCTTGATTGATTGTATATCTATATTATTATTTAAGTCTTTGACTGAATTGGTGTCACGAGTCAATCGAGTATTAACTCAGTTAAGGAAATTATGAAATATCATTTCGTAATCAAAATAAGTTATAGTATTCAAGGATACGTTAGTCTTTTTTATTTTTTAAAGAAAAAGCCAATAAAAATTTACATTCAGTGAGATTTGAACCTGTGATATTTACTTTATTAAAATATTAAGTCTACCATAGTATTTATATTTTAATTTTATTATGCATATAATATTACACCCATCAATTATATATTTACTAATATTAAATATTTTATTAAATTTCGTGTCAAAAGTAAAGTGATACCAACTTAATTAAATTAACTCAAGTAACACATATTTCTACTAATTAGAAGTTGTATGACACACGTATTAGTAATATTTCTACATAATATTGGGATGCTTCGCCAATACATACAATTCTTGTTATTTAATGTTTTCACAATTGTGTTAGTAATATGTTATAAAATAAAGAATAAAGAAAGTAAACAGAATAATATATAATAAGAAAAGAGAAAAGTATATATTTTATTTATTAATATGATATTTAAAATAATACTCTAAAGTTTATATTTATAATTATAAGAAGTATAAGTAATATAAAATTATCTTCTTAATAGGTACTAGAATCCTAAATTACATCTAACTTTTTATCTTAAATTACATCACTTTATAATAAAAAAATTATTTATAATACATTGAATCTTTTTTCTATTTTTTTCCATTTTATTTTTGCAAATTAAAATTAAAAAAATTAGGAAGGGAAGTTAAAAAAAAGGCAAAATTTAGGGAAAAAATCTCAACAAACATCTGGAAATTTTACCATGTTTTAAGATGGAAGCTTCAATTTCTCGTTTTATTTTTTAATGCTTTGAAAATAAAATCACTTCTCTCTATATTTGAATTTCTTTTGATAAAAGGAAAGCAAAAATATCTTTCTCTTTTTTATTTAGAATTTTTTAGTTTATTCATAATTACTTGTCACAATGCATTAAATTAGACCATTGCTATTGTCCAAGTTGAGTATGCCACATATTTCAGTCAAATTTGAAAAATAATTTTTCAGTTAGTATAGATTATTTTATTATTATTTGACCTACGAATTTAGCCTATAAATAAGCTCTTTTACAACCTTAGAAAATACACTCATTAAAAATTAGAACTCATAACACATTTGGAGAATTTTGTGTTTATGTTTTGAAGGTTCTTTGTTTTCGAGTTTCAAGGCTTAGTTTTTATCTCCATATTTTGTACTCTTCATTCTTTTATCATTATAGTAAAATTATTTTTACCCGTACTTTTTTATCCTTTTTGGAGGGGTTTTTCCATGTTAAATTTCTGTATTCAAAATTTTAATTTCTTCTACTATTTTTACTTATTCGTTGCTTAATCGAGTCGATCCCCAACAAGTGGTATCAGAGCTAATTCAATTTTTATAGATTAGCCTATTCAAAGATGGCAACAATAAATTTTGACATTGAGAAGTTCGATGGTATCACAAATTTCAATCTATGGTAAGTTTGGATGATGGCAATTGTAGTTTAGACCGACCTAAAAAAAAGTTGTTACTGGGAAAAAAAAATGAGAATCTAAATCAGATAGAATAGAAAGAGCTTGATGCAAAGGCCTTGTCTGCAATCTAGTTGTATCTCGCGAAGTAGGTATTGCAAGAGGTATTGATGGAGAAAACCTCATCTGCCTTGTGAAAAAGGTTAGAAACTCTTTATGCAACTAAGTCTTTGGCTAACCGTTTAGTGTTGAAACAACATTTATTTACGTTTTGCATGAACGAAGGTGATTTTCTTAGAGATCACATTAGTCAATTTATTACTCTTTTGAATGATTTAAAGAATATTGAGGTTAAGATTGACGATAAAAATTAAGCTATGCTATTATTGTGTTCTATACCCTCTTCATAGAAGCCTTTTAGGGAGACCCTAATTTGTGCTAAAGACAAACTCTAGTTCGAGGATGTGAAGGGTTATTTTTTGAGTAAAAATAAACTCAACAATGAGTTTAGTTCGGATAACAAGGCAGATAGGCTAGCTTCTGTTTTGGTAGCATCAAAGAAGTAAGACAAAAGGTGTCGCTATTGTAATAAGTTAGGTCACGTCAAAGCATATTGTTATAAATTGCGAAATAAAAGGGCTACTGAGAGTAACAAGAAAGATGTAACTAGTGCTAATTTGGCCGATGAAAGTGGTGATGATTTCTTGTTAGTGTCAATAAGTGATAGCTCCGAGCTTACGTCTGAGTGGGTCCTAGATTCAGGATGTTTTTCTATATGTGTCCCAACAGAGAATGAATTCTCTACATACAATTCGGTTAAAGGTGGAGCTGTGTGCATGGGAAATGATTCATTTAGTAAGGTAATCAATATTGGTACTGTTAAAATTAAGATACACGATGGGACGATTAGGACCCCCTCAGATGTCAGGCATGTACCTGATTTATGAAAGAATCTCATCTCCTTAAGTATTTTAGACTCGAAAGGTTGCAAAATCAACATCAATTCGAGTGGCATTAAGGTGTCTCATGGGGCTCTCATTTTGTTAAAAGGTAAAAGGACCGGTAGCCTTTATATTTTGAAATGTTCTACAGTGATAGGTGAAATCAGACATCCCTTGTCCATTATGGAGTCAAAGTCAACTCGTTTGGAGCGGAGGCGACTTGGTCATAGGAGGGAAAAATGTATGACTGTTTCGTTGAAGAGAGGTTCTCTTTTGGATGTAGGTTTTGAAAAGTTAGGGCATTGTTTTCGTGAAAATCAAATCCGGGTTAGTTTTGATTTGGTAGTACACAAGTCGAAGTCTAGAAGTCTTCCAGCTTTTAAGCACAGATTCGACTTAGTTAATGTTTTGCATAGTTCAAGATAGGCCCATGGCGGGCTTTAGCAAAGATGGCGTTATGGAAATACGAGTTAATGTAGATATTTGTTGAGTATGCCACGTATTTTAGTCAAATTTGAACTATAATGTAATGCCCCGAATTTTGGGCCTAGAAGTTTTGGGTTTTAAGCTTAGGGATAGTGAGAAGGTTGCACACATAAATTAAGTTGTGCAGTTTAGTGACAAGAGTGGGCCTGATGGTTTGGTGGTTGAGTGTGTGTTAGTTTGTCTCAGGGTTCTGAGTTCGAGTCCCTGTGTGGGCGTTTTAGAAAATGTTTTAGTTATTTCTGTTTTAAGTTAAAATAATTATTTTATTATTTGTGATTAGTGATATTATCATTTATTTTATTTTATTTTATTTTAGTATTATTTTATTTTTTATTTTATTTTTTATTCTCTTTTACTTGGTACGGTAGTTTCTATTCTTTTTATTTTTGGTTTTGGCTCTTGTTTTCTTCTTCTCGCTTTTTGGATCGGTAGTGTGGTGGGGTCGAAGGGCTTCGATTTTTTTGCTTTTCTGTCGCTTTTTTGTCGTCAGAAATAGGTGTGGGATTCGAACTATAACTACATTTCCTTTCGTTTTTAAGTATTGATTTTGGCTTTTCTTGTCGGTATGTTAACCCATTGTTTTTGGGATGTTAGTCTATGGAAGTGGTGACATTTCGCCACTTTCTGATGTACTGTTGATAGGGAAAGGCTTAGGGATCGTCTCGGTGGCTTAAGCTGTGGTTTCGAGGCTGTTCTAGGGTGGTTTTATGACTACCCCGACGGCACACGCCCGTGTGGAATTGGGAAATTAGGGTTTTTGGCCAATTTTTGGTGCCACAAGGTCTGGCTACACGGCCGTGTGGCTGATTTAGGGATTTTTGTCGGAAATCACACGGTTGTGTCCCTTGGTCCACACGGGCGTATGAGTTTGGGAATTAGGGATTCGAGATTTGGGGCCACACGGCCGTGTGACTGATTTGGAAATTAAGGATTCCACACGGGTGTGTGTTTCAGAACACACGGCCATGTCTGGTGGTCACACGAGTGTGTGAGATCCTCACACGGACGTGCCGGCTCTGTACTTGGATTTAGTGAAATTGGACAGTGTCTTATACGGCCTACTCCCACGGCTGTGCCTCTTCACCACACGGGCTTGTGCCTCTGACACACGGCCGTGTACTACTCCTTACACAGGCGTATGGACCCCTACACGGCCTGAAGTGCTCCACACGGCTGGAGCACATGGGCATGCGGCCCTCTCTCGCCAAGTTTGATTTTAGGTCGATTTAAGTGTAATCATGACCTCTGTTTGTTCCAATCTTCCAACTAAGATTTCTGAACGTGATTATTGATGGTCGCTAAACTAACTAAAAATCTGACTAAGGTAAGAGCACCTATCGATCAGTAGTATAGTTCTGGTGAGACCGAAAATATCTTATCCACGAGTACTAAAAGTACTAGTAATTACTATCTTTTAATTATCTAGCCTAAGAATTTAAGAGTGTTTTTAAACTAAAACTAATTATTTAACTAACTAAGATTATGATAGAGATGAAAATTGGAAAATACTTTTAGGAAAACCAATTGAGAAGACAATACCCAAGAAAGAATCCACCTAGACTTCACTTATTATCTTTGAATTAGACGATTTATTCACTTGACTTATTCCGTAGAAATCCCTGATTTATGTTAATATCTCTCTCGAGATTAAAAACAACTGACTCTAGGTTGATTAATTGAAATTTCTTTCTAATTAAAACCCCTATTATCGCATTAACTCGATCTATGGATTCCCTTATTAGATTTGACTCTAATCCGGCAGATTTATGTCGTCATATCTCTAGGATTGCATTCAACTCCGCTTAATTATGAATGATCTAATCTTAAACAAGGAATTTTGCTCCACTGAATAAGCACATCAAAACTTGGATTAATAACCTGGAATATTAAAACAAGAATTAAACTCACAATTAAGAATAACAACAAGTATTTATCATATAATTCAAAGGAAAATAGGAGTCGTCTTAGGTTTCATCTCCTTTAGGTATTTAGGGAGTTTAGTTCATACTAATGGAAAACATCTCAAAATATGAAAAACAATAAAACATAAAGAACCCAAAGAACTTCTAGAAAATTGGATGGAGATCTTCAGTCTTGATGTAGATCCTTGCTTCTGAGATGATTCTTTGATGGCTATCATTAGGTATTTTCTGCTCCCAACTCTGTATATCCTTCTAATCCTCCTCTAGGGCATTTAAATAGACTTTTCAATGCCCAAAATAGCCCAAAATTAGCCTTTTCCAAGTAGAACTAAACTTGGGCTCGATAGGGACACGGCCGTGTGCCATGCTCGTGTGAAGGTGCTCAGGCCATGTGCTATTCTGACTTGTATTAATGTCGACATGGCCATGGCACACGGGCATATGGTATACCCGTGTGTCACACACAGGCGTGTGGATTACCCGTGTGTCACACAGGGGCATGTAGATTACCCGTGTAGAAGTGCCTAGGCTGTGTGAAACACTGTTCTAGGCCCATTTGGTCAGTTTTGGCCTGTTTCTTGCTCTTTTCGCTCTCCTAAGCTTTCCTGAGGATAAAACATGAATTAAAAGGATTAGAAGCATTGGATTCAATAAAATCAAGGAAAATCATCCATAAATATGCCGAGCATGAGGTTGATCGTCGATTTTCCGTGTGATAAGTTTTATAAATTTGTAATGACTCGTTCTTGAAACTAACTATGATCACGACATAGGCAAGTGTACCTATCAAACAGTAGTATAGTTTTAGCAAGACCGGATTGTCGAACCCAAAGGACTATGAGTACTTGGAATGACCGTCTTTTTATTATCTAGCCGAATAAAAGAGGATTGTTTTGACTAACTAATTAAAATAAGAGCTTGCAGAAAATAGAAATTGGGAAATTACTATTGTGGAAAACGATTGATTGAGACAATACCTAAGGAAAAATCTACCTAGACTCTTACTTGTTATTCTGGCTCTAAACCGGATGATTTATTCATTCAACTTATTCCGTAGAAATCCCTAATGTATATTATTATCCTTTTCGAGACTAACAACGTCTAATCCCTAGGTTGAATAACAGAGAGTTGTCTCTAATTAACACCCTAAGGTTACATTAACTCGATCTATGGATTCCCTTATTAGGTTTCACCCTAATTCGAATAAATCTTGTCACCCTATCTCTAGGCGCGCAATCAACTCCGCTTAATTACGACAAAGTTACTCTTAGTCAAGGTCTATTCCTCCTCCAACTAAGAGTAATAACTTGAAGTGATATCCTAAAATACCAAAACAAGAATTAAGAACACGTAATTAAGAACAAGTTAAATATTTATCATACGATTCAGAAATAATAAAAAGGTTTAGTCATAGGTTTCATCCCCCTTAGGTATCTAGGGGTTTAGTTCATAACTAAACAAGAACACATATTAGAATAATAAAAATTACAAAACATAAAGAAACCCAAAAACTCCTGAAGGGGAGGTTGAGGAGAGATCTTCAGTCTTGATGGTGGCTTCGGCTTCTGAGATGGATTAATCGGCTTCCTTGGAGTAATTCCTTACTCCCTATTCTCCGTCTCCTTTTCTTCCTCCTTTAGGGTGTATTTATAGGCTTTGGAATGCCTAAGAAGCCTTAAAATTTGGCCTTTTCTGAATTGAACTTAGCTAGGGTTCGGCAGGGACACGCCCGTGTGGCACGGTCGTGTGCGACTACTTCAGGCCGTGTTTGAGCCTGTTAGATTGGTACGGGCGTGTGAGCTGCCCATGTGAGTTGTGCTTCAATTCTGCCGGATTGACACGGCCGTGTGAGCTGCCCGTGTGAGGAGGTCCAGGCCGTGTTGATTTCGTGCTTTGGCCCATTTTCTCCGTTTTTGGCCAGTTTCTCGTTCCTTTCGCTCTCCTATGCTTACCTAAGAATAAAACATGAAATTAAGGCATTAGGAGCATCGAATTCACCAAATCTAAGGAGAAATCATTCATAAAATGCGTTAAGCATGGGTTATAAATATGTATAAATTATGGTTTATCAAATACCCCCACATTAAGCGTTTGCTTGTCCTCAAGCAAAATCCTCAGATCACAGTTAAAATTTCCTTTTTCTCAACTTATAATTTCGATCAATATTATCTCAAATCATCTCATAAGTAATCATACATCGAGAACTCAATTATAAAAATATTAAAGCCTCAAACATTCCAAGTTGAATATTTAATCCTGAAAAACTTAAGTATCTCCCTTCATCTAAGTAGTTATCATTGATTTGGAACCTCACAGAATTTAACATCCTCACTAAAGATTTACTCAAATCACCCGAAGTGTTTAAAGACAATGAAATTAGCACTCATTGGTCAACATGAAAAGTTATTACCATAGGCTTGCATGAAAATCAGATCTCCACCACTATAATTCGAGATGATACATCAATCAAAAGGTCTTTGAAGGGTTGTAACGAGGCTTAGTTAAGGGGTGTGGTCACAAGCTGAAAGAAAGGGTTAGACTTGAAAAATTACTTAACTAGAAAAATAGTTAATCATCACTTACATACAACATAGCTACTTTTCTGACTATGGAATTTGAATAAAGTAAGCTACTAATATGTATACACACATTTTTTTTAAGAACTAGTTAAATAATCATAACTAATTATTAAGGACAAGACATAGCTAAGCAATTTATCCAACTCAATTCTCGACAAAAAATGGGGATCGAATTAATTTAAGGGGATTTCAACAATAATGGGTTAAGGGTTAATATCGAGGGTAATACAAGGAATAGCTTGTTAGGCTCAACGGGGTTTACTAAGGGTTAATTGTGGAGGTAGGCTTTTCATGGCATGAGTGGGTTAATCCTAAATGCCTCTATCATTTTGATATATCAAATCAAATAGTGTGGTCTCAACATGCATAATCAGGCAAGTTCTAGAACAACAGTTCAATATTGGTACACTCAAAGCAATAATAGAAGTGAGCATGAAGAATCAATAGATACTCAAAAGGCTCAAAAATCTCCCAAAAATTATGGCTTTTTTGATATTTAAATCTGTGGGATTCAATTCAAGATAATACCTAAATTTGGGGAAACAACCTAAAATTTTAAATTCTTAAACATTATCTTATCATGCTTGATTTTCTAGTGTCTTAAAGTTTAACAATCAATGCATGGATGCCTATGTTTTAATTTAAGATATATCAATCAAAATTATCAATCAATCAAATTCATTTTAAACATGATATGAGAGATTTACAAGAGAACAAAGCAATATTCAGGGATTTTTCAGATAATGAAATAAATACCCCCCCCAACACTTAAGATGTACATTGCCCTCCATGTATAAGGTTAGATATATAAGAAAAATATAAGATCATAAGATAGGGAGAGAATTGAAACTTCTTGAGTTTTGAAGGAATGAGTTCTCTAGTTTTGCGAAATAGAGGTGGAGGAGGATACTCCGGTGGTGGTAGATGTTGGGTACCATAGTGCTATGCCAAAAAAATATTATATCTCCTTATTGAGCGGGGCATGGTAACCGTGGCAACCCTTTTCCATCAGAGTTGGAGCTTTGTGATAACTGTGATAAAAGTAGGAACTGTTTAGGGGATATTAGGAAAAATGATTTACTCGTAAGAGATTAGTTGAGAGTAAAAATTGTTAGATAAATATTATAAGTCCTAATAAAAATAAAATGAAAGAAAAATGAAAAGATGTCTTAAATGAAAATTAAAATAAAAACATAAAATGAAAAAAAAATTTCTAAACATCTTCATCACTAGATGGTTCGCGAGGTGGGGCTGGCGATGAGATGTGGAAGTGCTAACAAATCTGCTGTAGAGTAGCATCAATTTTGTCAAATCGTTGAAAACATTGCTGCTCGAATAGGTTGAGGCGCTCAGAGATGTCAGCATATGAAGTCGCCGCATGAACTGGACGAGAGGGTGGTGGTGGCTAGGTCGGTGGGTCCTCGAACTGGGTAGGGACATCATCAAGAATGTCCTCGAGAGCCTCCTCCTCAGTAGAATGAGTGAGACGGTATTGGGGAGGGTAGGTTCCTCGGCGCCTCTCAATCATCCTCATGTTAAGCATGCTCGAGATGCCTTGTGGAGACATCTGGCCGATGAGAGTCAAGGATGATTCTTGGGCAGCGGTGTCGAGGAGTCCGAAGTGTCGCGCCAATCGAGTCACGTAGGGGCCAATAGAGATGACCCCTCTATGATGTCGCTCCGTCTGGTGGCGTATGGCAAGGGCGATGAAGTAGCTGAGGTCGATGACGTGCCCGTTGGACATACACCACAAGTAATAGATGTCATGAGTAGTGACGACGCCAGTGCTCTCTCTCCGTCTTATTAAAGTGTGAGATAAAAGAGAATGAAGGTACCTTAGGGACGGTGGAGAGGGACGATGCCTTGGTGCGACTGGGGTCGTAGGTGGCCGAACGTGGGACGAGAGCGCTCCAGCAACGTGAGGGAGAACAATAGATGTGGCGGTCAAGAGTGTGTAAGTCGTTCTCCTCTCTGAACTCCTCGGTATAGAGACCCAATGCTGTACCGAACTCGGGAACGCTTAGTTGGCGGATTAATCCACCTAAGTGAAACTGGACTGTACCGGGATCGTCGTAGTTGGTCATGACGGTTTGAAGATGGAATGTCGAACATAGTTCCATTGTGAGCTTGAGGTACGTCGGCTCGATAATATCAAAGAATGACTCCCATAGGTCGGTGATAAGGAGAGCTCGGATTACGTCAGCCAACTGGACTTGTTCGATAGCAACCAGTCTATGCAGTGGCCCGCTACTAAGGGTCGGGCCCGTAGTATCTGATATAGTTCCTCTTGAGGTCAATTAGGAAACTGGAGGAATGGGTGGCAAATTTTTACGGTAGGGCCCGCGGAAGGTGACACTCCCTTCCTTTTCTTTGAGGCGGGGATAGTAGTTTTCTTTCCTCGTGAAGACATTATACCTATATAAAATGAATAAAAATGACAATAGGTATATGAACTTTAAAAACCATAATTTTGAGTAAGCAATTTCAGTAAAAAAGATGAACCAAAACAACCAACCCAATTTCTTTTAATTATTTCATGACATTTATCAATGTGAGGACATGTGGATAAACATATGAATGGCATGTAAAAGAATGAAACTTTCCTAACAACTCTTATGAATATAAAATGCATGAAAATTTTAATTACTCTTGATTATGAAAGTTTTACTTCTAACTAAATAAATAGAGTGAAGAATGCATGCAATGACTAAAAAGAAATGATGTGTATCCTATTTATGATAGTTGAATGATGAAAATATAGAAAAAGAGTTAAAAGCTTGCATATAGTCATGCTAAATAAGCCTAAAAATCAATAAAATAGAAAAGGAAGAAGTAAACAAACGGTATGGAGAGGAGAAAATGCGTCAAAAAAGAAGTTAAAGGTGGCAGACGGGTGTGGCGTGGAGGCCGTGTGGAGTTGCAGCGGCTAGGGTTAGGGTTTTTGAGTGGGGAAGATAATGAATAGTGTAGGGTATTTATAGATTTTGGGGCACATGGCCAGAGGACACGCCCGTGTGTCCCAATTTCAAGCCATGTGTTTCGCATTTTTCCCTTTTTGGCGCGTCTAAAATTCGACACACGCCTGTGTTCCTTGGACGTGTTATTTAACACAGCCGTGTCGCACGACCGTGTTTTGCCTTGTTCGCTTCTCCCACGCTCGTGTATGCAATCCCCATGCTTGTGTTAATTTGACAGGTTCACCCACGGTTGTTAGACACGGGTGTGTCGCACGCCCGTGCTAGTTTCTCAGTTTCGACCATGGTCTTTAGGCACTGGCGTGTTGCACGCCCGTGTCATTTTGGCAGGTTCATCCACGGCCATGTCGCACAGTCGTGGCGTTTTATCGTCGCTCCTGTTTTGGAAAAATCTTGCCCTATTTCCACACGGTCTTACACACGCCCGTATGCTGGGCCGTGTCCCTATGGTAAACTATTTTCAAGAGCAACGTTAGTCATGAAATGTGCTAAACACTAAAATTTAAATAAGTTAATACAGTTAGTGCTCGGGTTGCCTCCCAAAAAGTGCTTATTTATAGTCTAAGCTCGACTTACCTCTCTGTTTAATGGTCAAGGTGGTTTAAGGAGTTCGTACTCCTTATTCCTACTATCATTCTTATCGAAATAAAGCTTTAGCCGGGAATTGTTTACCTTAAAAGTGCTGAACTTGGGATGACTTACCTCCACTGTACCGAATGGGAAAATACTAAGTACTGTAAGAGGGGTTTCTTCATCCGGGTTGGGAGTGACAATGTGAGGGTCTGCGGCATCTAATAAGACTAGATTTCCAACCTTAAGTTGATTTGGAGAGGTATCGAGCTTGTTTTGGTGTAGTTTCAGTTTATCGGGTGTTCTCGATTTATGTGCTTGCCATTCGTCTAGCTCCTCTATCTGTAGCCCTCATTCTTCATGAATGGGTCCTCTAGTGTTGTTGGAACATGGCTCGTTTTCTTCTTTCAGGCTCAATCTCTGCACAGTAGGTTGCGTGATATTGTCAATTTTAGTAAGATGATGTGGATCATTACATTCCATATTCGATGTGATGCTAGAATTACGAGCTTGAAGGGTGACTGTCTCGTCTCCTACACGAAGGGTGAGTTCACCTGTGCCAACATTAATAATTGTCTTAGCAGTTGCTAAAAAGGGCCTCCCTAAAATTAAATGGGTGTTGGTTTCCTCCTCTATGTCTAAAACAACGGAATCAACGGGAAATATGAACTTATCCACTTTTACCAGTACATCTTCAATGATACCCCTAGGAAATCTTATAGTTTTATCTGCCAATAGGATGCTCATCCTAGTTTGTTTAGGTTTCCCAAGACCTAGTTGTTTAAACATTTTGTAAGGCATGACATTGATACTTGCCCCTAAATTGGCTAATGCATTATTCACATCTAAACTACCAATTAAGCAAGGAATTGTAAAACTCCCCGGATCTTTCAATTTATTGGTTAGCTTATTCTGTAGAATAGCCGAGCACACTACGTTTAGCTCCACGTGTAATGCTGCGTCCAACTTCCGCTTGTTTGCTAGAAGCTCTTTTAGAAATTTCATTGCATTTGGCATCTGTGACAGAGTTTCAATAAACGGTAAGTTAATATGTAATTTTTTCAAAAGTTTAAGGAATTTACCAAATTGTTCATCTGAGCGGTCTTTCCTTATTGCTTTAGGGTATGGCACACGAGGTTTGTATTCTACGTTCACTGTTTTATTATGACTTACCTCACCATCACCTTTGCTTTCCACATTTTCTTACCTTGGTTCTAGCTCAGTCTCAACGCATCCTTCTTGAGCATCAATTGCATTGAGCTATTCCCTTGGGTTTGGTTCAGTATTACTTGGAAAACTACCTTGTGGTCGTTCGAATATTAACTTGGACAGCTGACCTATCTGTGTCTCGAGCCTTTGAATTGATGCTTGTTAATTTTTGAGTGCTGTCTCGGTATTTTGAAAACGAGTTTCTGACACCGAAATGAATTTGGATAGCATCTCCTCAAGGTTTGGCTTCTTTTCCGATTGATAAGGTAGCTGTTGGAAACCTTGAGGATTCTGTGGTCTTTGATTTCCTTGACCGCCCCAAGAGAAATTTGGGTGGTTCTTCCAACCTGCATTGTAAGTATTACTATATGGGTTATTTTGAGATCTGAAATTATTGTTAACCATATAGTTGACTTGCTCCTCTTCGGTTGTAAGATTGAATGGTGGGTATTCTGTAGGCACACCTCCTCCACTTGAATCGCACCTCATCGCTAGATGTACCTACGTAGAACGAAGTAAACCATCAATTTTTTTATTCAGAAGTTCTACCTGATTTGACAACATGGTGATCGAATTGACGTTATAAACGCCTGCTGTTTTCTTTGGCTTAGTCCTCATGACTTGCCACTAATAGTTATACAGTGACATCTCCTTAATGAATTCAGAAGCCTCTTCAGGTGTCTTGTTATTGATGGTTCCACCGGCAGCTGCATCAATCATTTGTCTTGTCGAAGGGTTCACACCATTGTAGAACGTTTGAACTTGCAGCCATAGAGGTAACCTATGGTGTAAACACCTTCGCAAAAGGTCCTTGAATGTCTCCCATGCATCGTAAAGCGTTTCTAAGTCCATCTGCACAAAAGAAGAAATATCATTACGCAACTTAGCTATTTTTACCGGTGGAAAATATTTTAATAGAAAATTTTCGGTCATTTGCTCCCAAGTGGTAATGGACCCTTGTGGTAGTGAGTTCAAATAGTGTTTAACTTTATTCCTCAGTGAAAAAGGGAATAACCGAAGGCGAATGGCATCATTAGAAACACTATTAATTTTGAAAGTGTTGCACAGTTGTAGGAAATTTGCCAAGTGCGTGTTGGGGTTCTCATCCTGCAAACCATCAAACTGAACAAACTGCTGTATCATCTGAATCGTGTTAGGTTTTAGTTCAAAATTATTTGTAGTAATAGTAGGTCTAACTATACTTGACTCAGTTCCTGTAAAATTAGGTTTAGCATAATTATGCATAGTACGAGGAACAGGATTCTGATTTGCTAATTTAGCGGTTATGGCTGGAGGTAGCGGATTGTCTTGATTTTTAGCCATCTCTTCAGTAGTAGTTGAGATATCGTCCTCTTGCTCTTCTTCTGTGTATCTTAAGCTGCGCCTGATTTCTCGTCGATTTCTGCAAGCTGTACGATCAATTTCCTCGTCGAAAAGCAATGGTCCTGACGAGTCTCTTCTAGTCATAAACTATAAGAACCTGCCAGGAGAAAAAGAAAGAAAATTAGTAAAGTAAAAATTAAAGTTAAATTGCAAGAAAATAAATGGCTAAAGTAATAAAAATTGATTAGTCCTCGACAACGGTGCCAAAAACTTGCTCGTCGATTTTCTATGTGATAAGTTTTATAAATTTAATGACTCGTTCTTGAAACTAACTATGATCATGACGTAGGCAAGTGTACCTATCGAACAGTAGTATAGCTTTAGCAAGACCGGATTGTCGAACCCAAAGGACTATGAGTACTAGTAGTGACCGTCTTTTTATTATCTAGTCGAATAAAAGAGGATTGTTTTGTCTAACTAATTAAACTAAGAGCTTGCAAAAAATAGAAATTGGGAAATTACTGTTGTGGAAAATGATTGATTGAGACAATACCTAAGGAAAAATTCACCTAGACTCTTCCTTGTTATTCTGGCTCCGAGGACGATTTATTTATTCAACTTGTTCCCTAGAAATCCCTAATGTATATTATTATCCCTTTCGAGACTAACAATATCTAATCCCTAGGTTGAATAACCGAGAGTTATCTCTAATTAACACCTTAAGGTTGCATTAACTCGATTTATGGATTCCCTTATTAGGTTTCACCCTAATCCGAATAAATCTTGTCATCCTATCTCTAGGCGCGCAATGAACTCCATTTAATTACGACAAAGTTACTCTTAGTCAGGGTCTATTCCTCCTCCAACTAAGAGTAGTAACTTGAAGTGATATCCTGAAATACCAAAACAAGAATTAAGAACACGTAATTAAGAACAAGTTAAATATTTATCATACGATTCAGAAATAATAACAAGGTTTAGTCATAGGTTTCATCCCCCTTAGGTATTTAGGGGTTTAGTTCATAACTAAAAAAGAACACATCTCAGAAAAATAAAAATTACAAAACATAAAGAAACCCAAAAAATCCTGAAAGGGAGGTTGAGGAGAGATCTTCAGTCTTGATGGTGGCTCCGGCTTCTGAGATGGATCAATCGGCTTTCTCAGAGTAATTCTTTACTCCCTATTCTCTGTCTCATTTTCTTCCTCCTTTAGGGTGTATTTATAGGCTTTGGAATGCCTAAGAAGCCTTAAAATTTAGCCTTTTTCCGAATTGAACTTAGCTAGGGTTCGGCAGGGACACGCCCGTGTGGCACGGTCGTGTACGGCTACTTCAGGCCATGTTCGAGCCTGTTAGATTGGCATGGGCATGTGAGTTGCCCGTGTGAGTCGTGCTTCAATGCGCAGATTGATTGACTGCGTGAGTGCCTGCTGCCGTGTGAGGAGAGTGCAGCCGTGTTGATTTCGTGCTTTGGCCCATTTTCTCCGTTTTTGGCCCCGTTTCTCGTTCCTTTCGCTCTCCTATGCTTATTTGAGAATAAAACATGAAATTAAGGCATTAGGAGCATCGAATTCACCAAATTTAAGGAGAAATTATTCATAAAATGTATTAAGCATGGGTTATAAATATGTATAAATTACGGTTTATCAGAGGTAAAAGCATATATATATTGCGGTTTATCAAATATCCCCACACTTAAGCATTTGCTTGTCCTCAAGCAAAATTTTCAATACACAATTAAAATAAATCCTTCTCAACTTATAACTCTCATCAATATTGTTCAAAATAATCCACAAGAAATCATACATTAAGAACTTAACTAAAAGAACATTAAAGTTTCAAACAATCCAAGTTGGGCATTTTAATCATAAAATCATAAGTATCCCCCTTTATCTAAGTAATTACCTTTAATTCCAAATTGACAAGGGTTGACATCCTCACTAAAGATTCACTCAAATCACTCAAAGTGTTTAAGATTTTAACAATTAAGCACTCAATACTCAAACATGAAAAGTTATTATCATAAGCTTGCATGAAAATCAAAGCTCCACCACTATAAATGAGATGATACACAAATCAAAAGGTTTTTAAAAGGGTTGTAATGGGGCTTGGGTTAAAGGTAGGGATAAAGGCTGAAAAAGAGGGTTAGAATCGAGATTAATTTAATAGCTTACAAATTTAGAAAAACAAATCTAATCACTGAATTACAAACAAGTGCTAGAATTAACACTACCCAAAACTAATGAGGTGAGCTATTCTCTCAATATAATGACTTTAACTTATCCGAGCTCTTTAGAACAATATGTAACTAAATATAATAATACGTTTTTTTTAATTAGAACACGTATGGAAAGTACATAATAAGAAATAATTTAGGGATTGAAATGAACGAACAAAGCTATGTAATTAATCAAATTAAATCTCGATAAAAAGAGAATCAATAGAAAGATAAAAATTCTTGATGAATCAAAAAGGGTTTAGTTATGGGTTAATATTAAGGGGAAAATCAAGAAACAATAGTCAAGGCCTAACGGGGTTCACTAGGGGTTAATTATATGCATAGGCTTTTTGTGGGGTAAGTGGGTTAAAACCTAAGCGTCTTTATCATTTTCGTATATCAAATCAAAGGTGTAGTCTTGACATGCATAAGCTAAGCAAGTTCTAGAATAACAAATCAATGTTGACACACTCGTAACCAATAAAATTATTGAGCAAGAAAGATATATGCTCTAAAAGGCTCAAAATCTCACGAAAATTATGAGTATTTCATGTCAATCCTATAAATTCAAAATTTCAAGGTAATACCTCAATTCAGAGAAGTAACTTAGTAACTTTACTTCTCAAAAGTCAACTTATCATGCTTGATTCTCTAATGTCTTAAAGTGTAAACAATTACTGCACAATTACCTATAGTTCAACTCAAACCATATCAATAAAAGATTATAAGTAAATTAAGATTCATTCTAACAGTAATATAAGAAAATTATTTGGGACAAGATAAAAGTTTAGGGATTTTCTGATAATCATATAAATGATCTCCCCACACTTAAAATGTACATTGTCCTCAATGTACAAAAATAGTTAGTAACAATATAAGCATAATATCAGAAGATAGGGAGAAAAGTGAAACTGCCCTGAATTGGAATGTAATCCTTGAAAGAGCGGAAACAAGTTTAGAGGCATTGATAGTGATGTGTATGTAGACAGAGGTAAAAGGTGGTGGTAGAGGTTGGGTTCCACAACCACAGTTCCCAGCGAAGAGGTTATCGTTATGGTCGGTGTTGTGGTGGCTATGGTCATGGTCAAGCAGGACATGGCAGTCGTGGAGGGGTGTTTAGTTATTCCTGAGTAGCTCCCATCGACTGAACCCTTGGAAACTGCGATGCCATCAGTAATGTTTAGGGTATTTAAATTTATAGGGTTATAATAGATAGTAATAAAGAAATAACTCGATGAAATAAAATTCAAATTAAACTAATTAAAGTCTTGGAGGTAATTGATAAAAAAGTTCAAAATAAATGCAAAAATAAAGATAAAAGAAAAAGAAAAATAATTTAAAAACTAAATGAACTTAGAAGTCCTCGTCGACAGCTGGATCCAGAGGTGGTGATGTTGGAGGCGATATGTGAAAATGTTGGCAAATTTGTTGCAGAGTCGCCTCGATGCTGTCGAATCACTGAGTGTAGTATTGCTCAAAGCGATGAATGTAGTCTAAAACTTCAGATACTGAAGCAACCGCATGAATTGGCCAGTGTCACGGTGGTGGCTGAGAAGGTGGCTCGTCCTGAACTAGAGGAATATCATCAGGAATATCCTCATCGTCATCCTCATCGGCGGCTCGTGCAAGTCGATACTGAGGAGGGTCGTGTCCACACTGACACTCAATCATTCGCATATGGAGCATACTTTGGATGCCTGTGGGGACATCTGGACAATGATCATGAGTGAGGAGGACTGTGCTGTCGTATTCAGGAGCCCAAAATAGCGCGCTAGAAGAGTCACATATGGGCCGATGCTGATGACTTCTTTTTAGTTTCATTCGGTCTGATGGCGAATAGTAAGGGAGACGAAGTACGTGAGATCAAAGATGTGCCCTTTCCTTATGTTCTAGAGGAAGTATGCGTCGTGAGTGTTGACGATGCCAGTGCTCTCTCGCCTCCCCGTTAATGTGCGTGCTAAAAGGGCATTGAGATAGCACAGAGCTGGAGGTAGTGCCGATGCCTTTGAACGACTGGGATCATATATTTCGATAGCAGGTTGGAGTTCACTCCAGCATACAGAGGGTGAACGATGGATGTGATGGTAGAGGTCGGGGAAGATGTTGGCATCCATGAACTCGTCCGTACAGAGTCCCAGAGCAACTCCAAATTCAGGGACATTCATCTGTCGCACTAGACATCCAAGGCGGAATTGAACTGTTCCTGGGTCATCGTGTTCCGCCATCACCATCTGTAACTGAAAAGTCGAGCCTAGTTCTAAGGTGAATTCTAAGTATGTCAGCTCGATGATATCAAAGAACCGGTCCCACGGAGCAGTGACTAGGAGGGCCCGAACCGAGTCAGCTAGGTCTACTTGCTCTAGTGCAGCCCAATCAATGCAACAGCCCACACCAAGGAGTCGAGCACGTAGAATCTAGAATAGGTCTTCTTGGTTTCTTGGTGGGAACTGAAGAAAAGGGTGTTGTATCTCCGTAGTCAGACCCGATAAGGATGTCGCTCCTTTTCTTTTTTTCGAGGCGGGAACCGTAACTTTCTTTCATTTCAGATTTGTCATCGTGTTCCTGCAAAAGCAATTATAGAATTCAGTTTGGAATAATCACACAATAGGCAAATGAATAAGACATAAACATCCAAATTTAGTTTCATCAAACAAACGACACAAGTAAAATAGTATTACCTAGTAGAAAACTAAATAAATGATCACTAGATAAATATATATATATATAAATGAGGAAACTGAAAATGAATGACATCAAAAGATTAGAATCCTAAGGAAAAAAATGGCAAAAAAGTGCTAATGTCTAAGACTAAATGGAGCATGAAGTTAACAATATAAACCAAAATAAGTATCAACTAAGCAATAATAGAGCACTAAGACAGAAAAATAATAAGAAAGAAATAGCAACATAATAAATGAATAAATAAGAGCAATAATATTTATAAAAATGCAATAAATAAGTAAAAATAGAGAAAAATAGTGACCGACGATGGTGGTGGTCAAAATGGGTGGGCTACGGTCAATCTAGAGAGGGAGATGGGGGCTGGTGCGAGCGTGGTGGTTGGAAGAGGAGGAGGACGGTGACGGCGTAGGTTGAGGTGACGGGGGGTTGCGGCGACGGAGAAAAAAGGGAAAGTGGGGGGAGAAAATAAAAAGAGGAGGAAGAGGGGAAGAAGAGAAAGAAGGGTGAAGAAAAAAGAAAGAATAAATATAGTGGCTGGAGGTAGGAGAAGGTGAATAGTAAAGGGGAATAGGAGATTTTAAATAGTAAGGGGAAAAAATTAGGGTTGGGGGGTTTTAAATTAGGGGCCACGGTCGTGTAAGCCCCATGTCAGGCCATACGACCGTAGCCCACGCCCGTGTGGTATGCTTCCAGCCCGTGTTTTCCGTGTTTTCATGATCAGGTTCACACATGGCCCTTTGGACACGCTCGTGTGTCTAGGGTGTGTGGTGCGCACGGCCGTATCGCACGGCCGTGTACACGTTCGTTCACTTCTCCCATGGCTGTGTTGGGTTCTCCACGCCTGTGTTCCTCATTTATGCTATGAGTTGGTATTCCAAGTCAGTATCGCACATGGCCTAGGGACACACCCGTGTGTCCAGGCCATGTTAATCAATCAGTATTGCACTCGGCCTACGGATACGCCCGTGTATCCGGGCCGTGTGGCCTACACAGTGGCATCGCACGACTATGTAGTGCTCCCTTTGTTTCTCCCACTCCCGTGTGAGGTCCAACACGCTCGTGTTAATCAATCAGTATTGCACACGACCTAAGAGCACGGCCGTGACATAATCTCGTGTTCTATTCTGACTTCGTTGAACGTTTTGATCTTTTGGGCAAGTTCGCACACGGTCTTGGGCACGCCCATGTTGAAAGCTGTTTGTCTCCCACGGCCGCCTTGCACGGCCGTGAAGATTTATCGTAGGTCGTGTCTCTACCGATATTTTTGGAAATTAAGTTGTAGTTCTACCACGGTCTGGGACACGCCCGTGTCTTCTAACCGTGTGGATCACACAGTCGTATCGTACGGCCGTGGCTATTTATCGTAGCCCGTGTCTCATCCTATTTTGGGGAAAATGTTCGTTCTATTTTAGTACGGCCATGGCCACGCCCGTGTTTCCTTATCGTGGGGAGCCCACGGCCTCAAGCACGATTGTGTGCTCGACCGTGTGTGCCAAGAATACCTGCAGTTAGATTGTAAAACAAAAGGAAAAACAAACTAAGTTATTTAGTGGGGTTAGTGCTCGGGTTGCCTCCCGAGAAGTTCTTATTTAGAGCCTAAGCTAAACTCTACCTTATGGGTATATTCAGGGAAGTTCATGGAGCTGTAGCTCCTCTCTATCATCTTTAAAATTCTCACCATTATAAAGTTTAAGACGATGCCCGTTTACCTTAAAAGTGTCTTGTGATGGGTGAGTTACCTCTACTGTACCATATGGAAAGATAGTTTGAACTACGAAAGGACCTGACCATCGTGATTTAAGCTTTCCAGGAAATAATTTGAGCCTTGAGTTATATAACAGGACAAGATCTCCAACTTCAAATTGCTTGTGTTGCTTTAAACGAGCATCGTGGAGGTGCTTTATTGCTTCCTTGTATAGGCGTGAGTTCTCATATGCATTGGTTCGCCACTCATCTAACACGTTCAACTGCATCAACCTATTTTCACCTATAAGTTTGGGATCAAAGTTTAGAAATTTAATAGCCCAGAATGCCTTATGTTCTAGCTCGAATGGTAGATGACAACTTTTTCGATAAACAAGTTATAAGGTGTTGTTCCTATGGGAGTCTTAAAAGCAGTTCTATAAGCCCATAAAGCATCATCTACTTTCATCGCCCAATCCTTCCTGTTTGATTCTACTGTCTTTTCTAGGATACGTTTAAGCTCTCGATTTGCTACTTCAACTTGTCCACTAGTTTGAGGATGGTAAGGGGTAGCTGTTCTATGGTGAACTCCGTATTTCTTAAGGCTCTTATCAAATTGGGTGTTATAGAAATGAGTACCCCTATCACTGATAATTGCTCTAAGTGTTTCGAATCGAGAGAAGAGTTTCTTAAGGAATCGTACTACCACTCTAGCACCGTTAGGAGGTAAAGCTTGGGCTTCCACCCATTTGGACATATAATCAACAGCTACTAAGATGTATTTATTCCCAAATGAACTAGGGAATGTGATCATGATTTTTTATGATAAGTTTTATAAATTTATAATTAATCATTCTTGAAACTAACTATTATCACGATGTAGGCAAGTGTACCTATCGAACAGTAGTATAGCTTTAGCAAGACCAGATTGTCAAACCTAAAGGAACTAAAAGTACTAGTAATGACTGTCTTTTTATTATCTAGCCTAAGAATAATGAGGTTTGTTTTAATTAACTAATTACCAAACTAAGAAATCACAAAAAATAGAATTTGGAAAATTACTTTTGGAAAAACGATTGATTTAAGACAATACCTAAGGAAAAATCCACCTAGACTTCACTTGTTATTATGGCTTCGAATCAGACGATTTATTCATTTAACTTGTTCCGTAGAAATCCCTAAGTTATGTTATTATCCCTATTCAAGACTAATAACGTCTAACCCTAGATTGAATAATTGAAATTTCTTTTTAATTAACACCCTAGGGTTACATTAACTCGATCTACGGATCCTCTTATTAGGTTTTACCCTAATCCGAAAAAATCTTGTCACCCTATCTCTAGGCACGCAATCAACTCCGCTTAATTATGACAAAGTCACTATTAGACAGGGACTATTCATCCTCCAACTTAGAGCATTAACTTGAATCAATATCCTGAAATACTGAAACAAGAATTAAGAACACATAATTAAGAACAAGTCAAATATTTATCATACAATTCAGAAAATAATAACAAGATTCGTCTTAGGTTTCATTCCCCTTAGGTATTTGGGGGTTTTAGTTCATAACTAAATAGGAAAAAATCTCAGAAGAATAATAAATACAAAACATAAAGAAAACCTAAAACTCCTGAAGGGAAATTGAGGAGAGATCTTTAGTCTTGATGATGAATCCGACTTCTGGGATGGATCAATCAGCTTCCTTGGAGTAATTCCTTGCTCCTTCTTCTTCGTCTCCCTTTTAGTCCTCCTCTAGGGTGTTTAAATAAGCTTTAGAATGCCTAAGAGCCCTCAAACTTGCCCTTTTTCTGAATAGAACTTAACTAGGGCTCGGTAGGGACACGCCCGTGTGCGATTACTTCAGGCCGTGGTCGAAGCTGAGAGATCAACACTCCCATGCTGAGGTTGTTTTAGGCCGTGTTCGAGCCTGTTAGAATGGCACGGGCGTGTGTTCTGCCCGTGTGAGGAAGTTCAGGCCGTGTTGTTTTTCCCATGTCGGCCCATTTTCTCTGTTTTTGGCCCGTTTCTTGTTCTTTTCGCTTTCCTATGCTCACCTAAGTATAAAACATGAAATTAAAGGTTAGGAGCACCAAATTCACCAAATCTAAGGATAATTCATTCATAAATGTGTTAAGCGTAGGATAAAAATATGTATAAATTACGGTTTATCAAATACCCCCACACTTAAGCGTTTGCTTATCCTCAAGCAAAATCCTCAATTCACAATTAAGAATTCCTTTTTCTCAAATTATAATTCCTATCAATAATATCTCAAACTAATCCGTAAGTAATCATACGTTGAGGATACAACTAGAAGGACATTAAAGTTTCAAACATTCCAAGTTGAGCATTTGATCATGAAAAATATAGGCATCTCCCCTTATCTAAGTGGTTACCATCGATTCGAAATCTCACAGAGTTTAACATCCTCACTAAAGATTCACTCAAATCACTCGAAGCATTTAAGGACATTGAAATTAGCACTCATTAGTCAATATGAAAAGTTATTACCATAGGCTTGTATGAAAATCAAATCTCCACCACTATAAATTGAGATGATACATCAATCAAAAGGTCTTTAGAGGGTTGTAACGAGGCTTGGTTAGGGGGTGTGGTCGCAAGCTGAAAGAAAAAGTTAGAATCGAGATTGAATTATAAAATTACTTAACTAGAAAAATATTTAATCATCACTTGCGTACAACAGAGCTTCTTCTCCGAATATGGAATTTAAATACTTAAGCTCAAAAACAAAAGATTACTACTACTAATATGTATACAAGTGTTTTTTTTTTAAGAACAAGTTAAATAACATATACTAACTACTAAGAACAAGACATAGCTAAGCAATTTATTTAAATCAAATCTCGACAAAAATAGGGATCAAATTAACTGAGGGAATTTCAATAATAATGAGTTAAGGGTTAATATTAAGGGTAATATAAGGAATGGCTTGTTAAGCTCAAAGGGGTTTACTAAGGGTTAATTGTGGAGGTAGGCTTTTCATGGCATGAGTGGGTTAATCCTAAGTGTCTCTATCATCTTGACATATCAAACCAAATGGTGTGGTTTTGACATGCATAATCAAGCAAGTTCTAGAATAACAATTCGATATTGACACACTCAAAGCAATAATAAAAAGTGAGCATGGAAGAATTAATAGATGCTCTTGAAGGTTCAAGAACTCATAAAAAATTATGGCTTTTTTATGTTTACACTTGTGCATTTCAATTCAAGATAATACCTAAACTTGGGGAAACAATCTAAAATTTTAAATTCTTAAAAATCAACTTATCATGCTTAATTCTCTAATGTCTTAAGGTTTAAATAATCAATACATGAATGCCTATGTTTTAATTCAAAATATATCAATAAAAATCACAATTCAATCAAAATTCATCCTAAACATGATATGAGAGATTTACAGGAGAACAAGGTTACATTCAGGGATTTTTCTGATAATGAAATGAATACCCCCCACACTTAAGATGTACATTGCCCTCAATGTACAAAGATAAAGTTAGTGGCAATTATAGATATAATATCATAAGATAGGGAGAGAAGTGAAACTTCCTGAGTGTTAAATAAATGAACTCCCTAGTTTGGAGTTATGTAGAGTGGAGGAGGATACTCCGGTGGTGGTCGAGGTTGGGTTCCACAAGTGCTACGCCAAAAGAATATTATATCTTGTGATTGAGCAGGGCATGGCAGTCGTGGAGAACCTTTTCCAATAGAGTTTGAAGTTCCTAAATGATTGTGAGTTGTGTAGCTCTTTATAACTGTGATAAAATCAGGAACTTTTTAGGGGATATAAGGAAGAAAAATTACTCATAAAGAATTAGTCGAGATTAAAATTTGTTTACAAAACCTAAATATAATATACTAGCGAAAATGAAATAATATTAAAAGTTAAAAGTGAAATTAATAAAAACATAAAATAAAAACAAAAATAAAAATAAACATAAGATAAAATTAAATATCATCATCGTCGAATGGTTCACGAGGTGGTGGTGGCGATGAGATGTGGAAGTGCTGACAAATCTACTGTAGAGTATCATCAATGTTATCAAATCATTGAAAACATTGCTGCTTGAATCGAGTAAGGCGCTCAGAGATGTCAGCATATAAAGCCATCGCATGAACTAAACGATGGGAGCGTGGTGACTGAGACGGTGGGTCCTCGTGCTATGGAGGAACATCATCAGTAATGTCCTCAGGGGCCTCCTCCTCGGTTGATTGGACGAGACGATATTGAGGAGGGTAGGTTCCTCAGCGCTTTTTGATCATCCTCATGCTTAGCATGCTTGAGATGCCTTGTGGAGACATCTGGCTAATGAGGGTCAAGGATGATTCTTGTGCCGCGGTATCAAGGAGCCCGAAGTGTCGAGCCAATCTAGTCACGTAGGGGCCAATAGAGATGACCCCCTTCTGATGTCGCTCCGTCTGATGGCGAATGGCAAGGGCGATAAAATAAGTGAGGTCAAAAACGTGTCCGTGTGACATACACCATAAGAAGTAGACGTCGTGAATGTTGACGACACCGGTGCTCTCTCTCCCCCTTGTCAGAGTGTGAGTTAAGATAGAGTACAAGTACCTCAAGAAAGGAGGGAGAGCTAATGCCTTGGAGCAACTGGAGCCGTAGGTGGCTGAACATGGTACTAGCGTGACCTAGCATCGTGAAGGAGAATGATAGATGTAGAGGTTTAGAGCATGTAGGTCATTCTCCTCATTGAACTCCTCTGTATATAAGCCCAGTGCAGTACCAAATTCTGGAACGCTTAGCTGGCGGACTAATCTACCTAGGCAAAATTAGACCGTGCCGGAATCATCGTAGTTCGTCATTACGGTCTGAAGATGGAATGTTGAGCATAGTTCCATCGTGAGCTCACGATACGTCAGCTCGATGATCCCAAAGAAAAGCTCTCAAGGGTCGGTGGTTAGGAGGGCCCGATCGCATTAGCCAACTGGACTTGTTTTACTGCAGCCCAGTCGATACAGCAGCCCGCAATTAAAGGTTGGGCCCGGAGTATTTGGAAAAGTTCTTCTTGGGGCCCAATGGGGAATTGCAGGAAAAGGTGACGAATTTTCGCAGTAAGACTCAAGGAAGATGACGTTCCCTTCCTTTTCTTTGAAGTAGGGACGGTGGCTTTCTTTCCTAGTAAAGATTACATGGTATACCAGCAATCAAAATCATTAATTCGTCTTAATGAATGGTCAAGATAAAATGAAAACAAATTTAAAAAAAATCATAAATAATTTCAGCCACAATTACTAACACTAACAACTTAACCAAACTAAGCAATTTATGGCATACTTTTGTGGCATTAGCATGGTAGTAGCATGAATAAAAATGGCAAAGAACTTTATGGAATGCAACATATTTTATAGATGAAAATGTCAACACAAAAGGCATGAGTATTTCTATTATCCTAACCATGAATATTTACTTTAAACTAGTCAAATGGGGCAGAGAAATCATGTAATGAGTAAGAAATTCAACATGAAAAAGATGATAACTACTTTGGATAATGAATTTTGAGTGATAGAAAGATGAAAATAACATGTAAAATGCAGATTACTATGATGAATAGCATTAGAAATCTATAAAATAAAAGAGAAAAGAGTAAACAAACGCTAGAAATAGGGGAATGGGCATAAAAAATAGAGTTGGAAACGGCGCACAGGCGTGGCAGGGAGGCCGTGTGGACTTGTAGCGGCTAGGGTTAGGGATTTTGGGTGAAGAAGACAATGAATAGTGTAGTGTATTTATAGATTTTGGGGCACACGGCCAGGGGACACACCCGTGTGCCCCAATTTTAGCCCGTGTGTTTCGTGTTTTTCCTATTTTTAGTGCGTCTAAAATTTGACCCACGCCAGTGTACCTTGGGTGTGTTGGTGTACACAGCCGTGTTGCACGGCCGTGTCTGGCTTTATTCGCTTCTCTCACGCCCGTGTATGTATGCCCACGACCGTGTTAATTCAACAGGTTCGACCACGGGTGCTAGACACGGGCATGTCGCACGCCCGTGCTATTTTCTCAAGTTCTCTCATGGTTCAATGCCACGGGTGTGTCGCACGCCCGTGTTGTTTTGGCAGGATCGGCCACGACCAGGTCGCACGGTCATGGCTATTTATCGCAGCCGATGTTTGGGAAAAATCTTTACCCTGTTTCCACACGGTCCTAAGCACGCCTATGTGCTTGGCCATGTAAGTGTGGTAAACCTGTATTCAAGAGTTCCGTTAGTAAGTTAGGTGTTAAACACTAGAATTTAAAAAAGTTAATACCGTTAGTGCTCGGATTACATCTCGAGAAGCGCTTATTTATAGTCTAAGCTCAACTTACCTCTCCATTGAATGGTCATGGTAGTTTGAGTAGTTTATACTCCTCATTCCTGCTATCAATCTCATCAAAATAAGGTTTTAGGCGAGTATTGTTTACCTTAAAAGTGCCAAACTTAGGATGACTTACCTTGACTGTACTGAATGGGCAGTGACAATGTGAGGATCTGCGGCATCTAATAAAACTTTATATCCAACCTTAAGTTGATTTGGTGAGGTATTGAGCTCGTTCTAGCGTAGTTTTGGTTTAACGTGTGTTCTCGGTTTATGTGTCCGCCATTCATCTAGCTCCTCGATTTGTAGCCTTTGTTCTTCATGAATAGGTCATCTATTGTTGCTTGAATATGGCTCATGTACTTCCTTCAAACTCATTTCCTGCAAAGTAGGTTGCACTATATTATCAGTTTTAGTAGAATGGTTTATACAATCACCTTCGATTTTTGATGTGTTGCTAGAATTGCGAGCTTGAAGGGTGGTTGTTTTGTCTCCTACACGAAGTGTGAGTTCACCTGTGCCAACATCAATAATCGTTTTAGCAGTTGCTAAAAAGGGCCTTCCTAAAATTAAAGGAGTGTTGCTATCCTCCTCTATGTCTAGAACAACGAAGTTAACGGGAAATATAAATTTATCAATTTTAACTAGCACATCTTCAATAATACCTCTAGGAAATCTGATAGTTTTATCTGCTAATTGAATGCTCATCCTAGTCTGTTTGGATTTCCTAAGACCTAGTTTTTAAGGCATGACGTTAATGCTAGCCCCTAAATTAGCTAATGCATTATTAACATCTAAACTACCAATTAAGTAAGGAATTGTAAAACTCCCTGGATCTTTTAATTTGTTGGGTAGCTTATTCTGTAGAATAGCTGAGCAAACTGCGTTTAGCTCCACATGCGACGCCGCGTCTAATTTCTGCTTATTTGCTAAAAGCTCCTTTAAAAATTTCATTGCGTTCGACATCTGCGATAGAGCTTCAATAAAGAGTAAGTTAATATGTAATTTTTTTAAGAGTTTAAGGAATTTACCAAATTGTTCATCTGAGCGGTCTTTCCTTGTCGCTTTAGGATATGGCACATGAGGTTTATATTCTATACTTACCGTTTTGTTTTCATTGTGACCTACCTCAACTTTCCCTTTGATCACCACAATTTCTTGCCTCGGTTTTGGTTTAGGCTCAACGAATCCTTCTTCACCTTGAACATTAATCGCGTTAAGCTGTTCCTTCGGGTTAGGTTCAGTGTTACAAGGCAAGCTACCTTATGGTCGTTCAAAAATTAATTTGGACAACTGGCCTATCTGAGTTTCGAGCCATTGGATTGACGCTTGTTGATTTTTAAGTACTGTCTCAGTATTCTGAAAACGAGTATTCTGAAAACGAGTTTCTGATACTGAGATGAATTTGGATAGCATCTCCTCAAGGTTCGGCTTTTTCTCTTGTTGGTAAGGTGGTTGTTGGAAGCCTAAGGGTGGTGGTGGTATCTGATTTCCTTGACCCCCATGAGAAATTTGGGTGGTTCCTTCAACCTGCATTATAAGTATTACTGTATGGGTTATTTTGAGATCTAGAGTTATAGTTACCCATATAGTGGACTTGTTCCTCGTTGATTGTAGGATTGAAGGGTTGATAATCTGTATGTACGCCTCCACCACTTAAATCACACCTCATTACTGGATGTACCTACGTAGAACCAAGTAAACCATCAATCTTTTTATTTAGAAGTTCTACCTGATTTGATAACATGTTAACCGCATCGATGTTATAAACACCTGCTGTTTTGGTTGGCTTAGTCCTCATGACTTATCACTGATAGTTATTCAGTGACATCTCTTCAATAAATTCGTAAGCCTCTTCAGGTGTTTTGTTGTTGATGGTTCCACCAGTTGCTGCGTCAACCATTTGTCTAGTCGAGGGATTCAGGCCATTGTGGAACGTTTGAACTTGCAACCATAGAGGTAATCCATAGTGATGGCACCTTCACAGTAGGTCCTTGTATCTCTCCCATGCATCGTAAAGTGTTTTTAAATCCATCTGCACAAAAGAAGAGATATCATTACGTAATTTGGTCATCTTAGCCGGCGGAAAATGCTTTAATAAAAATTTTTCAGTCATTTGTTCCCAAGTAGTGATTGACCCTCGTGGTAATGAGTTCAACCACTGTTTAGCTTTGTTCTTTAATGAAAAAGGGAATAACCAAAGATGAATGGCATCATCAGAAACGCCGTTAATTTTAAAAGTGTCGCAGAATTCTAAAAAATTTGCCAAGTGAGTGTTGGGATCCTCATCCTGCAAACCATCAAACTGAACAAATTGTTGTATCATTTGAATCGTGTTAGGTTTCAGTTCAAAATTATTTGCAGCAATAGCAGACCTAACTATACTTGACTCAGTTCCTGTTAAATTAGGTTTAGCATAATCATACATAGTACGAGGAGCAGGATTCTGAATCGTGTTAGGTTTCAGTTCAAAATTATTTGCAGCAATAGCAGACCTAACTATACCTGACTCAGTTCCTGTTAAATTAGGTTTAGCATAATCATACATAGTACGAGGAGCAGGATTTTGATTTGCTAGATTAGCGGGTATCGCAGGAGGTAGCTACTTTTCCTGATTTTTAACCATCTCCTCGGTTGTAGTTGAGATATCGTCCTCTTGCTCTTCCTTTCTGTATCTTAGGCTTCGCCTTATTTCTCGTTGGTTTCTACAAGCGGTGCGATCGATTTCTTCATCAAAAAGTAATGGTCCCAACGGGTTTCTTCTAGTCATAAACTATAAGAACCTGCCAGAAGAAAGAAAAAAAAGTTTAGTAAATAAAAATAAAAAGAAAAACAAGATTAAATTGTAATAAAAGTAAATGGCTAAAGTAATAAAAATTGAGTGTTCCTAATATTCTAGTTCCCCGGCAACGGCACCAAAAACTTGATCATGATTTTCCGTGATAAGTTTTATAAATTTATAATTAATCGTTCTTGAAACTAACTGCTATCACGATGTAGACAAGTGTACCTATCGAACAGTAGTATAGCTTTAGCAAGACCGGGTTATCGAACCCAAAGGAACTAAAAGTACTAGTAATGACTGTCTTTTTATTATCTAGCCTAAGAATAATGAGGTTTGTTTTAATTAACTAATTACTAAACTAAGAAATCACAGAAAATAGAATTGGAAAATTACTTTTGGAAAAACGATTGATTTAAGACAATACCTAAGGAAAAATCCACCTAGACTTCACTTGTTATTTTGGCTCCGAATCGGACGATTTATTCATTTAACTTGTTCCGTAGAAATCCCTAAGTTATGTTATTATCCCTATTCAAGACTAATAACGTCTAACTCTAGATTGAATAATTGAAATTTCTTTCTAATTAACACCCTAGGATTGTATTAACTCGATCTATGGATCCCCTTATTAGGTTTCACCCTAATTCGGCAAAATCTTGTCACCCTATCTCTAGACGCGCAATCAACTCCGCTTAATTATGACAAAGTCACTCTTAGACAGGGACTATTCATCCTCCAACTAAGAGCATTAACTTGAGTCAATATCCTTAAATATCGAAACAAGAATTAAGAACACATAATTAAGAACAAGTCAAATATTTATCATACAATTCAGAAAATAATAACAAGATTTGTCTTAGGTTTCATTCCCCTTAGGTATTTGGGGGTTTTAGTTCATAAATAAATAGGAAAACATCTCAGAAGAATAATAAATACAAAATATAAAGAAAACCTAAAACTCCTGAAGGGAAATTGAGGAGAGATCTTCAGTCTTAATGATGAATCCGGCTTCTGGGATGGATCAATCAGCTTCCTTGGAGTAATTCCTTGCTCCCTCTTCTCTGTCTCCCTTTTAGTTATCCTGTAGAGTGTTTAAATAGGCTTTAGAATGCCTAAGAGCCCTCAAACTTTCCCTTTTTTTCAAATAGAACTTAACTAGGGCTCGGCAGGGACACACTCATGTGACAAGTCCCTGTTCGATTACTTTAGGCCGTGGTCGAGGCTAAGAGATCAACACGCCCATGCTGAGGTTGTTTTAGGCCGTGGTCGAGCCTGTTAGAATGGCACGGGTTTGTGTTCTGCCCGTGTGAGGAAGTTTAGGCCGTGTTGTTTTTCCCATGTCGGCCCATTTTCTCCATTTTTGGCCCGTTTCTTGTTCTTTTCGTACTCCTATGCTTACCTAAGTATAAAACATGAAATTAAAGGATTAGGAGCACCAAATTCACCAAATCTAAGGATAATTCATTCATAAATGTGTTAACCATGGGATAAAAATATGTATAAATTACAGTTTATCAGAATAGACTCATGAAGTCGATACCCCAAACGTCAAATATTTCACATAAAAGCATATATGTTTGAGGCATTTCATCACGTTTGGAGATATTACCTGTTCTTTGGCATTTGTCACAGGAAGTAACATACCTATTGGCATCTTTAATTAGCATGGGCCAATAAAAACCTGATTTAAGCATTTTATGTGCAGTCTTAGTTCCACTGTAGTACCCTCCAGTCGGTTCTGAGTGGCAATGTTTCAAGATCTTCAATGCTTCTGACCTTGTAATGCATCTCCTAATGACTTGATCTGTACATATACGGAAAAGAAAAGGGTCTTCCCAAAAGTAATTTTTCACATCATTAAAGAATCACTTCTTTTGCTGATGTGTCAACCCTTTTGGGATAACGTTAGCGGCCAAAAAATTCGCAATGTCTGCAAACCAAGGTACCTCAGAATCAGATATGGCAAAAATTGTTCTTCAGGGAACGGATCATTTATTTCAATTTCATCTAGCTCTTTGGTATTTGAGTTTTCAAGCCTGGAAAGATGATCAGCCACGAGATTTTCAGCTCATTTCTTATCCTGAATCTCTAAGTCAAATTCCACAGCTAGCAACTCTTTCTCCATGGTAGTGTAGGTTTTTTGTGCAGCTGTCAAAGTTTTTCTAGCATAATAGATAGGTTGAAAATTCTTGTCTCTTCGCTATCCCAAAATTGCACCTACTGCAAAATCACTCGCATTGCACATTAGTTCGAAAGGTAAATTCCAATCAGGTGCAATTATAATTGGAGCATTAATCAATTTATCTTTTAAAGTATTAAATGCTTCTAAAAATTCCTGATCGAATTTAAAGGGCACATCTTTTTCTAGTAATTTGGTTAAAGGCTTAGCTATTTTAGAAAAGTCTTTAATAAATCTTCTATAAAACCCAACATGTCCTAAAAAGCTTCTAATAACCTTAACCGAACTAGGGGGAGGTAAATTTTCGATGGTTTCAATTTTAGATTTATCAACCTCAATCCCTTTACTAGAAATTTTATGTCCTAACACAATACCTTCTTGAACCATAAAGTGACATTTTTCCCAGTTAAGCACAAGGTTTGTCTCCTCACATATTATTAAAACTCGTTTTAAATTTTTAAGGCAAAGATGGAAAGAGTTACAGAATACCGAGAAATCATCCATAAATACCTCCATGATGTCTTCTACGAGTTCATCAAAAATGGCCATCATGCAGCGCTGAAAAGTAGCAGGAGCATTACATAATCCAAAAGGTATTCTACGATAAGTAAACATACCATATGGACATGTAAATGTCATCTTTTCTTGATCTTCAGGAGCTATTGGGATTTGAAAATAACCAGAGAGTCCTTCTAGAAAGTAGTAATACATGTGCCATGATAATCTTTCCAAGATTTGGTCAATGAATGGTAGGGGAAAGTGATCTTTTCTCATGGCATCATTTAGCTTCCTATAATCAATGCAAGCTCTCCAACCTGTGACTGCTCTTGTTGGGATTAATTCATTCTTCTCGTTGGCTACAACGGTCATGCCTCCTTTCTTAGGAATAACCTGCACTGGACTTACCCAAGAACTGTCAGAAATAGGATAAATAATTCAGCATCTAGAAGTTTAATTACCTCAGCTTTAACAACTTCTTTTATGTTAGGGTTCAGTCATCTTTGAGCTTACACACATGGCTTATATTCATCCTCCATTAAAATTTTGTAGGTGCAAAATGAAGGGCTGATCCCTTTAATGTCAGAAATTTTCCAAGCTATGGTCTTTTTATGCTCCCTTAATACTTGGAGTAATTCCTCTTTCTCCTTGGGTTGCAAATTAGAAGCAATAATCACTGGTAATGTAGAATTATTTCCAAGGAATGCGTATCCCAAGTGATTTGGCAATTGTTTAAGTTCCAGTTTGAGGGGTTCTTCAATAAAGGGTTTTTGCTTAAGTTTATCGTTAACCTTGATACCCTCATATTCTGCTTGTCTTGAGAAGGGTTCATTGGAGTTCAGTTCAATTTTTACCTTACCTATCTCAGAATCATCATCATCTACCTCCTCTCCTTAGGCAAGACACAGTTCCTATGTGTCCTTATGTATGGTTTCTTGAAAAGAATCTTGAGTAGCATGATCAATAGAGTCAATAAAATAGCATGAGTCATCCTGTTCCCTAGAAAATCTCATGGCATCATAAATTTTAAAAATAATCTCTTCGTCACCTACTCTAAGCACAAGCTTACCATCTCTCACATCAATAACAGCCCTAGCAGTGGTTAAAAATAGACGACTTAAAATTAAAGGCACTTTAACATCCTCATCCATGTCAAGCACAACAAAATCAATGGGGAATATAAATTTATCTACTTTTACAAGTACGTCCTCTATAATACCCCTAGGATATTTAACAGATCTATCAGCTAATTGAATACTCATCCTAGTGGGTTTAGGTTCCCCAAGACCAAGTTGTTTAAACATTTTATATGGCATCAAATTAATGCTAGCGCCTAAATCAGCTAGTACCTTCTCAACATTCAAACTACCAATTAAGCAGGGAATAGTAAAACTTCCTAAGTCTTTTAGTTTGGTTGGTAGTTTATTTTGCAGTATGGTCGAGCACTCCTCGTTGAGTTCCACTGTAGATAAGTCCTCAAACTTCCTTTTATTTGTTAAAAGCTCCTTTGTAAATTTTGCGTATGTAAGCATCTGCGAGATAGCTTCAACAAAATGTAAGTTGATATGTAATTGCTTAAAAAGTTCAAGAAATTTATCGAATTGTGCATCCACGCGGTCTTTCTTCAACTTTGCTGGATATGGGACTGGTGGTTTTTATTCCTTTGGCACTGGTTTGTCATTATTTTCGGGTTTTACCTCCTCACCTTTGTTTCTGTCAGCTTCTTGTGGTAGTTTCCTTTCAGATTCAGCTAACACTTTCTCACTCCTTAGTGTAACTGCTTTCACATGCTCTTTTGGATTGCGTTTGGTGTTACTAGGTAGACTTCCCAGTGGTCTTTCTGAAATCATCTTAGCCAGCTATCCAATTTGATTCTCAAGCCCTTGAATTGATGCTTGCTAATTTTTTAGTGCAGTTTTAATTTTCTGAAAATGGGTTTCTGCTACTGAAATAAATTTTGTCATCATCTCCTCAAGGTTCGGCTTTTTCTCTTGCTGGTAAGGTTGTTGTTAGAAGCCTGGAGGGGGTGGTGGTCTTTGATTTCCTTGGCCTCCCCATGAGAAATTCGGGTGGTTCCTCCAACCTGCATTGTAAGTGTTACTATAAGGATTATTTTGAGGTCTAGAGTTGTTACCCATGTAATTTAATTGCTCGTTCTCCATGTTATGGCCGTAGGCTGGATATTCTGGATTGCTCATTCCACCTCCACTTGCATCGCACTATATTACTGGATGTACCTGCGTGGAACCAAGTAAACCATCAATCTTTTTATTCAAGAGTTCTACTTGATTTGACAGCATAGTAACCGACTCGACGTTATAAATGCCTGCTGCTTTGGTCGGTTTAGTCCTCATGACTTGCCACTGATAATTATTCAGCTACATCTCTTCTATAAACTCATAAGCATCTTCAGGGGTCTTATTATTGATGGTTCCACCAGTGGCTGCATCAATCATTTGTCTAGTCGAGGGATTCAAACCGTTGTAGAATGTCTGAACCTGTAGCCAGAGGGGTAATCCATGGTGAGGGCACCTTCTCAATAGATCCTTGTATCTCTCCCATGCATCGTAGAGTGTTTCTAAATCCATCTGCACAAAATTTTAGCCGTTTTAGTCGGTGGAAAATATTTAAGCAAAAATTTTTCGGTCATTTTTTCCCAAGTAGTGATTGACCCTCGTGGTAACGAGTTCAACCACTATTTAGCCTTATTCCTCAATGAAAAGGGAAATAACCGAAGGCAAATGGCGTCATCAGAAATGCCATTGATCTTGAAAGTGTCGCAGAATTCCAGGAAATTTGCCAAATGAGTGTTTGGATCCTTATCCTGCAAACCATCAAACTGAACAAACTGTTGTATTATTTGAATCGTGTTAGGTTTTAGTTCAAAATTATTTGCAGCAACAGTAGGTCTAACTATACTCGATTCAGTTCCTATTAAACTAGGTTTAGCATAATCATACATAGTACGAGGAGCAGGATTTTGTTCTACTGGATTTGCAGCAATCGCAGGAGGTAGCGGATTATTCTGATTATCAATCATCTCCTAGGTTATGGTGTGAATATCGTCCTCTTGCCCTTCCTCTATGTATTGTAGGCTTCGCCTTATTTTTTTCGATTTCTACGAGCTGTCTTCTCGATCTCACTATCAAAAAACAGAGGTCCTGACGGGTTTCTTCTAGTCATAAACTATGAAAACCTATCAGAAGAAAACAAAAGAGAATTTAGAAAATAAAAATAAAAACAAAATTAAATAAAAAATAAAAAATAATGGCTAAAGTAATAAAAATTAAGTGTTCCTAATATCTTAGTCCCCGGCAACGGCGCCAAAAACTTGATGGTCGCTAAACTAACTAAAAATCCGGCTAAGGCAAGCGCACCTATCGATCAGTAGTATAGTTCTGGTAAGACCGGAAATATCGTATCCACGAGGACTAAAAGTATTAGTAATTACTATTTTTTTATTATCTAGCCTAAGAATTTAAGAGTGTTTTTAAACTAAAACTAATTATTTAACTAACTAAGATTATGACAGAGATGAAAATTAGAAAATACTTTTAGGAAAACCAATTGAGAAGACAATACCCAAGAAAGAATCCACCTAGACTTCACTTATTATTTTTGAATTAGACGATTTATTCACTTAACTTATTACGTAGAAATCCCTGATTTATGTTAATATCTCTCTTGAGATTAAAAACAACTGACTCTAGGTTGATTAATTGAAATCTCTTTCTAATTAAAACCCCTATTATCGCATTAACTTGATCTATGAGTTCCCTTATTAGATTTGACTCTAACCCGGCAGATTTATGTCGTCATATCTTTAGGATTGCATTCAACTCCGCTTAATTATGAATGATCTAATCTTAAACAAGGACTTTTGCTCCACTGAATAAGCACATCAAAACTTGGATTAATACCCTGGAATATTAAAACAAGAATTAAACTCACAATTAAGAATAATAACAAGTATTTATCATATAATTCAAAGGAAAATAAGAGCTGTCTTAGGTTTCATCTCCCTTAGGTATTTAGGGAGTTTAGTTCATACTAATGGAAAACATCTCAAAATATGAAAAATAACAAAACATAAAGAACCCAAAGAACTTCTAAGAAATTGGATGGAGATCTTTAGTCTTGATGTAGATCCTTGCTTTCGAGATGATTCTTTGATGGCTGTCCTTAGGTATTTTCTGCTCCCAACTCTGTATATCCTTCTAATCCTCATCTAGGGTGTTTAAATAGACTTTCCAATCTCCAAAATAGCCCAAAATTAGCCTTTTTCGAGTAGAACTAAACTTAGGCTCGACAGGGACACAGCCGTGTGCCATGCCCATGTAAAGGTGCTCAGGTCGTGTACTATTCTAACTTGGATTAATGTCAACACGGCCATGACACACGAGCGTGTGGTATACCGGCGTGTCACACACAGGCGTGTGGATTACCCGTGTGGAAGTGCCTAGGCCGTGTGAAACACTGCTCTAGGCCCATTTGGTCTATTTTTGGCCCGTTTCTCGCTCTTTTTTCTCTCCTAAGCTTTCCTGAGAATAAAACATGAATTAAAAGGATTAGGAGCATCGAATTCAATAAAATCAAGGAAAATCATCCAAATATATACCGAGCATGGGGTAAAAACATGTATATATTACGGTTTATCAATTACGACTCCGCTCTGACCTCGATTTATGTACTTCTTGTGAATGAAGTGTGACATGTTAGGTACCGAATCTGAGTGCACAAGTGTGCATGTTTCTGTAACTGAATGACTGGTTGTATGTGACTACTCTAAATGATTGTCTGAATCTGTGTTTTGTGTTGATGCATCTGCATACACACATCTGCATGTATACATCTGCATACAAAGATTTTGGGTGGGATGTTGAAGAGAAGGGAGATTTACGATCTGGCAGTTTATCTGCATTCTGAAAACCTTAATAATACCTAAAGGGTCACAGGCGGTCCCAATACCTTGAGGGTCATGGACATTTCTGTTAACGGTATAGCGATTTACCGCCTTACACTATACCGCATGTACGTTAGCTATGCTACGTACCATTATCTGATCTGGCAGTCATACTGCACGTCTGTACCGCGGTTTACCGCATTACATAGTACAGCTCATACGCTAGCCTTGCTGCGTGATATATATCGATCCGCATTTATATCGCATATCTCGTATCGCTGGTCTTTCGCATGGCACTATACAGCTTTCTGATAGTCCCAATTCCCTGAGGGTCATGACAATGTATAGGGGATATAAGGTTGGATGGGCTTTTCTAGGTCCTACTTGGAGTGCAAGGATGGCTGGGTTGATTATATCCCCATAGGATGTGTAGGGTTGGACGGAGATGGTGTGTTGGTTGGATGGGTGGGTTATTTTACAAGTCATTCGCACTCATATGCATCTGTTTGATTCTGTGACTGTGATATCTGTCTGACTGAAATATTTTTGTTTAATTGACTACGAATTCTGATTGAGTTATTTGATTGGAAGGCACTAGTGCCTAAAGGAACTTTGTGAGATGGGCTAAGGCCCAACCGATTCTGATTCCGGAAAAGGGCTTAGGCCCAGTTTGTGACTTCTGAGAATTTCTGATATTGTGCATAACAGAGCCATATGACTGTAAAGATTATATATGGTCTGTTTTGTTAAGTCGCTATGTAAGTATGTTCCGTTGTTAAACTATTTTCAGGTTTTCTGTACCTGTCTCTAATTCGGTAGTTAGTTAGTTTGATCTCACACTAAGCTCGTATAGCTTACCCCCTCTTTTGTTTCCCCTTTCAGGTGCATTTCGGGATTTTGGATGTTGGGCTCGGTATGTGGAGGACTTAGGCAGTTTGGGCTTAATAAATTATTAGTTATGGTTTCTGATTTCTATTTGTTACCCAGTTTTGAATGTAAGGTTTTCATTAACACTGTGGTAGAATTCTGTTTTACTTTTTAATCATTTTATTATTCTAATTTTGAATATGTGACATTTATGTTTTTGAAATTTGAATAAAGGACATTTTTATAATATTTTCTCACGATCACTTCCGTGATCAATGTAGCATTCAGAATTCGGTCTAAACTTCTAGGCCGGGTTTGGGGTGTTACATATAATCTCCCAGTTAAACTCTGTTTATTTATTTCAGTCGAATCTAATTAGTCTAGATTATTTTATTATTATTTGACCTACGAATTTAGCCTATAAATAGACTCTTTTACAACTTTAAAAAATACACCCATTAAAGATTAGAACTCATAACACTTTTGGAAAATTTTATGTTTACATTTTGAGGGTTCTTTATTTTCGGGTTTCGGGGTTTAGTTTTTATCTTCATCTTTTGTATTCTTCGTTCTTTTGTCATTATAGTAAAATTATCTTTACCTGCGATTTTTTATCCTCTTTGGAGGGGTTTTCCACGTTAAATTTGTGTGTTCAAATTCTCAAATTCTTCTGTTATTTTTACTTGTTCGTTACTTAATCAGGTCAATCCCCAATAGTCCATGTACTATTGGGACTCCAATTAACTGCGTTTTGCACATTTTTCAATGAACAATTTCATATGTTTGGCTATTTTTTTTGGTTTGTTGGTAATTTTTAAAATTCACAATTCATCCATTGTAGTTTTGTTTTATAAACCTAAAAATTAGGCAAATTTATTGGGAATAGTATCTAGAAGACTTGCTTAAGCATCCAAGATGCAGTCAATAATGATCATGACAACTCTATGTTCATTCAACTGAATATAAAAAAATTCATTAAAAACTTTCTGGAAAAAAATCACAAGGTTGTTCAAAATTACTATAGATACTTATATATTTATATTATTTTACGTTTTTTATTTTTTCTATTTTTGAATTTTGCTTCTTGTATTTTTTTATTTTTTTAAAAGAAATGTATGCATTTTCTTAATTTTTGGAAATTTTTTATATTTTCTAGTTTTTAAATTTTTTGATTTTTTAATGACTTTTTGTATTTTATGTGTTTTTAAAAAGGAGGTGTATGAAGATATATTGCATGTCTTAGGGATTGTCCATCTGCCATTAAAGAGGTTTGGTTAAATCTTGTGCCTATAAATTGCCAACCACAGTTTTTTTTAGAAAATCTCCTAGACTGGGTTGAGTCAAATTTAGGAAATCATGAGTGAGATCCAAGTTTATTGATTCCTTAGGTATCTCCCTTTGGTTTGATAGTATGGAAAAATAGGAATTTATTTGTTTTTCAAGGATTATCATAAGTGTGTTGGGCAAAACAATACAATGATGCTCATAAGTGAGATCCTCTCAGAAGACTTTAAGAAAAATTTGATCATTCTTTAGGAGAATATTAGGATAAATAAGTAGTTAAATAATAGGTAAGAGCATTTAGTTTTAGGTAATTTTTTTTAAAAAGAAAAAAAGAAAGTATATTTTTAAAATTTCTAGAAATTTTTTTATTTTTTGAGATTTTCTGAATTTTTTTAAATTTTCGCTCTTTCTTGTGTTTTACATAGTTTTAAAAAGTAAAGTATTTTTAAATTTTTAGAATTTTTTTTATTTTTTACGTTTTTGAGATTTGTTTGCTTTTTAAAAAGTTTTTCCTATTTTTTAAAATTTATTTAACAGAAAGATATTATATGACGTTGCACGTTGGGAGTGCACCATGCCATTTTTTTCATAACCTTGTTAACATTTGGGGTGAAGTGTTTAACGATTTGAAATTTTAAGTAATAAACTGATAAAAAAAAATTATATACCAAGGTGATACTTGGGCCAATTTTTAGGAGTAAATAATAGATTAATTACTTGTTTAAAGTTCAACAACATATCAAAAAAAATTTTCATCTCATTTTTAAATAGTAATTTAATTTTGTTAAAATTTGATCTTATTCGATTTCTTTTTTGAACAATTTTATTATAGGATATGTTTATATCTGTTCATTTTGACACAATACCTAGAACTATCCATAACCCCTCTCCAACCCATAGATAGAAGGATAATGTACTTTAGAGCACTTAAACCTACATCATCTTGCATTGACAATAATGCCCATACTAGTTGAGCTAAGACTCAATCGACACCTTACTCGATTTTAATAGTACATTGATTGAATTAATCCATTTAATAGTAAAACGACTAATTTGATCCAATTACTATAATAAAAGAGACAACTATTTTTACATAAATAGAGTAAGCAGTGGACAAAAGTCTCACAACATACAAATGATTAGTGACTTATTTAGGAAAAGGGAAGGTTTTATAAGCTTATATGAATTTTTTAATATTTTATACTTTTTTATGTATTTTTAAAAAAATCTAAAAAAATTACATATTTCATATTTTTTGAAAATATTTTTAAAATTTTAAAATTTTGTGTTTTTTCTTTAAATTTTTTTAGAATTATAATCAAAATTGACAAAATGTGTAAAAGCTGAAGTTTAAATTTGTTATTATATTAATGGGAAAAAATGTCAAGTCAATATACCACTAATAATTTAATGGAGTTACAAGAAAATTCAATGTTAACAATATTGATGAAGAAGTAAAAATTTTGAAGTTAGGTAATTAAAACAGAAAAATATTAATACTTAAGTGACCAACTATGAATTTACCCTAAATGTTTAATGATAATTTTATACTAAAGATGATTATTTTTTTTATCAATTTTTTTCTCACCGTTTTTTATATCATTTATATAAATAACTTATGTAACGACTAGAAACTTTTTAACAATTTTTCTTTTAAGAAAATCAATTTAAAAATTTTAGAATTTAACGACTTAATTGAAAGTTAACTGTTCATATATTAATTAAATTAATGAACTTTACTTTTAAATATTTAATTCATTTAAATTTAAAAAATTTAATAGAAGTAACATACTAAATAGAGATGTTTAATCAATTTTAAATGTATATAAATGAATAAAAAATATATATTTAAAATTTATTAATCTTTAAGATTTTATTTTATTTTATTTTTGCTATAGAAAAGTAGGCACATGGCCTAAACACGGCTAGGGCACATCCTTGGTACTGAGACTCCATAATATCAGCAAAAGAAATACTGATTCAAACTTTGTGGAGCTTGGTGGATAACATGGAGACCAAAAGGCATAGCCAACCTTGCTAAATCTTAACATAGATTAGTATAATGTAAATTGAATATCTATTAACTTAAGATTAATTAAATAATAAAATTAAAGAATTAAATAAGCTAATTTTGTTAATTTTAAAAAATTAGAGGGTAGTACTATTTTTAGTGATGATAAAAAAACATACAACACTAACGTTAGAAATACTTGGTTTACCCCCAAAAAAAAAAAAAAAAAGTTTCATACAAAAATGAAAGATGGTACTGTTACATATCTAGCAGTAAACAGGATCACTTATGAAAATGCAGTCATACCTTTCACTAAATTAAGTCTTCCTTGCTTGTGTGTATATATAACCTATATATATATATATATATATATGTAATAGTAACTCCCTTTCATATGTATATATATAAAGGAGATGTTGAACTAGAAGGAAAAAAAGAACTTGTGAAGATTCCTAGAGAAGAAAAAAAAAAAGAATTGAAGAAGATGGAGGAAATTGGGTGATCTATTTGGGCTCAACTTTTGCAGAAAGTGTGTATCCACCACTGTAGTCGAAAGCATCACTATCGCTGACATTGACCTCTTTCTTAGGTAAAGCATCGGCATAAGGATGCCTAAGAGAACCTTTTGCAACTCCGAAATCAGTGGCAGAGGACGAGGCAGAAGTAGTGGAGTTTGTATTCATCCCATCGTTTTGCAGAATGGTTTCAATGGCCTTTACCACGTCGCTCATTGTTGGACGATCTGTAGCTGAATCTTCAACACATTGCATTGCCAACTCCAAGAATTTCCCAAATCCTAGTAGATTTCCCAAGCTTCTTATGCATGGATCCATTAACTCCCTCAATCCGTAATGCTCGTCGTCCTTCGTATCCATCACGCTTCGCACCTCCCGTACTACGTACTTACCTTTCTCGATTGGTTGCTTAGCTGTTATGAGTTCAAGCATTACCACTCCAAAGCTATAAACATCACTCTTCTCGGTTAATTGCTGGGTCATGTAATATTCAGGATCTAAATAACCCTACAATGAAACAAATAAAATTCAAACATTTTTGGAATCTCTGCATGTTTCATTATCATATCATATCATGCTATCGAGGGTGAAGCACTTATACTTATAATAGAAGCATGTTAAAAGGCACTCACCAATGTGCCTTTAACTTGGGTTGAAACATGGCCCTTTGAACTGTCTGATACCAATTTCGACAAGCCAAAGTCCGCAACCTTTGCGGTTAAATTTTCATCCAACAAAATGTTGGTGGACTTAATATCTCTGTGGATAATGGGAGGATTTGCAAGCTCATGTAGGTAAGCTAGACCTCTAGCTGAGCCAAGAGCTATCCGGAGTCTCCTTTTCCAGTCAAGATAAATGCCAGATCTCCCTACAACACATGATTCCATGTCAGATATCAGAAGAGCTCATGTCAGGCCTTGTGCATAACTTAAACTTACCAGACAGGCTCTCTCGAAGTGTTCCATTGGCCATAAATTCATAAACCAGAATTTGCTCTCCTTGATCAAAACAAAACCCAACAAGACCGACAAGGTTTTTGTGATGAACTCTGGAAAGTAATTCAATTTCAGTCTTGAACTCAAGCCCACCCTGCATTGATCCATGCTGAGCTCTTTTAATTGCCACAGATTGTCCATCAGAGAGCGTTCCTTTGTATACCTGCATAGGACATAAAGGCTATCTCAGCAGTTGCAAACAGTAATTCATACAATCTCTCTAGCAAACTTGGATATTTACCTTCCCATACCCTCCATATCCTAGTTCATTGCTTTCAGAAAAATTATTGGTGCACTTCTTAAGTTCATCATAAGAAAACCACCTTGCTCCTTTCAACTGTGGTGCACCCCCACTGTCTTTGCCACTTGGTGCCCAGGATGCTGGAAGATATAGAAGATCAAAAACAATTCCACCGTAATAAAAGCCCGTTTCTACCTACACCAAGCTGTTAAAATAGGAAACACAGTGATTCCAAGTGTTACTTACCAAATGGGTTACTCAATCCGATAGCTTTTTCTGCGCGTTTCTTTTGCCGAACAGCATATATTCCAACTCCAACGAGGCCTAGAACCAAAATGGCTGCCCCAGTTGCTACAGCAATGATTACTCCTTTGCTAACAGAAGTTCCATGTGAGGCTGAAGCATATTTTATATTTGATTTGTCAATCTGTTGCTTATACAGTAAAGATCAAAGTTATACAGTCTTGATAGTAAAGTTGAAAGTTACCTGGGAAAGGATAAGGAGAAGCAATGAAATAGTATGGTCCAAACTCTGGAGGAGGCTTGTAGGTTTGATTACTCAAATCAAATCCAATTCTCAGAACTTCAGATCTATTGAAGTATTCTCCGCTGGATGGAAAGAGTGCCAGCTGAATCTGAAGATAGTCATCGACATTGAAGAAGGGATTCTGAAGAAAAACTGAACCAGGTGTTAGACCTAATTTGACCCAAAGGCTCATTTCTAATGAGTGGAACATATTCACATTAGACAGTTCCCTGAACATGGGTCCTCTGAAATACAATGTTCCTTCAAATGGATAGGCACATTCACAGCTTTGAGGGCTCAGCTTCTGATCAATGGGACATGATTTACTTCCACAATTAGCTAGGCTGGTGGAATAGGGTTTTGTATTTTGTTGCTGGATCTGACAGAAATTAGTATTCGAGATAGCAGTTGTGCACACAGGATTGCCTATAAGTCTGAATCAACAAATAACATACTAAACAAATTAAGTATGGTTATCATTCTAGCTGATGAAAATTAACTCCCATGAAATGTCTTACATTAAAGTATTTGAATATCCAGATCCTAGAGTTATGGAGGAAATCTGGTTGTTCTGCAAATCAACAAGTTGAAGTTGAGTGCCAACACTATCACCCAGGTTCAATGTGCCATTGAAGGCATTGTTTCGTAGTTTCCTGTCAAAGGATCAAGATAACCTGCACTTAGTCATGCACCTTCTCTTTTTCTCAAACATTAAAGATTTGTGAAATAGGAACTCTGGGTTTGAGCAATACTCACACTTGCTGTATCTGTGGGAAGCTGAAAAGCTTTTCTGATACAGGCCCTTGTAGCGATCCATGTTCAATAACACTGCACATTATAAAAATTTACAGTGAATTTTCATAAACAGTTGAAAAGGAAGACTTGGAATACTTTTTGGTGACTAAATTACGCACAGAGTGGTGAGCGACGATAAGGTTGAGAACCAAACTGGAGCTTCTGTTGGGTCAAATGAATTATTACTAAGGTCCCTGTAAAATCAGATGGATCAGGTTTGAGGATTCATTACTATGGAAACAACCTAGACCATCAACCTGAAAGATTGGAACTCCTATCATTAGACTTACACATAATTGAGGGTATTCATTGAGGTTAAGTCTGGTAAAGGGCCTGTAAGATTATTGTGTGCTAAATTCCTGAAAGGAAGCAAAATTTGCATCAGGAAATATGTTAATAAACCACAGTATAATCAAACTGAAAAGGTAAAATTAAATACTCACAATTCATTTATGTTTGTAAGGTTGTTGAGATTTGAAGGGACCTCTCCCCACAAAGCATTTCGATCCAGTCGACTGTTGTGTATAGGATACATTGCAGTTGGTGTTAAGAAAGGAAAACTAATAGAACCAAGTAGTGCCGCAAAGGAAAGAAAATCAAGTTTAGGTGTTATCTTTTACTCACAGAACTTCAAGAGTCTGAACATGTCCTAATGTGGATGGGATGTTCCCAGTTAATTGGTTTCCATCAAATAGTCTGTCATTGGAACACTAGGAACCATTAGGAGTGCTGTGCTGCCAAACAAACCATATTGATGGATGGATGGATATCAACTTACATGTGTATTAGTACCATCTCAGAGCTGAAAAGTTTTGGGGGAATGGTACCCGAAAGCTTATTTTTATTGAAATGGCTGCAAGTTTACAAAAAAAAAAAAAAAAGGAAGCTCTTACTTCATAAAATACTCAATGGTCTTAACATTAACCACACTAAAGTGAAGGTAAGCTGGAAAAGTAACTTACAAATGTTTAGCCTTTAAAAGGAGGTCCAATCCAGGGGAGGTGGGTGTTGAAACTGGGATAGCTCCCACCAGCTGATTGTCAGCAAGATCCAGCCAATACAGTTTAGAGAGCTTTCCCAATGAGGGAGGAATTTTACCAGTGAAATTGTTTGAATTCAGGGCCCTGCATATGAAAATGCATGAAGTTTTAGAATTTCCAATGCCACTGATATATTCTATATAAATACTATGGCAATTCTTACAAGAAGGATAGCTCTGCAAGATTTCCAAGTTCTTCTGGAATATTACCAGTGAAACCACATCCAGCTAGAATTCTGAAAAACAGAATACGAAGAAAATGTAAGAACAAGATAGTTGCAGTTGAAACTTGGATTCATCAAATCAGTAAAGTAGCATTCTTACAGGATATTCAGCTTTTCCAAATCCCCCAGTCGTGGCGACAGAGAACCGCTGAGATCCCGATTAAATGACAGGTCCCTACAGTAAAATTATGTTAAAAGTGAGAAGGTAGTAGATTTGAATGAGAATTGCTCATGGAACAATGTAGTTCAGTTGTAAATTCAGTGGTGGGTTCAAAGAAAACTCACAAGGATCTCAATTCAGTTAGGCCCCCAATGTCACCACTTAGTTTCCCTTTAAGACCCATGGTTGATAATCCCCTGTGAATGAGATCACATGAGTATATGGTAATGAGCACTAGAAGCGAACAAAATATGACCATCCACTCACAGTGCAGTCACCCTTGAGCTGTTGCATGTGACTCCTTCCCATGTTGCTCCACAAGGATCATCTGACTTATCCCAGCTTGGAGGTGTATTTTGCCATGAATCTTTCAAAGATTGGAGAGCAGCAGCTGCAAAAGCACCACTTTGATTACATTCCCAACAACCATACAGAAACACTTAATAAATGATGATTTCAAATATTTCGCTCAGATGTCCATTGGAAATTAACAATAAAATTTTCTGATGCTATCACAGAAAAGAACATTGAATGAAACTGGAAAGCAGAATCTATACATTTTATAAAACAGTGTATATATATTATATATCAAACAGCTTGAAGAAACAAAGTAAAACCAAATCAAGAAATGAAGAGCAAGGATATAGTAATCACCATCGTGAGGGTCTGTAACAGCAGAAAGGAAGGCAATATTTGCAGCAAAGAAAAGCAGGAATAAGAGCAATGAAAAGGGTGTCATGGCTGAAACTTTGGGTCGGCAATGGCTAATTGGCTAGTGGTTTTCAGTGCAGAGTTTGAAGGTCCACAGTCATGTTGAAACAGGAATAATAAGCACGGACAATTTTCAGCATGTTGTCCTTATGCGAACATATATGAGATTGAGATGATGGAGTAGGTGCGGTGCAGCAACAAACGAGAAACAAGGCAGTGAGCAATGTGGCCATTGGCAATGGCCTACCCTTTCTTTTCACTACTTCCTTTAATTGATTTGCCTTAGCTTTGAAGCTAATTTAAGTACCCCCCAACACAGCTTTAAACAAGGCCAGTTTGAAGCTATCATCATCGTAGTCATCATCACTTTTTCAATTAGAAATAAAAGTGGAAAAAGTGACCAAATTCTGTTTAGCATTTGATTTCAGAAATAGGCTTGTTTGCTACGCTGGCCTGGCCTGCCCTACCACCATGGCCTTTTTAGCACAAAGCACCTTCTCAACTTTTTACAGCGGCCAATGGAATTCATTTCTGAGCCTGGTTTAAGACAAAAGAAAGAATATTTTACAATAATTATTGCTTGCTATGGATATAAATGGAATGGATCACATTAATTTCCATTGAAGCAAACAAGCAAAAAACTCAATGTTTGATAATTTCATGGTAGGTGCAGACTAGTGGGTCCCTTCCTGCCCTGCTCTTACCTTCAATCTTCAACCATCAACGCATGCTAATGCCAATTATTTTATGACTCAAATATGAGACATAAAGTTCCATATTTATGAAATATCTTACCAAATGTGTCAAGTTCTTCGTAAATTTTTTTTAAAAAAAAAAAAAAAAAACGTTGGTCATGGAAATTGTATATATACATTACATTTCACTCTAAAATAGAGCTACTTTCTATGTGGTCATTCAAAATTTTTTTATCAATTAAATTATACAAATGGTCACCCAATTGTGTTAGTGTTCTATTTTTTTTAATTTAGGCACTAATATTTGAATTCATTTCTGTTTTGGTCACCCGTCGTTATATTGATAACGGAAAATGCAACAAAATTATACAAATAATATACAATAAAATTATATAAATAATAGAAAATACAAATTTTAAAAATATAATATACAATAAAATTATATAAATAATTTAATATTTGTAAAAAAAATAATTGTTCACTCTGACTAGCATAATTTTAATTTTTAATAAATTTGGCAAATGATTTGATGCTAAATCAATTAGTGATACACATTCCTTATTGTGAATTTAAAAATTAAAATAATAATTAAAAATAAATAGAACACATCAAAATCTCTTAATTGACTTATAAAATTAAAAAAATATATATCTTTATCAATGTAACAAAAGGAAATTCAATTACTTATTTCACATTTTTTTCTTATGAAAAACTAAATGTGCATACTTTTTTTCTTACATGATTGTTGATTGAACAATTAAATTTTTAAAAATCATAATTTTTAACTCTAAATTTAATTTCTAATTTCAAAGATCAACTTAAGAAATGACTGCTGCTGGACGAAAAAGAAGAGAAGATGGGGCCAATGGGGAGGGGAGTTTCTCATCCACTACAAAAATATCAACATGTGAGCCTTGGGCCCACATCCAACAACTTAAGTTTAAAATTGTTCATTTGAAGCCCATTTCCTTAATACAGGTTTCCACGGTTCAAAATAATTTTGAATGTTAAATATTATATTTAAATATAATTTTTATATTAGCCTTTTACGGAAAAATTATCATATTTCCTTGTTTTAGCAATTTCTTCTCAAAACTTGATATATAAATAATTCAATATCATAATTCATAATAAATCTTTAATATAAGTCTTTGAGTGGTGAGAATTATTTTTTTCCTTTTTTTGGAAAAAATAAGAAAATTATAATTTAGTCCCCAAACATTTTAAAATTTGTAATTTGATCCTTTTGTTGCATTTTCACTTTAAATTCTTTTCAAAATTTCCCCATCTCAATTATCAAATTTGATTCTATAAGATTCCCTCATCCAACTCATTTTCCAAATTTTCTCATTAATTCATTATATACGTTTTAGGAATAGTGACATGTGTCCAGAAAAAAATTGGTGTATTACAATAGCCGAATGTGGAAGATGAGAAAATGAATTTTCGCTTTCCACTAAACCATTCTCATATAATTAACCTTATTTATTTAATAATAAACAATAAAATCAATGGCTAATTAAGCCTTCATACAAAAGATAATGGAAATCAATCGCCTTGATCATGCTTGCCCGCAAAGTCTATTAATTATGGATTAATTTTTTTAAGGACAAGGAAAATTGCTAATCAAGGACATGCACAAAGCTTCAATAAAAAAATATCATTATACTCACCTTATAATTTAGTTCTTATATTGTTAGTAAAACAACTTAGTCTATTTAATTACTATTCGACTTTATTTATTAATCTTATATTCAACTCACTAATTTCTCAAACCATGTTTAAAGCATTTAGCCTTGAACCGGGTTTTCTAACAATGATGAATATCGGGTCGTTACAATTAATTCTTTTTAGCTCATTTATTCATAATTGGGAAATTTACACTTTAGGCCCCTATACTTTTCAAAATTTCTAATTTAGTCCCTAAAGTGACTTCCATCAACTTAATATTCAATCTAAAACAACCTTATGTGCCACAATCTTTCTCAATTTTTCATTTTCCTTAATTTGATCAAACTACATTATCATTATTAACTTTTTAAAATTTGCAATTAAGTCCTCTTTCCACATTTTCTCATTCAAAATTTACTTTATTGATTTCCAACAATAGATCCTCATAACCTCTTTGTAACACTCCTTATCCATATTCAACGCCAAAACAGGATACGAGGCATTACCGAACTTACAAAGCAAGCAAACGTACAAATCGAGTCATAAATTTGCATCCAACCTAAAACCATTTGTATTCAATCATAAAGTCCCTAATACGAGCCTACGAGGCCCAAAACATACTTTGGAAGTGGTTCGGGACTAAACTTAGTACTTAGAAAAATTTTACAAAACTTAGAAAATTTTTGCTATGAACAGGGGTCAAATGCCCATGTGGTTTGGGACACGCTCGTGTGGGCCAGTCGTGTGGTTAATTTAATTTTCATAAAATAGGTGCAGACTTCACACAATCAGGACACACGCCCGTGCCTGAGGCCGTGTCCCTCACACAGCTGAGACACACGCCCGTGTCTTTGCCCGTGTGCTTAATTCTGAGCATTCTGTTTCTCAAAATTAAGGTGCAGTGGACATACGGTCGAAACATATGCCCATGGGGCAGATCATGTGTCACACACGGCCCAGACACACGCCCGTGTGGACAAAATAGAGGCTATTTACCAAGCTATTTGTCACCCTCATTTACACCTACACACACAAGCTCAATGGCATAATCCATGGCATATTTAAGCAACCAAAACATCCATAATCAAGGCTAAATCATATCATTCATTACCAAAACTTAACATATTTACTATAACATATTTTACCAAATCAATTCATACCAAACTCACATTCACAAATGTCAACATGAATACTTTCATCATGCATAATTCTACCTAGAATTCCTATCACACCAAAGGACCAATCTCATCCATTTCACAATAATAAACATATAGTAACCCATTACAAAGTACATAAACAAAAGGCATTAGCACATATACTTATAGAAATGGGCTTACAACCATTTTAGCCAAAATAAACCAATTACATGGCTAAATACCAAATCACCTTAAACAAATATAAGCCAATACATTTGGCCAAATCAAATGACACATATAACAAAATGACCAAGTTCCTATACATGCCATATTTTCAAAATGTTTAAAATCATCGGTACCCAAAGGACTACTGATAGTGTGATGCAATCTCTGACAATCTCCAATCCAAGTTAGCTTGGTGACACTATAAAACATGGAAAATAAAAGTAAGCTATATCGCTTAGTAAGCTCGTATGAAGAAATAAGCAACCTTACCATACATTAATCACACAAGTGATATGACATAAGATAACATAATTTACCATAATCTCATTATCATAATGCACTTCGATCACAACTTACCTTGAAATTGTCATTTCACGAATTAATAATTATAAGCTTTGAGTACATACATGTATCATCTCGTAATAATTTCATACTTAGTCTCATCGTTGTCATACCCGTGAACCACTCAGAATAATAATGTCGGATGCTTGGATATTTTGTACACTAAGTACTATATATGTAGCCAATGCTACTTCAATCTCATATCACATAGTTGCTCACTCTCGACCTATCATCGGGCCTGCTCACACAAGTTGTTAGTCAAGACGTAGCTACTCGGTGATGCACACATAAGCTGTCAAGTAACCACAACATATGCTGGCATACTCAGCCACCAGTAGGACGTACGAGACTAGCACCTGGATCATATAATCACATAACACATGATAACCCTAGTGACATGTCACTTGTATCCTAATCTATTCCTAAGGTTCAAACAGGATTTCTTGCTTATCGAATCGTCGTCGAACTCATCCGTAGAGTAAAACTCATCCACACAATCAACCATACAGTTCATGCATTAATAAAGCAATTAAATACAATTATATTAAAGCTTATTTAACATACAAACTTACCTCGGTTACAAAAATGGCTATTAGTTTGATTTAGTCCACAGCCTTGTTCTTTCCCCAGTCTAAACTCGAACTTCGTTTTTCTTGATCTATAATAACTAATTTAACTTATTTAATCATCACATTATTCAATTTAGCTTAAAAAAACACTACGACAAAAAATTACATTTTTGCCCCTAACCTTTTGACATTTTTACAATTTAGTCCTTAGGCTCGTAAAATGAATTTCTTTCAATTTCATCACAACCCAAGCCTAGCCTAACCCTTTTCATGCTCATGACAGCCCACATTTTTCATTTATTCACACTTTTCTACTCATTTTATAGACTTTTACAAATAAGTCCCTATTTGACCTTTTTACCGAAAATTACTTTACAAAAGTTGTTTAACAAACAACAAACATGCATTTTCTACCATCAAACATCAAAATACATACATGTTCAACATGAGTAAAGTTTTAAACTTCACCTTTCTTTCAAATTATTCCTTGAAATAACTAAATCGAGTTACAACGATCTCAAAAATATAAAAATCGTTAAAAACGGGACAAGAATGGACTTATAATCGAGCTTGAAAGTGGCTAAAACCCTAGCTATGTCTTCTCTTTGCAATTTTTGGCTATAGGGGACTAATTTGATGAAGATGACATCTTTTATTTGTTAATTTTGTCTTTTTTACCAAATGACTAAAATGCCCTTCACTTAAAACTTTGAAATTTTATCTAACCATGTCTATTTTTGTCCATACTAAAAAATAATGGTTAAATTACCATTTAAGGACCTCTAATTTAAGAATTCATAACAATTAGGCACCTTTAACATAGAGAAATCAAGTTTTGCACCTATTGCAATTTAGTCCTTCTAGTCAAATTGGACACTCAATCGATAAAATTTCTGAACGAAATTTTCACACAATCATTCAATCATACTGTAGATCTTAAATAAATAATAAAATGAATATTTTTACTTTATATTTGTGGTCTCGAAACCACTATTATGATTTGAGCCAAAAATGGGTTGTTACAACTCTTTCCCCTTTAGGGATTTTCGTCCCCGAAAATCTTACCAGAAAAGAGGTAAGGGTACGATTTTCTCATAGCTTCCTCAGGTTCCCACGTAGCCTCTTCGACCCCATGTCGTTGCCACAAAACTTTCACTAGGGCTATACTTTTATTTCTCAACTATTTAACTTTCCGAGCTAAAATCTTGATCGGGTTCTTCACCATAAGTCATATCGGGTTGAATCTCAATCTCTGTCGGTAAAACTACATGTGAAGGATCTTATCGATAACGGCGCAACATCGACACATAAAACACATTATGGATTCTTTCCAACTCTGATGGCAAAGCTAGTCGATATGCCACTGGCCCTATTCTTTCAATAATCTCATATGGCCCAATGAATCGCGGACTCAACTTGCCTTTGCGACCAAATCTAAGAATTTTCTTCCACGGTGATACTTTTAGAAACACTTTATTACCAACCTGAAATTCAATATCCTTTCATTTCAAATCCACGTATGATTTATGTCGTTTCTCTTCAGTTTCTCTAATCAAATCAACCCCGTGAATCTGTTTCTCACTGAGCTCAATCCAGTACAACAGAGTTCGACATTTTTGGCCATACAATGCTTTATACGGTGCCATCTTTATGCTCGATTGATAACGGTTGTTATAAGCAAATTTGACTAAAGGTAGATATTTATCTCAACTACCTTAGAACTCTAAAACACAACAGTGAAGCATATATTCGAGAATTTGAATCAGTCTCTCAGATTGGCCGTCAATTTGTGGATGGAACGCAGTACTAAAATTCAACTTTGTACCCAATGCTTCTTGCAATTTTTTCCAAAATTGTGACATAAACCTCGGATCTCTATCCGAAATAATAGAAGTAGGCACCCCGTGCAATTTAACAATCTCAGCAATGTACAATTCAACTAGCTTATCAAGTGAATAATCAGTACATATCGGAATAAAATGAGCCAATTTCGTCAACCTATCAGCAATGACCCATACGACATCTTTCTTCTTCGGAGTCAAAGGTAACCCCGATACGAAATCCATCGTAACTCTATCTCATTTCCACTCGAGTATGGTCACAGGCTGAAGTAAACCTGAAGGTACTTGATGTTCGACCTTTACTTGTTGACAAATCAAACATCTCGATACGAATTCAAAAATATCTCATTTCATACCCGACCACCAATACAATTTCTTTAAATTATTATACATCTTCGTACTTCCTGGATGAACAGACATATAACCACTAGGTGCCTCATGAAGAATTTTCTGAATCAACTCAGTATCTTTCAGAACACAAATCCTACCTCGGAACATCAAACAATCATCGACCCCAATCTGAAAATCTGAATCACTATTCAGTTCGCACTGAACTCTCTTAGCTTGCAATTCACTGTCACATTTCTAAGCTTTGCAAATTTACTGAAGAAATACCAATCTAGCTTTTAACTCGGCTAGAATCGATCCATCATCAGACAAAGGTAGACGCATATTCATTGCTCTCAAAGCAAACAAAGATTTCCTACTCAAAGCATCAGTAACTACTTTCGCCTTCATCAGATGATAATCGATTACCAACTCATAATCTTTCAACAACTCGAGCCATCTTCATTGTCGCAAATTCAAATCTTGTTGAGTCATCAAATACTTTAAACTCTTGTGATCAGTAAATATGTGACACTTTTCACCGAATAAATGGTGTCTCTAAATTTTCAAAGCAAACACAATAGCAGCTAATTCCAAGTCGTGACGTCGAATAATTCTTTTCGTACAGTTTTAACTGTCTCGAGGCATAGGCTATCATTTTACCCTCTTGCATCAACACACAACCAAGACCGTTTAATGACGCATTGCTGAAAATCAAAAACTCTTTCCCCGACTCAGGTTGCACTAACACCGGTGCCTCAGTCAACAACGCTTTCAATTGATCAAAACTTTTTTGACATTTCTCAAACCACTCAAATTTCACATCTTTTTATAACAATCTGGTCATAGGCGTAGCAATCATCAAAAATCCCTTAACAAAACGTCGATAATAACCAGCCAAACCCAAAAAGCTTCTTACTTCGGATACATTTCTCAGAGGTTTCCAATCAACAACTGTCGAAATTTTACTCGGATCAACCCGTATACCTTCTGTTGAAATATTGTGTCCCAAAAATCTGACTTCTTAGAGCCAAAACTCACTTTTGCTGAATTTAGCAAACAATTTCTTGTCTCTCAAAGTCTGTAATACAATTTTTAAATGTTCGGCATGTTCGGACTTATCTCGTGAATAAATCAAAATGTCGTCAATAAAAACAACCACAAACTTATAATGGCCTGATCTCAAGTTTATCTTCGAGAACACTGTTGCCCCTTTCAACTGATCAAACAAATCATCAATTCTCAGTAAAGGATACTTATTTTTTATCGTAACCTTGTTAAGCTGACGATAATCAATACAAAGTCTTATGGATCCGTCTTTCTTCTTGACGAATAACACTGGTGCACCCCAGGGCGAAAAACTCGGTCTCGCAAAACCCTTATCTGTCAGCTCTTGCAACTGAGCTTCAATTCTTTCAATTCAGTTGGAGCCATTCTATATGGAGCTATCGATATTGGTGAAGTCCCTAGTACTAAATCAATAGTAAACTCTACCTCTCTGATTGGTGGTAATCTAGGCAACTCTTTTAGAAACACATCCAAATATTCACAAACTATTGGCATAGATTCGATATTTAATCCAGACACTTTTGTATTCAGTACATACGCAAGATAAGCTTCACAACCTTTTCTTATATACCTCTGATCCGAAATCGACGTAATCACAATAGGCAACTCACCCGACTCATCTGGTTCAATCCAAAGAATTTCATTATTTTGACATTTCAATTCAATAATCTTTCGTCTAAAATTCACTACGACATCATGTAGAGTCAACCAATCCATTCCAAGAATTACATAGAACTCATCAAACGATAAAAACATTAAGTCAATCGAAAAATAGTGACCCCGAATCATTAAAGGAAAATTCTTGCAAACTTTATCAACTACAACATATTTGCCTAAGGGGTTCGACAATTTAATCACATACTTAGTAGAATCAATAGGCAAATTCTTACTAGATGCCAAATTCATACAAATATAAGAATGAGTCAATCTAGGATCAATCAATGTAACTACATTAGTATCATAGAGAGAAAATGTACCAGTAATAACATCAGAGGATGATGCATCTTCGCGAGCGTGAATAGCATAAGTTCTAGCAGGTGCCTTGACCTCTGATCTCGCAGTTAACTCTTTCGTCACACCTCTGCTACTGTTCCCACTTCAGTGGCCTTCCTCTAGTGGTGGTGTTACTCGGCCTTGCATTTTGAAAATTATCTTTCTCAGTCATTTCAGGGCAATCTCGAATGAAGTGATCTAGGGAGCCACATTTAAAACAAGCCCGGTTATTCATCCTATATTCACTGGGATGTCCTTTACCATAATGTTGACATTTATGTCTATTACACCTAACATTACCAACACTTGCTATCGACTTAGTTTGGGCCAGAGAACTCGAATACTGCTTCCCACAATCTTTGTTGGGATACCCCACATAAACATTAGAACGAGTATACAAATCCCTCAACTTCTTTGACGAAGATTGAAATGAATTATTCATCGGTCTTTTTCTTTAGTCTCTAGCATCAAACTCAACTTTTCTCTTTTCTTTGCTCAACTCTTCGGCTTTGTAAGCTCGGTCAACCAACACGACAAATTCTTTCAACTCTAAAATTCCAACTAACAGTATGATATCCTCGTTCAACCCATCTTCGAACCTCTTGCACATGATGCCCTCAGTGGAAACATATTCTCGTGCATACTTACTGAGCCTAACAAACTCTCGCTCGTATTCAGTCACAGACATATGGCCCTATTTCAGCTCTAGGAACTCCTTGCGTTTCTAATGAATGAACTGCTGACTAATATATTTCTTTCTGAACTCATCCTGAAAGAAATCCTAGGTAACCCTTTCTCTTGGTACCACGGATATAAGAGTATTCCACCACTGATACGCTATGTCCCTTAAAAATGATATAGCACATTTCAAGCATTCATCTAGTGTGTAAGAAAGCTCATCAAATACCCTGATAGAGTTCTCAAGCCAAAACTCTGCTCTCTCGGGATCATCGTCAATATTAGCTCTAAATTCTTCAGTCCCTTGCTTTCGAATCTTATCAATTGGAGGCTTGTTCAGTCTTAACAATTCCACGCCTTAGGGAGCTACGGGAATCGGTTAGGGGTTAGGTGGGGGTGGAAGATGTTGGGCAGCCGGATTTGTTCGAACAAACTCGACAAACTACTCATTCGTCCTTTGAAAGAAGGCTGCTTTAGCCTTCCCTCCCTAACTAACCGTTACTGGTATACTTTCAGATGGTGCTGTCCCTTCGGTGGGAGCCATCACATTACTTTTAACATCATTAGCTACCTCTTGGTTGGGATCCATTTGCTAGATGAAAACACAATTTAAATTGTTAGAAGTCGTTACACTATCACAAATTAAATATGGAATGTATAGCTAGACTCCGACATACGCTACATTAGTCCGAGAATCGACTAAACCATAGCTCTAATACCACTAAATGTAACACCCCTCATCCATATTCAATGCTGGAACATGATACGAGGCATTACTGGACTTACAAAGCAAGCAAACGTACAAATCGAGTCATAAATTTGCATCTAAACTAAACCATTTGTATTCAATAAAAAAGTCCCTAATACGAGCCTACGAGGCCCAAAATATACTTTGGAAGTGGTTCGAGACTAAATCGAGTACTTAGGAAAATTTTACAAAACTTAGAAAATTTTTGCTATGAACAGGGGTCACACGCCCGTGTGGTTTGGGATACGCCCATGTGGGCTAGCCATGTGGTCACACACGCCTGTGTCCCTAACCCATGTAACTCTCTGTTTTGCAATGCATGAATAAATTGATGACACACATCCGTGTGCTAGGCCGTGTGGTTAGTTTAATTTTCATAAAATAGGTGCTGACTTCACACGGTCAGGACACACGCCTGTACCTAAGGTTGTGTCCCTCACACGGCTGAGACACACGTCTGTGTCTCTATCCGTTTGCTCAATTTTGAGCATTCTGTTTCTCAAAATTAGGGCACAAGGGAAACACGGCCAAAACATATGCCCATGGGGCAGACCGTGTGTCACACACAGCCTAGACACACGCCCTTGTGTCTACCCGTGTGGACAAAATAAAGGCTATTTACCAGGCTATTTACCAAGCCATTTGTCACCCTCATTTACACCTACTCACACAAAAGTTCAATGGCATAATCCATGGCATATTTAAGCAACCAAAACATCCATAATCAAGGCTAAATCATATCATTCATTACCAACAATTAACATATTCACTATAACATATTTTACCAAATCAATTCATACCAAACTCACATTCACAAATGTCAACACGAATACTTTTATCATGCATAATTCCACTTAGAATTCCTATCACACCAAAGGACCAATCTCATCCATTTCACAATAAATCATTTAATCATAATAAAGATATAGTAACCTATTACAAAGCACATAAACAAAAGGCATTAGCACATATACTTATAGAAATGGGCTTACAACCAATTTAGCCAAAATAAACCAATTACATGGCTAAATAACAAATAGCCTTAAACAAATATAAGCCAATACATTTGGCCAAATCAAATGACACATATAACAAAATAACCAAGTCCCTATACATGCCATATTTTCAAAATGTTTAAAATCATCGGTACCCAAAGGACTACTGATAATGTGATGCAATCTCTGACGATCTCCAATCCGAGTTAGCTTGGTGACACTATAAAACATGGAAAGTAAAAGAAGCAAGCTATATAGCTTAGTAAGCTCGTATGAAGAAATAAACAACCTTACTGTACATTAATCACATAAGTGATATAACATAAGATAACAATATTTACCATAATCTCATGATCATAATGCACTTCCATCACAACTTACCTTGAAATTGCCATTTCACGAATTAATAATTATAAGCTTTGAGTACATACCTGTACCATCTCGTAATAATTTCATACTTAGTTGCACACACAAGCTGTCAAGTAACCGCAACATATGCTGGTATACTCAGCCACCGATAGGATGTACGACAATCACATAATCACATAACACGTGATAACCGATCGTCGATTTTTTGTGTGATAAGTTTTATAAATTTATAATAACTCGTTCTTGAAACTAACTATGTGTAACACCCCCTACCCGTATCCTTTGACGGAATAGAGTACGAAGCATTACCTAGTAGTACAAAACACTTACAGATAATTTAAATATATTTTCATAACAACTTGTCTCGATTTCATACTATTTCATATTTAAGCTTTATTCACCAAAGTATTTGAAATATCATTTTTATGCAAATAGCACACATGAGGTACATAATTCCATAATTATGAATGAACACATTTATCAAACATAATCCGCATTCATATATCAATGTCTCATGTCTCCATATATCAAAAACCGTCATTTTTCTTGTTTTTCAGATAATTATGTGTAACTATTCATAAGCATGCAATTCACTGTTTCTTCCTGTTAATCACAATTTCAAATGACAGAATCACATAATTGAGCTCAATAATGATAATGATGACATTACTTACATTTCTTTTTCCACACATTACATTTACGACTTACCAACTTGTCCATTCAAGGACGGCTTACGGATTTGAGTACATCGTGATCTGAAGCCCGAAGTCTAGTTGAAGCACCTAAGTGCTAAACGGAAGCCCGAAGGCTAACTGAAGCACGCAAGTGCTAAACGGAAGCCCGAAGGCTAACTAAAGCACGCAAGTGCTAAACGGAAGCCCAAAGGCTAACTGAAGCACGCAAATGCTAAACGGAAGCCCGAAGGCTAACTGAAGCTCGTCAGAGCTGAACTGAAACCCCAAAAGGGTTAACTGCAACTCATATGAGATAACAAAAGCTCGTAGGAGCTAAACGGAAAGCAAACACGAGAATTCGCAACAAATGCTGAATCTCGGTTTACTTGGATAATTTACCGTCAATTCGTCTTTTTCATTGAAAGATCGTACTCATTTCCTGCGTTCCGTTCCTCCGAAATACTCAGTTCAAATTTCATAACTTTTGTATATAATTTTCTTATTTTCGACAATTAACATACATAAATATTAATCACCATTCATAAAATAATATTGAAATTTAATAATATTAACAAATGGTCACTAAAATTTAGTTATATAAACTCACAAGTTCGATTTTTGTATTATAGCGATAATCATAATTTTATAATAAATATTCCAAACAAAACATTATATCATTTCTAATTCAACATTTATCGATTATAATCGGGCATGTGATCAAGTCATTCATATATATATATTTACTTTTTCCTCCTCCTCCTCTCCATCCACATCCTTAGTATAAATAACACATTTGTAAATAACATTGTCCATAATTTTCACTATTTACTTATGTGAATATTCAAGCTGTCCATCTGTATTATAGTTACTAAATTATTTTTATCTCGAGCTACAGAACTCCAAATTAAGATCCATAAATTTTCCCAGAAACTAGACTCATATTTCTTCCTACCATAAAAATTTCATAATTTTTGGTTGGGTCAATTAATACAGTTTATTCATTGAAGTCTCCCCTGTTCTGCTGTCTGATAGTTCCAACCTTTCTTCACCAAAAATTAATTATCTTCTTGTACAGGATTCGAATGATGTCCTAGTTTGTTTTTATTGAAAATAGACTCATTCAGGATTCTATACATATAAATTTAAACCCATAATTATTTTTCTTCAATTTTTTATGATTTTTCAAAATCAAAACAGGAGAACCCGAAATCATTCTGACCTTGTCTCACAAAAGTTATTGTATCTCATGATTTACAATTCCATTGCTTACATAATTTATTTTATAAGAAACTAGACTCAATAAGCTTTAATTTCATTTTTATTCATACTCTAATTCGTTTTCTACAATTTTTGGTGATTTTTAAAAGTTAGACTACTGTTGCTGTCCAAAACAGTTTTAGTGCAAAATATTGATTTCCATTTTGCCCCAAATTTCATAGTTCATACAATTCAATCCTTTCTCAATTAACCCCTCAATTATTTTAATTTTTAGCATTTAATATTTTATTCTATCATTTTAAACTACTTCATAACCCTTGAAAACTAGAACTTTAACACTAGACCTTAATTCCAAACTCTTTCACAATTAGGTCCTCAAACCAATTTTCATCAATTTTACTTGATAAAATCACCATATATCAAAATTATAGCTTCAATTCTATTTTTATTCATCATGTGATTCCAATAATCATCCATAACAACTTCAAAAATTAGCCATGGAATCAAAAACTAATGAAATAGTAAGTTGGACCCAATTGTAAAAGTCCAAAAACATAAAAATTTCAAGTAGAAAGCAAGAATTAAACTTACATGAAGCTAGAGTATGAAAACCAGCTTGAACCCTCCTCTGTGGCTGTTTTTCAGCTGATGAATATGAAGAGAAATGAAGAGAATTCTAGATATTCCAATTTAGTCCCATTTTTTTAGCTCATTTTGGCAATTTTCCAATTTTGCCCTTATTTCACCCATTTCCTGATTTTTCTCAGCTATTGCCGCCCAAAATATCTCCTTTGGGATTATTTGCACTTTAGGTCCTTCCTCATTTGACAATTGAGCTATTTTATCCTTTTAGCAACTTTTACACCTTTTTCAATTTAGTCCTTTTTATTTAATTAACCACCCAAACGTCAAAATTTTTTGATGAAATTTTAATACTACCTCACCAACACTCCATAAATATTTTTAGAAATATTTATGGCTTGATTTATAAAGTCGAGGTCTCGATACCTCATTCTCGTCCCAATTTACCTAATTAATTCTTTTAATCACCAAATTCACTAATTCAAAAATACTTCTATATTCACATTTGACTCATAGGTATTATTTTATTAAATTTTCAACTCACCCGTCGGATTTAGTGATCTTAAATCTCTATTCCCTACCACTGAAAATTAGGCTGTTACAACTCTCCCCCCTTTAAGGATTTTCGTCCCCGAAAATCTTACTAGAGAAGAGGTTAAGGTTTCAGCATAAATCCTTCATCCTGTAATGTTGCCTAAGAACCTTACACTGTACTTGATTGTTTTCAATTTTCTGAATGTCATTATACAAAATCAATTAAGTAATCATCGCTCACAAAGTAAACAAAATTTCATTACTCAGAGCATACATATCTACATTTACTTATCTCAAAGGTTAATCGATAGCTACCCACAATCTTTCAATAGCTCAAATCATCATTGCTGTCTTAAATTCAAATTTTTCTGCGATATTCGACACTTTAAACTCTTGGGATCAGGAAGTATGTAGCATTTTTTTTTCTAGACTATCCGTCTATTTACCCATGAATACATAAAATTCATTTCTAAACTCAAGGATCGATTTACATGCATATATCTTAACTTCCAATTGGATAACTTGTTCTGATTAAAACATTTGATTCCATCTTAGCTGTCAAACAATAATAACCTTTCAAAAGAATTTCCTCTTCAAGTTGTTAGAACAACTCAAACACATAATCTTTCACAATTTCCGTAACATGCTAGTCAAAAAGCTTTACTAACGGGATTAGTTTAAACAAAACACCACATCTCGATTTATGTCATTGACCTTAATCAATATTACCTAGGAAAAGAAAATCAATATAAAAATTTAGCTTGAACAGTCACAATCCACATTTGTCGATGCCAACCTTCTTAAGAAACTCGAAGAATTCCTAAGAACACATTCTTTAGATATCATACCTGGATAAGTTGATTGTCCTCTTCTTTAACTGTGGCATCACTTAATTTGAATGATTTTCAAAACAATCTATCATCTCTTCCAGAACCGTTTTTACTTGCTAAATCATTCTTATCTCTGATCACATTATTAATTATTCCACTTTTTGAACTCTTTTGTTTCACACTTGTGAACTTATTCAATATAAATTTCATAAAATTTATTATATAATACCATAATGATAGGGGGTGAAGATTGTAAAGCCTCAAATTTTAGCTCTTATATATACACACATCTAACATAGCATTTATCAACAATATAACATCATATAAATACCAACAACATAGGCGTGCTCATCACAAGATAAACTTTTATTTCATTTCCCTTTTTCCATATTTCTCGATTTATGATTATTTCATTTCATACATCATCACATCCATATCATGAACTCTTTTTCATACTTTTTCAAGTTTCAACTCATCACAAACACATTCTTACTCAGACACCTTAGTGTCACTTTCAACACTTTCTGAAATAACTCGATTGAAAAGAATTTCTGTCTATAAGTAAAACAAAAATTAGACTGGATTTATTAGACTCTTACTTGTTATTCTGCCTCCGAACCAGACGATTTATTAATTCAACTTGTTCCGTAGAAATCCCTAATGTATATTATTATCCCTTTCGAGACTAACAACGTCTAATCCCTAGGTTGAATAACCGAGAGTTATCTCTAATTAACACCCTAAGGTTGCACTAACTCGATCTATGGATTCCCTTATTAGGTTTCATCCTAATCCGGCAAAATCTTGTCACCCTATCTCTAGGCGTGTAATCAACTCCGCTTAATTACGACAAAGTTACTTTTAGTCAGGGTCTATTCCTCCTTCAACTAAGAGTAGTAACTTGAAGTGATATCCTGAAATACCAAAACAAGAATTAAGAACACGTAATTAAGAACAAGTTAAATATTTATCATACGATTCAGAAATAATAACAATGTTTAGTCATAGGTTTTATCCCCCTTAGGTTTTTAGGGGTTTAGTTCATAACTAAACAAGAACACATCTCAGAATAAAAAAATTACAAAACATAAAGAAACCCAAAAACTCCTGAAGGGGAGGTTGAGGAGAGATCTTCAGTCTTGATGGTGGCTCTGGCTTTTGAGATGGATCAATCGGCTTCCTCGGAGTAATTCCTTACTCCCTATTCTTCGTCTCCCCTTTTTTTCCTCCTTTAGGGTGTATTTATAGGCTTTGGAGTGCCTAAGAAGCCCTAAAATTTAGCCTTTTTCGAATTAAACTTAGCTAGGGTTCGGCAGGGACACGCTCGTGTGGCATGACCGTGTGCGACTACTTCAGGCCGTCTTCGAGCCTGTTAAATTGGAACAGGCGTATGAGCTGCCCGTGTGAATCATGCGTCAATTCTACCAAATTGACACAGCCATGTGATCTTCCCGTGTGAGGAGGTCTCGGCCGTGTTGATTTCGTGCTTTGGCCCATTTTCTCCGTTTTTGGCCCGTTTCTCGTTCCTTTCGCTCTCCTATGCTTACGTAAGGGTAAAACATGAAATTAAGGCATTAGGAGCATCGAATTCACCAAATCTAAGGAGAAATCATTCATAAAATACGTTAAGCATGGGTTATAAATATGTATAAATTACGGTTTATCAAATACCCCCACACTTAAGCTTTTGCTTGTCCTCAAGCAAAATCCTCGGATCACAGTTAAAATTTCCTTTTTCTCAACTTATAATTTCGATCAGTATTATCTCAAATCATCTCATAAGTAATCATACATCGAGAACTCAACTATAAGAACATTAAAGCCTTAAACATTCCAAGTTGAATATTTAATCCTGAAAAACTTAGGTATCTCCCTTCATCTAAGTAGTTATCATTAATTCGGAACCTTACAGAATTTAACATCCTCACTAAAGATTCACTCAAATCACTCGAAGTGTTTAAGGACAATGAAATTAGCACTCATTAGTCAACATGAAAAGTTATTACCATAGGCTTACATGAAAATCATATCTCCACCACTATAATTCAAGATGATACATCAATGAAAAGGTCTTTGAAAGGTTGTAACGAGGCTTAGTTAGGGGGTGTGGTCACAAGCTAAAAGAAAAGGTTAGAATCGAGATTGAATTGAAAAATTACTTAACTAGAAAAATATTTAATCATCACTTACATACAACATAGCTCCTTTTCTAACTATGGAATTTGAATAAAGAAAACTACTAATATGTATGCACACATTTTTTTATTTTTTATTTTTTTAAGAACAAATCAAATAATCATAACTAATTATTATGGACAAGACATAGCTAAGCAATTTATCCAACTCAATTCTCGACAAAAAATGGGGATCGAATTAAATTAGAGGATTTCAACAATAATGGGTTAAGGGTTAATATTGAGGGTAATACAAGGAACGGTTTGTTAGGCTCAAAGGGGTTTACTAAGGGTTAATTGTGGAGGTAGGCTTTTCATGGCATGAGTGGGTTAATCTTAAGTGCCTCTATCATTTTGATATATCAAATCAAATAGTGTGGTCCCGATATGCATAATCAGATAAGTTCTAGAATAAAAATTCAATATTGACACACTCAAAGCAATAATAGAAGTGAGCATGAAAGAATTAATGGATGCTCAAAAGGCTCAAAAATCTCACAAAAATTATGGCTTTTTGATGTTTACAACTGTAGGATTCAATTCAAGATAATACCTAGACTTGGGGAAACAACTTAAAATTTTAAATTCTTAAAAATCAACTTATCATGCTTGATTTTCTAGTGTCTTAGAGTTTAACAATCAATGCATGAATGCCTATGTTTTAATTCAAGATGTATCAATCAAAATTACCAGTCAACCAAAATTCAACTTAAATATGATATGAGAGATTTACAAGAGAACAAAGCACTATTCAGGGATTTTCAGATAATGAAATGATTACCCCCCACACTTAAGATGTACATTGCCCTCAATGTACAAGGTTAGATATATAAGAAAATATAAGATCATAAGGTAGGGAAAAAATTGAAAATTCCTGAGTACTGAATAAATGTCCTAGTTTGGCATTATGGAGGTAGAGGAGGATACTCCGGTGGTAGTAGAGGTTAGATACCACAGGTGCTGTGTCAAAAAAATATTATATCTCCTTATTGAGCAGGGCATGGTAGCCATGGTGAACCTTTTCCATTGGAGTTTGAAGTTCTTAAATGATTGTGAGCTTTGGAGCTCTGTGATAACTGTGATAAAAGCAGGAACTGTTTAGGGAATATTAGGAAGAATGATTTACTCGTAAAAGGTTAGCCGAGAGTGAAAATTGTTAGATAAATATTATAAATCCTAATAAAAATAAAATGAAAGAAAAATAAAAAGTTTTCTTAAATGAAAATGAAAAAAAAATTTCTAAACATCTTCATCACTGGATGGTTAGCGAGGTGGGACTTTGCGATGAGATGTGGAAGTGCTGACAAATCTACTGTAGAGTAGCATCAATGTTGTCAAATTGTTGAAAACATTACTACACGAATCAGTTGAGGCACTCAGAGATGTCAGCATATGAAGCCGCCGCATGAACTAGACGAGAGGGTGGTGGTGGCTGGGCCGGTGGGTCCTCAAACTGGGTAGGGACATCATCAGTAATGTCCTCGGGAACCTCCTCCTCAGTGGATTGAGCGAGACGATATTGGAGAGGGTAGGTTCCTCAGCGCCTTTCAATCATCCTCATGCTCATCATACTCGAGATGCCTTGTGGAGACATCTGGCCAATAAGGGTCAAGGATGATGCTTGGGCCGCAGTGTTGAGGAGTCTGAAGTATCGCGCCAAGCGAGTCACGTATGGGCCAATGGAGATGACCCCACTCCGATGTCGCTTTGTCTGGTGGCGTATGGCAAGGGCGATGAAGTAGGCGAGGTCGATGACGTACCCGTTAGACATACACCATAAATAATAAATGTCATGGGTAGTGACAACACCGGTGCTCTCCCTTCGTCCTGTCAAAGTGTGAGATAAGAGAGAATGAAGGTACCTTAAGGACAGAGGGAGGGATGATGCCTTTGTACGACTGGGGTCGTAGGTAGCCGAACCTGGGACGAGGGCGTCCCAACACCGCGAGGGAGAATGATAGATGTGGCGGTCAAGAGCATGTAAGTCATTCTCCTCTCTAAACTCCTCGGTATAGAGACCCAAGGCGGTACCGAACTCAGAAACGCTTAATTGGCGGATTAATCCACCTAAGCAAAACTGGACTGTGCCGGGATCGTCGTAGTTGGTCATGACGGTTTGAAGATGGAATGTTGAACACAGTTCCATTGTGAGCTCGAGGTACGTCGGCTCGATAATCCCAAAGAATGACTCTCATAGGTTCGTGGTAAGGAGAGCTCGGATTGCATTAGCTAACTGAACTTGTTCGATAGCAGCCCAGTCTATGCAACGGCCCACTGCTAAGGGTCAGGCCCGTAGTATCTGATATAGTTCCTCTTGAGGTCTGTTAGGAAACTAGAGGAATGGGTGGCGAATTTTCGCTGTAGGGCCCACGGAAGATGATACTCCCTTCTTTTTCTTCGAAGCGGGGACAGCAGCTTTCTTGCCTCATGAGGACGACATTGTGAACCTGCCATAAATGAAGAAGAATAATAGTATGTAAATATGAATTTGAAAAGCCATGAATTTAAACTTCCAATTTCAGCAAAAATTATTAGTATGCACCAAAACACAACCAACAAAATCCTTTTATCCTTATCATTGTAAATGTATGAGGGTAGGCATGGTAATGGCATGTGAATAACAAAAGGATGAAGCTTTCCTAACAACTCATATAAGCATACAAAGAATAATTTAGAATTATTTAGGCATTGTGGCATGAAGCAGAGATAACAAAGAATGTAAAGTAATAAATTAAATGGATGAGAAAATGGCTACATATCAAGAATGCATGAACAATATCAACTACTTTTATCATGAAATTTTTACATCTAATTAAATGAATAGATTAAAGAAAGCATGCAAGAACTCAAAACAATGATGAGTATTCTAGATTATGATGATGAAAATATAGAAATAGAATAAAAAACTTGCATATAGTCATGCTAAATAGACTTAAAAATCAATAAAATAGAAAAGGAATAAGTAAAAAAACGATAGGAAGATGAGGAAATGCATAAAAAATGAGGTTGGAAGCGGCGCACGGGCATGGCGTTGAGGCTGTGTGGACTTGCAGCGGCTAGGGTTAGGGTTTTTGAGTGGGGAAGACAATGAATAGTGCAGGGTATTTATAGATTTTGGGGCACACGGCCAAGGTACACGCCCGTGTATCCCAATTTCAGGCCGTGTGTTTCACGTTTTTCCCTTTTTGGCACGTCTAAAATTCGACACATGCCCATGTTCCTTAGGCGTGTTGTTTAACACGGCCGTGTCGCAGGACCGTGTTTTACCTTGTTCGCTTCTCCCATGCCTGTGTATGCAATCCTCACACCCGTGTAAATTTGACGGGTTCGCCCACGGTTGTTAGACACGGGTGTGTTGCATACCCGTGTTAGTTTCTCAGTTTTGACCACGATCTTTAGGCACGGGCATGGCGAACGCCCGTATTGTTTTGGCAGGTTCGCCCATGGCCATGTCGTATGACCGTGGCGATTTATCGTTGCCCGTGTTTTGGGAAAATCTTGCCCTATTTCCACACGGTCTTACACACGCCCGTGTGCTTGGCCATATCCCTATGGTAACACTGTTTTCAAGAGAAATGTTAGTCATGGAAAGTGTTAAAACTAAAATTCAAAGAAGTTAGTGTAATTAGTGCTCAGGTTGGCCCCCAAGAAGCGCTTATTTATAGTCTAAGCTCGACTTACCTCTCTGTCAAATGGTCAAGGTGGTTTAAGGAGTTCGTACTCCTCATTCCCACTATTATTCTTATCAAAATAAAGTTTAAGCCGGGAATTGTTTACCTTAAAAGTGTCAAACTTGGAATGACTTACCTGCACTGTACCGAACGGGAAAAATACTAAGTATCGTAAGTGTAACACCCATGTAGCATACAAAAATTTGACAATCATACTGACCAGAGTATAAGTTCCTTATTCACGAGTGAGCTATATAAGAAAAAGAATTCATTTAAAAAAAAATCGCAAGGATGGTACGTCACATATACATATATATCACCATCCATTTCGATACTCAAACGGCCGAACCACCACTTCATAATCACTTACATAAATACTTATTTATACTTCCAAAACTATCATTATGATTTCGTATTATCATACCCTAGACATGTTCATTAAACAATAGTTACATAAGTATAAAACTTCACATTTGATTACATGTAATACCGAGTCTAAATATATATCAAACCATTTTCCCATGGCTTCAATTACATAAACAAAATATACACTTCAAAACGCATATTCAAGCCTATACATGCCGTAATGTTCGCCTAAGTAACTAAGAAAAGATACCAAAATGTGGCACGCGGACGTGATGGCTTTGACGATGATCCGAACAGGCAAAAGGATTCTGGAAATCTATGTGGAGAGCAACAAAAACACAAAGAAAGATATAATGAGTATTCAACCCTTGATAAGTCATAAGAAATTTTACACATACCATTGATATAAGAATAGAAAATGCATATAATTCACCTGTCTAGGTCATGCCGAACCATATTACAATCATATAATTTTACTAAACTATCCACCGGCCAAGGACGACTATCAATCATCTATCAGCCAACCAATAACTTTAAAGCATCACTCAATATATATTTAACAATATCAACTCTTATACATACGCGCATATTCATTTTACATCTCAACTTGATACCTCGAATAATAGTACAACACCATGTGTCTTCCGTATACTACTTAGACCATTAATCGCATTCGCACACAAAGTGCACAAACATTTTTCCGCACGCTTAGTGCCAAGATATATATCGCACACCTAGTGCCTCAAAACTCAATCCCGAATTAGCATTCAATTCAGCACACATAGTGCCCTTCGATTTCGCACACATAGTGCTAGTATTGATTACTTACAATAAGACAGCTTAATTTACTGCATTAGCACAAGTGGCCACGAGTTTAAAATATATATATATAGATATGAGTCTATAATCAATCTCATATAAAAGAAAACTTATGGACTTACTTGATAGTTCGAAATGATCCTCAATCGCCTATTCAAATTTCTTTGTTTTTGCCTTTGCTTGACTCCCCTCCTTTGAGTTCTTGAGCTAAAATAAATGAATTTAACAATTTAATTACCTCACTAGTTAATTATACCCCACACTATTAAAATTTCACATCACTAAAAAGAAAATGACACAACACTTATGCTTTCATCGTAATTAACCATTCGGCTATTGATCACTTAATATTCATTCACTATCAATAGCCAATCAATACTTCAATGAAATACACCTATATACATATATATGTCTTTACGGCAACCACACCTTGTTAAAAAAACTCACCTATACAATTCAATGATTTCCTCATCATCTTATAATTATCCTTGTTCATTATTTTAAACCTTCAATTTATGCTTATATAAGGTCTCAAGGCCGAATGCAATTTGTCATTTTAATACCTAGTTTCACTTCACAACCATTTTGGCCGTGTACTTCTAATTTGGCCATAAGCCTTCCATTTATGCGTACCTTCATTTAGACATTATCTAACTCATCCACTTCTAATTCTATAAGTTCAACACTTATATTGCTCATTACAACCCTCATGGTCTAAATTTAAAGATTGACAAACACACATATTTCAACTCTCGTAGCCGAATTCTCCACAATACTTAGACCTAAATAAGCACACTAAACTTAATTTTTTTTTGCATTTCAATTAATCCAACAAGAACATTCGGCTGTACCAAAATACCATTTCTTTCCTAAAATGACAATTTAAATCAATTAAACATTCAATTAAAACCCCATATAACCGAATACCTAAATATCATCCAAGTATAAATTCAACCATTTCACATCATCCTATCATCTAATTCTTCAACAATGCAAGAAAACAATCACAAATCTTAGCAATTTGTACACGGCTTAGTGCCCAATCACTACAAAAAAGATTATAAATTCCTTAACATTTCCAAAATACATTGCAATTTAACTTATACATGTAAGAAGATATAACTAATAATTCAAAACTCACCTCCTATTAGCAAGTAGCCAAAGCCGAATTTTCTTAGTGAAAATTTCCTATTTTCCTCTCTTTTGTTTCTTGTTCTTGGAGGTAGAAGAAGATGAACATGTCTTTCTTTTCTAAATTATTTTATTTAGTCTTTTGTTTTACTATTTTTATTATTATTTTATAATCAAAAATTATAATTAAATAGACTTAGTGGAGAGCCATCATCACTTGGCCGGCCACTTAATGGAATTTGGGAAAATTGACATGCAAAACCACTCCTTTCCATGCATGTACTAATAGACCATCTTAAGATTAACCTATTACATTTTTACAATGTTTCATATAAGTCCTTTCTTTATAAATTCACTTAGAGATGATCAAATTAATGCATGAAACTTTCACACACGCATCTACTCACATTGTAAACACCAAAATAAATAAATTTTAATTACTTAATACTCGGTCTCGTGGTCCCGAAACCACTTCCCGACTAGGGTCAATCTAGGGCTGTTACAGTAAGAGGGGTTTCTTCATCCGGGTTGGGAGTGACAATGTGAGGGTTTGCGGCATCTAACAAAACTTGATCTCCAACCTTAAGTTGATTTGGAGAGGTATCGAGCTTGTTTTGGCGTAGTTTCAGTTTATCGGGTGTTCTCAGTTTATGTGCTCGCCATTCGTCCAGCTCCTCTATCTGTAGCCTTTTTTCTTCATGAATGGGTCTTCTAGTGTTGTTGGAACATGGCTCGTGTACTTCTTTCAGGCTCAATCTCTACAATGTAGGTTGCGTCATATTGTCAGTTTTAGTAGGATGATGTGGATCATTACCTTCCATATTCGATGTGATGCTAGAATTACGAGCTTGAAGGGTGATCGTCTCGTCTCCTACACGGATGGTGGGCATTCTGTAGGCAGACCTCCTCCACTTGAATCGCACCTTATCATTGGATGTACCTGCGTAGAACCAAGTAAACCATCAATTTTCTTATTCAAAAGTTCTACCTGATTTGACAACATGGTGACTGAATCGATGTTATAAACTCCTGCTATTTTTGTTGGCTTAGTCCTCATGACTTGCCACTGATAGTTATTCAGTGACATCTCTTCAATAAATTCAGAAGCCTCTTCAGGTGTTTTGTTATTGATGGTCCCACCAGCAGCTGCATCAATCATTTGTCTTGTCGAAGGGTTCACACCGTTGTAGAACATTTGAACTTGCAGCCATAGAGGTAGCCCATGGTGTGAGCACCTTTGCAAAAGGTCCTTGAATCTCTCCCATGCATCGTAAAGCGTTTTTAAGTCCATCTACACAAAAGAAGGAATATCATTATGTAACTTAGCTGTTTTTACCGGTGGAAAATATTTTAATAGAAATTTTTCAGTCATTTGCTCCCAAGTGGTAATGGACCACGTGGTAGTGAGTTCAACCACTGTTTAGCTTTATTCCTCAGTGAAAAAGGGAATAACCGAAGGCAAATGACATCATCAGAAACGCCATTAATTTTGAAAGTGTCACACAGTTCTAGGAAATTTGCCAAGTGAGTGTTGGGATTCTCATCCTGCAAACCATCAAACTGAACAAATTGCTGTATCATCTGAATCGTGTTAGGTTTCAGTTCAAAATTATTTGCAGCAATAGTAGGCCTAACTATACTTGACTCAGTTCCTGTAAAATTAGGTTTAGCATAATCATACATAGTACGAAGAGCAGGATTCTGATTTGTTAATTCGGCGGGTATGGCTGGAGGTAGCGGATTGTCTTGATTTTCAGCCATCTCTTTAGTAGTAATTGAGATATCGTCCTCTTGCTCTTCCTCTGTGTATCTTAAGCTGCGCCTGATTTCTCGTCGGTTTCTACGAGCTGTACGATTAATTTTCTCGTCGAAAAGCGATGGTCCTGATGGGTTTCTTCTAGTCATAAACTATAAGAACTTGCCAGGAGAAAAAGAAAGAAAGAAAATTACTAAAGTAAAAAAAAAGTTAAATTGCAAGAAAATAAATGGCTAAAGTAATAAAAATTGAGCGTTCCTAATATCTTAGTCCCCGGCAACGGCGCCAAAAACTTGATCATCGATTTTCCATGTGATAAGTTTTATAAATATGTAATGACTCGTTCTTGAAACTAACTATGATCATGACGTAGGCAAGTGTACCTATCGAACAATAGTATAGCTTTAGCAAGACCGGATTGTCGAACCCAAAGGACTATTAGTACTAATAATGACCGTCTTTTTATTATCTAGCCGAATAAAAGAGGATTGTTTTGACTAACTAATTAAACTAAGAGCTTGCAAAAAATAGAAATTGGGAAATTACTGTTATGGAAAACGATTGATTGCGACAATACCTAAGGAAAAATCCGCCTAGACTCTTACTTGTTATTCTGGCTCCGAACCGGACGATTTATTCATTCAACTTGTTCCGTAGAAATCCCTAAAGTATATTATTATCCCTTTCGAGACTAACAACGTCTAATCCCTAGGTTGAATAACCGAGAGTTATCTCTAATTAACACCCTAAGGTTATATTAACTCGATCTATGGATTCCCTTATTAGGTTTCACCCTAATCTGGCAAAATCTTGTCACCCTATCTCTAGCCACGCAATCAACTCTGTTAATTACGACAAAGTTACTCTTAGTCACTATTCCTCCTCCAACTAAGAGTAGTAACTTGAAGTGATATCCTGAAATACCAAAACAAGAATTAAGAACACGTAATTAAGAACAAGTTAAATATTTATCATACGATTCAGAAATTATAACAAGGTTTAGTCATAAGTTTCATTCCCCTTAGGTATTTAGGGGTTTAGTGCATAGCTAAACAAGAACACATCTCAGAATAATAAAAATTACAAAACATAAAGAAACCCAAAAACTCCTGAAGGGGAGGTTGAAGATAGATCTTCAGTCTTGATGGTGGCTTCGGCTTTTGAGATGGATCAATCGGCTTCCTCGGAGTAATTCCTTACTCTTTATTCTCTGTCTCCCCTTTTCTTCCTCCTTTAGGGTGTATTTATAGGCTTTGGAATGCCTAAGAAGCCCTAAAATTTAGCCTTTTTCGAATTGAACTTAGCTAGGGTTCCGCAGGGACACGCCCGTGTGGCACGGCCATGTGCGACTACTTCAGGCCGTGTTCAAGCCTGTTAGATTTGCACGGGCGTGTGAGCTGCCCATGTGAATCGTGCTTCAATTTTGCCAGATTGAGACATCCGCATGATCTTCCCGTGTGAGGAGGTCCAGGCTGTGTTGATTTCGTGCTTTGGCCCATTTTCTCCGTTTTTGGCCCGTTTCTCGTTCCTTTCGCTCTCCTATGCTTACCTAAGGATAAAACATGAAATTAAGGCATTAGGAGCATCGAATTCACCAAATCTAAGGAGAAGTTTTTCATAAAATATGTTAAGCATGGGTTATAAATATGTATAAATTACGGTTTATCAATAACCCTAGTGACATGTCACTTGTATTCTAATCTATTCCTAAGGTTCAAACGAGATTTCTTGCTTATCGAATCGTCGTCGAACTCGTCCGTAGAGTTAAAATCGTCGACACAATCAATCATACAGTTTATGCAATAATAAAGCAATTAAATACAATTATATTAAAGCTTATTTAACATACAACTTACCTTGGTTACAAAAATAGCTATTAGTTCGATTTAGTCCACAACCTTGTTCTTTTCCCGTTCTAAACTCGAACTTCGTTTTTCTTGATCTATAATATCAAATTTAAATTATTTAACATCACATTATTCAATTTAGCCTAGAAACATACTATGGCAAAAATTACATTTTTACCCCTAACCTTTTGACATTTTTACAATTTAGTCTCTAGGCTCGTAAAATGAATTTCTTTCAATTTCATCACAACCCAAGCCTAGTTGAGCCCCTTTCATGCTCATGACAGCCCACATTTTTCATTTATTCACACTTTTCTACTCATTTTATAGACTATTACAAATAAGTCCCTATTTGACCTTTTTACCAAAAATCACTTTACAAATGTAGTTTAACAAACAACAAACATGCATTTTCTACCATCAAACATCAAAATACATGCATGTTCAACATGGGTAAAATTTTAAACTTCACCTTTCTTTCAAATTAGTCCTTAAAATAACTAAATCGAGTTACAATAATCTCAAAAATATAAAAATCGTTAAAAATGGGACAAGAACGGACTTACAATCGGGCTTGAAAGTGGCCAAAACCCTTGCTATGTCTTCTCCTTGTAATATTCGGCTATGGGGGGACTAATTTGATGAAGATGAAATCTTTTATTTGTTAATTTTGTCCTTTTTTACCCAATGACTAAAATGCCCTTCACTTAAAACTTTGAAATTTTATCTAACCATGTCCATTTTTTGTTCATACTAAAATATAATGGTCTAATTACCATTTGAGGACCACTAATTTAAGAATTCATAGCAATTAGGCACCTTTAACATAGAGAACTCAAGTTTTGTACCTATTGCAATTTAGTCCTTCTAGTCAAATTGGACACTCAATCGATAAAATTTCTTAACGAAATTTTCATACAATCATTATTGTAGACCTTAAAGAAATAATAAAATAAATATTTCTACTTCAGATTTGTGGTTCCGAAACCACTATTTTGATTTGACACAAAAACGGGTTGTTACACTCTTTTTTTAAAAATAAATTCTATTTATTGTCTCATTATCGAGTTTTCTCAAAAATTCACTATAACAGTTCCTAGAACAGTGCCACTTACTATTTCAGAAATTTTGGGATGTTACACCCTGTTTCCTATTAGTTTTGCTATTTATATTCCCTTCAAGGTTCTCACACAATGGTGAAAATGTGATCGTTCATTTTTAATTGGAAAAGATGAAAATCATAGTTTGAAGATTTCTTGAAAAATTAAAAAAAATGAAAAACATGAAGCATTTGCATGATATGAAGATGCATAAAGTTCTCAAAGTTTTACATGATTGTGATAATTCATATTTGGTGTGATTGTATTCCTTTTGATGATTGGAGGCTTAGTTTGGATGTCCAATTTTTTTTAATCACATTCTTTTTTGGAGGCCTAGTTCTGAGGTCTATTTTCATTTCATTTTCATTTATGTTGCATTTTGTTTTGGAGGCTTAATTTTAAGGTCCAATTTCATTTCATTTTCATTTATGTTGCATTCTATTTAAGTAGCTTGGTTGTGAGGTTCGATTTCATTTTTATTTATGTTACACTTTGTTTTAGAAGGCTAATTATGAGGTCCAATTTCGTTCTTCATTTATGTCACATTTTGTTGTGAAGGTGTAGTTGTGAGGTCCAATTTCATTTCACTTTTTATTTGAACTAGATTATGTTGTGAAGGCACAATTGTGAGGTTTGTAACATCCCTTGTAACATCTCAAAGCAAGGCCTAGAAGTTTGAGCCCGACAAATTGTGATTGCCAATAGGTCTGGCAAGCTGGTGTTTGCCAGTGGGTTTAGCAAACTATAATCACCCGCGAGTTTGGCGAAGCAGGGATCGCCAGTAGGTTTGGCAAAATAGGGATCGCTAGAGGGCCTAGCAAGCTATTACCTTTGTTTTGGGCCAAAAGTCAAAAGTAGGAGTTGTCAAAGGGTAATTATACTAAAATTATGAAGTCAAGTTACTTTTTTCTTCACAACACTATTCATGCATGTAACTATTTCCTGACTAGGGTATCCCAAGACACCAAAACACTAAGTGCCTGTAAATTAAGCCCTTTCCATTGAAAATTTCATATTTTGTTAAACAACAAAACTCTCTCAAATTCTTCGTTGCTTGTTCTTTTATCAAGTTCTAAGAACCTAGAACTTAGCTCCTAGGATTTAAGGTAAAACTTTGTTCCTATATTGTGTTTAGAAGAATTCGCAACAAAGGGGATCAAGTTCACCAAAAGACCAACACGTGTAAACCAAATATCACTTGTGTTTATGTACAAGTTTCTATATGCTTTGTCTGTTAGTGACTTGTGTATATTTGTTAAATTGCGAACTTGACAGAACCGTCTACAAGCAAAGACAAAGGAAAAGCAAAACTTGTCTAAAGGTTTTCAATAAATTGGTGAGTGTTCAAGGATTACCACTCGTGTATGTGAACCATAAGGTTAACCGAAAGCTTAGGGTTTTAACCTAAGTTTCAAAAGTAAATCTTTTCTAAACTCTATTTGTGATTGTATATGTGTTTTTATGAACAGTGATATGTGAGCTCTATATTTAAGTACATGTTTTGACAAATATATTTTTCTAAAATCGTTGGATATATGGCATGCCATAGGATTGTGATCACTTACCTTTATGTTTTGTGATTCAGGCGAATGGACCTAGGATAGGTTGGAGAGATAAGGGAATGTCGAGCTAAGCTCCATTCACTGAGACATGTTAGTGTGTTGGATATTGTTTAGCTTTATGCTACATTTATGGGACATGTTAGACTCATTGAGTCATTTTGAGGCGTTATAAGGATATTTGCTTATCCAACAGGAAAATAAGTTTATATTTTCTAAAATAACCTATTTTTTAAGCTATCTGATAATAGGTATTTGCAAACCAGACTTCACGTAAGTATGGCGAACTGTATTCGCAAACTTTGCCAAAGCTATTGTTTAACTTATGTTTTGTGTATGCTATGTGGTTATTATTTCCTATATATTCACTGAGTTCGCAAGAACTCACTCACTTATTTCCATTCATTCCAGATAGCTAGATTGCATGGTGCGCAACAGTGAAGCGAGCGGTCCAAGCAAAGTATACATGCTGTAAAAATAGTACAAGCGAGCTCTAGATTAAAGACAATGTGGAAATTCTGTTTGGGCTTAGAGAAACAATTTTGTTGGATTCGTTGATTATTTTAAGGCTTAGTTATTTTTATGTTTTTCTATGATTTACTTTATGTATTTATTTGCGAACCAATAATGTTTTATAAATACATCTGAATTTTTAAGTATATAAATTCAGTCCAAGTTTGATTAATGTTTCCCTAATTTTCAAGTTCATAATTGAGTAACTAAACTCTAAACATTTTATTCACCATTAGCAATAACATGGAATATTCAAACCTGACAAACTATGCAAAGTTCGCCAAAATTACTACGAAGTAATAGGGTTGTGGATTATACAAAGTGTGAACCCTAACATTTGGTGAATTGGTATCTGCGAACCCTTAATAACTTTTGGGTATATGAGGAACTCTGTGAACTGTGTTTGGAGTATCTAATCACTAGGAAGTAGTTCGCAAGACCTACTTTGTTATAAAAATTTTGTAACACTCTCAACCCGATCTGATTCATTGGATCCAGATTTCAAGTGTTACATCTCTATTATAGACTTATACTCAAACTATTCATACAAATCTTCAAAGTTTACAACTTAGTTTAGATAGCTCTTAAATAAAGATTAAAAATTAGTATACAATAGACAACTACAATTATTGTACAAAGGGTTTCAGTTATCAAGACTTATGGACAAATTTCTTAACACAAGTACATTGTTTCTATTTATTACAATAGACTCGACCACGCCTACCCAAGTCCTCTCTGTATTCATAATAGCCCACTTTGCCACTATTTTGGCATTGTCCCTCTCGGCATAGGCCCTAATCAACTTACCTGCGACATAAAACACTTAGGTAAGTTCATGAGAACTTAGTGAGATGAACTTCATTTACCTATATCATCTGAGTACAATACATCTGGTAATTTCATTATCACTCATTATTCTTCATTCTTCAACTTGACTTTTGCGAGTACCTATCTTCTTCACACCATAGGTGCCATACCTTGATTTGTGACTATTCTTAAACCTTAGCATCTTTAGTACATTACTTACATTCTTCACACAGCCTGTTCATGATTCCTTAATTGTTCCCATTCTGGAAACCATACCTACATAATAATGTTGATCGAGTTGTTCTTCTAGTTTACTTGGCTCATACTATAAGTTCACTATATTCCCTGGCGCATTCCATCTTCTCTGTACATATCTTAATATTACGCAGGATACACCACGACATTTCCAGCAAAACCATTTCTCTCAGAGTTCGCCATACATACATATTCCTTCAGAGTTCGCCATAGTATCATTCCTTCAGATTTTGTCATAGTTATCATTCTTCAAAGTCAGCCATACATATCATTCTTCAGGGTTTATCATACTTACCATTCCTCTCTTTTAGGGTTTGCCACAAAAACGTTTCTTTCAAATGATTACTACAATGGCCTTCCTGTAGAATGCACCACGAAGGCATTTCTTTCCATAGATCGCCACGAAGGCTTCCATTTCATAAATTGCCACAAGGGCTTCAATTTAATATATTGCCACAAAAGCTTTCATTTTATAGATTTCCATAAAGGCTTCTATTTTCTTGCGTGTTCACGATAGGAATTCGCCTAGACTCACATTACGTGAGGTTTGGCCCCATCGTCTTGGGTCACACAGAGTACTCCATTATGCAATAATCTTCCTTTAGTTCTTTCCATATGATTCCATAATCCACCAGTTATGGTCTTATACAATATGGTCTTTTCATATGACGTCAGAGCCCACTAGCTATAGTCTTACACCATATGGTGCCATGAACTTTTCCTTTTGGAGAATCGTGTTTAAAGTCCTGACAGACTCCTTTAAATGCACTTAATAGATCTTTTATGCTTTGACACTATATAGAAATTAACGTACATTTCATTTCACATTATCTCATGCTTAAACTATCAGATTCCTTACAAACTATACATGTACAACTCATTTAGCATTCATAGTCTGACCATTATCTATAGAAATAATGCAAATACTACCTTACATATGAGAGTCAGGTTAGGGACTCACCTGACATACACAAACAACAGCTTGGTCTCCAAATCGCAAACATCTAGCACGAAAACTTAGTAATCACTACTTATAAGACATAGAGATACCATTTAAACTCATTCATACAACTTTTATTATCATCAGAAACTTCGTTAACTTTTATGCAAAGCCTTACTTCTTCATTTATTATCATTCGTCAGGTATGATAGACTCTTCTTACCATGAGATTAATACATCTATAATGACTTGATGAAAAAGAGATAATGATGAACAAAAGAACCAAGGAAAGGTAAAAGATCACTCCATTAATAATAAGGATGTTGTACCAAAATGGAAGACAATAAAAGAAAATTACAAAGTAAGGCAAAAGAAAATTTTAGTTTCCTCATTTTGTGGGCTGGTTGGCGAGTTCAATAGAGGCCTCATCTAGTTAGGGATGACCTTTAAGGTTTTGCTCCATGCCTTCTAAGTCCAGTTCATTATCCTCAACTATGGGTGTAATGGTGGTGGAAAAGACAACTGATTGTTTCCACTCTCTTTTGAAAGTCTCCCAATATTCACCCTCAGGATTGTAAATGTCAAACTTGAGCGACTTTGAGAGATACCTTCAGATAATCGAAGTCTACCTTGCTAAGGTCAATAGGACCAGGGACCACTTGGGCGTGCAGGATCAAGTTTGATTTCCACTTTGGCAGAGCCTGGACAAGGTTCTTTTGAGGATATTCTTGATACTTCTTGAAGGTTTCCCCGTGAGATTAGTGCAGCCTCTCCAACTTTACTTTATGCCTCTTGGCACGACGGAAATGTGCAAGTGTACACAGTTGTTATGAAGTAATAATGTGATAAGTAAATGTCGAGTTATCGTACCCACAGGGATTGTGAAAGAAAAATATTTATGAAATGTAAATCAAACACTTTGGTGATGGGACAAATATTTTGTTTTGAAGAAGTGATTTAAAAACTAAAAATTAACTTAGTAAAAAAATAAAAAGTAAAAATTCCAATGTACAATTTTAAAATGATAAGTTCTAATCATTATGACATAATTGTGTGAGATCAATTACATTCATTAACTTAGAATTACTAAACCCATGTTCATGTTGTTACGAATATTTTCACAGTAACTTGGTAATTTGTTAACTTCTACACATACATACTTACTCAATTAACCAATCTCTTGAACATTTCTCAATGTCGATTCAAACAATTAATCAATCTTCATAAGAACATATAAGATTAAGTGAGGTAACAATATATTTATATATTGAAATAGTTTAATCACAATAATCTTGCAAGTTATGCAAGGCTAATGTATTGTTTAATATCGTCACTAATTTAACCCTCAACTACTTTAAAAGATTAAACATGCACCAATTAAATACTTTTTCAATTAATTACAATTTCAATATGTTTAATAATTAATTCATTCATTACCTTACATTTCATAATGCAAGTATAACATAAGCACAGTTTTATTTAATTGAACAACTTACCAAGTCCTTTAACAATACAAAGATGATTTTAATAATTTAAGTGGACAGAATGAAATCAATCCAACACGAATTAAATTTAAGTCATTTTAATTAAAAGAAGAAGAACAACACAACAATCATTCATATTCATAATCACAACATAAACAATAAAATTAAAGAGAAAGGAACTAGGAAGCAAATCTAGTGTTTGTCTGAAGCTAGACTAGTGCGCTCCTCTTCTTCTCCGCTTGTTCTGTTGAACTGAGGCCTCTAAAAATAATTGAATGTTGCTATTCAAAGGTGGAAGAAGCCTCCTTTTCAAGACAGAAATTGGCAAGGGAAATAGGAAAACAAGAAAGGGAATGGGAGAGAGAAAAGTAAGTGAAAAAGAGAGATGTGGGGGAAATGAATGGTGTGTTGAATAAAGTAGCAAATGGGGTATTTATAAATGGGAGTGGCTGCTAAAAATAGAAAATAATTAGTAGCCATGCACTCTCCTTTGGCCGGCCACGAAAGGAGCAAGTTTGAATAATTCAAACTGTAACACCTCTCACTCGTATCCTACGTCGAGACAGGGTACTAGGCGTTACTGGACTTAAATACATGCACACAAATATTTTTGGGTCATAGGATCTCGCTCAAATTTAAAAACTTTCAAACTTCCTCTTAACATCCCTAATATGGACCTACGAGGCCCAAAACACGCTTTGGAAACGTTTCGGGAATAAACCGAACACTTTTGAAAACTTTGAAATTTTTCAATGCAAACAGGGGCACACGCCCATGTAAAAGGGACACGTCTGCGTGTCCTCTTAACATGGCCATGTTGAAGGCCCGTGTAGCTTACACGGCTTAAACCTACAGGGACGTGCCCGTGTCCTTATCTCATGTGGATTTATTTCTCAATTCGAACGTATAGGGGTTTTCACATGACCTGGCACACACCCGTGTCCATAGCCTGTGTCCCTCACACGACCATGACACGCCCGTGTCTCAGCCCGTGTACTAAAACCTTGACATTTTTGTTTCTAACGTCATCAACCATTTAGGGCACACGGCTAAGACACACGCCCATGTGCTAGCCCGTGTGGCAAATTTAATTTCGCATTTAAGGTGCAGACTTCACACGGCCTAGGTACATGCCTATGTACTATGGCCGTGTCCTCCACACGGTTGAGACACACAGGCATGTCTCCGCCCGTGTGGTTTCTACTGGGCCTTCTATTTTGCAAAATTTAGGTGTAGGGAACACACGGCCTGACTACACACCCATGGGGCAAGCCGTGTGTCATACACAGCCTAGACACACGCCCGTGTGGACAAAAACAAGGCTATCTACCAAGCCTTTTTGCCACCCTTTCTTGCACCAACCTACACAACATCAAACATCTCCAAAATAAGCATAAACACATAAACAAAACAGCTACAACCAAACATCCACACATTGATTCTAAGCTATTTTCCATCACATACCACATACCACATCTCCTACTTATCAATACAAACCATACAATAGCCACATCCATGAAAATCCTCATTAAATGCATTTAGCAATGATAAATATTAGCCATCATCCATGGCCTTATACGTAATGAATTAAACTTCATGGCAAGCCAACATATTTGGCTAAAACAATATGACACTTAGCAAAAAGACCAAGTCCCTATAGATGCCATACTCAAAATGATAAATCTAACTAAACCAAATATTCTGATTGATAGTGTGATTGAGCCTCCGACATCCTTTGATCCCCGAGTTAGCTTGGTGATGCTATAAAAAATGGAAAGGACAGGGAGTAAGCATAAAGCTTAGTAAGTTGCATGTAAATAAGTAACAACATCAACCATGCATCTTTAAACGCATAGCATAGAATAAACCAGCATAAATTGTTTGATTTAACAATGGTAGATTTACTATATTTTACACATCACAAGTATAAGCCAAAGATTTTAAGATCGTCTCGAAATCATTCTCATAGATAGAACTTACTCAATTTCATCCTTAACATTAAGGCATCATAACTAAGCTCATATCTCATGAGTTTCGAGTAAGAACCTGTACCATTCACAACATGGTTATATCCTTTCAAATCTTTACCATAAGCTTAAAATAACCTGTGAAACCATTTGGAATACTAAAGGATATCCGATAAGCTTCACACAAAAGGGTAAATTACCAATGTCATACCCTTGACATGGTCTTACACTGGCTCACATGTCGAGGCAGATGCCATGTCCCAGACATGGTCTTACACTAGCTCTCATCTCAATGCTGATGCCATGTCCCGGACATGGTCTTACACTGGCTCTCATAATGTGGCCGATGCCATGTCCCAGACACTAGCTCTCATAATGTGGCTGATGCCATGTCGCAGACATGGTCTTACACTGGCTCTCATAATATGGCTGATGCCATGTCCCAGACATGGTCTTACACTAGCACACATATCACCCAAATGTCATGGCATGGATATCTAATCTATTCCTAAGGTTCGACTGGGAGTTTTTACTACATCAATTTTCATCATGCATATTCACAACAATAATCAAACACTTTATTCCATATTAATTGTTCAACACATAATAACAATAAAGTTGTATTATTTGCGTACAACTTACCTAGGTACACAAAAAGTGGGCGACTAGATTGAATTAGTCTACTAGCTTGGTCTTCCCCCGGTCTGGGTCTGGACTCTATTTTTCTTGATCTATAATGACAAATTTACTTATTTAATCACTAAATTAATCAAGACAATCTATAATTCATACCTAGGAAAAATTACCATTTTACCCCTAGACTTTCACATAATTACAATTTTGCCTCTATGCTCGTAAAATGATTTTAATCAAATTTCCTCCTTTAACAAGCCTAGCTGAACCTTTATTACTCTTATAGAAACTCAAAATTTTAGATTATTTCACACATTTACAACCTATTTTATAAACTTCACAAAATGGTTCTTTTAGGTGTTTTCATTAAAACCCCTTTCACAAAAGTTGTTTATTTAACAACCATGATTCATTTTATTCTATAAAAATTCAGCAAAAAACATGAATACTCTCATTGAAAAACCCTAGAATTTCAAACATTTTGCAAAATAGTCCCCTCATTAGCTAGATTAAGCTATAAGGGTTCCAAAAACACAAAAATCAACAAAAATTACCATCAAAATCACTTACTTTCAAGGGAGAGAAGTTGCTGAAATTTTTGAGCTCTCAAAACCCCCTCTTTGCTGAAATTTTTGATGGAGAAGAAAGGAAAATGAACAAGATGATAGCTAGCCTTTTAGCTTAATATTTTATTATCAATTAAGTCACCTAACATTTGACCATTCCATGAATTAAGGCTCCATCTCCAGCCACTAATAAATTTGTGGTCTATTACTCACTAAGGACCTCTAATTTAATGCTTCATAGCCATTTAACACTTTCAGCTAGTAAAACAAAACTTTCGTACTTTATGCGATTTAATCCTTTTTCGAAATTAAATAAGCAATCGTTATAATTATTTCACCAAAATTTTCATGCACTCATATAATCATGTGATAACACATCAAATAGTATTAAAAATAATTTCTCTAGCCTCAAATTAGTGGTTCCAAAACCACTGCTCTGACGAGGCCCAAAATCGGGTTGTTACACAAACTTTGTTAAATTTACCTTGGGGCAAATATTCAAAGGCACAAAAAGTGGAGAAGTTTGAATGGAGTTTAAGGAAAATTTGAGGGATGTTTTGAAAGGAATTAAATAAGCTAAATAAGTTGATCAGATCAACTTATTGGGATGGTTTTGGGCTGCCAATTCGCTTATTGGATCAGTCTTCAATGCTTAGCACACTAGGTCACTTTCTCCTTCAGGCTTTATATTAATTTTTAACCCAATTTAAATTGGATAAAAATTAAATATAAAGTATATAAAATGATCATCATTCTGATCTTCCTTGGCTGGAAAAATATTCAGCCTTGCTCTTAGTTCACTTGATGCAAAAGTTCCCCAACAGTTCAAGCCTTTCGAGGTGTCTGCAGAACCAATTTTCACCTTTTGTGCAAAATTGTCAAAAATAAAGCAAATTTATGAAAAAAATATTATAAAAATAATTAAAATTCAATATGTTAATAATTTAATTGAAATTGTGAATTTTGACAAAATTCACTACGAAACTACATGAATTAAAGCTCAAAAGATGCTAAAAAGTTTATATATTTTTGTGTTTCCACCTCTCCTCTTGAGCCTTGGACCACTCCTCAAAGATAGATTTTTCATCCCTCAAGTGGCTAATCACGTCTTTCAGCTGATTATTCTCTGTTTGAAGATACTTGCTCTTTAGAGTCTTGAGTTGGGTAGATAGCCTTTCAATCAAACTGCTTGAATTTTGGTATTTTTGGCGGAGTTCAACCAAAGCATCTTCATTAGATTCCATAGATTTCTCCAAATCTGCTATTCTGCTTTTATATCGCCTACTAGCATCTTTGAGAGCCCTGCCTCAAAGACTATGTCTAAGAGACAAGATCTCTGAGACTTGAGTTACAAGAGATAGAGAATCCTCTGAGGGATGAGATGCAAGGTAAGAAGAGAATGATTCTCTTAACTATTGAGGCAACAAGCTTAATTGTTGCTGAAGAATAGAACTAAGAGGCATAGGAGCGAGAACTGATTCTATAAGGCCCTGCAAAGGAAAGTTACTACCTGAATCTGTAAGGGTTGCTTCATGTGCTAGAGAGCGAATGACAGGTGATTGAATTGGAGGGTTTGTATTATAGGGATTCTCTAATGATAGGGGATCTGAAATATGTCTAGGAGAGCTTGTATGAAAGGCGAAGCCTTCAGGCACTGAAGGAATTTCAGTAGGAACTAGTATTGAGAAAGAGTGAGTGATGGTTACAACTGGTTCCTTATTTGGGTTATGACTCACTGAGGGTGAGCATTTACTGCTTCCAAATTCATGAGTACCCTTATTTGATCTAGACCTTCTTTTAGTGTGCTTTACTGTTGTTTTACATGGCAATGTAGCAGTAGTCTTTTCTTTCCACAAGTTCTCTTGAGAAAATTGAGGAAATATCCATGTCTCGACAATGGGATTGTGACGAGGATCCTGCACCATCAACAAGTGAATTAGTTTGATTTGAAGAAATAATCAGCCAATTTCTTGGGCGTAGATTTCAAATGCAATAAAAATATGATGGAGCTCACCGATATCCCCAACAAAATACGCGTCAGTTCACTGTTTGAGCCATATGGCCAAGCTTTGAGGGCAGAAGACACGGAAGGATCAATTTTTTGAGAAGTGGAAAAGGTTAGACCGTAACCATTTTGACTCAAGTTTTTCAAAAAGTGTTGGAATAGATTTTGTACCGAAACCAACTCCACCAAATCAAGTATGCAGCCCCTTTTCAACCTTTGGTATTACTTTTCAACCATTTAGGCATCCTTTAGTTGGCGTAAGTTGCAAAAACTTTTTTGGGGAAGGGACCATTTGGTTGGAAAACCAAAACCAAAACTAAGTTTGCTCACAACACTGATGTATTTGTCATTTCTTAGATGAATATTGGAGATCTTGTTCTTGATGAGGGGCTTATAACTAGATCGTACACTAAAGTGAGCACTGCCAACAGAAGCTCTAATCCTCTGTATCTTGAGTTGGTAAAATCTCTGAAATATGCCCAATAGTGGACGCTCATTATGTATGCAACAATTGATGAAAAACACCACTAATGTCCACCAGGATATGACCAATAACTGACCCAGTGCAATCCCGTAACTATGGAATATGACACAAAAAAATGGGTAGAGAGGCAAATAGAACCTAGCTTCTAATAGAATGAGTGGTAGAATGAGCTTGGTAATGTATTATGAAATTTTAGGTAATTGAGTTATTACTGAAGAGTATGGTATGCCAAGTTTTGTTAGTGAATGTGTTGGTTATGTTCTAACAAGGTGGTTAGAAATGAATGATAAAATTACTATATATATGTTGGGCTTTCATACACATTTCTCTACAGCTTTAAACCACTTGTACAGCTAAATGAACAAGATTATCATGCATGTCAAGTTCCCATAGGGCAAAGGTTGTTATCTAGATAATCAGAATTGGAAAAAAAAAAAAAAAAAGGAGTTTTTCTTCTTCCTTTTTTAAGAAGTTTTTTTGTCTAGATCTAAATGAACCTAGATTATTTCCTTCTTTCACTTATGCAAAGTTGTAGATCTGGATCTTTACCTGTGAATGCTCCATATCAAGGTAAGATTTTTGACCTTCCATATTATGTTGTGAAATAGTAAATTTGTTAACTCGGTATATCCGTAAGAAGGATGATATAAGGCTCTGTTTGGGGATTTCTTGTGTTTAAAATGATGATAAAAAGGGAGGGATATTTGGTTAGATCCTAATGAATTACCATGTTCTGCAACAGTAATGGTTGCTAATATTACAAGGAAAGTCTGGATCTAAAGTTTGGAACTGTTGTGGGTAAGAATCAAGTGAGTACCTAAGCTGACTCCTATGTGTTGTATGTTGTTTATGTTGGAAAAACAGGTTTAGAAAATGCAGCGGAAAATAAATTTAGGGAAAACCCAGAGTTTTAAACATTTTTCCAAAACAAGATATTGGTTGTGATATCTAAAGTAATAAACACTTAATCAAAATTATACCTTTTTTATTCATCTAGGATGAGCACTTCGATCGAGTAGTCTTCTCTACTATCCTCAAGCTCACGTCTGCCTAATATGGCTCGCCTCAAATCAGAAAATTTTTCGCAAAAATCACCAGTGGGGTAATTTTACAATTTCTCTAAACTTTTGGGTCAAGTTGTAAATCAGAAAAATATCTCTAGAAATTTTCTTTAATAATCTCTTCAGAGAATTTTCTCTGTACAACTTTCTCTTCAATTCAAATGTGTGTAAATATGACCCAAGACTCTCTTTATATACGGAGAGTTCAGCTGTGATTAAACTTAATCACTTTAATATTAAATTTAATCTAATATTTATCTTGATTAAATTTAATATTACCATAATACTTTCATATTAAATTAATAAAATACTATTAAGATAAATATTAAATTAAATTTAATATTGAACTATTAAAATAATATTATTTTTGGAATAATTAATTTGAAATCAAATTCTCTGGTAGAGTCATAGTAGGAGTGTAACTCTTCCATTGTTCAACCATCGACGACCAACCTCCATCGGCCATCGGGATGCCACTGTCGCAGCCATCGGTACTGTCGTGTCTGGTGGTGCAAGTGCGACACCCTTATGGCACCCCAAGCTGGTTTAGCTGCTGCCAGTTCGGTCCAAGTAAATGACGACCCGACCGGTTTGGTCTAGCAATCGGTTGGACAGTCGGCCCAATTTCACATACCAAGCTCAGTTCGACCAGTTTTTGGGTCTTCATCTCAGTTTTGGGCTCCTGGGCCCAATTTATGATCTCAAGTCCAATTTTCAAGTTCAATTACTCATTGGGCCAATTGTCTGACTTGAAAATTAACTTCCAAAAATATCATCTTAATTTTAATTGATTTGATTAATTTAATTTTACTTGGTCAAAATTAATTTTCCAAAAATCACTTTGATTTTCCAAATTAATTTTTCCAAATTCTCTAGTTGAACAATTCTCACGACCACCTAATTTAATTCCACATCGAATAAATAGACCCAATTAAATTATTCCCAAAGTCATAGAATTTTCTTCTAATTCAAATGCAGTTCGATCGAGCTTTTGTTAAGCTGGCAGAAGGACCAATCAAACATATACAATTAGGCTTTAGTGATTGCAATTATGTCCAGAAGCATCATTATGATAATTCACAATTACTTAATCATGGAGTCAGTCCACAAGCTCTTTATTTTATACTCTTACAAAAGCAAGTCATCCAACTTATTTGTCCAATGACTTCATCATGTGTGTGTTACCCTCATATGATATAATTAATTCCTTTGAGTTAAATCCGTTCACTCAATACAATCATATTTTATCTTATTGTCACCATTGTGTCTTCTTAATGATTAATATGATCATTGTCAACAAATGACTATAATAAATTGCTCGTTCGAAAACAAGCAACCCGCACATGTTCCATATTTATCAATCCACACAATGCCAATGAGAGGATATCATTAACTCTTTAATTGAGCGATGAATTCCGCTGTTGCTAGTACAGTCATGCCATACACAAGTGATGTACCCAACATACCGGCTATAGGCTCCATCTCTTTAAAGCAGAAGCCTCCACTTATATCAAAGTACATGAGTTGCATACGCATGGTCAGTGACTAACTCAGGATTTAGGTAAATCACACCATAAATGTCACAAGTGAATTAATTCACAAATAGATCCAGGATTAATTCATCTTGGGTCCAGTCCAATATATCATTCTACCAATTAATACATTTATGTCTCTACTTGTGTAGTGAACCACTCTGATAGCCAAGACTAGTCATCTCCCCAATTGCAATTGTAGATGACATAATAATCCTTCTCAGTATTTGAATCAAAAGCTCATTTTAATTCTTTTACGGGATTACGAACTCATTTAGATTATCTACTGAAGTAAGTTGTCTTTCTGGCAATGTAAACATTATTTACAATGCCACTTATCTTCAGTTTGAACTTTAGACAACCAATGAGCTAATATTTGCTTGTCACAATTTCGCTATGCATGCAAAATGTAAAAGACATAAATACAAAAGACATAATAGTGAAATTTGAAATTAACTTTATTTATTTATTCATCATTTAAATAAATAGAAAATAGTTACATGTTTACTACAATATGGGCACATTTCCCAATAGTTTATTCTATATACTTTTGCGAAAGATCATGTAAATTGTGATATGAAAACTAAAAGAGATGGTATGATGAATATAGTGATATATGAATGTTGGACAAGATTAGTATGTATAGTTTATATGAATCTAGCAAGTATAGAGTATTTGATAAGAAATCTGGAGTCAAAAGTATGACAATAAGAGAATGTCTGTAATGTATGCTAAGTTTGATGCAAGTGCATGAAAGGTCTGTTATGTGAGTCTATGTTTGTACACCATGATGGAGTCTAAACAAGGTAAGTAGAGACTTTAATTATGATCTTTGAAAGAAAAATCAGTGGTCATGGCACCATATCGTGTAAGACCATAGCTGGTGGGCTATGGCATTATATGGGAAGATCCAAAGGAAGCTCATTACCTAATGGGGTTTTCTGCACGACCCAAAATGACGAGGGGCAAACCTCATCAAATGTGAGTCTAACTAAATCACTGTCGTAAACATGCTAGAAAAATAGAAGCCTTTGTAGGAATCTAAGATATGGAAGCCTTCATGGCAATATTGTAAAGAACTTTGCAATGCACTCTAAAGAATAGCCCATGTGGCAACCTTCTGAAGGAAACACCTCTATGGCGAACATTAAAAGAAAGAAATGTTTTCCATGACATATTCTGAAGGAATGGAATTCTTAAAAAATAAGGAAGGGACATTATGAAAGGCAGATTCTAAACTTAGAGCCGTCACGGGAAAGAATAAAGTATATGCCCTTACGGCGGGCTACTAAGGAATAACCTCTATGGCAAATCCTAAAGAGAGTTTTTACAGCATACACAGAATGGGTTACTCCTATGGAGTGTTCTAGAAAGGCTTCCAAGAATAAATCATGAAGAACGCTCTTTGTGGTAGACTCTATACTGAGTGATAGGTGTATTTCTTATTATTCCTAATGCAAATAGTGAAATCAGTAAGTACGAATTGTATCTATGGGTATTATGGTAAGGTACCCGATATGATTAAGATTCATACTAATATGGAAATTTTAAAAAATATATCTAGGTAATGAAAATGTATTCTAAAAATAAACATAAACATGATACGCTTGAAAGGAAACATCGATCACATGTGTATGGTCTCTTCTTGTAGTTTGAAGATGTTATGGCTTGCTGAATGGAGAATGTAATTAAGGTTGCAAAGGTATTGAAGAGAAGGAAATGGTCTCATAGTAAGGCATGGTAATAATCGTGAATAAAGAAATGAAAATGGAAGAAACTTTAGTTAAAAACTCGGATATGAATAAGAGCAGCAAGATGGTTCTTGAAACATTAAATGCGGCGTGCAAGTTCGATCAGGTAAATGGTGTTTGTCTCACTAAGTTCCTTCGACCTTATCTCTGTTTGTTACTTTTAAAATGGGTTTTAAGGGTCTTCTCCTAGAGGGACAACACCAGGGCTATGCCAGAAAAGTGACGTATTGGGCTATTATACATACAGAGAGAGCTTGATGGCAAGACCAAGTCTGAGTTGATATTTTTTGCAGGATAGCTATATTAGGCTAAGGCCTAAAATTGGTCGTAGTTGTAACTAATTTCTCAATGTTTATTAGTAACATTTCTTCATAGTTTATACTTACACATTTTATTAAAGATATTTTAAAGTTGATCTATTGTATTCAATTGAAATTTATATAAGTAGAACTAAGTTTTAAATTTTATGAGACAAATAACTCCTAAGATTCGGATCCGATTTATCAAGTCGAGTTTTGCATGTTACACATTAGAGGATAATGGAAAGTGGAGGTCAGACATAGCCATGAAGACTGGCAGAGATCTTATTGATCTACCAAGGGTAGGTATTACATGTCCTAAGAAGCCTCCTTGGGAAATAGACTGATAGAGTAAGGCCCATGGTGTTATTTAGTGAGCTCTAGTACTCTAAGACAATGAGGGCTGTAAAATCTAGTAAAGACCATAGATGTAGCAATTACTTGGGTAGTCACCAAGTGTCACTTGCCAAAAATAATAGAAGCGATTATCAGGGAGATTAATTCTGAGCTAGATGGCTCATATTTTTCTTAAATTCTATATGCGAATCTCATTAAGTTCCCCTGAACGTATAAAATTTGTAACACCCCTCACCCGTATTCAACGCCAGAATAGGTTTACGGAGTATTACCGAACTTATAAAACATTTAAACATTCAATTTAAATATAATTTCACATTTCATGCAAACATTATTCAAACTCAAGCATAATGTCCCTATAACGAGCCTACGAGGCCCTAAACATGCTTTGGGAGTGGTTCAGGACTAAACCGATAGCTCAAGAGATTTTTACAAAACTTGGAAAATTTCTCTCAAAACAGGGGACACACGCCCGTGTGGCCCAGCCGTGTGGACATTCGAAATTAGAGCACATGGCCGTGTCCCAGCCCGTGTCTGACCCCGTGTAACTCTCTGAATTGGGTTACACGGCCAACACACATGCCCGTATGGCTAGCCTGTGTGCCCTAAAAATGGCCATACACATCCGTGTTCCAGGCTAATAGAACACTACTTTTGCACTTTACGCGATTTAGTCCATTTTATCAAATTAAGTACTCAAATGATAAAATTTCTTAACGAAAATTTCACACAATCATATTATCATACTGTAGACCTGAAAATAATAATAAAATAATTCTTTTAACTTCAGATTTGTGGTCTCAAAACCACTGTTCTGATTTGACTAAAAACAGGCTGTTACAATTCCCTTCCCTTAGGGATTTTCGACCCCGAAAATCTTACCAGTGAATAGGTTAGGGTACTATTTTCTCATAGCTTCTTCGGGTTCCCACATAGCCTCTTCGACACCATGTCATTGCCAAAGTACTTTCACAAGAGCTATGCTTTTATTTCTCAACTATTTAACCTCACGTGCTAGAATTCTAATCGGTTCTTCGTTGTACATCATATCAGGTTGAATTTCAATTTCTACCGGAGAAATTACATGTGATGGATCCCATCTATATTGGCGCAACATCGATACGTGAAACACATTATGGATATTTTCTAACTTTGACGGTAATGCTAGTCAAAATGCCGCTGACCCTAATCTTTCAATAATCACATATAGCCCGATGAAACGCGGACTCAACTTGCCTTTGTGACCAAAACGAAGAATTTTCTTTCACGGAGATACTTTCAGAAACACTTTATCACCGATCTAAAATTCAATGTCTTTCCGTTTCAAATCCGCGTACGATTTCTGTCGATCTGAAGTTGCTTTCAAATAGTCGTGAATTACTTTCACTTTTTCTTCAGTTTTTCTGATCAAATCAACCCCGTGAATCTTTTTCTCATTCAACTCTGTCTAGTACAATGGAGTTCGGTATTTGCGATAATACATAGCTTCATACGGTGCCATCTTTATGCTTGATTGAAAGCTATTGTTATACGCAAATTCAACCAATGGCAAATATCTCTCCCAGATGCCTTCGAACTCTAAAACACAACATCGGAGCATATCTTGGAGAATCTAAATTACTCTCTCAGACTGACCGTCAATTTGTGGATGAAAAGCTGTACTAAAATTTAATCTCGTACCTAGAGCTTTTTGCAATTTCTTCCAAAATCACGATGTAAACCTCAGATCTCTATCCGAAATAATCAAAATTGGCACCCCGTGCAATCTAACAATTTCAGAAATGTAAAATTCATCCAATCTATCAAGCGAATAATCAGTACATACCAGAATGAAATACACTGATTCCATTAATCGATCAGTGACAACCCAAACAACATCTTTCTTTTTTGGACTCAGAGGTAATCTCGATACAAAATCCATCGTAACTCTGTCCCACTTCCATTCTGGTATCATCACAGGTTGAAGCAAACCCGAAGGCACTTGATGCTCAGCTTTCACTTGCTGAAAAATCAAACACCTCAATACAAGTTTTGAAATATCTCGTTTCATGCCCGACCACCAATATGATTGTTTCAAATCATTGTACATCTTAGTACTTCCAGGATAAACGGGTAAACAACCACTATGTGCCTCATGTAAAATTTTTTCAATCAACTTTGGATTTTTTAGTACGCAGTGTAATACCCCGAAAATTTTTACAGTAATATATTATCCTTGATATAATAAAATAAGGAAATAAAGTGATAAAAAGGGAAGTTTTGAGTTATGGCAACATTGGGAAGTAAATTATGATATCTTGATTCAGGAAAGGACTAAATTGTAAAAGTTCAGAAAAGTTTTGTTGCCTAAGAGTAAATACTCAAGACTTAAAGGGTTAAAGTGTAAATATGAAAAAGTTGAAGGACCAATAGTGTAAATATTTTAAGGGTAGAATGATCTAGAAACTAAGGAAAATGGATGAATTAGGACCAAATTGAATAAGTGAAGAACTATGAGGGACTAAATTGTAATTTTACCAAATTAAATGATGACTCAAGGATGGAATTCTAAAAGATCATGAAGGGCAAAATGGTCAATTAGTAAGAGAGAGAATTCTAGAATGTAATGATTATGTTAATGATATTTTAAATTAATTAATTAGATAAATATTATTTTATTAATATTTTATGAGATATTTAATATTATTTTATTATTATTTATTTAGTATATAAGGAAAGAAAGATGAAGAATTTTCATCATCTTTCCTTTCCATGCAAACTAACGTGAGAGAAAGAGAGGAAGAAAGAAAGTTTTACTTTCTTTACAATTTGGTCCTTTTATCAAAAATTCACCATTTTCACCCAAAAATCAAATGAATTTCCATAGCTACCAATAGAGAAAAATGTTAAGGAGAGCATGGGGAGTTAGAATATCAAGTTGGATTCAAGAAATAGAAGCTGGAGGAGAGAGAAAATCAAGTTAAAGATTGGTATCAAGAGAATAAGGTAAGTACATCAAGATTTTAATATGTTTTTAAGTTTGTTATTGTTGATAAATCATGGAAATAATATTATAGTAGAGTTTTCTTACATAAGGTCCTATGTTCTTGATATGTTAGTGAAGAGAAAATAAGAGAAAGTGATGAGAAATGATGTAGAAAAAGAAAATAAGGGTGTTATAACATGGTAATTAATATCTTGCACTAAAACAGTTATGGACAGCAGCAGTAGTCTAATTTTGAAAAATCACCATAAATTGTATAAATTGAATTAGAAGATGAACAAAATATATAATTAAATCTTATTGAGTCTAGTTTCTCATAGAAGAAACGATGTAAGCAATGGGTTTGTAAATTTTGAGATATAATAAATTTTGTGAGACAAGGTCAGAATGAATTCGGGTTCCCCTATTCAGACTTTGAAAAATCATAAGAAAATTAAGAAAAATAATTAGAGGCTTAAATTTATATTTATAGAATCCTTAATGAGTCTAGTTTTAATAGAAACAAACTAGCACATCATTTGAATTCTGTACAAGGATATAATAAATTTTTAGTGAAGAAGGGTCAGAACTGTCAGACAGCAGAACATGGGTGACTTTAATGAATAAACTGTACTAATTGGCTAAACCAAAAATTCTGAAAATTTTATGGTAAGAAGACATGTGAGTCTAGTTTCAGGAAAAATTAACGGATCTTAATTTTGAGTTCTGTAGCTTAATATATAAATAATTTAGTGACTATGATGCAAATGGACAGTTTTGAATGTACATATAAGTAAATAGTGAAATTATTGATAATGTTACTTGTTGCATGTTATATAAATTAAGGATGTGGAATGGAGAGAAGGAGGAGGAAAATATGTATGAATATTCATCTAGCATGGCTAATTTGCATGTTTTAGGCTCAGGGACTAAATTGAATAAAAGTAAAACTTTATGGGCAATTTTGTAAAATGTCAGAAATGACTAAATTGCATGAAATAGGTTATTTTATTATTTAAATTACAAAATTTAACGAAATTATCAATTTAGTTCAAGATCGGGGGAAAACATGGTTTAGGGATTAAATTGAAAAGTGTTGAAATTATGGAAAATTTTGATATTTTATAGAATTCATGGACTATTATCAATATATATGAGAATAATAGTTGGAAATAAGGATTAAATTGCAAGAATTTTATTTTCCGACCCTAAGGATGAAATCGTCATTAATTAAAAGTTTAGGGGCAAAATGGTAATTTTGCTTAGAGCATTAATTAAATGCATTAGAATATGAAATGAATGAAAATGATGATCAACTTTATTTATAAAGATCCGGACGACACAAATACGAGACTTGATCATGGAAAAGAAAATATATCAGAATAATGAAATCATAAACACGAACAATCAATGAGGTAAGTTCATGTAACTTGAATTATATTCTTAAATACTTGAAATGTATGTTATTGATGTGAATATGATTTGAATGTTCGTTATATGAAAATTGATGAAACATTGACATATTTGATAAAAAGGGAAAGAAATCCCGATTGAATGAAAGGAAATTTCGATGGATCTCTGAAAAGGAATTGACGGTAAAAAAAGAATCTAGCCCGGACCTGATATAGCCCTCCCGAAGAATATGTGGAAAATGGATTTAGCCTGGAAGGGTAATCCGAATTAGGGTTCGAATTTAGCTTTGGGTGGTAATTCGAGATCCAAGCTCATTAGAGTAATTGTCGTTGGTGGGATTTAGCCTGGGTGGTAATCCCACTTTGTAAGGATGAGGTTCGCGGAGTGTGCTCTCGATATGAACGTGTAAGACCATGGTTGAAAGATACCATGGCAACCTGATATGAAACGTGTAAGACCATGGTTGAAAGATACCATGGCAACTTTGATATGAACGTGTAAAACCATGGTTGAAAGATACCATGGCAACCTGAGATGAAATGTGTAAGACCATGGTTGAAAGATACCATGGCAACGTGACATGAAATGTGTAAGACCATGGTTGAAAGATACCATGGCAACATGACGGGAAACGAAGAAGACCATGGTTGAAAGATACCATGGCAACATGACAGAAAATGAGTAAGACCATAGTTGAAAGACACTACGGCATCATGTCGAAGATAAATAAGATCGTGGAAGAGAAACGCCAAGATATCTGTTGAACAACTAATATTCAGGTAATATAACAAATGGTTAAATGAAATGGTTATACAAAATGGTAATACAGGAATTGGTCATATGGAAATAAATGTACAAAATAGTTGTATGAAATAATTTATAAGATAGATAAATGAAATAAGTATAGGTATATGGAATTTAAATTATGTTAAGTTTAATACGAACAATTACCGAAATAAATATACCTAAGATATAAGGAAATGATGGTGCATGAAATGTTGATATAATGAAATGAATGATATATGTTATTAAAGAAACGGTAAGAGAATGATATGTATCATGACATGTACATATGAGATTATCTTTTATATGTTAACATAAGGAAAATATGTAAGTTAAGACGAGTATTAAATTCAAATATGACATATTGAGAAAATAAGAATTTATATGAAATATGTGTAAGTACACTAACAAGTGTTATTGTTGATGCTTAGGCAAGTGCCAAGCCATACATTGAATGGTAATATATTTATTGATGCATTGAATTGATAAGTATTTAAGTGAATTTTTTTTAGTGATCTGCAAATGGTAGTAATGCTCTGAAACCCTATTCTGGCAGCGTATACGGGTTAGGGGTGTTACACGCAGACTCTATCTTGGAACATCAAACAATCATCGGATCGGATTTGATACTCTCAATCAATGGTCACCCGCATTGCACTCTTTTAGCTTGCAATTCACTATCACATTTCTGAGCTTCGCAAATTTGCTGAAGAAATACTGATTTAGCTTTTAACTAAGCTAAATCGAACCATAATCAGATAATGTCAACTGTGTATTAATTTCTCTCAAGGCAAACAATGATTTTCTACTCAAAGCATCCGTGACTACATTCGCTTTCCTCGGATGATAATCAATTACTAACTCATAGTCTTTTAGTAGCTCGATCCATCTCCATTGTCACAAATTCAAATATTTCTGAGTCATTAAGTACTTTAAATTTTTGTGATCAGTAAAGATGTGATACTTTTCATCGTACAAATAATGTCGCCAAATTTTCAATACGAAAATAATAGCAGCCAACTCTAAATCGTGCATCGGATAGTTCCCTTCATGCGGCTTCAACTGTCTCGAGGCATAAGCTATCACTTTTCCCTCTGGCATCAACACACAACTTAAATCATTCAATGACGCGTACCTGTAAACTACGAATTCTTTACTCGACTCAAGTTGAACCAAAACTGGTGTTTCGGTTAGCAATGCTTTCAATTGTTTGAAACTTTGTTGACATTTTTCAGACCACTCCAATTTTACATCTTTCTGTAGCAATCTGGTCATCGGTGTAGCAATCATCAAAAACTCTTTTACAAAACGTCGATAGTAGCTAGCTAACCCCAAAAAGCTTCTGACTTGGGATACATTTCTCGGTGCTTTCCAATCCAAAATTGCAAAAATCTTACTCAGATAAACTCTTATACCTTCCGCTGAAACAGTGTGTCCCAAAAATCTGACTTCTTGGAGCCAAAACTCGCATTTACTGAATTTAGCATACAGTTGCTTATCTCTTAAGGTTTGCAACACAATTCTCAAATGCTCGGCCTGCTCAAGCTCATCACGTTAATAGATCAGAATGTCGTCAATGAACACAACAACAAATCTATACAACAAATCTATGTAAATACGGTCTAAAGATCTGATTCATCAAATCCATAAAGACTGCAAGAGCATTAGTTAATCCGAAAGGCATAACAAGGAATTCATAATGTCCGTACCTCGTTCTAAATGCAGTTTTCGGCACATTTGAGTCTTTAACTCCCAACTGATAATAACCCGATCTAAAATCAATCTTCGAAAACATTATTGCCCCTTTTAACTGATCAAATAAATCATCTATTCTCGGAAACAGATACTTGTTCTTTGTTGTAACCTTTTTGAGTCATCGATAGCCAATACACATTCTCATCGACCTGTCTTTCTTCTTTACGAACAAAACTGGCACACCCTAGGGTGAAAAATTAGGTCATGCAAAACCTTCATATGTTAACTCTTGTAACTGAGATTTCAACTCTTTCAATTCTGTCGGAGCCATTCTGTACAGAGCTATAGATATCGGTGATGTTCCCAGTACGAGTTCAATAGCAACTCAACCTCTCTGACCGGTGGCAACCCAGGCAATTCTTCTGGAAATACATCCGGATATTCACAAACTATAGGCATCGGTTTAATCTTTATTTCAAACACTTTTGTATCTAAAACATAGGCAAGATAAGCTTCACAACCTTTTCTCACATATCTCTGAGCCGATATCGATGAAATTACTATAGGCAATATATTTCACTCATCTGATTCAATTCGAAGAATTCACGGTTCTAACATTTCAATTCAATGATCTTTCGTCTACAATTCACAACAGCACCATGGAAAGTCAACCAACCCATTCCCAGAATCACATCAAACTCATCAAATGGCAGAAGCATCAAGTTAGTCTGAAAACAGTAACCCCGAATGTAATAGCCCAATTTCGGTGAAATTAGAATAGTGGTTCGGGACCACAAATTCGAGCCGAAAATAAAATTTATTTTTATTTTATTATATAATCTGTATTATATTAGAAATGTCATGTGAAAATTTTTATAAGAAAATTTTAACGATTATGTGTTTAATTACGGGAAGGACCAAATAGCATAAAATGCAAAAGTTGAATTCTAGTAGCTAGAAGGATCAAATAGATATGGAATTCAAAACTTAAGGTCCTTATATGGTAATTAGACCATTCATAAAAAGTTAGTAGATATTTTTGAATGATTCATCAATGGAAAATTAGAAAAACGCTAGGGACTAAATTGGAAACACAAATTATTAAAGATGATAAATTAATTAAATAGAAATAAAAATCATTTTTATCATCTTCTTCCCTAAAATAATACACGAAAACCCTAGAAGAGAGAGGAGAAACTTTCTTGGCCAAATTGGGCAAGTTTTCTTGTCCCGTTTTTGGCAATTTTGATATTTTTGAAACTGAGATAGCTTAATCTATCTATTTGGGGGATCAATTTGAGAAGTTATCAAAGTATGGAAAATGGTTTATGGATGAATATGCTGAAAATTAGAAATTTATGGTAGAAAATAAAAGGGTGTTGATAGATAAACAACTTTTACAAAGTGATTTTTGATGAAAACATGATTTAGGGACTAAAATGTAAAGTTGTGAAATTTGATGAAAAATGTTGAATTTTAATGAATACATGTGCTGTAAATTTTGTAATGGGATTTTGGTTAGGCTTGGAATAGGGAGTAAATTGCACAAATTTTATTTTCCGAGCCTAGGGACAAAATTAGAATTTATGGAAAAGTTAGGGGTAAAATGGCAATTTTTCCTAGGATGAAAATTAAGTCCACTTGATTGTGAAATATGGTAAATTGATGTTAAATTTACTCGTATAGATCCGGATAGACCAAATTCAGAGCAAGAACGAGGAAAGAGGAAAATGTCGAATTAGTAGATTTTACGTACACAAACATTGTCGAGGTAAGTTCGTGTAACTAAATTGTATATGTTTTTCTATTGAATTTCATGTTGTGTTCTTGAATTGTACAAATGCCATAAATATGTGAAATGATCACATACTTGTTATAGCCCGATAAATGAAAATGTCCGATCAATAATAATGCTCAATAAATGGTAAATGATAAAAATGTTACTTATATGCTTGAAATGAATGTGGAATGTATCTATTTGATTTATATGTATGATTTAGCTGTATAAAATAATCACATGCTTGTTAATGCTTGAGAAATGTTAAATCCCGTTTGAATAAAGGAAGAATCGATAGATAAATGTAATTTTTCGAAATGAATGAGGTCCTGCATTTGTTATTGATGGGATTTGGCTCAGACGAGTAATCCTATTACCTTCATTTATGGAAGGATCTAGCCCGGATGGGTAATCCTGATATAAGTCCTCTCAAGCATATGTTATGGATTGGATTTAGCTTGGACGGGTAATCCAGATCAAGCTCATTAGAACATATGTCACAAAAAGGATTTAGCCTGGACTGGTAATCTTGTTGTATACATGTGTGGTTCGAGAGTGTACTCTCTGATATAGTACCTTATGGGTACCATTAGACATGAATTGACGGATCCTGATTCAAGTGTGCTTAACTTGAATGCTTGAAATGGTTGGTATTGGATGTGTGCTTCAAGTGTAGGTCATGAGTCTGATTTTGTGTGAGAAATAAAGCTAGAAATGGCTTTATTTTGTCCACACGGGCGTGTGTATAGATTATGTGTGACACACGACCAGGTACATGGGCGTGTATTTAGGCCGTGTGTCCCTTGTACCTAAATTTTGAGAAACAGAATACTCAGAATTGAGCACACGAGGCGTGTGTCTCAGCCGTGTGTGCTACACGGCCTAGAACACGGGCGTGTGTCTTGGCCATGTGAAACCTACACCTAATTTTTGAAATGAATTAATTGACCATACAGTCTAGCATACGGGAGTGTGGCATGGCCGTGTCCACAAGTCAGAGAGTTACACGGGGTCGAACACAGCCTGCAACACGGGCGTGTGAACCCTGTACCTTGGAAAATTTTTGAAATTTCACGAAAAAATTTTAGAGTTCCCGATTATGTCCCGACTCAATTCTAATGCTCGTATTGGGCCTTGAGGGTCAATTAAGGGACGTTTGAAATGATCTCGGTTAATGAAAATTAATTTACATTAATTATTTATAAAATGTTCTGAAAGTTTTGGTAATACTTTGAAACCCTGTTCCGACGATAGATATGGGTTAGGGGTGTTACATTTAGTGGTATCAGAGCTACAGTTTAGTTAGTTCTCAGACTAAATATAGCGTATGTGGAGTCTAGAAATACATGCCATTATATAACCTGTGATAATGTGATATCTCCCGACTCTGATGAAAATTATTTTGCAAATAGACATATATGCTTTCCAACCGAGCTAATTCTGATATTGCTGAAAGTGATACACACGTGCCTGAGTAAAATGTTTTTTACGATAAAAGGGGACTTGTAAAGGTATAAAATAAATGTTTTACAGTGAACATGTTAATGATACACGTTAAGTGATATGTGTGTATTTATGAAAGTTAAATTTTGAAGCTTACGATCTCTACCCCCTCACCAGTATAGTTTTATACAATAAAATTTGCAAGATTTATATTGATTAAGTTCATAAGTGCGAAAGAAGAGTTCAAAAGTTGAATAATTAATGATGTAGTCAGAACTGAGAAAGGGTTAGTAAGTAAAGACGGTATTAAAAGTGATGTCAAACTTTTCTAAAGATTATTCTGAGTATATGATGTCATTGTTAAGGAAGAAGATTATTCATGAGTAATTGACTTATCTAGATATGATATTTACAGAATGGATTAGCCGGAATTTTTTTTGAATTGACTCTTTCAGTGTACTGAATAATGTAAGATTATTGATGACTTTATTAGTCAGTGGAATGATGATGAAATTGTAAAGATATTTGAATACAACTGTTATAATTAAGTATAATACAACAATCTTTTCTAGGTACTCTATAAGTTCTATAATAGCCTGATGGGCTAGTCAGAATAGTGGTCTCGGGACCCCAAATCTAGAGTTGAATAAATTATTTTATTATTATTTTGATGTGATAGCATGATTTTATTAGTGCATGAAAAGTTTGGTGGAGTAATTTTATCATTTGTGAGCTTAATTGTGAAAAATGACTAAATCGCATAAAGTGCAAAAGTCCTGAATTGATAGCCAAAGGTATCAAATAGATAAAGAATGAGAATTTGGGGTCTTTAAATGGCATATAGCCCCTAAAAGACAAGTTTGGTCGGCCACAGGAGACATGATTTCCTTTTTACTACACTTTATTTGCATATATGTACTTACTAAGCTTCCATGCTTACCCTCCTTTCTTTTCTTTCCTTATAGTGCTACCAAGCTAGCATCGGAGATCCAATAACATCCAAGAGCTTCGATCACACTATCATCAAGACCTTAGTATAGCTAGTTTTATTGTTTTGTTTTCTGGCATGTATAGGGACTCCAGTCTTTGCTTTAGCGTTTTGTTAGTTAGCCATAATGTGTTGGCTTATATGATGAACATGATACTCATTTTGTATAAGGCCATGAATGATGGTCAATACTCATTTTGATTTATAAATAGAAGATGATGTTTTCATGGATGAGTGTAGTGCATAAATGAAACATTGTCAATTGTGGCTATTTTGGCTATGTGATGTGCCCTTATGTTAGTATAGAGAGATGTTATGCAGGTTATATAAGTAAGGGTGACAAGTAGGCTTAGTAAATAGCCTTATTTTGTCCACACGGGTAGGTACACGGGCGTGTGTCTAGGCCGTGTGTGACACACGGTCTACCACATGGGCGTGTAATTTGGTCGTGTGTCCCCTGCACGTAAGAATTTCAAGTCAGTATGCATGGTAGTAAACACATGGACAGAGACACGATCGTGTGTCTCAGCCATGTGGAGGGAACGGCCTAGCACACGAGCGTGTGCCTTGGCCGTGTGGCCATTAAAGTTTGCTGACATCAGAAACAGAATGTCCAGGTTTTTACACACGGGCGTGTCATGGCCGTGTGAAGGATACGGGCCAGGGACACGGGTGTGTACCAGGCCGTGTGAAAACCCCTGTAGATGTGCATTTAGAATTAATTCTACACGGGTAAAGGACACAAGCATGTCCTTGTGTTGCTTAGGTCATGTGAACCACACGGGCTAAAAGCACGACCATGTGAAATTGTCACACGGGCGTGTTACCCTTCCCACACAGGTGTATGCCCCTGTGTTAAGTGATATTTTTAGAGTTCGTTTTAGAACTCGAATTGATTTTCGAATGGGTTCTCACGAATGTTTTAAGCCCATAGGTTCTTATTGAAGAGTTTATAGATAAACTTAAAAATTTTTAATTGATCATGTTTTAGTGTTATGAAAACATTTATATGCATAACTGAAGTTAGGTAATACCTCATATTCTGACCCGGCGTAGGGCACGGTGTGGGGTGTTACATTTAGTGGTATTAGAGCTACGGTTTAATCGATTCTCGGACTAACATAGAGTGTGTACGAGTCTAGCTATACATGCCAAAGATAAATTGTGATAGTGTGACGACTCTTGAGCATTTTAAATTGTATATTTATATAGTAATGGATCCTGATCGAACTATGGCGAATGATGTAGAAAGCAACGCGCCGGCTCCCGCCTAAGGGACGGTGCCATTTGATAATCGACCTCCCACGATTAGTCAGGGAAGAGGAGAAGGTACTCGAGAGGCCTTTCTCCATATGATGAATGAATAGTACACAGATTTCGTCCAAGCAAACCCGAATACTCAATCCCCTCCACCCCCACCTATCTTTCAACCTATCCCCATAGTACCCCAGGGTATGGACTTGGAGAGGCAAAATAGAATTCCAGTGGATAAGATCCGAAAGCATGGAGCTGAGGAGTTCCGTGCCAATAAAGATGATGACCCTGAAAGGGCAGAATTCTGGCTTGAGAATACCATTAAGGTATTCGATGAATTATCTTGCACTCCTGAAGAATGTTTGAAGTGTGTATTATCTTTGTTGAGGGACTCTGCATACTACTGGTGGAAAACATTAGTCTGAGTGGTGCCTCACGAATGGGTCACATGGGAATTCTTCTAGGAGGAATTACGGAAGAAATATATCAGTGAGAGATTTATGGACCGAAAGCTTAAAGAGTTTCTCGACTTGAAAGAAGGTCGCATGACGATTACTAAATATGAAAGAGAGTTCGTTCGACTCAGTAAGTACGCTCGGGAGTGTGTATCCTCTGAGGCTAAGATGTGTCAAAGGTTTGAAGGACTTAATGAGGACATTAGGCTATCAGTGGGCATCCTTTAGTTGAAAGAGTTCGTAGTACTTGTTGATCGGGCCTGTAAAGCTGAGGAATTAATCAAAGAAAAGAGGAAAACCGAAGCTAAGACTAGAGATGTAAGAAAGAGGCATGCGAGCAAGTCATTTCCATCTCAGTCTAAGAAATCCAGAGACGTCTACTCTCGTTCCCATGCATCTGCTGGACACTCGCACCGAGGTCATAAGAAGCAAGATTCAGATTTTAAGTCTCAGGCCATATCAGTGGCTAGTGTGGGCAATGTCAGATCTTCCAAACCAGAGTGCCAGCATTGTGGTAGAAATCACTTCGGCAAATGTCGGATGAACGATGGATCCTATTTTCAATGTGGTTCTCAAGACCACTTTATCAAGGATTGCCCCGAGATGAATGATAAAGAAAATTTTCAAAGTACATGGCCAAGTGGCACTAATTCTAAAGGAATGCCTCAGAAGAATGTTGGAGTTGGGGGTGGCAACAAAAATGTGACGAGAGATACCACCGTAAGGTCTGAAGCTAGAGCTCCGGCTAGGACCTACGTGCACGTGAAGATGCATCCTCTCCCGATGTGATCACTGATATATTTTTTCTTTACGATAATACTATTATTACTTTGATTGATCCTAGTTCTACTCATTCGTATGTGTGCATGAAGTTGGTGTTTAGCATGAATATGCTTGTTGAGCCTACGGAGTTTATGATTAAAGTGTCAAACCCATTAGGCAAACATATGATAGTTGATAAGGTATGTAAGAAGTGTCCTTTGGTAGTTAAAGGTCATTTTTTCCGGCCGATTTAATGTTGTTACCATTTGATGAGTTTGATATCATTTTGGGTATGGACTGGTTGACATTCCATAATGCTGTAGTAAATTATAGACAAAAGGCTATTAAATTGAAATGTAAAAATGGTGAAACCCTTTGGGTTGAATCAAGTGAGCCAGGGAACTTGCCTATTGTAATATCCTAAATGTCTGCCCAGAAAAGTTTGAGGAAAGGATGTGAATCTTATTTGGCTTTCGTAATGAATACAAAGGAATCAGAGTTGAAGGTTGGGTCAGTGTCGGTTCTAAGTGAATATATAGATGTATTCCAGGAAGAATTGCCTGGGTTACCCCCTAATAGGGAGGTTGAATTTGGTATAGAGCTAATACCAGGGACCACGCCTATTTTGATCGCTCCGTATCAAATGGCCCCGACTAAGCTGAAAGAACTAAAGTCACAGTTGTAAGAATTAGCCGACAAGGGTTTCGTGAGACCAAGCTTTCCACTGTGGGGTGTTCCGGTGTTATTTGTGAAAAAGAAATATGGATCTATGAGGTTGTGCATAGATTACCGGCAGTTAAATAAGAGAACAATCAAGAACAAATACTCATTGCCGCAAATTGATGACTTGTTTGACCAACTAAAGGGAGCAGCTTGGTTTTCTAAGATAGACTTGAGATCTGGCTACACCAATTACGAGTTAAAGAGGCAGATGTGCCTATGACCGCTTTTAGGACGCGGTACAGCCATTATGGGTTTCTCGTCATGCCTTTTGTCTTAACAAATGCTCCCGTCATGTTTATGGATTTAATGAATAGAGTATTTCGGCCATATTTAGATAAGTTTGTAGTAGTATTCATCGATGATATCCTGATGTACTCTAGAGACAAGGTAGAACATGCTGAACACTTGAAAACCGTTTCGTAAACTCTGAGAGACAATCAGTTGTATGCCAAATTTAGAAAAAATAAGTTTTAGCTTTGAGAAGTCAGCTTTTTGGGTCATATTGTCTCAAGTGATGGTATTAGGGTTGATCCCAGCAAGGTTCCTGCTGTTGTTGAATAGAAACTGCCAAGTAATGTGACCGAAGTTAGAAGCTTTTAGGGTTGGCTAGTTATTACAGCCGATTTGTGAAGGACTTCTCTATGATTGCAACTCCTATGACAAGGCTGCTGCAAAAAGGAGTTAAATTTGAATGGTAGGATAAGTGCCAGCAAAGTTCCGAGAAGTTGAAGATATTACTGACTGAGGCTCCAGTGCTAGTACAACTCGAGTCAGGAAAGGAGTTTGTGATTTATAGCAATGCTTCTCTAAATGGGTTGGGATGTGTACTTATGCAAAATGGCAAGGTTGTAGCCTATGCCTCAAGACAATTGAAACCTCACGAGAGGAATTATCCAACGCACGACCTACAGTTGGCCGCCATAGTATTTACTTTGAAGATCTAGTGACATTATTTATTTGGAGAGATATGCCATGTATATACTGATCATAAAAGTCTTAAATACTTGATGACCTAGAAGGATTTGAACCTGAGGCAACGGAGATGGTTGGAATTATTAAAAGACTATGAGTTGATGATAGATTACCATCCAGGAAAAGCGAACGTGGTCGCCGATGCATTAAGTAGGAAATCATTGTTTGCATTGAAAGTAATAAACACCCAATTGACCTTGTCAAAAGATGGTTCGGTTCTATAGAGTTAAAAGCTAGACCGACGTTTCTTTAAGAAATTTGCGAGGCTCAGAAGAGTGACAGTGAATTACTATTCAAGAAAACCCAGTGTGAATCGAATGTTGAATCGGATTTTCAAAATGGTTCCAATAGTTGCTTGAGATTTCGGGAAAGGATTTGTGTTCCTAAGGACATCGAGTTGATTTGAAAGATCTTAGATGAGGCACATAAGGTTGCCTATCAGTACACCCCGGGAGTACGAAAATGTATAACGACTTGAAGAGAATGTATTGGTGACCGGGGATGAAAAGAGATATTTCGAAATTCATATCCAAATGCTTAGTATGTCAGCAAGTGAAGGCCGAGCACCAAGTACCTTTGGGTTTACTTTAGCCTATCATGGTCCCAAAGTGGAAGTGGGATCGGATTACTATGGACTTCGTAACGGGTTTGTCGGTAACCCCGAGGAAGAAAGATGTTGTATGGGTTGTGGTAGATCGACTGACAAAGTCGGCTCATTTTATTCCGGTGTAGAGCTATATATTTTTGAAATTGTGAGGTTACATGGAGCACCTTTATCGATCATATTGGGTAGAGATCCAAGGTTCGCATCGCGATTTTGGAAAAAGCTCCAAGAAGCTTTGGGTACAAAGTTAAATTTTAGTACGGCTTTCCACCCGCAGAATAATGGCCAATCAGATAAAGTAATTCAGACCTTGGAAGACATGCTTTGATGTTGTGTATTAGAATTTCAGGGTAGTTGGGAAAAGTATTTGCCGCTGGTGGAGTTTGCTTATAATAACAGCATTCAGATGAGTTTGAAGATGTCACCTTATGAAGCGTTGTATGGGCGTAAGTGTCGAACACCTTTGTACTGGACCGAACTTAAGAAGAGTCAGGTTCACGGGGTTGACTTAGTCAAGAAGACCGAAGAAAGGTTAGGGTGATCCGTGATTGCTTAAAGGTCACTTCGAATAGACAGAAATCCTACGTAGATTTAAAACGAAAAGAAATCAAATTTCGAGTCAGAGATAAGGTATTTTTAAGAGTGTCTCCTTAGAAAAATGTTCTCAGATTCGGTAAAAAGGGTAAGTTGAGTCCGCGTTTTATTGGACCTTATGAGGTGATTGAGAGGATTGGGCTAGTAGTATATCGACTAGCCTTACCATCGAAATTCGAAAAGATCCACGACGTATTTCATGTATCCACGTTGCGCCGATATCGTTCTGACTCTTCACATGTGATTTCTCCAACAGAAGTGGAGATTAGACCGGATATGTCCTATAGTGGGGAACCTATTAAGATCCTAGCTCGAGAAGTTAAGCAATTAAGAAATAAGGATGTTCCGCTAGTGAAAGTGTTATGGCAGAGACATGGGGTTGAAGAGGCCACATGGGAGCCCGAAAAAATAATGAGAAGCCAATACCCAAACCTTTTTACCGGTAAGATTTTTAAGGACGAAAATCCTTAAAGGGGAGAATTGTAACAACTCAATTTTGGGGCTAGTTAGAATGGTGGTCTCGGGACCCCAAATCCAGAGTTGAATAAATTATTTTATTATTATTTTGATGTGATAGCATGATTTTAGTAGTGCATAAAAAGTTTGGTGGAGTAATTTTATCATTTGTGAGCTTAATTGTGAAAAAGGATTAAATCGCATAAAGTGAAAAAGTCCTGAATTAATAGCTAAAGGTATCAAATAGATAGAGAATCAGAATTGGGGGTCTTTAAATGGAAAATCGCCCCTAAAAGACAAGCTTGGCCGGCCATAGGAGACATGGATGTTGAAAAGTCAACATTAGGTAAAGTGATGACATATTATGTGATAAAATAATACCCTAAGAGCTTAGCTTCATCTTTTTCATTTTTCTTCCTTCCTCTTTGACCGAAAATACCAACACAGGAAGAGTTTTGAAGCTTTAAAATTTCAGCTAAGTTATCCTCTTGCAAGTAAGTGATTTTTATGTTCTTTGTTAATGATTTTTACATTTTTGGAACCCTTGAAACATAAGCTTTCAAATGAAGGGACTATCTTGCAAAATAGTGAAAAGTCTAGGGTTTTGCAATGAGGAAATATACATTGTTTTGTGAAATTTTATGGAAGAGTATGAGTCTTTGGTATGTTATAAACAACTTTTGTGCACGGTGTTAGCATGAAAACACCTAAAATGACCATTTTGCATAAGTTGTAAAATAGATGATAAATGTATGAAATAATGAGAATTTGGGCTTCTTCTAGTTATAAAATGCAGTTGGCTAGGGTTAAATTGTTAGAAAATGTGATGAAAATCGAATTTCAGGCCTAGGGGTAAAATGGTCAATTTGTGAAAGTCTAGAGGCAACATAGTCATTTTGCCCAATTATGAGACTTTAAGTGTCTAAATCGATGTGCTAATGAAATAAATGAATTTTATTAATTTAGATCAAACGAAGCGTGGTTCGGGTCTTGATCGGGGTAAGAACAAAACTTATGAGGATTGAGCTCGTTTTTACCATTTTTGTATCGAGGTAAGTACATATGTAAATAATGTGTTAACAAAGCTTACTTTAAAATACTTGACAATATACATGTGTAATTGGCTTATTGTTGTTATGTATCTAAAGCCTAATTGTTGCCATGAATGTGTGAATGACATGTTGTATGAGTAAATTACGTTGTGAGCATATACAATGCTATTCGGTTACATATGAAATCCCGTTGAACTTTCGATATAGCATAGGATACAAAGGGGCATGTTAGAAAACTATATGGTCTGAACTCATGAGTTGGGTCTGAGTTCATGAGATGAATGTTATATATAATGTGGGTCTGGGTACTGACTTTGTGTGCAGACCCATGAGTAGCTCAATGAGTGAACGTTACATGACAACCATGGGGTCCGGGTCCTAACTTGACAAAAACACCCGTGAGTAGCTCAAATGTGAGTGTTTCATAGCACAAGGTAGCTCTGACTACTTATACGACATTGAGATGTAAATTCCCCACATATTCATATGTGTATTCCGAGAGTTCAAAGGGTAACTCGAAGATATAGTTAGTGAAAAATTTGACGAGGTACGTATACCGAACTCATGGATAGGACCTGAGTATGGGATAAGATGCATCAAGCACACGCAAATGAAAGGAAGAGTAAGATAGAGATGTTATGTGATTCATATCTTTTACGTATGTTAAACTTACCGTATGACGAATATGATTTCCTTTTTACTACACTTTATTTGCATATATGTACTTACTAAGCTTCCATGCTTACCCTCCTTTCTTTTCTTTCCTTATAGTGCCGCCAAGCTAGCATCGGAGATCCAATAACGTCCAAGAGCTTCGATCACACTATCACTCAAGACCTTGGTATAGCTAGTTTTATTGTTTTGTTTTCTGGCATGTATAGGGACTTGAGTCTTTGTTTTAACGTTTTGTTAGTTAGCCATAATGTGTTGGCTTATATGATGAACATGATACTCATTTTGTATAAGGCCATGAATGATGGTCAATACTCATTTTGATTTATAAATAGAAGATTATGTTTTCATGGATGAGTGTAGTGCATAAATGAAATGCTGTCAATTGTGGCTATTTTGGCTATGTGATGAGCCCTTATGTTAGTATAGAGAGATGTTATACAGGTTATATAAGTAAGGGTGACAAGAAGGCTTGGTAAATAGCCTTATTTTGTCCACACAGGTAGGCACACGGCGTATGTCTAGGCCGTGTGTGACACACGGTCCGCCACATGGGCGTGTAATTTGGCCATGTGTCCCCTGCATTTAAGAATTTCAAGTCAGTATGCATGGTATTAAACACACGAACAGAGACACGATCATGTGTTTCAGCCGCGTGGAGGGCATGGCCTAGCACACGGGCGTGTGCCTTAGCCGTGTGGCCCTTAAGTTTTGCTGATGTCAGAAACAGAATGTCCAGGTTTTTGCACATGGGCTAGGACACAGGTGTGTCATGGCCGTGTGAAGGACACGGGCATGTGCCAGGCAGTGTGAAAACCCCTGAAGATGTCCATTTAGAATTAATTCCACACGAGTAAAGGACACAAGCATGTCCCTGTATTGCTTAGGCTATTTGAACCACACGGGCCAAAAGCACGACCATATGAAATTGTCACACGGGCGTGTTACCCTTCCCACACGGGCTTGTGCCCCTGTGTTAAGTGATATTTTCAGAGTTTGTTTTAGAACTCGGATTGATTTTCGAATGGGTTCCCATGGATGTTTTGAGCCCGTAGGTTCTTATTGAAGAGTTTATAGATGAACTTGAAAATTTTTAATTGATCATGTTTTGGTGTTGTGAAAACCTTTATATACATAATTGAAGTTAGGTAATACCTCATATTCCAACCCCGTGTGGGGCACAGGTGTGGGGTGTTACAATTCCTACATCAAACCAATTATTACCAATAGAAGGCATAAATAAGTATTCAATCTACTTCAACCAAGCATCATTTATTCCATTTCAATATCAACAATTACAAGACTCACCATACCACAATATACAATTCAAATACTTATCAAATTTTACCCTTTTCATTCATCAATATGGTCATATTCAAACATGTATCAAATTACCTAAACTCATAAGCATACTAATTACCAATTCATCAACCATTTGATATTCACCATATCCATTTTCAACAAGCACCAAATACCATCATTACTAACAGTTATAAGGCAATTACTAAACTCAAACAAAGGCTATTTGCATACTTATATACATCATCAAATTCATCATTATAAGCCAACTCACATGGCTATATATATAAATACCAAACCTAATATTTACAAACCAACACAAATGGCCAAAAGATATATACCAAAAAGACCAAGTCCCTATACATGCTATATACTTAAAATACCATAGTTCATAGGTACCAAATGATAGATGGTTAGTGTGAAGTGGACTCTGACGAATCTCCGAATCTGAGCTAGCTTTGAATTCACTATAAAACATAAAAAGAAATAAACAAAGTAAGCTTTATAGCTTAGTAAGCTCGTATGAAATAAACTCAATTTAATCATAAACACATAATTCAACAATTGATTATAAGTATATGAATTCACATCAACTAACAACCTTTCAATTACTCTTTCACAAGACTATTTACTTTCTTCACCAATTCTTCGATTCTAAGCTAATATGGTTTACGCACATGCATGTAGCTTCTCGTACCAATTCCATTCTCAACCACATCATTCATTAACCCGTTGAACCATTCGGAATAGAAGTTGGATACTCAGGAGTCTCGCACACTAAGCACCTATACCATAGCCCAAAGCCAAATCAAGGTAACTTATATCCAAACTACCGATATCATGGCTCAAAACCAAATCATCCGATATTCAAGGCCCGAAGCCAAATTGGTATAACTCGCACCCAAAGTGCTAATATCATGGCCCGAAGCCAAATCAATGTTCCATAATGTCATGTCACTAGTATCCTAAACTATTCCTAAGGTTCAACCGGGATTTCGAATGTTGAATTACCATCGAGTCATTATCGAACTTATTCGAAGTCTCGTATTCACAACTTATACAATATCAAAGCATCTAAAATACACTTATAATGGAATTAACCACATACGAACTGACCTCAGATGTGAAAATGACGAAATAAGTTGATTAGTCGATAACTTTAGTTTTCCCCCGATCTAGATTCGAATTCTACTTTTCTTGATCTAAATATATTCAAAATTAACTTATTTAATAATATCTCTAATCAATTTAATCTGAAACACATATTTAAGCACATTTACACATTTGCCCCTAATGTTTCACCACTTTTACAATTTAGTCCTTATTTCATAAAAACACAAATTTAATGAAATTCAATGCTAACCCATGCTAGCCAATTTACACATTAGTCCCTAGAAGCTCATATTTTTCATTTATTTCACATTTTAACCACAAAGTTTAAACATTTCACAATTTAATCTCTAATTTGCATTTTCACTAAAAATCACTTTATAAAACTTGTATAACTCACAACCAACATTCATAATCTATCAAGAAACTTCAAAATACATGCTTATTCATTAATTTCAACATTTAAAATCTTTAACAGTTTTGTAAAATAGTCCCTGGGCTAGCTAGACCTAGCTGCAACAATCTCAAAAACATAGAAATTATTAAAAACGGGACAAAAACGGACTTACAATTGAACCTTGAAGTGGCCAAATATTTAGAACCCTAGATAGCTTATTTTCTTCTTCAAAAATTAGTTAATTTTGAATATGAATGACCAAATTTTGATTTTTTTATTAATAAATCCTTTATTAACCAATTTACATATTTAACCTTTAAAATACTTAATATTCACACCATAAACCAAGCCACTATCATCCATTAACTCTCAAATGGATTAATTACCACTTAAGGACCTTAAATTTAAGGTTATATAGCTATTAGACACCTTTAGCTAATAGAACAATACTTTTGCACTTTACGCGATTTAGTCCTTTTTATCAAATTAAGTACTCAAATGATAAAATTTCTTAACGAAAATTTCACACAATCATATTATCATACTGTAGACCTCAAAATAATAATAAAATAATTATTTTAACTTCGAATTTGTGGTCTCAAAATCACTGTTCTAATTTGACTAAAAACAGGCTGTTACAAAAAATTCTGCTTGAATGCAGGTTAGTTAAATATTCAGAAATCAAGAGGGACCAAGCCAAACTTCACTAAGAGCTAAGTGAAACACGGCAACTATGCATGTGTATGGACGGGTACCCGTAGAGGCTCTACATCAGGGTTTAAGTTGTCTATATACATTATTGAGTCTCTGTCCAAAAATCAGTAAACGATCAATGGAATCAAAATTTTAAAGTTTTATTACTAGTTTAATACGAGTTGAAATTTCAATTAGATTTTTCACAATACAAGTTGTTTAAGTATGTAATTAAACTAGAAACAAAAACTGCGTTAAGTCATTCGGGTTTATGTAGCACCCGATACTTGGACACGTCGATCGAGTTGGGTAGAGGGTGTCATATTTTCTTCTTTCATGTTTGTTAGCTTAGTTTTTAGTATGGGTAACTAAACCCTAAAGGGGGGTGGTTGATGGAGATGTGGTCAAGTTAATTCTTAAGTAAGGGACTAAATTGCAACAAATTTGACTAAATGGAATAAACCTTAAAACTTAGGATTGATGCCCCTAAGGGAAAGTCTAGGCAAGTGAGACCGAGAGGTAATCTTATTGAACATCTAATTGTTAGTCCCAGGTTAGCTAGTGGGATAGAGAGATAAACCGAATTAACTTGTCTAATTTGGTAAAATTGAGGTCGAGACGTAAAATGGACTCATTTTAGGAGTTTAAGCAATTTAGATCCATAATTCGAGGATTGGTGAACCACATCAAAATCAATCAACCACCATTTATTATTTACTTGTTAATTCTGTAACTTTACACACTTTACGATTTAGTCTTTTGTAGCTAGCTTGAAAATTAGTATAATTACTCTAGACTTTATGGTTTGTCGTACTATAATGTTGAGCGATTAGTTGGGTAGACTCTTTATTGTGCATTCTTGTAGCTAGAATTGGTTCAATCGCCAACTCTTGTGGGTTCGATCCTTGGAGTACTCATACCCCGTTGTACAATTATATTACAATTGACCTATCACACTTGCAGACATCATAATTAGTATTTGATTTATTATTGTTTTTAGTGTTGATTTCTCTCGTGGTTTGCAAAGACGATGAGAAACGGTCAGTTAGCTCCTGCACAATCTAGAATTAATTATTAGACCCCAAAATGTGAGATTTTATCGTTTTGGTCACAAAACACACTAAAAGTACACAAACTATCTACTAAGCTAAAAATCTAACAACTATTGAAAATCATAAAATAAAACATAAAAATTCTTAATTACAAGCTCTTTAAGTGTTAAAAAAAACTTAATTCGTCATATCATATTATGGCAGATAACATGCCACTTGGATTGCGATTTGTCGAAGCCTAACTCCTCGAGTGGTGATGGAGGCATTGATGTCACAACATAGAGACTATGGTGTTGCAATCTTTGCCAAAGTGGCGGTCCTTCTTCACATTTTCCCCTCAACCACTTCCCTGCACAGGCTCAATTCAACCTTTAAACTTTAAATGGCATGATTTTGCCATTTTGGTTATAAAGACTATGAAAAATGCAATAAAACTAACTTCTAATATAAAATTTAATACTTAACAAAAGTACTAAAGAGAGTCATTAAACACTTGATAACAAGCTCTTTAAGTGTCTAAAGAGCTCAATTTGACATATCAAAATTTATGGCAAATCAATGGACCAAAAGTAACAAATTTATTTATTAACAATGTTTTCCTAGCAATATCCGAGAAAAGTCGTTATGACCTCAATTTAACCAAACTTCCAAATTTCATAACTATACATTTTTTCTCACCTTTAGTACACTTTTTAATAATATGTCGATTTTATCGACAACTTTGCAATATTTTTACATATTTAGCCATGGCAACATATTAACATTTTACCCTCATTAATTAACAAATTTCTTATATATAATCATACAAACCAAATAATTTTCATTATCCATCCCATGGCAATTCACAACTTAATACTAATCAATAGTTACCTTTATAACTAATGTTGATTTATACTTCAATGCTTCACAACCAATTATTCTAACACATTTAAGTGATTGAAATTATAAATAATCTTTATTATCCAATTTCACATTTATTATATATTTCTAACCATTTTCCTATACATATTAGTTTAGGAAAAAGTAAAGTTATTCAAGGATACTTACCTTTTGGATATTCAAAAATGCAAAACCATGCCTCCCTGACTTGAATCCGTCAACAACTTAGCATGAGGGTTCCATTCTCAACATACCATATGTTCCATACACCAATAATATACCAAAATATTAATACAAAATCTTTCCAAATTTTCTCATAATATCTAAACTCAAATATCATGTTTGAGGTGGTAGAAAATTGCATTACTTACCCTTTTTAAGCTTTCTTTCTCTAGCTTTAACTTTCTCTTTCAAGAATAATATAAACCCTAGTTGAAAATGATGATTTTAAAGAGGATTCAAGCTTTTGAAAGAATTTTCTAGTTGATTTCAACAAGAAATCGAGGTTTGGCTCATGAGTTTTGATGAAATTTGAAGAAAAATGATGAAGGAAGGAAAAGAAAGTTTTTCTCACTTCCTCCATGGTTGGCTAGCTACACAAGGGAAACAAAGGATGAGCTTTCATATTTTCTTTTCAACTAAAAACACCCAAATATTTGATGTCAAAGTTAGTTAAACCCAAATAAAATTTTGAATGGCCTACAATTCATCTCACAATCATGTTCACATCCAAAAGTCCATAATAATCTCAAATATCAATTGTCTTATCAAAATAATATTTTCATGATAAAATACTTGAGAAATTATCAAAATACTCTTGTATGACAAAATTACCATTTTACCCCATTTTATCTCTTTGTACAATTTCTCCACAACAATAAGCACTTGTCCAATTCAAAAATCATAATTCAAATATATCATTTAATATAGACACACAAATGGTGAAAATTACACTTTTACCTATTTTTTTTGACAAAAATGAAAAAAATTTTAATTTAGTTCTTATACTTCTAAATCTTTTTGATTTAGTCTTAATTGTAATTCTCATCATACTAATACATTTTTCAAGTTATTCTTATGCCTATTAATCAGTACTAACTCACTTTTCATATTTTAGTCAAATTACACTTTTCATCCTCTAACTTTTTAAATTTTGTGATTTTATCCTTTCATCACATTTTCAATTCTAAAATTTACTTCATTTGTTTCAAATAATAAATCCTTATAATTCCTTTTAAAATTCTCTTTATAGAACTCAATTTCGAATTTTTTACAAAACTTACTGTGACGGTTTCTAAAATAATACCACTTTTTGTATCAAAAAAATTGGAGCGTTACAGAGGCTCCAATGAAATGACTTCATTGGATCGACAATCCTTAGCCATTAGGCAACCTAATTCTCTTGTTTCCTTAAAATACCAAAAACTAAAAAAAAATGTTTTAAAAATCTCTTTCCTAGTTTCTTTCCACTCTTTTCCTTTGCTTTTTTTTTCTTCCTTTCAAAATTTGGTTTGGTGAATAGCATCATTAGTCGAAAGCCTAGATGTGAGTGTTAGAAAATATGGACATCACATATATAATAAGGGTAATTACATGTTATTATTTACTATCATAATTAACTAGTCCAAATTAAAAATGATATAATTTGGTTAAGGTTTATTAAGCTCTAATTATTAAATAAAGTATAGCTCATTTATGTGTAGCTACTCTAGTAACTAATTTCTAATTAATGATGGGTTGATTAGAAATTAGGTTAGTGTGCAAAAGTTATATATTAGGGTTATGGTCCCCAAATTATAAACAATATAACTTTTCTAATATCCTATCTTTAAGAAAGAAAAGCAAATATTCTCTAAATTTCTTGTGTTCTAATTTGGAAGATCAAAACCCCAAGGTCTGTAGAATTCAAGAAATCGATGAATTCAGGTATGCTTTTGCATCTAGTTTTGTTCTTGATTTATTTTTAATGATTTGACATGATAGGTCTTGTTTTACAATTTTAAGTTTATATTAGATCTTGTTTTTACGGTTCTAAGAAGTGGTATCAGAGTCTCGTCATGTCAAAATCATTGAGAAATAATTGATTTCTCTATTTTTCGGATTGATTTTTTTCTTTAGATTTTATGGATTTGATATTTGAATTCAATGTTTTTGATCATACACATTAAATATTTTGTATTTATGTTAAAATTTTAGGGTTTGGTTTTTGAATTTTTAATTTTGGTGTTTTTCGAATGGATGGATTCAACTTTGATTTTCAAGAATCCCAAAAAAAAATTGTTTGCTTGTTTAATTTTTGTTGGCACTTTATGATGATTTTTTTAATATTAGGTTTTTTTTTGGGGGGTGGGGTTCTATAAGCATCTATTTGTTCTAATACTTCTATTGTCGACTTATCCTTGGATTCATGGTAGGTTAACAAGTTTTCGACTTAATTAATTTTGAGTGTAACACCCCTTACCCGTATCTAAGGCCGGAACAGAGTACGAGACATTACCAGACTTAACAATACACATAGACGAAAACTGGGCCATAAAATTTCATTTAATTCAAAACTTTTCGAACATATGCATAACAAACAAAGTTAACTATATCATTACATCAAAACATAGGACATAGCACGATTAATTAAACTTATAAACCATAATGGATAAGGACCACATCTCATAATCATATACGATAACTCAATGCAGACTGATACGTATGGTCAAAATCATAATAAAAATACATATCACAAACCAACTTCCTATACATGCCACTCACTTGATATTTTTAATATTTGAATTAATTCTCCCAAAAATGATAGTTTGATGGTGTGATTTTGCCTCCGACGATCTCTAACCCCGAGCCGACTTGCCAATACTAAAGAAATGAAGAGGATGGGTAAGCTTTACGCTTAGTAAGTTCATATGAAAATAATAAGCAATTACTACCATGCTTTTCAAGATAAAACACTATAATTGTACTATTACACATATTCAGGTTAAGCTGTATTATCAAGTTATAGTTACTAAATCATTCATATCTGAAGCTAAAAAACTCCAAATTTAGTTTCGTTAATTTTCCTTGAAACTAGATTCATATATATTTCTCACATAAAATTTCCAGAATTTTTGGTTTAGCCAATTAGTATAGTTTATTAGTTAAAGTCTCCCCTGTTTCAGAGTACGACTACTCTGACCTCTGTGCACTACGAACCAAATTTCTCCCTGTAAAGAATTCCAACGACCATGCCATTTGTTTCTCTTAAAAACAGACTCAATAAGGAATCCATTCATGTAAAATATGACTCTTAATAATATTTTTACAATTTATGGTGAATTTATAAAGTCAGAACAGGGGACCTCGAATTTATTCAGACCCTGCTTCACAAGAATTCAAATATCACACAATATAAAATTCTTTTGCTTCCCCTGTTTCTTTCATGTGAAAATAGACTCATTAAGATTTATTTTCATATATCATTTGCATTTTTATTCAACTTCCACAATTTTTAGTGAATTTGCAAAGTCACGTCACTGCTGCTGTCCAAAACAATTTTATTGCTAATTCACTCTTTCACACTTTCTTTGTATTAATCTCATTTTTACATATCACAAATCATTTTCACCACATTTCATACATCACAAGTATAGGCCCATGATTACAAGGTCACCATAAAATCATCCTCATGTATAACTTACTTGTTTACAACCTTACCACATCCCGGTCACTTAATGAACACATCATTCACATAAGCAAATTCCTGCACTTATTCATCACAAAACTCACAAAGCAGTAAATAGTAACTCTCCCGTTGAACACTTCGGATCAATTCTCGATATTTGGTGGTTTCAGAACATAGCTCCACCCATCATAAAGTTCAGCTCTCTTGTACACATGGTGAACACTTAGTACCACCCATGTGCCGTAGCCAGTTTATTGCGTAGCTCTCTTGTCTACATGGTGTCCTTCACCTGGAACCACGCATGCGACCTAGCTACATATATCCTGTAGCTCTCTTGTCTACATGGTGTACGCATAGTATCACCCATGCGACCTAGCTACATCATAATGTCTCGTAGCTCTCTTGTACACATGATGTGCACTCAGCACCATACATGTGACCTAGCTACATACCATCTGTATCATCCAATCTTTCCGAAGGTTCAACCGGGATTTCTCTCTCTTTTCCAACAATTTCACCAATCAAGCAATTATCAACAAACATATTTCCAATATTATTATAAAATATCATAATACAAGTAAAATTGATATGTTACTTACATCTCATTTAATATCAAGGCAATAACATTAAATTACACATTGCATTATTAAAAATCATGTGAACTTACAATTGCTCATAATATCCATAATCATAGAAATCACATTTATGTATGATAATTCAATGCACTTCATGTACCATAGACATATTTTTAAATCAATTCATAAACTTAGCACCATAACATTTAATTTAACATAATTCAATTAATTCACTAAATTTAACTTTCAAATATAAATTACAACATTATTGCAGTATTATTATCATACCAACTTACCTCGATCCAGAAACGGCAATTTACTATTTTAGTCCATAACCTTGTATTTTCTCGATTTAAGCCCGAATCTTGATTTCCTTCATCTATAATATCACATTTAGCCTAATAATTAGTCAAATTATTCATACGGCTCCAAAAATCATATTTTTACAAATTTTTATTTTGACCCCTAAACTTTTGCATATTTGCACTTTTTCCCCAAGGTTCAGAAATTAAACTTCATCCTATTTTCTTATGTTTTATGACATGCTGATCATTTTTCCCTTCTATGGCAACATCAAATTCTCACTCTAACATGTACTTATGACTATTAGGTATTTTTACCAATTAAGCCCTTTTACTCGTTTTCACTTAAAACCGAGTAGCACAAGTTGTTTAACATAATTTAAAACCTCATATTCTATCATAAAACACCAAAATACACAAATTTTACCTATGGGTATTTTTCCAAATACGAACCCTAGGTTGAATTATTGCTAGCATAAGCTTAATTAAGTTACCGGGATTCCAAAAAAGTAAAGAACTTGAAAAACGGGGTTAGAACGGACTTACTATTGAGCTTGGAAAGCTTGAAAACCCTAGCCATGGCTTCCCCAATGCTAATTTCGGCCTCCATGAGAAAGATGAGTCAATTTTGGCTTTATTTTCCCTTTTTATTTCTTTTAATTACCAAATGACTAAAATGCCCTTACTACTAAACTTTCCAAAAATTCCATCCATGTCCAATTTTTGTCCATAGACTTATAAATTGGTAAAATTGCTATTTAAGACCTCCTCATTAATATTCCAAAGCAATTTCATACTAAAAACTTCTAGAATGCAAGTTTTGCAAATTATTCGATTTAGTCCCTAATTTCAATTTAAGCACTTTATGCATAAAATTTCTTCACGAAATTTTCACACAATCATACAATCATGTCATAGACCTCAAAATAATCATAAAATAATTATTTCTATCTTAGATTTGTGGTCACGAAACCACTATTCCGATTAGGCCCTTATTCGGGATATTACATTGAGTGCCTTGTTCCTTACTTCATAATCCTTGAATAAACCCCCACGTTTAGCCTTAAGGAAACAATTTCACACAATTTTACACCAAATGAATAAAAGTTGAAATATTGGAGTATGTTACGGGACCAGTTTTATGCTAAGTTAATTATGGAAATGGAATTGATCTTGTTATTGTATGACCATATGCTAAGTCTTTGAGTTATATGAAGATGCAAAGTAAGTCCATAATATTTTTTATTATATGCATATACATATCAATGAATTTAAGGGAATAGTGGATGATTTTTTTGCATGAATTGAGATTGATTTTAACAGGACGGTTATAAACTTTGATTGGATTGGTTTGATGGGTATTGCTTTGATGCAAATTGATGTGAACCATAATATATATTTAAAGAATTTGGTTTTAATTTTGGTTCTATAATATTAAGTTTTCGCATCTTATGGTTTTAGATATTTGGTTAAATTGTATTGATATGATTTTATTTTTGAAATTTATTGGCTTGAAAATATTTCTCAAGTATTCATGTGAATCTCTATTTAATCATAAATACAATATTTTATTTGCATGGTATATGAAAGGTAAGGTTTTATATTTGATTTTGAATACACATATATGCGTGAATTGCTTAAGTGTTTTGTCTATGCCAAAATTATGAGTACATGTGCTTGTATTTGACTTTGGATTTGAATCACTACATTATTTTTTGTTTGGTTTTGACGTATATGGTTTTGGGAAAAAATCAGTCAAAGATTAATGTTTTCAATTTTTTTTTGCGACAATAAGACAACATTATTTTGGGTTTTTAAGGAAACTGTAGCGCAATAAAAAAAATTTGTTCTGACCTTTGACTGTTATGAAAATTTTTAAATTTGAATATTGGTATATTTATATATTTATTAAAATAACTTAATTGAAATAATAAGTTATCAAAGTAACTTTTGTTATTGAATTTATTTTGTTTTAAAATATAAAAGGTTGTATGCATGTATCTTAAGCTATATTAATATTGATCATCCCAAAGGAAGATTCATAATATTACATGTCCAAATGAGGTAATAAACATGTGACAATTATTCGGTTTTACATGTGAGTAATAAATCGGCCCAGAGAAATATTTATTTTTCGACATGTTTTTTATTGTCAATGTTTGATTACTACATTAAGATATCACTTACAAGCTAATATTTTTTTGCAAAAATGAAATATTAATGGAGTACCCGATATCTTGAGATGAGATTTACCTTTATTCAAATTTTTTTAGTTTAAATTTGAAATATTTTGAAACAAATAAATTCATATTTTGCTTTAGGGTTTAATTAAGGATGTCTAATATTTTAAATAGATTAAGTGAAACAAAATTCTACCAAAGTGACTTCTTTTATGTAGATTAGTTTATTTAAAACATCAAGACCAATTCTTTTATGCCTCTCACTTTGTACTATTAAAGGCAGACGAGTCATTACTGCAAGATATTAAAGTGTTACATCTTCAAATCGTAGTAAAATGGTCACATTTCTCCAATACTAATTTCAATAACAGTAAAACAAAATCAAAGAATTTAATTGCCAAAGAACTTACAATGATTCAGTGAATAAAAGATGCTCAACTCTGAGTGGAGGAAGTAATCAAACAAGCCAAATAAGAAGAGGAAGCAATAACAAACTGTCAAAGAAAAATGAACAATACATATTAAGAATCTTTACAAAGCACAAAATAGAAATTACAACTAAATATAACGGTCTATTTAGAATCTTTAAAAAAAATACATATTAAGAAAAATGAACAATACATATTAAGAATCTTTAAAAAAATACAAAATAAATTCACTACTTTATCCTACAATGTGTTTGTTTTATGTTTTTATCTGTTTTTTTGTGTTGTTTGTATTTCAATTATTTTCCCTACCCTCCCTCAAATATGTGTCAATTAACTTGTAGTTTGATAGCATTCATATTGTTGCAAGAGTAAGAGAATGTGAATTATCTAGATTGTAGGAGAACGTGAATTGCATAGAGTGTGTTTATCTTTGTATTTAAGAGTGAAAAAAAATTATGAATAATTCCATAAGATATATTCACATAATTTATTACTAATAAACCCCAACCAAAATAACTGAAATTGAAATTCAGCAACAACATGGAGGCCATGACAGTTTTGGTCAAATAGTCATAGCCCAAATACAAAATATAATGAACAAATTGACATGCATGTAAAAAGGCATCATAAACTAAACTATGGTGACAGCAGAAACCCACCCATGACAATGCAACCTTTTATTATATAGTTTAAAATAGAATATGTGGATGTACTAAGTGCGAACTTACAGGCAATTGTCCCTTCCTTTTTCTCTATTTTTCAACCTTCTAAAAAAATACACCCTACTTTATCTACCCTCCCTAACTATTCAATTAAAACAACATATTATTATCTTACTTTTCCCAAACTTCTTCTTTGGTCTGTTCATTTTTTTTGGGTGATATACATACAACGGAATATATGCATTTGAAGGGGAAAGTCTAATCCTTACAGCACATATTGGGATAGTGAATTTGGGTGGAGGGAGGTTTCATATATAACTCATCCCAATAATTTTAGTCCAAAACCTTTTTAATCAGGCAATATAGGTTTGATATAAGTTTAAGGTTTGATATGGAAAAGTGTGCTTTAAATATTTTAATTGTTTATTTTATAAATCATCCTAATAATTTTAGTCCAAAATCTTTTTTAATTATTATTAAAAAATTAAAAGTAATAATGATAAATTGTTTTGATAAATAAAATATTTTAAAATAATATAATTTATATATTCATATTTTTTTTAGAAAAAGGGATAAATCAGAAATATCTCAATACAGTATGGCACTTTAGAAAAACTCTTTCAACAAAAACTGCAGCTGATAGTAAATTAATTGGCAAAGCAGAGATCAATATCCCCTGACTCCAGTAACTATTGAAGAGGTACTCTAAAATTCTGCACCATCTGACCAAAAGTCACACTTTATAATGGAGAATTGTGAATTGAAGAACAGTTAGATGCCATTCAGAGATGAAATACCAGCACTCTATTAAGTAGAATAGCAATCGTAAATCTAAATAATTTATGATCACTTTCAAAATATGCAAGTAAATTTCTTGTCTTACATGTTAAACATTAGATTCAACCTTCAGCAAAACATGAACCCGTAACAATAACCTTAAAACTTGCCAAATCAAACAAAACAGAGACCCCCTGTTGTTTGGCAATTCTTATAGCTGCTTGAATAACTTCCAAATTGAATGCCCCAAATCTCATCACCAGCCACTACAACGATAGATACATCATTAAGCTAAATGCTCCTCAACCAAAACAACTCCAAAGAGCTGAATGAGATATAATCTATTCAAAAGTACCAATTCTACCCATCTACATTCTTATGCCATTGGCAAACCATGATCAAAAGAGTATGATAATCAGGGCTCCTCTATTATAAATAATAGGGAGGTAAAATCCACAAATATCTTGTAATAACCCGGTTTAGACCCTAGTCGGAACAGTGGTTTCGGAACCACAAATCCGAGGTAGTAAAATTATTTAGTTATTATTTTATGTTTTTACAGCATGTTAGAATGCGTGTGTAAAATTTTCGTGAATTATTTTTTTTACCGATTGGTTGTGTAATTTGATAAAAAGGACTTAATCGCGTAAAATGTAAAAGTGACTTTCTATTTGTTAAAATACTAATTTGCTATGGCTTATTAATTGATAAGTCGTTAAAATGATATTTGGCCACTATATAGGTAAGTGGACGGTAATGGACCACCATTAAAAGGTTTTGTTATTAAATTACAAAGGTTAATTTGGTAATTGGCTTATTAATATAAATTATAATAAAACAAAGCCACATTAGTGTTCATCTTTTCTTCATTCTCTTCAACCGATAATAAAAAACAAGAGTATATGGAAGCTAGAGAAGAGGCCAGCTGCATGCAGTGGAAAAACCGTGAAATTATTTACTTAGAAGCTAAAATTTTGAAGGGGCACGGTAACACTTCTAAACTATCCATTATCTATAGCTTTTTATTGATAAATTCTGGTTAAATTGTTATTTTAATTTTGACCAAATGTGTGAGGGAAGAAACGAATTGAATTGTTATAATCGGTGTTGGGAAATATTAGCAAGCTTTCCTTGAATTTTTTTTTAATTTTTTAGTGTTTGATCATTTTTGGAATCTGTTAAATTGCTATATGGATTTTACCCCCATTAATATTGTTAATTTCTACTCTGTTTATATTGTTTGGTGGAGGTATAAATGCTGTTGAATATTGCGGTGATAAGGATATTTAAAAAAGGGTGTATGTATGTTGTTTTATGGATTGTTGTTTGGTGTGTTAAAGCAGCAGTAAATTGTTGTTAAGATGGAAATAAATGTGGTCTGAGTGACTTTAAATTATGTTAATAATGTTTAAAGTTGCAAATGAAAAAAATGGTGATGTATTTATTATGTCTGAAATTTGAGATAAGGAGTGTTTGATGCAGCAGATGTATGACCGAATGCCAATTGATTTGTTAAAGGGGTTAATGCAATCATTATTGAAGTTATTAAATGAGAATAAAAGCAGAGTAAATGCTACAGAATTTATGTCTTAAGTGTTAGTTAATGATTTAGTTATATGGCGATAAATAGCTGTATGTTTATATCATTTGGGTGGTTTGTGGATTATTAATTAATGTTAATTAATGTTGTCCAAATTGATGTTAGATTAAGCTATTTAAGAGTGTAATTAGTAATTAATATGTACTGCATCAATAAGTTAACTGTTAATTATTATTAAAGTTGGTTTTAGTGGATTAATTGGGCTGCTGTAATGCAGGATTTGAATGTTGTCTGAATTGATATTAAGTAATTAATTATACTGCCATATTTTGTATATTAATGTTGTTTATTTAAGTACTTAATTATACTGCCATATTTTGTATATTAATGTTGTTTATTAAAGAGTAACTTAATGTTATCAAAATATGTAAATCTTTGAGACTTTAGGTTTCATGAACTAATATAAATTCCTACCGTATTCATGTCCAAATTGGAATGAATTGGATAATGGTTGAGTTTGTGTTGACCATTTGTGAGGAATAAAGATGTTTTTTTTTTACTAATTGTAATTAAATGATAGAATGGTTTGAGTTTGAACTTGAGTTGATATTTGAGTTAGTTAATATATTGATTTATATTATGTTTTAATCGTGAAATAAATAGATCGATTATTAAATCGGGGAAGAGAGAAGGTCATGTAATAATCATCTGCGACTTGAGGTAAGTCATAAGTAAATAAATGTTGTTAATTGAAATGTATATGTATTATATATGATGAATTGATTTGTGAATAAATATATGTATATGCCGAATTGTAATGCAAATGTATGTATTAAGAATAAGTTATATATGTATATATGTTATTATGATATTGAATTGTTTGAGAAGCAAAATATATGAATACGAGAAAGTTTCGATAACATGACGATGTCCAAAAAGCCCCGTACGAACCCTAGAAATAGTAGAGGATACATATGTCATGACATTGGATTTCGAGATATGATTTCGTATAAGACCACATTTGGGACGTTGGCATCGATTTGAGATATCGTGTAAGACCGTGTCTGGGCACTGGCAATGATTAGAGATTTTGTGTAAGACCCTGTCTTGGATAGTGGCATCGATATGTGATTACATATAAGACCACGTCTGGGACGTTGGCATTGTACAATATTTGTGTGTGAGTAAGACCACATTTAATACATTGCCATCGATATGTGATTTCATTATGTGTTTACAAGTAAGACCCTATCTGGGACAGTGGCATCGATATGTGATTACATGTAAGACCACATCTGGGACGTTGGCATTGTACAATATGTGTGACTATCCGAGTATCCTATTTAATTCTGAATTATTCAACAAGCAATGTTAAGTAAAGACCGAATACGAAATTGAATTAAAATGTTCAGGTATGTGTTAGCTAATGTATTGAAATTAAGGTAATTTTGGTATTTGAAGTAATGATATGAATCATGCTATAAAGTTGGTTATATGTACATTGAATGCAAATCTATATTCGGCAAAATGATATAAATATGTGATATTAAAGTGTGAAACATGTGTATAAATATATGATTTTTGGTACGTGTGAATTGTATATGAATTCAGAAATGGTAGGTGAATATGTTTCTAATGATGATATGTGACATATATTATTATGAATGAAAGAAATGTATATAAATGAACGTGTGTTATATGTGCTAGTTATATGACCTTGTGATTCTATGATTCAAATATGAGAAATATGAAACAAGAAACATGGTTTTGAGATATACTATTTTGATTTGAAAATTTGATATGAAATAAATATCGAGACAATAGTGTTATGATGTACGGTTTGTATATATGTAAATCGGCTTAGTGATATTGATTTATAAATATTATTAAAATGAATTATTTGTTTATGGTTTACTAAGCTTTTAAAGCTTACTATGTGTGTTTTTCCTATGTTTATAGAATTTGGAGACTTGCTCAGGTTGGAAGTTGTATGAGACCTCATCACACTATCCAGTTTTCGTTTCTGTAAATTAATGCTTTGAGATTAGGTTATTTGGCATGTATAGGCTAGTTTTGATATATTTGGTTTCGAAATTTGTATATATATATAGCCATGTGAAAATAGCTTGTTTAAGATGTTAATGTTGTATGTATTCGGCCAAGTCTTAAGGTTATTATGGAAGTATGTTTTATGGTGTATATATGTGTGTGGTATTTGGTTATATGGTTTGGCATTAAGAAATGCTAATGAGGATGAATAATCAGCCATGAAAGTAGTTCTTTTTGGAAAGTATGAAAAGTGTTATGTTTTGGCTTGATAATAAGGTAAAGGGATATATATATATATTTGATTGAGTATTGGTTATTTCAATTCGGTTTACGACGGCAAAGTTTATACTTATATTATGCTTGAGTGGTTATGTTTTTAGGTACGATTCATGATGGAAATTGATGACTATGTTTTGAGTATGCTTGATGGCCACTTAAATAGATAGAAGAGACATAATTGTTATGATATTAAGTTCTGAGATAGTATATTAGCTTCAAATGTGGGTGATGGAAATGTTGTGACTTATTGAGGTTGAAATTGATGTCCGAATGGTTGTTTATTTGAATGGTTAGATATATGAGATTTAAACATGATAATTTTGTATGCTAAAAATGGTTAATTATTGAAACATAGTTTGTATAAGAGAATGTTCAATAAAGCATGATTATGTGTTTGAATATGTGATTCAAATATATGAATTTGACTTGTATAAGTAAGAGGTCGGTTATTAATTTATTTTCAAAAAATAACTTTTATAAAGGAAATTATATTACAAGGTGCATGATTTGTAAAAACTATCTATTCTGAATTGCGTTTTGATCGGTAATGCTTCGTAACCCTAATCCAGCGACGGATACGGGTTAGGGGTGTTAAACATCTAATACAGATTTGTTGTTTCAATTCTATAAAATAGAACTCACCTTGGAACCATTAAAATCCCCTTTGGTCAGTTCATCCCCTTGAAAAGAAAAGTGGAAAAGAAAAATTGATTGTAAATTTGCATTCAGTAAGTTGCACACATAAATCCTTTTTTAAGATTTGCATTTAGTAAGATGCACACACAAAATTGATCCGGGACAAAGTAGAACTTTTTTAAAAAAACCAATCGTGTTCAATATGACACTTGAGGAAAATGTTAGGTAGCCCCATACATATTAACAAGAAAAAAAACCCAAATTTACTAACCATTCATAGCCAAAACAATGATGTAAAGACAACAGTAACGGAGGGCTATGGAAGCTTCTCCATCACTCCATTTTTGACCATACAACAGTCTGGTAAGGCAATAGGAGTAGCTTGGGCCAAAAGCCAAAAATACGAGACCTACAAAATAAGTAGCACCTTGAGAAAAACATAAAAAGAGCATTATGTTTTAAAAGAAAAAAGATTTTCAAGAACATAGTGGTATGCCAAGACATATCAAACTGATAGAAAGGAAAAAGGTTGTGCCAATTAGTATAAAAATAAACAAAACAGAGATTATCATTAGAACAAAATTAATTCCTTAGATTAAAATGTATTGTACTATATCATCATTAAAACTAAGAAGCATTCTAAATCAACCAATAGAAATCATAGTTTCTAATTTTAGAACTATTGTGTTACTATTGTAAGTCCCAAATTTATGATATTATTCCTATATTACTTCCAGAATCAATTAAGAATTTCATTATATTACAATATTGTTGGCAATGCCTAGAAAACTGATCCTAGGAAAAAAGAGAAATATCAAGAAGTACAAAAAACTTAAGAACATACCGATTAGTAAAACAAGCTTCAGGGCCTCAATGAGGCGCCTTCCTAAGTTCTTGCTTTTATTTGGAGACTGTCCTGTCCAGAGATATTTTATCAATATGATACAAGTTAGGAAGCACCATCTTAATTAAAGAGAATGAGCATCTGTGTGTATAAACATTCAAAGGCAACTAATTAACAAAATATCTCATTTAGAAAGTTGAGCCTTCATGGAAGCAAGAAGCAGGTTGTCTGAAGGAAAATGAAATTGAGTTCTAGTGCGTGGATAAACATTTTTCACAATAATGAATAAAACAAAGATCATTAATTAGTTTAGGCCTTAGGATGCAACATATGAATATAGAAAAAACAAGGATAAGGGAAGCTAGATTAACAGGCTGAAGATTCACCATAAATTACCACATTCAAACTAACTCCTATGAAATAACTCCCAGAAAACAATTGGATTAGAAACATAAAATGTGATTCACACATATAATATGGTGTTCATTTCATGCACAACATAGAGAAAAACCACCAAGCTATAGGAAAGAATACATCTATCTTATATTGTGCTAGCAGCATTAATTTAACATTGACAAGTGAAAAGAAGAAACACTGTTAGAATTAAGTGACCCTAATTCTTATTTAAATAAAATACGATGGAAAATAAAATAAAAGTAAAATCCATATAGAACTAGACTTCTTTTATTTTATTTTAGAATAAGGTTTTTTAAACCTTATTAAACTCCATCTATTTTATATTTACTAGGATAAGGTGTTTCAATCCTACTAGAATATGGCTTTACAAGCCTATAAATAGACATAGTCTATTCCTTTTGTATTGATTCAAATTTTCGACATAGTGAATTTTCTTCTCCTCTGCCCGTGGTTTTTTCCCGAAAGGGTTTCCACGTAAAATTTTGTGTTCTTTATTTTTTTATTTTATTTTATTTTTTTTTTCACAATTGGTATCAGAGCTTCCGGGTTGTTCATCTCGATCACGGTAATGGCGTCTTTGAAATATGAAATTCCGTTGTTGGATCGCAACACGCATTTGCGTTGTGGCGATTAAGATGCAAGCGGTTCTTTGTGTGCAGATGGATCTGGAGGATGCCCCGCTAGGGATAGATAAGATGCCTTCGACATTAACGGATGAAGAGAAGAAGAAGCGTAAGGATCGAAAGGCATTAACACAATTGCATCCGCATTTGTCCAATGAAATTTTGCAGGATGTGATGAAAGAGAAGATCGCCATTGCATTATGGAAGAGGCTAGAACAAATATGTATGTCGAAAACTCTAACAAGCAAGTTGCATATGAAGCGGCGTCTTTATGCTCATCGTTTGGAGGAAGGTGCGTCAGTACACGAACACTTAACATGTTGTTTAAAGAAATTCTCTCAAACTTGGAGGCCATGGAGGTTGGTGATGATAAGGAAGATCTAGGTTGATTCTACTTTGTTCGTTGCCTCCGTCTTATTCAACCTTTAGAGACACGATTTTATATAGCCGCGAGTCTCTCACGGTTGATGAGGTTTATGATTCTTTAACCTCGTATGATAAGATGAAACATCTTGTGGTTAAACTCGACTCTCGGGAGAGGGTCTCATTGTTCGTGGGAGACAAGATCGAATACATCGATGATGATCGTGGTAGGACACAGAAAGAAATCATCGTGGTAAATCTAAGGGTAGATCAAGTCTTCAAATAGAGGTAAAACTTGTAACTTCAGAAGAAGAAAGGGCACATTAAATCTAAGTGCTATAAGCTACAAAATAAGATTAAAGGGAGGTCATGAATCAAAGGGAAAACAACCGAAAATTCGGTGAAGGCGATGTTGTAGAAGACTACGCGATGGTGAACTTCTAGTAGTCGCTCATCAATGATTCTAAAGTAAGTGAGGAGTGGATACTTGATTCAGCCGCACCTTCCATATGAGTCCCAATCGGGATTGGTTTACAACTTACGAAACGAAGGTCCGAAGGTGTTGTTTTAATGGGAAATAATGCTTCGTGTAAGATCGCAGGTGTTGGAACAATTAAAGTTAAAATGTTTGATGGAGTTGTCAGAACACTTAGTGACGTCACGGTATGTTCCAGAATTGAAAAGAAATTTAATTTCGTTGAGTACTCTTGATTCAAAAGGGCAGATATACAGTGAAAGTGGGGTTTTAAAGATTTCAAAGGGTCCCTTGTTGTGATGAAAGGGCAAAGAAAAAGCGCCAAGTTATATGTTTTTGTGTGGTTCTATATTATGGTGATGCATCTGTCGCTTCCTCTTCCTTGTCAGATGATGATATTACTAAACTTTGGCATATGCGCCTAGGGCATATGAGTGAGAATGGCATGGTAGAATTGAGCAAAAGAGGACTTCTTGATGGGCAAGGAATTTGCAAACTGAATTTCGTGAGCTTTGTGTTTTTGGGAAGCAAAAGAGAGTTCGATTCACTAGAGGAATCCATAACACGAAGGAAACGTTGGAGTATATTCATTCGATCTATGGGGACCATCCAGAGTGCCCTTCGAGAGGTGGAGCTAATTATATGCTAACCTTTATTGATGATTTTTCCGTAAAAGTTTGGGCGTTCTTCTGAAGCAAGAAAAAGCGATGTGTTTTCCGCATTTAAGTCTTGGAAAATTATGATTGAAAAAGCAGACGGAAAACAGATAAAATACCTCCGCATGCACAATGGCTTAGAGTTCGCTCGATGAGTTTAATAGATTGTGCAAGTCGAAGGGATCGTGAGACACTTGACGATTCGTCATACTCACATAAACAAAGCGGCGTTGCGAGCGAATGAGCGAGAACGATCATGGAGAAGGTTCGATGTATGTTGTCAAATGCCAACTTATCAAGTCGTTAAAGGGCGGCGGCCTCTCATCGCATGTTTTTGATCAACCGATCTCCATCCGTTGCCATTGAGAAAAAGACTCACAAGAGGTATGGTCCAGTAATCCCGCTAATTATTCGATTTAAAGATCTTTGGGTGTCTCTGCGTATGCTCATGTTAATAATGGAAAATTGGAACCGAGATCCATTAAATGTGTTTTTCTTGGTTATAAAGTGGTGTAAAAGGGTATAAGTTATGGTGTCCTGAAAATAGGAAAGTTGTGATTAGCAGAGATGTTGTTTTTGATGAAACCGCTATGCTTCCTAACTTATCTCTTAAAGACTGTTCCAATAAAGAAAATCAAAAGCGGTGGAGCATCAGTTAATCTGAGTCGACTCCTCAAGTCGGTACAAAAATTGAGAATAGAGTTGCTTCTTCGCCTCAATACTCTATCGCCAAAAACAGAACTAAAAGAGAAATTAAACCTCCAAAGAAGTATGCTGAGGGTGATCTAGTTGCTTATGCTTTAAATGTGGTGAAGATATAGATGCGAATCAAGAGCCATCAAATTATTCGAGGCGATTATTTGTGAAGACTCGAGAAAAATGGATGTTTGCTATGCAAGAGGAGATGGAATCACTCCACAAAAAACAAAACATGGGATCTTGTGAAACTTCCCAAAGGTAAGAAGACTGCATTCGTTGTAAATGGGTGTTTAAAAAGAAAGAAGGGACTCGGGAGTTGAAGAACCTAAATATAAAGCAAGGCTTGTTGCAAAGGGTTACTGATCAAGTTCTGGAGTGGACTTCACAGATGTGTTCTCCCGGTTGTGAAGCATAGTTCGATTCGAGCTTTGCTTGGTATTGTGGCCATGCATGATTTAGAGCTTGAGCGATTAGATGTAAAAGCGCATTTTTGCATGGAGAACTTGAGGAAGATATTTACATGCAACAACCAGAGGGTTTCTGATTTGAGAAAAAGAGGATTATGTTTGCTTTTGAAAAAGTCCCTTTACAATTTGAAACTTGATCACCAAGGCGGTGGTACAAGAGGTTTGATTCCTTTATGACTTCTCACGATTTCAAAAGAAGTAGTTTTGTGATTGTGTTTACTTTAAGAAAAACAATGATGGTTCTTTTGTGTATCTACTTCTTTACGTTGATGACATGTTGATAGCGCAAAAGAAAAGACAAAGGAGAGATAAGAAAGGTCAAAGCCCAACTAAGTGAAGAATTTGAGATGAAAGATTTGGGACCAACAAAGAAGATACTTGGTATGGAGATTCTTAGAGATAGAAAAACAAGTAAATTGTACCTAAGTCGGAAGAAGGGTACATTGAGAAACTTCTTTGCGGAGTTCAATATGCGGAGTGCTAAGCTGTTAGTACTCCTTTAGCGACCATTTTAGACTTTCATCGACTTTGTCTCCACAATCGGATGATGAGATTGAGTACATGTCACATGTTCCATACTCTAGTCAAAGTGGGATCTCTCATGTATGCTATGGTTTGTTCACGGTTAGATTTATCATATGCAATCGAGATGATTAGCGGATATATGGCGAATCCGGTAAAGAACAACTGGAAAGCGATTCGGTGGATTTTAAGATACTTACGAGGTACTATCGATGTTTGCTTACAGTTTGGAAGAACCGAAGATGGAGTTATTGGGTATGTTGATGCTGATTTCTTTGGAGACCTTGATAGAAGAAGATCTCTCACGAGTTACGTCTTTACAATCGGAGGTTGTGCAATAAGTTGGAAAGCCACTTTGCAAACTACGATCGCTTTGTCTACCATGAAAAGTCGAGTACATGGCGACATCGAGGCTTGTAAAGAAGCTATTTGGTTGAAGGGACTCTTTAGTGAACTAAATGAAGACCTTCAAATCAGCACAAAGATTTTGTGATGATGATGAGTGCCATCTTTCTTACAAAAGATCAAATGTTTCATGAGAGAACAAAACACATTGATGTTGGTATCATTTTGTTCGTGATATTATTGCTCGTGGTGATATTGTTGTGAGCAAAATTAGTACTCATGAAAATCCTGCAGATATGATGACCAAGTCACTTCCTATAACCAAGTTTGAACATTGCTTAGACTTGGTTGGTGTTCATTGTTGAAGTTAAACCCTTAAGGGGTTTTATGGAAGAGTGGAGAACTTGTTCGATAAAAAAAAAAAAAAACTTGTTCATTGAGAATTTGTGTCAAGGTGGAGATTGTTAGAATTAAGTGACCCTAATTCTTATTTAAATAAAATACGATGGAAAATAAAATAAAAGTAAAATCCATATAGAACTAGACTTCTTTTATTTTATTTTAGAATAAGGTTTTTTAAACCTTATTAAACTCCATCTATTTTATATTTACTAGGATAAGGTGTTTCAATCCTACTAGAATATGGCTTTACAAGCCTATAAATAGACATAGTCTATTCCTTTTGTATTGATTCAAATTTTCGACATAGTGAATTTTCTTCTCTCTCGCGTGGTGGTTTTTTCAGAAAAAGGTTTCCACGTAAAATTTTGTGTTCTTTATTTTTTTTATTTTATTTTATTTTTTTTTTCACAAACACCATGAAAATAAAACCAGTATCAATCTTCAAAACTGAAAAGAAACCTATTATTTCTACTAATTTAACAAAAAAATTAGGAAAAAAGGAAATCAAAATGGGAGAAAAGTTACCTGAGGGACAACTGCTCACATCGGACCAATCCGATTATTTCTCTTCTCAAGTTTCCACCTCATACGATTCTTAATTGAAGGCCTTGTTAGGGTTGTTAGGGTTTGTCAATGGGTTGGTGAGGATAGAAGCATGAAAAAAAGGGAGAAGGTTGGAAGGAAATGGGAAAAAGAATGAAAAAAAAAAAAAGAAAATTTTCAGACGTGAGAAAGAAATGGAAGGGTAAAGTTGATACTCTGACCTAATTTTTCACTCTGAATCCTTATTCCGTGGGGAGAGTGCCGAATTGTAAATGGCACTTTTGCCTTGAATAACCCTGTATGGAATAGGGTTGTAATAGCCCATTACAACCAACCAAACAATGGCTTAGGGATGAGCCTACAAAATTCAGCTGTAATGGCTTAGTATTACAGCCAACCAAACATGCTATTAGATTTTATGTTTTAAATTTCAATTAGGTTTTAGATATTTTTAGCTCAATTAAGTTTTTTAATTTTAAATTTTTTTAAGTCCAACTAGATTTTGAGATTATATTAGATTTTAGATTTAAAATTTGTTGTTTAGATTTTTAGTTTGAAACTAGATTTTAGATTTTTAGCTTAAACTTTAAGGGTACGTTTGGTTCACTATAATGTAATAGGGTTGTAATTGAATAGGATTGTAATGGAATAGAGCTGTAATCAGTAATTCAATTGTTTGGTTGAATGGAATGGAATATAGTTGTAATAGTATTCTTGTATTTGATTGAATGAAACAGATATTGTAATAGTATAAGGAAAAGGACTTAAATGACCAAAATACCCTTAACAGAATTTTTGTAGGTAGTTGATTATTGTTATTAAATTTTAATAAGATTATTGTTAAATATATTTTAATAAAAATAACAATAAATAATTTAATCATATTTTAACATAATTATTATTAAATACAATTTAATAAAATAATATATAATTTAATAACATTCTTAATATAATTATTAATAATATTTAATAATAATTTTAATATAATATTATTATTAAGAATATTTCAATACCTAATATATTTGCTTCAATCGAGCCTCTCACCTCTTCTCTTACAAAGAGGTCACAATCGCCAATATAAAAATGAGTTTAACATATAATATGATAATCCTCTAATAACAATTTATTTTAATAGTCAATTTTAATAAAAGGCATATTTTTTATATTTTATTTTATCCTTTATAATAATATGGTAACAACAAGTAATTATAAGGTATACTCTTTAATAAATTAATTATTTATAGCAATCTTTTGGTGAAATAAAAACCTTCAAATTTTACATAAAAATTACTAAATTTGAGTAACATTAGTTATTTTCATATGTGAAATAAAAAATCAAAACTCATAATCCTTTTTTATTCAAAAACCATAATCATTGATTTTATATTATTCAAAAACTCATAGTTCTTTATGTTATTTAAAAACATGAAGAAAACTCGACATAAATACAGAAGGAGCTGAGATTCATAATCCCTTTGTCTCAAAAGCCATTCCTCATTTTATGTTATTCAAAAACTCATAGTTCTTTCTGTTATTCTCGTATAAGAAATAGCAAATTCTCTCCATAGCATTGGCTACTCTTAGAAAGTCAAACTCATATACGATCTTGACGACACAAAAGATAAATAATTAACGACATGCAAAAGAAAAATGAAATCCAAATCCAAGTGGAACGATACTCGCAATTTACATAATTTGAAAAGTACATAAAAGAAGGATAGAAAATTGTTCATTATAGAAAATATATATCAAGTGGATTATTACCCTTAGAGCTCTCTTCTTCAGCTTGTTCATTATAGAAAATTATTTGAGCCTAGCTTTCACAGTCTCACCCAACGGAACATTGGGTGCTTTCTTGGCATTTTGTAGTCATGGATATTCTAGATACAATAGTTGGGATGATTTTCCATGCATAGAAAATATATATCAACATAAATAAAGCATGTAACATGTACAGAAGGTTACCAATCACGTCCTGTACTGTAAGACGCTGCTTTGGATCAAGATTAAGCATTTTCTTTACAAGGTCCTTTGCATTGTCTGAAACCTTAGGCCATGGGTCCCTCTTAAAGTCAATAGCAGAGCGAATAATTGCTTGTGCCATCCTCTGCTCAGTCTCTGTATGCAAACACGAGAAATGTAGTTTATATCTATTTTTCTAAAAGTAAAAAAGTATATAGTGAATCGTATGCAAAAGAATACATCAAACTCCTAATACATAATATTAAAGATAATATAAAAGTTTTTTTTCTTTATCCAAACTCTAGAAGAACACATTGTCTCTACATTTATCTCGAGATATAACCTTCATGATGTGAAAAAAAAAAGGGAAGTACTTGAAAATAGAAAGACAAACCTTCCCAGAATGGTGGCACACCACAAAGTAAAATATATACGATAACTCCAGCACTCCAAACATCAACCTCTGGGCCATAATTACATTTAAGAACCTCTGGAGCCATGTAATATGTGCTTCCCACTATCTCATTGAATTGTTCACCTGTTAAAAGAGAGCATTCTTGAGCTGTTTGAGCATAAATATAAAAAGGAGATAACTGAAGCAATCTTATAGTTGCATGGACCTATAGTTCTTATAAAACAACCGCTTTGAGATAGAACGATTGTGTGTATGTAAAACCATGTTCCACAATGATCCAGCATCATACTACAGTTGGAGATAACAAAAAAAGGCCTTCTACTCACAGGCATCAGATCTTGGCATTTAGATGGCTAGAGATATTTTTGCAGAAAGTTATGGCGTTGAGGGAGTTCAACAAGCTAATCACATGGGTGTTTTGGTTCAAGCAAATAGACTTACTAATGCTGGTGATGGGGATGACCAGAATGTGATTAAAAATGCCCCTCCAAAGGTTGGTGAAGCAGACATTACCATCACTAGTTCCCCATATCCAACTTCTACTAAAGGGAAATAGATGAATGCAATTGTCTCTCTCGCTAATTTTATGGAACGCTCAGGAGGGCTAGCCACTAAAAACTAACAACAATAATAATAGAAATGTTCGGGTGCTATAGCCAATAGCCCCCTTCACTCGTGTTTGTACCCTACGATATTTCATATAATACCATAACAAAAGTGAAGCATCCGAACTGGAGTAGTAATCTCAAATTTAGAGGTAAAAAGGAACTATGAATGAACACATAATCAAAATCCATTCTACCTGACCAGTAATAGTAGGAATCAGTGGTAGACATAGGAGCAGTCTCGATGAGTTGAGGCACATTTCCCATAGGATATGAACCGTCTTGGCACATAATATCCAAGTTAACTATAAAACAATCTATCAAAAAAACCTAGTTAATCGAAGTAATCAAAAACACACATCTGATAACTTTGTATCAAAAACCAAGAAATAATTCAGACTGACTCATTTGACATTTTGAACTGATAATCCAAATTCCATATTCAATTGCATTCAATGTGACTATAAAATTTGAAACTAATAATAAAGAAATGAAGACTGGATTTATTAGATTCTAACATCTAAAATGAGATCAACAAATCTGCAGACAAGTCCTTACAGACCATTTACTAAAGAAGTTATGCTGCCCTTGAGGTATAGCTATTTTCAAAAACCCCTGGATCATTACTTTATCACATTACAAAGTCCATAAAACATTCCTCAAAGGTACAATTTTGTAAGGGTTGAGAAAGATGTTCAAAATGAAAGACTCAAACAATGCAATATATAGTAATCGAAAACCCAACGAAAAACAGCTAATAGACATGGACAGGCCTTGTTTAGCTTAAATCTGATATGGTGTTTCTGAGTGCACAGTATACTATTAGAAAATTTATAGAAGAGAATCATCGAAATGTTTTATTTGAATGCGAAACAAAAATTGCATAATGATATTGAACCAATTTCAGAAATATATAGAAAGATGAGATCATATAAACATAGGACTAACTATTTCTTCATTAAAAGAAAAAGATGAAATCAAATCCTTACTTGCTCAATGTCTCACTTTATCATTGTGTCAACAATATCCTCAACTTTAGAAACATACCTTGCAATCACTCGCTTGTTCATTGTGTCAATTGTATGTAAATCTTCAGAAATCATTGCCTCCTTGCAATGTGCACCAATCAATATATTACTTATACCAAGAATTAAGCAAGGAAGGGATGATTTCTGATGTTGTAGATAACAACATTTGATCAATTACACATGTCATGAATTAAGCATAATTGGTAATAACAATATTGATCTAATGCCTTTCACCTTCAATTCCAAATAAGAGATCAATAGCATCCTTTAACAACGAAGACAGCCAATGGCAGTGCTAATACCACAATGTTGAGTTCCAAATCTCATACTTCCATCATACTTAAAAACCCAATAGCTTTATTGGTATTGTATTGTAAGTAATTAAAAAAGAAATTTTAATTTGAATACAAAATCCATTAATCAAAGTGGAAAATTTTATAGCATCGTGTTGAAGACCTAACTTCAGCATTTCCCCTAAATAGAAAACCCAAAATCAATTTGGCCTAATTAACAATAAAGCATTTAATCAAAATGCTAAAAGCACTATCGAAGCATCATCAACACTATCAAAGCGTGAAATTCTTACTTAACATCGGTGTGAGTAGCAATGGTGTTAAAGGAAGAGTGGAACATAGAAAGACTCCTTCTACCATTAACAAGTGAAAGAAGAATAAGCCTTACCCATACGACGACACTACCAGAACGACTTGCATTCTCATCAATCGATTCTAGTGATAGGTTGGAATCGCTTAGGAGTGGTAAACGAAGTGTGGGTCTTTGGCCTTCAAGTTGATTTGCTTCCTTTCAGGTCGATTTGAGCATGAGATTGTTGATAGCTAAGGAAAAAAAAGTGAAATCGTTGAGAAATTTCAGTCTGAGGGTGTTTTCGAAAGGGAAAAGAAGGTCATTCAGTGGAGAGGTTGGAATAGCCGATTCGGCACCTCCTCCCCTGAATGGCTATTCAATGATTTTCGGAATGAAGCTGTAATCGCCATTCGACGTTTTAAGCTTTCCAGCGAACAAAACCTCTACTTCACTGTAGAAAATGGAACCATCCTGTAATGGCTTTGCCATTACATTGAACCAAATGAAGCAGAAAGTTTAAATTAGATGGAAGACTTTCTGGATTAGATTTCAGATTTTTTAATTTGGGTAAATTATCAAAACAGTCATTTTTGTTTGCCTTAGGTTACATTTTAGTCACTTATATTTGAAATGTTACATTTTAGTCATGTTATCGTGTTGTAACATTTTAGTCATTGAGCCGTTAATGGTGTAATAGTAAGCTTGTACCAACCCTTACCTGTATTCAACGCCAGAACAGGGTCCGAGGCATTATCGGACTTATACATAAGCAATCATATAAAACCAAAACGTAAACTTCCATCCAAATTTAAAACTTTTCATATACATTCACATCGCCCCTAAAACGAACCTACGAGGCCCATAACATACATTGGGAGCGGTTCGGGACTAAACTGAGAATTTTAGAAAATTCCACAACACTTAAATTTTTTTTCATGTTTTAATAACCACATGCCCGTGTGGCTTGGGACACACTTTTGTGGGCAGGCCGTGTGGTCACACACGCTTGTGTCCCTAACCTGTGTAACTCTTTGTTTGCCACCCAAGAACAAATTAAAGACACACTGCCAAGTCACACGCCTGTGTGCTAGGCCGTGTGGTCAATTTAATTTTCATAATTTTTCATAAAATAAGTGTAGACTTCACACGCCCAGGGCACACGCCCATGCCTGAGGCCGTGTCATCCACACGGCTAAGACATACGCCCGTGTCTCTACCCATGTGCTCAATTCTGAGCATTCTGTTTTGCAACAATTAAGGTGCAGGGGACACACGGCCGGAACACACGCCCATGGGGCTAGCCGTGTGTCACACACGGCCTAGACACATGCCCATATGTTTACCCGTGTAGACAAAAACAAGACTATTTACCAAGCCATTTTGTCACCCTTTTATGCACATACCTACACAACAAAACATAACACCAATCCAAGCAATTATACTCAACCAATTCAGCCACAATCAAGGTATCCACACATCATTCACATGCTACTATATACCACATGCAACATCACATACTTATCAACTTCAATCATGCAAATTTCCACATCCATGAAAACATCATCATATGCATATATGCTTAAACCAATATTAGCCAATTTTAATGGCCATTTACAAAATAAATTATCAACCAATATAGGCCAACACATTAGGCCAATTCAATTATGACACATAACAAAATAAACAAGTCCCTATACATGCCATAACTCAAAATGTCAAATTCATTAGTACCCAAAATAATCAGTTGATAGTGTGAGTGGATCTCCAACAGTCTCCGATCCCCGAGCTAGCTTGGTGAACACTATAAGACAAGGGAAGGAAAATGGGAGTAAGCTTTAAAGCCTAGTAAGTTCCCATGCAAATAATAGGCATTATAAACACACATTTAACATACAATTAACATAATGATAATTAGCATAAATATCAATAAACTCTTGTAATCATAACTTGCTCAATCATAATCTTACTAGGGTTCATCACATAACTAGCTCATTACGTATGAGTTTTAAGTACATACCTGAGTCATCTCGAATTAGATTTACACATAATTTATCTTTGGCATATTTGTTAAATTACCCGTTGAACCACTTGGAATACTAAAGGATACTCGGGAATTCCATACACACGGTACCATACCAATGCCATATCCCAGATATGGTCTTATATGTAATCTCGTATCGATGCCAATAGCCCAGCTATAGTCTTACACGAAATCTCACATCGATGTCATATCCCAGATATGGTCTTACATAAAATCTCATATTGATGTCATATCCCAGACATGGTCTTATACATAGACTTAGTGACCCTAATGTCATGACATTTGTATCCTATTATTCCTAAGGTTCAACCGGAATTTCACTCTTGCCGGAACTTTTTCAAATACGTCCATGAGTCAATCACAATTCATACAATAATAAAGCATTTAAAACATAATTAAAACAATGCATTATTTACATAAGAACTTACCTCGGTACAAAAATAGTATAAATGAGACCTAATCATCAAACACTTTGTTTTTCCCCCGATCTAAGTCCGAACCTCATTTCTCTTAATCTGTAATAGCAAATTTAACTCATTTATTATTCACATTACCCAATTCAGTTCAAAATTCATATTATGGCAAAATTATATTTTTGCCTCTAAACTTTGACATTTTTACACTTTGGTCCCTATGCTCGTAAATTGAAATAGATTCAATTTATTCATTACTCAAGCCTAGATGAATACTAATGGTGCTCATAACAGCCCACATTTTTCATTTAATCACACTTTTACTACCCATTTTGTGACTTTTTACAAATAGGTCATTGTTGACATTTTTATCAAAAATCACCTAGCAAAAGTTATTTATCTTACATCTAACATACATTTTCTACCATTAGACATTAAAATGTACAAATATTCTTCATGGGTAAAATTTTATACTTTGATTTTCCTTCAAATTAGTCCTTGAAATAGCTAAATTAGGTTACAAGGATCTCAAAAACATAAAAAACATTAAAAATAAGGCTAGAACGGACTTACAATCGAGCTTGGAAGATGAACAAACCCTAGCTATGGTTCCCCCTTGAGAATTTCGGCCATGGGAAGAAGATGGACAAAAATTGGCTTTTAATTTGATTTTTAATTCATTTATTAGCCAAATGACCAAAATGCCCCTTTTTTTAAAACACTAAAATTCTCTTACCTCATGTCTATTTTTGTCCAACTTAAAGTAAAATGGTCTAATTACCATCTAAGAACCTTCAGTTTAAAATTTTATAACAATTAGGCACCTCTAGCATATAGAACTCAAGCTTTGTAATTTTTTTACAATTTGGTCCTTTTGACCAAATTGAGTGCCCAAATGTCAAAATTTTCCAATTAAATTTTCACGGAATCATTCCATAAAACTGCAGAGCATAAAAATATAATAAAAACAAATTTCACTATGTCGGATTCGTGGTCTCGAAACCATTGTTTCGATTAGCCCTAAAATCGGGCTGATACAAAGTTGACATGGCACGTTAAATCATCATTTCAAGAAAAAAATTTAGATTAAATTATACAATTGACCCCTATTTTTTTTTCATTTTGAGCAATTTAATTTAATTTTTTTATGTTCTTTTAACTTTTCTTCTTTTTTTTCATTCTCTTTTGTTTCTCCCTCTGTTTTCTTCCCTTCTTCATTTCTTTTAATGTAGTTTTTCTATGTTTTTCATTTGCTAAAACTAATCCACAAGCTAGCCTCACTTGAAAAAAAATTAAATTGTTCAAAAAAATAAAAGTATAGGGCTTAGTTTTAACAAATGAAAAACATAGAAAAACTACACTAAAAGAAATGAAGAAGCGATGAAAACAAAGGGAGAAGCAGAAGAGAATGAAAAAAATTAAAAAATAAAAGAAAAAAATTAAATTGCTCAAAACAAAAAAATATGGGGGCCAATTGTATAAATTAACCTAAAATTTTTGTTTGAAATGATGATTTAACGTGCCACGTCAATTTACCGCTACACCGTTAACGGCTCAGTGACTAAAATGTTACAACGCGATAATATAAGTTACTAAAACATAACATTTCAAACAAAAGTGACTATTTTGATAGTTTATCCTTTAGCTCTAGAATTTTAGGATTGGTAGGTTTAATAGATTTAATTCCACTTTGGTTTAGATTTAGGTTTTTATTTAGAATTTAGATATCAATAATTTTTAGATTTTAGGTTTCGATAGTTTTACATTTAGCTTTGGATTCCAAATATTAGATTCTTAGATTTTTTTTTTAAATACTAAGTGTTATTTTCTTTTTAAGTCTTAAAGTTTCGAGTCAAATTTAGTTTTAGGATTTTTAGACTTTCAATTTTAGATGTTAATTTTATAAATGAAACTCCTTTTAATATTAGATGTTAATTTTTTTTAATTTTAGGTTTAATTTTCTTTTAGTGTTTGAGGTTAGACATATTTGTGGTTAAATTAAACAAATATGTTTTTTTTTAATATTTAAGGAAGTATGTCGTTTTTTATATTTATTGGGATACGTTGTTTTAGAGAGAGAAAATGAAAATGTGTACTGCAAAAGACGTTTTTATTGAAAATTGATAACTCAATTTCTTTGGTTAGATGATTAAATGTTAGTGTTTTTGTGTTTGAGTTCTAGATTCAATTTCTCTCCTATTTACATTTGTATTTTTTATTTAATGTTGTTTTAAGCTTTTTATATTTTTAATTAATATTGTTAACATATTAGCTCTTTTGGTTAAATGGTTAGATAATTGTGATTTCATTCTTGAGTCTTAAGTTTAATTTCTCTTATAAGCATTTTAATATGTATTTTTTTTATTTCATGTTGTTTCATTCTTGATTTCATGTATTTTTTGATATAAACATAATGATATTTGAAATATTATAATTGTAGATGAAAAAATAATTATATTTGAAATAATTATTTGATTTTATAATATTAGAAATCATCATAACCACAATATAGATGGAGAAAATAAATATTATTTATAAAGAAAAATATATCTAAAGAATTAGTTGATTTTTTTAAAAAATAATTACATATTTATTATTTTATTTTATAAATAAAAGAGTTATTAATTAAAATTAAAAAAAACTTGAAAACAATATATTTATTAATTATAAACATTAATTAAAAAAAACTTGAAACAACATGAAATAAAAAATACATATTAAAATGCTTATAAGAGGAATTGAACTTGAGACTCAAAGATGAAATTACAATTATTTAACTATCTAACCAAAAAAGTTAATGTGTTAAAAATATTAATTAAATATATAAAAAGCTTAAAACAACATGAAATAAAAAATACAAATGTGAGTAGGAGATGAATCGAACCCGGGACTCAAGGACAAAAGCACTAATATTTAACCAATTTTCAACAAAAATAGGATGCGTTTGCAGCTAACGTGGCTGAAAGTGCGTCTTGTAGGACGCGTTTTCACTTTCTCTCTCCAAAAACAACATATCCCAGTAAATATAAAAAAACGACATACTTACTTAAATATTTAAAAAATAACATATTTCTTTAATTTAACTCATATTTGGAGCATATATTAGAAATTTTAGATTGGCAAACTATGCAACATTATCGTTGAATAGATATTTTAAGGGTGATATAACTTTTCCTGCACATAATCATATTCCTAAACTTGAATTTTAGTGACAAAATTGAGCCATAGTTTTTAAATTTTTGTTTTAGATTTATCTTAGATTTAGTCTTGAAATTTTAAGCAATAGGTGACTAACCAACTTAGCTTGAATTGATTAATGGTGACTTTAGCTTTAAATCTTCAAATCTAGCTTGTTAGGTCTTCGTCTAGCATGTTATGACAATCACATCAACATTTCAATGGAGAGACCAATATTTTAAATAAAAAGTACAAAAATTCAATGTCTCAAAATTAAAATTTAGATATTAAATTTTAAATTTTAGAAAATTACATTTATTTTGAGCACGTTTAAATATATATATTGTTCAAAAATAATTGTTCTCTCTCTTTTAAAACTATGCGTGTAACTATTAATAGGTTAAAATATGTTATTCTTCACAAATTTAGAATTGAATGTATATATTTTTATTTTCAATAATTTAGTGTCTTAATTTTTCAAAATTTAAAGTTGAGGTCTAATTTTTTATACCACTAAATTTTTTCATTAAATTTATGGACGTAACATTTTGAAATAAAAAAGTGCTTACTCTATAATTATATAACTGAGAAAAATTGAACTTAAATTTAATAAAATAAAATTTAGAAATAAATTCTTAAAAACAAAAGTATAAAATCTAAATTTTGAATTTATAAAGAATGGGGGTACTTGTGGTACATTTTAACCATTAGATATAGGGTACAGCATTTGTTGCACCCTAATTTCTGTTCTTGAAAAAGTCCCTTCTTTTTCTTCCATAATCATCTGCCTCCTACCGTCGTCCCTCTCTTCTCTCTCTGCAAATCAGTTTTCTTTTCTTTTTCTTCTCTTCTCATCTCAGTTCTCACCCACTGCCGTGTCCGCTGGTTTTTGCCGGATCTGACCCGTATCCAGTGTGTATCGTGTCAACACGGCTACTGCACCACAAGTTGCCTTGTCCGGATAACGAAGGCTGCGACAAACAGAAGTAACTTTTGTTTCTTTATTTAACGCAATTACAGGGTTTTTGAAAATTAAAATGGAGGTAGAGAATGCAGAAAAAGTAAATCTGGAACAGAAAAAGAAGCATAAAGGGAAACACGATAAGCCAAAGCCATGGGACGAAGACCCAAACATAGACCGTTGGCAGATTGAAAAGTTTGACCCTTCTTGGAACCCCGATGGGTTACTGGAAGTCAGCTCTTTTTCCACTATCTTCCCTCGTTACCGAGGTAATTAATTAATTTCCTCTACATTTTTTTTTCTAATTTGATTACATGTTAAAAATTTACTTATGTTTGGTATCTTTTCTGTCGTCTTGTTTTAAGAAAAATACTTGCAAGAAGCTTGGCCAAAGGTTAAATCTGCTTTGAAAGAATATGGTATTGCTGCTGAGCTCAACTTGGTAAGTTTCAAATTCTGTCAAGTGTTTTAATGGCTTAATCCAGTGGTCTTTTTGTATTCTAGATTTTGGTTTGGTTGAAGTTGGGCAGTTGTTTTCTGCAAGCCTCTAGATTGTAACAGTTTGTTTGGGCCTATTGATTCATTGTTTGGATGTTCTAAAATTGTGACTAGAAACAAAGCAGAGGGATATTACCAGTCATCATGTTTGCTTGAGTAGTCGAAAGAAATGAAAGACATACTTTAGCTAATGTCTTCGACTGTTTTGTATCTATCAAAAGATATGCAAAAATTGAAAATAAAAAAAAAAAAGTGTAATTTTCATATATTAATATGATAATAATTTGTAAATTTGGCTTTTAAATGTTTAGAGCATACATTTTTCCCTCCATCTTGTCCCATTCAAGAAGAAGGATTACTATTTTCACTTCATTTTTGCCCTTTTTTTTCATATGTAGTCTTCCGTCTTATGCCCCATTGATTGTTCCTTATCTTAAGAAAGCTGTCAGAGCGTTGGATCAACTTCTGTCTTTGTCATAATTAGATATAATCCCATATTTATCAGATTGCCTTCTTCAAAGATTGAAGGATCATTTTGCTTAAAATACTTAGTAAACACTCTACTGCAAAAGTTTTCTTCCCCTTGTTCTCCAATCTTTTATATTGATTACTGGCACTCTACTATTATTGCTATAATATTCACATATGGTTCTTTATCATCTGATGCCTTTAATTGCTGATCAGGTTGAAGGGTCTATGACAGTATCAACAACAAGAAAAACTAGGGATCCGTATATTATCATTAAGGCCAGGGATCTCATCAAGCTTCTATCGAGAAGTGTTCCTGCCCCTCAGGTAGACTTGTCAACTATGCTTGCACTTTTGTCAATCACAAACTAGTTAAATGTTTGTTTATTTCCCATGAGAATTTTTTGACCATTTTACTTGAAATAGCTTTTGATTAGTCCTTAAAACCATATGTATGGAGGTTGTTTGAGTATAGTTCTTACTGTTTCTTTTAATTTTAGGCCATCAAAATACTTGATGATGAGATGCAGTGTGACATCATAAAAATTGGAAACTTGGTTCGCAATAAGGTATGTGTTTCAGAATTTCCTTTATTTATTTGATTAAAATTTTGCCCATTTAACTTTTGTGAATCTGGTATAATGGTCGCTATTGGTATACAAGCAGATGCTTGAGTTGGTAGCTGAAATCTGTGTCGAGCTTTGATTATTTCTTTAACTTGTAGTTGAGCCTTGGTTGATCAATGGATCTTATATCGCTGGATCACTTGAACTTTAATTCTTTTAGCATACACTCTTTTAGCATTATGTAGGGTCAACTATGATGCATTGCACCAGTAAGAAGATTTTTCGACAACATGATGCCCCATAAAACTCGGATTATAAAATCTGAGTGCCTTTATGTTTCTTCTTGAAGCTAATTATGGACAAATATCTAGTCTGTAGTTATACTATTTTAGTTTGACACGTTCTATATATCTTAATTAAACTTAATGTAAGATCTTTCTGTTTTGCATTTATCTTTTGATGTCTGTCTGGGCGATGCAAATTAGGGTTCTTTGTTTTATGTTGCCTTCCAATCTGGATCCTATGATCTGAAACTTTTTGTGATTTTTCTATTCATCTTTGTTTCACCTATTAATTAAGTACATATATATGCCTTCTGTCACTTGTGCACTACATAGGATTGATTAGGTTATCTTCGATGCAGCCACTGTGAATTGTTTGTAAGCAGCATACAGAAAGCTGAAACTGCTTATTATATTCCTTAGGCTTTACTATCTATGCACGCTGAACCTCTATTTCTCATTCAGTCTATAGCTTGCTTATGAAGATGCTATAGCATGTTCAAAGTGGAACATTTATATCTGCTTATATGTTAATGTTAAGTGTTAACTAGTTGTTTGTACAGCATGCTGAGAAGGTGAGTTATTTGAATTGCATCCTTTTTAGTTTTTATATTTAAGTTTGGACAGCTTTTGGTTTTTTTTATTTTTATTTTTTTCTGTGTAACTTACTAAATTTATTTTTCATTTTGATAGATGGTAAGATATTACATTGTTGCATCTAAAAATTTTCACAAAGTTGTCTAAATATTTGTTTTTACAGGAACGATTTGTTAAAAGAAGGCAGCGCCTTGTGGGGCCAAATTCTTCGACTTTGAAGGTTTGTATGATTGATGTCTTAACACGATTCTAAAATAATCCCCTTTTAAGGCTATGTTGAGGCATGAGGAAATACTATTACTATAAAATAATCACCTTCACTACTGGATGCAGGCACTTGAAATATTGACAAGCTGCTACATTCTTGTTCAGGTAATTGCTCACCCTTGTTCGTTTTTGGTTGTTGAATTGTGTTTTTTGCTCTATGTTGAAATGGAGAACCACAAACTGAAAATCTTTTGTCACTTTGCACATGATGGAATAGGGAAACACTGTTGCTGCTATGGGTTCATTTAAAGGTTTGAAACAAGTCAGGAGGATTGTGGAGGACTGCGTAGAAAATAAAATGCATCCAGTATACCACATCAAGGTACCAAAAACTTGACTTTGCAATTTTGGTTTTACTAGCGTTGCTTTAATTTATGCCAGTAAGATGTGTTTTGATATTGTATGAATATTCAGTAGCAGTTCCTATCTCCTGTTTTTTTCCTGTCTTACCATGTCTTCCTTTTCCCTTCCTTTTCATCATCCAGATTCTCATGATGAAGAAAGAGCTTGAGAAGGATCCAGCACTCAAAGATGAAAACTGGGATAGGTTTCTTCCAACATTCAAGAAGTAAAATATCTATTCTCTTCATTTGCATGTTTTAATTTATTTTCATGCTTTGTTCTGTTAGATATCCATTTAACCATCTAATAATGCTTCCAGGAAAAATGTTCAAACGAAGAAGGTTAAGAGTAAAGAGAAGAAACCATATACACCATTCCCTCCTCCTCAGCAACCTAGTAAGGTAAGATAGCTGATTGTCTCTTAGGGTTTTTTATGGTAACATGATTTCTTTTTGTCTCCCTCATTAGACTAGAATGGGATGTTTCCTTTTTTATTTAGTAATGTTGTTTTCCTGCACAATGTTCTCTGGTTTAAGGTTTTATTTTTAGCTTGTGTTTGTTTTAGATAGACAATTGTAGTTTTATTTAGTATAATCTTGTTTGGCTTAGCTGAACATATTTGCTCTAAGAACTAGAGTGCAAAATCTTAATTTTTGAGCCAAATGATCTGGTGGCTGGTGAGACCTTTGCATTCTTTAACTTTAGAAGGGGTTTCCATTATAGGCAAGTAGGGAGAATTCCAAAAGAAATTTTGTTGGAACTTTGGGTTTGGATTAAATCTTATCTGTATCTTTTTTGGGATGATAAAATTTAGTAAAATTCATGTAGGCGTGCATAAGCTAGTGTACATAGGAACTGAAAAATTATTCTATCTGGGGGGTGAATTTTGGAGTCAATAATGAGGGGTTGGTTCTTTGCTTTTAGTATCCATTACATGTCTAATTTGTTTTTCCTGTGCTCTTCCATTCTAAAAAAAAAAAAGGAAATGTAAGCTAATAAATGCACCCCCCCCCCCCAAAAAAAAAAAAAAGGGAAGTAAGCTATTCTTTCTCTTGGGTGCATATAGATATTTGAAGCTTCCAACACGCAGATTGTCTTTTTCCTTTAAACTGAGATACTGAATAGCCACTGTATGTCTGCAGTGTGAGTAAGCTATGTTACTCAAACTTGGGTGTGAGTGTCGAATGTCGGGTATGTGTATGATGTGGTTATGTTTAACTTTTTTATAAGTTTTCCTTGTATTTGGAGGAGTATATCCTTATACCCAGGTCCCAATGTGTCTAATATGGGTCCTGGACATGGGTACTTGAAGAGAAATAAAGACCTGGAGCAGCATAAATCGTCATTGTTTTCATCATCATCCTTCTTATTATTGTTGTTGTTGTTGTTGTTGTTGTTGTTGTTGTGGATATTTATGGAAACCAAACTTACATTGGTACATGGTATTGTCCAGATTGATCAAGAACTGGAATCTGGAGAATACTTCTTGAGTGAGAAAAAGAAATTAGCGAAGAAGTGGGAAGAGAAGCAAGAGAAGCAGGCACAGAAAACAGCTGAAAACAAAAGAAAAAAAGAAGAAGCATTTGTTCCTCCCAAGGTTCGATTTTGAAACCTAAAGTGGCTCACACATAGAATCACAAAGTCCAACCATTTTTATCAAGTATTTGTTTCAGCAGTAATATAATTTACCTGTTGCAGGAACCCGTGAAGCAAGGTTCTAACAAGTCAGAGAACAAGGAGGAAGATGTTGCTGCCCTTGCTAAGTCCTTGAAGGTAATTTTATAAGATTTCTTTCTTTTCAAAGATACTTGTTACAATTGGGCATAGTTCTAAGCAGCCCCACCTTGGATTTCACTGCAGCAAAAGGCCAAGGAATTCGGAAAGCAAAAATCTTTGCAAAATATCAATGCTGAAGAATATATTTCAGCCCCTGCTGCCGAACAGCCTTCCAAAAAGAAAAAGAAATCCAAGCATACCTAGTATAGGTAAACTATAAATTTTGTTGTAGACAAGTTCATGGTATGACAAAGTTTGCTAAATATGTGCTGGCTTTTGTCAACCGTGGTGCGGATGTGCAATTGTTGAGAAAAAAGGCTGATATTAGGCTAGTAAAAAAACCTTGATATATCATGTTGGAGCTTAAATATAGTTGATCACCCGACTATGTTTTTGGGATAATTGATCATATAACTTACATGATATCATAGTTTCAGAGTTTGAATCATGGAAACTGTTGTACATTTGGATTTTTAGTCAATGTTTTGGTGCCCATTGGAATGTCTTGACACTTTCTAGCTTGCACATTTTTTGTACATTTAGATTCAAGTACAAGCTTATTTATTAGGTTTGCACATGAGGCATGTTGGAACTTGAATATAATAATTGATTATTTCTTATCATGTAACCTTTTGAGAGGACAATGAATTTGAGATTAGACTAAAAACTGTACAAGTTTATAGGTAATAGTATTTTCTGTCAAAGAACTCGACTTCTTATATGTGACAATCTCAATTGGCTTTAGAAACCGACATATTTAGAGCATCAATTCTTGTTTTATACGTTTCATAAACATTGTTATTGTCACACATCTTAATTCTTAGTTTGCTTTGAATGTCAACCAATTAGAAAACGGAATTGCAGGTTAAATGGGTAAAAAATTTCAATTACTTTTTTAGTTCTAGATTTTGAGGTGTCAGCATGATCTTGGCAAATCACTTGTTCAATTACTTCAAGTAATAGAGTTGAGAAGGCAACCCAATAACCTGCTTGAATTGATCAAACTTGGAACTTGAAAAGGTTGGAGAGTTCGTACCATCGGTACAATGGATTGAACTTTCATTTTGGTTTTTCTTGTCAGATCATAAAGGTTCGCCCTACTTTATGTTATATATAATGATTAAAATTAACTAGTCCTATTAGTTTCTGTTCAAAATTAAGGTATGGATCCATTATTATTTTAATATGGGATTTATTTGATATGGAACCTGTAAAAAAGTGAGTGTATTTCAAATTTTAACTAGTCATTGTAAAATATTGATGATCGTATTCCAAAAGTTAATTTCAAATGTCTGATATTTTGATCGTATATAAATTGTTTACTCAATATCAATGAATCTGATAATGGTATATCATTGAGAAAAAGTCAAGTTGATTTTTTCTTTTATAAGAAGAAGCTGTCGTTGTTGAGTCATTATTTTGGTTTACTTTTTCCTTCTGATGCATCATTTTGGTTGATTTTAAGGTGTAAAATTATATATTATCAATGTATCAAATATAAATCTATGAATATATCATATTTTTATATAAAAAGTTATTATGTTTAGGACAGTTTAGAAGCTTTTGAATCATTTTAAAATTATATAACAACAACCACAACAAATCCAATATCAATATGAATCATAGTTCAACAGTATATTTGGTTCACTGTAATGGAATAGGGCTGTAATGAAATAGAGCTGTAATAAGTAATTCAACTATTTAGTTGAATGGAACGGAATAGAACTGTAATAGTATTCTTGTGTTTGGTTGAATGGAATGATGTTGTAATAGCATAAGGGAAAATATTAAAATGACCAAAATACCCTTAGCAGGGAAAAAAACTAAAATGACCAGAATACCCTTAACAGGGAAAAAAACTAAAATGACCAGAATACCCTTAGCATAATTTTTTTAATGTAGATGATTATTGTTATTGTTATTAAATTTTAATAAGATTATTATTGAAAATAATTTAATAAAAATAATAAATAGTTTAACCATATTTTAATATAATTATTATTAAATATAATTTAATAAAAAAATATAATTTAATAACATTCTTTATATAATTATTATTATATAAATTAAAAAATCAAAATATATAATACTAGAAAAAATATATATAATCTACTTTATTATTTTTAAACTGCAATATATATTTAATGTGTTAAAATATCATTACTGAAACAAATAATTTAATTATTCTACAATAAAAAATAATTAAATATTAGAAGTAATAACTAACTTGAGAATTATATTTCACATCCAAGCATAATATTCATATATTAACAAAAAGTTACATGATTTCATTAGTTTATATGTCATAATCCATATGTTTTAAAATTTTACATCAAAAAGTTATAACATTGTAATGACATTTTATCATGTCATTATACCATCCAAATATTACAAACACAAAAAGTTCTTAAAATATCAACACAACCATGATTTTTAATGGTCAGCAAGAAATCTTCTGACCCATTCCAATCGCACAGCAGAAGGTAAACTAAAGAAAATGATCATTTGCATTGGGAGATCTGGAATTTTGCTCAATGCTTGATAGCGTTCATCCTCAGTTAAACCTTCCACTTCACATAATGTTGGATATAATTTCACAGCACTTTCTTAAATGGTCATTTCTGACTTTTGTTGAATTACCACTTCGGATGCAATACTCTTACTGATTTTGAGGCCAACGGTCCGTATATTTTCCACTAATAAAGCGGCAGCATCATTAAATGAAGTAGAAAAATCACTTGCATCAGAAATCTTTTTTTTTCTTCTTTGAAAATGCAGAATCACCTTGGTTTCTAGCTGGTTGCGGTTACAGTTTGCGGTTGTGTATTTGAAAGATCTATGTCATCCAAAGAGACATCGACCGGATCCATGGAAATCGTTTCTTTCTTCATGAGTATTTGTATCACTACATCCTCGGCATTTATTTCTTCAATAATATCAAATTGTTTGAGCATCTTTTCCAATGTGGCTCGACCTTTTTTGCGTAGATGGCGATAAGTTGGTCATAATAAAGGAAACTCCGATGTCCGAATTGAGTCGCTTCTTTATGACTCTATAAAAATGAGAAATTCATATTAGATATAAGTTTTGTCAAAATAAGATAATAAAGACTTGAAATAATTCTTACATTTATATATGAGTTCCACACCGCATCTTTAGCAACAACAAGCTGCTTATACTCATCCCAACCAAAGCCGCTATTGTTTTTTCCACTAAGCATGTCATAAACGATTGACCAATCCATTTTCAATGCCCTAATCCTCGATTCAAGATTAGGTTTAGCCTTCAACATGGCATTGGATAAAACTTTTTCTAACATTTTTTCTAACTCATTTAAATAGCCGGCTTTGAATCCCCTATTCGCATTAAAGGTTCCAGCATTGTGCAAGTCGACCATACAAGCAACCAATGCATCATCTTCTTCTGGAACCCATTTCCTTTTGGTTCTGCGAGAACTTTAGGAAGAAACACTTGATTGGGAAAAACCTGACATAACTATCTTAAGAAAAAATGCAAATGAAAATTAAGTTCAATATTATGCATCAAAAGGTCAACACTTTATAAAATTATAACACATGATGAATCAAAAGAAAATAAATTATCATTCAACAAGTCTAGTACAATACAAAAAAAAAAAAAACAATTCAAACACCATCAAAGTTTCATAAACTAGATAAATGAAATAACATAAACAACTTAAACGGTTACTATTTTTACCCTAAACCTAACTAATTTCTAGATGCTTGCCATTCATCAAACATTTGGTTGGCTAGTTCCATCCTCCAAGTAGCCCATGCATCCGACAGATGAATATTTATGATATTCGGTTCATCGTCATCTATCACATTACTAGGTAATCCTTCTCCCAACTCCTCTTCAATAGGATCAAGACTCATATAGGTTCAAATAAAATTATGAAGCAAACAACATGCAATAATAATTCTATTGTGCACCCTTACAGGATAGAATGATGGACTCTTAAGTATTTCCCATCTAAGTTTTAATAACCCAAAACATCTTTCAATAACATTACGCGCTAAAGCATGTTTCATATTGAAAAATTCTTCCGGAGTACTTGGCTGGCAACCCTGACGCCACTCATTCAAATGATATCTTTGTCCTCTAAAAGGCGCAAGAAATCCCTCACAATTTGTGTATCCAACATCAACTAGATAATAACAACCTATAAAAAGAAACTATTTGTCATGGTTAATTTCCCAAAAAAGTATGATCTTAAAAATTAATTCAAATTCCTCTAATTTGTGCATTTTACCATGAGGAACTTTTAGTCCATGTCTCCTACTAATGGCATCTCGAAGAACTCGTCCATCAGCAACAGAACATTCCCAACCAGAAAGAACATAAACAAATTGCATATCAGGTGTACAAACACTTAACATATTTGTTGCTATGTCACATTTTCGTGTTCGATATCTAGGTTTATCAACTGTTGGAACCCTAATCTTGATGTGGATTCCATCTAAAGCACCTAAGCAATTCTACATCACCTGTATAAAATCTCGAGTTAGAATACTATATTTAATTCCAAATGTACTAAATTATATACGAGCTATATATAGAACTCACTCAAATACCTTAAACCATTTCCACCTTAGGTCTGTAGAATTAGCTGTAATTGGCTTTGCCTTTTTGAATAACACATCTTGTAAGTGTATGACAGCATTTAAAACATTGTGAAATGATCTGCTAACGGTTTCTCCGGACCTATTAAAGTGATGCTTGATAACTTGATTTTTAAGGTGATGAGAAATGATATGTAAAAACATTGCCACTTGCTCATCAACAAGCATGTTCCTTGACGGCTTCAATTCCCCTAAAATTTGTAACATCTCACATAGTTTAAAAAAGGTAGTTCTATTCATCCTAACTTATTCAATACACGTCTCGTCACTAACATATACAAGTCTTTTCACATAATCTCGTTTTGTATAAAAATCTAAAATATAGGATCTAATCCTTGGTCTATAAGTATGTAAGCTGTGAATGGCACCCAATGCAACTAAGAACCAACTCGTAACTGTACACATTTGCAACCATATTGTAATAGCAAGACCAATTCTTTTATGCCTCTCATTTTGTACTATTAAAGGCAGACGAACCATTATTGCAAGATATTAAAGTGTTACATATCTTCAAATCGTAGTAAAAGGGTCACATTTCTCCAATACTAGTTTCAATAATAGTAAAACAAGATCAAAGAATTTAATTGCCAAAGAACTTACAGTGATTCAATGAATACAAGATGCTCAACTCTGGGTGAGGAAGCAATCAAACAAGCCAAATAAGAAGAGGAAGCAATAACAAACTGTCAAAGAAAAAATGAAAAATACATATTAATAAATAGGATAAGTCTGTTTAAAAATATATTTGCTTATGTATAAGTAAATAATTTATCAAGCATTTAGTAGTGTATAATAATAATATCATTTTCAAAGTTTCAAAGTTTGTTGCAACTGAAATTCGATCTTATTTTCAAAGAATTTCATGTTTATTTGTATACATACAATTATCCAAATAAATGTTTATTTGAATACTCACATCTTTTAACAATAGATATAATTATTAAAATAAGTTTAAGAGGCACAAATTTTAATAACTAAGAAACATAACTCAATACTTATACTCCTTCACTTATAATTGTTAAATCACTTTTAACATTTTACATGTAGTCATTGAAACGTTATAAATATTTTACATGTAGTCATTTGAGATTTATAAGCAATATTCTCTATGTATATTTATGGCATTGAAAATTTTATAATAATGATATAAGTACTAAGATAAAGTACATGAGTGTAAACTTTTGAATCATGAAATAAAATTATTATTTTTTAGATATTTTATAAATAATATTCCATAACAAAGATATGAAATAATAAAGCACTAATAAATATATATATATGTATAACTCAATTCATAATTTTTAATAAAAATACATTTTAATAAATTTATAATCGTTTGTTTTGTATTTTAATAAATTAACAAGTGTCTTAAAAAAGTATAATAAAATGTTAAAAAAAGAGATGCATGACAATTTTTTAAAATTGTTTGTGGAATAAAAAAACATATTATTAGTATATCAAATACTAACTCATTATTTATTTAGTATGAGATAAAATGTAGGAATGTTAATTGAGGAAAAAACAAACAACTTGATATGTATAGACAACTCAGCATGAGTAAGTGATATGAAGGCATATATGCCAAAATAGTTCTTTCCCTTTCTTTTAAGGTGCAAATTGCAATTTGTTTTATATTTGCCCTTGGCCTTTACATCTATCTCATCATCTTGATGAAATATCTTAGGGATTCTCATTACTTACATCAATCCGCATAAATGGTAAAACAGATCTTTTATATAATGCCAAAGATCTTGCTTATCAATCTTCTTTCAAACTATCTTTGTTAGCAATATTGTAATGATAGTTTATATTTAAAAAGTTGCATTGTTCCTCCCAATAATTATGCAAATAATAGATTTATGTAAAACAATACCCAATAATTATTGTACGAAACCTCTCTTGCCTAGCAGTATTTGCAACTTGATCCTTTTTCTATCAAGCTCTATGGTCCTTATCTTGAAGTCAATTCTGCCAAAGAAAACACAACTTTATTAAACCGTACTGTTCATTCTTAATATGTCAGAATTTATACAAATGATTACTTAAGGATTCAAAAAAGGCGTCGAACGGATGATAAATTAAAATACCAAATTAAAAAAGAAATCGATCCCAAGTTCCAACTATTGTAGTGCTGGTAAATTGCAGAAATTCAGAGACCCATAACAAATTTTGATACCTCCCTATTCTAAATGTTAACAACGAGTTTTAGCTATACAACTTTTGTCAAAGAAAAACAATTTGGACAATCAAAGATGACCATGAGAAGCATAAAACAATTTCTCAAGCTAACATGATGTTATACCGATCTGCAACCAATAGCAATATGTAAGAGAGATCGCACTTGGTACAAGGATTAAAAAGCATCAGAAAGTTCCAACCATGGATAGAAAGTTTTAAGCATGCAAATATTTTATTTTTAGTACAAGCAAGCAATTATATTACGGGGACCAAACCCTGTACCTCGTGCCAATCAAATTGAAATCGGCTAATCATGCAAATAGCAAATTCATCCAAACTTTCAAACCCTAATTAATTACTGTAATAGAAAGAGCACTGAGGAATATTCAAAGTAAAAAAAAACAAAAACAAAAAAGTATAAATTAGATTTGAAAGTTATAAATAGCGTATTGGTGATGGTGGTGGTCTCAAACATCAGTTGATTCTATTCACTATTTTTTAGCAACAAAATACCAATCAAATTAATGAATAAGTATGCATGATCCAAGTCCAACATTGAATTTAATTAGCATGAGACCTTCAAAAAAGAAATTAGTAATGAGAATATTATCCATTGTATATTCATCATTGTTTATTTAGGATTTGTATTTTGAGGAGTATAAGTCGGTTTATTCTTTATTCAAATCGATGTCTCAACTATTATTTAGACAGATATTTGAATGTACATATAAATAAAATAATTTAACAATAGTTTATAAACAAAGAGTAAGTCAAAGAGAGAAATCAACGCACCATATTTGTTAATACAGTTTGGATTCATCAATCCTACTCTGCTGAATCTCTCTCAGTGAATGATTTTACTTAACAAAAGTTCAGATCCCTTATTGGCTAAAGTTCAATCTACCATTACACAAACAAGTAATTGCAGCACCAACAATGAACGCATTATTACAAACCACTCACCCCAAATAACCTCACTTATGATCAATAAAAACTTAACAAGAAAGTCAAAATAACAAGTGAAAACAGAAAGAAGCTATTTACGAAATACACTTATAAACTGCACCTTGATGTGCGACAACCAACAACTTATTTATAGGCTAACATAAGAGTTTTTAAGCAACATTTTAATAACCTTAAAACTTTGGTAAAAGGTTGAATTTATCTCTTGAGATATCTTCAATAATTATCCCATAACTTCATATACAAGTAAAAAAACCAACTTGTTCTTCAAGTGAGATAAGGATAAGGCTTTTGAGAATGTGATTGTCGATCCTTACTCTTCATTCTTTCCAAAATTCGACCAACGTCATTGAGGATGGATTAAAATATGACGATGATCATTTGCTAACAGAGTCATGCACCATGAAGATCAAAGTAAAAAATTCCAACAATATACTACAACAAGTCTATCAAATAGTGAAAAATTTTCTATGTGATGCTCAAAATAATGTTACAAAATATACCTAAAACATGATGAATATAAAGAGCCGTCATGTTTAATATTTATAGTATATCTTATATGACAATTTGAAAAACTGTCATTAGTTTATGTTACTAATTGTTAGGAACCAACATTTAGTTTGTGATGCCAAGCATACAAATAGCTAGAAAGTTATGCTACTCCCTGAAAAGTTCAGTTGAAGTTACCAATACTTATATGAAAAGTTAATTAGCAGTGTTTAATGGCTCGTGTATCCTATGTAAAGACTAAAGTAATTGTGCACAACCAATTAAACAAATTCTCCCTCAGTAGTAATATAGTAGCTTGTTATGGCTATAAAATGTAATGCCTGTCAGTTAACCAAGGTATGTCATATAAGTCTTGCGTGCACATTCAGGGTGTAGGAAGACTTCTAGAAGTTGAATTTTCACCCTTTTTTCCCTTTTTCCCCCCTGAGCATCAGTTATTAATCATTACAAAGGAGCATGGTTACCAGAGCAAAATATCCTAAAAAAACAAATCAAAAAAAGTTTGAACGAGCAAAAGAATGAATCCTCATTTCTATCATTGTCCTTCCAAATCTAATAACATATAAAAGAATCATTCTTCTAGAAAATAATGGACACAAATAAAATAAACACAAAACGTTTGCTTATTGTATTAAGAAGTATATGTAGATTACCTTTCTACCTTCACTCAGTTTCTGCCTAACTATTTCCCTCAATGTTGGCTGAAAAAAAGAAAAAGAGATGCAATTTATAGACAAACGAGCTAATAGAGAATAACTTGATTAAGTAAAGTGTATTGTTGGGGATCTAGGATAGTTAACGAAAAGGGGGGTCTTAATTAAGACAAAGCAAAATTTAATACCTTGTCAGCGAACTGCTTCACTCGATTCAGCACCGATTTAACATCTGGGTGTTGGATCGTTAGCCCTTTCCTCTCACACCGAAGTCAAAATTTCAAGCTGTGTTTTTGTTGAGAGGAAATTGAAACCATTGACCCTGATTTCAACTGGAGCTTGAGGATACTGAGAATCGATGGAATTCGCCGATAGGTAAAATTTTGATGGCTTTTAATTTGAAACTGAATCTGGGTTCAGGCTTGGATGGGGTTGGAAATGATGCTTCAGATATGAAAAAGAGGGAGAAGGTTGGAACGAAATGGGAATCAGACTGAAAACAAGAAGAAAATGCTCAGATGTGAGAAGGGTAAAGTTGAACAATTTTCACGCTGAATAGGTATTCTCTTGGGGGAGTGCTAAATTGTAAACGATGATTTTGCCTTGAATAAGGCTGTAAGGAATATGGATGTAATAGCCTATTCAGCCAACCAAACAATGGAATAGGGTTGGGCCCACTGAATAAGGCTGTAATGGTTTAGCATTACAGCCAACCAAATAGGCTGCAAAATTAAGTTAGAGATTTGCATGCATGCTTTTAATGAATTTGCAAATCAACCCAGGCTTAATGTTACAAGGCTAAGATTTTAATATGGCAAATCGCATAGGTGAAAATTTTACTTCAAATCTACTTATGTCAACCTAATTTTTGAAAAGGTGAGAATTCTCAAAGAAATTCCCTGAGGCATCGAAATTTAGTAGAAGCAACACTCAAGCAAAGAGTGAACAGAAAAAGGCACCACAAAAGATCGCACACCAAGTGTTTGAGTAAATGCTTTCAAAGTATTTAATAATTTTGTATGTGATAATTGCAATTAATGGTAATCTACAACTAAGATTAATATCTATCTACAAGATGAGAGTCCCAAGGGATTTAAACACTATACAATCTTATCCCCCTAGGTTTACAATATTTACCATGATAACTCTAAATCACTAAAGTGTTTCACTAGGTAATCAAGGCTTTAAGTAAATGAGTTTCCCTTCATGTTCCATAAATTGGGCTAGTCCAGGTAAGTTAACTAAGCCCAATTTAATTGGTTGACCTCGTTGGGCAATTTTGTGCACATTAGTCACAAGTTCTATTCCACATCCCATGACACTAGAGCCTAGCAATTAAATCCCCAGGGTTAAAGTTTTTATTATACCAATTTTAAAAGCCGTCAAGTTATCTTTCTGTTAGTGATTTAACAAGTGACCAAAAAAGAAAATTTTGAATAGTTAGGTGACCAGAAAAGAAATTTACTAATACCTAGGTGACTACTAGTGTAGTTTACCCAATTATAAATGATTGATTTGTATTGTAATTTATTATAGAGTGTAAAAATACCACAAAATTCTTTAAATAAAGCAAAATTTGGAAATTTAGCAGTGTTTTCCTTACGGAATGCCACTAATGTAAATCCTTTTGCAACGTTTTCCTCCAAAATGCCACTAAATGTCTACATCCGTTGCATTTGGAAGAAAAATGCCACTAAAAGTCTTACATTTTACGACATTAACAAAGGAAAAACATCAAAAGGTCTAACCTTTAGTGGCATGTCTTCAGAAACACCACTAAATGTTCTATACCTATAGCGACGTTTTTAGTGAAACATGACTATCTTTTGCAACTAGCATTTTTGTGGTTTTTTTTTTCTACCTATTGCTATCTTTGTAGTGATGTTAAATGTTACAAAAAGCTTAAAAAAATACAGTTGAAAAGTTATTTTGCTATAGTGAACTTGGATGTTGGGGTCTAAATCTTGTAGTCTGGATTCTTTGCTTGGTTTTAACCTTTTGGGATTAGTTATGTTGTCTCTATGTTCTCTCTTTTATGAGTTTTTTTAATGGAAAAAATGAAAAAAAAAAACTCAAAAACAAAATATTAAGACTTTGTTTATCATTGAATTCTAAAAGTGCTTTTCAACCCAAACTTGTCAGTTTAGATGGCGAAGTATAAATTTGCCCCTAATTATGTTAACTGTAAAAGATAAATATGATTTATATATTCACATAAAAAATTAAAAATAATTTATATTAATCATTTAAAAGTGTTTAAATTTTATGTTTCATATATTACAATATTAAAAATGGGTTACCATAAGGAAGTAAAGGATTATAGTTTTTTTGTCTGCTAAAATAGCATGTTTCTTTGTCTGCTCATAAAGCGTGTTCTTTTGGTTTTTCGCTAGAGTTTTGGCTTGTTTGAGCTTAGGGATGATAAGGAATTGAAGCAAAAGAAGGGTCCAATTCAAGTTGTTTAACTCAAGAAGGAAAGATTTGGATGTGACCTGAAAGGAAGAAACCAAATAAATTTAGAAAATAATAAAAGAAATAAGAAAAATAAGAAAACTTTAAAAAATAAAGGATAAATATTCAAAATAATAACTAAATAGTGAAAGTATAGATTAAAGTAAAGTGGAAGATGGAGCGATAAACTGATGGATATGATTGATAGAAGGATAAATGTTCAACTGAACCATTTGAGATATAAATACCAACAAACTCAATTGATGGCTCTAATAAACTTTCCAAAAAATAATCATTGGCAAATTGAAGGGTGAAGAATGAATTCTCATGACTTATTGAAGAAAATCGAGAAGAAAACTACTTCTAAAAATCACAAGAAAGAAATCTTGCACAAGAAACAAACTCCCAGAGTTGAAAATTTTATTAATGAAAACAAATTTGCCTCCTTAATGAACAATAGAGAAGCCTATATAAATCTAAATAAAACTCGTAAGTATACTAGAACTCTAATTAACCTAAATAAAAAGTAGTTTTAAACTAAACATTCTTATTAATATAAAACTACTAAATAACTTAAAATACTTAATAATAATTAAAATTTCAGAATAATAAAATAATAAGAGCTGATAAGTACAATTTTGGGCTCATATATAATAAAAATTAAGCCTAAAACTCGAACCCAATATGATTTAAACTCGAATTAAAACTTGAAACTCGTAATTCTAGTCATAATCCTATCCAAAAATTCTGCTCACGCAGTCTTCACTAAAACAATCATAACTTGAGCTCCTGAACTTAAAATCGAGTGATTCAAAATGTGTTTCGAAGCTAAGAGATAGATCTTCGAATGCCATGGAGACATATTAACCAAGAAATTCCTGGATCCCATCCAAAAAGTCATCGCAAGTTTGATGATTCCCTAAACTTAAGAATTAACAGCTTCGATGAATGGAGTTTAATAATTTTCACCCAATCCATGCATGTATCAAGGAAGATCGGTGGTTATAGAGGAAGAGTTAGCGAATCTGAATCTTGTGGATGAGGAGGAGGTGCTGATACAGTTTCAGATGGATTCGAAAGCAGTAGAGGAGGACCATAGTTTGTGTTTGGTGAGACGCTTGATGAATAGTGTGGTTCATTTCCCTTTTATGAGAATGACTTTGATTTATTTATGATATCCGTTGGGAGGAGTTTCAGTCACTGATATTGGGGAAAAGGGGGTTATGTTCCAATTCTATTATGAAGTTGATATAAAAATGGTGATAGATGGCATGCCTTGGTCGTTTAATAGGTATCTTATTATATTCCATCGAATGGGGCCAAGGGAAGATCCATTGCAAGTACCACTGGTACACGAATTTCTGATAGAAGTGATTTCAGAGGGTTTGGCACTTTAGTTTGGGAATTTATCGGTCAATTTGTTAATGATACCTTGTTGATGATAAGGGAATTAAGACGGATATGCGAATTTGGATTAAAATAGACATGAGAATTCCCTTGAAGCGAAAGAAGAAGTTGTCCTTGCATCAGAATCAAAAGGGGTATGCCTACTTTCAGTATGAAAGATTAACGTTATTCTATTTTCTGTGTGAAAAGTTAGGGCATGGTGAAGTATTCTATCTAGTGAGGATGACAATCGGGGTTCAAGAAGTGGAATTTGGTTGGGATGCTTCATCGGGAGCACCACCAAGAAGGGAGGCTGTGGTGAGTGGTAGGTGGCTTTGGGAGGACTCTTCAGGTGTTAGAAAGGTAAGTGGTATTTTGTTAGGTATGGATGTGGACAAGAGTGCAGATGAAAGGAGTTTTAGTGATATCCAAACTTCTAACACTTATTGGAATGGGTGGAATGCGAAAAGAGTTGTGACTGGTTAGGTAAATATGGGGCAAATAGATATGGGCTCTAATTTAGATGACAACCCAATTGAACAGGTAGATGGGAAGAAGAGGCAACGCAAAAAGGTAAATTACATGGTTCTGGTAACACTCCTAACCCGTACCCGTCGTCAGAACAGGGTTTCAGAGCATTACCAAAACTTTCAGAAACATTTATAGATATTATGCAAGTTACTATTCAAATCCTGAAATCATTCATAACATCCCTTAAATAGACTTTCGAGGTCCAATATGGGCATTAGAATTGAGTCAGGACTTAATCAGAACTTCTAAGAATTTTTTGTGACATTTTAAAATTTTTCCAAGGTGCAGGGCTTACACACTCGTGTGGTCTAAGGGACACGCCTGTGTAACCCTAGGACACGCCCGTGTTGGAGGCCGTGTTCGACCCCGTGTAACTCTCTGACTTATGCACAAGGCCATGCCAGACGCCCGTATGCTAGGCCGTGTGGTTAATTAATTCAATACGAAATTAGGTGCTTTCACATGGCTAAGATACACGCTCGTGTTCTAGGCCGTGTAGCACACGCGGCTGAGACACACACCCGTATCTCTACCCGTGTGCTTAATTCTGAGCATTCTATTTCTCAAAACTAAGGTGCAGAGGACACACGGTCTAACCATACGCCCATGTACCGGGCAGTGTGTCACACACGGTCTAGACACATGCCCGTGTGGACAAAATAAAGCCATTCCTAGCTTTATTTCTCACCCAAAATCACAACCATGGCCTGCACTTGAATCACACATCCAAATACCAACCATTTCAAGCATTCAAATCAAGCAAATTCCATCATTCATCTTGGCATATCATTTCATGCATACATGTCTACAATTTTACCTTAGTTCAATCCATGTATTAAACATGATTTGATCAACTATTTAACATATATGTAGCTACCATAGTTTGACATTACAAGTATATTTAAACAAACCACTACTAGCTATTCCAATGGCTAGATTACAAGCATCATTTACATTTACATGCCAATATGGCCAATATTTTCTATACATGCCATTGTAACCATAATTGCTTTACCATATAGTACCGACATGGGCCGATGGATAGTGTGAGTGATCTCTACCGAGCTTCCAATCCAACGAGCTTTCGATTTACTCTAAAACAGGGAAATAAAACTAAGTAAGCATAAAATGCTTAGTAAGTTTGCATAACATGGTACTTAGCTCACCATTCATTCTGTTATGAGGTAACTATGTAAGGTATATTCAATCAATTTGACCTCAAGCCCTACACACATCCTTATTGCCCTTATTAGTCATATAATCCATAATAACATTAAAACATATAAGGGCTCAACAACAATCAAGATTCCAAGCACATATGTTTTCCACAACATGTATTCATTCAACATGCATAATTCATCTCATTATTTCAAGTATAATTTCATAATAGTCCATTTTTAGTTCAGATCATTTCATATCGAAACTTTACCAATACTACTCAGAACATCAAGGTCACGATTAATACACCCAAGGTGTACAAGTCTATAATTAAGAATGAATATATATTTATCAAATAAAGTCCATGTACAAATATCATCATTTCATGTTTTCATATATCATATGCCATGTATCATCATTTACTTGTATTTCAGCCGGATACGTGTAATAACTCATTTCTTATCCATATCTTCGTCAAGAACTTTAACCCGTTGAATTTATTTGGAATATCGATGGATGCACAGGTAGTACACTCGAGGTGTATAAATTAGAATTCGTCAATTCGTGTCCAATGGTACCCATAAGGTACTATTTCATAGAGTACACTCTCGAGCCACATGTATAAAAACAACAGGATTACCAGTCCAGGCTAAATTCTTTTTATGACATATGCTCTACAGAGCTTGACCTGAATTACTCGTCCGGGCTAAATCCAATCCATAACATATGCTCGAGAAGACTTATATCAGGATTACCCATTCGGGCTAAATCCTTTCATGAATGAGGTCAATAGGATTACTCGTTCGAGCTAAATCCCGTTAGCAACAAATGCAGGACCTCATTCATTTTGAGAAATCACATATCTATCGATATCCATTTATTCAAACGAGATTTAACATTTTCAAGCATTTCCCGACATGTAATTATTTCATACATCTAAATCGTACATAAAATTCAAATAGACACATTTGACATTCATTTTAAGCATATAAGTAACATTTTTATCATTTACCATTTACCGGGCATTATTATCGATCGGACACTTTCATTTATTGGGCTATAACTAGAGGTGTGCATGGGCCGGGCTACCCGGCTCGGCCCGAAGGCCCGCCCGAAATGTGGGAGGGTTTGGACAAAAATATAGGCTCGAAAAATGGGCTTGGACGAAAAAATAAGGCCCGATTAAAAAATGGGCGGGCCTCGAGTAAGGTATTTTTAGCGGGCTGCCTGTCCTACTGAATTCACTAAAGGACAAAAAAATCTGCATATTTTTTTATTTTTGAATGTTATTTTCTTGTTGTTTTCCCTATATTTTGCTACTATTTTACTATTATGTTGCTATTATTTTGTTGTTATTGTTTAGATATTGTATAAAATTTATTTTATTGTTAATTTTCTTATTATTTTAAAGGCATTTGTTAAATTTTTTATTATTTTAGAAGCATTTGCTTATTAAGTTGCATTCATCTTAGTGTTATTTAAGTCTACATACTTTTCAAAATTTATTTTCAATTTGTTGGGAAATATTTATTTTGATATTTTTAGTATTTTTGATGTATTATATGTATTTAAAAATAATATAAAATAATATAAAAAATTAATGTATGGGTGGGCGGGCCTTGGTTTTAGTATTTTTATCCGGGTCGGGCTTGGGCAAACTTTTAGGCCCATTTTTGGGCCCGGCTCGGCCCGAGCCCAATAAATAGGTATAATTTTTTAGTTGAGCCCGGCCCGGCCCATGAACACCTCTAGCTATAACGAGTATGTGATCATTTCACATATTTATGGCATTTATACAATTCACAAACACAACATTAAATTCAAGCATAAAAACACATACAATTTAGTTACACGAACTTACCTCGATAAATGTTCATGTACGAAAAATCAATTAATTCGACTTTTTCCTCTTTTCCTCGTTCTAGCTCCGAATTTGGTCTATCCGGATTTATACGAGTAAATTTGACATCAAATTATCATATTTTATATTCAAGTGGACTTAATTTTTATCCTAGGCAAAATTACCATTTTGCCCCTAACTTTTCCATAAATTCCCATTTCGTCCTTAAGCTCGGAAAATGAAATTTATGCAATTTACTCCCTATTCCAAGCCTAACTGAAATTTATATACTACATTTACAGCATATACATTTCACAAATTTTAAAATTTTCATGGGTTTTATCACTTTTTCATTTTAGTCCCTAAATCAAGTTTTCATTAAAAGTCACTTTGTAAAAGTTGTTTATCTATCAACAACCTTTAAGTTTCTACCATAAATTTCTAATTTTCAGCATATACATCCATGACCCATTTTACATAGTTTGATAACTTTTCAAATTAATCCCTCAAATAGATAAATTATATTATCCCAGTTTCAAAAATATCAAAATTACTAAAAACGGGGATTGATTACTTACCCAATTTAGCCATGAAAGTTTCTTCTCTATCTCCTAGTGTTTCCATGTATTGTTTGGGGAAGAAGATGAGAAAAATAAGATGATAATTCTTTTATCATCTTTTTAATTAATCAATTGAATTGGATTCCAATTTAGTCCCTACCCTTTTTAAAATTTTCCAATGATGAGTCATACCAAAATACCTACGTACTTTTATTAATGGTCTAATTACCATATAAGATCTTAAGTTTTAAATTCCATAGCTATTTGATCCTTCTAGCTACTAGAATCCAACTTTTGCATTTTATGTGATTTGGTCATTCCTGTAATTAAACACTTAGTCGATAAAATTTTATTATCAAAATTTTCACATGACATGTCTATAATAATACGGGCCATAAAATAAAATAAAAATAAATTTTATTTTTTGGCTCGAATTTGTAGTCCCGAGATCACTATTCTGATTTCACCAAAATTGGGCTGTTACAGTTCTGGTTCTATTGATGTGGTCGCTGAAAAGTAGGCCAACCAGAGGCAATGGAAGCCTTAAGTTGGAACATTCGTGGGTTGGGGCATCCACGGGTGGTTAATCTTCTCAAGAAGAAGTTGAGACATGTACAACCCCAGATTTTGTTTCTAATAGAGACAATGTTGACTGCAAGGAGAATGGATCAAGTCCGAAGGAAATGTGAATATTTTAATGGTATAGACGTAGGAGTGTATGGGTTGAGAGAGGGATTGTCGCTAGGATGGAGAAATGATTGTGTGGTTCATTTGAGGAGTTTTTCTTCTAATCACATTGATGTAGAGATACATGAGGGGAATGGATTGTCATTTTGGAGGTTAACGGGCTTTTATAGGTCACCCAAGGGACATAGAAGAGAGGATTCATAAGATCCGTTGAGGAGATTAGAGAGAAATCAGAATATGTCGTTGCGGTAATAGGTGATTTTAATGAAATTATGTTTTCTTTTGAAAAAAGGGAGGTAAGTTACGAAGTAGAGAAAATGAACATGGTGAAGTTTCGGGAAATGTTGAAGGAATATGAGCTTAGTGATTTGGGATTCTCGGGGGCAATGGTTCATGTAGGAGAAAAGGAGATTATTGGAAAATAACGTTAGAGAAAGACTTGACAAGGAGTGGCTAATTCGGCTTGGTGGGAGTTATTTTCGGGATATTCTGTAAAGTATGTACCACATGTCTTTTCCGATCACTGCCTGATTCTAATTGACTTGAGGGATAACAGGAGAGATAGATCAGCCTGAGATAAGGGGCGATTTAGATTAAATGCAAATTGAATAATTGAGAAGAGTTTTAAACAACAAGTGAAGAACTTTTGGGAGGAGAACTCCAATAAAATTCCTATGAAGCTAGAAAAGTTGAGGGCATTTTTGAAGAATGAAATGGGACAGATCTATATTGGTAGAAGGCGGATGTCGACCTCGTTGAATATACATTTGTCAAATTTAAATTCCGTTGAACCAACAGAAGAGAACTTAGCAGAATTAGAAGAGGTTAAGTTGGCACTGAACATGGAATCCGATAAAGAAGAGTTGTTTTGGAAGCAATGAACAAGGGTGAACTTGCTCCATTTTGGTGACAGGAATACATCTTATTTCTACAATTTTGCAAGCCAGTAGAAGAAGAAAAACATGGTAAAGAGGTTGAGAAATTCGAATGGGGAATAGGTGGAAGGGGGGGAAGATATAACAAAGGTAACGAACAACTATTTTAAGGATCTGTTCACTGCTTCTCAGGTAACAAATTGTGATAACGTTTTATCTGGAGTTCATATTTGTATACAGAAGAATATGAATAATGAGCTTATGACAAAATTTCGGCCTGAAGAGGTTATGGAATCAGTAAAGAGTACGACACTATTAAAAGCATTAGGTATGGATGGTTTTCTTGCGCTACATTTTCAAAAATATTGGCATATTGTAGAAGGGGAGGTGAGTTAGTATTGTTTAGACATGCTGAATAGGAGTAATTAATCGAACCAGTATTATTCTCAACCCGAAAATATGTGAGACGAGTGATATGACGCAATTTTGGTCGATTAGCTTATGCAATGTGATTTAGGAGATGATATCCAAGGTTGTGGTTAATAAATTCGGAAAGGTGCTTGATAGATATATTGATGAAGCATAAGCGACTTTTATTCCATAGAGACATATCACAGATAATGCCTTCGATTATTCCATATTATTATGTTTTAGTTTTGGTTGGAACAATGTTGAACATACCTTAAAAATAAATAATTAAAAAAACTTTAACTATTTTAAGTTTTAAATATAACAATTGTTAGATAACAAATAACTAGTGATGGTGACACCTATATATTCTACATAATTTTAAATAACCTAAACTTATTACCCATTGCGATACGTAGCATTAACTTCATCGATACATGCCATTCATCGATGACGTTTACACATTATTAATCCATTTTATACCTGAATAACAAAACATAATATTAAAGTAATGGAACATAATTTTAACTATCCAATTCCCTTGCAGAATCAAGAATTATAAATATCTTTTTATGAAACCAAAAAATTATATACCATATTTTCTTTTAAAGAATGTTGAACCCAAAAACATTGACATACTGCAAAATTTACAATTTTTTTATCTAATATTCTTAAATTGTAAATTTGAAATACCTGACACATATTATAGTTTAAATCCATGTAAATAAATGTTTTTATAAAATTACATATTCAACCCATTAATACTAAAACATGATTTTATTTTATATTTTGTATATCCAGCCCCATTAAACAACAATTTTTCTTTCAACATCATATTTTATTCTTTTTTGGAAATAATATGTATTCAAAATAATTTAGAAACATATTAACCCAAATTGGCACTAAATTTGAATATTCTATTTCCTATTATTCATTACTTTAATAAAGTAAAATTTTATTTTCTTAAAACAATATATACAAAAAATTTAAATAAAATATTTCAACTTTTAAAACACAATATTTAAACTTAACTACTTAAAATTATAATTAATATTAAATTATGCACTTTTTTTTTTTGTTTTCATCAAACTTTGAAATTAATATGTAAAATAATAAATTCTAGATTTTTTTTATTAAAATAATTGCACATTTTATTTAATCTGTTAAGAAATTCAAAAAGTAATATTTCTTAAATTTTAAGTTTTTTTTAAAATTTTTTGTTAAATTTAGTTAAATATGTTATAAAAATCATAAAGAAATTAAAACATAATTTATAAATAATTTGAAAATATTATTAAAATTTATAAATTAACATTATTTATAAACATATTAAATTGCAAATTAAATAGTGTTTCAAACTAATATAAAGTACTTTTGAAAATGAAAATAAAAATAGAAAAAATTTAAAAATTAATAATTTAAAAATATTATTGAAAAACTTATTTTTAAAATGCGTATTAAAATACTTGTAAGTTTATAATTAAAATTAATATACATATTTACTTGGTTTTTAAACTAGTAAATATACTATTGAAAATATTAAAGCATAATAATAAATTAAGTAATTAAGATTATTGCTAACACACATTATTAATAAAATTTATTAAAAATATTAAATAAATTAATACATTTTAATTTATAAATGCAATCAACCTGTAAATTATACGGGTAAAAAAATAATTTTTATTATATTTTAAGTTTATATATTTCATATGTCATACTATTAAGGAATTTGAGTTTATTTATGCCATAATATTAATTACTTAATAAATTATTTTTAAAATTTTTTATTAAAATTTATATATATTTTAAAATATTAATAAATTAAATATAATTTAAATACATATTGACTTTTTTTTTTTAGACGACCACTCTTTTCAATCTGAATGTTAAACTCGCTTTAAGAAGTGCGGTCCGAAATGGAAAGCCAATGGGCTGAATTAGAAATTATAGCCCAACAATGTTAGGCAATCAAGCTCGTCTTCTCTTTCGATGCTCTGCCTCTGTCCACAGTAATGAATCATCGTCATCGCTCGGCCTGTTGCCTCTGCCTATCTAATCATTCTTGCAAAGTTCTCTAGACCATTTTTTAGAATTAGAATTGGACTTAGAGCTTCTCTCTTGGAAAATAAATTCTCTACTTAATATATTATATTATTATTCTTGTAAAATATGGTTCCTTGTCTTCATATTTTGCCTTGCAGTTTATTACTGCAATTCTGATAGGAGCAAAGAAAGAATTACTCCTTACAATCTATCTTGAAATTTCAGAAGCAGCAGCAAGAAGCATCACATAGAGAGGCAGCTGCTGCGAATAGAATTCAGAATCTTATGCATCAATTTCCATAACTATTTTGACGTTTTCTTTGGCGGTACTTGATCACATCTTCAGTTGCCACCTCCTAAATTTTGGTCTTCATCTAAGTTACTTTCTTCTAGATCTCAATTTATTAATAAAAATTTAAGGGTTTTACCCTGCTCCACACAATGCAGGTATTCTGATTAGTTTTGATTTTAGATGGCGGATTCGTTAGCAAACCCCTCGGTTGTGGGGGCAAATGGAATTGACGAAGCATCACCGGATTTGTTGAAGAACACGCCGTCTAACATTGCGAGATTGGAGGATGTGATAGAGCATTGTAAGGGTCGTCAGATGTATCTTGCGCAGACAAGGAGTCCTTCAGATGGGGGTGATGTCCGCTGGTACTTTTCCGATGTTCCTTTGGCTGAAAATGGTTAGTTTCTGCTGAATTTCAAAGTCTAGTTTTAGGTTGCAATTTTAGCTTCCATTTGCAGATAACATTTAAAGTAAGCTACAAATTCTAATGCATTTGAAACTTTTAAAGAGATTTTTTGTTCATAGTAAATGCATGTGCATTTAATGAATTGTGGTTGATCACGGGAATCCATGGAGTACCAAGTTAGAAGATAATTGAGGGCTACCAGTTGAGACGAATTTGCTATGCAGGCTAGGCAAGCTGATGGAGTGGAACGGATGCTTTATATGTTAGCTTTGTGCACAATTTGAAGGGGCAATAAATGTGCATTCTGTTGGTCTTATTGTCTTTCAGTTTCTCTTTGGACTACTTAGGTTTATCAACTTTTTGACAAGGATGGCACTTGGGCGCGGTTACCAAGGAAGGAATAGTTCATTCAGGAATTGGAATTTAATTTCTTATCCATTTATAATTCTTATTTAAATAATGGTAACATGAATTCCCAAGAGAGAGTCAAGCTTACTAACTGGAAAGAACTAGGCATGTTGGAGAAGTTGGTTGCAACGCCTTCTCTGAACATTGTTTGTCGAGATATCTGTTTGCCTCTGGCCACGAGAATGCAAAGAACTCACCTCTTGCTATAATTTGTTGAAGTCATTAGTAGACAAGAAAACATACTAGGTGGAACAGATGTAATAGGTGTTCTTAATAAGGGCATGGGAAAGAGGAGACAAAAGGTTGCGGTTGGCTGCTGGTTGTTAGGATTCATAGTTTAATGTTATGTAGCTTTTCCATGCAAGGAGATAAGACATTTGCTCTTGATTTCCTTCTGAAGTAGGTACTCTTCTTTTTGGGTTATATATACTTATTTTTCTGTGCTTCTGCAGCCATGCTTGGTATTATTTTTCAAAATTAATTAAGAGAAGGTTTATTTTCTGGAGTTGGTGTTATAAATTTATAACATTTATTTAGAGCTCTTCTCCACCCCGACCCCCCCTGCTGGGTGTAGGATAGCCTTTTTTTTTTTTACTTTTAGGAATGGGGAGTTAGATTTAATTTTTGATGACCTTTTTTTCCCTTACAGAGTTAGCGGCCTCATTTCCTCGAACTGAGATAGTGGGAAAGAGTGACTATTTTCGTTTTGGGATGAGGGATTCTCTTGCAATAGAGGCATCTTTCTTGCAGGTCCTCTTTTCGTACTATATTTATTTTGCAGATTAAGCTGCTGTTTTATATTAATCTTGGGGCTAGACCTCTTTTTGAAACTTGGAACTTTTTATGGAATTTAATAGGGCTATAGCTCCTTATTCACCTAAATGCTAGAGTAGGTTAGTTGGGTCTAATAAGGAATCAGAGAATACTTTCTTATTGCTTATGATATTGGCACTATTAAGTAATAGGATTACATCATTTTTTTCTAAGAATTACTTGTCCCATCAACTGACTTAGGCAATCTAAAAGGATGGGATTTAAAAAATCTGGTAGGATGAAGAATTGGAATGTCAACTTTCAAAATGGAAAAAGGCAACATCTCCACTTTCTTTTCTCCTATCTTCTTGTTCAACAACTAGTCCCACATGTATAATGATGGCATCATGTTTGTGTCTGGTCCTGCTATTGGTCTTATATGAACCAGATATGGAAGTAATCTTTATCCTATCATATCTTCCCTTTTCTTTTTCCTGATACATCTAGTGAGTCCCTGAGAAATTGTTAATTGTTTTAGAATTGTCTTCTTATTGTATTTTTTGTGAAAGGGACCTTTTATAAATTAGGTTGTGACTATTCTTTGTTCATCTAGTTCTTTGTTTATGATTTGACAGAGAGAAGAAGAGTTGCTGTCTATTTGGTGGAAAGAGTATGCTGAATGCAGTGAAGGTCCAAGAGGATCGAGTAGTTTTGGCAAGAAGTTGGACATGGAAGAGGATTTATCTTCTTCAAAGGGTTCTCAATCAGCCCAACTATATACATTTGAAGAAGAGAGGGTTGGTGTCCCTGTAAAGGGAGGGCTCTATGAGGTATCTTGTTCTTACTCTAGTTTCCTCCTGTCCCAACTACTCAGGTCTTTGTATGTGATACTGTTATGTGCCTTGGCGTAGGATCTAGTCACAGGTCTAGACGAGTGAGAATTCTTGCTTTGACCTATGGTTAGTCAAAGAGGCAGAATTGTCATTGACTAAACCCCCTCCAAAATAACGTTTCTTTTTTATAGAATAATTGCTTATCTCTTTTTTTCATATTGGAAGCCTTTTATAGACTTTTAATAACAAAGGAAAAAGTCTTAATAGAATTCCTAACTTAGAGTTTACAAAGGAAATAAAAACATAATATAATGAAGAAAATAAGTAAAATTAAAACTCTTAATAAAACATGATATAATAAAGAAAATAAATAAAATTAAAACTCTTATTGCAATAAAAGCGTCCATATCATTACTCCCCTTCTCGGAGTTGAGCTTGTCCTTAAGCTCAAATTCAGAATAAGCTTCAGAACTTATCCAAAATCATCTACCTCATCGTCATCTTGCTTGCCTTCAATATCTGGTACTTCTATCCAAAATAACCTTTTACATTTGTGTCCCATGGAATATGACTCGTCACAATTATAACACAGCCCCTTAGCCCTTCTTTTCGCCATTTTTGCCCATGTCAATCTCTTAATAAATGGTGCAGGAGAACCTATTTTGCTATTGTTCCCTGTTGGTTCCGTTGTTTGTCCCCCCTCCCTTTGCAATGCTCTTAGTTGTTGGAATGATTGAATTGCTGCCATTGTTTTGGGAAGTTGGCCAGTTCAAGATGGCTTGAGACGACAATTTGGAAGAGACATTTTGTTTACGTTCCAATGTTTGAGCCATATTCATTGCAACTCCAAAGTTTTCTGGTTGTTGCATCTCAATATCAATTCGAATTTCCTTTACCAACCTTGCAGTAAAGAGGTTTACTTGTTGTCGAGTTTAAGATCAACAGTTAGTAATTTGAAATTGACGTTAATATTCCTCTACAGTCCTAGTTTGTCTCAAGTTGGCAAGTTCCCCCGAGGGGTTATTACTTATAGGTGGCACAAACCTTACATGACAACACTCTTTGAAGCTCCTCCAATCAAGGTTTGCCTCCTCTTCTTCCATTTGATCAAACCACAATTGTGCCTCTCCTAAGAGATGGAATGAAGCTATCCGTTGATTGCGAAAAAAATTTTCGCATCTTTTCAGCCACCGTAAAGGATCTCCAACACCGTCATAAGTGGGAAATTCCATCTTAGAGTATCGTGGCACCATGCACCCACCTTGTTGCGAGTCTAAATTCCTTTTTCTGCCTTTGCTGCTGCCCTGCTCCTCACTATTTTCCTTTGTATACCCTTTTGCTGTCTTTTGGGCCAAATGAGATAACACCGCTATCTGCTCCTCTAATGCTTGTTGCCTTGTAGCCATTTGTGCCATGAAAGCATCCAGTTTGGCTGCCAAAGTATCTTCGTCACCCATGACAGAAGGCTCTGATATCAAGTTGTTATGCGCCTTGGCATAGGATCTAGGCACAAGTCTAGACGAGTGAGAATTCTTGTTGAATTCTTACTTTGACCTATGGTTACTCAAATAGGTAGATTTATCCTTGACTAAACCCCTTCCAAAATAACATTTCTTTTTGATAGAATAATTGCTTATTTCTTTATTTCATATTGACAGCCTTTTATAGACTGTTAATAACAAAGGAAAGAGTCCTAATAGAATTCCTAACTTAGAGTTTATGAAGGAAATAAAAACCTAATATAATAGAGAAAATAAGTAAAACTAAAACACTTAATAAAACCTGATATAATAAAGAAAATAAATAAAACTAAAACTCTTATTGCAATAAAAGCGTCCATATCAGATACCTTGAGCGGAAGATTTCATTTCCTTTCATGTGTCTTTTATCTAACCAGATGAAGTTCTTTTTCCGTAGCCATCAGTTTTTCTAATAACCAAGTCATCTTTTTCTTTCAGAATTTAAACGATTTTTTAATGTTAAGTGGTGTTATCCCACATCTATTAAGTGTTGGGTTTCTTGTGGTCTTATGTTCAAGTTTGGCCCTTCCACAAACTGCCAATCGGTATTGGTTGGATGTCGAACAGGATATTAGATTTGTTCTATTGCACTTGCTTGTGCCCAACTGCATGTGAGGTTCATGACCATCATTGAGGTTGTCCATGTTTAGTCCCTTGTTGAGCTAGATGTGAGAGGGAGGATCAAGTGGTGCTACCTGTTTCTATTAAGTATTGGATCTTCGATGATCAATGTGCCTTTTCCTACAAGCAAATGGATTTAGTTGGGGTTCTTAACACTTGAGAATCTAGGCTTCATTCATTATTCTTTGAAGGCATTTGACTTTATTGCTTGTTTATTGGTTGGTTACTATCAAGCTTGGTCTTGTGCTTAGTATTGAACACAATTATGGTAAATTGAAGTTTGGGATTCATATTTCATACTACTGTTCTTGTGTTAATTTGGTGTCATTTTTACATCTTTGTCCTTATCTCTTCTCTCTCGTTTAGTTTTAAGCCTATTTTTGGTAATAATATCAGTGGATGATGAACCTCCTTATTTTCCTTTTCACGTTTGTCTTTTTTTATTTTTATGGTATTTATTAGGGTGTATGGCCATGCTTGCTTTTTGTGTGTGTTTATGTGGTTTGTTGAATGAGTAAACAGTACAATTATCAATTCTTGTGACTGTTCAACAATACATTAACTGTATTTGAAATTAGGTAACTGGATAGCAGAGGCAAATACGGGGGGGCAGGCAGTGGCCTTGGCCCCTCCAAAAATGGTAGATTTTCCATTTAGTCCCTTAATTTTTTTTTATGAAATTACATGTTAGTATAATGATAAAATTGCACATCACTCCCCGCCCAAAAAGCAATTTTTTGGCTTCATCCCTGTTGGATAGAGGTGGCAGTGTCATGCATTCATGAATTTGTGTATCGTGTTTTAATCCATTTTATTGCCAGTTTCAAGCTATCTCCATCTTTGATATGTTTCAGCTAATTGCTTTCTTTGATGTATTTCTGTATGTTTTTTCTTGCATTTGGCATGTTGTTTGTATCTGATGCTATGCCTTTCAGGTTACCATTCCATATTCTTTTATTATCATTGGCATGATGACAAAAATTTTTCTCATCCTCTGGTTCATGTTGTCGCATTATTTATTTTGTTCATGAGCTAGGACATATTCATACAATTGAGAATTTTAAAATAATTTTCTGGTCACTATCAAGCACTAGGTTTTATTTGCTCAAATCAGGTATTGTTTTTTTATAACTGGTATGATGTAAATAGTGCAGGTGGATTTAGTTAAGAGACACTGTTTCCCCGTATACTGGAATGGAGAAACTCGGCGTGTCCTAAGAGGTCACTGGTTTGCTCAAAAAGGGGGCATGGATTGGCTTCCACTCCGTGAAGATGTAGCTGAACAATTAGAGATTGCATATCGCAGCCAGGTTTACTGCAATTTTGATGTTATAAGATCATATTTTCTTCCAATAAATTTTGATTTACTTTGGTTGCATTGTCTATTGTATTATAACTCCTAGAACTTTTACTCAAATGCTGACACCATGTTGCTTCTTAAACCCCTAGAATTTGAGGGCTATGTGATGGTTTTCCAATTATTTCCACCGCAAATTTTTTTTTAATTCTGTGGTTGTTTTGAATTGTTCATTCTTGATTTCTCTCTTTCCTTTGAGTTCAAGTTGGGCATAAATATGCATCTGTTTTTTTAACATATATATTTTTATATGGTTGTAATAGCTGATGAAGGTAGACTTGTTAACAGGTATGGCATCGAAGAAAATTTCAACCATCGGGACTTTTTGCAGCTAGAGTTGATTTGCAAGGCTCTACCCCAGTATGCTTTTAATTTTCTGGAAAGGGACAATATATTCACTTAAATCGTATTATGTAATGCCTAAAGTATCAGGTCTAACAATGAATGCAGGGACTTCATGCATTTTTTACTGGAGAAGATGATACTTGGGAGGCATGGCTTAATGTTGATGCTTCTGGTTTTTCTGGTGTTATTAGTTTCAGTCGAAATGGAATCAAGTTAAGACGTGGTTACTCTGCTTCTCAATCCCCCAAACCAACCCAGGTTTTCTCCTTTTCCCTCTCTTATGCTTTAACGGCACAAAACATTCTATGCTTTAATGATAGAAATGCTAATATTCAAATTTCTTGAGTGGGCCTGAACTTGGAACAGTGTTTGACATTTTAACACATTTTTTTTTTGCTTCTTTTTATTTTATGTAGGATGAATTACGTCAAAGAAAAGAGGAACAGATGGACGATTATTGTTCTCAGGTATGCTTTAGAGCATTTTGCTTCTTGCATAATGTCTGTGTGTTTTACTAACATGATTCTCTAAGATGTATATTAGTTTTTCCTTAATGCTTTCCGAACTTTGTAAATAAAAGGAATTTCATAATATTTCTTAAAAACTATAAATTTGGCTTTGGGGAAAAATTGCTGCATTGAAATATTATTTCAGTTAAAAAAGTCATGGCATCGTACTTTTTGTTGCTTTTTATTACTATATTAGCAATCAACAGCAGCACCATGTGGCTAGTCAAGTCTTCTCTACTAACATGACATCCCATATTTAAAGCTGCTCATTAATATTTGCCTGGTTTTCTATGTCTTAATTTCTTTACTGAAATAAAATGTTGCTTGTTGCAAATCTTATGGTTCCCAGCTTTTCTTTAAATGAATTTGTTGCTGGTTCTACTATACCAAAGTATGCATTGTTTGGGGACTGACTTGGACTAAAAACTACCACGGATAAACTTGTTCTATCATTTAGCATTTTATTATTGTACTTAGAATTTTGGTAGTGTGTATATTATCTAACTACGCTTTTATTTATTTATTTTTGTTTATTGTGGTCTACTTGAAATTTTCCAATTGTTAATGTAATGCACACTTTTTAAGTCGATGAGTAGTTACATGTTTTGATATTAGCAATTGCCTAGAATATAGAGGAATATTTTCTTTTTCACTATATGCTTAATTTTGTGCTGGCAAACCTTTGATGTCATGGATATTTTACATGAAAACATATTGTAGATTTGTTGCTTGTGTACAATTTCAAATTGTTTTTAATTTAATCCTAAAGTTCTACCTGTGCATCTTGTTAAGGACTGTAACCTGATTACTTTTCTCTTCCTTTATTCTGGTTTTGGTACAAATAGTGTACATGTGGGGCACATATCAGATCTTGTTCTGTTTAATGAAGTTTATAATAAGACTGTTTAAATTTGATCTAGGTTCCTGTTCGACACTTGGTCTTTATGGTCCATGGTATTGGTCAGAGGTTGGAGAAATCTAATTTGGTTGATGATGTTGGCAACTTTCGCCATATCACAGCAAGCCTTGCTGAGCGACACCTGACTTCACATCAACGACGCAAACAGAGAGTCCTTTTCATCCCATGTCAGGTAAAATTATTTGTTTGTCTGTAATGATTTTACACTTGTGCTGTTTGGTTGTTTTTCTTATTAAGAAAGTTTTTGTAGTATATGCGGTACAAAAAATATTCTGTACTTGAATGAGGCTCTATATCATTATTTTAACTGTCATTATTATCACATTCTCTCTCTTATCGTTTTTATTATGCTGCTTGCTAGCTGTATTATTGGATGATGATTTGTGTAATTTGAATGGATAGGACTGCTTAGCGTGATTGAATTAGTTGACTATTTAATATAATGTGACAATCTGATTCCCTTTAAACATTATAGTATTCCTTTCATACAAATTATAAGGGACCTTGTTTGGCAAAGTCCTATATTGGCATCACTGATGTCAGGGCACATGCCTTGGTGCTCCGGCACAGCGACAAACATAAAAACACTTCAGAGCCTCCTAGGTGAGGCATCTTCAAACAGGCGAGTGCCTTGTTGCACCTTGTGCTCCAGTCCAAGGCGTCAAAAAAGCTAGCTTTAATTAATTTTGCAATTTCCTCCTCTTTTTATTATTTATCTTTTCTTATTTTGAAAGTTAAATACCATATTTTTTTTCTCGATTTCCATTATTATAAACCCAAGCACTGCTTTTATTAGGTTAAAATTTACAATCAAATCCCTTTTTTCTTGGTTCTTCTTTTATTTATTTTCTCCCTATCCTAAAGCATATTTCTGTTGTTTAAAAACGGGAGAAATCATGCTGTTTTTGGTTTTCAAAAATTTCTTGTAATTGTTTTCATTACTTTTGTAATCTGTCTTTGTCATGGAAGCTTGTGTCGGCCACCTTGCATGTTTGAAAACTGAAATTAGACACTTTGAGAAGGCAGAAGCTCAAATTTGTGACACTAGGAGTGGTTTGTATATTAAATGATAAATAGATGAAAACCAAGCCAAGCAAATACAATGGAAGTGGCCCAAATTTTATTGCAAGGACAACAATTCAAGAGATTATGGGAGTGAATTTCGACAGAAAAAGGATTATGGAAGTGAAGGAAATTTAGAGTTATTGTCAATTTTTAATTACATATCAGGTTTTATTTGAGATTTAATAATTTGAATTTATAAAATTAATTATATTAAAATTTATCTTATTAGTTATTATATATTATTATTTGCACATATTTACACCCCTTATTTTACTTGGGCGAGTGCTTTCTTTTGCACCTTGGGCCTCAGGCTATATAAGAGGTCTTAACGCCTGCAGTGCACCTAGCACCCTTGATAACATTGATTGGCATCTTCTGGATTCATATTTATATACAAAAGAGATATGGAAGAATTGTTTGTATAATTATTCCACCTCGGAACCAAGTATTTATACATGTTTTGGAAGCTAGGAAATAGAAAAAAGATCAAATCCCCAGAATCCATCCTTCTTCTAATCAGCCTGTCAATCCTACACTTAACCAAGTATTTCAGTTGGAAATTGAAGCGATTTGATGTTAAGAATGCTTTTTTGCATGAAAACTTGAGTAGGAAATTTATATGCAAATTCCTCCAAGGTATGAAAAGAAGGTGGCTACCCATATTATGTGTAAACCTGAAAAGGCATTTTGTGGCCTAAGCAATTACCACCGACATGGTTTGGGTGGTTTGTGAGAGTTATGTTAGTCATGGGTTACAAAGCCAAAGGAGAAACTGGAATGTGGTTTGATTTGTACTTCTTTTATGTCTGCTCAAGGCCTAGTTGTTGATATTCTTGCAAACGGATTAAGTAGCTTGGACTTTGAGAAGTTCACATCCAAGCTGGGAATGGAGAATATCTATTCACCATTTGAGGGGGAGTGTGGGAAAATAGGCTATTAGGAGATACTATAAGACAATAGAAGTAATTTTAGGAGTTAAAGTCTGATATATTCTCTGGTTTCTTTCTTAATATCCTGTATTTTTTTAGTTGATTTCTTTCATTTATTAATTCTGTTACTTAGTGAAACAATATGAATGCTATTGCTGTATAAAACATCATTTGTTTTTACCTCAAACTACAGAAACCAAAATAATCAAATATTAGAAAGATGAATCTGAAAAATGAATTTGTGATGCACTGCTGTTTTAGCGTGTATACATTCTTAACCTGATGAATACTTTTTGGCTACAAAATTGTTGTTCTAGTTCACTGTTTCATTACAATTATGAAAAACTTCTCTGGTTTGGAACTTAAATTTTAGTTGGTTGAGTGCATAGACAATACTAAAAAGAGTATCAAAATAGTAAAGTGGAATGTTGAGTTTTTCATGTTGAAACATTTGAAGAATTTTTTTATTTGCTTAATGAATTTGGAGAAATGATGATGAAATGCAAATTTGAAGGACCTTTCTGTCAGAGTAATTTGGTTAGGATTGCTTTTGACATTTTCGATTTACCATCATTAATTTTTAGTATGCTTTTGTTTGTTCTGACCAAAGGTTTCATCATTTATGATAGATGAAGGTAAAAGACCATGACTTGTAAATTTTTTATTGGTATTAAAGAGATCTCAAATGCCAACCTACAAGGCGCACATGTGCCACCCCACTTTTATTTTTTTTTAATCAAATGCAACATCCTTAATGATGGGCAATTTAAGAGATACTTTGTTTGTCATCCTGGCCGTATTAGCTGTTTAGTTTGCACAAAGCATTACTCTCCTTTGAGCATGCTGAACTGCAACCCTTTCTAATGGATTTTGTGAAATAGCATTAATTTTTAGTGAAAGGGTGCTTGACTTAAAGTCTGTTCTTACTCCTTTCTTTTCCTTTGTACTTAAATGAAAATTTCATTTCTTCCTTTTATTTTATGATGTTCTTTTATGTGGTACCTCACCTGGCTTTTGTGTTTCAGTGGAGAAAAGGCTTGAAGCTCAGTGGGGAAGCTGCAGTTGACAAAATCACTCTAGATGGTGTGCGGGGTTTGCGAGTTATGCTGAGCGCTACTGCTCATGATGTGTTATACTACATGAGTCCTATTTACTGTCAGAGCATTATTGACTCGGTATTGTGTTTGCTATTATACATTTTATTCTTTCTTTCATTTTTAAGTCTGCATGATTATTCAAGAAGGCTTCTTTTTTAGTTTGTGCTCTGGATATCATCACATATAGCTCTAAATAATGGATGAATTTTAGAAGAAGTTTTCAAACAATTTCAGCAATTTCAGATTCAACTCATTTTCAAAAATACTTTAGCTCAAGTAATAAACTATAGCATTTTGGCTTTGCCATGATTAATGAAGATTCTAATAGGGAATTAGCTCTTGCACCCTTGAAGGGCTTTCCCCTTAGATATCTAGTCTTGCATCCTTAATTATCTTGCACCTGAACTACTAAAAAGGAATTTTAGTTTTTCATATATATGTTTCTTGAAAACAAGGGATTTGCTTTAATCTAAACAACTATAGGAAAAAGATTTTGAGCTGCATCCCCCTTTCTCAAAAAGCAACTACATGAATGTAATTTTCTCTCCTCAAAAAAGTTACTTTATTGACATTTCTAACATTGTAATAACCAAATGAGATTAGTTTCATTTTATTAAGAACTAAATATTTCTTAAATGCTATTATGAATTTTGTAATTTTGTTCTGCTTTTGCACAATTTTATCTCCTTCTTTGCTTAGAATGTTCTATATCTATACTGGTAATAATGTTTCTGACTGAGTTTTATGTCACAAGTCAAGTGACACCAAGTCCTTTTGGCAATACTCTTTTTATTAAAATTAAAATTGAAAAGTAAAACTCATCTGGTTGATGTATTTTTTCTCACTTATAAATAACTCTACTTTCACTTCTCTCATTTTTTCTTTCATGTTTAGACGTCAATATATATATTTTCTTTTTGAACTTTTATCTTTATATTATTTATTGTTTCACCCTTAGAGTGGGTGTGCATAGATCTAATATATATAGCTTAGCAAATTGGTTTGGTTATAAGTTAAATGCTAACAACTTAGTTGAGTAAATTACATAAAGATTTAATAAAATAGTAAAATAACATAAGAGTGAGTTACTTGTTGTTTCCCTTCATATGTATTAGGATTTTTGCCACATTGAATACACTTCAAAAGAAAAGACTACCAATTCCCTTGCACATGAAAAAAATTGTACCTTAACGAGAACCTACTTTTTAATTACCTCTCTTTTGTTCTTTTTTCCTCTATGTTTTCATCCATGTTAGTGGGTGAGTTAGGAATTCAAGTCTTACAAGGGAAAAGGTACCACATCTTGCCTTCATGTCAAGAAAGAGATATTATAAAGGAAAAAGAGTGTTGAGAAAGAGAAATTTTCAGAGAAAAAATAATTTATTCTTTTCCATACTTTCTGTTAATTGCAATAGCCTCTATTTATACATGATAGAATCCTAAAATAGAAAACTATAACAAAGCATGATTTTAGGCCCTAATAATGAGCATTATTATAGAATGCAATAATTACTCCTAAATTATCTCTACCAACCACTAGTTAATAAATTATTACTAAGAGTCTTCACTAAATCTTACTCAATATAGTTACTCCAAAAATATTCTACCAAATACCAATACACATCCTTTGAGAGCATATAGTGACTTGTGGAGCTTGCAAACCTTGCCAATATTCTCTTGGGTTTCAAATCCTAAGGGAATTTTTGCTTAGACTTCCTCCTAAGTTTTCATTTAAGAAGGCATTTTCAACATCTACTTGGTGAAGAGACGTTTAAATTTGCCACCAAAGGCAATGGTACTTTGCCAAATTTAGCTTGGCTACTCAAATAGAAGTCTCATCCCATGGGATGAGTTAACTCCTTTGCAATGTGAGATGAGCTTTGTCCATGTTAATGCTACCTTCAGCATTGTGTTTGATTGAAAAGATCAATTTCCAACCAATAAGATTTTTTTCCTTTAGGCAAGTCAATGATTTATGATGTGTTCTTTCCTAGAGCTTGGATTCCTTCCAAAAAAGCATTTTTTCCACTTAGGTTGCAAAAGGGTTTTCTGAATGTTGTTTGGAATCTACTCATTGGTTCGAGCAAAGACAAATGCTATAAAACTAAGGGACAACTTTCTATAAGAGGAAATTATGAATAGGATGTTGAGCACAAGACTTTAAACATTTTCATAAGGCTATAAGTTGATGAAGATCTTTTACCATGATAGAAGGGTTTGGTTTAGTAAGAGTTTACTTGTTTGAGTTTCCATATTCTCTAGAGTTGGTTAAGATCCTTGGATAGCTATGATGTTAGATGTCCTAAGTTCTCTGGACTTTTTTGTCTTTGAGAATAGATTATTAGCTCTTCCTTCACTTGTGTGGATTTTGGGCTAGAGGGATTAGATTGGTCACCCATAAGGTTTGATGTATCAAGCTCAAGGTGAGATGATTCATACTCGAGGATATAAGGTTTAGGCTTTGGTCGTTTGAAGGCTTGGGCTTGTGTTTTGGTGATAGACTCATGAGTATGTGATTTTTGCATAGTATGGCTGATTTTTAAAGAATGACATCCCAGAACTAATATTCCCTTGTGAATAGGATTCTTCCCTTGATATTAGTTTTTGCATAGTATGGCTGATTTTTAAAGAATGACATCCATGGAGTTGTAGAATTTTCTTGTTTTTTTGGGAATAACACTTCTAGCCTTTTTGATTTAGAGAATATCCTAGAATAAGAATTTGATGGATTTCTAAGCCAACTTGCTTCATTGTTGTTGGTTGATGTGAACAAATGTTGTGCATGCAAAGACTTTGATAGGAATGGTGGAGATAATCTGAGTGTGCGGATATGAAGCAAGGAGTTCTCGACATGGTGTTTTGAGCTTCAATACTCGAGAAGGCATTTTGTTTATCAAGTTGCTTAAGTACAACCCCCCCCCAAAAAAAAAAAAAGTGATATGGCACATGCGTTGGGAGCATTATGATCTAGCAACCTCAAAATTTGTTGATTTTTCCTTTTGACAACTATGTGTCTTGTTTAGTGTCTACACAAGCTTTGATGTTATTCCTTGCTCAATGGGATAAGCTCCAAGGATTGAGTTAAAAGTATTTCCTCCTATTATCTATCTTGAACTCTTATAGTTTGGCTTGAAATTTGGGCTTGAAATATTGTTGAAAAATTGAAAAATTTGACTCATGATTTATAAATGACACAAACCATGTGGACTTGGAAATATTGTTGATTAGAGATGTTGGCCCCAAATATCTCTGTGAATTATTAACAAGGGATGAATGGATGGTATGGTTGATTTTGATAGGTACCTCAAACATGTTCGGATAATTGATAAACCTCACATTAATTTTTTTTTGAGTTTTTGTTGAATGAGGAAAAAGGTTTTCTAGATATTTGGAATTTGAATGACCTAATCAGTAGTGCCTCAACATGATTGCACATATTCATTGGTACTAAATAATGAAGGCACATATTGAGTTTTGAGATTTACGATATGTCAATTTCGAGAAGGTATAAGCCCACACATGTATCCTAGCATAGTCAATTGTCTTCCTCAAGTCCAAGACTTGAAATTGACACATGCTTGGAAGAAATTTAGCAACACAATTGGTATCTCTAGTAATCTAGCTTATAGATAGCATATTCCAATCAAGGTTGGACACAAATAGTACTGATCAAAGGGTAAATCATTGGAGATAATAACTGAACTTGTTCTAATCAACTTAAAAGATGAAATTTAGTTTTCTTTATTGCCTGCAATGGTTGATTTAGGAAGTTTTGTTTATGCATTCTTCTTTTGGATGGTTTAGAACTTGCTTTGATACCATGTTGAGAAAGAAGTTTTGGAAGAAAATGAGTTTGTTTCTTTATTCTTTTCCTTACTTTTTGTTAGTTTTAGTAGCCTATATTTATGCATGCTAAAATCCTAGAATAGGGAACTATCACAAAGCATGATATTAGGCACTAATAATGAGCATTATTACAAATTGCAATAGTTACTCCTAAATCATCTCTACCAACTAGTAGTCAATAAAATATTATTAAAACATCTCTGCCGAACCTCAATCAACATATTTACTATTTACTCCATTGATTTCTACCAAACACTAGTCAACATCTGTTGATTTCCACACTTTAATATGAATTTCAATTTTGTATTTTAAGTGGTTTTTATTTGTGAATAATGCCGAGGAATGTAGTTCAATTGCATAAACCTATTTTCTTGATGATGCTATGGGAGCTGGCATTGAATGAATTTTTTGTGGTGGTGAGTGATGTTAGTTTGAAGGTAATGATCTGGTTATATTTGTTGCATTTATAGTGGTTGTTGATGATTGTCTAACACCATTGAGGCCTTTGATATCAAAGGTAGTTTTGATGTAATGAAAGCTTTTGGATGAACTTGTGTGGTTTTCAAGTGGGGAGCTAAAAACACAATTGACTATAGTTAGCTGCAGCATTTTCAAGTTAGATGGCTTAGTTATGTGAGTCACCGTGGATTGTGCTATATGGCTCTATTCTAGGTCATCAATGATCTCATTTCCTTCATAATTCTCTATCATATTTGGATTTGCATATCTCAAATGAATCATCTTCTATTAATGTGTAGATGGTAATAGTTTTGGCAATATAACAAAAATAATATCCAAATTAATAGTGGTTATGAGAAAATTCTTGTGATTTGATGTTTCTTGTGTGTCAAAATAGTTCAAGGCTTCTTGGATGAGAAAAAGTGCAAAGATTGTTGGTTGGTCATCTTGGATGTGGGAAAAGGAATAGATTGTAAAATTTCCTCTTTTAGCATATAATTAATGATCTATGAAGAGAGGTGGAGGAGACTTTATGCATCAAAATGTAAGAAGTCTACTTTACATTTTCAGGAAATTATTTGGTTTAGTATTCATATATGAGGAACAAAGGGAGCTGGTATAGGTTCAGGCTAACAATAAATATTAATTATAGGATATACATTTTAGCGCAAATTATTTATGTGCAGGGAGGATGGTTGGGGGGCTCTTACATATTAGGGTGTGAAAGTGCATTAGTTTCCTGGAAGTTAATAGGTATTGGGTTACCAATGATACACTAATGGTTTCTATGGCATATTTTTGTGTAAAGATGCATAAAAGTTTTAAGCGCCCTTACATTTATGATTTTTTAAGGCTTGTTTTATGTTTGAATGTCTTAACTTCATGCAACTTTGGTGGACCCCTTTAATTAAATAAAGTTGTTACATTCTGAAGCGGATTTAATTTTGAAACCAAATCAATATGTAATTCTTGTCCTGCAGGTTTCAAACCAATTAAATAGGCTGTATTTAAAGTTTCTTAAACGGAATCCTGGTTATGATGGAAAGGTATGTGTCTAGTTGAAGGAGTATGCATTGTCTTTCATTAAGTTATATAACTGTTTTGACATTGTTTCCACTCAATGCTTTTTAATTATGGCATCAATTCTGTTTAGGTTTCAATATATGGACATTCTTTGGGAAGCGTCCTCTCATACGACATCCTATGCCATCAAGAAAATCTCTCCTCCCTTTTTCCAATGCAGTGTCTGTATGAGAAAGACTCAAAAGATCTAGAATGTTCTCCTGATATGATTGACCAGTCTTTTAAATGCAGTTCTTTGGCTAATCTAGAGAAAAATAACTCAACTATGATGACAAAGGACATAGTCGATTGCCTTGGTGAAGAAATTCTACTTCCAAATCCATCAGTAATAGAAGGACATGTTGAAGATAAACCCTCAGTGTCAACTAAATTTGATGTAGCAGCTGAGGAGCCTATGCAGAAAAGCTGCAAGGAGGATGTGCATCAATCACTTAATGATTTTAGTGGAGCCCATTGGCTGGAGGAGAGTTGGTCTGGGGAAACCACAGAAGTAGACTTTGTTGTCTCAGACGGTTGTTTGGAGAAAGCTACTGAGGAAGAGAACGAAGAAGCCAGAGATAGGGATAAAACAATCAAAATGCTTAAAGAGGAGGTAAGAATTTCAATTTGCGTATATAGGAACATACACATACTTATGCATTCAGGAAGGGTATCTTGTTTCTATGGATACTGCTTTTTAGGCACATGCGACCACCAATAGATGTTTTTCTTTTGCTTCCTTGGATTTCAATGTGTTAAATGAACGTTTCCCCTGCTTCAGATCGATTCCCTAAAAGCAAAAATTGCAGAGCTGGAATCAAATAACTCTGAGGATATAGGTGGTATGCTGATTGAAGGATCCCCCCCTCATTTTTAGTGCATGGAAATCTCTATTCTTGATATATTCTTATGGAGGACATCTTACACAAGTTTTGATGTCTTATATTACAGAAAATAAGGAGATGCTTATGCAAAAACCACCTATGTTGCAGAAGTTTGATCAAAAGCTTCCACTGAAGCTAGATGATGCAACAAAGAGCTATACCCCCTATATTAGATACACAAAGCTTGAATTCAAGGTATAATTAAAAGAATATAATTGTTTTTCTTTCATAAAATGGTTTTTTTTTTTTTTTTTTTGGTTTTCTTGTGATAGATTAGCTTCTCTTTAAGATATACTAATGTTATTTTAGTAGTATTGAAAGATACATAGGAACATACAACCAAGGTAATCCTTCCCATAAGAAGAAAAAGTGGATACTTTAACATTTTATGGAACTTGTGACTTATTCAGTTCAAATTTTATAATATCAGGTCGACACATTCTTTGCAGTGGGATCACCTTTGGGAGTGTTCCTTGCCCTTCGCAATATCCGTATTGGACTTGGTAATGATAAAATTTGGACGCCTTTTATGTGTATACTATTGGCACATTTAAATCTTTCAAGCATACTTGCAATTTTCCTTTTTCTACTTTCTAAAGTTTTTTTGTTCTATTCATTATTACTTTTAATAAAAGTTGGATACCATTGGCCGATGGAAGATAATTATCGTATTTTTTATGAAGTCACAAAAAGTTATCACGATTCCAATGAATGATTTCACTTTATTTCAAATATTGCTATTTATTATGCTGTGCCTGGTTCTTCTGATAAATAATCTCACCTATTTTTGTTGATCATTTCACTTAATCTTTTAAATGGCTATCCCCTAGTTATGTTTTTAATGCTCTACTTAAATTAATACAGTTTTTAGTGTGCTGCAATTTTTATCGTCTTATATAACGTGCTATTAGCTACTATATTTCTCTCTTACTTTTTGCTTCCCTCATATCTTCTGTTTAAGTTGAATCTTCAAGTTCTAACATTATGTTTCTCACCTTAGTTTTCCTGATTTCCAGCCCTGTCACAACAGTTCTCTTTGTACTTTATATCATGCTTGAACTGCTAACTATTTTTCTCTGTGTTGCAGGCAAAGGGCAAGATTATTGGGATGAGGAGAACATATCTGAAGAGATGCCAGCTTGTCGTCAAATGTTCAACATTTTCCATCCTTTTGATCCTGTAGCATATAGGTTGGTGTTAACCTATAATGAACTGTTTTATTCATCATTGGTGCAGAGAATATCAGATCTTAAGTGAAATGGTTCATTTGTGGCTGGGCATGAGCTTCTTTGGTTTGGCTCATCTAAACTGGCAGAATTGTGAAGCTATAGTTGGGTGTAGACAAGTGTATTTAGGAGAGGGGTCTTGGGTGGGGTGAGGAATGGACTCACTGTAGCTCTGAGTTTGATTTGTTGATATCATGTGCGTATCTATTTGTTGATATCATGTGCGTATCTATCTTTGTGTGTCCACAACCTGGCAGCGTCCTAAAGAAAAAGAAAAAGAAAAACAACTGAAAATTTGTATTCCCTTTGCCATCTCTTTCTTTCTTTCTGGACATGTTTCATTTTTTCATCTTAGTTTGTGATCGTAATCTGTCCTTAAACTTTACAGAGCATTTTTGAATTTATGCAGAGTAGAACCACTTGTTTGTAAAGAATACATCACTAAACGTCCTGTCATTATCCCTTATCATAAGGGTGGAAAAAGGCTGCATATTGGGTTTCAAGTAAGGCCTTTGATGTTTTTCTTTCTTTCTTGTATTCACCCTTTTTGGTTTACCCCTTTCCTCTCTTTCACCATGTACCCTACCCATGTTTAGCTTTTGATATGCTTGTCTTTTTTGTTTAGGAATTTACTGAACATTTAGCTGCTCGTTCTCATGTAGTAATGGATCATTTCAGTACTGTAAGGGTGAGTCCAATTAAACTTTCCAAAGTTAATATCTTTTTGTTATATATGCAAGCTTTATTTGGTTCCATTGCTTTGACTTCTATGGCAATGAACTTCTCAAAATTTTCTCTGTTCCGGATTTGGTCTAAGTGTGGATTCCTTGATTATTCTGGTAAAATTATTCATGCGTTTCATGTATAGGAGTAATGGTCAAAATCCAATTTGTTTCTTCTGAGTGCAAGTTTGAGTACAATCATTTCACTTATCGTTTGTTTCTTTTGGAATGATATAACAGTAATAGTTAGCAAAGGTTTAATTTTGTTTTGGGCTAATTCTACTTAAAACAATGTTTTTTTTTTCTCTTTCTTTCTCTCTTTCTTTTCTCCAAAGCTAGAAGAAATGCATGTGTTGACTGTTTAGTGCTGAACCTTATGAGGTTATGATGAAGCTTTTATCCCTGTTTGGTTCATTCAGTGTCAAAAGCATTGGCTGTTAATGTTGTAGAAATATATTCTGAATTTTTAATTAATAGTTAATGAATATTTGAACCTTGAAAGCATTATCAAATTATTATCCATATATAACATGAAATGCATGGATCATTTGTCTAATTTACATGTTTAATACTTGGTATCTGGTCATGTTTAAGTTCCAATCTTACAAAGATACATGATTGTTAAAATCAGGCTTAATTTTACACAAAATGAGCCTAACTTAGGAAACTCTATACTAGGAAACGGACTAATTCTAGGAATGATACCCTAAAAACAGCCTTAAAGTTAGGCATAACAATCATTGAAATATTTATAGAATCCTAGCTAATACACACACAATATTTCTTATTTAGGAAACTGTAATCTGACATTCCCCCTCAAGCTGGGAAGTGGATATCATCCATTCTCAGCTAGCTTACTAGTTTTTGAAAGAACTTCTCAGACAATTATTTGGTAAGTATATCTGCCAGTTGACAATCAGTGGACACAAATGGAGTGCAAATTAAGCCACTGTCAAGCTTTTCTTTTATAAAATGTCAGTTGACCTCAATGTGCTTCGTATGATCATGTTGAATTGGATTATGTGCAATATTGATAGCAGACTTATTATCATAATACAACTTCATTGGACCTTCCCACTTGATCTTCAAATCTTATAAAATGATTTTCAGCCATAATAACTCACAAATCCCAAGTGCCATTGCCCTAAATTCAACTTCTACACTAGATCTAGCCACAACATTTTGGCTTTTACTCCTCCAAGTCACAAGATTGCCTCCTAGGAAAGTGCAATAGCCCGAGGTTGATCTTTTATCAATAATAGACCCTGCATAATCTGCATCAGTATAGGCTTCAAGGGTTAATTTCTCCCCTTTCTTAAATAAAATTCCTCTGCCTGGCGTGCCCTTTAAGTACTGTAGAATCTGATACACGGCTCTAAGATGTGATTCTTTGGGGTTGTGCATGAATTGACTTACAACACCGACTGCATAGGCAATATCCGGTCTAGTATGTGACAAGTAGATGAGCTTCCCAACAAGTCTTTGATATGGACCTTTATCAACTGCTGCATCTTCTAGTGCATCTCCAAGTCTGTGGTTAACCTCTATGGTCGTCTCTGTTGGTTTGCATCCCAACTTGCTCGTCTCTGTAAACAAATCAATTATGTATTTTTGCTGAGATATGAAGATTCCTTCCCGAGAATGTGCCACTTCAATATCGAGAAAATATTTTAACTTACCGAGCTCTTTGACTTCAAATTCTTTTACTAGGCATTTCTTTAAATTCTCCATTCCTTCCAGATCATCACCAGTCACTATAATGTCATCTACATAGGCTAATAAAACAGTCACTACCCCTAAAGATGAGTGCTTTACAAACAGTGTGATTTCCTTGGCTCTGTTTATACCCCAACTTGAGCATTACTTTGGTAAGCCTTCCAAACCAAGCTCTTGGGGACTGTTTTAGTCCGTACAAAGCCTTTTTTAGTCTGCAAATTATCTGTCCTGTATTTGGACCGAATCTTGGTGGAATATCCAAATAGACTTCCTCCTCAAGATCACCATGTAAAAAGGCGTTTTTGATGTCAAATTACTGTAATTTCTAGCCTCGATTGGTAGCTAGTGACAACAACACTTTCACAGTGTTCATCTTTGCAACAGGAGCAAATGTCTCAAGGTAGTCTATTCCATACATTTTAAGTGTACCTTTTAACAACCAATCTTGCTTTGTACCTCTCCAAAGAACCATCTGACTTATATTTCACTGTGAATGCCCATCGACATCCCACTGGTTTCTTTCCTCTCGGTAATTTTACTAGGTCCCATGTCTTATTTTTTTTAAGGGCTTCCATTTTAACCTTCATGGCATTTTTTCAATTCTCATCATCTAATGCCTTGGATACGGTTTTGGGAATGGAGATGGAATTTAGGCTAGTAAGAAAGGCTTTGTGCTTATGGGACAAATTTTTGTAAGACATGAATAAGTACAGGGGATGTCTTGTGCAGGCTCTAGTCCCTTTTATATAGCCATAGGAAAATCATAGTCTCTTTGATCTGAATTTTCAGTAGTTTTAGTATTAGTATTCAAAGTAGGTTCAATAATTACCTCGAGTTGTATAGTAGTAGATTGTATAGAAGCAGATTGTATAGAAGAAGAAGATGATTGAACTTGCACCGGTGCCTTCTTCCTTGAGTAAACCAGTAAAGGACGAGTAGTGTCCTGAATCCCTTCTTGTGATTTGGGTGTATTAGGCTCTGTTTTGGGTTGCATAGTTTCGAGTTGGGCAGGCTGGTTGGCAGGCAAGGATCGAGTGTTTGGCTGGGCAGAGAATTAAGTGTGAGTGTTTGGCTGGACAGGAGCTGAAAAATCAAGTAGAAAGAATTCTTTGGCCTTATCTTTTGTGAATGAGATCTCCCCTTAAAGATAAGGACTAGTAAAGTAATTCTCTTGTTTTGCAAAAGTAACATCAGTTGATACATAATATTTTTTTGTGGTTGGATGATAGCATTTGTACCCCTTTTGAGTGGAAGAATAACTGAGAAAGACACATTTGGCAGCTCGTGGATTAAGTTTTCCCCTGTTTTGAGAATGTACATGTACAAAGGCAACACAACCAAATATTGTAGGCAATCTATTTATCATATAAGTAGCAGTTAAAACAACCTTCCCCCAATATTGTTTAGGGACATTTTGTTGGAACAAAAGGGCTCTTGTAATAGCTAAAATGTGACCATTCTTTCTTTCGACAACACTATTTTGTTGGGGTGTGCTAACACAAGATGACTCATGTATAATGCCTATTTCTTGGAAATATGGTGAGAAATTGATTGAAATAGTCCTTGGCATTGTCTGACCTAAACCTTTTTATTTCAGCACCAAATTGTGTTTTGATCATATTTTAAAAGGTTGGAAAGACAGACTTTACATCAGATTTCTGTTTTAAAAAGAATATCCAAGACTCACAGGTACAATCATCAATAAAGGATACAAACTACCAAGCCCCAGAAATATTTGAAATAGTGGATGGTCCCCAAACATCACAATGAATAAGAATAAAAAGAACGGATGTTCTTTTATTGCTTACCGGAGAAGAGGTCTGTTTATGTTTTGCAAGTTCACAGACATCACAATGGAATTTTTTAACAGTTAACCCTTTGAACAATGAAGGAAACATAATTTTAAGGACTCTAAATGATGGATGACCAAGGCGGAGGTGATGGAGCCAAATTTGGTCTTTATTGGTTTTAACAGATTCTGAGATGAATGATAAAGGTGAGGAATTTAGAGTACTAACTTGTCCACTGGATTCTTTAAGATAGTATAGGCCATTTACTTCCTTAGCATGTTCAATCATCCTCGTATTTGTTCCTGAAAAACACATCGATTGGGATAGAAAACCACACTACAATTAGAGTCTTTGGTAATTTTTTGGATTGATAGAAGATTGGTAAGCAATTTTGGAACATGAAGGACATTTCTAAGAGTAAGAGTTTTGTTTATAACAATATCATCCTGACTAGCCACTGTGATCACAGAACCATCGGCTACTGTTATCTTTCTATTACTAGGGCAAGGTGTATATGAAACAAATTTTTGTGAGGAATGAGTCATGTGGTCTGTAGTTCCTAAGTCAATGACTCAAGAACTTTTGGTGGGTATATCCGAGACTTTAGAACCTTGAGAAGAGGATATACCTGAAAAAGCCAAACTACAAGTACCTGTTGAAGACGATTTTTCCAATGATCCCAGCAGATTCTTCAACTTCTCAATTTTTTCTTTATTGAACTCAACAGATGATTCTTGAGAATTCCCTTCTCCAGCCAGCTTTCTTGCTGTATGTGCTTGCCCTTGTCCCTTTGGTTGTCCACTTTTTTTTGAAAATTTTTTAATTGTTGTCTGTGGCTTCCCATGGAGTTTTTAGCATCTTTCTTTAGTGTGACGGGATTTTTTATAGTAGGTGCACTATAAGGAATCCCTGTTAATAGGCCTTGTAAGTTCTGTCTGCCTACTATCTTCGCTAGTTGGCTACTCCAGGCCAAATCTTCTCTCATTTACAGCTTTTGTAACCAAGGCTGAACTATCCACCTGGCTATTTTTAATCATAACTCCTCTTCTTCCTTCCTCAGCATGAACAATCGCAATTATCTCATTTAGTGATGGTAGATCCTCTTTTCCAAGTATTTGAACTCTTACTGCATTGAATTCAACATTTAATCCAGCAAGAAAATCATAAATTCGATCCTTTTCAACGAACCTTTTCAGGAGTGCTGCATCTTCACTGCACTTCATCTGAATACATTGGTAGTGATCCATCTCTTGCCATAAGTTTTGCAACAGATTTGAATACTCCGTGATTGACTGACTTCCTTGCTTGGTAGATGAAATCTTAGTCTTGATTTCATAAATTTAGGCAGCATCTCGAACATTAGAATTAGTTTGCTTCACAACTTCCCATATTTCTTTGGCTGTGTTAAGAAACATGCATGTATCACTGATTTCTGGCATCATAGAGTTCCATAACCAAGACATTACATCAAACTTAGGATCTTCTTTAGGTCCAGTTTTGAGTAGGTGACTCAGCTTTCGTCTTCCCGTCAAGAACATGCGAACCAGTTGAGACCACTTCAGGTAATTCTTCAACCTGTAGGCTGCTTGGATGTTCTGCAACTCACTCGTTGGGTTTGAGTTGTTCATAGAGACTTTTGAGATATCCCCCGTGTTGTTGGTTTCGACAGTTTCAGTCAGGTTTCTTTTGAACAAATTTTACAAGCTTGAGGGTTAATCGGGAATGAGAAGAAGTTGCCAGACAAAGAATAAAAAAATTCCAAAAATTGAGCTAAAAAAGGCTCTGATACCATGTTAAAATTAGGTTTAATTTTATTCACAAGAAATTACATTGATATATATACACACAGTGAGCCTAACTTAGGAAACTGTATACTAGGAAACAGACTAATTCTAGGAATGTTGACCTTAAAAACAGCCTTAAAGTTAGGGATAACAATCACTGAAATATTTACAGAATCCTAACTAATACACACACAATATTCCTTATTTAGGAAATTGTAATCTGACAATGATCATACTGGTTTCATTGGAGTTTTTAGTTGCCTTAAATATTCCATAATACACAAAATGCTAAATTGTTGCGTTAGTTTTTGATTGTCCAATTATAATGTATTGTGAAACTTGAGTCTCAATTGAAGCATGGCTTAGGGTCATAACTAAATTATATCATTAGTTCTGATTTGGTAACCTCTAGAATTGCTTTGAACAGGCAAAAGTGCTCACAGCTTGCCAATCAAGAGACACTGACAACCTAGAAGGTAGTTTAGACTTTTTGTATCACTTGTCATTTCAGTTTCTCTTTTATGTGTACAAGTAACACTAATTGGTGCACTAACAAAAATAGTTTTGACCTAATATATGTTACTACTATATTTCATTTATACTCTTCTACCTTTCATTTATTTATTTTTATGTCAATAGGAGAAGAGAATGTAGAAGAAAAAGAAGAGACGTCATATGGTTCTCTAATGATTGAGAGGTTAACTGGAAGTGAAGGACGGATAGATCATGTACTTCAGGTGTGTAATTATACTCTTTGATGTTATCTGATTTCATTTGAATTTCCCTTTGTGTGTGTGTGTGTGTGCAAGCATGCATTGGTGTATGCCTGTGCAAATGAGACTGCACGTGAACTGTGGTTAATACACTTTACTGCTAGCAGTTATTGATTCTTTATTTTTGTTTTGTCAGTTGTCACTACTGTGATGCATGCCTGTGAAAATGAGACTGCACATGAACTTTGGTTAATACACTTCACTGCTAGCAGTTATTAGTTCTTTAGTTTTGTGTTGTCAGTTGTCACTACTGTGATGTGTAGGGTTTTACTGGTTTGTACCATTGGTATCTAAATCTAGCACTGAATGTTACTCCTGTAGACACCTGCCTCCAACATATAGGAGGCCAATAAATATGATGGTATGTATTTAGATTTGGAGATTGAAGCGTTATGATGCTCTAACTTATGGTCTTTCTTGGCTTCTTCTATTAGTAATTAAAGTTCTACTTATTTAGTCATATACCTGATTGAGCAATACAAATGAGTTGAAAATTGGTATCTGAGTTGGATGAGGAAGTATCAAATTTCAAGGAATCTTTGAAAAAAATGTTAAGAGTGTATGGGGTTATGCCAACTTCCAATGATATAATTTTCTGAGTTTGTGTGATCAAAGAAATAGTGGACGGAGTTTAGTTGTCTTTTTCCTCTTATTGTAACATAAGGATTTTAGTTTGTGTTCTTAGTTATGATTGCTGGTGCTAATTTCTCCTTACTAGTCGTTTTGTTTTTCTACAGGATAAAACTTTTGAACATCCATATCTACAAGCTATTGGGTCACATACGTAAGATTCTTGAATATATATACATATATATATATATATATATACATGCGTGTAATGGAAATCGAAATGGAGAAAGAAAAGTTATGCATATTCAGCTCAAAGTTTAGCTTATTTATGCAAGTTTACAAAGTTTGAAAAAGGAAAGGAAATTGTAGAAATAATGATATGATTTAGGTGCTAAATGAGCAGCAATAAAAGAATTAGTGCTAAACAAAGTAGTAAGAGAGAAGATGAAACTCTAGAAAACTTAGGGTTTAAAAAAAACTTCTAGTTTCTATATATTAATTCAAAAAAAATAATAAGAATCATAATATGACTGTAAAGGCTACAACTTATTTATATAGGCTTTCTTACAAATAAAGTTTTATTCTAGCCCTAGGTTTAAACCCTAAAGATAACTAATAACCTCCGGCAGTTAGGGGTGCAGTATTGGTGTTGACAGGATTTGACACGGATTCCGACACTGGACATGGATCAGATCCGGTGAAAATTGATGGACGTGGTGGTGGGAGAACTGAGAAGAAAAAACCTGGAGGAAAGGAAAAATAAAGTAGGAGGAGGAGGATACATGGTGGAGGCAACGGCGGCGACCGTGGATGACTTCTAACAAAGAAATTGCTGGTTGAGGAAAAGAAAAAAAATCTGATACGTAAAGCCCCAATCAAGGTGGCATAGAGAAGAAAAGAAATGTTGTGACTTTTCACTTTAAGTTTCTTGGGTTTTTTTAGTTAGGGATTTTTTATAAAATTTTTGATGCTGGTCCAGACTCCTGACCAGCCCATGATTTTATAAATTCACAATAGGCCAAAAGCTAAGGCATAAAAAAACAAAAAAACACCTTTCCAAAAGAAAGCAGAGGCTGGATCATCTCATAAATTAGGTTATGAGACGCCAAAAACAAGAACTATACTTTTTAAATGTGAGACGCCCTGTCCTACTGCCGTACCCAACATTTGGAAAGTGTCCAAGTGTCCGTGTCCAACATGTGGACAGTGTCTCTGTGTCCGAAATTTCGAGAATTACTGTGTCCGACACTAGGAGTCTTATCCATGTCAGGCACCAGTGCCCTGAGTCCCGTTAACATAGCTAATAGCACTAGCCGTCTATAATATATATTACTTAAAATAAATATTATAAAATAAAACTGAAATAATAAAATATTATAATAAAAATACAAGCTCTTACATTATTCTTTCTAGCTTGGAAAACTTGACTTCGATGAGAAAACTTTCAGTACTTAATCATAAATTTCTAGATCAGCTCTTTGCAGTCTCTTGTTCGTGTAATTGTCTTGGTTCATATCAATGGTTTGGCAAGCTGTTCCACAGATAAAAATTAAAGCATTATGATCACTAGCTCATGTGATCACTAGCTCCGGAATCAATGATCCACGTGTTTGTTTTACAAGGCTTGACACTCAAAAAAACAGAAAAATCAGTACCTGATTGGGCAAAGGAGGAAGAAGGATTATTGGATGAGTTAGGAAGATAAGAATTCATCCGAAATTGTGGTGATTGAAAAAGCTTGTGTAGATGCTCTAGTTGTTCCTTAGTGAATGGAGACCCTTTTAGAGAACTTTCTTCCTTTGTTTGATTGCTAGATCTCTTATCTCCAATGAAGGCTGTTTTAACCATGATGCTACTAGAGATAACCTAGCTCAGGTGCCATGAAAGTTTTCAAGAGAGCATTTAATAAAGCTGTTCTATTATTATTAACTAAAGAACTGAATTTAAATAGAGAAAAGAGTCCTAATCCTAACTCGGAAAATAATTCCCTTATTCTAGTAAACTACTAAAACATAAGGGGAAAATAGTTCCCTTATTCTAATAAACTACTAAAAAGATAAAATAAAATATTCCTAGAATATGAATAAAATTTATCCACCTAAATAAGATTTATCTGGCTAAGTAAATTTAAAATATATACATATTTCAACATACACTCCCTATCAAGCAGGGTTGTAGATATTGGTCATACAAAGCTGGTAATAGGCTACCCAAGTGTTTCCTTATTAATAAGAAAAATAATGCCAATAATCACCACACATTTATAGCTAAATTGAATTAAGAATTTCCACACTTCTCTTCAATCTAGGTTGTAGATATGGGTTATTCTCCTCAAGTCTTTAAAACTTATTTTGAGTGAGAGCCTTGGTTTGAACGTATTTTATTTACAGTCATGTTGGCATGCATTATTATGTATTGTACAATATCTCTTATGAAATGACAATCTACTTCCACATCCTTTGATCTATCATAATGAATAAGGTTCTAATCTGATGCTTATAATAGCCTAAATGTTCCAAAACAACTTCATAGGCTAACCAATAAAAAAAAATAGTATCCTCATCAGCCACATTCCTTCTGAAATCTTCTTGGTGTTAAGAACAAAGAAAGAAAGCAAAACAGAGAATTAGCAGTATAACGAGTCTGCTCTCAATGTTTTATTTTCTTCAAACTTTACAATATATATGAGTTTCTTTTCAAGAGAACTCAACAAATCCCACTAATACAATCTTGAAACTTGAAATACATTTCTTGTACACAAAATTAACCAAACATGTCAATCATTACCTGAACACAAAAAAATCTACCAAGATTGGTTTTACCTAAAACAAACACGCACTCATCATAGGTAGTGTGCACCAAAACAACTTCATTCTAACTGCGGATACATTCCGTAGGCACATTCCACAGATATACTCCGCATTTCTTCAATCCCGCCATACAGATCGCAGCTTCATGTGTCTGCAAATTTGTTCTCACTTGGACAGTCCGCCAGGCTTGTATCATATGGACTGTCTGCATAATGTCAGTCCGTGAGACAGTTCGTCAAATAACAATCTGCCAAGTGAATCACATTTGGACTGTTTGCCATTTTTGAGAGCTGTTGCATGGTTGGCCATATCGGAACAAATCTCCTGTGCCATTTGCACTACTATGCCACAAGTGATTGTTTTTTGCTAATCTGCAATTAGTTATTGAACTCATGAAGATTTGAATATCTTTGCTTGAGTTCTTTTTGAAATACATGCCCTTGCATGGTCTCGTCTTAAAATATCATACAATCCAAAGTTCTACATTTATGTTCCACGATTGAATTATTCATAAATTGAACCCCATAGCACATGAGAAACCAATATCCTGTCTAGTGTGAGAAAGAGATGTCAGTTCTGTAAACAATCTTTGACATCTGCCTTTGTCAATTGGCCTTCATGCTTTTGAAGTTGGATTAGTTGTTGCCAATTTCTTCACTTTAGCTGTCAAAGATCAAATCTTTGTTTCCCGTCGTTACTAGTTTCATGTTGGTTCCATTCTAGGTAATTCTTTCTGTTCAATTTGTGAATGGTTAATTGAAGAGAAGAATTCATACTGGCATCATCAATTTTGAAAAGGTGTGGAGGAGACGGTTTTAGTGTTGTCCACATCACCCCTAAAGTTGCTAAGACTTGGTTGGCTCTAGTCATGGTACATCTAGTAAATTTTCCACCCAAGTCTCAAGGATTGTGCTTTGATACTATTTGAGATTTTTTAAATCAGAATAAATAATTCATTGATTCTAGGAACAACAAATTACATAAAACACTCAACAAGCTAACCCCTATCAAACCCAGGACTAACCAGGTTTCATGAAAACAGAAATAAAAAAGCAAAGAGCAACCAAAACTTATCCCTAAAATTTAGGAATTCGTTTTTATGCCTAAGTCTTTTGACACCCAACGAGCCAATATTAAAAATGAAATCTTGCCATGGGGACAAACAAATTAGGATCAACAAACAACATTTTAATCCTGATCATTAATCATGGAGAATTTAGTACTATTTTAAAATTTGATACCAAACATCTGAACTTAGAAACATAGGAGAATTGGTGGAGAGGCCAAACTTGAATACAAGGCCACATTAAACTTTAAAACTGAAAGCCCTATATTTATTTTATGTTGTAATCGCATGTGGCATCTTAAATTTTGAGTTGGCAATCATAAATGTTTGTTGTAGACGTTACTATCAAAATGGTTTGTCTATTAAGAAATGAAAAGGAAAAAGCATTAATATATCATGCGTAGGGTAAAAGATAGAAAATTTGGGGTTTCGCAACCTCAAGACAAGGCCCCAAAAAAATGTGCAAAATTTGATACCATCATTGTGTTCGAATGTTCTGCAGCAAGAATACTTGTGAGGGGTGGAATAGCTTCAATCCTATGTTCGATGTTGCCTCAGCTTTCAAGAATAAACTTGTATTTTTTGTTCCGATTTTGATTTGTAAACCTTTTGTTTAACAGAAACTATTGGAGGGATTATGATACTGCCCTGTTCATTTTGAAACATTTGTATCGAGATATACCAGAAGATCCCAACTTCCTGGGGGAGTCTATTGAAGGCAGCTTGAAAGATGAGAATGCATCCATGGGCTGGTCTGATGAAAGAGAGACTATTGATGAAGAACTTCCATTGACATTCTCTGACAGAGATATGGTGAAAAACTTCTCAAGGAAAGCTAAGAAATTTATAAAGAAGCCTTGAATGGCAACAGATTTCTTTTCTTGCTGTACACTAGAACCAAATGCTAGCTGATCTAGTCAAGAAGTGATGCTCTACTCCTTTGTCATACCTTTACTTTTGCTGTTGCTATTTGTTTATTTTGGCGAAGCCGCCTTTTCTACGTGGGTTGGGTTTTCAAGAATTATTGGAAAGAGGTATCGTTTGGAGAATTTTATAAGTATTTCATCAGGGATGTTGATATGCTGCAGTAGACATGAAGATGATACTGCTTTTTACTTTCTGTGTACATAAAAGGTAATGCAGAGATTTGCTGCCAAGTTATATAGTTTAGTGAATTTAGGTGGCGGGTACAAATGTACAAGTTTCTTATAGTGCAGAAAGTGCATGTAATATATAGATCAAAGAATCGTGTTGGTCACTAACTTCCAACTACTATAAATTCTTGAATTTGCTGAGAAATTTGTAGTAAGTTCATTTTCAATTACTGTGGGATTTTATCATACTGCAACTCATGGTTTTTTCATATAGTTAAAACTACAAGTTTACTCATGGTTTTTCATATAGTTAAACTACAAGTTTAGTAATTTATGTTTGCTTAAAATTATGATTTGTTCACCGAAGTTTTAAAAATTAGTATATGGTCTCCAATGCTATGGATTTGTTATGTTATGGTCAGTGAGCCGCCAGTGTAATGGCAATATGATGTGGTCGTTAACAATATATATTTTTTTAATTTTTTTAATTTCCTCATTTTGGCGAGAATTTTTATTTTCTTATTATTTTCCCTCTTCTCCCATAACCCTGGAGCTGGAGCATCAGTAGAGTAAAATGCAAACGTTTAAATATGCAATGAAGAAGTTGGTAATCTTGCTTTTTATAGTATACTTATTCATTAAGCATGTTATTTCATTATTAGATAAAAGATGATCCAGCTGTGGGATTAAATAATTTCGAGAAACTAACTTCATTAGTAAGAGCGATAGATGGCAGTGATTGATTAACGTGAGACTCTTCGGTTGTAAAGGCTAGTGCATCAATCATGGTCAGTCGACACCGGTGGCTTATAGTTGGAATTGCTTGGCAGCAGCTTTGTCCTGAATCGGTCTCACCATTCGGGAAGAACAATCTTTCCAGTGAATGATTGAAGCTGAATCAATGAGCCCCAGCAGTCGGGTGATTCCTCATGCAATTTCAACCGAGCCAATAGGTCGCTTGCTTTTGTCTTAGAGAGGTCCAATGGCCTTAGCCATGGAAAGCTAGATTAATGCCAAACAGCAATGTAAAAAAGAAGACCCTTGCTTGTATGTGATATGTCTAATGTTGAACCAGTCTTAAAGATATATGTGCATATATATTATTTGTATGCTCGTTTACTTATTGCTATATAGGTTTTTACTAGATCGAAGTCAAAAGCATCCAAGGTCGGTAGCTCAGCTCAAATCAAGTTTATACTCATTTTGTATATAAATTTATAACTAATGACACGTAACTAGGTTGAGTCTTATGGTTGGGCATGTGTTTGGTTTGTTTTGGTAATTTTAGGAAGTATAATGTTTTATGAGATGAATTTCAATGTTTGATTAGTTGAATATTACGCATGAGCATATGTGTTTGTTTATGAAATTTACTTTGCTAGGTGGTGAAACATCGAAGACCATTTTGAGAGGTGTTTAAATACGTTTTCAAGTGTGAAATTGTTGTATTTGAGTTTGGTTTAAAATTTAGGTAAGTTAAGCAAGTTTTATTAAGATTTGAATGCAAGTGAAACATTTAATTTAGGCCATTTTACCTTAAAGTCTCGAGATAGTAAGAATATGTCTTGAGATTTTAGGAATAAATTTTACCATTTGGTACATTTTACTGGATTGGGTCTTGAGACTAACAAAGTCAGTCTCGAGGCAAAATGGATAAAGTCTCGAGACAAGGGCACTTTGAAGCTAAATTAGGAAACAGGAGAAGTGCGTCTCGAAACCAATCTCAAGACATGAATGACCTAGTCTTGAAACCTATACCCCAATGTCTCAAGACATACCATTATTTAAGAAAAAATGCTAATCAAAAGGAGATCTATCTCTAGACATAGTCTTTTTGTCTCAAGACATGTTGTTCGATATTGAATATTGAGTTTGGATTTGAATCCTAACTCCGAATTCAACCTTGTATAATCTTGTGACTTGTTAATTAGGATCTTTGACATTATTAATGTATATATATTGTAATGATTGATTATTGAATTGATATGAGTGATAATTACATATTAACTTCAGTGGAAATGTATTGAGTTAGTCTAAGTTGCTTCGGCAATGTAATGTGGCATCATATATTCAGATACAACATCTGAATAAGGTGTGAAGTGTTACAAACCCAACTTCAAGACAAGGTTTGTTTTACATTTACGTGTTCTTGATGTTATGATACTAACTTAATTTCATTGGTTGATTTCATTTGGTTCCAAGAGTCTAGGTTTCAATACCCTTATTTAGGTAATAGACCCCAACTTGATAGTAGCTAAAAAACTACAGTAAATAGGCCTAGGTGTCGATACCTAACACCCAGGTACTGATACCTAGGCCTAGGTATCAGAACTTAGGGGCTTAGGTATTGATACCAAGCCTTTAGGCAATGCCCTTGCACTATTTTGGACATTTTTAGCCCGTTGAAGCCCAGTTTGGATCTTAGACACCTCTAATAACTCGTGAATTGTTTCTAAATGGTTTCAACTTGTTTTTACTCGTGAATTGTTTTTAAATGGTTTCAAATTGTTTTTAAAACTTTTAAATTGATCTTAATCCATTCATAATAATTATTTGATTGATTTAAAAATTTTAAATATTAACCATTTCAAGATTTTCTTTTGGTTTATGCTTTGGTGGCACCTTCCACCGTATCAGAGGATGGGACTGGTGTGAGTTGTTACAGAACTAGAGAGCACATAATTGCTAAGCCCGAAGGCAACATAGAGTGCACATAGTCAAGGCTTAAAGGCAACAAAAGAGCTCAAGTTACATTACATCTCATAGGCCAAATGCGCATCTAATCCCTATTGGCATGCCAATCGTATCTTAACCATTTCACTAGGTCTACTAGGGCATATTATAACCATAGGTATCATATATCAATTAAGTTCATCAACATAATTATTATTCATTCAGAGACAGATTCAAAGTATATTCAGACAATTCCTTGTCTAATCATACATATAGGCATGCTAGGTGCATTTCATATACACATAATTAAAAATGTTAATTTAGGTCTTATAAACATATTTTATTTTCATATTGTGTTTTCCATTTATAATACGTAACAATTTGTTTGTTTATCAATATTTTCATAGTAATTTTTCAAAAAGGGGTCAGTGTCACATCATTTGCAAAGCTAAAACTCCATTTATAAAGCATACACCACATACCATATATAACAAAATTTGCAAACTCCATTTATAAAGCATACATGGCATACCACATATAACAAAATATTAGCACTTAACCTTTAAATTTTTAACATAGCAACTAATATCAAAAATCAAGATACGAGAAATGGAAATCACCATTATTTTCCTTATTGAGATTTTGTCTCTCTAGCTTCAACATTGTCTCTCAAAACCCATCCAAAATCTAGCTTAAAATGGAGAGATTAATGGTGGAGATGAGTTTAGGAGGTGATTTTAGCAAAAAACTCAAGGTTAGGGCGTTGGATTTTTGAAAGATTTGGAGAAAAAGAGAAAATATGAGAGGAGAGAAATTTTTCTCCTTTCCCATGGAGGCCCATGGATGAATGGGGAGGGGGAAGTTTCTCCTCTTTTTTCCTTTCTTTTATTCATTTAATAATACCTTTTAAAAATATCTAAATCAAAGTCAAACTCAATTTGTGGTCAACAATCCATCGCACATTTAATCACATCCAATGACTCATATTTATTCCAAATATCAAATTATCTCATTAAGATAACATTTCCAATACAAATACTTGAGAAATGTCCAAAATCTCTTTGAATTTGTAATTTAGCCTTTGTACTTTCAAATCTTTTCCAATTTGGGCCAAAAGTAATTTTCATAAGAACAATACATATTCCAATTTATTTTGATGCCAAATAATCAATAATAATTCATATTTCTATTTTTTGGTAAATATGTATTTTAGTCTTCCAACTTTTTAGAATTTACAATTTGGTCTTTTTTGCCACATTTTCACATATACAATTCTTTACATTGATTTTCATTTTAATATCAATTTTTTTTCATAAAAAATCTTTATTTGACTCGCTTTCCAATTTTCTCGAAATATCACTATGTTCGGTCCCATAATAGTACTAGATGTCTTATCAAAATTCTTATTGCATTACAATATTACCTTATCGTAACACTCTATACCCGACCCGATTGCTAGATCCGAGCTATGGGATGTCACATCCATTGTCGGAGCAACTACAATTCAATTTACCCTTTTATATATGCTATTAACATTATCATTAAATCTCAATATGATTTTCCATCATTTTTGGGTCTTATACGAACTTACGAAAGCTCTCATACTAACCAGAGGTTGAATTAGGATCAAATTGCAAAATTTAGAAAATATCGGGTTGACATTACGACTTCAGGGTTCCTCGTCGCGGCACAACTTACTGACTTGGTTTTGTTGCGACAACAAAGGTATCATGTTGCAACGTGATTACTTGTTCCAAATGGTCCAATTTGGCACCTAATTAATTTAACCAAGTATACAAGGTAACTTTTCCATTCATTCCATCAAGAAAAATGCCACAATCCAATATTTATTCCTAAGTGTTTAACACATCTTAACATATACTATACATCAATTATATCATTTCATTCAAACACATAAATAAATTTCATAATGTTAACCATTGATCTATCATAATTCAATGTTGTAGATTAAATTAGTTTTTGCATTTTAGGAGCTTGAATACAAATAGTTTGGGTAAGTTTTAGTTAATTTTTTGTAATTCTATTTACATTAAATAAAATGTGTAATTTGAGTCTTTGATTGACCTTATGGGTCGAATGAGGCCTAAGGGTGAGCTAGTATGCTTTGTGAGTGTGCAGGAGACAATTAGAAGGTGTGCTAACTTAATATTGATCGCTGCGTTGCAACATAGAGATTTAGATGTCGTAACATAGGGAGCAGGAAAGAAGAAATTCAAGATTGCGCTTGGTGTCGCAACATAGCTTGAGGATGTCGGGACACACCCTTGAAGATTCCTTAAAGAAAACAATACTGCCTTCAATGTCGTGACACAAGACCTGGGGTGTCGTGACATCGCCTCTATACGGGAAATAATTTTGAGTCAGAGGTGTTTTCGGTTGCACAACCAAACATTAAACATGAGAACGACAACTGACTTGATGATGACCACTCTAAGTCTATAAATAGGCTCATTTAACACATGTTATGGATAACTTTTGATATTGTTTAATTTTATTCATAGTTTTGGTTTTTAGTCTTTCTCTTTTCTTAAACTTTAGGTTTATTTCAGTTTTGTTCTTTGCTTTTGTGGAGAGATCAGGTTTGTGAACTTGACCAAACTGTGAGGATTCGACATTCTATTCAATACAAATCAAGCTTCTTCTAAACTTTATATTCTTGAATTATTATTAATGTCTATTTTATATATCAAGTTTATGCTGTTTATGAGATCCATGAGGAACTAATCCTCTTGTGGGGGACTAGCAAGTGGAGGTATGATTAATCAATTATTTTGTAGGGTTCTCTTAGCGGATCAACTGTTTGGGACAAGAAGAACTTACACCCTAGGCTTGGCGACCATAGGAAGTCATTAAGGTTGGAATTTACCAAAAATTTGTATGGCCTATCCGTGAACACCTTAACCCCAAACTGGCTTGGATTATGAAGTTGAGAGATAAGTAGTATAACAACCCGATTTTTGGTCTAGTCGGAACAGTGGTTTTGGGACCACAAATCTGACGCAGAAAATTTTTTTTATTATATTTTTTTGGTCTATAGTTTTATGGAATGATTTCGTGAAAATTTTGTTCAAAAATTTTGACGTTTGGGCACTCAATTTGGTCAAAAGGACTAAATTGCAAAAAGTACAAAACTTGAGTTCTATAAGCTAGAGGTGTTTAATTGTTATGAAATTTTAAATTGAAGATCCTTAAATGGTAATTAGACCATTGGTTAAGTTGGTGGACAAAAATGGACATGGTTAGGTATGTTTCTAAAGTTTTTCATTAAGGGCATTTTAGTAATTTGGTAATGAAATGAATTAAAAAGCCATATTAAAAGCCATCTTCCTCCCGTGGCCGAATGTACCAAGAAGAAACTATGGATAGGGTTTACCAAGCTTTCAAGCTCGATTGTAAGTCCGTTCTAGCCCCATTTTTAATGATTTTTATGTTTTTGAAATCCTTGTAAAATGATCTATCTATTTCTACCACTAATTTAAGAAATAATCAAGGTCTGAAGTTTTACCCATGATTTATATTTGTGTATTTTGATGTCTAATGGTAGAAAATGTATGTTTGGTGTATAGTAAACGACTTATGCTAAGTGATTTTCGATGGAAATGCCTAAAATGACCTATTTCTAAAAAGTTGTAAAATGGGTGTTAAAATGCAAATAAAAGAAAAATGTGAGCTGTTATAAGCATGTATAAGGTTTGGCTAGCCATGGGTGTTGAAGAAATTGAGTACATTTCATTTTACGAGCCTAGGGACTAAAATGTAAAAATGTGAAACTTTAGGGGCAAAAATATAATTTTTGCCATAATGTGATTTTGGGCTGATTTGAATAGTATAATGATTAAATAAGTTAAATGTGATATTATAGATCAAGAAAAATGAGGTTCAGGACTAGAACGAGAGAAAAATAAGTATTTGACGGTTAGACCCTTTTCACCATTTTTTTTATGCCGAGGTAAGTTTGTATAAGCATTGAATTATATATGTATAAATGCTTAATTGATATAATTGTGGTAAATGCTATATTATTGAAATGAAATGTGAATGCTATTGAGTACGATACTACGGAAATGATCGACAGAGATTTGATACAGAGAAAGTCCCGGTTGAACCTTAGGAATAGATAGGATAAAAATGTTATGACATTAGGGTTAATAAGATTACGTGTAAGACCATATCTGGGATATCGCATTGATACGAGACTTCGTGTATGACCATAGCTGGGCTATTGGCATCGATACGAATTTCATGTAAGACCATATTTGGGATATGGCATTGGTATGGTACTGTGTGTACAAGATTTCTGAGTATCCTTTATTATTCCAAGTGGTTCAACGGGAAATTCAATGGGTATGTCAAAGAAGAGAAAAAGTATGTAAGTATTACGAATTGGTACAAGTATGTACGTAAAGTCTATACGCATTGACTTCATGAAATTGTGAATTCATGGTTTCCACGAGAATGTTTTTGTGAAAGCCTTATGATTATTGGTCTATATTTGTGATGTATGAAATACATGTTAAATTCAGTTGGCAATTGTGTAATTGGTTTTCGAGCCAAATTGAGTTATGATGTAACGCCCCAAAATTCTTATTTTTGTTATTGTGAAAATGTGACAACTGTGTATTGCTTCAGTGGTTATGTGTTTTGGGTGTGTGTGAGTGGTCCCAAGTTCAAGCCTTACTTTTGAAAAAATTTGGGTTATGCTTGATACTAGTTCAGTAGGCTTATATTTAATTACTTGTAATCTCATATTAGAATGGGCCTGCTGGTCTGGTGGTTAGGTGGAGTGTTAATGTGTTGAAGGTCCTGAGTTCGAATCCCTGTAAGGGAGTTTAATTTTTGCTCAGGTGCATGTAAGAGTTTCAGTGGAACGAAAAGTCTGGGTAGTGGGATTTAGTGGAGAGATTTGAGGGATATGGGAGTTTTGGTAATTATTCGTTTGATTTTATTCTTTTTCTAAAAAATTCCCTCTCTCCTGCAGATTTTTGCTACTCAGTTTTAACGTTTTTCTGCAAAAATCTCCTGTTCTGTTTCTTTCTGCTAATTTTTACTTTTTCCCTTTTTCCTTTCTCCTTGTTCGTTTTCCTTCCAACTCGTCTCTCTCTCACTTGTGCTGCGGTTGATTACGTCTTGAATTGGTAAGTTTTGGTAAGGTGGTTTGGTTTCTGTTCATTAATTTTGTCATTGATTAGTATCATTAATGCCGATTAGGTAAAGATTCGGAGGCTTGAAATCGCTGATGAGGACTTAGTTATGTAAAAAGTACCGTTGTTCGATCGAAGGTAAGGTTTAGTTGTTCAATGGAGGAATAACTCGATTCAAGTTCGGTTTAGTTCAGTTTTAAAATAGCTAATTGAGGATTTATTAGTCAATTTTAGGTTTCTGAAGGCTCAGGAGTGGTTGCGCATCGAAACGATACTAGGTGTGTACTAGAAAATACAAAAAATGAGGTTTCAACAAAAGCTGAAAACCCCACTGTCGACGCCACACGGGTGTGTGATCGACGAGGCCAGGCTATGCGCATGAGACATGACTGTGTGATGGCCAAGTAGGCCATGTGCAACACACGGGCTAGACTGATTTAGGCCGTGTGGGCCACACAGGCGTGCCGGTTCACACAGACGTGTGGGATTCTGGGCCAGGCCATGTGATCCACACGGCCAAGGCCAAATTGGGCCACACAGGTAGGCCACATGGGCATGTGAGCCTATTTAACTGAAATGTGTTCTAAGGTTTCACGGGTCACCTAAGTCGACTGTGAACCTACTGTAGGGTCGGTAAGCATTACTTAGACCATTAAATGTGTGAACTGTATGTATGATGTATTTACTGAGCATGATGATTATATAAATGGATACAGAACTGTGTGTGTGACTGATATTCATGTATTAGCATGTCATATACTGTATGTTGCATTGCATTGGGTTGAGATGTGGATATTTGGAGGAAGTGTACTGAAAGGATCTTAAGCCTATTATCTGGCAGCTCAGCTGCAAATTACTGATTATGTGCCGCATTCGATACTACTTGGAGTGTAGGGATGGATGGGTGTTTTAAACCCCACATGGAGTGTAGGGATGGACGGAGATGGTGTGTAGAGGCTGGTTGGGTAGGACTCTATTACTGATTAATGTGTAACTGATACTGTTACTGTGATGGGCTTAGGCCCTAATGCACATCTGATAGTGAAACTGAAATGGGCTAAGGCCGAGGCGCTCATCGAATCGAAATGGGCTTAGGCCTGCATCGCTTTTTGATTGATAATCTGTTGTGATCGTATGCATGTCTTCTATGGGGATTACACACTGAGTTTACGGAAACTCACCCCTTTCTATTTATCTGCACAGGTAATCCTCAGACTTAGATGGATCGATGCAACGAAGGACTCTACGGTGATCACATGGCTACTGAACGGTTTTAAATTCATTGATAGTTTATTATTTATTTTCGAGGTGTTTATTTATGTAAATTGGACTTTTGGACTGTTTCTATTATTTTGGATTTTGAGCTATTTTTATATATTTTTAAACTGCAAACTGTAACGAAACTCGGTTTATTAAACATAATGTTTTTCCTAAAAACGAACGATTTTCTTGAAATATCACGATTTTAAAAGCTTCTGCTACAGAATAGGTTTTAAATGAAATAAAATAATAAAAAAATGATTTTGAAATTGTCAGGAGATAAATAGAAGCTAATAAATAGAAACTATTTAACTTGATAAATGCGATTTCAAATTCCATTCCATGTGACATCGTCAAATTCAGCCATAACGTTTAGGCCAAGTTTGGGGTATTATATTTAGTGGTATCAGAGCAGGGTTACAAAACTCAGCTGTGGATTTTGGATTTTAAAACTTGTTTGGAGAACTGATTTGCAAATGATTTAACTTAGTATGTGGTACATCGAGTCTCCGGCGCTGATCCTGTAAGTCTTCTGAAACTGTGAAAAGTTTAAATTGAAGATATTGTAGATAGTATATTCTGAAACTACTATAGCTAGTATACTGCGAAAACACTCTAGGCAGTGTATACTAAAACTGTAGTAAAACTGAGACTGTAGCAAAATTGATAGAGATTGCGATTTGTGAAAACTACTCTGAATTACTGAAACTGTTTACATAAAACATCTGCTAATAAATATTGAAACTGTAACTGATTTATAAAAATGTTAATGTAAATAAAATCCTGAATCTACGATGAGCACAAGAAGTATTCGTGGACATGGTACTAGAAGCCAAGGTAGGGGCCGTAGAGGGGTTTGAGCTGAGTCCTCTTCACTGGGCAGTATGCCAAATCTGAAGACGAGTGAGACGCCAGTGTCGCCTGCTACTGAGACTGGGTCTCAAGATCGCATGGCTGGGGATGACGCATTGTCCCAGGCTATGTTAAGGATATTGGAGAGGGTCACTGGGTCTAATACTGGATTTGGGGGCCGTGGGTCGATTACAAAATGACTCTGGTCTAATGGAGTTAAACTTTTTAAGGGTATCACTAGAGTCGCCCCTAATGTGGCCGAGTATTGGATTGAGGCCACAGAGCAGATTATGGATGACCTGGATTGCACCCCTGACCAGAAACTGAAGGGTACGGTCTCTCTGTTACAAGATGAGGTTTATTAATGGTGGTTGATCGTTAGGGAGGGCACTCAGCCCGAATGTCTATCCTGGGAGTTCTTTAAGACCACCTTCCGGGGGAAATATGTGGGAGCCAGTTATGTGGACACTTGTAGGAGAGAGTTTCTGAATCTTACTCAGGGGGATCAATTAGTGGCCGAGTATGAGGCCGTGTTCCTAAGATTGAGCCGCTATGCGGTAGGTATGGTGGCATCAGAGTATGAGAGGTGTGTCCGCTTTGAAGATGGCCTCAGAGATAATTTGAGAGTTCAGATAGCTCTGCAGAGGGAGCGATATTTTCCTGTTCTGGTCGAGAAGGTGAAGATCTTCGAGGATGTTAAGCACATTGAGCACCAAAACAGAGATAGAGAGAGGGGTAAAAACAAGAGGGATTCAAAGCCTTCTAGTTCTGTACTGAGGCTTAAGAAAAAGGCCAGATCTGATGGGCCAGTTAGAGTTGGGCCCCCTGTTATTGCCACTGGAGTGTAGCTGTGTGTAGATTGTGGTAGACGCTATCAGGGCAAGTGTTGGAGGAGGACTAGGGCATGTATGAGGTGTGGATCATTGGATCACCGTATTAGGGAGTGTTTGTTGAGGGCCGATCATATGCAAGCTCAGGGTACTAGTACTGAACAGCCATAGAGGGTAGCATAGCAGCCATTGAGAGGTCGCGGTCAGGCTAGGGGGTAATGGAATGGGTCGTGGACAGAGAGCATCGGGTAGAGGTGCCGGATAGACTAAGGTGAGGCAGCCTGCCCTTGTTTACGCTGCACGTCACCGAGAGGACAAAGATACTCTGGATGTTATCACGGGTATGTTTTTTTTATGATGTGCCTTACACTGCACTGATAGATATAGGATCTACACATTTCTATGTTGTCTGTTCCGTTTCCAAAAATCTGGGGATTCCGATTGAGAGTACTTCCAGTACGGTGACTGTGCTGAGCCCGCTGGGGTAATCTGTTAGAGTTAACAAATTGTTTAGGGATGTATCGTTAGAGGTTAAAGGGGCGGTCTTTTTGGTTGTCTTAATGGAGCTTCAGTTTAGGGAGTTGATCTGATTCTAGGGATGGATTGGTTGGTCAAGCATCGTGTAAGCTTGGATTGTGCGTCTAAGAGGGTCGTCTTAAGAACTGAGGAGGATAATGAGATAGTTGTGATTGGAGAGTGTCGGAACTACTTGGCCAAAGTGATCTCTGCATTGGTAGCTGAGAAACTTCGCAAAGGATGTGAGGCGTACTTGGCCTACGTAAGTGTTTCCGCTTTTGGGGACTCTACTGTAAAGGATATCCGCACTATAAGGGATTTTTCAGACGTTTTTCCTGAGGAGCTATCGGGTTTACCTCTGAATCAGAAAGTGGAGTCTAGGATTAAGGTTTTCCCTGGTACAGCTCCAGTGTCTATCGCTCCCTATCGAATGGCACCGAAAGAGCTTACGGAGCTTAAGAATTAGATTCAGGAGTTGTTGGATTGTGGGTTCATTCGCCCTAGTGTGTCTCTGTGGGGAGTGCCGATACTATTTGTTAAGAAGAAGGATGGATCCATGAGGATGTGTATTGACTACCGACAACTGAATAAGTTGACCATCAAGAACAATTATCCGTTACTGAGGATCGATGACCTGTTTGATCATTTCGAGGAGCTTTGATATTCTCTAAGATTGATCTCCAGTCTGGGTACCATCAGTTGAGGGTTAAAGAGGCTGACGTACATAAGACGACGTTTAGGACTCATTATGGTCACTACGAGTTCCTAGTGATGCCATTTGGACTGACTAATACACCGATAGCTTTCATAGATCTGATGAACCGAGTATTTTAACCCTATTTAGACCGATTTGTGGTGGTATTCATCGACGGCATATTGGTTTATTCGAGGACTGAGGGTGAGCATGACAAGCACCTTAGGATTGTTCTTTAGACTTTGAGGGAAAAACAGCTCTATGCTAAGTTCAGTAAGTGCGAGTCCTGGTTACGTGAAGTAACTTTTCTGGGTCATGTGGTTTCTGCTGAGGGGATTCGAGTGGATACTTGGAATATTGAGGCTATATTGGATTGGAAGCAGCCTAAGCATGTGTTTGAGATCCGCAGCTTTTTGGGGCTGGCAGGTTATTACCAACGGTTTGTGGAAGGTTTCTCACTGATTGCAGCACCCTTAACTAAGCTGCTACGTAGGGGTGTACAATTTTTCTGGGCTGATGCTCAACAAGAGAGATTCGATAAGCTCAAGACTATATTGACTCTGGCTCTTGTTTTGATACAGCCCAAACCTAGAAAAGAGTTCACGGTTTATAGTGATGCATCACATGTTGGTTTGGGATATGTGTTGATGTAGGATGGTAAGGTGGTAGCATATGCGTCATGTTAGCTTAAGACGTATGAGGCGAATGACATCTCAATTTTCTTATCATCATTATTTCATAAATTATCAATCATGGCTCATCTTTAGAGTGTGTTCTTTGGCTTGTGATAACTATGTCTATTATAAGTGTATTTCTGGTTCGATCATAGGAACGTGGTGCTTCTGGTATCAAGATTTCTCTAATTTTCGTTAAAGGAATTGACATCGGAAAAGGTATAGATAGTGGAAGCTCAAGCTCAAATTGTATGATGGTTTTCTTTTCTCAGGTAAGTTTGATTAAAGTCAATGAATTCAATCAGGATATTTTGTTTCCTTCAGCTATTGTAGTTGTAAAGATCTTTGATTAGCATGTTAAGGGAATTATAAAAGATTGTATATTTGAGTTGTTTAACAGCATGAAGAAAGAAATATTTTAATAAGTTATTATTTGATAGTTGAGAACGACTCAATTGTTTTTATCTGAGCGAGTCAGTTAGTTAAAAGGTAATTTGAGTTATATGCATTTAAGTTTATTCCTAGATAAGTAAATAAAATATTATACATTCATGGGTGAATAGACGGACAATTTGAAGGAAGAGTTCATATTCTAGAATGTATGATAAAGAGATATACCTATTAGATTTGTTCTAATCGAATGATGTTGTCATGAGTTAAAGTTATTCCGATTGATGAGCTATCTCTTTTGTGAAAGTTTGAATGCTCTGTTGCATGTTAACAAAGTTGAATTGAGTAAAGAATTCGTGATTTTTCAGTGATGCACTATCGAACGGATTGGAATGTGTTTAATAAAAGAATGTAAAGTGGCAATTTATGCTTTTAGAAGGTTAAAGTCTCATTAAAAGAATTGTTTGACGAGTGAATTAGAGTCGGCCGCTAGTGTGTCTATGTTGAGAAATTGATGACATCGTTTGTTCGATGAAAAATTTCATGTGCTCCTTGATTCCAAGAGTTTAAAGTATCTAATGTTATAGAAAAATCTGCAAATTAAGACAACGTTGATGACTTCAACTATTGAAAGATTGTGAATAATTAATGATTAACCTTTTAGGAAGTATATATAGTTGCAGATGCTTGAATGGAAAGTCTTTGTTCATTTTGTGAGTGTTGGTTACATGATTAATCTTATTTGATGGAAGTCTGGATTTAGCTAAAGTAAAAAGCTAAAGCGATATTTTCCTTGCAAGATTGAGAACCTCAGGAATGTGATAGTGAGTGGTAAATTAAACGAGTACAGTGTGAGATGAATTTTGATTTTGATTTCTATTATTATTACTCTGAGATAGAATTTGCGCAATGAATTTTCCAGAGCTTATGCAGAAAATGTTGTACGAGACTCAGTAGTAGCTCGTTTGTTCATTTAAGGAGTAATTCAGATTTTTGATGATACGCTCCGACACAGTGTTTCAAAGTTCAAAGGTGATTGGAAAGAGATATATGGGGTGGAATTGACTTGTGATTCTGATGAAAAAGGGTGAAAGTGATTCAAGAAAGTCGAAAGCAACTTCAGACTGACATAAGTAGTATATAGATTTAAAAATTTAAGATATTGGATTCTAGATCGATAACAGAGTGCTTCTGAAAGTATTGACCTCAAAGAGGACTCTTTGATGAGGTAGAGGAAACTACGAGAACATTACCCTAATCTCTTTTATGGTAAGATTTTCAGGGACAAAAATCCCTAAGAGGGAGACTTGTACCACCCCGATTTTGGATCTAGTCAGAACAGTGGTTTCGGGACAAGAAATTCGACGTAGAAAAATTTATTTTTATTATGTTTTTATGGCCTACAGTTTTATGGAATGATTTTGTGAAAATTTTGTTCAAAAATTTTAACGTTTGGGCACTCAATTTGGTCAAAAGGACTAAATTGCAAAAAGTGCAAAACTTGAGCTCCATAAGCTAGAGGTGTCTAATAGTTATGGAATTATAAATTGGAGGTCCTTAAATGGTAATTAGAACATTGGATAAGTTGGGGGGCAAAAACGGACATGGTTAGGTATGTTTCTAAAGTTTTTCATTAGGGGCATTTTAGTAATTTGCTAATTAAACGAATTAAAAAGCCATATTAAAAGCCAATTTTTGTCTATCTTCCTCCCATGGCTGAATGTACCAAGAAGAAACCAAGGCTAGGGTTTTTCAAGCTTCCAAGCTCGATTGTAAGTTTGTTCTAGCCCCGTTTTTATTGATTTTTATGTTTTTGAAATCCTCGTAACATGATCTATCTATTTCTACCACTAATTTAAGAAATAATCAAGGTCTAATGTAACACCCCAAACCCGGCCTAGATGTTATGGCCGAATCTGTAATGTCACATGGAAGTGTCTTTTGAAAAGCGTAGTTCTATTGGAAAAAGTCCGTTTTGTATTAAACCTCGTTGTGATCTTTATGAGTTGTTCATTGTTAAATTACAGGTTTGTTTAGAAAAACATGTATCATACTAAATTTTTATTAATTTTTTTAAAAAGTTTGTTCGTTGCGGAAGCTTTTAAAAACAAGTTGCGTAATGTGGTAGTTGAAAATCATTTATCTTTTGAAAACTTGAGTCCTACTGCTAACATATATAAACCAATTTAAATAAATCCCCAAATAATAATAAAAACTTAAAGCGGCCTTATTACATAAAATTTACCCAATTAAAACTACTTTTATTAAAAAGTCAAATACGAAAACACAAACAGTGGGGTGGCCATCTCCGAGTCCCTCGCAGCACCGACCAGCCTAAAGATTTCCTGCGCAGATAAGCAGAAGAGTGAGTTTATGAAAACTCAGTGTGTAATACCTATTTATCAAACAGTAAATCATGCAGTGCAAAACAATCTGGGCCTAAGCCTTTATCAGTGGCAATATCAGTGTGGGCCTTAGCCCATTACGGTAACAGTATCAGCGTGGGCCTTAGCCCCATTCAGTACAGTATCAGAGATGCATATAGAGGTCCTACCCATCCATCCTCTACACTCCACTCCATCCAGCCTTACACTCCAAGTGGGGATAAAATCGACCCACCCATCCCTACATTCCAAATATAGCACCAGTTACGGTACTAACAGTATTTGCAGCAGAGCTACCAGAATAGGCTTATAGCCTTTCAGTGTACTTCCTCAAATATCATATATCCCACCCCATGCAATGCAACATAATATAAATCTACATATAATAAAAATAACATGCTCAAACAGTCATACATGACATAGGGGTATATCATTCATTTACCTTATAAGGGTATAATAGTCATTTCACTGATTAGGGTCTAGGTATACTTACTGACCCAATAGTAGGTCCACAGTCGTCTCAGCGACCCGTGCAACCCTAAAAGTTAAATAGTGAAAATAGGCCCAAGCCCATAATAGGGCCTATGTGGGCCCACACGTTCGTGTAGCCCAATAAGCCCAAATAATGGCCTTGGCCGCGCAAACTACATAGCCATCCTAACAATCTCCACACATCCGTACGATTTTCCCGCACGGGGCTCACGAGCCTGTGGCCCACACGACCTATTTCGGCCCAACATGGCCCAAAACGACCTAAGCCCATGAGATCGCTCATGGTGGCCTCTTTTGTCAAGTGCATGTGTTTATGCGTTCGGTTCACCACATAAGCGAGTGCACGCTCATGTAGCGTCTATGAACATGCTTTTCGGCTTTTGCCGATTAATAATCTTTGTAGTGTAATTACACACCTGTTATGAATCTGTAGTTGAAACGCTTCCGAGATCTAAAACACCTATGATGACAGCAATCCCATCATCAGTTCATGTTCGTGATTAATCCAAAACCATAGTAGTGGAGATACTTAATCCTATTCATCAGTACTTAACAATTGAACAGTCGCAAAACCCCTTCTTGAACCAGAACCAATGCAATCTCCCCAAAGCTCTATCCTTCACACAAACAGTTAACTGATTCATAAGAATCTAAACCTAGCATAGACATATCTAGAACCTTAAGCGCTCACCACGAATGAAAGGATCACTTGTATGGAAAGAACAATCAGCCTTATCCCTTGAATAAAGAGATCAAACTCCTTAGCAACCTTCGGCAAAATCACAGTGTTAAAAGAGGACTATAGGTACGGAAAAAGAAAAAAAAGAATGATCCAAACAAAGTTAAATGAGTAGCACTTACCACCAAGACCAATAGAGAAGAAGCAAAAGCTGAAAGAAGTGTCGGTACACAGAGGAAAAAGAAGAAGCAATATTCGGCCAGCAAAGAATAAATAGCACCTGAGAGAAGAAAAGAAGAAATGGGAAACTCAATCACCCCAGGCTAAAACAGAAATGGTCAGAGAGATAGGGAAAAGATAAGTGTTCGGCCTAAAGGAAAACCGTTTGGGAAGAGTTGTGAGGGAGAAGACAAACCGTGGACAAATGATTTGGAGAAAGCAGTAAAATCGTAGGCAACAAAAACCAAAAAGGTACTTACCAAAAGCACGGCTCGGCTTCAGAAATAATAGAAAAGACCCTAGTTACAAAAACCTAAGAGAAAGTAGAAAGGAAAGAACCCCAAAAGAGTAGCCAAAACTAAAAATCTTATGGAAAAGCCACTTAGCCGAAATTCCCTAAGCATAACACCCAAATTTGGTACAGCTTCACTAAACCACAAACTCCACTTTTTCCTCCCCATATCCCTCTCCTAAAATCTCTCCACCTTATTCTACTCAACCACCTATTCAAACTCCCACCAACTCTTCAATTTCGGTCAACCTAGGATACCTCCCGAACATTTGCTGCAAAAATAAAATACTCTTTCTACCCTGCCAATGCTCGAACCTCAGACCTCTAAGAAACACCCACACGCCATTTACCACTAGACTAGCAACCTCCTTGTGACAAATTTTACCCACAACAATTCAAAAGACTACTAACTACAGGCAAATGTTAAACTTAAAAAGACCAATCTTTTTTGCAATTGCTCAGGCTTGAACTCAGGACCTCTCCAACACTCCTTAAAACACTCAACCACTGAAGCAAGCATACATTAATGCAATACAACATGTAACACCCCATACCCATAACCCACGTTGGGGAAAAATACGAGGCATTACCTAACTTGATCTTATGTACACAAACGTTCTCAAGTCACCAAGACTCGGTCCAAATTAAAACTTTTTCAATTTCTACCTTAAACTTCTTATTATGGGCCTACGAGCCCCAAATTGACCATTGGAAACTATTTGGGACCATTCTGGGTACTTAAATCATCTATTAAAATTTTACATTTGGAACAGGGCACACGCTCGTGTGACTATTTCAACATGGTCATGCTGATGGCCCGTGTGTCTCACACGGCCTAAGCACCTAGGGACACGCCCGTGTCTAATACCCGTGTAGAATTAATTTCTAATTCGAACCTATAAGGTTTTCACACAGCCTGACACACGCCCGTGTCCATGTCCCGTGTCCCTCACACAGCCATGACACGCCCGTCTCCCAGCCCGTGTGTAAAAACATGGACATCTATTTCTATTTTTAGTCTATTTGGCTGAGCACTGTCGACACTCGCGACAAAAGCAGTCTGGGCTCTAGATGCCGAGTTCTACTTATTTTTATTCCTATTCGAGAACCGTACCGAAGAATTCGATCGGGCCATGAACTCTCTTGATCTTTTAGATGAGGACTGATGTGATTTTCCCATCTGTCTCTTCTTTAAATCCCGTGACTCAATAACCGCTTTCCTCCTTTCTTTTACCAGCTCCTCTACCTTGCATGCTCTTTCAACGAGCACTACAAATTCTTTTAGTTCTAGGATGACAACAAATACTCGAATATCTTCATTAAGACCATCTTCAAACCTCTTACACATAGTGGCTTCTGTAGACACGTATTCCAGTGCATACTTGCTGAGCCTCACAAATTCACGCTCATATTTTGTCACTGACATTCGGCCTTGCTTTAGCTCTAAGAATTCATTCCTCTTTTGATCTTTTAACCTTTGGCCAATATACTTTTTTTGGAACTCTTCCTGGAAGAATTCCCATGTGATCCTCTCTCTCGGTACAACGAACACGATATTATTCCACCACTGATAAGTCGAGTCCCGTAGGAGTGACACTGCATACTTCACGCACTCTTCAGGTGTGCAAAATAGTTCGTCGAATACCCTAATAGTATTCTCCAACCAAAAATCTACCCTTTCTGGGTTATCATCTATAGTAGCCTGAAATTCGTCGGCCCTTTATTTCTGAATCTTATCCACTGGAGGTTTCTCCCTCCTAACCATATCTGCTCCCTGCGGTGCTACAGGGGCGTACTGAGGAATCGGAGGAGGTGGGGGAGGTGGAGTATTCGGATTTGCACGAATAAACTCCGTGTACCAAGCAACCATTGTTCGGAGATAGGCTTCTTTAGCCCCTCCACCTTGGCCCATAGTCACGGGCTCACTCTCAACTGGCACGCTCCCTTTAGCGGGAGCCGGCGCGTTACTCTCCACGTCATCTGCTGTAGCTCTATCAGGATCCATTTACTATATGAAAAAATAATTTATAAGCGTTGGGAGTCATCACAATATCAATATACTGTTATGGCATGTATGGCTAGACTCGTACTCATGCTAGGTTAGTCCTAGAACTGACTAAACCATAGCTCTGATACCATTAAATGTAACACCCCATACCCGTAACACACGCCGGGCAAAATATGAGGCATTACCTTACTTGATCTTATGTACACAAATGTTCTCAAGTCACCAAGACTCGGTCCAAATTAAAACTTTTTCAATTTCTACCTTAAACATCTTATTTTGGGCCTATGAGCCCCAAATCGACCATTGGAAACTGTTCGAGACCATTCTGGGTACTTAAATCAACTATTGAAATTTTACCTTTATAACAGGGCACATGCCCGTGTGGAAAGGCAACACTCCCGTGTAACTATTTTGACATGGTCGTGCTAATGGTCCGTGTGTCTTACACAGCCTAAGCACCTAGGGACACGTCCGTGTCCAATACCCGTGTGGAATTAATTTCTAATTCGAACCTATAGGGGTTTTCACACGGCCTAACACACGTTTACGTCCATGTCCCGTGTCCCTCACACGGCCATGACACGCCTGTGTCCTAGCCCGTGTGTAAAAACATGGACATTCTGTTTCTGACATCAGCAATCCCAAAATGTCACACGGCCAAGGCACACACCCATGTGTTAGGCCATGTCCTTCACACGGCTGAGACACACGGTCGTGTCTCTGCCCGTGTGTTTACTACCATGCATATTGACTTAAAATTTTTACGTGTAGGGAACACACGGCCGGACCACACGCCCATGGGGTAGACCGTGTGTCACACATGGCCTAGACACACGTCTGGTTGTCTACCCGTGTGGACAATATGAGGTTATTTACCAAGCCTCTTTGCCACTATTAATTACACAACCTACACAAAAACATTCACAACCAACACAAGCCTATCTCATGCAACCAAATCAGCCATAATAGACAACATTTCATTTGTGTATTTTACTCATCTATGAAAATAACATCTTTGCATATAAATCAAAATGATATTAGCCATCCTTCAAGGCTTAATACAAAATCAGGGATTTATCCCAAGCCAACATATTTGGCCAAATTAATAATAACACAAAACACAAGTCTAATTCCCTATACATGCCATATTCAAAAATATAAATCAAACTATACCAAATGCTTTGATTGATAGTGTGATCGATATCTCTGAATTCTGTTGATCATTGAGCTAGATAGGCGGCACTATAAGAAATTGGAAAAGAAGAGGGAGTAAGCATAAAACTTAGTAAGTTGCACATATATAAATAAACAACATAACATTACCATTCATCAACAAGTATTATGATACCTAAGCGGGCGTAAGCAAAACTTACTCATCAATGTTGAATACACATCATATAGCATATATTGAGCTCACATTTCATACATACCAAATAGGTACCTGTATCACTCACAACACGGTTATACTTTTCTCATTAACTGGAAATCATAACTATCACCGTTGAACCATTTGGAACGTTATTGGATATTCTATAAGCCTCAAAAATCAGGTAAAGTGCCGATGCCATGTCCCAGACATGGTCTTACACTGACACATTTCATAGCCAATGCATGTCCCAGACATGCCTTGCACTGGCTTACGTCCCGAGGCCGATGCATGTCCCAGACATGTCTTACACTAGCACTCGTCTCAATGCCGATGCCATGTCCCAGACATGGTCTTACATTGGCTCTCATAATGTGGCCAATACATGTTCCAGACATGTCTTATACTAGCTCACACAAGTGACCCAATCGTCATGGCATGAATATTCGATTTATTTCCTAGGGTTCAAATGGGAATCCTACTATATCTATTCTCATCACATTTTCTCATTTTCACAATCAAGCAATTTATGCTATAATAATTTCAATACAATTCAAACACATATATTATCAGTGTAGTTGTATTATTTACATACAACTTATCTCGGATTACAAAATGTAGCGACTAGACGGTTTAGTCGATTTGCTTGGCTTTCCCCTGGTCTAGGTTCAGATTCAGTATTTCTTGATCTATAATAACAAAATGCACTTATTTAGTCACTTTATCAACCTAGGCACTCCAAATTTCATAATTGGTCAAAATGACCATTTTGCCCCTAGACTTTTATAAAATGACCATTTTACCCTCGGCCTGAAAATTAATTTTATCGAATTTCTTCATATCTTAAGCCTAGCCGAACACTTTTTACACTTATAGCAATCCAAAATTTCCATTATTTTACACATTTATCATCTATTTTACAACTTATGCAAAATGGTCCTTTTAGGTGTTTTCATGAAAAATCCTTTCATAAAAGCTGTTTATTACACAACCAAGCTTCATATTCTTCCATGAAATTTCAGAAAACACCCTAAATGCTCTCATGGAAAAACCCTAGACATTCAACCATTTTGCAAAATAGTCCATTCATTTGGAAGCTTATGCTACAAGGGTTCTAAAAATGTAAAAATCTTCAACAAAGGGTATGAAAATCACTTACTTTTAGAGATAATAAGTTGCTGCCAATTTCAAGCTTCAAAACCATCCTATGGCTGGTAAAAATCAGTGAAGAAGAAGAAAATAAAGAGGATGTGGCCTTTATTTTATTTTAATATTAAAGTTAGTCAAAATTGGTGACCAAAACTCACCTAATTTTGACTTTCTCATCAATTTGTCTCCTATGGCCGGCCAAGCTCTCTCAATAGGGTCTAATTTCCCTTTAAAGACCCTCAATTTTAATTCTCTAGCTATTTGAAACCTTTAGCTATCGAACTTTTGCACTTTATGCGATTTAGTCCTTTTTCGCAATTGGGCTCAAAAACGTCAAAATTAACTCACCAAATTTTTCATGCACTAATATTAACATCCTATGACTCTAAAATAATAATAAAATAATTTTTTTGACTTCGATTTTTTACTTCTGAGACCACTATTTTGACTAGCCCCAAAATCGGGCTGTTACACAACATACAAAATAAGCACCTAAATTTTTGGGGCGTTACAACTCTACCCCCTAATAAAAAATTTCGGCCTTGAAATTTACCTGGTCAAAACAGATGGGGGTATTATTGTCGCATCGCCTCCTCGGGTTCCCACATAGCTTCCTCAGAACTGTGATTACGCCATAGCACCTTAACCAGTGGAACGGACTTCCTCCTCAGAACCTTCACATCACGGTCTAAAATTTGAATCGGTTCTTCCTCAAAGGTCAGATCAGGCCTAATCTCAATCTCCTCTGTCGAGACGACGTGCGCAGGATCAGAGTGATATCGCCTCAACATAGAGACATGGAACACATTATGAATTCGGTCCAATTCTGGAGGTAACTCAAGTTGATAGGCGACCGGTCCCATGCGCTTCAATATACGATAAGGCCCAATGAATTTAAGGCTTAGCTTGCCGTTCCGACCAAACCTCAGTACCTTCTTCCATGGCGAGACCTTAAGAAACACCAAGTCCCCCACTGAATACTCAATCTCCTTGTACTTTAGATCCATATATGAATTCTGCCTATCGGATGCCGCCTTCAGTCGATCCCGAATCATTCTAACTTTATCTTCGGTATCAGAAATCCGTTCAGGACCCAGAACACGCCGCTCGTCCAACTCAGTACAACACGTAGGAGTACAACACCTATGACCATATAATGCCTCGTAAGGTGCCATCTGTATGGTAGACTAATAGCTGTTGTTGTATGCAAGCTCTGCCAATGGCAAGTAATCCTCCCAACTACCCCGAAAGTCAATCACGCAACTTCTTAACATGTCCTTCAGTATCTGAATCACCCTCTCTGACTGACCGTCTGTTTGAGGATGGAACGCAGTACTGAAGTCCAACCTTATACCCAATGCTTCGTGTAACTTTTTCCAAAACTGAGACGTGAAGCGAGGATCTCTATCAAATATTATGGAAATCGGTACCCATACAGTCGCACTATTTTGACACATATAGCTTAGCCAGCTTCTGCAATGAGTAATCAGTACGGATAGGTATAAAATGGGCAGATTTAGTCAATCGATCTACAATGACCCATACCGGATCTTTTTTAGAAGCGTTAGGGGTAGCCCACTAACAAAGTCCATAGTTACTCTCTCCCACTTCCAACTGTTTACCCCTAATCTGCTCAATCCACCTTGGTTTAACTTGAAGTTCTGCCAACAGGCTACCATCATCAAACAAACTGAGACGAGCGAACATCGCCCTCAGATCAATAACAGCCCTACGGATCAGTACGTCAGCCACTATATTAGCCTTAACAAGATGGTATTCAATAAAACAGTCATAATCTTTAAGCAGCTCAATCCACTTACGCTACCTAAGGTTTAGTTCCTTCTGAGTAAGGAGATATTTGAGGCTTTTGTGATCTGTGTAAATGATACACTTCTCACCATACAGGTAATGCTTCCAAATCTTTAGTGCAAATACCACCGCAACCAACTCCAAGTCATGCGTCAGATAATTCGCTTCATGTGTCTTAAGCTGACGGGACGCATATGCCACTACCTTACCCTCTTGTATCAGCACACATCCCAAGCCAACATGTGATGCATCACTATAGACAGTGAATTCCTTCCTAGACTCTGGCTATACTAAGGCAGAGGCCTCAGTCAGACCTTTATTATGTTTCTCAAAACTCTCTTGCTGCTTATCAGTCCAGTTAAACGGTACCCCTTTACGCAACAACTTAGTCAGAGGTGTAGCAATCAACGAAAACCCCTCAACAAACCGTCTATAATACCTTGCCAATCCTAGAAAACTTCAAATCTCAGATATCGACTTAGGCTGCTTCCAATCCAGAACCGCTTCAATTTTCCAAGGATCAACTCTAATCCCCTCAACAGACACCACATAACCTAGAAAAGTTACCTCTCGAAGCCAGAATTCACACTTACTGAATTTAGTGTACAGTTGTTTCTCCCTCAAAATCTGCAGAACAACACAGAGATGAGCATCGTGTTCATCCTCAATCCTCAAATACACTAGAATGTCATCTATAAACACCACTACGAATCGATCCAGATAGGGCTGGAACACTCGGTTCATCAGATCCATAAAAGCTGCTGGTGCATTCGTCAGTCCAAACGGCATCACTAAAAACTTGTAATGGCTGTAACGAGTCTTAAAAGCTATCCTGTAAACATCAGTCTCCTTGACCCTCAGTTGATGGTACCCTAATCGGAGATCAATCTTGGAGAAGACTGAGGCTCCTTGAAACTGGTTGAATAGATCGTCAATCCTCGGTAGAGGATACTTATTCTTGATAGTCAATTTGTTTAGTTGTCGATAGTCGATGCACATACGCATGGTTCCATCTTTCTTCTTCATAAACAAAACCGGTGCTCCCCACGGAGACACACTAGGTCAGATAAACCCTCGATCTAATAACTCTTGAATCTGAGCCTTAAGCTCCGTAAGCTTCTTCGGTGCCATTCTATAAGGGGCAATAGACACTGAAGCTGTACCAGGCAAGAGCCCTATCCCAAACTCAACTTCAGGTTAGGAGGTAACCCTGGTAGCTCATCGGGAAAGACATTCAAAAAATCCTTAACTATTCTGATATCTTTAACAGTTAAAACCTCAGAACCAGAAGCAGTGACGCAGGCTACATACGCCTCGCAACCCTTACGAACCAACTTCTCATTTCTAAATGCAGAAATCACATTTGAGAGATAGTTCTGATGCTCCCCAATCACAACTACCTCGTCACCCTCTGCAGTTTTTAGTACTACCCGCTTAGCAGCACAATCCAAATTTGCCTGATGCTTAACTAGCCAATCCATACCCAGTATCAAGTCAAATTCTCCAAAAGGGAGTTCCATTAAATCTGCCAAAAAGATCCTTCCTTGAACCTCCAACGGTACCTCCTTAAATAGTTTATTCACTCTCACTGACTGCCCTAATGGACTTAACATAGTAACCTCACTCGTAGTGTTTTCAATCACCACGCCCAAAGTCTCAAACACAGTGCATGCTATATAAGAGTGCGTAGACCTGACATCAATCAATGCAGTGTAAGGTACATGATGAATAAAAAATGTACCCGTAATAACATCTGGGGCATCTCTGTCCTCTCAAAAATATGTAGCATAAACCAGCGCCGACTGTCTCGCCTCAGTATGCCTAGCACATCTGCCCGGTGCTCCACGACTACGACCGATGCTATTTCCACCTCTGACCTAACCACGGCCTCTCGACGGTTGCTGAATACCTCTCTGCAGTTGTAAAGCACCCATACTAGGAGCTTCCATTTGATTAGGCCTCTTTAGACAATCCCTAATATGGTGCTCTATAGATCCACACCTCAAACATGCCCCTAACCTCTTCTAGCACTTGCCTTGATGACGCTTCCCACAATCAGCACAAGGCTGCAGTCCAGTAGCAGCAACAAGGCCCCTAAATTTGGCTGGCCCATCAAATTTGGCCTTCTTCTTAGTCCCCATAGCTAAATCTGATGGCTCTCAAACCTTCTTGTTCCTTCATTTATCCTTCTTACGATTCTGGCGCTCAGCGCGCTTCACATCCTCGACGATCTTCGTATTTTCTACTAGCACAGTAAAATGTCACTCCCTCTGTAGAGCTACCAACACTCACAGATTATCTCTGAGGCTGTCCCCAAAATGAACACAACACTCATATTCAGTTGCCACCATCCCACGTGCGTAGCGGTTAAGTCGTAAAAACTCAGACTCATATTCAACTATTAACTTATCCCCCTCAGCCAGATTTAAAAACTCCCTTCTCCGGGCATCCACATAACTAGCACCTATATATTTCCCTTGGAAAGCATTCTTGAAAAACTCCCAAGTCAACTGGTAGGGCTGAGTACCCTCTTTCACCGTAAGCCACCACTGATAGGCTTCGTCTCGCAACAACAACACTACACCTTTTAGTTTCTGCTCTAGGGTGCAGTTGAGGTTATCCATGATCCTCTCTATGGCCTCTATCCAATATTCAGCCACAATAAGGGTAATTCCAGTGATACCTCTAAAGATCTCAGCCCTGTTAGACCTAAGTTGTTCCGTTATCGACCCACAACCCACAGTACCAGTATTGGGCCCAGCAACCCTTTTTAAAATTCGCAGCATAGCTTGGGACAGTGCATCATCCCCAGCTACCCGATCGTGTGACCCAGTCTCAGTCACAGGTGAAACCGGTGCCTCTCATGCCTCAACGTTAGGCATATGGCCCGATGCTAAAGACCCAGCCCGAGCACTTCCATAGCCTCCACCGCGACCTCTTGTACCCCTCCTACGAGTACCTCTGGTGCTCATTATCGATTTGCGTATTATCTGTATTAACATTTTTATGCATCAGTTTTACAGTTCCAGTGTTTATTGACGGATGTTTTATGAAAATAGTATAAAAAATTTAGAGTTTTTATTTTCACAGTTCGCAGTCTTACTATAGTTTTAGGTTACCCTAACAAAAGTCTCAGTACATTCTATTATATACAGTAATCTCAGTATTCTAATTACATCAAACAGTAGTTTTAGAGAACTTACAGGATCAGCACTGGAGACTCGGTAGACCACATATTCTGAAGCATCATTTCAAAAATTCCTTTATATTATTTCAAACAGTTCATTTAAAAATTTACGTCTTTAAAAAAAACCCAAATCCACAGCCGAATGTTGCAACCTGGCTCTGATACCACTAAATGTAACACCCCAAACCTGGCCTAGACGTTGCGCCCGAATCTGTAATGTCACATTGAAGTGTGTTTTGAAAAGCGTAGTTTCGTTGGAAAAAGTCTGTTTTGTATTAAAACCTCGTTGTGATTTGTATGTGTTGTTCATTGTTAAATTACAAGTTTGTTTAGCAAAACATGTATCATACTGAATTGTTATTACTTTTTTTAAAAACTTTGTTCGTTGCGGAAGCTTTTAAAAATAAGTTGCGTAATGTGGTAGTTGAAAATCATTTATTTTTTGAAAACTCGAGTCCTACTACTAACAGATATAAACCAATTTAAAAAAATCCCCACATAAAAATAAAAACTTAAAGTGGCCTTATTACATAAAATTTACCCAAATAAAACTACTTTTACTAAAAAGTGAAATACAAAAACATAAACAGTAGGGTGGCCATCTCCGAATCCCTTGCAGCACCGACCCGCCTAAGGATTACCTGCGCAGTTAAGCAGAAGAGTGAGTTTATGAAAACTCAGTGTGTAATCCCTATTTATCAAACAGTAAATCATGTAGTGTAAAACAGTCTGGGCCTAAGCTCTTATCAATGGCAATATCAGTGTGGGCCTTAGCCCATTACGGTAACAGTATCAATGTGGGCCTTAGCCTAATTTATTACAATATCAGATATGCACATAGAGGTCCTACCCATCTATCCTCTACACTCCACTCCGTCCAGGCCTACACTCCATGTGGGGATAAAATTGACTCACCCATCCCTACACTCCAGAATATAGCACCAGTTGCGGCACTAATAGTATTTGTAGCAGAGCTGCCAAAAATTGGCTTATAACCTTTTAGTACACTTCCTTAAATATCATATATCCCACCCATGCAATGAAACATAATATAAATGTACATACAATAAAAATAGCATGCTCAAACAGTCATACATGACATAGGGGTATATCCGTTATTTACCTTATACGAGTTTAATAGTCATTTCACAGATTAGGGTCTAGGTATACTTACTGACCCAACAGTAGGTCCACAATTGTCTCGACGACCCGTGCAACCCTAATAGTGAAACAGCAAAAATAGGCCCAAGCCCATAATATGGCCCATGTGGGCCCACATGCTCGTGTGGCCCAATAAGCCCAAATAATGGCCTTGGCCGTACAAACTACACAGCTAGCCCAACAATCTCTATATATCCGTGCGATTTGCCCGTGCAGAGCCCACAAGCCCGTGGCCCACACGACCAATTTAGACCTAAGATGGCCCAAAATGGCCTACGCCCATGAGATCGCTCATAGTGGCCTCTTTTATCAAGCGCACATGTTTATGCGTTCGGTTGGCCACATAAGCGAGCCCACGCTTATGTAGCGTTTATGAACATGCTTTTCGGCTTTTGCCGATTAACAATCTTTGTAGTTTGATTACACACCTGTTATGAATCTGTAGTTGAAACGCTTCTGAGATCCAAAACACCTATGATGACAACAATCACATCATCAGTTCATGTTCATGGTTAAAGAGATCGAACTCCTTAGCAACCTTCTGCAAAATCACAGTGTTAAAGAGGACCATAGGTACAGCAAAAGAAAAAGAAGAATGAACCAAATGAAGTTAAATGAGTAGCACTTACCACCAAGACCAACAAAGAAGAAGCAAAAGCCGAAAGAAGTGTCAGCACACAGAGGAAAAATAATGAGCAGTATTCGGCCAGCAAAGAATTAGTCACACCTGAGAGAAGAAAAGAAGAAATGGGAAACTCGATCACCCCAGGCTAAAACAGAAATGGTTAGAGAGATAGGGAAGAGATAAGTATTCGGCCTAAAGGAAAACTGTTTAGAAAGAGTTGTGAGGGAGAAGACAATCTGTGGAAAAAAGATTTAGAGAAAGTAGTAAAATCGTAGGCAAGAAAGACCAAAAAGGTACTTCCCAAAAGCACGGCTTGGCTTCAGAAATAAAAGAAAAGACCCTTGCAAAAACCTGAGAGAAAGTAGAGAGGAAAGAACCCCAAAAGAATAGCCAAAATCAAAAATCTTAAGGAAAAGCCACTTAGGCAAAATTCCCTATGCCCAACACCTAAATTCGGCACAACTCCACTAAACCGCAAACTCCACTTTTTGCTCCCATATCCCTCTCCTAAAATCTTTCCACCTTATTCTACTCAACCACTTATTCAAACTCCCACCAACTACTCAATTACGGTCAACCTAGGATACCTCCCTAACACTTCCGGCAAAAATAAAATACTCCTTCCACCCTGCCAATGCTCGAACCTCAGACCTCTAAGAAACACCCACACGCCATTTACCACTAGACTAGCAACCTCATTGTGACAAATTTTACCCACAATAATTTAAAAGACTACTAACTATAGGCAAAGGTTAAACTTAAAAAGACCAAAGTTTTTGCAATTGCCCAGGCTTGAGCTCAGGACCTCTCCAACACTTCTTAGGACACTCAACCACTGAAGTAAGCATACATTAATGCAACACAACATACAAAATAAACACCTAAATTTTTGAGGTGTTACAACTAAAGTTTTACCCATGATGGATATTTGTGTGTTTTGATATCTAATGGTAGGAAATGTATGTTTGGTGTATGATAAATGACTTTTGCTAAGTGATTTTTGATGGAAATGCCTAAAAGGACCTATTTGTAAAAAGTTGTAAAATGGGTGTTAAAATGAAAATAAAAGAAAAATGTGGGATGTTATAAGCATGTATAAGTTCGGCTAGGCATGGGTGTTGAAGAAATTGAGTACATTTCATTTTACGAGCCAAGGGACTAAAATATAAAAATGTGAAACTTTAAGGACAAAAATGTAATTTTTTCCATAATGTGATTTTAGGCTGATTGTAAAGTATAATGATTAAATAAGTTAAATATGATATTATAGATCAAGAAAAATGAGGTTCAGAACTAGATTAGGGGAAAAACAAGTATTTGGCGGTTAGGCCCTTTTCGCCATTTTTTAATGCCGAGGTAAGTTCGTATATTTAAGAAGCATTAAAATATATATGTATAAGTGCTTAATTGATATAATTATGGTAAATGCTATATTATTGAAAAGAAATGTGAGTGCTATTAAGTACGATACTACGAACATGACAGATAGAGATTCAATACAGAGAAAGTCCTGGTTGAACCTTAGGAATTGATAGGATACAAATGTCATGACATTAGGGTTACTAAAATTACGTGTAAGACCATATCTGGGATATGGCATCGATACGAGACTTCGTGTAAGACCATAGCTAGGCTATTGGCATCGATACGAGATTTAATGTAAGACCATATCTGGGATATGGCATTGGTATGGTACTGTGTGTACGAGATTTCCGAGTATCCTTTAGCATTCCAAGTGGTTCAACAGGAAATTCAACGGGTATTTCAAAGAAGAGAAAAAGTATGTAAGTATTACGAATTCGTACAGGTATGTACGTAAAGTCTATACGCATTGACTTCATGAAATTGTGAATTCATGGTTTCCACGAGAATGTTTTTGTGAAAACCTTGTGATTATTGGTCTATATTTATGATGTGTGAAATACATGGTAAATTTGGTTGGCACTTGTGCAATTGGTTTTCGGGCCAAATTGAGTTATGATATAGCATGTTTTATTCACACATATTGTGATTTATCGGATATGAGAAAAAAGGAAAGATTGGTATAATTGACTATTAAAATGATTATGAAAGTATAAGAAGATATGAGCTTTAACAATTGAAAGATGTTAAAATATATGCTTGAAAAATGAATACTCATAATTAATGTGTATGTTTATTATGAAGTTTGAAATGATTGGTTGATTATGGTAATCGATTATAATGGAGAGATTATGGTTGTTAGGCTAAAGTCAAGACATGTTAAATTATGCTTGCAAATTGATATTGCAAACAATGTGACTGAATGATTTATAACTATGAGGTTTATAACAATTTATACTATTTTGTTTTGTGTTTATATTGTTAGACTTAATAAAAGATTAATTTGAGTTGCTTATTATTTTTGTACGGACTTACTAAGCTATATAGCTTACCCCTTCCTTTTCCATGTTTTATAGTGCTATCAAGCTAGCTCGAGTTGGAGATCACCGGAGATCCTATCACACTATCAAGCTATCATTTTGGGTATTGATGAATTCAAGTATTTGGAGTTTATGGCATGTATAGGGACTTGGTTTTTTGGTCATATGTGTTGGCTTATAATGGTTCATGGTTCATTTTCTATATAGCCTTGGAAGTTGGCTAATGTTGGTTATGAGTATATTTCTATTAATGTCATTTGTGAATGTGGAAATTTGCATAATTTGATGTGGAAAGGTTGATGTTATTGTCTTGGTTGTGATTATTTGGTTGCTCTTCATGCTTGAGTTTTTGCCATGTGATGTTGAGTAGATATATGCAAGTGAGGGTGGCAGAATGGCTTAGTAAATAGCCTTGTCTTTGTCCACACAAGTAGACACACGAGTGTGTGTCTAGGCCGTGTTTGACACATAGTCATCCCCATGGGCGTGTGATCCGACCGTGTGTCCTCTGCACCTAAATTGTTGCAAAATAGAATGCTCAGTATCGAGCACACGGGCATGAGACACAGCTGTGTGTCTCAGCCATGTGAAGGACACGACCTTGGAACACAGGCATGTGACTTCAATTTGTTCTTGGGTGACAAATAGAGAGTTACACGGGTTAGGGACACGGGCGTGTTTGACCTCACAGCCTGCCCACACGGGCATGTCCCAAGCAACATGGGCGTGTGACCCCTATTTTAGCAAAAATTCTCTAAGTGTAGTAAAATTTTCTAAAGTTCTCGATTTAGTCCCGAACCGCTTACAAAGCATGTTTTGGGCCTTGTAGGCTCGTAATAGGGACTTTATGATTATTTGTAAAAGTTTTTAATTTGTATGAAAATTTATGGCTCGAAAATGTATGTATGCTTGTGTTTTAAGTCCGGTAATGTCTCGTACCCTATTTTGGTGTCGAATACATGTAAGGGGTATTACAAGTAGTTCTTTTCGACTCGTTATTCTTGTGGAAAATCAGAAGATCCTTCTGGGGTATCGACTAGTTGATTGAACAAGAAAGCCCAAAGCGACAGTTGGTTATGATTACAGAAGCGAGCTAATCAAGCATGCTTAGATTTGACAGGTTCTGCTATTTGATTTTTTGTTATTTATTTATTTTCTTTTTACTATTATTATCAAAAATCCCCAAAACCTTTATTTATATTTTATCGTAATATAATCTATCTAAAGTATTCATTAGATATATTTGTGCTTACGTTAGAGTTAACTTAGTGCTCGCCTCTCTTGGGTACGATCCTTCGAGTACTCACTTGTTTCGTGATAACTATATTACAACTTGACTTGTAAAGTTGTAGAAACCTCCTTTTTATATATTTGTTGCAAGATTTCTACTCTGGACGTTGGTATGTCGGGAGGTAGTTAAGCTATTAGTGCTATTGCTGGGGAGGCAACATCACTAGTTTAGTTTTAATTTTTGGTATCCTAGTAGAATAATTAGGAAATTGATGCAGTATAGATATGAATTTTAAATTCCAAGTTTCTAACATTTCTTTATTTCTTTTTGACTCTAGAATTTAGGAAGACATTTACGTGATCAAGAGAACTAATGGCTCAAGTTCTTCTGGTAGATACAGAATACAACTTATGAGGAACAACACTTGGTTGCTTATAAGTAATCATAGGAAGTATGATGCAAGCACTAGAAACATTTTTTGATATAGATTGGTTGCGATCTAGTATTACTTGTCCCATTATTCATAGTCCTCATTTTTTGTTAAATTCTTCCTTACTAACGTGGATTTCTAAAAATGTCAAATTTAAAGATCCCAAGATAGAGGACCCCATAGACTTCCTACGACAATTTGAATATATATGCAGTGCTGTCACTTGCATTGGACTTTCACCAGACACTACCAAATGATTATTAATCCCTTTTGCGTTTGACGGGAAAACGAAAGCTTGGTTAGATGCACTCCTACCCGATACTATTATTACATGGACTAGTTTTGTGCAGTTATTCCTTCGTCGGGTCTTAACTATGACTCAGGTACTTACAATTTATGAAAAATTATTTCAATTCAAACAATACATTTTTGAAACATTAGGGCAAGCTTGGGATAGATTTAAAACAATTATCAGGTGAATATTGGGTGGAGGCGTAAATTTTGTTGTTCGAATCCAACATTTCTATGATGGATTGGATAGTTGGAGCAGATGAAAGTTTGATATCATGACTAGGGGAAGCATTTGGAAGAAAACAAGAAAGGAAGTAATGGAAATTCTAGAAAAATTAAGTGAAAATGAATTTACCTAGGGGATACATCGAGAATTAGAAGTTAGGGAACTAGAAAATCTAAAACAGAAGAGCAAAAGTGTAATAAACTGGATTCTATTAAAGTGAATTTAGCTGAACATGAATATGATTCATAGGAAGAGAAATGGGATGATGCTGATTAGGAAAACGACCAGATAGCTTTTCAGTTCGATTGGTGGTGTAACAACCTATTTTCAGTAAAATCAGAACAGTGGTTTTCGGACCACCAGTCTGAGGTTAAAATATTTATTTTATTATTATTTTAATGTCTAAAACATTTTTGTAGTGTCGTATAAAAAGTTCGTTAAGAAATTTTATCGTTACCATGCTTAATTCGATAAAAAGGACTAAATCGTATAAAGTACAAAACTATAGTTCTATAAGCTAAAGGGATCTAATAGCTATGATATTAAATGGTTAGAGGGTTTATGTTGTAATTAAACCTTTCATAATATGATTTGAATTTTATGGACATCATTTAAATGATTTTAAATGTTATATACTAAGGTTAATTAAGTAAATTGTTAAATAAATAAAGAAAAATAAAGAAAAACACATGGGTATCATCATTTTCACTTCATCTTCACCAAAATTAACCTAATATAAAGCCATTAATGGAGCTTGAAGGTTCGGCTATGTATTAACCTTGAATGTAAGTACAATTTTGCTTATTTTTTAAGGATTTCTATGTTTTTGAAGTCGTTGTAGCTTAATCTAGCTAGCCCAAGAACTAATTTGTGAAACTATTAAAGTATTATAATTTTACCATTGATTAACATGTATGTGTTTTGATGTTTGATGGTAGAAAATAAATGGTTGTTGTTAGATAAACAATATTTGTTAAGTGATTTTGAATGAAATTGCAAATTAGAGGGTTAAATTGAGAAAAATGAAAATTATATGGTAAATGTGTGAAATAATGAAAAATATGAGATGGTATGGGCTTAAGTGAATTTCGGCTAGCATGGGTATTAGTTAAATTGCATGAATTTGCATGTTTATGAGCTAGGGACTAAATTGTAAAGAAGTCAAAAGTTTAGGGGTAGAAGTGTAAATTTGCAAAAATATGTATTTTGGACTGAATTGAATAGAATGAACACTAAATGGATTGAATTTGATTATTTAGATCAAGTTAAGCCTCGTACGGATCTAGATCGAGGGAAAGATAAAGTATTAGACTAGTCAATCTTATTTCGTCGTTTTTGTGATCGAGGTAAGTTCGTATGTTTAATAAGCATTAAATTTTTTGTGTTTGAATGCTTGATTGATATAACTGTGATGATACGATACCACGAAAATTCTCGATGAGTTATTAGCAATGTATAAATCTCGGTTGAACCTTAGGAATAGATAGGATACAAATGACATGTCATTAGGGGTTACTGTGTTTTGGGTGCTGGTTTGTACGTTCTACCGGTGGCTGATTTTTTCAGCATGTGTTGTGATTACTCGTCAGCTTGTGTGAGCAACACCATGTAGCTACGTCTTGACCGTCAGCTTGTGTGAGCAGACCTAGTGATAGCTCAAGAGTGAGCATTTATTTGAGATATGAGATTGAGATGGTTTCGACCATGTTTTTACACTTGGTGTGTGAGATTCCCGTGTATCCGATAGTATTCCAAATGGTTCAACAAGTAATGATGATGGTACGAGGATATAAGAGATGATACGAATCAATTCAGGTATTTGTGAGAAGTATGACAAGTAATTTATAGTTGATGTATTCATACATGACTAACATGGTTATGATTATGTGCTAACCTTTGAATTTGATTGAAAATTATATATGTTTAATTATGCTTCTTTAAATTGAGAATGAATGGTAAGTTGTACTTTTTAGCCATACGACCTTATTAAGCTTAATAGCTTACCTTTTTTAGTTTTCTGTGTTTTATAGTGATTTCGAAGCTTGCTGGGATTGGAAGTTGCCAGAGATCTCATTACACTATCTGGCTGTTGTTTTGGTGCTTTTGAATTTTGTGTATTTTGGTTATATGACATGTATAGGTCATTTGGCTAATGGAAGCCTATATGTTTTGGTTATGTAATTAGTCATTTAATATGAATTGAATTGGAATATGTTGATTATGTATGTATATATATGGTTATTCTCATTTTGGTATGTATTTGAATTGCCATGAAAATCCCTTAATTGTGTATTGGTATTTTGAGTTCAAAATGATTGAGCTTGAGAATGTAGTAGGCATGTTGAACTAGGCACAAAGTCTAATACGTGAGTTTGATCATTTAGGTATACTTTGGAGGCATATTCGTATGTTTTTGAATGGTTAATTGTGATGCTTATGAGCCTTGTGGTTGTTAGTATTGATTTTGCATGATTTAGACTTGGTTGAGATTGGTTTGAATGCCTATTGATAATATGGTCATATGCTATTTGATGGGTTGAGGTTGTTGCAAGTTTGGGTGAGAAAAATGGTTTGGAAAATTGCCTATTTTTGTCCACACAGGCAGAGACAAGGGCGTGTGTCTCAACCGTGTGTGACACATGATCAGTGACATGGCTGTGTATCCCCTGATGTTTATTTAGAAACCAAGTCAGTAGTTTCACATGGCCTAGCACACGGGCGTGTGACTTGGCTGTGTGGTATAAATTAGTATACCCTCCAGTTTTCACACGGCCTAGCGCACAGGCGTGTGAGGCCATTTTGAAGGGTACACGGGCTAGTCACACGAGCGTGTGGTTGGCCATGTAACCCAAGTCAGAGAGTTACATGGGTTCGGACAAGGGCTGGAACATGGCCATGTGATCCCATTTCGAATGTCTACACGGCCTGTGACACGGGCGTGTCTCTTGGATGTGTGAGACACACGGCCTGGCCACATGGGCGTGTGTCTCCTGCACTTTGAAAATTTTCTATGTTTTTCAAAAAAAATTATTAAGTATTCAATTTTGTCCTTAACCATTTTTAATGCTTGTTTTGGGCCCCGAGGGCTCGTGCTAGGGATTGTATGACTGTATTTGAATGACTTTTGTTTGGATTTGCGAAATGAATGTAAAACGTATGATTTTTTAAGAAATAAGTCCGATAATGCTTCATAACCGATTCTGGCGATGGATACGGGTTAGGGGTGTTACAGGTGGTGTTAGATTCAGGGACAACAAGAACAAATTATTCTTAAGGGAACAAAAATGGTGCCTTCCATTATCAAACCCCTTAAGATAGAGTTAAAACCTTTACCAGAACATTTAAAATACATATATTTAAGGAAGCAAAATACATTATCTGTGATTATAGCAACTGAGCTAAGTTTAGAATAGGAAGAGGCTTTATTAAGTGTTTTAAAAACACACAAAAAAAGCAATAGGATGGATAATTGCTGAAATTAAAGGAATTGACCTTGCACTATGTCAGCACAAGATTAGATTAGAAGAAGGAAAAACCTGTAGTAGATGTAGAACGCCAACTTAATCTGGCTATGAAGGAGGTGGTGAAGAAAGAATTTCTCAAATGGTTGGACACATATATTGTTTACGCTATCTCTGATGGTGAATGGGTTACTCCCACACAATGTGTTCTAAATAAAGGAGGTTTATGTAATGCCTCAAATTTTGGGCCTAGAAGTATTAGGCTTTGAGCAGGGGTGCAGTTAGAAGACTGCACATAAATGTTTAGTCGTGCAAGAAAGTGACACAAACACATGTTTGTTTCAGTGGTTAAGTGCTCTGGGAAGTGTCTGAGAAGTTTAAGTTCAAGCCTTGGCTTTTGCAAAATTTTATTTCTTACTTGACTAAACTCTGTCTTAGTTAGTAGGCTTTTTAAACAAATATGGATAAAAAATGGCATAAAAAGCCTGCTAGCCTAATGGTAAGTGGCGTGTGGAGTGATTGCAAGAGGTCTGAGGTTCAAGTCTTGCTGACGCATGGGAGTGTTTATTTTGCTACAAAATGGTGGGAGAGTTCTAGGTTGGCTGAAACTCTGAGGTGTTTGAGTAGAGTGTGGAAAGTTTGATTAAATTTCAAATTAAGTGGTTGAGTTGTTGAGGGGATATGGATGAAGGGATTTTAGGAGGAAATCAAGGGGGTTTGATAGTGGAAGAGTCGTAGCTGAATAGGTACTTTGACCGTAGGAATTTGGCCTTGAATTGTGTAGCTTATCTCTTTTCATTTCAAGTTTTGTCAATTTTTTTGGTTCTTTTCACCCTTGCTTCTGAAGCCGTGTATTGCTTTGATTTTGTTTCGAGTACCTTTCGGTTCTAGTGTGATTCGACTCTACTATTCTCTCTAGTCCTTTAGTCCACCGATTTTTTTTCTTCACTCCCTTTTCTTAATCGGGTTTTTCTCTCCTTGGCCAAATATCCCTTGTCCTTCCTCCCATAAACCTTTTTTGGTTTTTAGCCTTGTTTGTGGGCCGATTCATTCTGCCTATCTACCTTGCTCTCAATTGGCTTCCTCTTGATCGATTAATCCTTCTCTCCTTTTCTCTCAATTGGCCTTTCTTGACCGAACACTGCTCTTCAATGTTTTGTGCATCTTTATTATATGAACAGTGATTTGGGGGGCAAAAAAGAATTTGAATGCAAAATAAGTAAATGTGAAAATCTATTATGTTGCATTGCATGAGGCGGGATATATGATTGTGGAGGAAGTGTACTGTAAGGCTTTAAGCCTATTACTGGTAGCTCTGCTGCAAATACTATTTTAGTGTTACAACCGGTGCTACTTGGTGTGTAAGGATGGGTGGGTCGATTTTATCCCCACATGGAGTTTAGGGTTGGTACGGAGATGGTGTGTAGAGGCTGGATTAGGTAGGATTTTTTTGATTGCATACTGTACTGATACTATAATTGGCTTATGCCCCACTGATACTGTTTCTAAGATGGGCTCAAGCCCAGACTGTTACTATTACTGATAAGGGCTAAGGCCCTAACTGAAACTGAAAGGGCTTAGGCCCAGATTGTGTTTACTCTGATTGATTGCTATTATGGGCTAGCACACACTGAGTTTTCGTAAACTCACCCATCTGTTAACTGTGCAGGAAATCCCCAGACTTAGACGGATCGATGTGATGGAGGACTCAGTGGTGGCCACTCGACTTAGATAACTTTTAATATTATAATTAAGGTTTATTGTGGGTTTTGTATTATGTAATAAGGCCTCTTAGGTATATTTTTGATTTTGGTATTTTGCTCATATTCATTTGCGATTTACAACTGCTAGTAGTAGGGAAAACACGAGTTTTCAAAATGTCAAACGTTTTCAAACCGCCATGGATACATAACTCGTTTTCAAAGCTTCCGCGAATAACAAACCGTTTTCAAAGTTAATAACATTTTATTAAAACAAAATTTAAAAGTACTACCCACATTATGGATAAGCAATAAGATTTTAAAATGGCTTTTCAACCTATACGAAAAGGCTAGTTAAAGAAAGGGTTTTTTTTAAACGACGAGTCATGGATTTCAAAAAACACTTCAATGTGACATTGCCAGATTCAGCCATAATGTCCAGGCCGGGTGTGGGGTGCTACAGTTTAATGGTGGTTGAAAATGATAAGAATGAGTTAATAAAAACAAGGCCAGTTACTGGTTGGAGAGTATGTATCGACTATAAAAAATTAAATGATGCAACAAAGAAAAAGATCATTTTCTGCTTTCTTTTATTGATCAAATGCTTAATAGATTGTTAGGAAAGGATTATTATTGTTTCCTTGATGGATTCTGGGGATATCATCAAATCCCAATACATCTGAATGACCAAGAAAAAACCACATTCACATGTCCTTTTGGTACCTGTGTTTTCAGACGAATGTTGTACCAGCCCGATTTTGGGCCTAGTCGGAATAGTGGTTTTGGGACCACAAGTCCAAATTCAAAGGAATTATTTTTTATTATTTTGGTGTTATAGCATGATTATATAAGTGCATAAAAATTTTGGTGAATTAATCTTAGTGTTTGTGAGCTTAATTTCGAAAAAAAGACTAAATCCCATAAAGGGCTAAATTTTTATTTTACTAGCTAAATATGTTAAATAGCTATAGAACCAAAATTTAAGGTCTTTAAAGGGAAAATAGACCCTTATTTAGGTGATGGTCGGCCATAGGAGACAAAAGAAAGAGAAAAGTCAAAATTAGGTGAGTTGGTGACTAAATTGGCTAGAAATGAAATAAAATAAAGGGAGAATGATATCATCTTTTTTTCCTCATCTTTTTCCCACCAAAAATATCATCCATAAGAGGGTTTTGAAGTTTGAAAAATTTCAGCCACTTAGTCTCTCTACAATAAGTGATTTTGATGACTTTTCTTGATAATTTTTGTGTTTTTGGGACCCTTGTAGCATGAGCTTTCTAATAGGGGGACTATTTTCCAAAATGGTTGAAAGTCTAGGGTTTTGACATGAGATAATTTAGGTTGTTTGCTGAATTTTTACGGAAGAAAATGAGTCTTGGATGTGTAATAAACAACTCTTGTGAAGTGATTTTCATGGAAAACACCTAAAAGGGACCATTTTGTGAAAGTCATAAAATTGGTGGTAATTGTGTGAAATAGTTGAATTTGAGGGTTTCCATAAGAGCAATAAATGTTCGGCTAGGCTTGGGTAATAAGGAAATTTGATGAAAATCGATTTTTGGTTTTAGGGGTAAAATGATCATTCTGTGAAAGTCTAGGGGCAAAATGGTCATTTTTCCCAAAATATAAATTTTTGAGTGTTTAGATTGATATGCTGATTAAATGAATGAATTTTTCCATTTTAGATCAAGAATTACAAAATTCGGGCCTAGACCGGGGAAAAGCTAAGCTAGCACACTAAGCCGAAATAGTCGCTCACGTTTTGTATACCAAGGTAAGTTGTGTGTAAATAATACATCTAAATTGTTATTATATGTGATTGAATTGATATGACATAAATTGGTTGATTGTGAAAATGATTATGCATGATGAGAATTGATGTAATATAAACTCCTGGTTGAACCTTAGGAATAAATCGGATATTCATGCCATGATATTTGGGTCATTTGTGTGCAATGTAAGACCATGTCTAGGACATGGCATTGGCACCGATAGAGGTGTCAGTGTAAGACCATGTCTGGGACATGGCGTCAGCCTCGATTACGATAGTCAGTGTAAGACCATGTCTGAGACATGGCATCGACTTGATGTATGAGCCAGTGTAAGACCATGTCTGGGACATGGCATCGACATTCTACCCTATGTTTGAGGCTTATCAAATATCCTTGAGCATTCAGATTGGTTCAACGGTGAGAGTTACAGTTTAAGCTAAATGACAAAGGTTATGACCATGTTGTGAGTGGTACAGGTACCTACTTGAAACGTATGAGTTGTGAACTCGATATATGCTATGAGAATTGTATGGGATAGTGAAGAGTAAGTTGTGTTTATGTTCATTTATGTATTATGAGTAAACTATGATCTGTTGTGAGTAAGTTGTAGGAAGGTAAATTATTGTTTTATATTTACATGCAACTTACTAAGCTTTATGCTTACTCCCTCTCCTTTCCATTTTCTTATAGTGCCGCCTAATTAGCTTGTGGATCAACGGACGTCAAAGACATCGATCACACTATCAGTTGAAGCACTTGGTATAGTTAGTCTCTTTTTCTATTTTGAGTATGGCATGTATAAGGACTTAGAATTTTGTGTTTTGTGTCATTTTTATATTGGCCAAATGTGTTGGTTTGGGATTAACTCTGCATTTTGTATAAAGCCTTGGATAATGGCTAATATTCATTATTGATATATGCAAATGATGATATTTTCATGGATGAGTAAATTGCATGAATGAACTAATGCCTATTGTGGCTGAATAGACATTGTATTTTCCGTGTGGATTGGTCATGTTTGATGATGGTATAGGTTGGTGCATGTAAGGGTGGCATAAAGGCTTGGAAGATAGCCTTGTTTTTTCCCATAGAGCTAGACACACGGGCGTGTGTCTAGGCCGTGTGTGACACAAAGTTAGCCTCATGGGCGTGTTGCACGGTCGTGTGTCCCTTGCACATTAAATTTGCAAGTCAGTATGCATGGTAATAAACACACAGTGAGAGACACGGTCGTATGTCTCGGTCGTGTGAAGGACATGGCCATAGAACACAGGTGTGTGCCTTAGCCGTGTGCCCTTAAAGGGTTGATGACGTCAGAAATAGAATGTCCAAGTTTTTGAGCAGGGATGAGACACGGGCGTGTCAAGGCTGTGTGGGGGACACGGGCGTGTGCCAGGTCATGTGAAAACCCCTGTAGGTTCGAATTAAAAAATAAATTTACACGAGTAAGGGACACGGGCGTATCCTTATATGCTTAGGCCGTGTGTCTTGCACAGGCCTTCAACACGACCATGTCAAGATGACCACACGGGCGTGTGTCCCTATTTCAAGTGTCATTATTCTGAATTCTTTACAGGACCCGAGTTGGTCCCGAATGGTTTTTGATGTGTGGCTTGGGCCTCGTAGGCCCATGTTAAGGAGTTTTAGACAAAGTTTGAAAGGAAAAAAATTTGATCAAGTCTTTAAGACTCGGGAATGTGTGTATGCATGTGTTTAAGTTTAGTAACACCTCGTATTCTGACCTGGTGTAGGATACGGGTGTGGGGTGTTACAAATGCCGTTTGGTCTTTGCAATGCCCTAACAACCTTTATGAGATACATGACTGCTATTTTTACTGATATGTTAGAGGAAGGCTTGGACGTGTTTATGGATTATTTTTTAGTATACAGAGATTCCTTTCGAGAACTTTTGGAGAATCTTGAAAAATTTCTACAAAGAGGTGAAGAAATCAATCTAGTGCTTAACTAGGAAAAATGTCACTTCATGGTCAAGAAAGATTGGTTCTAGGACATCAAATATCAAGGAAAGGTCCAGAAGTGGACAAAGCTATTATTGAGGTTATTAAGAAACTCTCGAACCCTACAACAGTTTGGAAAGTGAGGAAATTTCTAGGACATGCTGGATTTTACAGGCAATTCATAAAAGATTTCAGACACATCTCTAAATCGTTTGAATCAACTTCTACAAAATGAGACACCGTTTATATTCGACTAGGAATGCACCAAATCTTTTGAGGTTGTAACACCCCAAACCCAGCCCAGACATTATGGCCGAATCTGGCACGTCACATTGAAGTGTTTTATCGAAAACCTTGTTTTCATTGAAAACCCTTCCTTAATATGAGAAACCTTCATTAACTTATAGAAACTCCTTTCAATCGCGAAAGCTTGTTTAGAACATATGATTTATGAAAACCTGGCATTTTAATAAAATTTAGTTGCGAAAACGTAGAAAAACAAACTATGATTTAGGAATTCCATGTTCAACTTCTCATAACTACAACGCATAAAAATAATAATCCAAACAATAACAAAAGGGAAGGCCTTATTACATTCTAGTCTGAAATTACTTAATAAACTAGAAACTATATGCTTTTTAAAAAAAAACAAGTCCAAGTCGTCTTGCTAGATGGCCACCTCCGAGTCCCTCCAAACATTAAACCTTCTACTGAGCATCACCTGAGAAAAATAAAAGAGGGGGTGAGTTTTCAAAAACTCAGTGTGTACAACCCTTGATGAGTAACTAGCATTCATCAGTCACCATAAAATCATACATGCAATGCAATGCAGTGCAACCCACCCCAAAAATCCATCCACTATACACCAACTCCATCCCCCGGTACACATCATGTGGGGATATAAATATCAACCCACCCAATCGATACACACCAATGGTAGCCCGGTTGCGGAACTACCTTTATTGCAGCAAGCTGCCAATCACATATTGGGCTTAAAAGCCGTCGATGGATCCACGGTTGTCAAGCAACCATGCGATCCTCATATACTTCCTCTGTTCCATAATTCCCAACCCAGATGCAAGCTAAATAGAATGTCGTATGTATGCAGCAGATATACGTGTAACATCCATAAATCTTACATTCAACACATAGGGGTATTTTGGTCATTTTTACCCTCTTAGGGGCATTTCAGTAATTTTCCTTTATTACGAGTTCTTACTTACCTTGGCCCGTTAACAAATCCTGTGAGCTAAGATGAACGAATACTATCCACCAGGTAGGATTCCAGAGAAGAAGAGGTGAGTCATTAAGACCGCTTAAGTACCAAGCTCTCCCTAGTCCAATCTTAGACATGCACATACCCGTTGCCACACCTTAACCCTATGAGTTGTCCACGGTCTCAATAAATTAATTAAGTTTTATGTCTGCTTAAGCAGTTATCGAATACTAGGACCAAAACCCCTTACAAAGCCCTAACAAGTCTACATACATGCATATGGCCCACTAGGCCCAATCTCATTCATATGGCCCATTAAGTCCAAATCGTATTCGTATGGCCTATTAGGCCCAAATCACATTCATATGGATCACTAGGCCCAATCACTTTCACAGTCATGCTCTCATACGATTTTCCATCACATAGCATCAATTACCAATTTTGCCTATTATGGGCCCTATAGCCCATCGGGCCCATTTAGCCCAAGCTAGCCCGATTGGCCAACTCACAGCCCAAGTCCGTGGAATCGCCCATGAGCCTCAGATAACCTATTGGTTTCCCTCTTACGAGTGTTCACACACTCGCAAGTCTACTGTAGCCAAACTTTCGGCTTTTCAGCATTTTGGGATTTGCCAATCTACTTGTGTGTGTGCAGTGTATGTACACACCTGGTAATAAAATGTGCTGTGATCCCCTTAGCCACGAACCTACAATCGATATCACTCAAGGATTAATCTCACATACTTATCGAATACTTTACCCAAAAGTTGAAGTCTCAACTTAACCTTACTTGAAACGCCAAGCCTTAATAGCTTTTCCTTGATCACTAATCACGAGTTCTTCCCAGATCTGCATTAACCTTTATCGTTAAAAACATAATGGGTGACTTGTATCCAACATATGTCACCCTTTTCTACTAAATCCTATTCGACCCACCCTTACCAAAGTGAAGAACACTTACCAAAATCTCACACCTAAGGAGCAAATCGATAGGAATCCAAAAGACTAGGATTTGATACTAATCCTACCAAAACTTATTAGAAGAAGTGAGGGACAGAGTAATAGATACTAGCAAAACCGATTGAGAGAACAAAACACTTACACTAGATTTGGTCGGGTGGAAAGGGTAGTGGAGGCACAGAGGATATTCGGCTCTTGAGACTTGTATGGTAAAAGAGGTTATTCGGCTTTAGCAGAAGTAGAAATCATTAAAAACCAGAGGTGAATCAAAAAGAGAACTTGAGTAGGGAAGAATGGAAAATCAGCACAAAGAAAAGGAAGGAAGAACAAGGGATTTCAGCTTTTAGATCTTTGGAGAACAAAGTGTTTTCTGGCAACAAGGTAAGGGAGAATTCGGCATTAGCCTGGCAACCTCACATTCGACAACTATATATAGCCTCTAGCCGAATTTCCTATCCCCTAATTCCCAATTTGGCTCCACCTCTTTACACTCCCTATATCTTAATTTTTCTCCCTGATAACTCCCTAATCCATTCCTTAAATTTCTTCTCTGATCACTCCCTTCAAAGTTCACATCCAACGCCACTACTGGCCATTTATTGAGCAAAAATAAATCCTTCTTTTGAGAAAGGAGGGATTCAAACCTCAAAGATGCTACTTGCCACTCCAACACAAGGCTCCTTGTGTCCAATTCCTCCTTCATTTATTTAAAACCCAAACTACTTGCCATCAATGTTCTTTTAATTATTAAACTATAATTTCCTTCACCCCAAAGTTTGAACTCAAAATTTAACCAGGCCTATCATCACATAAATAACACTCGACTAGGAATATGAAGCACACCTTTTATCAAAACTGAAAAAAAGCTCGGGATTTCAGGATTTTTGGCTCGTTACAGAGGTAATAAAAGAAAAAACTGATTTTTGCACCTATAATTATTACTCCTAACTGGTCAGAACTGTTATTAAAATGTGTGATGCTAGTTATTATGCTATAGGGGTAGTGGTGGGACAAAAGAGAAACAACTTATTTGGAGCTATTCATTATGCATGCAAGACACTCAATTTGACACAATGCAATTACACTACAACCGAAAGGGAAATTCTTGCCGTTGTGTTTGCTTGTGAAAAATTTTGCCCGTATTTGATGGCAAATAGAGTTTATGTTTACATTGACCATTCAACATTAAAATATGTCATGAGAAAAAAAGGAAACCAAAGCCAGACTAATGGGATGGGTATTATTGCTTCAAGAGTTTGATTTATGGATAATGGATAGGAAAGGAATGAAAAATCAAATCGCAGTCCATTTATCTAGAATAGAAAATGACTTAAAGTAGCCGAATTTTGAAGAAATCAAAGAGACTTTCATTGAAAAACAATTGTTTTGAGTAGACATCCATAAAACAAGGTTTAGAAATAACAACACTCCATGGTATGTAGATTATGTGAACTATATCGCTAAGGGCATTTTTCCACCGCAAGTATCATGACAACAAAAGAAAAGGATCATGCATGAATTGAAAAATTATATTTAGGAAGATCCGTATGTATTCCAGCAATGTGCAGATCAATTGGTATGAAAATGTGTAGCAGAGGAGGAAATAAGCAATATTCTACAAGGATGTCATACATCCCCATGTGGGGGACATTTTGATGGAAAAAGAACAGCTCAAAAAGTATTACAGTCAAGATTCTATTGGCCAACCATGAGCAAAGATGCTTTTGAATTCATACAACGATGTGATAGATGCCAAAGAACTGTGAGTATATCGAAAAGATATGAAATGCCGCAAACCAAGATTCTCGAAGTAGAGGTATTTGATGTTTGGGGAATTGACTTTATGGGACCCTTCCCAAATTCTTATTGGAACCAATACATCCTGTTAGGTGTTAACTATGTCTCTAAATGGGTGGAAGCCGTAGCATTACGTACCAATGATACTAAAGTAGTAGTGAGATTTTTAAGGAAGAACATTTTTGCTAGATTTGGGACACCCTACACGTTGGTAAGTGATGAAGGATCACATTTTTATAGTAAACAATTTGAAGCCGCTTTGGCTAAGTACAGTGTGAGACATCGAATGACAACAACATATCATCTACAGGCTAATGGCTAAGTAGAGGTGTCCAACAGAGAAATTAAATGAATTTTAGAAAAAAAAGATAAATCCAGGCAGGAAAGACTGGAAAATAAGATTAGATGATGCATTATGGGCTTATAAAATAGTATACAAACCTCCATTAGGTATGTCTCTTTATAAATTAGTTTACGAAAAAAATTGTCATTTACCGATTGAATTAGAAAATGAAGTGTACTGAGTAATTAAGGAATTGAACTTAGATCCAGAGCTAGTAAAGAAAGAAAGATTATTCCAATTAAAAGAATAAGAATAATTTCATTTCCTTGCATATGAAAACACTAAATTATACAAAGAAAGGAGTAGACTTCGATGTAAAGCAAAGATCAGGAAACAAGAGTTCCTACCTGGAAAAAAGTGCTATTATTTAATACAAGATTGAAATTATTCCCTAGTAAGCTAAAATCAAGATGATTGGTCCATATACTATAAACCAGGTGACACCTCATGGGGCAATAGAACTTATCGGAAAGGGAGGTCAATTTTTTCTTGTAAATGGGCAGAGAGTCCAACATTACTTTGGGGGGACAAAAAATGAAGTTATTGATAGTCAAGCCTTATAATGCTAAACTTTATGGAGCCAAGATAGGAATGAGGACCAATTGAAAAAAAGGGAAACAATGAAGCAAGTGACACAAAAGACACCGAAACAAGAAAGGAGCATAATAGAAACTGGCCTTAGTGTCACAACCTTAGCACTTCATGCTGTGACATAGCAAAAAATTTGGAACACGTAAACTATCTTTGATGGTGTGACACCTATGAAGTATGTCACGACACACCAACGTAATCTATTGTTTGAATTTAAACTAACCTCTAACATCTTTGTAATTAAATTTCAGTAAAATTAGAACTTTTTAACCTTCTAATAGTTAGAAATACCTTTTCTAATACAATTATAATTCTCAAAGTGTATTGATATCTTCCTAAGAGATAAATAGGTCACATCAGTCATTTCATTACCCACAAAGCATTATGGAGAAAGCAAGATTCCTTTGCCATTGTTCAAGAGCGTGACAATATCAAGAAGAACCACTACAGTCCATTCAGGTTTGAAAAGAATTTTGATATAATATCATGAATTCTGTTGAATTCTAGGAAAACCACATAGACAAATATCTATAAGAACTACAGTCTTGCACATTAATCTAACAACAAGGATTTGATCCGTTAATGAGAAATTGTAAAGGCATGTGGGAGATTGCAATAGAAAGTGAATGGACTAGTTTCTATTTGCCACTTGAAAAAGCACCAGTGATACTCATGGTGCAAGAATTTTATCTTAAGTTGAAAGAAAGGGAAGTGAAAAGATCATTTTATGAGATGCGAACCTTCGTTAAAGTGAAAGGAGTTAATGTCCTGGTAACTGAAAGAAGTATTTATCAGTTTTATGATGCTCATACTATCATCATGATTACTTGTACAAAACAGATCTCAAAGAATTTAAGAACGTAGACATGGAAGAGATTTTGTGATTTTTAATAGAGGGAAAATAAGTTTGGACATATCAAACATGAACAACAATACCTAAGACATTCAACCAAGCACTGATGACTCCAAAAGCAAAAATATCTATGAAATTTGCGTGTTCAAGGATTTGGCCTACAATTGATCTTTCTGATATTAGCCAGGTCCAAGCTATTCTATTTTATGCCATCCTGCAAAAGAAGCAAGTATGCATTGGTACATGGATATATCGAAACATGATTGAATGTGCACGAAATCAGAAAAAAAGCAATATTCTTTCCGCACCTGATCACAAAGTTATGTAAAAAAAGAGGAGTTCCTATAGAGTTGTTGGATAAAGAGATGAATCCCCCAAAGAAACTGCTAGGAGATGATGTCTATAAGCAGTACACAATATTACAGAGAAAAAAGGAGGAGAGGAGAAAAAGAGGACTCCAAGAGGAAGATGAATATTCATTAAGATAATATATACATTTAGTAGGATTTTTTTAGGTTCAAATTCTATTAGGAAAGTTAATTTAATTTTTAGGATATTGTAATTAGTCATATTTGATAAACTCCTAGAATTTAATTTATATATTTATAAATTTTTTGTACAAAATCCCTAGATAGCAAAAACGCAAATAGTACGAACTTTCAACAATCAAAGAAAAAGGCAACCACCAATAGTCTACAGAAACACCACGATCAATCGAGTAACTTCTTTCTTTATATATTTTTTTAGAGCTACACATTGAGGACAATGTGTTTTCTAAAGTATGGGGCGGTAACATAGAAAATTTGTTTAATTTTGATGCTTTTTCTTTGATTTTTCTTTTTGATTGTGTGGTTGAGCTTGTAGAAATACAAGATATTGGTTAGGAGCATGTACATAGGTTGATTGTATTTACGGTAAATTTGGCATGATGATAGGTGATTTTAAATTTTTGATTATTAGACTATTAAGTTCTATATATTAGACTATAAATAGGTATTAAGAAATTTAATGTACCAAATGATGTAGAGAATACAAGGAAATGAGCATGCTAGCATAAATGATAGATTGAATCTGTGATTATTTGGTTGACTAAATTTGTGAATATTGAGATACCTAGGGATGGCCTAAGGAATTGTTTGGTATACACTCAGAGCCTAAAAGCTAACCCTTGTTCCTTCATCCTCAGTACCTATTTTGAGCCAGAAAACAGTTCTTGATGAACCTCTATACATAACCCGAGCTAAAAACAATAAATTGAGCTTACCCTTTTATTTGGTCCTGAATTGCATGATTATAGACGTCTAGCCATACATATTGAGGGTTAAGTAGATACATTATGTAACACCCCTATCCCATAACCATCACAGAAATGGGACGAGGCGTTACCGAAAACTAGGAACCCGATCAGGGCCGTAAAATTTTGAACTTTTTTTTTTTTGAATAAAGATCATTCATTTACAAAATTGCTAGACGCAAACAAAGTTCGAATTTAACACTTATACAAGTAAGTTCCATAAGATACCGTAATCACATGACTTCTACACGAAGGTCAAAGTATCATTCTACTTATTGTCTATCCTATACATGTCATAAGATAATCCAATCTTATGGCTACCGTAATGGTAGATAGTGTGACGAAGTACTGACGATCCCCGAGCTGGTAGTCAGAATCCACAACCTACAGACCAAAACATGAACGAACAGAGTAAGCTTTCGTAAGCTTAGTAAGTTTTAAGCAAAACAATAATTTTGTTGAATTAATGACGTTTTTCACATATACTTAATCTAGGTAAAATCTCATTTGACCCAATATACCTAGCCAAAATTTCACATAATTTAATTCACCTTTCTTTAGCCTTGAGTTTTAAGTCACAAAGTGTTTTCATTCAATATCATTGGTCATTCATTTCAACTGTTCGATGAAATTAATCTAGAGCTTCAACTCGAACCATAATATCAGTAAACGCATTAATTAGCTATCACATATATATACTTTCGAATAATAATGACCTAGACGGTCGAATATTTCCAAAGCACATTCTTCATCAATCAAGTTCGATTCACATGGTAAGCACATTCTTCACCAATTTTACAACTTTCAATAATCCCATCCACTTGTTCATAATCACCTCCATATTTTCAAGTACTTCACATGATAAGTACTAAATTACCGTATTGGCACATAAAGAACCGAACATATTCCTTATCTTGTATTGGCACATCTAGTGAACACAACCCATACTCAAATCATAAGGCCTTTGGGTGAATATACATTAATACATAAGAATATTTCATCACATACTTCATTATACAAGCATACCATTACCAATTAGATCATTCTCATATTTGGAGTTATAATATTAATCACATATGCATACCTCCTTGATACTAATAATTCACTTCGAAATCAATCCACCAATGAGTAAGTAATACGTACCTGAACATCTTAAATACATAATACTTATTTGATGGTAACTTACTGCGGATACTCAATATCAAAGTCTTACTTGAATCCCAGCATTTAACCTTCGGGTCTTTAAAACCCGGATATAGTACGAGCTCGAAGCCTACGGACATTAAATCAGGATAATATTCTCGCATAAAGCCTGCGGGATCTAAACCCGGATATAGTACTGGCACAAATGCCCTTCGGGACTTATCACATTTATACACTTTCACATTCATCACATTGGCCATTCGGCCTTATCACATATATACACTTTCACATCCATCACATTGGCCATTCGGCCTTATCACATAATTAATACTACACACCTTTCACAATTGATCATTCGGCCACATTAAACAAATAAAGATAGCACACATTTTCATAAAGGCCATTCAGATGACTTACACACCTTTGATGTTAGCCATTTTGGCCTCACTACACATACATATCTTGTACATCAATTTCTTCATAACAAATTTGACTAGGTATACTAGTCGTTTATGGCTTATAGCTTCACTTTAATACGAATTTCGTACTTTGATTACTAATATTTAATCGATAGCTTATAAGCAACTCAAATAGTTTTATCAAGGTTTACAACATAATCACAAATTAAGCATGTTTTTTTTTTTTTTTTTTTTTTTTCAAAACACATTCTGCTTCTTTGTCCCAAGCAGATTTATACAAATTTACTCTTTAAAGTTGTCATTCACATATTTAAACATAACATCATATATTCCATCATTTAGAAAAGTCATTGACCTTAACATATATACATAATTCATATTCATTCCATTTAAATACTTAAAACTTACCTCGGATGTTATCGAATTATCACGAATCGACTATTCAGGTACTTTCTCTTTCCCTTATCCGAAATTTGTGCCCCTTTTTGTCCTTGAGCTTAATTGAACAAATTCAACTTATCACATCTCTATTATTTAAAACTACATTCAGCAATTTATAAAATACTATAATTATCACATCTCAATCATCCAAAAAAAATCACATTCGGCACATTTAAAAACATTGATAAGTCTCAAAACACAAGCAACACTTATCAAAGTCATGTAATTTACGCACTTTACAAGGCGCTACTACATTTATAATCTTACTTTCATACAACCATTCTTCTTTGACCGAATGCTTCCACACTCATGTCTTCATTAACAACCTCTGAAACTACAATTTATTCACATCCTTATTTATGTTACATTCGGCTATCATAATAAAAATATATAAATAGTTACACAATAACCACTTTAGCCGATTACTACAATTAAAGCAGTCACAAGGACTCAATTAGATTCCACCCAAACATGCTTCAAACACTTTTCAATCAATTAGCCTGCCCAAATACTCATTTTATAACATACACATTTCATTTGAGGTCATTCAACAACAATTCACTATCCTTTAGACCAAAATCGAATGCTCCTTTATGGATTTAGGCTACCAACAAATAGCATAAATTCCATCCTTATGACATTTTACCTATGGCGAATGCTATACTAATATTTTTAAAGAAATATCAATTGGCATATTCACCTTACCACTTCTCAAAATTACAAACAATTCATGTCATCAATTTGGGAGTATATTCGGCATTCAAATAACACATAATAAATTTCTCTTAAAAAAAATTCTATAAATTAGCCTCCATTGCCGAATTTACTAATACATTACCCCTTTAGCCTAAAGTCATTTTAGCATATAATGCACAAACATTATACCACCACCATTAAAAACATGACATAACCGAATTAACAAAATCATGAGCAACGTGTCAAATATAATTCACACTTATCACTACACTTTGGTCAATTTATCAAAATCATTAATAACCATCATTTGATGAAATCACCATAACCAACTTAACAATATAAACAAGCCATTTAAACCCCCAATTTATCAACTTTGACAAGTTTAAAACTCACCTAATGACTAATTACAAATTAAAACTTCAAGAAATCAAATTTAACTCATCAAGAACTTGGCCGAATACACATTCTTTCACCAAAATCGAAATTCAACGTGGGGTTTATAAGGGATTGCATCTAGCTCATAAATTAAGCTCACAATTTCCTATTCATATGAAATTTAACCTCATGGAGTCTATTAAGTACTCTTAATCCCTTTTCTAACAACAAATTTCAAACATAGGATTTTCTATACAAAACCGTACATGCTTCCATAAAAAAAAATCTAAGAGAATAACTCATGGTTTAAGATAGAACTAAGATATAAACTCAATTTCACAAGTTTTCAACAAAAAAAATGACATGAACTCATACCTTAGAATCAATCTATGCTAATGGCCAAATGTGTCTTGAGCTTCTTTTTTTTTTTTTTTTTTTCTTTCTCTTTTCTACTCACGGCAATGGAGAAGAAGAAAAGACCCAACTTTGTTTTTCTCACCCTTTTAATTATTTAATTCCTCTTATAATTTATGACATATAATAACTTTATTTATTATAAAACTATTTGATATTATTTAACTAAAATATAACATACAAAATGCCAAAATGTGTCATTCATGCTCATCATTACCGTCCACTACCAAGAAAAAGGAATGTTTGACATGCAAGTCCCTCATGCTTCAAACCATGCAATTTTTAGCCACTACCAATTAACCTATGACATTTTCAAGATTTTTCACATAAGCCCCTTTTTATTTATTTCACATCCAAATGACAAAATTAAAGCATGAAATTTTCACACATACTTTTTCATAAATAATAAGCATAAAATATAACAATTAATTATTTTGTGACTCGATTTTGTGGTCCCGAAACCACTTTCTGACTAGGGTCAAATTAGGGGTGTCACAACTCTCCCCCCTTTAGGGATTTTCGTCCCCGAAAATTTCCACCGATGCATAGGTTAGGATAATGTCCTCTTATTGAATTATATCCACAAAGACATTAGCTCATTGATAGCAATTGTAATTCATTATTGATTTCGCATCGATCTATAAAATCATTTTCTTATCTTAAAACAAATACATAAACATTTCTACAAGTATGCACATATATCTCATTTCCTTGATTTCATAAGCAATAATCACTTAATTTAATTCACAAATGCATTTCAAACACATATAAATCACATATTAACATGTATAATTCATATCATCAACCCACATATTCGTAACTCACATTTTTATTCATGTATAAGCTGTAACCTGACCGAAAATACACATATACTCAAACATCCCAATAAATATCCTTTATAACTCCATCGTATCTCAATATTCAACTTAACTTATTTCCGACAGAAAATCAACTTCCATATACCTGAACATTTAATTCATTCAGCACATTCAATCACCGTTAACGCTACCCGTATACAGTCGATTAGGCATAAAGCCTCGTATAGTACACCGGCATGGGATTTATTTTAGCACATAACCCATATATCCAAAATTATCAGCATTCATCAAAAATTCTTACAGACTTCCAAATGTCGAACTTAATCGAAATAATTTCTTGAACATGATTAATAAAAAATAGGGGTCATTTAGCAATAGCACATATGACTTCATATACCAAGCATCCCATAGACTAAATCCGTAACACATTTATAACATGAATTCATTTCTTAACAACATATCCACCATCTTTTTACGTATTCACTTATTTAGTATACATAACATAATATAATATGAACTCACAAATTTTTACTTTCATTTGATTTTCACATACCTTCCGTACGTACCTGTATCACTTATTCTAATCTTACTTTATTTATCATCTTAAATATACCCGTTGAATCATTCAAAATCATTACGGATACTCATTAAGAACATATAGCTCTTACAATGCCATATCCTAGATATGGTCTTACATATTCTCACATATCGAGCCGATGCCATGTCCCAGACATGGTCTTACACACTATCTCAAATCAATGCCTTCGTCCCAGACGAGGTCTTACATGAATTCCATTTCACACACTTAGTGCCCACTGACCGATCTCGTACTCATAGTGCTCGGTTAAAGGAATTCACACACACAGTTCCTCTAATCATTCACACACATAGTGCTCTTATTCATTCGTTATTACACATTGAAATGACTTAATCAAGTCTATAAAACATCTCATATGTACACTTTAAACGTATTCTTTCATTTAACTTTGAATTCATATAGTAATGAACACTTAAACTTTTCTCGAATCACCAGCGTTAAGCGTGCTAGGCACAAAGGCCCGAATACACATCACCGGCACGAATGCCCTTCGGGACTTAGCCCGGATATAACATCGGCACGAATACCCTTCGGGATTTAGCCTGGATATAACACCGGCACGAATGCCCTTTGGGATTTAGCCCGGATATAACACTGGCACGAATGCCCTTCGAGATTTAGCCCGGATATAACACCGACACGAATGCCCTTCGGGATTTAGCCCGGATATAACACCGGCACGAATGCCCTTCGGGACTTAGCCCGGATCATCGTCGAGACCTTTAGCTCGGATGAAATCTCTATATGAAGCCAGCGGGTCTTAATCCGGACATAATCTCTGTACATAGCCATCGGGTCTTTACCCGGACATAATCTCTACATATAGTCAGCGGGTCTTTAAACTCGGATTCACATCACTGAGTCTCATACATATTTATTCACATGTTATCATATTTCACATAGCACAAATCACATTTGCAATTCAATCAACTCATTCGCATATAAACATATAACATGCTTCTTGACTTTAAGTCATAAATATCATTCAAATCTAATATATGTATACTTCTTTTACTAAACTTTCAGCTCAATAAGCAAACACACATAAGCATATATCCCCAATCTCTTTCTTGTTTATTTCTCTAATAGCCATTCAGCTACATAACATGTATAAGGTTTCTTTCTCAATAACCTTATTATAGTAAGGACAATAGGACATCATTTATCTATCATACATGTATATCATGTCATTTTAATTTAAACACCAAATTCAATTACTCAAAACTTACTTATATTATACCTTTCTCAATATTGACACATCATAAGCATGTCTCAGTCCTCTCAATACCATCTGCTACAACTCGATCGGGATCGGAATTCATTACAATATGAAAAACACATTTTAACTGTCAGAAATCATCACACTATCATTTTTATCACTTTACGGCATGTATAACTAGACTCACAGGTGCTACGTTAGTCCTAGAATTGACTAAACCGTAGCTCTGATACCAATAAAATGTAACACCCCTATCCCATAACCATCACAAAAATAGGACGAGGCGTTACCGAAAACTAGGAATCCGATCAGGGCCGTAAAATTTTGAACATTTTTTTTTTGAATAAAGATCATTCATTTACTAAATTGCTAGACGCAAACAAATTTCGAATTCAACACTTATACAAGTAAGTTTCATAAGATACCGTAATCACATGACTTCCACACGAAGGTCAAAGTATCATTCTACTTATTGTCTATCCTATACATGCCATAAGATAATCCAATCTTATGGCTGCCGTAATGGTAGATAGTGTGACGAAGTACTGACGATCCCCGAGCTAGTAGTCAGAATCCACAACCTACAGACCAAAACATGAACGAACAGAGTAAGCTTTCGTAAGCTTAGTAAGTTTTAAGCAAAACAATAATTTTGTTGAATCAATGACGTTTTTCACATATACTTAATCTAGGTAAAATCTCATTTGACCCAATATACCTAGCCAAAATTTCACATAATTTAATTCACCTTTCTTTAGCCTTGAGTTTTAAGTCACAAAGTGTTTTCATTCAATATCATTGGTCATTCATTTCAAACTGTTCGATGAAATTAATCTAGAGCTTCAACTCGAACCATAATATCGATGAACGCATTACTTAGCTATCACATATATATACTTTGAATAATAATGACCTAGACGGTCGAATATTTCCAAAGCACATTCTTCATCAACTGAAGTTCGATTCACATGGTAAGCACATTCTTCACCAATTTTACAACTTTCAATAATCCCATCCACTTGTTCATAATCACCTCCATATTTTCAAGTACTTCACATGATAAGTACTAAATTACCGTATTGGCACATAAAGAACCGAACATATTCCTTATCTTGTATTGGCACATCTAGCTGAACACAACCCATACTCAAATCATAAGGCCTTTGGGCAGAATATACATTAATACATAAGAATATTTCATCACATACTTCATTATACAAGCATACCATTACCAATTAGATCATTCTCATATTTGGAGTTATAATATTAATCACATATGCATACCTCCTTGATACTAATAATTCACTTCGAAATCAATCCACCAATGAGTAAGTAATACGTACCTGAACATCTTAAATACATAATACTTATTTGATGGTAACTTACTGCGGATACTCAATATCAAAGTCTTACTTGAATCCCAGCATTTAACCTTCGGGTCTTTAAAACCGGATATAGTACGAGCTCGAAGCCTCACGGACATTAAATCAGGATAATATTCTCGCATAAAGCCTGCGGGATCTTAACCCGGATATAGTATTGGCACAAATGCCCTTCGGGACTTATCACATTTATACACTTTCACATTCATCACATTGGCCATTCGGCCTTATCACATATATACACTTTCACATCCATCACATTGGCCATTCGGCCTTATCACATAATTAATACTACACACCTTTCACAATTGATCATTCGGCCACATTACACAAATAAAGATAGCACACATTTTCCTAAAGGCCATTCAGATGACTTACACACCTTTGATGTTAGCCATTTTGGCCTCACTACACATACATATCTTGTACATCAATTTCTTCATAACAAATTTGACTAGGTATACTAGTCATTTACGGCTTATAGCTTCACTTTAATACGGATTTCGTACTTTGATTACTAATATTTAATCGATAGCTTATAAGCAACTCAAATAGTTTTATCAAGGTTTACAACATAATCACAAATTAAGCACAAGCGCTTTTTTTTTTTCAAAACACATTACTGCTGCTGTCCCAAGCAGATTTATACAAATTTACTCTTTAAAGTTATCATTCACATATTTAAACATAACATCATATATTCCATCATTTAGAAAAGTCATTGACCTTAACATATATACATAATTCATATTCATTCCATTTAAATACTTAAAACTTACCTCGGATGTTATCGAATTATCACGAATCGACTATTCAGGTACTTTCTCTTTCCCTTATCCGAAATTTGTGCCCCTTTTGGTCCTTGAGCTTAATTGAACAAATTCAACTTATCACATCTCTATTATTTAAAACTACATTCAGCAATTTATAAAATACTATAATTATCACATCTCAATCATCCAAAAAAAATCACATTCGGCACATTTAAAAACATTGATAAGTCTCAAAACACAAGCAACACTTATCAAAGTCATGTAATTTACGCACTTTACAAGGCACTACTACAATTATAATCTTACTTTCATACAACCATTCTTCTTTGACCGAATGCTTCCACACTCATGTCTTCATTAACAACCTCTAAAACTACAATTTATTCACATCCTTATTTATGTTATATTCGGCTATCATAATAAAAATATATAAATAGTTACACAATAACCACTTTAGCTGATTACTACAATTAAAATAAATCACAAGGACTCAATTAGATTCCACCCAAACATGCTTCAAACACTTTTCAATCAATTAGCTTTGCCCAAATACTCATTTTATAACATACACATTTCATTTGAGGCCATTCAACAACAATTCACTATCCTTTAGACCAAAATCGAATGCTCCTTTATGGATTTAGGCTACCAACAAATAGCATAAATTCCATCCTTATGACATTTTACCTATGGCGAATGCTATACTAATATTTTTAAAGAAATATCAATTGGCATATTCACCTTACCACTTCTCAAAATTACAAACAATTCATGTCATCAATTTGGGAGTATATTCGGCATTCAAATAACACATAATAAATTTCTCTAAAAAGATTCTATAAATTAGCCTCCATTGCCGAATTTACTAATACATTACCCCTTTAGCCTAAAGTCATTTTAGCATATAATGCACAAACATTATACCACCACCATTAAAAACATGACATAACCGAATTAACAAAATCATGAGCAACGTGTCAAATATAATTCACACTTATCACTACACTTTGGTCAATTTATCAAAATCATTAATAACCATCATTTGATGAAATCACCATAACCAACTTAACAATATAAACAAGCCATTTAAACCCCCAATTTATCAACTTTGACAAGTTTAAAACTCACCTAATGACTAATTACAAATTAAAACTTCAAGAAATCAAATTTAACTCATCAAGAACTTGGCCGAATACACATTCTTTGACCAAAATCGAAATTCAACGTGGGGTTTATAAGGGATTGCATCTAGCTCATAAATTAAGCTCACAATTTCCTATTCATATGAAATTTAACCTCATGGAGTCTGTTAAGTACTCTTAATCCCTTTTCTAACAACAAATTTCAAACATAGGATTTTCTATACAAAACCGTACATGCTTCCATAAAAAAAAATCTAAGAGAATAACTCATGGTTTAAGATAGAACTAAGATATAAACTCAATTTCACAAGTTTTCAACAACAAAAATGACATGAACTCATACCTTAGAATCAATCTATGCTAATGGCCAAATGTGTCTTGAGCTTTTTTTTTTTTTCTTCTTTCTCTTTTCTACTCACGGCAATGGAGAAGAAGAAAAGACCCAACTTTGTTTTTCTCACCCTTTTAATTATTTAATTCCTCTTATAATTTATGACATATAATAACTTTATTTATTATAAAACTATTTGATATTATTTAACTAAAATATAACATACAAAATGCCAAAATGTGTCATTCATGCTCATCATTACCGTCCACTACCAAGAAAAAGGAATGTTTGACATGCAAGTCCCTCATGCTTCAAACCATGCAATTTTTAGCCACTACCAATTAACCTATGACATTTTCAAGATTTTTCACATAAGCCCCTTTTTATTTATTTCACATCCAAATGACAAAATTAAAGCATGAAATTTTCACACATACTTTTTCATAAATAATAAGCATAAAATATAACAATTAATTATTTTGTGACTCGATTTTGTGGTCCCGAAACCACTTTCTGACTAGGGTCAAATTAGGGGTGTCACACATTACGGTGGTTTTGTAAAAATAGAGTGATAGGAAAGATCAATGTAGTATGTTGATTATAGGTTAGTTTAAAAGTGGAAAACAAAAGAAAAAATGAAGAAAGAAAACTAAATGAGTAGAAGAAGGACATGAAAAATAAAAGCATTTGTGTATAAGTGACGCAGTCGTGAACCAACTAAAAATTTGACAAAATCAAGTACACCTATCAATTAATAGTATAGCTATGGTGGGCATAGATATTGTTCCCACGAAGACAAAAAAAATAAATGTAATTGCCATCTTTCTATTATTCAACCGACAAATTGGAGTGATTGATTAAAACTAAAATTAACTAAATTAATTAACTAAAGAACACAACAAAGGACAAATCAGGAAAACAAAAGATTAAAAACCAAGAAGTGAAACAATACCCAAGAAAGAATCCACCTAGATTTTATCTGTAATTATCAATCTGAATTAAACAATTTCTTCACTTAGTATTTTAATCCGTAGAAATCCCTAAATTATGCTGATATCTCTTTCGAGAGTAAGAGCAACTGACTCTAGGTTGATTAATTGAAATTTCTTTCTAATTAAAACCTCTATTGTCGCATTAACTCCATCTATGGATCCCCCTATTAGATTTGACTCTAATTCGGTAGATTTATGTCGTCCTATTTCTAGGATTGCATGCAACTCCACTCAATTATGCTAGGCCTACTCTTAAATAGGGTCTATTCCTCCTCTAAATTAATCTCAACAAACATGTATTAATAATCTAGAAATATTAAACCATTAATTAAGCACACATAATTGAGAACAAGATCCAAGTATTTATTGCGTAAAATAGAAATCAAAAGATAGAATTCATCATAGGGTTCATCTCCCCTAGGTATTTAGAAAGTTAGTTCATAATCGCAAATAAAGACATCCCAAAGATAGTATAACAACAAGAAATAAAGAAACTCATAATAAACTTCAAATAAAACAAAAGGAGATCTTCAATCTTGATGGAAATCTTCTACGTAGTCGGCTTAAATGGTGTTTTTCGAGTTGTTTTCTTCACTCTTCTCTGATGACTTTTTTCTCTTTGTTATATATGTCTTAGAATGCCCGAAAAACCTAAAAATTGCATTTTTTTGTGTTTCTAGAGTGCAGATTGTGAAATCGACAAGTCTAGCACATACTAGTGTGGTTTTCACGACCATGTGTCCAGCCTGTGTGGGAGGGTCCAGCTTGTGTGGCCCCTGTACCTTGCTCTAATGTTCTAGTTTTCACTCATTTTTCGCTCCTTTGGCTCCCAAATGCTCTCCTAAGTATAGAAATATGAATTTAAAGGATTAGGAGCATAGAATTAACCATTTTCAATCGAATAATCATCCAAAAACACATTAAGAACGTGATTAAAACATATTACTTTTGACATTTATCAATTATCCCCACACTAAAGTGTTTTGTTGTCCTTAAGGAAAATTCCCAACCCACAATCAGTTTAACTTTTCTCAATTTGTCATTTTCATCAATAATGTCTCAAAATAATTCGCAAACAATCATGCATTGGAAGTTCAACCAAAAAGACACTAAAGATTCAAGCAATCCAAGCCTAAATTTTTTTAAAGCACTAAAACATAGGTATCTCCTTTATCTAAATAATTACCTTATATTTAAAATGAAAAACAATTGGCATCCTCACTGAGATTCACTCAAGCACTCAAAGTGGTCAAGGTTCATAAAATATGCACTCAACAGTCAAACAAAAAATGTCATTACCATATGCTTGCTTGAAAATCAAATCTCCAACACTATAAAATAAGATAACACACCAATCAAAAGGTCTTTAAAAGGTTGTAATGGGGCTTAGGTTAAGGGTATGGAAAATGCTAAAAAAGTTGGTTACAATTGAGAAGTGAGTTAATAAATTGCCAAACTAGAAAAAAATACTAAATGCTGAATTAAATAATAAACATCAACAAAAAAATAAATACTAAAAATGAGCTTTTCAACACAATAAGAAACTAACTATTCAAGCTCAATCAGATTTTGTTTTTCTTTTTTATGTTTTTTTTGGAGAATAGAAATTAAAATTCAATAATTCAAAAACATGAAACATAGTTAGGCAACTAACCAACTCAAATCTCGATAAAAAGGGAGTCAATAAAAAGGATAATGTTACAACATACATATGGGGTATGGGTTAAATTAACGAGTTAGAAAAAAAATGTGTTAGGATCAACGGGGATAACTAAGGGTTAATAGGTAAGCTTTTTATAGGTTAAGTGGGTTAAATCCGAAGTGCCTTTATCATCTCAGTATATCAAACCAAAAATGTGGTATTGACATGCATAGTCGAAGAAAGTTCTAGAATAACAAATCAAGTTGACATACTTTCAACCAAAAATATAAAATGAACACGAATAAATATATGCTCCATAGGCTCAAAAGCTCACAAAAATTTAAGGTTTTGATGTCAAACTTGCAAAATTAAAATATCAGGATAACACTTCAGTTTAGGGAGACAACCTAGAATATTTATTTATGAAAAATAACTTATCAAGCTTAACTCTCTCATGACTTAAAGTATAAATTAATCAATGCAAAAATATCCACAAATAAATCCAAAAGAACATCAATAAAAATTCCAAATAGAAAAAAAATTCACTCTAGTGGAGGGTACGAGAAAATTACTTAAGCACAACAAATAATTTAGGGATTTTATCACAAATATATAAACAACCTCCCCACACTTAATATGTAGTTGTCCTCAATGTACAAACAGATATAAATAGAATAATCACAATATCAAAAGAGTGGGAGAGAATTGAAACTGCCTTGAATATGGATGAAATCGTCAGAGTAGTGAAAGCCAAAATTTTGGGCAAATCTAAATGTAGTGCATGTTTCCAAGAAACTAGTAAGAAGAGAAGAAAAAATAAATAAGAAGATAAAGAGATTACACACTCGAATAGAAACAACCATCAAAATAATAAAAATAATAGCATAATTCCAAAAAAAAAGCAGTCACACCAATAAAAATAAAGCAACTAACAAAACAAAAAAAAAACAAAAATAAAAGTACAACTGGAAATAAAAATAAATAAAATAGAAAAACAAAGCAGATCAATGATTTTCATAATGAGAGGCGTCGAGATTGTGTAGCGTATAATTAGAATGAGAGATATGAAGGTGTTGGTGAGTCTGATACAAAGATGTGTCGATGCTATCGAGCTGCTCAAAGTATTGCTGCTCAAATCTGTCGAGCCACTCAGAGAGGTCCTTGAGTGTAACAACAGAAGTAGTGGTAGGGTGACTTGGAGGCAGAGAACAAAGTGGGTTCGCATGGTATGGAGGATCATTGTCGGGAAACTCCTCATGCTCATCTTGAGGGTCGGAATGAGATAATATGTATCGACGTTGACCCACACCATGCTGTCACTCGATCATCCTCATGTGACTCATAATCGATAATCCCTGTGGGATCATCTGTCCAACTAACGTAAAGGAGGATGTCTGCTCTAGAGTATCAAGGAGGCTAAAATACCTTGCTAGTCGAGTGACATAAGGGCCGAAACATGTAGGTCATGTATAAACCTATGTTGGGCCATACAGTTGTGTCTCGTGCTCGTGTACATCCTCTCAGGCCATGCGTCATTTGAAAAATTAATAAAAATTAGGCCAAATTTTCACATGGCCTAGGACACGCCCGTGCGTGATCACCTTTCGCTTCTCCTACGCCTGTGTGACAGGCCGTGTGTCTCACGCGACCATGTCTCCAGCCCGTATAACTCTCTATGCCCGTGTGGTGCATATTAAAATTGAAAAAAAAAAAAGCTCTAGTATCCACACAGTCGTGTCTCGAGGCCGTGTCTATCACCTCTGGCCGTGTGACCCTATTAATTTTTATTTTTTTATTTTAAAAACAAATGATAATAAATGATTTTTTTAATTTTTTAAAATTGTTTTAAGTAATAAAAATAAAAAAATGAATGTAATTTTTTTGAATTTTTTTTTAAGAAAGTAAAAATAAATAACATAAAAACACCCGGGTTGTCCCCGAGAAGCGCTTATTTAGAGTCTAAATTCAACTTCGCTTTTTAAGCTCACGATTAAGGCGGATCTTGGAGTCGAAACTCCTATCTCTTATTATCAAATTTACCACCAAAATAAGGTTTGAGACGAGTACTGTTTACCATGAATGTGCCAAATTTGGAATGTGTTACGTCTATAGTACCGTATAAAAAAATGGTTTTTACCACAAATGGATTGAACCCTTTTGAATTAAACTCTGAAGGAAAATTTTGTGGATCTGATTTTTTGAATAGCACTTTGTCCCCAAATTTGAATTGGTTCATTCTTTTCACATGCACATCATGGCGTCACTTTGTTTCTTCCTTGTGTTTTCTCGGTTTCTCATCAATCTTTGGCCGCCGTTTATCTATTTCGTTGAGCTGTACCATTCGCTCTTCACTTGTCCCTTGAGTTTTATCACTTTGAATAAAATAGGGCTCCAACATGTTTTCATGAGGGATTTACTGCAAAGAACGTTGAGCCACATGATTACTAACATTAATGGAACAATTAGTATCATCTCACTTACTTGGGGCTTTCACATAATCACGTGCTTGAAGAGTAATTTTTTCATCACCTACATGAAGCACAAGTTCACCACTACCCACATCAATAACAGTTCTACCAGTGGCTAAAAATGGTCGACCTAAGATCATAGGTACCTCAATATCCTCATCCATGTCCAAAACTACAAAATCAACAGAGAATATAAATTTTTCGACTTTCACAAGTACATTCTCAATAATACCCTTAGGATATTTAATTGATCTATCTGCTAATTGAGTACTCATCTTAGTGGGCTTAGCATAATCATACATAGTCCGAGGGGTAAGACGTGCAGAAGGTAGTTGATTATTTTGATTACCACCCATCTCCACAATAATATCCTTTTCCTCTTGATTGTCTACTAAATTCTGTTGATTTTGCCTTGCTTCCCTAACCTCTTTATGATTTCAGCGAGCTATCTTTTTAACCTCATTGTCAAAAAGTAATGGATCCGATGAGTTTCCTCCAATCATAAACCAAAAGAATCTACCAAAAACAAACAAAAAAAAATTTAAAATGTAAAAATTAAATCAAAATCAAAATCACAATCAAAATATTAAAATAAAAATGAATAAATTAATAGAAATAAGGTTTTCCCAATATTTCAGTCCCTGACAACGGCACCAAAAACTTGATGTCCATGAAACCAACTAAAAAATCGACAAAGACAAGTGCACCTATCAATTAATAGTATAGCTATGGTAAGCACATATATTGTTCCCATGGAGACTAAAAGTACTAATAATTACTGTCTTTCTATTATTTAATCGACAAATTAGAGTGGTTGATTAAAACTAAAATTAACTAAATTAATTAACTAAAGAACATGACAAAGAATAAATCAGGAAAACAAGCGATTAACAACCAAGAAGCGAAACAATACCCAAGAAAGAATCCACCTAGATTTCATCTGTTATTATCGATATGAGTTAAACAATTTCTTCACTTAGTATCTTGATTCGTAGAAATCCCTAAATTATGCTAATATCTCTTTTGAGAGTAAGAGCAACTAGCTCTAGGTTGATTTATTGAAATTTCTTTCTAATTAAAACCCCTATTGTTGTATTAACTCGATCTATAGATCCCTCTATTAGATTTGACTCTAATTCAGTATATTTATGTTGCTCTATTTTTAGGATTGCATGCAACTCCACTCAATTATGCTAGATATACTCTTAAACAGAGTATATTCCTCCTTTGAATTAAGCACAACAAACATAGATTAATAATCTAGAAATATTAAACCAAGAATTAAGCATACATAATTGAGAACAAGATCTAAGTATTTATTGCGTAAAATAAAAATCAAAAGAGAGAATTCATCATAGGGTTCATCTCCCCTAGGTATTTAGAAAGTTAGTTCATAATTGCAAATAAAAATATCCCAAAGATAGTATAACCTCAAGAAATAAAGAAACTCATAATAAACTTCAAATAAATCAAAAGGAGATCTTTAATCTTGATGGAAATCTACTCCAGAGTCGGCTTGAATGGTGTTTTTCGAGTTATTTTCTTTAATCTTCTCTGACGGCTTTTTCCTTTCTTTTTATCTTTGTCATATATAGGTCTTAGAATGCTTGAAAAACCTAAAAATAACGTTTTTTATTTTCTTGCATTTCCAAAGTGCATAATACAAAATCAACATGGTTTGGCACATTCCCGTATGGCTCACACGACCGATGGCAGCCTGTGTGGCTCACACGGCCATGTGTCCAGCCCGTGTAGGCCCTATACCTTAGTTTAATTTTCCTATTTTTGCTCGTTTTCTGCTCTTTTGGCTCCCAAATGCTCTCCTAAGTATTGAAACATGATTTTAAAGGATTAGGAGCATAGAATTTACCATTTTACATCGAATAATCATCCAAAAATGCATGAAGAACGAGATTAAAACATGTTACTTTTGGCATTTATCAGTAAGGTACCGTAAAAAAGAAGAAAAAGTGACAAAGTCATAAAAATAGAAAAACTCGTTTATTAGTGTGCAAAAATTGTGAACTAGTTGTAGTTACAATATGATGCTGAGATTTCCTATAAGGAGAATGTGATAGAAGGAAAATGAGGTGGTGAACGGAAAATGGTCACTAAGGGGGAGAACATGGGACAATATGATATGCCAAATGATAAATCGTAATTTATACATATTTTTATCCCTCACTTAACACGTTTATGAATGATTTCTCCTTAGATTTGGTGAATTTGATGCTCTAATCCTTTAATTTCATGTTTTATACTTAGGTGAGCATAGGAGAGCGAAAAGAACGAGAAACGGGCCAAAAATGGAGAAAATGGGCTGACGTGGGAAAACAACACGGCCTGGCCTTCCTCACACGGGCAGAACACACGCCCGTACCATTTAACAGGCTCGACTACGGCCTAAAACAATCCAAGCACGGGCGTGTTGATATCTCAGCCTCGACCACGGTCTGAAGTAATCGCACACGGGCGTGTCCTTGCCGAGCCCTAGCTAAGTTCCATTCAGAAAAGGGAAAGTTTGAGGGCTTTTAGGCATTCTAAAGCCTATTTAAACACCCTAGAGGAAGACTAAAGGGGGACGGAGAGTAGGGAGCAAGGAATTACTCCAAGAAATCCGATTGATCCATCTCAGAAGCTGGATTCATCATCAAGACGGAAGATCTCTCCTTAATTTCCCTTCAGGAGTTTTGGGTTTTCTTTATGTTTTGTATTTTTTATCATTCTGAGATGTTTTCCTATTTAGTTATGAACTAAAACCCCTAAATAACTAAGCGGGATGAAACCTAAGATGAATCTTGTTATTATTTTCTGAATTGTATGATAAATATTTGACTTGTTCTTAATTATGTGTTCTTAATTCTTGTTTTGATATTTCAGGATATCGATTCAAGTTAATGCTCTTAGTTGGAGGATGAATAGTCCCTGTCTAAGCGTGACTTTGTCATAATTAAGCGGAGTTGATTGCGCGCCTAGAGATAGGGTGATAAGATTTTGCCGAATTAGGGTGAAACCTAATAAGGGGATCCATAGATCGAGTTAATGCAACCCTAGGGTGTTAATTAGAGAAAAGTCTCAATTATTCAATATAGGGATTAGACGTTATTAGTCTTGAATAGGGATAATAACATAACTTAGGGATTTCTACGGAACAAGTTAAATGAATAAATCGTCCGATTCGGAGCCAAAATAACAAGTGAAGTCTAGGTGGATTTTTCCTTAGGTATTGTCCTAAATCAATCATTTTTCCAAAAGTAATTTCCCAATCCTATTTTCTGCAATTTCTTAGTTTAGTTAATTAGTTAATTAAAACAAACCCCTTTATTCTTAGGCTAGATAATAAAAAGACAGTCATTACTAGTACTTTTAGTTCATTTGGGTTCGACAATCCAGTCTTGCTAAAGCTATACTACTGCTCGATAGGTACACTTGCCTACATCGTGATAATAGTTAGTTTCAAGAACAATTAATTATAAATTTATAAAACTTATCACGAAAAATCACGATCACTAAACCATTTTCGTGCTTGAAACAATTTGATGCTTAGTATTCTTGAACTCCATACCAGTCCCAAGCCTCAGAATGTTATAAGCTGAAAAGCCCTATGTGACCTAGGTAAACTTATTTACTATTTGACATTATACTGAATAATTGTATTTACAACTATTTGTATTCTGTTAGGATAATCAAATTACTTGTATAATTTATTGATGAAACCCTACATTTGAGACTCTTAATGCTTATATCCTTTGTAATATATTGAACTTAGGTGTTCAATATCAAAGTTGGTAAGTCAGCTATATATCATGCCGAGATTATGTTTGAATATGAAATTCTTATTCATGTGCTTCGAAGCTAATAATTGTACCATAGTTTCTCAAGGGTCATCTTTTCTTTTACTTTTTTTTTGTTTGCTTTGCTTGAGGATAAGCAATGACTTAAGTTTGGGGGAGTTTGAGCTGCCTAAATTTAGTGTAGCAAATAAACTAGTTTTCGTATTTTAGGAGCTTGAATACAAGAACTTTGGTTAAGTTTTAGTTAAGTTTCCATAATTTTATTTACATTCAATAAAATATGTAAATTGAGTCTTTTATTGACCTTAGAGGTCGAATAAGGCCTAAAGGTGAGCTAATATGCTTTGTCAGTGTGCAAGAGACCATTAGACGGTGTGCTAACTCAATACTAGTTGTTGTGTTGCAACACTAAGAGTAGGATGGTGCAACATAGGGAGCATAATAGAAGAATTTGAAGACTACCTTTGGTGTCGCGACATAGCCTGAGGATGTTGCGACACACTCTTAAGATTCCTTGAAGAAAAACATACTACCTTCGATGTCACAACAGAATACCTGGGGTGTTACGACATCACCTCTGTACAAGAAATAATTACGAGCTAGGGGCATTTTGGTCTGCACAATCAAATGTTAAACACAAGAACAACAAATAACCTAGGATTAAGGATGACAACAACTCTAAGTCTATAAATAAGCTCATTTAACACATTTTATGGACAAGTTTTAATGTTGTATAATTTTCTTCATAGTTTTAGTTTTTAGTCTTTCTCTTTTCTTAGGCTTTAGGTTTATTTTAGTTTTGGTCTTCGCTTTTGTAGAGAGATCATATTTGTCAAGTTGATCAAGCTCTGTGAGGATTCAGCATTCTATTCAATACAAAATGGACTTGCTCTAAACTTAATATTCTTGAATATTATTCATGTCTATTTTATATATCAAGTTTATGAAATTTATAAGATTCAGGAGGAACTAATCCACCTGTGAGGGATTAGCGAGTTAAGGTTTGATTAATCAATTATTTTGTAGGGTTCCATTAGCGGATCAACTGTTCGAGATAGGAAGAACTTAAACTCTAGGCTTGACGACCCTAGGAAGTCATTAAGGTGTGAATTAACCCAAAATTGGTATGGCCTATCAGTGAGCACCTGAACCCCAAATCGGTCTAGACTATGAGGTCGAGAGATAAGTAGTTCTTGCCGACTTGTTATTCTAGTGGATGATTAAATGATCCTCCTAGGGTATCGACTAGTTGATTGAACAAGAAAGCCCAAAGTGACAGTTGATTATGATTACTGAAGCGAGCTAATCACCCATGCTTAGATTTAATAGATTCTGCTATTTGATTTCTCGTTATTGATTTATTTCTTTTCATTTTACTATTATTATTAAAAATCCCAAAAACCTTTATTTATATTTCATTGTAATAAAATCTATCTAAAGTATTAATTAGATCTATTTGTGCTTAGGTTAGAGTTAACTTAGTGCTCGCATCTCTTGGGTATGATCCTCGAAGTACTCACCTACTCCGTTTAACTATATTAGAACCTGACCCATATACTTGTGGAAACCACCTTTTTATATTTTTGTGCAAGATTTCTACTCTGGGCGTTGGTACGTCCAGAGGCGGTCAACCATTTAGCTCTTTAACATAATTACCTATATATATAAACCACAAATGTTGTATCATCCTATGCATTTCTGTCATACTCGGAAAGTTAAATCTTAAGTTGTTATAGTGACTTTGGTTATTAAGTTGAAAATCTTCCTTTTTGGGCAGGCTCTATTGTAAATAAAAGCAATTGATAAACTGAATAATAAAAGATTAGATTTCAATATTTAGTTCTTTTACTGTTGAACTAGAAATCTCTTAGTGGGAAATATGATGATTAGGGATATCTACACTTGGCTATTGAATGGATATCAATGAAAGAATTACATGAGTATTATTTAAGGGAGAGACGTTATTCTTTGGTGCGATTCTTTCATTTTTCTATTCTTTCTTCATCTTTTCTCTGGTTTGTTCTGGAAGAGATAAGGATTAAGAGGTGCTATGCATGGAAGGAAGAGACTAAAGTTTATGCATAAGTAACTGAGAATTTATCAAGTTGGTAAGCTTTCTAACCTCTGTATATTAACGAATTTAGGAAAAGGGAAGAAAGTTAAGGATTTTAATTATCCATCGATTCTGCTTTGTTATAGGTAAGGTTACAGATAATCATTTAAATGGCTTCCACATACAAACAAATTAAGGTTCTTATGATGATGAATTGTGTACATTGGAATTTTGAAATGGTTGTTATGTTTTGTTGACTAAGGAGGCTCGAGTAGCAAGTGAAAGACTAAGTAGATGGATTTGACATCAACCTCTAGGTCAGTTCCAAGAACTCATGTCTTAAATGTGTGTTTACTTTTTCAGTATTGTGTGCTGGATATGTTAACTTCTGTTCTGCAAATGCTGAAATATTCTACAGTTGAATGATAATCTATCATGATGCATGCTTGACTTGACACCAAATGTAGTAGTTAATATTGTTATAGTATGCCCAAAGACCAATCATGAGATGATTGTAATTACATATTTGTTTTACCTTGTTTATTAATATAAGATATTGCCATTATTATTTCAGTTTTTTCTGTATATATAAATAAATTGAATTATAGTAAAGTCCTAAGAAAATATGATTATTTTTAAAAAGGTCCTTAGTCAAGTATTATTGTGGGCTTGGACAACAATGCTGCATTGAGACTAATGTGTAGTTGATTGATGATAAAAAAGTTGTCATTGACATAGGGATGTCAAAATCAATACATAAGTATGTGTTAGAGAACAACATATTGGACTGACCCACTATGAGTATGTTTCTTGGATTATTATGTATCAGTCACAATATTACTCATAGTGATAAGTATGTACATGATCCTTAGACTTGAGATCATCATTATCCCAACATCGTGAGTCGTATATTTTGATACAGTCAAACATCTACCGTAATAGATTGTACTATAGAGACTGATGTTGGATATACCATAATCCATGTAGTGGGATACGATTGATCAAGATAAGATTTATCCCTCTTATATAATGGGAGCAATATCTCAAGCCTCTTGATGGAGTGAGACTAGAAGTGCATGGTCGAGCTTGAATAAGTTTATATGAGATATCACTTATTTGTTTATCATAGTCTACTTAGAAAACCAAGAAATATGACATTGGGCTATACAAGTGTGGCTATTCCAAGATTTGTGTCCAATCTAGATATTAAGGATAAAAAAATATATTACATGAAAAGATTATCACAGAAAGCTAATGTCGAATTACGACTTCTTGTAACTTAGGTAGAAATGATGCATTGCTAGATGCCACTCATTGCTTGCATTATTAGAAATATTCTAGTATTACTACTAATGTTACAAGAACCTATAGGGTCACACCCTATGGTTAAAACGAACAAAATCAAAACACATTTGGTATTGTGTTTAGCTATCACATGAGTTAAATTAATTATTAAATTAATTTAATTTGATAGTTAAATATTGAATGAATTAAATGTATAGGCTTGTTGTATACAAATAGAGAACATATTTAAAATTAATATATGAATTTGATTAATATAAAATTTTAATAAAATATAGTTTTCTGAAATTATTATTATGATTTCGGTCAAACATTGAAACATGATAGTTATAATTCTTTTTGGAAAGAATATAACATGTTTAATGTTTCCCATATGTTCTCTATAAGATTTGATTTTGTTTTCAATATATGATACCAAAATCCTGAATTAGAGTAAGTAAGTTTTAAAATAAAATTGATAAAAAGTGTCTAGCAGCCGTTTCGAAAGATTTTTCTCCTGAATAGTTCCAAGAGACTTTTGCCATTCGTTTTAATATCGGGTGGACTACGTAGAGGCCGGAACATTTATGTTGTGGCTTGGAATTGACATCAAATCAACATCCTTTCATCGTTTTCAGTTAAAAAGGTATATCTTCAACCTTATCTCGAACTGTTTCATTCCTTGTACATGGATCCATGGTTGTGGATCGCCAAAATATTTTTCTCGTTGCACCACGGTGCGTACCGGTAGTCCTATCAATTTCGGTATATTTCCACACTAAAAGAGCTTGTTTTCTAGGCATTTTAATATTAATTATTAAATATTCAATAGTTAGTAGCTAAGTAGTAAAAGTGAATAAAAATAAGTGTTTTTGAGACATTTTTGAGTGTTGATGACCTATTAGGCCGACACAGGCCTTAGGTAGGTTTAATTTTTGTATTTAAGTGTGCAGAAGGTTTGATTTTAGGCCCAATTGACATAGCAACTTGGGATGAATGTTGCACAAGCTTTCCGAGCCATGGAAGCACGACAAAAATGTCCAAAGTCATAAAATCATTGTTATGATGTGACATCAAAAGTCTATGGCGCGACATGCACCCTGTGTTAGCCATAATAACCTATGTTGAGCAATAGTAGCCCCTATGTTAAGCCATAGCAACCTATGTTGAGCCATATCCTGGACATGGGTCACAAGTAATGATGATGTCAGCAACCATATTTTGGTAGATTCTCGTAGATTTTATTTCTTACTTACACCCAAAGTATCGGGGGCATATCGGACATAAAGTGCACATGTTTTAGCCTATAAATAAGAGACTTCTGTACACAAATCAGGGTATCCATCCATCCATCCATCCAACATAATTTTACTAATTTAGTTTTCTTTTCTTTTGTTTTCTTTTTATGTTCACTTAGTCGAAACTTTTCTATTTCGATGTGAAGACAATTGTGAGCAGAGACTGCTTCGGATCCGTGCTTCAACATATATTGATGAGAATTCTATTATCTCTTCTCTTCTCTTCATTTATTTATATTTCATTAATCTGGCCAATTAATCATTATATAAATATTATAATAGATTATTGCACTTTATTCATATCGTGTAAGATTTGTTTATTGAACTAATTAATTCACTAAGTCGATTAATTGGCAAAAGAGTAAGGGTTCATCATAGAATTAGTTGGTCATCATAGAATTAGTTGGTATAAATTATGTATTCTGAAACCCTAGGCTTGACAATCCTAGGACGTAATCAAAGGTTAAACGAGGTTGGGAGACAAGTTACTGAGCAAATCAAAATTTATCTTAGTGGAGAAAGTGAGGTCGAGAGATAAGCGAGCATTTGTCGATTAATTAATTAATGGAGGCCGATAGGTAATACTAGTTAATTAATAGCTAATTCATATTAAAACCCAAGTTCTAAAATTAGTTAATCTTCTATTTATTAATTAGAGATTTAATAAACCATAGGCTAAAGGTTCGCATTGTTGACACTAGGAATAGGAAATTCCATTAGGTTAATTTAGGTTAATTAATTTAATTAATATTTTGATTTGGATTCACACTACTAATTTTTGACTTGATTAGATTAGTAATTATTTTCTTTAATTAATTTAATAATAATTTCTCCAATATGCAATCCCTTGGGTACGATCATCAAAATACTTACTGGTGCTTAGTTGTTACACAATACTATATTACAATTTGACCCGTATGCTTGCGGACACCGCTAATTTAATTATATATATTTTTGGTGTGATATTTTTACTATAAACGTTAACACGTTTATAGCGGTAAAGTTGTTGGCGCCATTGCTGAGGATTACAACGATGAAATTTTTATTAGATTGATCACTATAAAATAATATTAATCGAAAGTTGAATTAGTTAGATAGTGTTCTAATTATTTACATAATTAATTATTTTTATTTTTTATTTTTGTAGTTGATTAAATATTTTTATTTTTAATATTTTTACTTACCTTGTTGATGAAAATTTTAATTAGGAATTTTGATTTTTATAAGCTTGCATATGAACTATCCAAATCAAGTTGCTTATACGGAGCTTCGACAAACCAACGGAGTTGTGATTACAAATATGAGTAGCCTGAGTGTTCAAACGAACTCCCACCTAAGCAGAATGAGTATACATCTGAGAGGGATGGCGATTCGATGAATCAATAGAGTTATGACGAAGAATGTAAGATGTTTGACTACTCAGTTCAGCAAGAATTGGATTTAATAATGGATGATGTATATAAGTGCTTGCCTGAACAACATCCGAGCAAATAAAGGCCAAGTCGGACACAAGAAGTCTCAACAAATCAACAAAGTTATGATTACAAGCTTGGAGACTACGATTGTTCATCCGAACTCTTGTATGAGTCGGATTTATAAGTCCTTTCTCCGTGATCTTGAATTCTATGCTAACTTAGAAGAAATTAAAAAATGGGTGGACAGTTAAATTAATCTGAAAGGAAATAGAAGTAGACTCCATTAGAAGAGGTTGTACATGATGTCCCCAATTTTGATCCAGAGGACCAATGTATGCCGATGACGATTTGGAATTAAATTTTGAAATTCAACAAGAGTTTGGCACCGGAGACAAGAATGAATTGAATATAATTGGAGATTTCTCCGGTCCAATTAACATAGATGTAGTAGTAGATGTAGCAGTAAAATTAAAGGCAGAGGAGCTTCAACTGTTTTTCAATGAAAGTGTAGACGAGTCGATACACTTTTTGGCCAAAACCAAGGAGGTGCCAGCTGAAAAAGTAGACAAGTTTATCTCATTCTCGTTTGATGATGAAGATAAAGCTTAAGAAACCAAAGCTTTTTGTGACATGGAGGGGAGAAAGCTCGACCCAATAATACCCTGAAAGATAATTTGGGGTTGGCTCAAAGTTGACACCAAGTGGCTCGTGATGTGGATGTTCTGTTGGTCGAAGATAAGGTGATATCATTGAAGTCGATCGAAAGTTCTAGTTCAGATTTATTGACAATGGAATAAATGATAGATCAAAGTTTTGAGGACTAGTTGAAAGTTCTTCTTCGGGGGTGATACGGATCGTCCCGGCTCTAAAAAAAGGACTTTGCTTTTAAAGTTTGTTTGATTTTAAATTTTATTTTTTGTTGTTTTTATTTTTAGTTATATTTTATGATTTAGATTTTTAATTGCATGTTAGAATTAGGAGAAAATAGGTTTTTGGACACAATGTGAGAAGGAAAAGCTAAGAAGGGCAAAAATGGACTATTGGAAGACCTTGACACATTCTGAAGGGCTAGGAGCAACATTGTGTCGCACCATGAATAAGCTATGGCGCGGCACGCCTATGTTTTTCAGCCAAAATTGGGCCATTTCATTCTTAAATCCCATTGAGTTTCTGTTTAATCCCACCAATTTTAGTCACGAAAACACACATCTCAAACATTCAAAGAAGATAAAACACCCTACTTTAGCTGTCGCACCTCTTCCCTAAGATCTAGCTTTGAGTTTTCACATTCCCTACATCTGATTCCCATAAGTAAGTTCTCTGGTCCTCATTTCTTCATAATTTTCTAGTTCTCATCTTTTATTGCAGATTTATAGTCCACGTCAATTGAGGAATGAATTTTTTGGCAACTACTCAAGGTTTTGTGCTCTAATTTTTTCGGCCACCAGACTATGGGTGAGTATTTCGACAAGATTGCTCATCAATGAAATGCGTGGTGATCCATGACTCGAGCCATCATGGCTCGACCAAGACTTTGAGAAGGCGGGCTACTAAAGCATCAGCGTGGCACAAGAGGAGCAAAACACCAATGATGGAGGAGTTCGAACCTAATTCCGACTAGTTTTGAACATTTTTATTTTATATTTGGACTTTGTAATTTATTTTATTTAGGATGATTTTTAATTTTTTCTTTCATTTTTAATTAGTTAGGATTTGGTATTTTATATATATTTGTGTGTTTTACTTTTTCTTTGTAGGAACCCCAAAACTTTACAACACTACAATTGCGAGCCAAAACCGAAAGGAAGAGTAGTCCCACCAATTGAGTTGCACGGATCATGCCAATTAGGTAACCTCTTTCCTTTATATTTTTATTGCACATTAGAGACAATGTGTTGAATATAGTGTGGGGTGCTTTAGGAAAATTTTTAATATTTTTTTGTTATTTTGTTATTCTAGTTTTTAGTAATTTTTAAAATTTTTCTTACCTATTTTCTATGTGCTTGAGCTTGTAGAAATACAAGTGATTGGTTAGGAGCATGTGAATAGGATTTTGTGAATAAACTACAAAATTAGTTTGATAATAATTGATTCTAAATTTTCTAATTTTAGACTACTTAATTCAATTAATTACATTGGGAATAGATTTAAGATGTTAAGTATACCACATGATAAATAGGTAAATAAATAGCATGCATGTTTACTAGAAATTGAGACTTGGCTGATTTAATCCATGATTTAATGCGGTGTAATAGAGGATTGTCGAACTGTGATTGAGATGGGAGGAGTAGCGGAGAATATGATATGTTAAATATTTTGCCTCTGGTATGTCATGTAAATGCATATATTTAGTCCCTAAGCTTTAATTAATTATTTTCTCGATAATATTATTTAACCAAACCTTAATATATTTTCATACAACCTCAATATATTTTCATACTATCTTCATTGATACATATATTTTGTCCTTACAACCTCGGTTTATAGAAATGGGGTTTTGAAACTGTATTTTTCGATACCACTGAAAATTAGCTCATTACAATTCTTCCTCAAGAAATTTCATCCTTGAAATTTACTTGAAAATAGGTGAAGATATTGATATCTCATTGTCTCTTTTGGCTCCCACGTAGCCTCTTCCATTCTGTGCTTGTGGCATAAGATTTTCACCAATCAGACATGCTCTTTTTTCAATTCTTTCACATCTTGAGCTAAAATTTTAATTGGTTCTTCACTATAGGTCAAATGATATTGTAGCTCAATTTCTTCAAGGGATGAGACGTGGGAGGGATCAAATCAATAGCTTCTTAGCATTGAAACATGGAAAACATTATTACTTTTATCTAATTTTGGTGGTACGCTAAACGATAAGCAAGAAGTCCAATTCTTTCAAGAACTTCATAAACTTCAATAAATATTAGACTAAGTTTCCCTTTCTACCGAAATGTAGAATTTTTTTTCCAAGGTAAGAATTTTAAAAAGACTTTGTCACCTATCTTAAACTCAAGTTCTCTTCTTTTTAAGTCGACATAAGATTTTTGTCTATGTGAAGCAACTTCTAAATGATCTTGAATAATCTTGACTTTATTTTCAATTTTTTGAACTAAACCGATTCCAATCATTTTACTTTCACTCAATTCCATCCAACACAAAAGAGTTTGACACTTATAACTATACAAAGCTTCATAAGGTGCCATTCTGATACTCAATTGACATTATATGAAAATTCCACTATCGGTGGGAATCTTCCCCAACTTCCTCCAAATTTAATTACATAGCTTCGTAACATATCTTTAAGTATTTGAATTGCTCATTTCGATTGACCATCAGTTTGAAGTTGGAATGCTGTGTTGAAATATAATTTAGTGCCTAATAATTTATGAAACTACCCCGAAATCTAGAGGTAAAATTTGGGTCCCGATCTGAAATGAATGACAATGATACTCCATGTAATCTCACAAAATTAGAAATATACAATTAGACTAGTTTTCTCAATGAGTAATCATCTCTTACTGGAATAAAATGAGCGGATTTCATTAATTTGTCAACAATTACCCAAATTGAATCTTTCTTTTTAGGTGATAATGACGACCTAGTCACAAAATCCATAGTGACTCACTCTTATTTCCATTTAGGAATTGCTATAGGTTGTAACAGTCCCAAGGGAACTTGATGTTCAAGTTTTACTTGTTGACACACTAGACACTTGGTCACATATTGAGTTCTATCCTTTTTCTTGCTTAACCACCAAAAAAATGTTCCAGATCGTTATACACTTTATTGCTACCTAGATGCATTGCATAAGTACCAAGGTAAGCCTCTTGAATAATGTCTCGCTTTAAAGTTGCATCATTCATGTAACAGCCTATTTTCAGTGAAATCGGAATAGTGGTTTCGAGACCACAAATCTGAGTCAAAAATAAAATTTATTTTAATTTTATTACATGGTTCGTATTATGTTAGGAATTTTAGGTGAAAATTATGATAAGAAAATTTTACTGATTATGTGTTTAATTACGGGAAGGACCAAATCGCATAAAATGTAAAAGTTGAATTCTAGTAGCTAGAAGGATCAATTAGCTATGGAATTCAAAAATTGTGGTCCTTATATGGTAATTAGACCAATAATTAAAATTTAGTAGTTATTTTTGGTGATTCATCCATGGAAAAATTAGAAAAGGCTAAGGACTAAATTGGAAAGTGATAAAATTAAAGATGATAATTGTAACAGCCCGATTTTGGGCCTAGTCGGAACAGTGGTTTTAGGGCCACGAATCCAACATAGAAAAACTTGTTTTTATTACATTTTCATGGTCTACAATTTTACAGAGTGATTTCGTGAAATTTCGTTCAAAAATTTTGATGTTTGAGCACTCAATTTAGCAAAAAGGACTAAATTGTAAAGAGTGCAAAAGTTGAGTTCTACATGCTAGAGGTGTCTAATTGTTATGAAATTTTAAATTGAAGGTCCTTAGATGGTAATTAGACCATTTTACTTTAAGTTGGACAAAAATAGACATGAGGTAAAAATTTTAGTGTTTTGAAAAAATGGCATTTTGGTCATTTAGTAATTAAAAGAATTAAAAAGCAAATATCAAGTCAAAATCTTGTCCATCTTCTTCATGCTTGGCCGAAAATTAGAAGAGAAGCCATAGCTAGAGTGTGGCCACTTTCAAGCTCTATTGTAAGTCCGTTCTTGCCTTATTTTTAATATTCTTTACATTTTTGAAGTTGTTATCACTTGATATATCTATTTCTACCATTAATTTGAGATATGATTGAGGTCTAGGGTTTGGCCCATGTTAGACATGTGTGTATTTTGATGTCTAATGGTAGAAAATGAGTGTTTGATGTATGATAAACAACTTTTGGTAGTTGATTTTTGATGAAAATGTCAAAAGGACCAATTTATAAAAAGGTTATAAAATGTGTGTAAAAGTGTGATTAAATGAAAAATGTGGGCTGATATGAGTACAATAAGGATTCAGCTAGGCTTGGGTAGCAAAGAAATTTGATGAAAATCATTTTACGAGCCTAGGAACTAAAATGTAAATATGTCAAAGTTTTAGGGTAAAATTATAATTTTTCCATAATATAAGTTTTGTACTGAATTAAGTAATGTGATTAATAAATGAGTTAAATTTGCTATTATAGATCAAGAGAAATGAGGATCGGATCTAGATCGGGGGAAAAATAAAATATTTGACGATTAGGTCCATTTCCTGCTATTTTTGTACCGAGGTAAGTTCTTATGTAAATAATGCATTGTTTTAATTGTGTTTTAATTGCTTTACTTGTAACACTCCTTACCCGTATCCGACGCCAAAACAGGTACGAGGTATTACCGGACTTGAGTACTTGTAATAATTTAAAACAGAGACACAAAATTTCATCAATTTTAAACTTTTCAAACATATTCAAGACTATCTACATTAAATGACTTTATGTAATAGAGACCTTCAAATAACATAGGTCAGTATTTTAGGCCAACTCCTAGCAACTTAATAATAATTAAATGAGTCCCCATACATGCCAAAGACTTAAAAATACTTTAAAACCTTTATATATGGATCAATAGTTTGATAATGTGATTTAACCTCCGACGACTTCCAACTCGAGCTAACATCTGTGACACTATAGGAAAAAGGAAAGGAAGGGAGTAAGCATTATAGCTTAGTAAGTAAATATGTAAATATTAATAAACAATACATTATCATACATTAAACAAAGTCACAATATGTTCCTGGAATATTACCATCACAAACACACATATTCTCACTATTAATTATAAACAGGTTCAAAATAAGCTGTCTAGCAGAGTACCAACAGATAATTATTTATTTCTGGAGCTACAGAACTCCAAATTACAAACTGTTAATTTTTCTTGAAACTAGATTCACGTATATTTTTACTATGAAAGTTTCAGAATTTTTGGTCTAGCCAATTAGTATAGTTTATTCATTGAAGTTACCCCTGTTTCACTACTCAACTACCTTGACCACTCTTCACTACAAATAAATTTTCTCTTCGTACAGAACTCATATTATGTTATCGTTTATTTTATTTGAAACTAGACTCATTAAGGATTTCAAACACACAAATTAAATCCCATAATTATGTTTGTAAAACTTTTAATGATTTTTCAAAGTCAAAACAGGGGATCACGTAGTCATTCTGAACCAGTCTCACAGAAACTTAAATATCTCAGAATATAGAATTCCTTTGCTTGCTCTATTTCTGTTATATGAAAATAGACTCATTAGGCTTTAATTTGATATCTCATTCAGTCTCTGATTCAATTTCTATTATTTTTGGTAAAGTTTTAGATTCACATCACTGAAACTATCCAAAACGGTTTTATTGTCAATTTTGATCTTTCACACTTCAATTGTATTCATCACTTACCCATAACAATCTTTCCAATTTTCAATCACATATCGAGCATATTGCTCATGAGTTACACACATATATACTTACACTTATCATCACAAAGTCATACACAATTTCATTTAATCAATTTCCCAGTTGAACGCTTCAGAATAATAATGATATCTGTGATGGTATCGCACATAGCCCACCTTTAAAATCGAAGCTCTCTTGTACACATAGTGGCCTTCACTTAGCACCACTCATGTGACCTAGCTCGATTGTACACATAATTTTTGCTCTCTTGTACACATGGTGAACACTTAGTACCACCCATGTGACCTAGCCACTTTATCTCGTAGCTCTCTTGTTTACATGGTGTCCTTCACCTGGAACCACACATGCAACCTAGCTACATTTATCTCGTAGCTCTCTTGTCTACATGGTGTACACATAGTATCACCCATGCGACCTAGCTACATACCATCTGTATCTTTCGATTCTGAAGGTTCAAACGGGAACTATCTCACTTTCTAATACTTCATTCCATTCTTCCAATAGTCAATTAAAATTCAAAAATCAGCTACAATACATAAAATACGCTGAAATATAAAAACGTAATAAAGATAATGCATTATTTACATACAAACTTACATATATAAAAACGTAATAAAGATAATGTATTATTTACATACAAACTTACATACTTTCTCATTTCCATGTCGAATTAATATTGAACATTTAAATCATCATAATTATACCCACTTTCAACACCTCGGCAATCATAGTAAATATATAAATTTTACATTGAAACGTGCATAAATTAATGCTTATTATATATATGAACTTACCTCGAGACTAAAACGGCCATTTTACCAACTTTCCCAATTTTCGATTTTTCTCCCATTCCAGGTTCAAATCTCTTTTTCCGGGATCTAAAACATCATATTTTACTTATTTAATTAATGTACTATTCAAAACAGTCCTTAACTCAAACTTTGGAAAAATTACAATTTTGTCCCTAAACTTTTGCATATTTACACTTTTGCCCCTAGGCTCGGGAATTAAACTTCATCCCTTATTCTTATGTTTTATGATATGCTGATCATTTTTACCTTCTATGGAAACATCAAATTCTCACTCTAACACATAGTTATGAACAATAACAACTTTTACCGATTAAGCCGTTTTACTCATTTTTGCTTAAAACCGCTTAGCAAAAGTTGTTTAACATAATTTCAGCCTTCATATTCTACCATAAAACATCAAAATAAACACATTTCACCTATGGGTATTTTTCCAAATATGAACCCTAGCTTAAATTATTGCTAGAATAAGCTTAATCAAGTTACCGGGATTCCAAAAACGTAAAGAACTTGAAAAACGGGGCTAGAACGGACTTACTATTGAGCTTGGAAAGTTTGAAAACCCTATCCATGGCTTCCCCCATGCTAATTTCGTCCTCCATGAGAAAGATGAGTCAATTTTGGCTTTATTTTCCCTTTTTATTTCTTTTGATTACCAAATGACTAAAATGCCCTTAAGGCATTTCTTTAAAATTTTGTCCTATTCATGCCCATTTTTGTCCAAACGAAACATAATGGTCTAATTAAAATTTAAGGACTTCCTCTTTAAAACCCCATTTCAATCAAGTACTTATGAATTAGAACACATATTTTGCAACTTTTGCAATTTAGTCCTAAAAGTCCAATTAAGCACTTTATCAGTAAAATTTCTTGAACGATATTTTTACACAATATTTTAATCAATAAATAAACCTTAAAACTTAATCAAAATAAAATTTTTGACTTTGAATTCATGGTTCTAAAACCATCGCTCCGTTTAGGCCCTAAATCGGGCTGTTACAGCGACTTCTGCAAATAAGCCCTAATAGGCAAATTAAACATGCAATCTATAAAATTTCTTATCAATAATCTAATACATGCATCTAATCACTCGGTAAATCATAAAAATTAATCAAAATAAACTTTTCTATCTCAGATTTGTGGTTTCACAACCACTATTCCATTTAGGCCCTATTTCTAGATGTTACATTACTATTGTATGATTTATGATTGACCATTGAGTGTGTTCGACAAAGTTTTTACAAGCTTGAAATCTCAGTTGAACCTTAGGGATAGTTAGGATACAATTTTCATGACATTAGAGTCACTAAGACTACGTGTAAGACCATATCTGGGATATGGCATCGTATGAGATTTCACGTAAGACCATATCTAGGATATCGCGTCGATATGAGATTTCACATAAGACCATAGCTAGGCTATTGGCATCGATATGAGATTACATGTAAGACCATATCTGGGATATGGCATTGGTATGGTACCATGTGTACGGGACTTCCGAGTATCCTTTAGTATTCCAAGTGGTTCAACGGGTAATTTAACGAGTATGTCAAAGATGAATTGTGTGTAAATCCCATTTGAGATGACTCAGGTATGTACGTAAAACTAATACAAAATGAGCTCGTTATGTGATGAATCCCTCGGTAAGGTTGTGATTGAGTAAGTTTGATTATGAGATTTATAATGACATTTATGTTAACTTACTTCAAGTTAATTGTATATTAAATGTGAGTTTATAATGCTTATTATTTGCACGAGAACTTACTAAGCTTTATAGTTTACCCCCTTTCTTTTCCCTTGTCTTATAGTGTCACCAAGCCAACTCGGGGATTAAAGATTGTCAAAGATCCAATCACACTATCAACTTATTATTTTGGGTACCAATGATTTTAACATTTTGAGTTATGGCATGTATAGGGACTTGGTCATTTTGTTATGTGTTATAATTGATTTGGCCAAATGTGTTGGCTTATGTTGATTGATAATTCATTTTGTAAATGGCCATTGAGTTTGGCTAATGTTGGTTTAAGTACATATATACATATGATGATGTTTTCATGGATGTGGAAAATTGATTGATTTGAGTTGAGATATATGTGATGTTTGTGTATGATCAATGATAGCATATCAATGAGGTATTGATGCCTTGGTTGTGGCTAATTTGGTTGGATGTATATACTTGGAATGGTGCTATATTGATTTGGTTGAATGTATATACTTGGAATGGTGCTATGTTTGGTTGTGTAGGTTTATGCATGGAAGGGTGACAATATGGCTTGGTAAATAGCCTTGTTTTTGTCCACACGGGTAGACATATGGGTGTATGTCTAGGCCGTGCGTGACACACAGCTAGCCCCATGGGCGTGTGATCTAGCCGTGTGTCCTCTACACCTTAATTGTTGCAAAAAAGAATGCTTAGTATTGAGCATAAGGGTAGAGACACGGGCGTGTGTCTCAGCTGTGTGGATGACACGGCCTTAGGCACGAGCATGTGTTCTAGGCGTGTGAAGTCTGCACCTATTTTATGAAAAATTATGAAAATTAAATTGACCACACGACCTAAGCATACGGGCGTGTGCCTTGGCTGTGTGGCTTTAAATTGTTCATGGTTGACAAATAGAGAGTTACACGGGTTAGGGACACGAGCGTGTGTGACAACACAGCCTGCCCATACGGGCATGTGGCTCTGAAAACATAAAAAATTTTCTAAGTGTTGTGAAATTTTCCAAAGTTCTCGATTTAGTCCCGAACTATTTCCAATGCATGTTTTGGGTCTCGTAGGTTCGTTTTAGGGATGATATGAATGATTATGAAAAGTTTTAAATTTGGATGGAAATTTATGTCTCGGTTTTGTATGATTGCTTGTGTATAAGTCTGGTAATGCCTAGTACCCTATTTCGACATTGGATACGTGTATGGGTTGTTACATTTAGTGTTATCAGAGCTACGGTTTAGTTGATTCTCAGACTAACATAGCATGTGTAAGAGTCTAGCTATACATGCCATAAATGAACTTTGATAGTGTGATAACTCCTGACAAGTTTGAATTGTGCTTTCATATAGTAAATGGATCCCAATTGAGCTGAGGCTGATGATGTTGAAAGTAATGCACCAGCTCCTGCACAAGGGGCAGCGCCGTCTGATAGTAGAGCCCCAACGATTAGTCAGGGAGAAGAGGGTAGGGAAGCCTTTCTCCACATGATGAATGAGTGGTATACGGAATTTGTTCAAACAAATCTAAATGCCCAACCTATTCCTCGACCGATGCCCGTAACCCCACAAGGTATGGAATTTGTAAGAATGAATAAGCCCCAGATTGATAAGATCCGAAAGCATGGGGCTAAAGATTTTAGGGCTAATGTGGATGATGATCCCGGGAGAGCCGAGCTTTGGCTCGAAAACTCCATCAGGGTATTTGATGAGCTGTCTTGCACACTAGATGAATGTTTAAAGTGTGTCGTCTCACTACTGAGGGATTCTGCGTATCACTAGTGGAATACACTGGTATCGGTGGTACCAAAAGAGAGGGTTACATGGGAATTCTTTTAAGAGGAGTTCCGAAAGAAATATATTAGTCAGTGATTCATCGATCAGAAATGTAAGGAATTTTTTGAGCTAAAATAGGGTCGTATTTTAGTGACTGAGTATGAACGAGAACTTGTCAGACTTAGCAAATATGCTCGAGAGCGTGTTTCCACCGAGGCTATCATGTGCAAGAGAGTTGAGGATGGATTGAATGAGGATATTCGTGTGTTAGTTAGGATCTTAGAACTAAAGAATTTGTGGTATTGGTCAAGCGAGCCTATAAGGCCGAAGAGTTGAATAAAGAAAAGAGGAAAGCTGAATGTGAAGCTAAAGATTTGAGGAAAAGATCGATGAGTAAGTCATGTGCATCTCATTCAAATAAATATAAAGAAATGTATGCAGGAATGCCGATGCCCCCAAGGCGTAGCAGAAAAATAAAATTCCGGCAATCTAAACCATGGATCCATGTGCGAGGAACGAATCGGGGAAAATTATATTATGATAATGGTTTTGAAATTACCAAAACTTCAATCTGAGTGGAAAGCTAAGCCTTGGCAATGAGAATTCAAAACCACTATCGAACCAAGTCGCAACTTTTTCAGATGCCGGCCTCTACGTAATCCACCCAATTGACAATGAATGGAAGAAGTCCCCAAAACTATTTTAGAGATTTTCTTTACTTGACGGCTACTAGACTACTCAAGCTAGGTTTAGGCTTTATATATAATTCCCCTTTTTAATTGGTATATTTATAACGAATCTTAATTCAAAAAATTTAAAATAAATAAATATAATAATGCTTTAACCGAAAATTATAATTACATTAATTATAACAAAGATTTCGGTAAACTATATTTATTTAAATTTATATACGAACCAAATTCATATATTAATAGAATTATGTTCTCATTATGTGTACAACATCCTTGTACATATAATATGTTCGATATTTGATTGCCCAATTAAATTAATTCTATAATTAATTTAATTCATGTGACAACCAAACACAATACCAACTATGTTTTATTCCGATAATCTCAACCATATGGTGTGACCCTGTAGGCTCTTGTAACGTTAGCAGTAATACTAGAACGATTCTAATGTTACATACAATGAGTGGCATCTAGCAATGCATCATTTCTACCTAAGTTACAAGAAGTCATGATTCGACATAACCTTTTGTGATTTACCTTTCATGCATTAATCCTTAAGTCTTTTATCTCTAGAATGAACACAAGTCATGGAATAGTCACACTTGCATAGTCCATCTCATGTTTCTTGATATCTTGAGTAGACTATGATATACAAATAAGTATGACATTTCATATCAACTTATTAGAGCATGGCCATGCATTTTTAGTCTCACTCAATTAAGTGGCCTAAGATATTACTCCTATTATGTAGGAGGGACTTATTCTATATTGATCAACCATATCCCTCTACATAGATTGTGGTATATCCAACATCAGCCTTTATAGAACAACCAGTTACGGTGTACATTTGACTGTATCAAAATATACAACTCACGATGTTGGGATAATGATGATCTCAAGTCTGAGGATCATATACATATTAATCACTATGAGTAATGTTATGACAATTACATAATAATCCAAGAAACATACTCATAGCGGGTCAGTCCAATATGTTGTTCTCTAACAAACATATTCATGCATTGATTTTGACACTCCATATCAATGACAACTCTTTATCATCAATCAACTACATGTTAGTCTTAATGCATTATTGTTGTCCTAGTCAACAATAATACTTGACTAAGGATCTTTTAAGAACAATCATATTATTCTCAGGACATTATTATAAAACATTTTATTTATACACACAGAAAAGAAACTAAAATAATAATGGAAACGCCTTATATTAATAAACATGGTAAATCAAGTATGTTATTACAACCATCTCATGATTGATCTTTGGGCATACTCTTACAATGTACTCCCATTCGAATGTATCAACTGGGTATTCTCACAGAGGCCGCGGAAAACAACACTCGAGTTTTAAATCTCAAGCCACTTCAATGGCAAGTGTGTGTAATGTGAGGCCTAACAGACCTGAATGTTAGCATTATGGCAGATGTCATCTTAGTGAGTGTAGAATGAATGATCGGGCTTGTTTCAAGTGTGGTTCTCAGGAGCATTTTATCTGAGATTGCCCTGAAATGGCTGAGAAAGAAAAATTTTAGAGCGCGAGGCCGAGTAATACTACTAATAGGGGTAGGCCGCCAAGGAATACTAAAAATGGAACTAGTAGTAAAGGTGTGATATAGGATACGACTATGAGATCCGAAGCTCAAGCACCTGCTAGAGCCTATGCCATTAGTGCTGGCGAAAAAATGACATCTCCTGATGTTATCACTGGTACTTTTTCTCTCTATAATACTAATGTAGTTGCATTGATTGATCCTAGGTCAACCCATTCTTACGTTTGTGTGAAATTGGTAACTAGTAAGAGCTTGCCTGTTGAGTTTACTGAATTTGTGATTAGAGTGTCAAACCTATTAGGCAAACATGTATTAGTTAATAGAGTTTGCAAGAATTGTCCTTTGATGATTCGAGGTCACTATTTTCTAGCTGATTTAATGTTGTTGCCATTCGATAAATTCAATGTCATTTTGGGTATGGATTGGTTGAAATTGTATGATGCCGTAGTGAACTATAAAAGAAAGATTATTGAACTGAAATGTGAAAATGGTGAAACTCTTTAGATTGATTTAGATGAGTTGGGGGAGTTACCTGTTGTGATTTCTTCAATGTCAATATGTAAGGAAAGGTTGTGAAGCTTATCTTACTTATGTGTTGAATACAAAGATGTCTGAATTGAAAATTGAATCAGTGTTGATAGTTTGTGAATATCCGGATGTGTTCCCGGAAGAGTTGCCTGGGTTACCACTAGTTAGAGAAGTTGAGTTTGGTATTGAGTTAGTACCAGGGACCTCGCCGATATCTATTGCTCTTTATAGGATGGCTCTGATTGAATTGAAAGAATTAAAGGCTCAGTTGCAAGAGTTAATAGATAAGGGTTTTGCAAGACCGGGTTTTTCTCCCTGGGGTGCTCCAGTGTTATATGTAAAAAAAAATATGGATCCATAAGGCTTTATATTAACTACAGACAACTCAACAAGGTGTCTATAAAGAACAGGTATCCTTTACCAAGGATAGATGACTTGTTTGATCAGTTGAGAGGAGCAACGGTATTCTCAAAAATTGATTTGAGATCTGGATACTACAAGTTGAGAGTTAAAGAGTTAGATGTACCAAAAACTGCTTTCAGAACAAGGTATGGACATTATGAATTCCTTGTTATGCCTTTTGGATTAACAAATGCACCTGCTGTCTTTATGGACTTGATGAATAGAATTTTTTGACCGTATTTGGACAAGTTTGTGGTTGTGTTTATTGATGACATTTTGAGTTATTCTCGAGACAAGTTCGAGCATGCTAAGCACTTGAGGACTATATTACAGATTTTGAGAGATAAGCAGTTGTTTGCTAAATTCAGTAAAAGTGATTTTTTGCTCCAAGAAGTTAGATTTTTGGGACATATTGTTTCAGGTGATGGTATCCATGTTGATCCAAGTAAGATTTCAGCAATTGTTGATTGGAAACTACCGAGAAATGTATCTGAAATTAGAAGCTTTTTGGGCTTAGCCAGATATTATTGACCTTTCATCAAAGGATTTTCGATGATCGCAACTCCTATGGGCAAGCTGTTGCAAAAATATGTTAAGTTTGAATGGTCCAAAAAATGTCAGCAAAGTTTCAAGAAGTTGAAAGCATTATTGACTGAAGCACCGATTTTAGTACAACCTGAACCAAGAAAAGAATTTTTAATTTATAGTGACGCGTCATTGAATGGATTGGAATGTGTGTTAATACAAGAGGGCAAAGTGATAACTTATGCCTCATGTAACATCCCTAACCTGTGTCTGTCACTAGAATAGGGTTTGAGGTATTACCGATCAATACGCATCATTTAACATACACAACTCATACATTTATGCATTCATATACAAATACCATTCAACATAATCATATTATCCCTTATAAGGATTTACGAGTCCTTAAACCTCCTTTAGAAATGATTCGGGACTAAACTGATAACATATGAAAATTTTGGAAACTTAGAAAAATTTCAACATTTCAGGGGTCACACGCCCGTGTGAACAGGCCTGTGCCTCACATGGCTAGTAGACACACCTGTGTCACAGGCTGTGTGGAAACAGGGCATACATACTGACTTGCATCACACGGCCGAAGACACGCCCATGTGCCAGGCCGTGTTAAAATTGGAGAGTATACTGACTTATTCAACACGGCCAAATCACACGCCCGTGTGCTAGGCCGTGTGCTAATTAGGGGACATACTGACTTGTACCACACGACCAGTCACATGCCCGTGTGTGAGACTGTGTGGAGCATACTGACTTCAATTCAATTTTAACATCAGGGGACACACGCCTGTGTCTCTGCCTATGTGGACAAAAATAGGCTATTTGCAAAGCCATTATGCCACCCTATTTTCACATGTAAACACAAGCATAACTTGTAACATTTTTACAACACAAGAGGCAGCCATTTCATAACATTTCATACACATTTAATGCCAATTCCACATAATGTTCAATTGCTTAACTACTATCATAAAATTTCCATCCATAAGTTTACCTTATAAAAAACACATTATAAAATTAAGTTTAGCCAAATCACATGGCTTAACTTATACACAAAAAGTACCAAACCATAATCTCAAGTAACCATAGCTATCACTATTATAACTAGCCTATACATGCCATATTTACAATTGTCCACAAGTTCAAAAGTACCAATCGGCAATTGGATAGTGTGATTTGTAACTCCGACTTGTCCAAAACGAGCGAGCTATCTAACCTCTATAAAACATGGAAAAAGAAACAGAGTAAGCTTTATAGCTTAGTAAGCCTGTATAATTCAGAATTAAACTTACCATAAATACCAAAATCAAGGAAAATAATTAAACTGTATTTAATTCAATTACCAAATGTCTAAACACAAGCATTCATCACAAGTTAGTCATTTAAACACATGAAATCATCCATTATCTCAATACATTGCATCATACCAAATTCATATATCATGTACAACATTGGTAACATTTCATTTCCAATCATATAAACAATAATTCATTTGAATATCATAACTCATCCGTATAAACATTACTTCATCCATATAAACAGAATTTATGCCCGTTGAACTTATTAGAATCTCGATGGATACTCGGGTGATATACAGTACATATAAATCAGTAATTTGTCAATTCCTTATCATTTACCGCTCTTTCAAGCTATGAACACTAAGCTCCTCCTGGGCTGATGGATAGTAAGCTCTATTGAGTTGAAACGATAAGCTCTAACGAGCTGAACAGTAAGCTCATATGAGCTGAGAATAGTAAGCTCTAATGAGCTAAAATACTGGTAAGCTCATTTGAGCTAAGGTGAGTCCGCAACACATGCAGGATCTCAACCAAAATGGTAACCTTAGTGACATGTCATTTGTATCCTACGAATACTTACAGTTCAAACAGGGCTTGATAACCATCAAACTATATTGGTAAAGCATTAGTATTCCAAGTATATTAATTACTCAATTATACACATTCATTACAAATAAATACAAGTATTTAAAAGTTTGATTCTAATTATACGAACTTTCCTTGAGTTGATCGGATGAAAACTATCAACTATTCATCTACTTTCTTTTTCCCCGATCTAATTCTAATCTTGGCTTATCTTGATCTATGTATTATAAAATTCAATACATTCAGTATTCAATCAATTCAATTTAGCCCATAATTCATAATTTGGAAAATTTACACATTTACCCCTAAACTTTTACCCTTTTTACAATTTAGTCCTTATCACATAAAATTGCAAATTCATGCAATTTAGTACAATTACATGCTTAGCCGAATTTGCCTCATATTACTAGCAGCCGATATTTCCAATTTATTCACACTTTTACCCACATAATTTACAATTTATCAATTTAATGCCTTTTTGACATTTTTGTCAAAAATCACTTTACAAAACTAGTTTAACTATCAACAATTATCCAAAATCCATCATCATCCATCAACTTACTCAAACATTCAACAATGGAAACATGATAAATCTTTAACAATTTCAAAATCTAAGGTACGGGCTAGCTCGAATATGAAGTAACGATCCCAAAAACATAAAAATCATTAAAAACGGATCAAAAACCATACCTTAATTTCTCAAAATAGTTTGGCCGAATGGAGAAAGTAAAAATGGTGTTTTATTCACCCTAATTTCGGTTGATGATGATGAATGGAGAAAGAATTTTGTTTTATTTTATTATAATTAACCTTAATTACCATTTTTCCTTAATAACCTTTAAAAATATTATAAATTACACCATTTGCCATGCTATCATCATCCACTAACCTATAAATGGCCTATTTACTACCTAAGGACCTTTACTTTAAGGTTCTATAGCTATTAGACACTTTTAGCTAATAGAATACAAGTTTTACGCTTTACGCGATTTAGTCCTTTTTACCGAATTAAGCAGTCAAACAATAAAATTTCTTGTACGAAACTTTCACACAATAATTCTATCATGCTGTAAAATTTAATAAAATAATAAAATAAATATTTTGACCTCAAATTTGTGGTCCTGAAACTACTTTTCGATTTGACTCAAAAATGGGTTGTTATAACTCTCCCCCCTTAGGGATTTTCGTCCCCGAAAATCTTACCAGTGAATAAGTTAGGGTACTATTTTCGCATAGCTTCCTTGGGTTCCCATGTAGCTTCTTCAATTCTATGCTTATGCCAAAGAACCTTTACTAGGGCTATGCGTTTATTTCTCAGTTCTTTGATTTCATGAGTTAAAATCCTGATCAGTTCTTCGCTATACGTCAAATCAACCTGAATCTCAACGTCTACCAGAGAAATCACATGTGATGTATCGGATCTGTATCGACGTAGCATAGAAACGTGAAAGGCATTATGAATATTTTCAAGTTCTAACGGTAAAGCTAGTTGATACGCTACAGGCCCTATTCTCTCAATAGTCTCATACGGACCAATGAAACGCGGACTCAACTTTCCTTTACGACCAAATCGAAGGACCTTTTTCCACGGTGACACCTTTAAAAATACTCGATCCTCGACTTGAAACTCAATTTCTTTACGTTTCAAATCTGCGTAGGATTTCTGTCGATCTGAAGCTACTTTTAAATGCCGCGAATTGTTTTCACTTTTTCTTTAGTTTCTCTGATTAGTTCAACCCCGTGAATCTTTTTCTTACTTAGTTCAATCTAGTATAGTAGAGTTCAACATTTGTGACAATATAAGGCTTCGTACGATGCCATCTTTATACTCGTTTGAAAACTGTTGTTATACGTAAATTCAATAAACGATAAGTATTTTTTCCAACTACCTTAAACTCTAAAATACAACATCTCAACATGTTTTTGAGAATTTGAATAACACTTTCAGTTTGACCGTCAGTCTGAGGATGAAAAGCAGTGCTAAAATTCAATTTTATACCTAAAGCTTCTTGCAATTTCTTCCAAAATCGCGACGTAAATATCGGATCTCTATCAGAAATAATGGATAGTGGCACTCCGTGTAATCGAAAAATCTTAGAAATGTACAATTCAGCCAATCTATCAAGTGAGTAATTTGTAAGTATCCGTATGAAATGAGCAGATTTCGTTAGTGGATCAACGACAACCCAGATAGCATCTTTCTTTTCCGGAGTTAGGGGCAATCCCGACACAAAATCCATTGTAATTCTATCCCATTTCCACTCAGGAATCATAATAGGCTGTAGTAAACCCGATGGTACTTGATGTTCGGCTTTGACTTGCTAACAAATCAAACATTTAGAAACAAACTCTAATATATCTCTTTTCATGCCTTGCCACCAATAAAACTATTTCAAATCATTGTACATTTTGGTACTTCCTGGATGAACAGATAAGAAGCTATGGTGTGCTTCATTTCTGAATGAGTTTTAAATTTCTCGATATGCAGATTCTATTTCGGAACCTTAAACAATCATTAGCTCCAATCCAAAACTGTGAATCAGGGATATTCTCACATTGAGTTCGTTTAGCTTACAATTCGCGATCATTTTTCTGAGATTCATAGATTTGTTGAAGAAATACCAGTTTAGCTTTTAATTTAGCTAATATAGACCCATCATCACAAATCATCAACTGGGTGTTCATTGCTCATAATGCAAACAAAGATTTTCGGCTTAGGGCATCAGCAACTACATTAGCTTTTCCCAGGTGATAATCAATCACAAATTCATAATCTTTCAATAACTCAAGCCATCTTCGTTATCGCAGATTCAAATCTTTTTGTGACATTAGATATTTTAAACTTTTTTGATCCATATAAATGTGGCATTTCTCATTGTATAAGTAATTTCGCCAAATTTTCAATGCGAACACAATTGCAGCCAACTCTAAGTCATTTTTCTGATAATTCTTTTCATGCGGTTTCAATTGTCGGGAAGCATAAGCTATAACTTTTCCTTCTTGCATCAAAACACATCCCAGACCATTTAATGAAGCGTCACTATAAATCACAAATTCTTTCCCCAATTCTGGTTGAACTAAAACTGGTGCTTTAGTTAACAGTACTTTTAACTGATCGAAACTCTACTGACATTTTTTTGACCATTCAAATTTCACATCTTTTTGAAGTAGTCAAGTCATCGATGTTGCAATCATCAAGAATCCTTTCACAAATCTTCGGTAATAGCCTACTAAGCCCAAAAAACTACGGACTTCAGACATATTTCTCGGAGGCTTTCAATCAACAATAGCAGAGATCTTACTTAGGTCAACTCTAATACAGTCAATTGGAACAATATGCCCCAGAAAACCAACCTCTCAGAGCCAAAACTCACATTTGCTAAACTTTGCAAATAATTGCTTATCACGTAGAGTTTGTAACACAACTCTCAAGTTCTTGGTATGTTCAGATTCATCTCGCGAATAGATCAGAATGTCATCAATGAATACAACAACAAATCTGACTAAATATGGTTTGAATATCCGGATCATCAAGTCCATAAAAACAACAGGTGCATTAATTAATCTGAAAGGCATAACCAGGAATTCATAATGTCTGTACCTTGTTCTGAATGTGGTTTTTGACATATCCAACTCTTTAACTCTCAAATGATAATAACCCAATTTCAAATCAATCTTTGAAAATACTGTAGCCCTTTTCAACTGATCAAATAAATTATCAATCTGTAGTAGAGGGTATTTGTTCTTTATAGTTACTTTATTCAGTTGTCTGAAGTCGATACACATTCTCATCATGCCATCTTTCATTTTCACAAACAAAATCGGTGCACCCCAGGGAGAATAACTCGGTCGTGCAAAACCTTTGTCTGTCAATTCCTGCAACTGAGCTTTCAACTCTTTTAATTCTGTTGGAGCCATTTTGTGCGAAGCTATCGATATCAGTGTTGTTCTTGGTACTAATTCAATACCAAATTCAACCTCTCTGATCAGTGGCAAACCCGATAATTCTTCTAGAAATACATTCAAAAACTTACAGACAACAGGTACAGATTCAATCTTTGATTCAGGCACCTTTGTATCCAATACGTATGCAAGATATGCATCATATCCCTTTTTCATATATTTCTGAGCTAACATAGACGATATCACAATAGCTAATTCACTCGAATCATCAGACTTAATCCGAAGAATTTCACCGTTTTGACATTTCAATTCGATAGTATTTCATCTACAGTTCACAACTGCATCATGCATAGTCAACCAGTCGATACCAAGAGTCACACCAAACTCATCAAATGGTAGAAGCATCAAGTCAGCCCGTGTAACAGCCTATTTTTATTCAAATCAGAATAGTGGTTTTGGGACCACAAATCTAAGGTCAAAATATTTATTTTATTATTATTTTAATTTTTACAACATGATAGCATGAATGTGTGAAAATTTCGTTAAGAAATTTTATCGTTTAAATGGTTAATTTGAGAGAAAGGACTAAATGGCGTAAAGTGTAAAAGTATTGTTCTAATAGATAAAGATATTAAATAGCTATAGAACCTTAAAGCTAAGGTCCTTATGTTGTAATTTGACCATTTTAATTGTGAGTGTACAAAGATGGACAAACATTAAGTGATTTATGTTTATTCAACAAGGTTAAAATAGTAATTAGTATAATAAACTTATAATAAATAAAACAAAAATCAAATTTGATGCCATCTTTTTCCATTCCATGAATTGAAGAGAAGAAAGGCAAAAATTTTAGGGTTTCATTCGGCATTTACATTTCTATCAATTAAGGTATGATTTTTGTCCCGTTTTTAATGATTTCTATGTTTTTTAGATCGTTGCAACTAGTACTAACTAGCCCAGGGACTAATTTGCAAAATTATTAAAGATTTTGAATGTTCTCATTGATGAATATGTATGATTTTTGATGATTGATGATAAATTATGAATATTTGATGTTAGTTAAACAAGTTTTGTTAAGTGATTTTTGGTGAAAATGCAAATTAGGGGCTAAATTGAGAAATGTTGAAAATGTGTGGTTGAAATGTGAAATAAATAAAAAAATATGGGTTGCTAGGGACCCAAGTATAAATCGGCTAAAATGAGTTAAATTGAATTGTGTGAATTTTTTGTATTTATGAAATAAGTACTAAATTGTAAAAATGTGGAACATTAGGGGCTAAAGTGTACAAGTGCCTAAATATGTATTTGTGGATTGAATTGAATGCATTGATGAATAAATGAGTTGATTTTGAATATATTTAGATCAAGAAAGGAGGAATTCGAACCTAGATCGGGGAAAAACGAAAGCTATCAAATAATCGACTCAAATCATCGTTTTAGCATCGAGGTAAGTTCGTATGTACTAAGCATTGTTATATTTATACTTTTAATGCTTTGGTATCGTATAAATTTTATATACATGACTATTGTTATATATGAGGACATATCAGTTAAATGTGACAGTTAGTGTGCGCTTCAATATAGCTTCAGCTAAATTTCGCACTTAGTGTGTGATTTGAGATAGCTTCGACTATGTACGACACTTAGTGTGTGAGACATTGATTATGGCACTTAGTGTGCGAGACATTGATTATGGCACTTAGTGCGCGAGACATTGATTGTGGCATTTAGTGTGCTGGACATCGAGCATGGCGTTTAGTGTGCGAGACATTGAATATGGCACTTAGTGTGCGAGACATTGGGTATGGCACTTAGTGTGCAAAATATTGAGTATTCAATGGCGTATTGTGTATGTATGAACTAGTTGTGGATTAATACAAGTATGTATATGTATATTATGATTTTTAAACCAAAGAAGTCATGAAGTTTACATGTAGCATATGAACATGAAGGTGAAAGGTTGTTAGTAATCAAGAGTTACAAGTTATTATGCTTTAAATTGTTGAATGATATATTTTTGATTAAATAAGTTTATATCATATGAACTTACTAAGCTATATAGCTTATCTTGTTTGTTTCTTTCGTGTTTTATAGTGAATTCAAAGCTAGCTCGGATTCAGGGATCGTCAGAGAGTATGTCACACTATCCAACCATCTACTTGGTGCTTTTGAGTTGTATATATATGGTATATGGCATGTATAGGCTAGTTATGGTACTTTAGTTGTGAATATAGCCATGAATGATGGCTTATTTTGGTATGTATTGGTATAAATGTGATTAAGGTTGCATAATTGTTCAAATGGTTATATTTTGAGTTTGGTGAATGAGCTATATGGTATTATTGAAGTTGATAATTTGAGAAGTTTATGCTTGTGATTGGATGCTTGATGATATAAGTATTTGAATAAGTATTTGGTATTGATTTGAGTATTGAATTGGTTGAAATGGATTTGGTATGATTATGTATTGGTTGATGAGTTTTGGCTATATAATTGTGTCTTAAAATGATATCATATGAGCTTGTTTAGGTATGTGCAAAAAGGGTGGCAAATTGGCTTTGCAAATGGCCTATTTTTGTCCACACAGGCAAGGACACGAGCGTGTGTCTCAGCCATGTGCGTCACACGGTCGTGATACACAGCCGTGTGTCCCCTGGTTTTGAAATTGAATCGAAGTCAGTATGTTCCACACAGTCTTACACACGGGCGTGAGGCTGGCCGTGTGGTATAAGTTAGTATACCCCCCTAAATGGCACACGGCTTAGCACATGGGCATGTGTGGCCATTTCATAGGGCACACGGGCTGGACACACGGGTGTCTGTTTGGTCATGTGACCTAAGTCAGTATACCCTCTAGTTTTCACACGGCCTGGTACATGGGCTTGTCCTCGGCCGTGTGATGCAAGTTAGTATGTATGCTTTGTTTTCACACGACTTGTGACACAGGCATTTTTGTTTCCATACGACTTGTGACATAGGCGTTTCTAGTAGACGTGTGAGGCACACGGCTTGATCAGACGGGCATGGGAACCCTGTATGCATGAAAATTTTCTAAGTTTTTCCTAAGTTTTCAAATGTTATCGGTTTAGTTCCAAACCTCTTTAAAGCTTGTATTAAGGTCTCGTAGAGCCTTATAAAGGGCAATATGATTATGTTGATTAATGCTTATTTGATAATGTGTTCATGAATGAGAAATGTATGTTATATGTTGTAATTGATCAGTAATGCCTTGTAGCCCTATTTCAGAGACGGATACGGGTTAGAGGTGTTACATTTATTGGTATCAAAGCTACGGTTTAGTTGATTCTAGGACTAACGTAGCGTGTGTGAGAGTCTAGCTATACGTACCATATATAAACTGTGATAGTGTGATGACTCTTGACATTTTAAAATGTGTTTTTATATAGAAAACGAATCCCAATCGAGCAATAGCTGATAAGGTTGAAAGTAATGCACCTGCTCTAGCGTATGGGATAACACCGTCTGATTCTAGACCCCTTACAGGTAGTCAAGGAGGAGAGGCTAAAGAAGCCTTCTTCCAAATAATGAACGAGTGGCTCACTCAATACATTTGTATGAACTTGGCTGCTCAACAACCTCCACCCACTCCTAATCCCTAACCCGTACCTGTAGCTTCTCAAGGAGTCGAGCTATTAAGATTGAATAAGCCTCCTGTTGACAAGATCCACAAACATGGGGCTGAAGAGCTAAGAACTAACGTTGATGATGACCCTGAGAGTGCTGAGTTTTGCCTTGAAAATACAAACCGAGTGTTTGATAAATTTTTTTGCACGCCAGCTGAATTTTTAAAGTGTGCTATATTTCTTTTGAGAGATACCGTGTATTAGTGGTGGAATATGTTAGTCTCGGTAGTTCCGCGGGAGAGAGTTACTTGGGAATTCTTTCAGACTGAATTCTGAAAGAAATATATCAGTCAACGGTTTCTAGATCAAAAGCATAAAGAGTTTTTAAAATTGAAACAAGGCTGCATGATGGTAACTGAGTATGAGAGGGAATTTGTACAGTTGAGCACGTACGCTAGTGAGTATGTATCTACTGAAGAAATTATGTGCAAGCGGTTTGTTGATGGGCTGAATGAAGATATTAAACTTTTGGTTGGGATTTTAGATTTAAAAGAATTTGTTATGCTAGTTGAACGGGCTTGCAAAGCCGAAGACTTTAGTCGAGAAAAGAAGAAAGTTAAATCAGAAGCTAAAGATACAAGAAAGAGATCAATGGGTAAACCTTATCAATCCTTGTCGAAGAAATCCAGAGACTATTTTAGCCGATCGACAGCTTCAGTGGTATATTCTAATAGAGATCGTGGAAAATAATTCACCAGCCCTAAAGCTCAAGCTACATCGGTGTCAAGTATTGGCAATGTGAAAGATGTTAAACCTGAGTGTTAACATTGTGGAAGACGACATTTTGGAGAGTGCTGGATGAAAGCTAATAATTGAGCTTGTTACAGTTGTGCTTCACTAGATCATTTTATCAGAGATTGTCCTGAACTAAATGAAAAAGATAAATCCCAGAATGTAAGATCGAGCAACACAGCTACTCGAGGGAGGCCGCCAAGAAATACAGGAAATGCAAGTGGTAATCGTGGTACAACGAGAGATTCTATAGCGAGATCTAAGGCCAGAGCACCTGTTAGAGCCTACGCTATTTGCACTCGCGAAGAAACGTCATCTCCAGATGTTATCATCGGTACTTTCACTCTCTATGATACTAATGTGATTGTATTGATAGATCCAGGATCAACTTATTCTTGTATATGTATGAATTTAGTATCTAGTAAGACTTTTCATGTAGAGTCAATTGAATTTGTGATTAGAGTATCGAACCCCTTAGGCAAGTGCATTTTGATTGACAAAGTCTGCAAGAATTTTTTGCTAATGAATCGGGGTTTCTATTTTTTGGCTAATCTAATGTTGTTTCCATTCGATGAATTTGATGTGATTTTGGGTATGGATTGGTTAACAATGCATGATGTTATAGTAAACTATAAACGAAAGACGATTGATCTGAGATGTCAGAATAATGAGATTATCCGGATTGAGTCAGATGATTTGAATGGTTTACCAATAGTGATTTCTTCGATGTTAGCTTAGAAATATGTGAGAAAGGGTTAGGAAGCTTATTTTGCTTATGTACCTGATACGAAAGTGACTGAAAAAAAGATCGAATCAGTGCCAGTTGTGTGTGAGTATCCAAATGTGTTTCCTGAAGAGTTACCGAGTTCACCACCGATACGAGAGGTTGAGTTTGGCATTGAGTTAGTGCCAGGAACAACACCGATATCGATAGCTCCGTACAGAATGGCTCCGACAGAGTTAAAAGAATTGAAAGCCCAGTTGCAGGAATTGACAGATTGAGGTTTTGCTAGACCGAGTTTCTCACCTTGGGGTGCTCCTGTATTGTTTGTGAAAAAGAAATATGGAACGATGAGAATGTGTATTGACTACAAACAGTTGATTAAAGTGACTATAAAGAACAAATACCCTCTACCGCAGATTGATGATTTGTTTGATCAGTTGAAAGGTGCAACAGTGTTTTCAAAGATAGATTTGAGATTGGGGTATTATTAGTTGCGCGTTAAAAACTTAGATGTACCAAAAACTGCATTCAAAATAAGGTACAGACATTATGAATTCCTTGTCATGCCTTTCGATTTAACTAATGCTCCTGCCACTTTTATGGATTTGATAAATCAGATCTTTAGACCGTATTTAGACAGATTTGTTGTGGTGTACATTGATGATATTCTGATATATTCATGGGATGAATCTGAGCATGCCGAGCATTTGAGAATTGTATTGAAAACCTTTAGAGATAAGCAACTGTATGCTAAATTCAACAAATGTGAGTTTAGGCTCTGAGAAGTTAGATTTTTGGGACATATAGTCTCGACGGATGGTATTAAAGTTAATTCGAGTAAGATTTCTACTATTGTTGATTGGAAATATCTGAGAAAAGTATCTGAAGTCCGTAGTTTTCTGAGCTTAGTAGGCTATTACCGAAGATTCGTGAAAGGATTTTTGATGATCGCAACTCCGATGACAAGATTGCTTCAAAAAGATGTTAAGTTTGATGGTCATATAAATGCCAAAAAAGTTTTGATCAGCTAAAAACTTTATTGACTGAAGCTCCAGTGTTAGTTCAGCATGAGTTAGGTAAATAATTTATAATTTTCAGTGATGCATCGTTAAATGGCCTGGGTTGTGTTTTGATGCAAGAAGGCAAAGTTGTAGCTTATGCCTCGAGATAGTTGAAGCCGCACGAAAAGAGTTATCTGACGTACGATCTAGAATTGACTGCGATTGTGTTTGTGTTGAAAATTTGGTGCCATTATTTGTTTGGTGAGAAGTGCCATATTTATACTGATCACAAAGGCTTGAAATATTTGATGACTCAAAAAGACTTGAATTTGCAATAGCGGAGATGGTTAGAATTGTTAAAAGACTATGATTTAATGATTGATTATCATCCGAGAAAAGCGAACGTAGTTGCTGATGCTTTGAGTCAGAAGTCTTTATTTGCTTTGCGTGCTTTGAACACACAATTAGCTTTGTTTGATGATGGTTCGATAGTAGTTGAGTTGCAAGCGAGATCGTTGTTTATATAATAGATTTGTGAGGCTCAAAAATTTGATAATGAATTGCAAGCAAACCGGGTTCAGTGTGAGTCAATTTGTGATTTAGAGTTTCGAGTTGATTCAGATGATTTTTTGGGATTCAGAGATCGAATATGTGTTCCAAGAAATTCAGAGTTGATTCAGATAATTTTGAACGAAGCACATAGTAATTATTCATCAGTACATCCGGGAAGCACGAAAATGTATAATGATTTGAAACAATTTTATTGGTGGCATGGCATAGTATGGGATATTTCAGAATTTGTTTCGAAATGTTTGATTTGTTAGCAAGTCAAAGCTAAACATCAAGTACTGTCAGGTTTATTACAGCCTATCATGATTCTTGAGTGGAAATGGGATAGAATAACTATGGATTTTGTTTCGGGTTTGCCTTTAACTCCAAGAAAGAAAGATGCAATCTAGGTTATTATTAACAGATTGACAAAATCAGCTCATTTTATTATGGTACGTACAGATTTCTCACTTGATAAATTGGCTGAGTTATATATCTCAAAAATTGTTTGATTACACGGAGTGCCACCATCTATTTTTTCAGATAGAGGACCGAGATTCACTTCACGATTTTGGAAGAAACTACAAGAGGCATTGGGTACAAAATTACATTTCAGTATTGCATTTCACCCACAAACGGATGGTCAATTCGAGTGAGTTATTCATATACTTGAAGATATGTTGCGATATTGTATTCTTGAGTTCGAAGGCACGTGGGAAAAATATTTATCGTTGACTGAATTTGCCTATAACAATAGCTTCCAATCGAGTATAAAAATGGCACCATTCGAAGCTCTATACGGTCGTAAATGCCGAACACTGTTGTACTGGACTTAACAAAGCGAGAATAAGATTCAAGGGGTTGATTTGATTAGAGAGACTGAAGAAAAAGTGAAAATCATTCGTGATAGTTTGAAAGCAGCATCAGATCAACAAAAATCTTAAGCAGATTTGAAATGAAAAGATATTTAATTTCACATCGGGGATAAAGTGTTTTTGAAAGTGTCACCGTGGAAAAAAATATTACAGTTTGGTCAAAAAGGAAAATTAAGTCTGCGATTCATCGGACCATATGACATTACTGAGCGAGTTAGACCAGTGGCTTATCGACTATCCTTACCATCTGAGTTAGAGAAGATACATAATCTGTTTCACGTATCGATGCTTTGACGATACCGATTTGATCCTTGCATGTCATTTCCTCGATTGAAGTTGAAATTCAGTCAGATATGTCATATGTTGAAGAACCGATTTGAATTTTAGCTCGTGAGATCAAATAGTTAAGAAATAAAAGAATAGGGTTAGTGAAAGTCTTGTGGCATTGACACGAAGTTGAGGAAGCTACGTAAGAACCCGAGAATGCTTTAAGAAATATATACCCTAACCTATTCATTGGTAAGATTTTCGACGACGAAAATTCTTAAGGGGAGAGTTGTAATAGCCCGTTTTTAGTAAAATCAAAATAGTGGTTTTGGGATAATAAATGTGATGTAACACCCCAAACCTGGCCTGAAAGTTTGGCTCAAATCTGGCGTGTCACATTGAAGTGTTTTTCGAAAACCATGTTTCCATTAAAAACCCTTCTTGATAATTAAAAACTTATACCCTTTTTAAACCTTGTTAGAAAACCTTAGCTGAATATAATTCTTAACAACTTTGTAAAAATCTTAGCAGTTACAGAAGCTTAATTTAAAAACAATTGTGGATACGTGATGTTTTGAAAACAGTAATTGCTTTGGAAAACCGTGTTCTAATACTAGCAATTATAAATAAAATTCCAAATTTGAAATCCAAAAAATTACAACAGCTTTACTATAACTCACATGAAAACATTTTAAAGCAATAATCAAAATTGTAACTTAAATAGTGTGTGTAGCTCCCTCCGAGTCCCTCGCAGCTCCGATCCGTCTAAGGCTGGAAATTACCTGAAAGATTAATAAACGGGGTGAGTTTACAAAAACTCAGTGTGAAATCCCCTACTATATAAAAGGAACAGTCAGTCATATAAAAGAATTAAAAGTTTGGCCCCAGCCCTACTTGCAGTTTCAGTATCAATTGGGCCTTAGCCCATTATAGAATAAGAAACATTATCAGAGCTAAAATCAAAATGAGAATTAGAATCGGTGTGAGAATCGAATCGAGAATCGAATGAGAATCGAGTTAGGTGACGAGAATCGAGAATCGATGTCGTGTATGAGAATCGAATGTGAATGCAATCCCAACCCAGCCTATAGCCAACCGCTACACTCCACCCGTACCAACCCTACACTCCATGTGGGGAGACTACTCGACCCACCCAACCGCTACACACCACAGAAATTGCAGCGAGGCTACCAGATATTGTGACGAAGTCACTAGATATAGATATTGTGGCTAGGCCACCAGAACAGATATATATATGTGGCAAAGCCACCAGATTACAGCGAGGCTGCCAGATATTGTGACAAAGTCACCAGAACAGATATATGTGGCGAGGCCACCAGATTACAACGAGGCTGCCAGAACGCTTCCTCCATCAATATAACCCATGTCCCATGCAACAGAAATAATATGTCATGGCATACGTATATAGAAACAGAATATCATACCCATATTTGAATCAAACAATCACAGTCAAGTCATCCATATCACCAACATATATTCACAATCAAATCCGTCAACCACACAGTCCAAGTCAGTCACTTGCCCACAAGGGCAAAATGGTCATTTATCACCCTAGGGGAAAAATGGTAATTTTACCCCACAAGGGTATCGGTAATTCTACCCTACAGGGGTATTTCAATAATTTTACAAACTAGGGGTATTTTGGTAATTTTACAAACCAGGGGTATTTTGGTAATTTTACAAATTAGGGGTATTTTGGTAATTTTACAAACCAGGGATATTTTGGTAATTTTGCAAACCAGGGGTATTTTGGTAATTTTGCAAACCAGGGGTATTTTGGTAATTTTACAAACCAGGGGTATTTTGGTAATTTGGTAAACTAAGTATTCTAAAGAAGAATGACAATAAGAATAGGCCTAAAGCCCTTTCTCGGCCCAAATGGGCCCACACGCTCGTGTGGCCCTTTTAGCCCAATTCTAGCCACAGATACGAGATTCACCTAGCCTAGTCCAATATTTACTACACAATCAAACAACTTATCTAATTAGGCCCGTAGGCCCATTGAGCCCACATGGCCCCTTTCGGCCCATCGCGGCCCGAAGTAGCCATCCTACAACCAAAGAAGTGAGAAATACACACCTGATAGGAGACTGGAGTTAATCCGCACTCCGAGCACTCTTAGCTGACGCCCAACCCAAACGAGCACACCATAAAGCGAAAGGGATCAGCCAAGAAAAGTACCTTTACTCTCCTCATGGTTCTCTCTATTTAAAGCCAGCTCTCCATCTACTCTTATGTTAGCTTATCGATGTGGGATCCCTCCATCACCAGAGTTTAAAATCAACACCAACTCTTGCCGTCCCAACATAGCAAAATAATCAACCTTTGCGTGCCAAGGGATTCGAACCAAAGTCCTCCCACATGCCAACTCACGCCACCACCACTAGGCCATCAACTCGTTTTTGTCATAAATCCAACACATTAAACTTTAAAGCGCACCTACTTGCTTCCAGATTTATTGAAAAGAAAAACCAAAATATATTGCAAGAGCCAAGACTTGAACCTTGGACCCCTTGCTTCCTCTATGACGTCACTTCCTTGTCCCCTAAGTGTTGCCACCTTGCCACTACACCACACTCATTTTTGTGTCATCTTTTCTCCAACAATATTCTTAAGGCTTACCTATTACACCCAGGGTTTGATTCACCTTAAACCAAAATTTTTGCTAGAGTCCAGGTTTGAACCCAAGACTTCTCCAACACTTCTCAGCACACTTAACCACTAAAACAAGCCTTCATTAACGAAATTTACATGCAAAACAAAATATTAAAAGTTGCCTTCAACCGCTCCCATGCTCAAGGCCCAAAACTTCTATGCCCAAATTCAGGGTGTTACATCTGAGGTCAAAATATTTATTTTATTATTATTTTAATGTTTACAGCATGATAGCATGAATGTGTGAAAATTTCGTTAAGAAATTTTATCGTTTAAATGGTCAATTTGAGAAAAAAGACTAAATGGTGTAAAGTGTAAAAGTGTTGTTCTAATAGCTAAAGGTATTAAATAGCTATAGAACCTTAAAAATAAGGTCCTTATGTTAATTAGACCATTTTAATTATGAGAGGACAAAGATGGACAAACATTAAGTGAAATTTATGTTTATTCATTAAGGTTAAAATAGTAATTAGTATAATAAACTTATAATAAATAAAACAAAAATCAAATTTGATGCCATCTTCTTCCTTGCCGTAAATTGAAGAGAAGAAAGGCAAAAAATTTAGGGTTTCATTTGGCATTTACATTTCTATCAATTAAGGTACGGTTTTCATCCTGTTTTTAATGATTTCTATGTTTTTGAGATCGTTGCAGCTAATACTAACTAGCCCAGGGACTAATTTGCAAAACTGTTAAAGATTTTGAATGTTGCCATTGATGAATATGTATGATTTTTGATGATTGATGATAAATTATGAATACTTAATGTTAGTTAAACAAGTATTGTTAAGTGATTTTTGGTGAAAATGCAAATTAGGGGATAAATTGACAAATGCTAAAAATGTGTGGTTGAAATGTGAAATAAATGAGAAGTATGGGTTGCTAGGGACCCAAGTATAAATCGGCTAAACATGAGTTAAATTGAATTGTGTGAATTAATTGTATTTATGAAATAAGGACTAAATTGTAAAAATGTGGAACTTTAGGGGCTAAAGTGTAAAAGTGCCTAAATTTGTGTTTGTGGACTGAATTGAAAGCATTGATGAATAAATAAGTTGATTTTGAATATATTTAGATCAAGAAAGGAGAAATCTGAACCTAGATCAGGGAAAAATGAAAGTTATCGATTAATCGACTCAAATCGCTGTTTTAGCATTCGAGGTAAGTTTGTATGTACTAAGCATTGTTATATTTATGCTTTTAATGCTTTGATATCATATAAATTGTATATACATGACTATTGTTATGTATGAGGACATATCGGTTAAATGTGGCACTTAGTGTGCATTTCAGTATAGCTTCAGCTAAATTTGGCACTTAGTGTGCGAGACATTAATTATGGCACTTAGTGTGAGAGACATTGATTATGGCACTTACTGTGCGAGACATTGAGTGTGGCACTTAGTGTGCGAGACATTGAGCATGGCACTTAGTGTGCGAGACATTGAATATGGCACTTAGTGTACGGGACATTGGGTATGGCACTTAGTGTGCGAAATATCGAGTATTCAACAGCGTATTGTGTATGTATGAACTAGTTATGGATTAATACATGTATGTATATGTATATTATGAGTTTTAAACAGAAGAAGTCATGAAGTTTACATATAGCATATGAACATGAAGGTGAAAGGTTGTTAGTAATCTATACTTACAAGTTATTATGCTTTAAATTGTTGAATGATATATTTGTGATTAAATAAGTTTATATCATACAAACTTACTAAGCTTTATAGCTTACCTTGTTTGTTTCTTTCATGTTTTATAGTGAATTCAAAGCTAGCTCGAATTCGGGGATCGTCAGAGAGTATGTCACACTATCCAACAATCTACTTGGTACTTTTGAGTTGTATATATATATGGTATATGGCATGTATAGGCTAGTTATGGTACTTTGGTTGTGAATATAGCCATGAGTGATGGCTTATTTTGGTATATTTTGGTATTAATGTGATTAAAGTTTCATAGTTGTTCAAATGGTTATATTTTGAGTTTGGTACATAAGCTATATGGTATTATTGAAGTTGATAGTTTGAGAAGTTTATCCTTGTGATTGGATGCTTGATGATATCAGTATTTGAATAAGTATTTGGTATTGATTTGAGTATTGAATTGGTTGAAATGGATTTGGAATGATTGTGTATTGGTTGATGAGTTTTGGTTGTATAATTGTGTCTTAAAATGACATCATATGAGCTTGTTTAGGTATGTGCAAAAAGGGTGGCAAATTGGCTTTGCAAATGGCCTACTTTTGTCCACACGGACAGGGACACGAGTGTGTGTCTCAGCAGTGTGTGGCATACGGTCATGATACACAGCCGTATGTCCCCTAGTCTTGAAATTGAATCGAAGTCAGTATGTTCCACACGGCCTTTCACACGGGCGTAAGGCTGGCCGTGTGGTATAAGTCAGTATGCCCCCTTAAATGGCACACAGCCTAGCACATGGGCGGGTGTGGCCATTTCATAGGGCACACAGGTTGGATACACGGATGTGTGGTTGGCCGTGTGACCCAAGCCAGTATACCCTCCAGTTTTCACACGGCCTGGACACGAGCGTGTCCTCGGTTGTGTTATGCAAGTCAGTGTTATGCAAGTCAGTATGTATGCCTTGTTTCCACACGGCTTGTGACACGAGCGTGTCTGGTGGCCATGTAAGGCACACGGCTTGATCACACGGGTGTGTGAACCCTGTATGCATCAAAATTTTCTAAGTTTTCCTAGAGTTTTCAAATGTTATCGGTTTAGTTCTGAACCTCTTTAAAGCATGTTTTAAGGTCTCATAGAGCCTTATAAGGGGCAATATGATTATGTTGATTAATGTTTATTTGATAATGTGTTCATGAATAAGAAATGTATGTTATATGCTATAATTGATCGGTAATGCCTCGTAGCCCTATTCTGGCAATGGATACGGGTTAAGGGTGTTACAACCCGAAAATAATAATCCCGTGTCATCAAAGGGCAATTCTTACAAATTTTATCAACTAAAATAGACTTGCTTAAGGGGTTCGATACTTTAATTACAAACTCTGTAGACTCGACATGTAAACTCTTTTTAAATACTAAATTTATACAGATATATGAATGGGTTGATCCAGGATCTATCAACGCAACTATATCAGTATCAAACAGAGAAAAAGTATCGAAAATAACATTTGGCAATGATGCCTCCTTCCGTGCACGGATAGCATAAGCTCTAGCAGGTGCATGTGCCTCAGATCTCACAGCAGAATCTCTCGTAGCACCTCGGTTACCACTGGTTGTAACAGCCCAGTTTAGACCCTAGTCAAAATAGGGGTTTCGGGACCACAAATTTGAGTCAAAAAATATTTAAATATTATATTCTATGCTTAATGTATGTGAATTGATATGTGTGAAATTTTCGTATGAAAATTTTATCGTTTGAATGCCGATTTGTGAAAAAGGACTTAATTGCGTAAAATGAAAAAGTAGCGTGCTATATGTTAAAGTACCTATTTGCTTTGATTAAATAATTATGAAGTCCTTGAAATGAAATTTGGCCATTGGATAATGGGATGGACGGTAATGGACAACCATTATATGGTTTTATTATTAATTCATTAAGGTTAAAATAGTAAATTATGTATTAAAGTTAATAAAATAAAACATAAAGAAAATTTTTGCATGTTCATCTTTTATTTTGATGGTCGAATATTGAGAAGAAAGAAACCATCTTGAAGCTATGGAGTTTGGCACTTAGGAGGATTGATTCGGGTATGTGCTTTGCTTGATTTTTGATAATTTTTACGTTTTTCAGATCATTGCTTCGAATATTACTTAGCCCATGCTTCAATTTTTTGAATTGATGATGAATTTGAAATTTGCCATTGTTGATAATATGATGAAATTGTTGTTTTATGATGAATAATAAATCTTTGATGTTTGATTTTCATGTTTAATTAAGTGATTTTTGATAAAAATGTGTATTAAGGACTAAATTGAGAAATTTGTAAATTGAGGGGGTCAAAATGTGAAAAAAATGAAAGAAATGGGTTGCTAGAAACCTAATGTAAATTCGGCCTAATATGGGTTTGATAAGATTTTGTGTATTTTGAGTTATTTTGAAATAGGGTCTAAATTGTGAAAATGTGAAATTTAGGGGTTAAAATGCAAAATGCCGAAATTATGTGTTCTTGGATAAAATTTAATGAAATGTTGAATTAGTAAGTTAATTTTGATATTAATTAGATTGGCAAAAGCGAAATTTGAACCTGGATCGAGGGAAAATCAAAGTATCGGATTAGTCGACTTAATTTGTCGTTACTGCGAACGAGGTAAGTTCGTATTTTAATAAACGTTACGAAATCATATTATAAATGCATACTATTTGTATGATTGAATTCAATGCCGTATGGTAATACAAATATATGTATTTTGAATAAGTTATATATATTTTATTATGATATTGAATTGTTCGAGAATAAGAATATATGAATACGAGAAAGTTTCGATAATGTGATGACGTCCGAAGAGCCCCATACGAACCATAGGAATAGTTAAGATGCATATGTCATGACATAATATTTCGATATGTGTTATCGTGTAAGACCACGTCTAGGACGTTGGCGTCGATTTGTGATTTACGTGTAAGACCATGTCTAGGACATTGGCATCGTATATGATTTCGTGTAAGACCTTGTCTGGGACAGTGACATCGATATTTGATTACATGTAAGACCACATTTTGGATGTTGGCATTGTACGAGCTTATGAGTTATCCGAGCATCCTTATTAATTCCGAACGGTTCAACGGGCATTCCGAGAAATAAATGATTAAGTGAAAGACATTCCGATTCAGGTATGTTAAAATGTATACAATTTTTGAAAACGAAAGGTAAGTATATATGTGCAAAGAATGTTATGTGATGTATATGGAAATGAAATGTGAATATATGTAAATGAAACATGAATAAATGAATAAGATATGGTTTATAAGTGGCATACGTGAAATTGTCAGATGTTATATGTACGAAAAGTGAAATTAAGTATAAATGATGATATGAGATTTATATATATATGATTAAATGTGTTATTTCCATAATGTGCTCATTTGGCTATATGAAAGTGTGAATTGAACGATATAGGAAAATTGAGTTAAATAAGCTTGTGAAAGCCAAAGTTTTTTGAAGTAAGAAAGTATAATATTGGATGATGATAATTCGATATGAGAATTATGTTTTATAACTTGGAAAAGTCGTATGAGATAGCATATCATGCATATGGCTTTGTAATGAAATTATTTATTATGTTAAGTTTATTAAGATACGAGCTTACTAAGCTTTAAAGCTTACTCTATATGCATTTTTCCTATGTTTATAGAGTTTCGAAGACTTGCTTAGGTTAGAAGTCGAAGGAGATCTCATCACACTATCCTGTTATCATTTCGGTAAATTAAAGTTTTGAATTTTAATTATGTGGCATGTATACGCTATTTTGATAGAGTTGATTTTGGAATTAGTATATGTATGTAGCCATGCGAAAATGGCTTGTTCATGATGTGAATGTTGGTATTTATATGATTCATGGTAAATATATGGTGATGTTGGTTACATGAAATCGGTTTTGAGTAATGATATGTAAGGTTTATAATTAGCTTATTATGGTAAAGTTGATTCATAGTATGTCTTGCATTTGTGGATTAATATAATTCAGTTTAAGTGAAGTAAATATGGCTGATGGATGTGATTAGGTTGTGGGTTATTATTGACTTGTTTTGGTTGTATAATTTATCTTGTGAATTGGTTTGGCAGTGGTAAATAATGTAACACCCTCTAACCCTTATCCAACCCCGGAACAAGATTACGGGGCATTACCAGTCAATTCAATTCAATCTCTTTAAATCACATTCAAACCTACTCAAAACATGTCAAATTAGACATTTTACGTGCTTATATGATGAATATTTTTAAGTATTTCACATACATTATCAAATAGTTCAAATTTCTTACCAAATAAGCCAATTCCTACCATATACTATTACCAAATCAAAATTTACTTATTTCATCCTTACTTTGACAATCCAAAATGACACACATAGACATTTTAGGTACATGCCATTACTAATAATTAATATACTTCACCACGTTGAGTTTGGGATCGACCTAGGATGCTGATTCAACAGTTTGACTTTAACCTATCCTGCGCACGGAAACAAACCATACGCTGAGTATGAACTCAGTGGTATTTCTATAATCTGAACACTTAATAATATAGCATACACTTAAAAATCATATGACAATCACAATTATATATTTGTTCACTACAAAGATAAATCCTTTATAATTCACTCAAATTTTCTCATCTACTAACCTTATCAGCTTTTCAAAATAAATTCACAAATCATTTGAACAATAATGTTTTCCATTCATAGATAAGTTTAGATATACATAATTCATATGTCTCACTCATACTTCAGTTCACTATTCAATATCAGTAAATAATATTCAACTATTCACTTCTCAATCAGTATTTTGTACTTATCCATTTCAATAACAGTCAGTATTTTTTGGTAACGATCAATTGATCTTTATTATTCAGTAACAATCAATCATGAAAGAAATCAGTCATTCAGTATTTTTATTTACCCCTATTAATATGACTCGAACATTGACGGATACACGAATCCAACCAGCACACTAGTACAGCACTCAGTGCCTCATCGGCTTTGCCGAAGTAAATAGTAATAGTACGGTACTCAGTACCTCATCGGATTAAACCAATGTAACAGTAGCAGTATGACACACATGGTGCCTCATCGACTCGAAGTTGAAGTAACAGTACGACACTTATAGTGCCTCATCGACTCAAGGTCGAAGTATCCCTGAATACTTCCAATCCTATGGCATGCCAACTATATCCGATTAGCCTGATACAATTAATAAGGTATGCAATTTACTTTCAAATTTTCCAATCAATATACATTTTAATTAATCACATAAATTCATAATTCAATACAATTCAATTCACTTTTCAGTAACAAATATTCAAAATTCCACATTAATCACATATTCATATTTATTTCATCACATTCCCAATCAATTTAATTTTCAGTATAACATACATTCAATATTCAATTCCACATCAATCACATATATCCATATAAATTCAATAAATATATCACATACCAAATCAATCCATTTCAATTGTAAAACACAATACAAATAATTCTCACCTAAATTACTTACCATAATATTTAATCAAAATACAACAATTAATAATTAAATTCACTTTTCAATTTCAACCAGTATTCACTCCAATTCAAATAATCATCTCGATGCACTTACCATACATATTAAATAATAATTTCAACAATTAAATATTAAGTTCAGATTATAGAAATACAAACCGTAATTTCTGAGCTAGCGCTCGTTGACTTTGCTTTTTCCTTCCTTAGCCAAAGTTTCCCGGAACAACATTAGCTTTTAAAGCTTAAAGCTTCAAATCCCTAGTTTTTTTTTTTTTTTTTTTTTTCTCCTTTCTTTCTTTCTTTCCCGTTTGCTATTCTGTTCTTTCCTTCTTTTTGTTTTTTTTTTTCTTTTCTTTATATCTTATATATATATATATATTAGTTAATAATAATATATTATAATAATAATTATAATAAATATCTATTTAAATAAAAATATTTAGATTACAATTGTCACCATTTAATTTGATAATAATACAAAAATCTTATAATATAATTATTTAATTAAAAAATATCTTTTAACTTAACAATAATAAATAATAAATATCTATTTACTAATAAGATATAAATATTACAAATGTATGTATTTTTATTAATATACTTGTACTAAATCATCACCCTTCATTTGTCAAAATCTTAATTTATTTTATAATTTAATATTTTAGTATAAAAATATATTTACTTAAATAAAAAATAATTAAATAAATATATTACAATTGTATAAATATATGCATTACATATGTATCATTTAATCACCATACACTTGTCTATTTCCAATTTATTTCATAATTTATCAATAATATTTAATATAAATTATAATTTAATAAAATGATACTAATAAATAATAAATATCTATTTACTTAAATTACAAGAAAATACATTAATATTTTACAATTGTTCACATATATTTATTACACATGTAATTTATTAACACCATACATAAGTCAATTATTTAGTTTATTTATAATAATATAATATAATATAATTAATATAATTTAAAATATGATATAATACTATAATTTAATTTTTTAACCAACATAAAAATCTAAGATTTTTATGCACATTGCCGCCTCTTTCATTGAAATAGGCTTAATTGTCTATTTAATTCCTTTTATTTTCTTTTAATCTATAATTTAACTTTGACCCTTTATTCAATTTAGTCTTTTTTTCTAATTACTATTAATTAAGCTAAATTCACCTAATTAAAACTTAATTAAGCTCACTATTAGACTCATAATTACTCCTAATAATTATTTACTAATTCGGTTTACTAAGACGAAGGCCTGATATTGCACTTTTTCAATGCCCGTGAATTTTGGGTCATTACAAATAATAAGCATGCTTTGCGGTCTTAAGGTTATTTTATAATGTGTCATGGCATTAACTTAGCTAACCAAATTGATGAGAAATGAATTGGATATGTATAGGTAATATTGACACGTTATTTAGCACATAAGTTTTGTATATTAGTTCGACAATTGAACCAGAAAATAGCTATTGATAACATGGTAACTATGCACTTATATATAGATGATATTAAAAGCATATTTGCCCATTTGGTAAGGTTGGTTTTTTGGTTCATATATGGATGCTTGTTAAGCCATATGTTATGTTTTGATTTTAACTTAATATTAAATGCACATATGACTATGTTGTTTAAAATCTGTAATTGACTATTTTGTAAAGTTGGTTTTGCCAAATATGCTAAAGGACCATAAGCCATGTGATATGAATTATTCTGTTTGATATGTGCATGAATTGAAGTAATAAGTTCAATAATTAGCTTATGAAATATATGTAATGTTATATGCTCGGTTATAAGTTAAGCATTAGATTGTCAAGATTCATTAGATATAATGTTTGAATATTACTTTGGGAAATGTATGAATGGCAGCCTATTAATTGGTTTGACATGAATCATAATGAGATGGATTAGATATGCATGAGCAAGGAAAAAAAATGTGGCTTAAATCAAGCCAAATTTCATACCACACGGTCTGGACGCACGGGCGTGTGTGATTGCCCGTGTGATCAAGTCAGTATGTATGCCCTATTTTGCCACGGCCTAGACACATAGGCATGTCTAATGCTGTGTGAGGCACATGGCCTATTCACACGGGCGTGTGACCTTTGTAACTTTGAAAAATGTTTAAGTATCGAAAAATTTTGTATGTGTTTGGTTTAGTCCCGATCTCTTCCTAATGCATGTTTTAGGTCTCGTTGACCTATATAAGGGATTCTGTAATAATGTGTGATTATGTTAATATGATGATTATGCTGATTTGTCCGGTAATGCCTTTAAACTTAGTCCGGTGATGGATACGGGTTAGGGTGTTACACTAGTATTTCTAGTGTTTCAGGGTGGTCTTCCTCTAGTAGCCATATTGCTCACTTTCGCCGGTTGATCTTTTTCAGCTGTAAACTTTTTGGGAAGGTCTCAGAGATAATGATCAAGAGATCCACACTTAAAACAAGGTCCGATCACTAATCTACATTCACCGTAATGTCGCTTATTGCAATGTTTACATTCAGGTCCAGCACTTCTAACACTTCTTACACTGCTGACTGATGTGATTTGCCCACAAATCTTTTTATAAAATCTCTAGCCTCAGAATCGGCTTTTTTTTTTCTCTTTGCAAAGCTCTTCAGCTTTACAAGCTCTGTCAAATAGAATTACGAACTCTTTCAACTCAAGAATCCCAACTAATAGTCTGATTTCTTCATTCAATCCATCCTCGAACCTTTTACACATTATAGCTTTAGAAAAAATACATTCACGAGCATATTTATTGAGTCATACAAACTCTCTTTCATATTCTATTACCTACATACGACCCTGCTTCAATTCAAGAAATTACTTTCTCTTCTGATCAATAAACCTTTAGCTGATGTATTTCTTTTTAAATTCAACTTGAAAGAACTCCAAAGTAACTCTTTCTTGTGGAACTACAGATATCAAGGTATTCCACCACTAATACGCAGTGTCTCTCAACAGTGATACAACACATTTTAAACATTCGTTAGGTGTACAAGATAATTCATCAAATACCTGAATCATGTTCTCAAGCCAAAACTCGTCTCTCTCAAGGTCATCATTAATAGTGGCTCTAAATTCCTCAGCTCTGTGTTTTCGTATCTTATCAACAGGTGGTTTCTTTAATCACCAATGATCCATACCTTGAGGAACTACAGGGATTGGTTAGGAAATAGGTGGGGGTGGAGGTTGCTGAATAGCCGGGTTCGTATGAATGTACTGTGTGAACCACTCATTCATTATCTGAAAGAAGGCTTCTTTAGCCTCACCCCCGTGACTACTCGTCATGGGTTTAGATTCAGAAGGCACTGTCCCTTGAGCGGGAGTTGGCGCGTTACTCTTTACATCATCCGCTACAGCTCGTTCGGGATCCATTACTATATAAAAACACATTTGAAAATGTCAGGAGTCATCACACTATCATAGTTTTATATATGGCATGTATAGCTAGACTCACATACGCTACGTTAGTCCTAGAATCTACTAAACCGTAGCTCTGATACCAATAAATATAAACCCCTAACCCATATCCATCGCCGAAATAGGGTTTGAGGTATTACCGATCAATACGCATCATTTAACAGACATAACTCATATATTTATGCATTCATATACAAATACCATTCAACACAATCATATTATCCCTTATAAGGATTTACGAATCCTTAAACATGCTTTAGAAATGATTTGGGACTAAACCGATAACATATGAAAATTTTGGAAACTTAGAAAAATTTCAACATTTCAGGGGTCACACGCTCGTGTGAACAGGCCGTGTGCTTCACACAGCTAGTAGACACGCCTATGTCACAGGCCATGTGGAAACAGGGTATACATACTGACTTGCATCACACGGTCGAAGACAAGCCCGTGTGCCAGGCCGTGTGAAAATTGGAGAGTATACTGACTTATGTAACACGGTCAAATCATACGCTCGGGTGCTAGGACGTATGCTTATTAGGGGACACACTGACTTGTACAACACGGCCAGTCACATGCCTATGTGTGAGACCGTGTGGAGCATGCTGACTTCAATTCAATTTCAACATCAGGGGACACACGTTCGTGTCTCTGCCCATGTGGACAAAAATAGGCTATTTGCAAAGCCATTATGCCACCCTATTTTCACATGTAAAAACAATCATAACTGGTAACATTTTTACAACACAATAGGCAGCCATTTCATAACATTTCATACACATTTAATGCCAATTCCACATAATGTTCAATTGCTTAACTACTATCATACATTTTCCATCCATAAGTTTACCTTATAACAAACACATTTGCAAATCTCTATTTCATCAGCTAATTTCCAAAACAAACCAAATTATAAAATTAAGTTTAGCCAAATCAGATGGCTTAAATTATACACAGAATGTACCAAACCATAATCTCAAGTAACCATAACTATCACTATTATAACTAGCCTATACATGCCATATTTATAATTATCCACAAGTTTAAAAGTACCAATCGGCAATGCAACACCTCTTATCCGTACTCAACGCCGTAATAGGGTACGAGGCATTATTGTACTTGAACGCAATCAAACAAACAAAATCGGACCATAAAATTTTGTTCCAATTTAGGGTCATTCAAACATATACTTAATATCCCTTATACGGACCTATGAGTTCCAAAACATGCATCGGGGGAGATTTGGGACTAAATCAGGAACTCCCGAAACTTTTACAACACTAAGAAAACTTTCATGTTTTGGAGAGTCACACACCCGTGTGGGTAGGCTGTGTGGTCACACACGTCCGTGTGGCTTGGGACATGCCCGTGTAACTCTCTGGCTATGACATCATCAACCAAATAGGATCACACGACCAAGGCACACACCCGTGTCATAGGACATGTGGCGAATTAAATTCCAAAATCAGGTGCAGACTTCACACGGCCTGGGCACACGCCCATGTTCTGAGGCCGTGTCTCTCACACGGCCGAGACACACGGCTGTGTCTTTGCCCATGTGTTACCACTAGGCATTCTGTTTTTCATTAATTAGGGTGCAGGGGACACACGGCCGGATCACACGCCCATAGGGCAAACCGTGTGTCACACACGTTTAGACACATGCCTGTGTGTCTACCTGTGTGGGCCATTTCAAGGTTATTTTCCAAGCCAAATGCCACCCTTATTTGTTCAAACACATATATGCAAATGAGTAATATTTCTCAAGCTTGCATGCATGCATTTTCACACCATCTTATACACACACATGACATTTATCAACATTCAATCATCAATAACCATATGCCATATCATTATGGAATTGGCATATACATAGATGAATAGGTTTACAACCCAATAATCATTATGAGCCCTATCTCATAGCCATACACAAAATGAATCAACTAACATTATAAGCCAACACATTTGGATAGAACAATATGACATATAACAAAAAGTCTAGATCCCTATACATGCCATACTCAAAATGTTGAGATTAACTATACCCAAATAATCCAATCGATAATGTGAACGTACCCCTGACGTATTTTGATCCCCCGAGCTAGCTTGATGATACTATAAGAAAATGGAAAAGAGAGAGGGTAAGTATAAAGCTTAGTAAGCTTGCATGTAATTAATAAGAATATGCATTTCCATACATATTCTTAACATAACTTAATTCATCTCATTCTCAATAATCATTGTAGTCATACACTACCTCATTCAATTTACATAATATTTAATAGAACTCAATATCATAATTTCTTTATTCTCCTCTTATCGAAGTTTTATCATTTCGTAATCTCAATACTACGAGCTTGGCGTGCATACCTGTACCTTTTCAACATGATCATACCTCGTCATTTCTCTAACAAATCCTTGGAATGCTCGTTGAACCATTTGGAATACTAATAGATACTTGGGAAACCCCGTTCACATAATAAGATGCCAACGCTATATCCCAGATATGGTCTTACATGGGATCACCACTTGATGCCAATGCCATGTCCCAAACATGGTCTTACATGAGATCTCATATCAACGCCATATCCCAGATATGGTCTTACATGATAACACATACCGATGTCGATGTCATATCCCATATATGGTCTTATACATGATAACACATTCCTAATGTTCAACTGGCTTTTAACACTTCAACTCTTTGTTGGTCAACATCAATAATATTCACAAAGACAAATATACAATTCATGAAACATTAAATGTTAAATACATAATAGAATGCTATATCAATTACACACAAACTTACCTCGGTACAAAAATATGGACAATCAATTTAATTTAGTCCAAGATTTTGCTCTTTCCCCGGTCTAGGCCCGGACTCTGTTTTTCTTGATCTATAATAGAAAATTTCACTTATTTAGTTGCCACATTATTCCAAACAGCCCATAAAACATATTTTAGCAAAATTACAATTTTGCCCCTAAACTTTCACATAATTACAATTTAGCCCCTAGGCTCGTAAAATGAAATGCGACCAATTTTTTATTACCAAGCATAGCCGATTCATATTCCCTCTTATAACATCCTACATTTTTCATCAAATCACCTTTTTAACACTTATTTTTACATGTTTTACAAACAAGTTCTTTTAGGTGTTTTCACGAAAAATCGCTTAGAAAAAGATGTTCATCTATCACCAAACTTCCATATTCCTCCATTAATCATCAAATATATGCATGAAACATATGGGTAAATTTTTGAACATAAACCCTAGCTCAAAATAATGGTAGAAATAGCTATATTATGCTTCAAGGATCTCAAAATCATCAAAAACATAAAAAAAACTATCACCAAAATGACTTACATGTAGAGGGTTTATTGTAATGAAAATTTCAGGCTTCCATGGGGTTTTTATCCTTAAAATTTTGGTGGAAAAGATGGAGAAAAATATGAGCATTTGATTTTTTTATTTTATTAGCTTTTGCTTTTGCCATCAAATACCAACACATGCCCAATTTTTGACTTTTTGACTTTTCATTTATTAAACTTCATGTGAAACCATACACATATATATTGGCCTAATTACTCATTAAGGACCTCAAATTTTAAGTTCTATAGCTATTTAACACCTTTAGCTAATGGAACACAACTTTCTCATTTTACGCGATTTGGTCCTTTTTCACAAATTAAGCATTCAAACGGTAAAATTTCTTAACAAAACTTTTACACAATCATATTATCATGCTGTAGACCTCAAAGGAATATTAAAATAAAATTTATAACCTCAAATTTGTGGTCCCAAAACCACTGTTCTCACTAGGCCCAAAATTGGGATGTTACAACTTTCCCCCCTTAAAGATTTTCGTCCCCGAAAATCTTACCGGTAAAGAGGTTTGGGTATTGTGCTCTCATGGTTTCCTCGGGTTCTCATGTAGCCTCTTCGACCCCATGCCTTTTCTAGAAGACTTTCACAAGAGCAATACTTTTATTTCTCAATTGCTTGACTTTCTGAGCCAAAATCTTAACTGATTCCTCACCATAAGCCATATCCGGTCGTATCTCAACCTCTGTCGGTGTAATCACATGTGAAGGGTCAGAATGATATCGACACAACATAGATACATGGAACACACCATGAATCTTTTCCAACTCGGATGGTAAGGCTATCCGATAAGCTACCAGTCTTATTCTTTCAGTCACCTCACATGGTCCGGTAAAACGCGGACTCAACTTGCCTTTCCGACCAAATTTGAGAACTTTCTTCCACGAGGACACTTTTAGAAATACCTTATCACGGACTTGAAACTCAATTTTCCTTCATTTTAAATCTGCGTAGGATTTCTATCTATCTGAGGCCACTTTCAAGCAATCTCGAATCACCTTTACTTTCTCTTCGGTTTCTTTAACTAAACCAACCCCATGAATCTGATTCTCTTAGAGTTTAGTCCAATATAATGGTGTTCGGCACTTACGCCCATACAATGCCTCATAAGGCGCCATTTTCACACTCGACTAAAAACTGTTATTATAGGTAAATTCCACCAACGGCAAGTACTTCTCCCAACTGCCCTAAAATTCAAGAACACAACACCGGAGCATGTCTTCAAGTATATGTATTGCTCTCTCTAACTGACCATCGATTTGTGGATGGAAAGCGGTACTAAAATTCAACTTTGTACCTAAATCTTCCTGTAGCTTTTTCCAAAACTGTGATGTGAATCTCAGATCCCTATCCAAAATAATCGATAAAGGTACTCCATGAAGTCTCACAATTTCAGAAAAATACAATTCAACTAGCTTATGGAGTGAGTAGTCGGTATGTACCAAAATAAAATGAGCCGACTTCGTTAGCCTATCAACCAATACCCAAATGGCATCTTTCTTTTTTGGTGACAACGGCAACCCCGTTACGATATCCATAGTGATCCGGTCCCATTTGTACTTGGGAACCATCATAGGCTGAAGTAAACCCGAAGGTACTTGGTGCTCACCTTTCACTTGCTGACAAATTAAGCATTTCGACACAAAATCTGAGATGTCTCTTTTCATACCCGGCCACCAATACAATCTCTTCAAGTCATTATACATTTTGGTACTACCCGAATGTATCGACATACAACTACTATGTGCTTCATGAAGAATTTTCCCAATAAGCTCGCTATCTCTAAGTACACAGACTGTAACAGCCCGATTTAGGGCCTAGTCAGACTAGTGGTCTCTGGACCACAAATTTGAAGTTGGGAAAAATTATTTTTATTATTATTATAAAGATATAGCATGAACATATTAGTGCATGAAAAATTTGATGAGTTAATTTTGACGTTGTGAGCCAGATTGCGAAAAAGGACTAAATCGCATAAAAGATAAAAGTTGCATTCTAGTACCCCAAATGTGTTAAATAGCTAAAGAACTAGATTTGGGGGCCTTTAAAGAGCAATTAGATCACTAGAAACAAGGTGGTCGGCCATAGGAGACAAGTTTTGTCAAAAACTCAATATTAGGTGACTTGATGACATACTTTTGTGATAAAATAATGCCTAAAAGCCTAGCTATTATTTTTCTTCTTCTCCATCTTTTCTCTCCACTGGAAATATCAGTAAATATGGAGGTTTGAAAGCTGAAAATTTGCAGCAACTTATTCCTCTCATAATGTAAGTGACCTTGATGATTTTCTTTATGATTTTTACATTTTTGGAATGCTTGTATCATGGGTTTTCAAATGAGAGGACTATTTTGCAAAATGGTGATAAGTCTAGGGTTTCACCATGTGAATGTTCATGTTATTTTCTGAAATCTTATGGAAGAATATGAGTCTTAGAAGAGTTTTATTGTGAAAGGTGTTAGCATGAAAACACCTAAAAGGACTATTTTGCATCAGTTGCAAAATAGGTGATAAGTGTGTGAAATAGTAAGAATTTTGGGTTGCTATAAGAGTGAAAAGGGTTCGCCTCAGCTTAAGATAAGAGGAAATTTGATAAAAAAAATCAATTTTTGAGTATAAGGGTAAAATGGTCAATTTGCCAAAGTCTAGGGACAAAATAGTCATTTTACCAAAAATATGAATTTATGATTGCCTAATTGCAATTAGTGACTAAATGACTGCATTTTTGCTATTATAGATAAAGATTTACCAAATCTGAACCTAGACCGAGGGAAAGACAAGCGAATCGACTAAACTGACTAGTCGAGTACATTTTGTAATCCAAGGTAAGTTGTATGTAAATGATACAACTACATCGATAATATATGTGTTTAAATTATCATTGAATGGATATCGCATGAATTGCTTGATTGAAAATTGAGAATGCATAATGACAATGAGATAGTAGAATTCCTATTGAAACATTAGGTGATAAAGGGTGAGAAGGATGAACACGAAAGCAGATTGTAAAGTTTGTCAAAGTTGCAGATTTGACTTAGGGCTCTAGACGTTCGAAAAGAAACTTGGATTTTTGACACAACCTAAAACAAAATTAAATCCAAGTTAGATAAATCTATTAAAAAATAACTAAAATAAAATAATAAATCAAAGATTAAGAAAATGAATAAAGAAGATAAATGGAAAGATAGAACGTGGCGTGTAGAAGTCCTAAGAAGCCTTGGAAACACGAAGAATCCACAACCCCCTTCAAGCAGCTCTAATTTCCCCTCCAAGATAAAAACCTTGGCAAGAAAAAGTTTGAATATGATCTCCACAATCTAAAAAGATTGTTAAAACTCTTCTAAAAGAAACTCAAGAGAAATTCTTAAAAAGAAAAACTCAGAGAGAATTTATTAACTCAAAAGAGAAATAGAATAATAATGAATTGTTTGTATTGTTTACAATGCAAAGGCCTATATATAGGCTAGATAAATAAATCTAAATAAAACTCCTAAGTATACTAGAACTCTAATTTAATCTAAATAAGAAGTAGTTTTAAACTAAACTTTCTTGTTAACATAAAATTCCTAAATAACTTAAAATACTTAATAATTATAAAAAATTTGGAATAAAATAATAATAAAATAATAAGAGCTAATAAAATATTGTGCTCATACATAATAAAAATTAAGCCTAAAACTTAAACCCAATATGAAATGTCTAAGCTTGTAAGATCAATTGGGGTTCTTGAAGTAAAATGCTTAAGCTTGTTAGCATTTTCCACACGGGCTTGTCATCATAGATTGAGAGTTTAGGTCCACAAATATAATTAGTCTCTTCTAATTCATCATTATTCCAGAATTCATTGTCTTGAAACTTCAACTCTTCTTCTCGAATTTTTTTCGTGATAAAGTCTTGAACCACTAAGTCGAGTTTTGACTTTATCTGTTTGGATTTGGATCTCGTAATTAGGCCTTGAGGGAAACTAAACTCATCTCTATTATGGCCTTTGAATTGGGTTGAGTTACTCGTATCATTCCCCCCTTCCACAAAAGGATTCATCCTCGAATCTGCAATATCAAAAGGAGAAAGGTCAGTGACATTAAAAGTGGCACTAACATTATACTCACCGGGAAGGTCGATTTGATATGCATTATCATTAATGTGCTTGAGTACTTGAAAAGGTCCATCACCACATGGGTCCAATTTTGTTTTGCGTTTAGTTGGAAATTGCTCTTTTCTCATGTGGACCCAAACCCAGTCACCGGGCTCAAAGATAATTTGCTTGCGCCCCTTGTTAGCTTTATTGGCAGTTGTTTCATTTGTTTTGGCAATTCGTTGTCTTGCTTTTGCATGCATGAATTTCACCAATACAGCTTTCTTCTCACCATTTAAACTAGAAATGTTTTCCATAGGTAATGGTGTGAGATCAATTACAGTTAGTGGATTAAAACCATAAACAAGTTCAAATGGGGAATATGCAGTTGTAGAGTGAATAGATCGATTTTCTTGCACACAACAGCTCGTAGTAAATCACCTAAGGCTTGATCGACTACCTCAGTTTGTCCATCTGTTTGGGGGTGACATGTAGTAGAATATAATAATTTAGTACCAAGCTTACCCACAATACTTTCCAAAAGTGGCTTAGGAACTTTACGTCTCTATCCGATACAATGGTGCGAGGTATCCCATGTAGGCGCACCACCTCTCAAAAGAATAAGTCAGCCACATATGTAGCGTCATCCATTTTGTGACAAGGAATGAAGTGAGCCATGTTTGAAAACCTATCAACAACAACAAAGATACTATTTTGACCCTTTTTTGTTCGTGGTAAACCAAGAATGAAATCCATGGATAAGTCTACCCATGGCGAAGAACGAATCGGTAAAGGAGTATAAAGTCCATGAGGCATTACCTTAGATTTTGCTTGTTTACAAGTAATACAATTAGAACATACCTTTTCAATGTCCTTTTTCATGTGCGGCCAATAAAAATGTTCATGTAGAATATGTAGTGTTTTGGCAAGACTGAAGTGTCCCATTAGGCTTCCACTATGTGCTTCACGAATTAATAACTCTCTCATAGAACATTGTGGAACACATAACCTGTTTAGGTGAAAAAGAAAACCATCTTGTCCCTTTAACCATTTTAGGGATTCATGATCTGTATGGATAGCAAACTCATTTGGCAGCAAGTAATGTTTCCAAACTTGTAGAGCTCGAACTAATGCCAACAACTCCTTATCGGAGTAGTTTAATTGTGCCCCTGTTAGTTTTTCGCTAAAATATGCGATTGGCCTTTTTTCTTGCATCAACACGGCACCAATTCCAATACCTGAAGCATCACATTCAAGTTCGAAAGTATTAAAAAAAATCAGGTAATTTAAGAACCGGAGCAGAACATAACTTATCCTTTAAAGTTTGAAAAGCCTTTTCTTGAACTTCTCCCCACTTAAAACCTACAGATTTTTTAATAATCTCAGTTAATGGAGCAGCTATAGTGGAGAAATCCTTCACAAAATGTCTATAAAAACTTGCTAAACCATGGAAAGATCTCACCTCGGTAATTGATTTAGGAGTGGGCTACGCTCTAATTGCCTTTACTTTGTCCTCATCGACATGAATACCTTGAGTACTTACTATAAAACCTAAAAAGATTAGTTTATCACAACAAAAAACTGCATTTATCAAGGTTGGCAAATAATTTTTCAGTTCCTAGAATACCCAAAACTAATTTAACATGAAAAACATGGTCATCTAAAGAAGTTGAGTAAACTAGAATATCATCAAAATATACAACCACAAATTTACCCAAATAAGGTCTCAAAACATGGTTCATCAAGCACATGAAAGTACTAGGTGCATTAGTCAAACCGAAAGGCATGATTAACGATTCATATAAACCAAACTTAGTTTTAAATGTTGTTTTCCATTCATCCCCCTCTTTCATTCGAATTTGATGGTAGCCACTTTTTAAATCAATTTTTGTACAGATACAAGCACCATAAAGTTCATCAAACATATCATCAAGCCTTGGAATAGGATGTCTATACTTAATAGTAATTTGGTTAATTAGTCGACAATCGACGCACATTCTATACGTACTATCTTTTTTTGGCACCAAAATTACCGGCATTGCACAAGGACTTAAACTTCAACGAATGTGACCCTTCACCAAAAGTTCATCTACTTGCTTTTGTAACTCCTTCGTCTCATTGGGATTGCTTCGATAAGCTGGTCGATTTGGAATTCTTGACCCAGGTATTAAGTTAATTTGATGCTCAATACCCCTCAAAGATGGCAATTCTTTAGGTGCTTCTTCAAAAATATCTTCATATTCTTGTAAAAGAGACACAAAAACACTAGGCAAAGAGTTATGAAGGTTAGTAAAAGATAAACAATTTTGCCTAAATCGGATAATGATGCAAGGCTGTTTAGTGAGTAAGGCTCGTCGCACATCTTTTCCACTCACATAAAAATTATGAACCACTCTTTTTTTCTCACAAGAGGATGCACTCACCATTGGGTCATCATTAATTTGGCTTTTTTCACTAGAGAGCTCTTTTCTCTCATCCTTTTTTGAATTTTGAGTCTTACTTCCCATAACCTCCTTACAAAACTTCATCATGTCGATTTGATCATTGTGAATATCTTTCGGATTCAAAGGGGTGAAAATGTACTTTTTCCCATGAAAAATAAAAGAATATCAATTTAATTTACCATGATGAATAATATCACGATCGTACTGCCATGGTCTACCAAGTAACAAGTGGGCGGCATGCATGGGAACGACATCACACCAAACATCATCAATGTAAGTCCCAAGTTTAAAAGTGATCAAGCACTGTTTTACCACATGGACCTGCGAACCGTCGTTAAGCCATTGAAGATGGAATGGTGTAAGGTGTTTACTACATGGCAAAGCAAGAGAATCCACAAGGTAGCTGCTCACAACGTTAGCACAACTTCCACTATCAATGATAAATGAGCAAATTGTACCTTTTTTCAAACACCTCGAATGGAATATATTACAACGTTGAAGATCATGATCGTCCTTCAATTGGATGTTGAGCGTGCACCTCACAACTAAATAACGGGGATGAGTTAGTGGTTTTACCAACTCTTTTTCACCATAAAATTTACCGCCATCGTTGACATCATCAATTAATTCGGGCATATATGGATATGTTTTATCAGGATTAGAAGTATAATCACCATCTTCTTTGATCAACAAAAGTATTGTGTTGGCACAATCACGGCTATAGTGCCCACACCCTTTGCACTTAAAACATTCAATTTCACGAGCTCATTGTTGTTTTGGTGAAGTAGTAGAAGTGAGTTGCTTAGAAGATGAAGAAGAAGATTTTGTAGGAGCACCACTTTTCCACTCAAAAGATTTAGTCTCATCATGTTTTGTCAGCAACTTATTAGTAGCAGAAGGAAATTTTGAATTCTTGAAAGTAGAATTAGAACTCGTACCTTAATAATATTGTGAAGTACTAAATGGACGAGATTGACGTTGTTGAAACTATCGCTCAATCTCAATTGCCTTGCGTACTGTGTCTTCAAGATCAATGTAGGTTTGAAGATCAAGAACATTGGCTATCGAAATGTTCAAACCATCTACAAACCGCACCATGGTAGTTTCCTCATCTTTTTGGACATTTGCTCTATGCATAAGCATCTCCATCTCCTTAAGGTACTCATCAACAGATTGATTACCTTGAACAAGGCGTTGAAGTCTTCGTTTAATATCCCTATAATAATGAGGTTGGATAAAACGTTTTTGCATGATTTGTGTCAACTGTTCTAATGAATCAACATCTCGTTCACGATTTCTTTGGCGGTTCAACACAAGTTGAGTCCACAAACTCAATGCATAATCAGAAAATGCCAAGATAGCTAATGGAACTTTCTCCTCCTCCGGACACTTACAACAACAGAACATGATCTCCATTTTATGCTCCCAATCACAATATGCCTCTGGATCATACTTTCCTTGGAATGGTGGAATATTAAACTTTGGTTTAGCCACAGAAGGATGGCCTCGATTAGAAATACCCAAAGTTTCATCAATGTGACGATATTCATGTCTACCAATATTAGAATGAATACGAAGTTGTTCATTATGCCTATCATCATCACTATCATGATGTGATGATTGGAAAGCTGATTAATGTTCTCTTGTAGTTCCGTTCGACACGTAGTCAAATTGGCCGCAAATGTATCACGTACCTCGTTCAATTGTTGATGTTGAAATTTTACCATCCCCACAATATTCTCCAACGTAACAGCTTGTTCTTTGTCATCAGATGGTATCTCATCATGGTTTTTACGGGCACAAGTGTCACGAGTCATAGTGAAAGCCTGGAAAAGCACAACACTTCAAAAGAAAAAATTAAGCAAACCTCACCTATATGCACTAAAAAAAATTCTCAATGAGGTAAGAATTAATCTTGTGAGTCTTTTAAAAGTGTCTATATCAATCAATCAAGATGTTTTAGAATCAAACTATCAAAGCAAACCTAATAGCACTATGAGTCCAAAATTGGCTTAGACATCAAAGAATTTTGTTGCACGGAGGAAGGAATATGCTACGTTCTTTTACCTACTAACACAAGAAACAAGAAACTGTTAGAGTGCGTAAGGAAAAAACAAAAAGGAAAAACAAATGAAAACTTAAAGCTAAGAGTCAATGAAAATTGCTGAAACCCGAAAACCTGAAAAACTGCGGAGCAACTTGAAAAACTTCATTTGAGGTGTTCCTGATTTCAAAAAATCAAAAAATTTAAACTGGAGCCTCCTCAAATAATTTAGATTTGATCTGAAAAGTTTCGGCACAAAATTCAACTGACATAATTCTTTTATTTTTTTATTTTTTTATTTTTTTCATATTTTATTTTTTTGTACTTTTTTGATCACTTTTTTGTGGGAAATATTTTTTATACTCTAAAATAGTTCCAATAAATAGTATGCAAAATTTCAGATCATTTGAAAATCGTTTACCCACGGAAAAATATTTTTTCTGAAAACTGTAGGGGTAAAAATTGTTTTAAGGCTGTTTTCTAGAAATTAGTTTATAAAATAAAAAGAACACCTAAAACGCTCAAATCTGATACCAAATGATAAAAGGGTGAGAAGGATGAATACGAAAGCAGATCGTAAAGTTTGTCAAAGTCACAGATTTGACTTAGGGCTCTAGGCGTTCGGAAAGAAACTTGGATTTTTGACACAACCTGAAATTAAATTAAATCCAAGTTAGATAAATCAATTAAAACAAATAACTAAAATAAAATAATAAATCATAGATTAAGGAAGTGAATAAAGAAGACAAATGGAAAGATAGAGCGCGGCGTGTAAAAGTCCTAAGAAGCCTTGGAAACACGAAGAATCCACAACCCCCTACAAACGGCTATAATTTCCCCTCCAAGATAAAAACCTTGGTAAGAAAAAGTTTGAAGATGATCCCCACAATCTAAAAAGATTGTTAAAACTCTTCTAAAAGAAAATCAAGAGAAATTCTTAAAAAGAAAAACTTAGAGAGAATTTATTAACTCAAAAGAGAAATAGAATAATAGTGAATTGTCTGTATTGTGTACAATGCAAAGGCCTCTATATAGGCTAGATAAATAAATCTAAATAAAACTCCTAAGTATACTAGAACTCTAATTTAATCTAAACAAGAAGTAGTTTTAAATTAAACTTTCTTGTTAACATAAAATTCCTAAATAACTTAAAATACTTAATAATTATCAAAAATTCATAATAAAATAATAATAAAATAATAAGAGCTAATAAAATATTGTGCTCATAGATAACAAAAGTTAAGCCTAAAACTTAAACCCAATATGAAACGTCTAAGCTTGTAAGATCAATTAGGGTTCTTGAAGTGAAATGCTTAAGCTTGTTACCATTTTCCACATGGGCTTGTCATCATAGATTGAGAGTTTAGGCCCACGAACATAATTAGTCTCTTCTAATTCATCATTACTCCAGAATTCATTGTCTTGAAACTTCAACTCTTCTTCTCGAATTTTTTTCGTGATAAAGTCTTGAACCACTAAGTTGAGTTTTGACTTAATCTGTTTGGATTTGGATCTCGTAATTGAGCCTTGAGGGAAACTAAGCTCAGCTCTATTATGGCCTTTGAATTGGGCTGAGTTACTTGTATCATTAGGAAGTAACCCGAACATTCAAGCCGTGACATTTGGGTCACTTGTGTGAGCAAGTGTAAGACAAGTCTAGGATATGCGTCGGCCACACTACGAGAGCCAGTGTAAGATCATGTCTAGGACATGGCATCGGCATTGAGACGAGTGCTAGTATAAGATGTGTCTGGGACATGGCATCGACTTGAGATGTGAGCCAGTGTAAGACTATTTCTGGGACATAGCACCGGTACCTTACCCCAAGTTTGAGGTTTATAAAATGTCCGGTAGTGTTCCGAATGGTTCAATGGTGAAAGTATATTTGTGACTTAATAAGGAAAACATAACTATGTTGTGAGTGGTACAGGTACCAAATTGGTACGTATGAGAAACGAGATCATTGAGAGCATATGACTTGTATAGATGGTAATGAGTAAGTTATGCTTATGCTTACCCTTGTGTTATGAGCATGATGATTATTGATGAATTGTTGTTGTATATCTATTTATATGCAACTTACTGAGCTCTTATGCTTACTTCTTATTTCCTTCCATTTTTCTTATAGTGTTGCTACATAGTTCAAGGATCACCATAAATCAGAGATATCGATCACACTATCATCTGAAGCATTCGGTATAGTTGGATTTATATTTTTGAATATGGCATGTATAGGGCTTAGACTTTAATGTTTTGTGTCTTTGAGAATTGGCCAAATGTGTTGGCTTGGGTTAGAAACCCTTCATTTTGTAACAAACCTTAAACGATGGCTAACATTCATTTTAAGTTATAGAAGATGCATCTTTATAGTTGAATGAATGTCTATTGTGGCTGATTTGATTAGAGAATTCATGCTCGTTTTGGCCTTGATTGATATTTGTGTGAAAATAAGTATGCAAGGGAGGTAATAAGGCTTGGTAAATAGCCTCATATTGTCCACACGGTTAGACACACGGGCGTGTGTCTAGGCCGTGTGTGACACACGGTCAGCCCCATGGGCGTGTGGTGAAGCCGTGTGTCCCTTGTACGTAAAAATTTCAAGTCAGTATGCATGGTAATAAACACACGGGAGGAGACACGGCCGTGTGTCTCAACCATGTGGAGGACACGGCCTAGGACACGGACGTGTGTTATAACCGTGTGGCATGTTGGGCATGCTGACGTCAGAAACAGAGTACCCAAGTTTTTAGACACGGGCGTGTTGAGGCCGTGTAAGGGACACGGGCCAGGCACACGGGCGTGTGTCAGGCCGTGTGAAAACCACTGCACCTTGAACAAAATTTAAATTTCGTATAGGCTAGGGACACGGGTGTGTCCTGATATACACCAGGCCGTGTGAGCCACACGGGTCACCAACATGGCCATGTCAAGCCAATCACACGGGCGTGTCAAGTCCCATACGGGCGTGTTCCCTGCTCTAATGCAAAGTTTGCATAGATTGGACAAGGACCCGGAAAGGCTCCGAATGAGTTCTAATGGTCGACTTAGGCCTCGTAGGCCCATATTAAGAGGTTTAAAGTGAAAATTGAAAAAGTTTTAATTTGGACTGAGTCTCGGTGATTTGAGGTTGTTCGAACGTATAAGATCAAGTTAGGCAACGCCTTGTACTCTGCCCCTGGCGTGGGTTACAGGTATGGGGTGTTACATTTAGTGGTATCAGAGCTATGGTTTAGTCAGTTTTAGGACTAACCTAGCGATAGTACGAGTCTAGCTATACATGCCATTATTGTGTATTAATAGTGTGACGATTCCTGATGATTATAAATTATGTTTTATATAGTAGATGGATCCTGATAGAGCCATGGCGGACGACGTGGAAAGTAATGGTCCGGCTCCCACCGAGGGGACTGCGCCAGTAGAGAGCGAGCTCGTGAATATGGGCCAAGGTGGAGGGGCTAGGGAAGCCTACCTTTGAATAATAGATGCTTGGTATACGGAGTTTGTTCGTGCAAATCTGAGCACTCCACCTCCCCCACCTCCTCCAGTTCCTCAGTATGCCTCGGTAGTTCTGTAAGGTGCGAACATGTTTAGAAAAGAGAAGCCTCTGGTAGACAAGATTCAGAAACAAGGAGCCGAGGTGTTCCTGGCTAACTTAGATGATGACCCGGAGAGGGCAGAGTTTTGGCTAGAAAATACCATAAGGGTATTTGATGAACTGTCATGCATACCTGAAGAGTGCGTAAGGTGTGCTGTGCCACTCCTTCAGGACTCGGTTTATTAGTGGTGGAACACTCTCATGTTCGTGGTACCGAGAGAAAGAGTAACTTGGGAATTTTTCTGAGAAGAATTCCGAAAGAAGTACATTAGCCAGAGGTTCATGGATCAGAAAAGGAAGGAGTTTTTAGAGTTGAAACAAGGTAATAAGACTGTGACAGAGTATAAGCATGAGTTTGTGAAACTCAGCAAGTATGCGCGGGAATGCGTATCCACTGAAGCTACCATGTGTAAGAGGTTTGAGGATGGCCTTAATGAAGATATCCGAGTGTTTATGGGCATCCTTGAATTAAGATAATTTATGGTGCTCGTTGAGAGAGCGTACAAGGAAGAGGAACTGGTAAAAGAAAGGAGGAAAGCGGCCATTGAGTCGCGGGATTTAAAGAAGAGACAGATGGGGAAAGCACATCAGTCCTCATCCAAGAGATCAAAGGAATTCTCTACTGGATCGAATGTTTCGGTGGGATATTCAAAGAGAAACAAGAATCAGCAGAATACGACATCTAAAGCCCAGACCACTTCAGTCGCTAGTGTCGGTAGTGCTCAACCAAATAGGCCGGAGTGTCCGCAATGTGAAAGACGTCACTTAGGCGAGTGCCAAAGAAACGAGAGGGGCTGCTTCAAGTGTGGGTCACTTGATCACTTTACTCGTGATTGTCCTGAGATGGAAAAGAGAGAAAAGAAGCAAGAAGTGAAAGCAAGTAGTGTCTCATTGAAGGGTAGACCACAAAAAAACCCTGAAAGTGGGGCTAGCAGTAAAGGCACGCCAAGAGATGTCGCAGTGAGGTCTGAGGGCTGGGCGCCAGTAAGGACCTATGCTATACGTGCTCAGGAAGAGGTAGAGTCTCCCGATGTGATCACGGGTACCTTTTCTATCTATGATATAATTGTTGTCGCATGAATTGACCCGGGATCTACCCACTCTTATATTTGTATGGATTTAATACCCTGTATGAGTATGCTAGTAGAGTCCACTGAGTTTGTAATAAAAGTGTCCAATCCTTTAGGTAGACATGTGCTAGTAGACCGAGTGTGTAAAAATTATTCTTTGACAATTAGAGGTCATTGTTTTCCGGCTAACTTGATGTTATTGTCGTTTAATGAATTTGATGTAATCCTTGGAATGGATTGATTGACTATTCACAGTGTTGTAGTGGACTGTGGGAAAAAGATAATTGAGTTGAAAGGTGATGATGGGATTATTCTTCGGGTTGGACCAGATGAGTCAGATAATCTGCATGTACAGATATCGTCCTTGATTGCTAAAAAGTATTTGAAAAAGGGGTATGAGGCTTATTTAGCTTTCGTGCTGAATACTCAAGTGTCTGAGTTAAAGATCGAACCAATGCCGGTAGTTTGTGAGTTAATAGACGTATTTTCAGAGGAATTACCCGGATTATCCCTAGTAAGGGAAATTAAATTTGGAATTGACTTGGTCCCTGGAACGACACCTATCTCGATCGCTCCATATAGGATGGTTCCAACAGAGTTGAAAGAGTTGAAAGCATAGTTGTAAGAGCTAACGGATAATGGCTTTGCGAGACTGAGCTATTCCCCGCAGGGTGCTCCGGTACTCTTTGTGAAGAAGAAAGATGGGTCGATGAGGTTATGCATCGACTATAAGCAGCTCAACAAGGTAACAGTGAAGAACAAATACCCTTTGCCAAGGATCGATGATCTATTCGATCCGTTTAAGAGAGCCACCGTGTTTTCTAAAATCGATATGAGGTCTAGTTACTATCAGCTAAGGGTTAAAGAGAAAGATGTGCCGAAGACCGCATTTCGGACAAGATACGGGCATTATGAGTTTCTTGTCATGCCATTTGGTTTGACTAATGCCTCGACGGTGTTTATGGATTTGATGAACTGTATCTTCAGGCTGTACTTGGATAAATTTGTCGTCGTCTTTATTGATGACATATTGATCTATTCATGAAATAAGGGCGAGCACACAAAGCATTTGAGAGTTGTGTTGCAAACCTTGAGAGACAAACAATTATACGCCAAGTTCAACAAGAGTGAATTTTGGCTTAAAGAGGTCAGGTTCCTAGGACATATTGTGTCGGGTGATGGGATTTGAGTTGACCCAAGCAAGATCTCCGCTATCGTGGAATGGAAACCATTGAGGAATGTAACAAAGGTCTGAAGCTTTTTGGGTTTGGCCGGATATTACAGATGGTTTGTAAACAGATTCCCTATGATAGCTACGCCGATAACAAGACTACTGTAAAAAGATGTCAAGTTCGAATGGACAGAAAAATGCCAGCAAAGTTTTGAGAAACTGAAAGCTTTACAAACCGAAGCACCAGTGTTAGTGTAACTGAAATCGAGCAAGGAATTTATGGTATATAGTGACGCCTCCTTAAATGGTTTGGGGTGTGTACTCATGCAAGAAGGCAGAATTATAGCCTATGCCTCGAGACAACTAAAGCCACACGAGAGAAATTACCCAACCCATGACTTGGAACTAGCAGCTGTAGTGTTCGCGTTGACGATTTGGAGACATCATTTGTATGGAGAGAAATGTCGGGTATTCATCGACCATAAGGGCTTAAAATACTTGATGACTCAGAAGGAGCTAAATTTGCGGCAACGCCGGTGGTTAGAACTAATAAAGGATTATGAGTTGATTATTGACTACCATCCAAGAAAAGCGAATGTGGTCGCCGATGCGTTGAGTAGAAAGTCGTTGTTTGCTTTGAGAGCCTTGAATACTCAACTAACTATGTCTAGCGATGGTTCAGTTCTAACAAAGTTGAGAGCTAGACTGACATTTCTTCAAGAGATCCGCGAAGCTTAGAACGATGATAAGAAGTTACAAGCTAAGATGGCTCAGTGTGAATCAAAAATTGAATTAGATTTTAGTATTGATGCCAATGGATGTATAATATACAGAGACAGAGTTTGTGTACCCAAGGACATTGAGCTTATTCAGAAGATCTTAAGAGAGGCACATAGTAGTTGTTTATCCGTTCATCCAGGAAGTGTAAAATTGTACAACGACCTTAAGAAAATGTATTGGTGGTCGGGTATGAAAAGAGAGATTTCAGAATTTGTGTCCAAGTGCTTAGTATGTCAGCAAATAAAGGCTGAACATCAAGTACCTTCGGGTGTACTTCAGTCTATCACAATCCCCGAGTGGAAGTAGGATCGAATCACTATGGACTTCGTGACTGGTTTGTCGGTAACCCCTAAAAAGAAAGATGCAGTATGGGTTGTTGTAGATGGGCTAACAAATTTGACCCATTTCTTACCAGTACCTACCGACTACTCCCTCGAGAGGCTAGCCGACTTATATATTTTCGAGATTGTGAGGCTTTATGGAGTGCCTTTGTCGATTGTTTCAGATAGAGACCCGAGGTTTACCTCAAGATTCTAAAAAAAGTTACACGAGGCTTTGGGAACCAAGTTAAGCTTTAGCAAGGCATTTCATCCGCAAATAGACGGACAGTCATAAAGAGTAATTCAGATCTTAATGGACATGTTTAGGTGTTGTATTCTCGAGTTTCAGGAAAGTTGGGAAAAATACTTGCCATTGATTGAATTCGCCTACAACAATAATTATCAGTTGAGTCTGAAAATGGTGCCATATGAGGCTTTGTACGGGCGGAATGTCGAATGCCCTTATACAGGACTAAATTGAAAGATAGTCAGATTCACGAGGTCGATTTAGTCAAAGAAACTGAGGAGAAAATTAAAGTGATTCGTGACTGCTTGAAGGCCGCCTCGGATAGAGAAAAATCTTGTGCAGATTTGAAACGAAAGGAAATTGAGTTTCAATTTAGTGATATGGTATTTTTTAAAGTTTCCCCGTGGAGGAAAGTTCTCAGATTTGGTAGAAGAGGCAAGTTGAGTCCTCGTTTCATAGGACCTTATGAGGTTACCGAAAGAGTATGGCCTATTGCCTATCAGCTGGCTTTGCCATCAGAACTGGAAAAGAGTCACGACGTGTTTCATGTGTCCATGCTACGTCAGTATAGCTCAGACCCTCTGCATGTAATTGCGCCAATAGAGGTTGAGATTCTTCCGGACATGACTTATAGTGAAGAGCCGGTCAAGATTTTGGCTCAAGAAGTCAAACAGTTGAGAAATAAAAGTGTACCACTTGTAAAGGTTTTGTGGCATAGACATGGGGTCGAGGAAGCCACATGGGAACCTGAGGAGACTATGAGAGATCAGTACCCGAATTTATTCGTCGGTAAGATTTTCAAGGACGAAAATCCCTAAAGGGGAGAATCGTAACAACCCGATTTGGGGCCTAGTCGGAACAGTGGTCTCAGGACCAAAAATTCAAAGTTGGGAAAAATTATTTTTATTATTTTTATGAAGTTATAGCATGAATACATTAGTGCATGAAAAATTTGATGAGTTAATTTTGACGTTTGTGAGCCCGATTGCGAAAAAGAACTAAATCACATAAAAGGAAAAAGTTGCATTTTAGTACCCAAATGTGTTAAATAGCTAGAGAACTAAATTTGGGGGCCTTTAAAGAGCAATGAGACCCCTAGAAACAAGGTGGCCGGCCATAGGAGACAAGTTTTGTTAAAAAGTCAATATTAGGTGACTTGATGACATACTTTTGTGATAAAATAATGCCTAAAAGCTTAGCTATTATTTTTCTTCTTCTACATCTTTTCTCCCCACCGAAAATATTAAATATGGAGGTTTGAAAGCTAAAAATCTGCAGCAACTTATTCCACTCATAATGTAAGTGATCTTGATGATTTTCTTTATGATTTTTACATTTTTGAAATGCTTGTATCATGAGTTTTCAAATAAGAAGACTATTTTGCAAAATGGTGATAAGCCTAGGGTTTCACCATGTGAATGTTCATGTTATTTTCTAAAATCTTATGGAAGAATATGAGGCTTAGAAGAGTTTTAAACAACTTTTGTGAAAGGTGTTAGCATGAAAACACCTAAAGGGACTATTTTGCATAAGTTGCAAAATAGGTGATAAATGTGTGAAATAGTGAGAATTTGGGGTTGCTATAAAAGTAAAAAGGGTTCAACTAGGCTTAAGATAAGAGAAAATTTGATAAAAATTGATTTTTGAGTATAGGGGTAAAATGGTCAATTTGTCAAAGTCTAAGGGCAAAATAGTCATTTTACCAAAAATGTGAATTTATGATTGCCTAATTGCAATTAGTGACTAAATGAGTGCATTTTTGCTATTATAGATCAAGATTTACAAAATCTGAACCTAGACCGGCGGAAAGCCAAGCGAATCGACTAAACCGACTAGTCGAGTACATTTTGTAATCCAAGTTAAGTTGTATGTAAATGATACAACTACATCGATAATATATATGTTTAAATTGTCATTGAATGGATATCACATGAATTGCTTGATTGTGAACTGAGAGTGCATAATGACAATGAGATAGTAGAATTCTCATTGGAACATTAGGAAATAACCTGGATATTCAAGCCGTGACATTTGGGTCACTTGTGTGAGCTAGTGTAAGACATGTTTGGGATATGCGTCGGACACACTAAGAGAGCCAGTTTAATACCATGTCTGGGACATGGCATCAGCATTGAGACGAGTGCTAGTATAAGACGTGTCTGGGACACGCATCGGCCTCGATGATGTTAGTTCGTATAAGATCATGTCTGGAACATGGCATCGACTTGAGATGTGAGCCAGTGTAACACTATGTTCGGGACATAGAATCAGCACCTTACCCCAAGTTTGAGGTTTATAGAATGTCCGGTAGTGTTTCGAATGGTTCAACGGTGAAAGTATGTTTTTGAGTTAGTAAGGAAAACATAAGTATGTTGTGAGTGGTACAGGTACCAAATTGGTACGTATGAGAAATGAGATCATTAGAGAGCATATGACTTGTATAGATGGTAATGAGTAAGTTATGCTTACACTTACCCTTGTGTTATGAGCATGATGATTATTGATGAATTGTTGTTGTATATCTATTTATATGCAACTTACTAAGCTCTTATGCTTACTCCCTATTTCTTTCCATTTTTCTTATAGTGCTGCCTACATAGCTCAAGGATCACCAAAAATCAAAGATATCGATCACACTATCATCCGAAGCATTCGGTATAGTTGGATTTATATTTTTGAATAAGGCATGTATAGGGCTTAGACTTTAATGTTTTGTGTGCTTGAGAATTGGCCAAATGTGTTGGCTTGGGTTAGAAACCCTTCATTGTGTAACAAACCTTAAATGATGGCTAACATTCATTTTAAGTTATAGAAGATGCATCTTTATGGTTGAATGAATGTCTATTGTGGCTGATTTGATTAGAGAATTCATGCTCGTTTTGGCATTGATTGATACTTGTGAGAAAATAAGTATGAAAGGGTGGCAATGAGGCTTGGTAAATATCCTCATATTTTCTACACGGGTAGACACACAGGTGTGTGTCTAGGCCGTCTGTGACCCATGGTCAGCTCCATGGGCATGTGGTGAAGCCTTGTGTCCCCTGCACATAAATATATCAAGTCAGTATGCATGGTAATAAACACACGGGCAGAAACACGGCCGTGTGTCTCATCCATGTGGAGGACACGGCCTAGCACATAGGCGTGTGTTATGACCGTGCGGCATGTTGGGCATGCTGATGTCAGAAACAATATACCCAAGTTTTTAGACACAGGCCAAGACACGGGCCTGTTGAGGCCATGTGAGGGACACGGGCCAGGCACATAGGCGTGTATCAGGTCGTGTGAAAACCACTGCACTTTGAACAAAATTTAAATTCCGCACGGGCTAGGGACACGGGTGTGTCCCAATAGACACCAGGCCGTGTGAGCCACACGGGTCACCAACATGACCATGTCAAGCCAATAATACGGGCGTGTCAACTCCCTCACGAGCGTGTGCCCTGCTCTAATACAAAGGTCGCATAGATTGAACAAGGACCCGGAAAGGCTTCGAACGGGTTCCAATGGTCGACTTAGGCCTCGTGGGCCCATATTAAGTGGTTTAAAGTGGAAATTGAAAAAGTTTTAATTTGACTGAGTCTCGGTGATTTTAGGTTGTTTGAACCCATTAGATCGAGTTAGGTAATGCCTTGTACTCCGCCCCCGGCGTAGGTTACAGGTATGGGGTGTTACACAGACCCTATCTTGGAACATCAAACAACCATCGGAACCAATCTGAAAATCTGATTTAACACCCGACTCACATTAAGCTCTCTTAGTTTGCAAATTACTATCACTTTTTTGAGCCTCACAGATCTCTTGGAGATACTTAGGTCTAGCTTTCAACTCCGCTAGTATCGGACCATCATTGCACACAATCAACTGAGTATTCATAGCTCTCAAGGCAAATAAGGATTTCCTACTCAAGGCATCGGGAACCACATTCACCTTGCCTGGTTGATAGTCAATCACCAACCCATAATCTTTTATCAACTCTAGCCACCTTCGTTGCCAAAAATTCAAATCTTTTTGAGTTATCAAGTACTTTAGACTCTTGTGATTGGTGAATACTTGACACTTCTCACTATACAAGTGATGTCTCAAAATATTTAATGCAAACACAATGGCGGCTAGTTCTAGATCATGTGTCGGATAAATTTTCTCGTGTGGTTTCAATTGCCTCGAAGCATAGGCTATTACTTTGCCTTCTTCCATAAACACACAACCCAATCCATTTAAGGACGCATCACTATAAACCACAAATTCTTTTTCTAACTCGGGTTGCACTAATACCGGAGCCTCAGTCAACAATGCCTTTAATTTTTCAAAACTCTGTTGGCACTTTTCTGACCTTTCGAACTTGATGTCTTTTTTCAACAATTTTGTCATCGGAGAGGCAATCATGGAAAATCCTTTAACAAAACTTCGGTAATATTTGGCTAAGCCCAAAAAGCTTCAAACCTCAGATACATTTCTCGGCGATTTCCAATCAACAATGGCTAAAATCTTACTCGGATCAACTCGGATCCCATCACCTGATACAATACGCCCCAAAAATCTAACTTCTCTAAGCCAAAACTCACTTTTGCTAAACTTAGCATACAACTACTTATCTCTCAAAGATTGAAAAATAGTTCTTAAGAGATCGGCATGTTCAGACCTATCACGAGAATAAATCAAGATATCATCAATAAACGCCACAAAAAATTTATCCAAATAAGGTTAGAAAATTTGGTTTATTAAATCCATGAAAACTGTAGGAGCATTTGTTAAACCAAAAGGCATCACTAAAAATTCATAGTGACCATACCTCATCCAAAATGCGATTTTCAGCACGTCCGAGTCCTTAACTCTCAACTGATAATAACCAGACCTCAAATCTATCTTGGAAAATACTGTGGCTCCCTTTAGTTGATCAAATAAACCATCTATCCTCGGTAATGGGTATTTATTCTTTATCATCACCTTGTTGAGTTGTCGGTTATCAATACATAGCCTCATCGAACCATCTTTCTTTTTCACAAATATAACTGGCGCACCCCACAGTGAAAAACTAGGTCTTGCGAAACCCTTATCCGTTAATTCTTGCAATTGGATTTTTAGCTCCTTCAACTCAATCAGAGCCATCCTATACGGAGCAATAGAAATGGGTGTCGTACCCGAAACTAGATCAATACCAAATTCTACTTCTCTAATTGGAGGCAATCCAGGCAATTCTTCCGGAAACACGTCCGGATACTCACAAACTACCGGTACTGACTCAATATTTAACTCTGACTCTTTTGTATTCAACACAAAAGCAAGATAAGCTTCATAACCCTTCCTTACACACTTCTGAGCTGTCATAGAAGAAATCACCACAGGCGAGCTATTCGACTCATCTGATTCAACCCGGAGAATATTACCATTTTCACATTTCAGTTTAATAAATTTTCTCCCAAAATTTACCACTACATCATGAGCAGTTAACCAATCCATACCAAGAATTACGTCAAACTCGTCAAACGGTAAAAGCATAAGGTTAACCGAAAAGCAATGACCTCTAATCATCAAAGGACAATTCTTACATACTTTATCAACTAACACGTATTTACCTCATGGGTTTGACACTTTTATCACAAATTACATAGATTCAACAAGCATGCTCATACTAGACACCAATTTCATAAAAATATAGGAATGGGTAGATCCCGGATCAATCAAAGCAATAATAATAGCATCATAGATAGAAAATGTACCCGTTGTAATAGCCTGAATTTTGGGCTAGTCAGAATAGTGGTCTCGAGACCGCAAATTCAAAGTCAGAGAAATTATTTTATTATTATTTAGATGTTATAGAATGTTTTTAAGAGTGCATGAAAAATTTGGTAAAGTAATTTTAGCGTTTGTGATCTTAATTGCGAAAAAGGACTAAATCGCATAAAATGCAAAAGTCCTAAATTGATAGCTAAAGGTTTCAAATAGCTAGATAATAAAAATTTGGGGTGTTTAAAGGGAAATTAGACCCTATTGTGATAGCTTGCCGGCCATGGGAGATGGAAATGTTGAAAAGTCAACATTAGGTAATGTTGATGACATAAGGTGTATTAAAATTATGCCCAAAAAGCCTAGCTATCATCTTTTTTTTCTCCATCCTTTCTTCTTGACCAAAATTTTTAGCAAAGAAACAGGGTTTTAAGAGCTTGAAATTTTAGCAACTTTAAGCCTTCACAAGTAAGTGATTTTAATGGCTTTTCTTGAATATTTTTGTACTTTTGAGACCCTTGAAGCATGAGCTTTCAAATGAGGGTACTATTTTGCAAAATGATTAAGAGTTTAGGGTTTTTCAATGAAACTATTTGTGATGTTTGCTGAGTTTTTATGGAAGAAAATAAGTCTTGGGTGTGTTATAAACAAAAGGTGTTTGGATGAAAACACCTAAAAGGACTATTTTGCATAAGTTGTAAAATAGATGTTAAATATGTAAAATAGTGGGAATTTGGAGTTTCTATAGGAGTAAAAAGGATTCGACTAAGCTTAAAATATGAAGAAATACGATGAAAATCAATTTTCGGGATGAGGGGTAAAATGGTCATTTTGTAAAAGTCTAGGGGCAAAATGGTTATTTTGCCCAATTATGAATTGTTGAGTGCCTAGGTCGATAAAGTGACTAAATAAGTTCATTTTGTTATTATATATCTAGAAATACCGAATCTGAACCTAGATCGAGGGAAAGCCAAGCAAATCGACTAGTCGCCACATTTTGTAATTTGAGGCAAGTTGTATGTAAATAATACAACTACAATGCTAATGTATGCGCTGAATTGTATTTGAATTAATATACCATGAATTGCTTGATTGTGGAATTGAGAAAATATGATGATAATAGAGATAGTAGAGTTCCCGTTCGAACCTAGGAAATAAATCGGATATTCATGCCATGACATATGGGCTATTGTGGGCTAGTGTAAGATATGTCTGGGACATGCATCGGCCACATTATGAGAGCCAGTGCAAGACCATGTCTGGGATATGGCATCGACATCGAGACGAGTGCTAGTGCAAGACATGTCTGGGACATGCATCGGCTACGAGATGATAGTCAGTGTATGACCATGTTTGGGACATGGCATCGACTTGAGATATGAGCCAGTGTAAGACCGTGTCTGGGACATGGCAACGGCACCTTACCCACGTTTAAGGCTTAATGAATATCTGGTAGTGCTCCGAATAGTTCAACGGTGAGAGTTATGACTTTAATTTAATGAGGAAAGCATAACCATGTTGTGAGTGGTACAGGTACCTATTTGAAATGTATGAGATATAAGCTCGATATATGCTATGAGATTTATATGAATAGTGATGAGTAAGTTATGCTTATGCCCATTTTTGTGTTATGAGCATGTTGATGAATGGTAAAATTATTGTTGTATATTTATTTATGTGCAACTTACTAAGCTTTATGCTTACTCCCTCTCCTTGCCTTTTTCTTATAGTGCCGCCTATCTAGCTCAAGGATCAACGGAAGTCAAAGATATCGATCACACTATCAATCGAAGCATTCAGTATAGTATGATTTATATTTCTGAATATGGCATGTATAGGGAGTTAGACTTGTGTTTTGTGTTATTAATTTGGCTAGATGTAATGGATTGGGATAAATTTCTCATTTTGTATTAAGCCTTAAATGATGGCTAATATTCATTTTGATATATGCAAAGATGTTATTTTCATAGATGAGTAAAATGCACAAATGAAATGTTGTCTATTATGGCTGATTTGGTTGCATGAGGTTGGCTTGTGTTGGTTGTGAATGTTTTTGTGTAGGTTGTTTAAGTAGGGGTGACAAAGAGGCTTGGTAAATAGCCTTATATTTTCCACACGGGTAGACACACGGGCATGTGTCTAGGCCATGTGTGACACACCGTCTGCCCTATGGGCGTGTAGTTCAGTCGTGTGTCCCCTGCACGTAAAATTTGCAAGTCAGTATGCATGATAGTAAACACACGGGTAGAGACATGGTCGTGTGTCTCAGCCGTGTGACATTTTGGGGTTGCTGACATCAGAAACAGAATGTCTAGGTTTTTGCATACAGGCTAGGACACGGGCGTGTCATGGCTGTGTGAAGGACACGGGCTAGGGACACGGACATGTGCCAGGCCATGTGAAAACCCTTGTAGCTGTACATTTAGAATTAATTCCATACGGGTGGAGGACACGAGCGTGTCCCTGTATTTCTTAGGTCGTACGAAACACATGGGCCATCAGCACAACCATGTCGCAATGGTCACACGGGCGTGCTGCCCTTCCACATGGGCGTGTGCCCTGTTTCAAAGATAAATTATCTATAGATGGCTTAAGGGCTCGGATTGATCCCGAGTAGTTTCCAATGGTTGATTTGGGGCTCGTAGGCCCATGATAAGAAGTTTAAAGTATAAATTTAAAAATTTTTAATTTGAGCAGAGTTTTAGTGACTCGAAAATGTTTGTAAGCATGAGTTTAAAGTTACGTAATGCCTCATAACCTGTCTCAGTGAAATGTACGGGTGTGGGGTGTTACATTTAGTGGTATCAGAGCTATGGTTTAGTCAGTTCTAGGACTAACCTAGCATGAGTACGAGTCTAGCTATACATGCCATAACTGTATATTGATAGTGCGACGACTCCTGACGATTATCAATGGTATTTTCATATAGTAAATAGATCCTGATAGAGCTATGGCGGATGATGTGGAGAGTAATGTGCCGGCTCCCGCTGAGGGAACCGCGCCAATTGAGAGTGAGCCCGTGACTATGGGCCATGGCTGAGGCTCCGAATGAAGGATGCTTGGTATTCTGAGTTTGTTCGTGCAAATCCGAACACTCCACCTCCCCCAGCACCTCTGATTCCTCAATATGCCCTGGTAGCTCTGCAAGGCGCGGATATGGTTAGGAAGGAGAAACCTCCAGTAGATAAGATTCGAAAACAAGGGGCTGAGGAGTTACGGGCATGCATAGATAATGACTTGGAGAGGGCAGAGTTTTGGCTGGAAAATACCCTTAGGGTATTTGATGAACTATCGTGTACGCCTAAGGAGTGCATGAAGTGTACAGTGTCACTCCTACGAGACTCGGGTTACCAGTGGTGGAATACTCTCATGTCCATTGTACCGAGAGAGAGGATCACTTGGGAATTATTCCAAGAAGAGTTTTGAAAAAAGTATATTAGCCAGAGGTTCATAGATCAAAAGAGGAAGGAATTTCTAGAGTTAAAGCAAGGTAGTATGACAGTGACGAAATATGAACGTGAATTTGTGAGGCTCAGCAAGTATGCGCGGGAGTGCATGTCTACAAAAGCCACCATGTGTAAGAGGTTTGACGATGGCCTCAATGAAGATATCAGAGTATTTGTTGGTATTTTAGAGATAAGAGAATTTGTAGTGCTCGTTGAGAGTGCATACAAGGTAGAGGAGCTGGTAAAAGAAAGGAGGAAATCGACTATTGAGTCGGGGGATTTAAAGAAGAGACAGATGGGGAAATCACATCAGTCCTCATCTAAAAGATCAAGAGAGTTCACGACCCGATCGAATGCTTTGGTAGGGTTCTCGAATAGGAACAAAAACAAGCAGAACTCAGCATCTAAAGCCCAGACTGCTTCTGTCGCGAGTGTTGGTAGTGCTCGGCGAAATAGGCCAGAATGTTCATAATGTGGTAGACGCCATTTCGATGACTACCGAGGTAAAGAAAGAGGATGCTTCAAATATGGGTCACTGGACCATTTCATTCGAGACTGTCCCGAAATAGAAGAGAGAGAAAAAATAAGAAGTGAAGGCAAGTAGTGCTCCTTTGAAGGGTAGACCACAAAAGAACCCCGGAAGTGGGACTAGCGGTAGAGGCACGCCAAGAGATGTTTCAATGAGGTCCGAGGGCAGAGCACCTGTAAGGACTTATGCTATACGTGCCCAAGAAGAGGCAGAGTCTTCTAATGAGATCATAGGTACTTTTTCTATCCATAATATATTTGCTGTTGCTTTAATTGACTCAGGGTCGACCCACTCTTATATTTGTATGGAATTAATACCTCGTATGAGCATGATAGTAGAGTCAACTAAATTCATGATAAAAGTGTCCAACCCTTTAGGCAGACACGTGCTTGTTGACCAAGTGTGTAGAAATTGTCCTTTGACAATTAGAGGTCATTATTTTCCGGCTAACTTGATGTTATTGCCGTTTAATGAATTTGATGTAATCCTTAGGATGGATTGGTTGACCTTTCATAGTGTTGTAGTGGACTGTGGGAGGAAAGTTATTGAGTTGAAATGTGAAGATGGGAATGTTCTTTGGGTTGGACTAGATGAGTCAGATAAATTGCCTGTAATGATGTCATCTATATTGGCTGAGAAATATTTGAGAAAACTATATGAGGCATATCTCGCTTTTGTACTGAATACTCAAGTGTCTGAGTTGAAGATTGAATCGATACCAATGGTTTGTGGGTTTAGAGATGTGTTTCTGGAAGAGTTGCCTAGATTACCTTCAACTAGGGTAGTCGAATTTGGTATCGAGTTGGTCCCTAGTATGGCACCTATCCCGATCGCTCCGTATAGTATGGCTTCGACAAAATTGAAAGAGTTGAAAGTACAGTTGCAAGAGTTAACGGATAAGGGCTTTGCGAGACTGAGCTATTCACCGTGGGGTGCTCTGGTACTTTTTGTGAAAAAGAAAGACGAGTCGATGAGGTTATGTATTGACTATAGACAACTCAACAAGGTAACAGTTAAGAACAAGTATCCTTTGCCAAGATCGATGACCTATTTGATCAGTTAAAGGAAGCCACTGCATTTTCCAGGATTGACCTGAGGTTAGGATATTACCAGTTAAGGGTTAAAGAGCAAGATGTACCAAAAACTGTGTTTCAGACGAGGTACGAGCATTATGACTTCCTCGTCATGCCCATTGGCTTAACTAATGCCCCGATGGTGTTTATGGATTTGATGAACCGTATTTTTTGGCCGTATTTGGATAAGTTCGTGGTTGTCTTTATCGACAACATACTGATTTACTTGCGTGATGAGGGTGAACACGCGAAGCATTTGAGAAATGTGTTACAGACCTTGATAGACAAGCAATTGTACGCCAAGTTCAGTAAGAGTGAATCTTGGCTTAAGGAGGTCATATTTCTAGGACATATCGTGTCGGGATGGGATTAGAGTTGACCCAATAAAGATCTCGGCTATTATTGAGTGGAAACCGCCAAGGAATGTGACAGAGGTTAGAAGCTTTTTGGGTTTGGCCGGATACTATAGAAGGTTTGTTCAAGGGTTTTTTATGATCGCTACTCCAATGACGAGGCTATTACAGAAGGATGCCAAATTTGAATGGTCAGAAAAGTGCCAACAAGGTTTCGAGAAATTAAAGGCTTTATTGACCAAAGCCCCAGTGTTAGTGCAACCAGAGTCGGGCAAGGAGTTTGTGATATATTGTAACAGTTCGGTTTTGACCCTAGTCAAAATAGTGGTTTTGAGACCACAAATTTGAGTCATATAAATTTTTTAATATTATTTTTTGTGTTTATGATGTGTGAATTAGCATGTGTGAAAGTTTCGTCTGAAAATTTAATTGTATGTATGCTTAATTTGATAAAAGGACCTAATCGCGTAAAATGTAAAAGCTGTGTGCTAGATGTTAAAAGTGCCTATTTGACTTGGCTTTATAATTTAGAGTTCATTATGTGGTTATTATACAATTTACATGTATAATGGAAAATTTTAACATTAATATATGTGAATTTATAAAGGTTTAATAAAAGGGCAAAATTGTTATTTAGATTATATGTTAATTAAAGTAAAACAAAAGCTTAAAATAAGCTCATTTTCATGCTCATGTTGTCAAAATCATCAAAAGAAAAAGAAAAAGAAAAAGAAAAGAAATACAAGCTAGGGTTCAGCCTTGATTTTCATTGATTAAGGTATGTGTTTTGATCGGTTTTTGGTAATTTTTATGTTTTTGTAATCATTGCTTCGTATAATATCAAACCCATGCCTGAATTTCTGATTTTTATGATGATTTTGAAATGTGCCATTGATGAAACTATGAGCTTTGTGATGTTAGTTGATGATTTATGAAAGATATGTTTTGGGTTAACATATGTTGTCTTTGAATTTTTGATTAAATTGAGTAATTTGGACTAAATTGTAAAAAATGTTATTTTGAGGGATTAAAATGTAAAATAAATGAAATGTATGGACTTGTATGAGAACTAGGAAAATTTGGTTAAGCTTGTGTACAAGCAAATTTTGTGTATTTTGTAATTTTGTGATTTGGGGAATAAAGTGTCGAAATGTGAAAATGTGAGGGCTATTTTGCAAAATTCCCTAATTGTGTGTATATGGATTGGTTTGAATGATTTAGTGAATAAAAGGGTTAATTTTGAATACATATAGATTAGGAAAAGAGAAATTTAGACTTAGACCAAGGGAAGTCGAAGATTGTAGAGTAAACAGTCTGAGTCGACAATTATGAGTATGAGGTAAGTCCATACGTAAAACATGATGTTATAAGTATATTTTGTTATTTTTATTATGCATAGATTTCATATATATTTGGTTTGGATGAGTGCGATGATAAACCAATGGTATTTGGCACTAAGTGTGCGATTTAAATTAGCTTCGGATATATGAGGCACTAAGTGTGCGATACTGAAATAGCTTCAGTTAATTGAGATGGCACTAAGTGTGCGAAATTATTATAGCTTCTGCTAATCTTTAAAGCACTAAATGTGCGGATGTTTAAAGCATTGGTGATCTTCGAAAAGTCTTAAAATATCCTAACGAGAGGTGAGAATGAGAATGAATGAATACGGGAAGGTTCAGGTACGTATAATACCTATGTGGTAGATGGTATTATGTATATAAAATCTATTGAAATGGTATAAACATGTGGATGGTGTTGGTATAAAATGGATAGATGATTTGAGAGTTTATAAAAACTTATGTGTTGGTGTTTTATATTTTATTTACTGTTGATGTTTTTGGTATGAGATTACTAAGCTTTTGAAAGCTTACTTTGTGTGTATTTGCATTGCTCTATAGATATCGTGCATTGCTCTATAGATATCAAAGCTACTATGAGCTCGGAGATCATCAAGGGTAGTCACCACACTATCAAACCTCATTTTGGTACTTTGGAAATGTATATTTTGAATTATGTCATGTATAGGCTAGTAGTTGTGGATTATGGTTTGTGATGTATATACTTAGCCATGTGATTTGGTTAGTTTGTGTTTAAACTCATAGTTGATAATGGCTTATGGTATGTGATGTTAATATGCAAGTGTGGTATGTTTTAGTTGGACAAAAGAAATGGTAAATGTTGGTAAGTTTTGGTAAGTTTTAGCATGAGATTGAATAATGTATGGAAATAAATGTTTTGATATGATCTTACCTGATGTTTGGCATGAATTGGTAAGGTTTGTGAGTATGTAAATGGTTGATATTGTTATGATATGAATGATGAATGTTTTAGCATAAAAATTGGCTGAAATGGTGGTGCAAATATGTTTGTTTCTTTCCTTGTAAGTTGACCCAAATTGGGATGGCAAATTGGCTATTCAAATGGCCTATTATTGCCCACATGAGCAGAGACATGGGTGTGGGTCTCAACTGTGTGTGACACACGGTCACGCTACAAGGCTGTGTGTCCCCTGGGGTACCCTACGAATTAAAGGCAGTATACCCTCCAGTTTTGAGACGGCCTAGACATACGGGCATGTCTATTGGTCGTGTGTGGCAAACGGGTTGGCTCACGGGCGTATGGTCGACTGTGTGGCCAAGTCAGTAGCCTCCTTAATTTTCACACGGCCTGGCACATAGGCGTGTCTTGTGTCTGTGTGGACAAGTTAGTATGTATGCCCTGTTTCGCCATGACTTAGACACACGGGCGTGTCTAATCTCACACGGGCGTGCAACCTTTTAAAAGTTGAAAATTTTTCTAGGTTCATAAACTTTCATATGTTATCGAATTGATCCTGAATGCATGATTTAGACTTCGTATGATCGTTTAAAGTTCATGTTGAATATGAATGATCTATGTTTATTGAAATGAGAGGATATTGATATTTGTTTGTTCTGATCTATGTTATGAGCCTGGTAATGCCTCTTAACCTATTCCGGTAACGGTTACAGGTCAAGGGTGTAACATTTTAATTGGTATTAGAGCTATGGTTTAGTTGGTTCTAGGACTACCATAGCTTATGTGAGTCTAGCTATACATGCCATATTAATGAACTGTGATAGTGCGATGAATCCTGACATTGAAATGTGCTTTTATATAGCAAATAGATCCCAAAAGAGCTGTAGCGGACGATGTTGAAAGCAATGCGCCTGCTCCCGCGCAAGGGACGATGCCATCTGATTCTCGACCAGCTACGAGTAGTCGTGATGGTGAGGCTAGACAAGCCTTCTATCAGATGATGAATGATTGGTTCACCTAATATATTAGAACCAATCCGGCTGTACAACAACCTCTACCCTTGGTTAATCCTCCTCAAACTCTTGCTATGCCACCAGTGAATTCGGTTCAGTTAAGTAGACCACCAGTTGATAAGATTAGAAAATATGGGGCTGAAGAGTTCTAGGCTACAACTAGTGATGATGCTAAAAAAGTCGAGCTTTGGTTAGAGAACACAATAAGAGTGTTTGAGCAATTATCATTAAATCCTGAAGAATGCATAAAATGTGTTGTTTCCCTTCTAAGAGATACGGCATATCATTGGTGGAAGACTTTGACATCTGTGGTTCCGAGTGAATGGGTTACTTGGGATTTCTTCCAAGCTAAATTTTGGAAGAAATATATCAGTCAGAGATTCATTGATCAGAAACACAAAGAGTTTCTCGAGCTTAAACAAGGTCGTATGTCTGTCACCGAATACGAGTGAAAATTTATAAAGCTGAGTCAATATGCTCATGAATGTGTATCTACGGAAGCAATAATGTGCAAAACATTTGAAGATGGTTTGAACGAAGATATTCATCTGTTAGTTGGGATTCTGGAAATCAAAGAATTTTTTGTGCTTGTTGAACGAGCATGTAAAGCTGAAGATCTCAAGAAAGAGAAAAGAAAAGCTGATTTTGAAGCTAGAGAGGTACGAATGAGATCATCGGGCAAATCATTTCAATCTGGATCAAAGAAGTTTGGAGATGATAATAGCCATTCAAAGGCTAATGTGGGACATTTGAACAGAGATCGTGTTAGATCGTAATTGAACTTTAAAGCTCTAGCTACGTCTGTTGCTGGTGTTGATAATGCAAAGAATGAAAAACGTGAGTGTGATCAATGTGAAAGACGACATTTTGGAGAATGCTGGGGAAAAAGTAATAACCGAGCTTGTTATAGTTGTGGTTCAAGAAATCATTTTATAAAAGATTGCCCAGATTTAGCTGAAAAAGATAATGTTCAGAATCTGAGGCAGAGTGGTAACGCTTCTCGTGATAGACCTTTCAGAAATAGGGGAAATGTAAGCGATAGTCAAAGAGGAACAAAAGACACAGCTATTAGATTTGAGGCTCGTGCACTTGCCAAAGTTATGTTATTCGAGCTCGCGAGGAAGCTTTATCGCCAGATGTGATTATGGGTACATTTACTCTCTGTGGTACTTCTATGATTGCTTTGATGGATCTTGGATCAACACATTCATATATATGCATGAACTTAGTGAACAGTAAGACTTTGCCTGTAGAGTCTATTGAATTTGTAATTAGAGTTTTGAACCCCCAAGGCAGATGTGTTCTGGTTGATAAAGTTTGCAAGAATTATCTGTTAATGCTTCAAGACATTTGTTTTTTGGCTGATCTGATGTTATTGCCTTTTGATGAGTTTGATATAATTATGGGTATGGATTGGTTAACTTTGCATGATGCTGTTGTGAACTGCAAACCAAAAACTATTGATTCGAGATGCAAGAATGATGAAATAGTTAGAATTGAATCAAGTGATTTGAGTGAATTGCCTGCTGTTATATCTTTGATGAAAACATTAAGTATTTTGAGAAAGGATTGTAAAGCCTATTTCTCATATGTGATTGATTTGAGAGTGTCGAAAAAGAAAGTTGAATCAGTGCCTATTGTGTGTGAGTTCCCTGATATATTTCCTGAAGAACTTTCGGGATTACCTCTTGTAACACCCCTTACCCGAGACTGTTGCCAAAATCGAGCACGAGGCATTATTAAACTTAATCTATCACTTAAATAGTTTTAAAATTTTTTATTTAAACTTTTCGGAATGTGCTGTCATTCTGCGTTGTAGTCGCCTAAAAATTCATATCTTGAGCTCCGAAACTCAAAATTTAGATCCGTAAATTTTTCCTGAAACTAGACTCATATATCTATCCACTAATTTTTTTCTAGAATTTTTTGACTTAGCCAATTAGTACAGTTTATTAGTTAAAGTTACCCCTGTTTCAGAATTCGACTGCACAGACCTCTACTTACTACGAACCACTTTTCTCCCTATAAAAAATTTATATAACTATACCGTTTGTTTCTATTAAAACTAGATTCAATAAGGATTCTAACCATATAAATTACACCACCTAATTATTTTTTTAAAATTTATGGTGAATTTCAAAATTTGAAACAGGGGATCTAGAATTTTCTCTGACCCTGTTTCACTTAAACTCAGATATCTCATAAAATATAATACCTTTACCTGTTTTGCTTAATCCATAAGAAAATAGAAATAATAATCTTTAATTTAATATATTATTCATCTTAAAAATATGTTTATACAATTTTTAGTGATTTTTCAAAGTCACATCATTTCTGTTATTTGAATCTGTTTTTAGGTTACTTTCACATTTTTCATAATTTTCATGTGATAACCACCATTCAATCATACATATTAATAAATATGCATATCATCGGTCATTTTCATTAGCTAATCTCTAGAAAGTATTTACAGATCATTCATTGTTCACATTATACTAAAAGTAGCTAAGTTTCTATACATGCCATACACAAAACAAAATATCTAATTATACCGAGTTATTTCTTTGATAGTGTGATCGGCCTTCGACGTTTCCTTCGATCCCCGAGTGGCTAGATAAGTACTATAAGAAGAAGAAAATAAAGGGATTAAGCACTAGGCTTAGTAAGCTTACAAGCAATTAAATCACAACATTCAACATAATGGATAATTATGCATAATATCATCTAACATCATAAATTTCTTTACTTCTCAATTTCTATCTTCTTCTTTATTCCTTTACCTTCTTTCTTATCTGACCTTTCCTTTTCATAAATATAATCTACTTTTCCTTTGTTGTTAATTCACTGTAATCTAACTCGTATCCTGACCCGTTGAACCACTCGGAATACTAAGGATATTAGGGTCGCGTTTCAGCCTATCAATATCTGCCAATGCCATGTCTTCGACATGGACTTACATGAATTATTCCTGTCTCCAATGCCATATATATATAATATGGGCTTACATGGCTCATTCCTGTCTCCAAAGCCATATATCGATATGGACTTACACGGCTCATTTTCTATCCTGTCTGTCTGTCAACCCTAATATTCTAACATTCCTAAGGTTCAAACGGGACTTCCTAATGCCTTTTTTCTCTGTCACACTACTTTAATTCGACTTTAAATATTCTCATAAAATAAGTATATAAATGCTAGAAATTGACAATAATAATGTAAAATAAAATAATATTGCATTTATTTCATTGTAAACTTACCTCGATATAAAATGTGACTAAACTTTACAATTTAGTCCTTTACTTTTTCTTTTCCCGATCTACTCCCGAATTTCGCTCTTCTTGATCTATAATAGCAAATTTAACTTATTTAATATCAAAATTTATCAAAACAGTCCTTTACTCAAACTTTGCAAAAATTACATTTTTGCCCCTAAACTTTTGCATATTTACACTTTTGCCCCAAAGCTCAGTAAATTAAACTTCAGCCTATTTTCTTATGTTTTATGACATGCTGGTCATTTTCCCCTTCTATGGCAGCATCAAATTCATACTCTAACATGCACTTATGACTATTAGGTATTTTTAGGTTAAGTCCTTTTACTCGCTTTTTGCTTAAAACCGAGTAGTACAAATTGTCTAACATAATTTAAAACCTCATACTCTATCATAAAACACCAAAATACACAAATTTCACCTATGGGTATTTTTCCAAATATGAACCCTAGGTTGACTTATTACTAGCATAAGCTTAATCGAGCTCTGGGACTCCAAAAACGTAAAGAACATTAAAACGGGGCTTAGAATCACTTACTATGAAGCTTGAAAGTTGAAGAAACCCTAGCTATGGAGAGAGGTAAGATTCAGCTGGTACTTGAAGAAGATGATACAATTTTGTCATCTTTTTACCTTTTTATTAATGTTAATAACCAAATGACCAAAATGCCCCTCCTTACTAAACTTTCAAAAATTCCTTCCATGTCCTAATTCTTTTTCCATGAACTTAAAATTGGTCAAATTGTTATTTAAACCCTCCTAATTAATATTCCAAAGCAATTTCATACTAAAAACTTCTAGAATGCAAGTTTTGCAAATTATTCGATTTAGTCCCTAATCTCAACTTAAGCACTTTATGCATCGAATTTCATCACGAAATTTTCACACAATCATGCAATTATATCATGAACCTAAAAATAATAATAAAATAAATTTTTCTACCTCGGATTTGTGGTTTCACAACCACTATTCCGTTTAGGCCCTATTTCGGGATGTTACATTTCTCCCCCCTTTAGGGATTTTCGTCCCCAAAAATCTTACTGTGAAAAGATTTGGGTCTTGTTTTCACGCATAGCCTCTTCGGGTTCCCATGTAGCCTCGTCTACCCCATGCCTATTCCATAGTACTTTCACAAGTACAATGCTTTTGTTCCTTAATCGCTTTACCTCTCGAGCTAGAATCTTTCTAGGTTCTTCACCGTAAGTCATGTCCGATCAATCTCAACCTCTCATCGAGAAATTACATGTGACGGATCAACGAGCGATAACGACGTAGCATAGACACATGAAATACATTATGAATCTTCTCTAACTCAATCGGCAAAGCTAACCGATATGCTAATGGTTCGACTCTCTCAATCACTTCAAACGGTCTAATAAAACGTGGACTTAGTTTGCCTTTCTTGCCAAATCTAAGAACTTTCTTCCACGAGGATACTTTCAAAAAACTTTGTCACCAACTTGATACTCAATCTCTTTTCTCTTCAAATCGTGATACGACTTTTGTGCATGCTCGAGGTCGCTTTAAGCAATCTCGATGATTTTTACTTTCTCTTCTTTCCTTAACTAGATCAACTCAAATCTGATTTTTCTTAAGCTCTTTCCAATACAAAGGTGTGTGACATTTACGTCCATACAAAGCTTCATAAGGTGCCATCTTCAAACTCGATGATAACTATTATTGTAGGCAAACTCTACTAATGGTAAATATTTTTCCCAAGCGCCTTGAAATTCCAATACACGACATCTAAGCATATCTTCAAGTACTGAATAACTCTCTCGGTCGACCGTCGGTTTGAGGATGGAAAGTCAGACTAAAACTCAACCGTACCTAAAGCCTCTTGTAACTTCTTCGAGAACCGTGAAGTAAATCTTGGATCTCTCATCGAAATGATCGATAATGGCACTCCATGTAGTCTAACTATCTCGAAATGTATAACTCACCAACTTGTCAAGTGAGTAATCCATACGGATTGGGATAAAATGAGCCGACTTAGTTAGCTTATCAATCACAATCCATATTGCATCTTTCTTTTTCGGTGTTAACGGCAACCCTGTCACAAAATCCATAGTAACTCTATCCCATTTCCATTCGGAACTAGCACAGTTGCAATAATCCACGAGGGTACTGATGTTCGGCCTTTACACGTTGACAAATCAAGCATCTAGAAACAAACTCAAATGTCTCTTTTCATTCCTACCCACCAATACAATTTCTTCAAATCATTATACATTTTTGTACTGCCTGGATGAATAGATAAAGAACTGCTATGTTCTTCCTGTAAAATCTTTCGAATAAGCTCATCATTCTTTGGTACACAAATTCTGTCTCTAAACATCAAACAATCATCAAAACCAATCCAGAAATCTGATTCTATGCCTGACTCGCATTGAACTCTTTTAGCTTGTAACTCATTATCATCTTTCTGAGCTTCACAAATCTCTTCAAAAAATACTGGTTTAGCTCTAAATTCAGCTAAAATAGAACCATCATTTGACATGGCTAAATTGGTATTCAAATCTCGCAATGTAAATAAAAGTTTTCGCTTAGAGCGTCAAGAACTACATTTGCCTTACTCAGGTGATAATCAATCACTAACTCGTAATCTTTAAGCAATTCCAACCATCTTCTTTGCCTCAAATTCAAATCTTTTGAGTCATCAAGTATTGCAAGCTTTTATGATCGGTAAATATTCGGCACCTTTCACCATACAAATGATGTCTCCAAATTCTCAACATAAAAAATAATGGCAAACTAGCTCTAAATCATGTGTCGGATAGTTCTTCTCATGTGGCTTTAGGTTTGTCTAGAGGCATAAGCAATTACCTTCGCTTCGCATAAGTACACAACCAAGTCCATTCATGGACGCATCAACATAAATCACAAACTCCTTACCGGTTCGGTTGTACTAAAGCAGAGCTTTAGTCAATAATGTTTTTAACTTGTCAAAACTCGTTGACACTTCTCATCCATTCAAACTTGATATCCTTTCGCAGCAATCTTGTCAGCGGGGTAGCTATCATGGAAAATCCCTCTACAAATCGTCTATAATATCTGGCAAGACTATGAAAACTTCTAACTTCTGATACATTTCTAGGAGGCTTCCAATCAATAATGGCTAAAATCTTGCTCGAATCAACCTTAATACCTTCACACCGAGACAATATGTCCAAGAAAACCAACTTCTCAGTAACTGAATTCACTTTTTCTTTGAACTAGGCATACAAGCTGATTATCTCTCAGAATATGTAAAACCGTTCTCAAATGCTCTGCATGCTCAGTCTCATCATGAGAATAAATCAAGATATCATCAATGAACACAACTACAAACTTATCCAAGTACGGTCTGAAAATTCGGTTCATTAAGTCCATAAAAATGGCAGGAGCATTAGTCAAGCCAAATGGCATCACAAGGAACTCATAATGACCATACCTAGTCGGAAAGCGATCTTGGGACATCGACTCTTTAACTCGCAATCGATAGTATCCGGATCTCGAATCTATCTTGGAGAACACAAGAGCTCCCTTCAATTGATCAAACAAATCATCAATTCTAGGCAATGGATACTTGTTCTTTCTTTGTTACCTTGTTAAGTTGCCGATAATCTATGCACAACCGCATCGATCCGTCTTTTTTTCACAAATAGCACCGGTGCACCCCATGGTGAACTACTGGGTCTTACAAATCCTTTATCTGTCAATTCCTGAATCGAGCTTTCAATTCTTTCAATTCCAACTGAGCCATTCTATAAGGAGCAATAGAAATGGGCGTGGTACACGGAATCAACTCAATACCAAACTCAACTTCTCTAACAGGAGGTAAGCTTTCGGTAGTTCTTAGGAAACACATCGGAAACTCACATACCACAGCATCGACTCAATTTTCAATTCGGGTTTTAGTGTTCAACACAAAAGCAAGATAAGCTTCATACCCTTTTCTCAAACATTTACGAGCGGACATAACAAAAATTATGGGAAATGAACTATCCGACTTTTCCGAATTAACCCAAGAATTTCACCATTTTCACACTTCAACTCAATGAATTTCTTTCTACAATTCACTATCACATCATGTGTAGTCAACCAATCCATACCAAGAATCACATCAAACTCATCAAATGGCAATAGCATGAGATCTAGGAGAAAACGAAGAACCTCTAATCATCAAAGGACAATTTCTACATACTTTATATACTAATACATGCTTGCCTAATGGGTTCGATACTTTAATCACAAATTCAGAGATTCTATAGGCATACTTATACTAGACAAGCAATTTCATACAAACATAAGAATGAGTCAAACCCGATCAATCAGAGCCATGACATTAATATTATGTAGAGAAAATGTACCCATAATCACATCGGGGAGGATGCCTCTTCACGTGCACGAATAGCATAAGTCCTTGCAGGGGCTCTAGCATCTGGTCTCACAGCCAAATCTCTAAAGGTACCTCTCACATTACTGCTCCTAATCTCGGTTGCCTCGGTGATCCGCCTCTAGTAGGAGCATTTCCGGATCTAGCACTCAGATTACTTCTTGGCTAGCCACTACGGACATTCTCGTACAAAATGATGCGGAGCACCACATTTATAGCAAACATTTTCGCCGCCCGACAAGGACCATAATGAAGTCTACCACACTGTGGACACCGATCTACCACATCGACATTACCTACACTCGCAATCGAGGTGGTGCGAGCTTCTTGGATCTTTAAATCTGCTACCTCTATTTCGACTAGCTTGCCCTATCGAAAAGCTAGATCTGGTAGAAAACTCTTTGGGCCTCTTGGATGTAGCCTGAAATGACCTACTCATCCTGTCTCTTCTTTGTATCTTGTGTCTCTGTCTCAACTTTACCTTTCCTTTTAACAACTCCTCTGCGCTTACAAGCTCTCTCAACTAAAATAACGAGCTCTTTTATTTCTAGAACACCCACCGATGATCGGATATCATCATTTAACCCATCCTCAAACCTTTTACACATGATAGCCTCTGTGGACACACATTCTTGAGCATATTTATCGAGCCCGACAAATTCACGCTCATAATCGGTCACCGTCATATTGCCTTGTTTCAATTCCAGAATTCTTTTCTCTTCGGTCAATAAACCTCGAGTGATGTACTTTTTACGAAATTCCTCCGAAAGAAATCCCAAGTGACCCTCTCCTTTGGTACAACTCGATATAAGTGTCTTCCACAGTAGTAGGTGAGTCTCTAAGAAGTGATACTACACATTTCATACATTCTCGGGTGTACAAGATAATTCGTCAAAGACTCGATAGTATTTTCTAACCAAAATTCGCTCTTTCAGTATCATCATCTTTTGTTGCTCAAACTCTTTCGCCTCTTGTTTCTGATTCTATCAGCTGGTGGCTTTTCTCTTATCACTGTGCTGTGGATTGGGGAAGCTTGAGCTACATGGGTAGCCCGAGAATCATGAGGGGTGGAGGTCTAATCTGCCGGATTAAACGTAATGAACTCGGCAAACCAATCATTCAAAGCTTGGAAGAGAGCTTCTCAAGTCACTCCTCCCGATCAAGCATTCTTGGCCTATTCTCGGATGGCTTTGCCCCTTCCGCGGAGCAGCGGCGCATTACTTTCTACATCATCATCACCAGCTCGCTCGGGATCCTTTACTATAAAACAAAATATTTAAAAAATCGTGAGTCGTCACACTATCAAAATACGGTATGGCATGTATAGCTAGACTTTTACTCACACTAACCATTCCGAGAACCGACTAAACCTGCTCGATACCAATAATCGTAACACCCTTACCGAGATCTGTTGCCAAAATCGAGCACGAGGCATTACTAAACTTAATCTATCACTTAAATAGTTTTAAAATTTTTTATTTAAACTTTTCGGAATGTGCTGTCATTCTGCGTTGTAGTCGCCTAAAAATTCATATCTTGAGTTCTGAAACTCAAAATTTAGATCTGTAAATTTTTCCTGAAACTAGACTCATATATCTATCCAATAATATTTTTCTAGAATTTTTTGACTTAGACAATTAGTACAGTTTATTATTTAAAGTTACCCCTATTTTAGAATTTGACTGCACAGACCTCTACTTACTTCGAACCATTTTTCTCCCTATAAAAAATTTATATAACTATACCGTTTGTTTCTATTAAAACTAGATTAAATAAGGATTCTAACCATATATTTTACACCACCTAATTATTTTTTTACAATTTATGGTGAATTTCCAAAGTTGAAACAGGGGATCTAGAATTTTCTCTGACCTGTTTCACTAAAACTCAGATATCTCATAAAATATAATACCTTTACCTGTTTTGCTTATTCCATAAGAAAATAGACATAATAAGCTTTAATTTCATATATTATTCATCTTAAAAATATGTTTATACAATTTTTAGTAATTTTTCAAAGTCACATCATTTCTGTTATTTGAATCTATTTTTAGGTTACTTTCACATTTTTCATAATTTTCAAGTGATAACCACCATTCAATCATACATATTAATAAATATGCATATCATCGGTCATTTTCATTAGCTAATCTCTAGCAAGTATTTACAGATCATTCATTGTTCACATTATACTAAAAGTAGCTAAGTTTCTATACATGCCATACACAAAACAAAACGTCTAATTATACCGAGTTATTTCTTTGATAGTGTGATCAGCCTCCGACGTTTCCTTCGATCCCCGAGTGGCTAGATAAGTACTATAAGAAGAAGAAAATAAAGGGATTAAGCACTAGGCTTAGTAAGCTTACAAGCAATTAAATCACAACATTCAACATAATGGATAATTATGCATAATATCATCTAACATCATAAATTTCTTTACTTCTCAATTTCTATCTTCTTCTTTATTCCTTTACCTTCTTTCTTATCTGACCTTTCCTTTTCATAAATATAATCTACTTTTCCTTTGCTGTTAATTCACTGTAATCTAACTCTCATATCCGACCCGTTGAACCACTCGGAATACTAAGGATATTAGGTCGCTTTCGATCTATCAATATCTGCCAATGCCATGTCTTCGACATGGACTTACGTTAATTATTCCTGTCTCCAATGCCATATATATATAATATGGGCTTACATGGCTCATTCCTGTCTCCAAAGCCATATATCTGATATCTACTTACACGGCTCATTTCTATCCTATCCTGTCCTGTCAACCCTAATATCCTAACATTCCTAAGGTTCAAACGGGACTTCCTAATGCCTTTTCTCTCACTACTACTTTAATTCGACTTTAAATATTCTCATAAAATAAGTATATAAATGCTAGAAATTGACAATAATAATGTAAAATAAAATAATATTGCATTTATTTACTGTAAACTTACCTCGATACAAAATGTGACTAAACTTTACAATTTAGTCCTTTACTTTTTCTTTTCCCCGATCTACTCCCGAATTTCGCTCTTCTTGATCTATAATAGCAAATTTAACTTATTTAATATCAAAATTTATCAAAACAGTCCTTTACTCAAACTTTGCAAAAATTACATTTTTGCCCCCAAACTTTTGCATATTTACACTTTTGCCCCAAAGCTCGTAAATTAAACTTCATCCTCTTTTCTTATGTTTTATGACATGCTGGTCATTTTCCCCTTCTATGGCAGCATCAAATTCATACTCTAACATGCACTTATGACTATTAGGTATTTTTACCGGTTAAGTCCTTTAAATCGTTTTTGCTTAAAACCGAGTAGTACAAATTGTCTAACATAATTTAAAACCTCATATTCTATCATAAAACACCAAAATACACAAATTTCACCTATGGGTATTTTTCCAAATATGAACCCTAGGTTGACTTATTACTACCATAAGCTTAATCGAGCTACCGGGACTCCAAAAACGTAAAGAACATTAAAAACGGGGCTTAGAATCACTTACTATGAAGCTTGAAAGTTGAAGAAACCCTAGCTATGGAGAGAGGTAAGATTCAGCTGGTACTTGAAGAAGATGATACAATTTTGTCATCTTTTACCTTTTATTAATGTTAATAACCAAATGACCAAAATGCCCTCCTTACTAAACTTTCAAAAATTCCTTCCATGTCCTAATTTTTTTCCATGAACTTAAAATTGGTCAAATTGTTATTTAAACCCTCCTAATTAATATTCCAAAGCAATTTCATACTAAAAACTTCTAGAATGCAAGTTTTACAAATTATTCGATTTAGTCCCTAATCTCAACTTAAGCACTTTATGCATAGAATTTCATCACGAAATTTTCACACAATCATGCAATTATATCATGAACCTCAAAATAATAATAAAATAAATTTTTCTACCTCAGATTTGTGGTTTCGTAACCACTATTCCGTTTAGGCCCTATTTCGGGATGTTACATTTCTCCCCCCCTTTAGGGATTTTCGTCCTCGAAAATTTTACCTGTGAAAAGATTTGGGTACTGTTTTCGCATAGCCTCTTCGGGTTCCCATGTAGCCTCGTCTACCCCATGCCTATTCCATAGTACTTTCACAAGTACAATGCTTTTGTTTCTTAATCGCTTTACCTCTCGAGCTAGAATCTTTACCGGTTCTTCACCGTAAGTCATGTTTGACTGAATCTCAACCTCTGTCTGAGAAATTACATGTGACGGATCTGAACGATAACGACGTAGCATAGACACATGAAATACATTATGAATCTTCTCTAACTCAATCGGCAAAGCTAACCGATATGCTAATGGTCTGACTCTCTCAATCACTTCAAACGGTCCAATAAAACATGGACTTAGTTTGCCTTTCTTGCCAAATCTAAGAACTTTCTTCCACGGATACTTTCAAAAAACTTTGTCACCAACTTGATACTCAATCTCTTTTTCTCTTCAACCGTGCATACGACTTTTGTCCTGTCTCGAGAAATTTTGCTTTTAAGCAATCTCGATGATTTTTACTTCTCTTCTATTTCCTTAACTAGATCAACTCAGTAAATCTGATTTTCCTTACGCTCTGTCCAATACAAAGGTGTACGACATTTACGTCCATACAAAGCTTCATAAGGTGCCATCTTCAAACTCGATCGATAACTATTATTGTAGGCAAACTCTACTAATGGTAAATATTTTTCCCAATCGCTTGAAATTCCAATACACAAAGCATCTAAGCATATCTTCAAGTACTGAATAACTCTCTCGATCGACCGTCGGTTTGAGGATGGAAAGTCAGACTAAAACTCAACCGTACCTAAAGCCTCTTGTAACTTCTTCCGAACGTGAAGTAAATCTTGGATCTCTGTCAAAATGATCGATAATGGCACTCCATGTAGTCTAACTATCTCTGAAATGTATAACTCAGCCAACTTGTCAAGTGAGTAATCCATATAGATTGGGATAAAATGAGCCGACTTAGTTAGCTTATCAATCACAATCCATATTGCATCTTTCTTTTTCAATCTTTAAGAAATTCCAACCATCTTCTTTGCCTCAAATTCAAATCTTTTTGAGTCATCAAGTATTTCAAGGTTTTATGATCGGTAAATATTCGGCACCTTTCACCATACAAATGATGTCTCCAAATTCTCAACGCAAAAATAATGGCAGCTAGCTCTAAATCATGTGTCGGATAGTTCTTCTCATGTGGCTTTAGCTGTCTAGAGGCATAAGCAATTACCTTCCCTTCCTGCATAAGTACACAACCAAGTCCATTCATGGACGCATCACTGTAAATCACAAACTCCTTGCCTGGTTCTGGTTGTACTAAAACAGGAGCTTTAGTCAATAATGTTTTTAACTTGTCAAAACTCTGTTGACACTTCTCAGTCCACTCAAACTTGATATCCTTTCGCAGCAATCTTGTCAGCGGGGTAGCTATCATGGAAAATCCCTCTACAAATCGTCTATAATATCCGGCAAGACCAAGAAAACTTCTAACTTCTGATACATTTCTAGGAGGCTTCCAATCAACAATGGCTGAAATATTGCTCGAATCAACCTTAATACCTTCACCTGAGACAATATGTCCAATAAAACCAACTTCTCGTAACTGAGAATTCACTTTTCTTGAACTTGGCATACAAGCCGATTATCTCTCGAGAATATGTAAAATCGTTCTCAAATGCTCTGCATGCTCGGTCTCATGATGAGAATAAATCAAGATATCATCAATGAACACAACTACAAACTTATCCAAGTACGGTCTGAAAATTAGGTTCATTAAGTCCATAAAAATGGCAGGAGCATTAGTCAAGCCAAATGGCATCACAAGGAACTCATAATGACCATACCTAGTCCGGAAAGCAGTCTTCAGGACATCTGACTCTTTAACTCGCAACTGATAGTATCCGGATCTCAAATCTATCTTGGAGAACACAGTAGCTCCCTTCAATTGATCAAACAAATCATCAATTCTAGGCAATGGATACTTGTTCCTTACTGTTACCTTGTTAAGTTGCCGATAATCTATGCACAACCGCATCGATCCTTTTTTTTTTTTCACAAATAGCTTTGGTGCACCCCATGGTGAACTACTGGGTCTTACAAATCCTTTATCTGTCAATTCTCATGAATCGAGCTTTCATTTCTTTCAATTCCAACGGAGCCATTCTATAAGGAGCAATAGAAATGGGCGTGGTACTGGAATCAACTCAATACCAAACTCAACTTCTCTAACAGAGAGTAAGCTTTGGTAGTTCTTAGGAAACACATCGGAAACTCACATACCATGAGCACATCGACTCAATTTTCAATTGCAGGTTTTAGTGTTCAACACAAAAGCAAGATAAGCTTCATACCCTTTTCTCAAACATTTCGACGAGCGGACATAATGAAATTATAGGAAATGAACTATCTGACTCTTCTGAATTAACCCGAAGAATTTCACCATTTTCACACTTCAACTCAATGAATTTCTTTCTACAATTCACTATCACATCATGTGTAGTCAACCAATCCATACCAAGAATCACATCAAACTCATCAAATGGCAATAGCATGAGATCGGCCGGAAAACAGTAACCTCTAATCATCAAAGGACAATTTCTACATACTTTATCTACTAATACATGCTTGCCTAATGGGTTCGATACTTTAATCACAAATTCTGTAGATTCTATAGGCATACTTATACTAGACATCAATTTCATACAAACATAAGAATGAGTCGAACCCGGATCAATCAGAGCCATGACATTAATATTATGTAGAGAAAATGTACCCATAATCACATCGGGGGAGGATGCCTCTTCGCGTGCACGAATAGCATAAGTCCTTGCAGGGGCTCTAGCATCTGGTCTCACAGCCGAATCTCTAAAGGTACCTCTGTTACCTGCTCCTACTCTCGGTTGCCTCGGTGATCTGCCTCTAGTAGGAGCATTTTCGGATCTAGCACTCTGTATTACTTCTTGGCTAGCCACTTCTGGACATTCTCGTACAAAATGATCTGGAGCACCACATTTATAGCAAACATTTTCGCCTGCCCGACAAGGACCATAATGAAGTCTACCACACTGTGGACACCCTGATCTACCTGTCGACATTACCTACACTCGCAGTCGAGGTGGTCTGAGCCTTCGGATCTTTAAATCTGCTACCTCTATTCTAACTAGCTTGCCCTGCCGAAAAGCTAGATCTGGTAGAAAAATCTTTGGGCCTCTTGGATGTAGCCTGAAATGACCTACTCATCTGTCTCTTCTTTGTATCTTGTGTCTCTGTCTCAATTTTACCTTTCCTTTTTAACAACTCCTCTGCCTTACAGGCTCTCTCAACTAAAATAACGAGCTCTTTTATTTCTAGAACACCCACTGACAGTCGGATATCATCATTAACCCATCCTCAAACCTTTTACACATGATAGCCTCTGTGGACACACATTCTTAAGCATATTTACTGAGCACGACAAATTCACGCTCATAATCGGTCCACATCATATTGCCTTGTTTCAATTCCAGAATTCTTTTCTCTTACGGTCAATAAACCTCTGGTGATGTACTTTTTACGAAATTCCTCTGAAAGAAATCCCAAGTGACCCTCTCCTTTGGTACAAGCGATATAAGTGTCTTCCACAGTAGTAAAGGTGAGTCTCTAAGAAATGATACTACACATTTCATACATTCCTTGGGTGTACAAGATAATTCGTCAAAGACTCTGATAGTATTTTCTAACCAAAATTCTACTCTTTCTGCATCATCATCTTTTGTTGCTCGAAACTCTTCTGCCCCTTGTTTCCTGATTCTATCAACTGGTGGCTTTTCTCTTATCACGGTACTGTCTTTGGGAAGCTTGAGCTACATGGGTAGCTGAGAATCATGAGGGGTGGAGGTCTAGCTTCGCTGGATTCGTGCACGAATGAACTAGGCAAACCAATCATTCAAAGCTTGGAAGAGAGCTTCTCGAGTCACTCCTCCCTGATCAACGGTTACTGGCCTATTCTCAGATGGCGCTGCCCCTTCCGCGGGAGCAGGCGCATTACTTTCTACATCATCATCACCAGCTCGCTCGGGATCCATTACTATAAAACAAAATATTTAAAAAATCGTCAGGAGTCGTCACACTATCAAAATACAGGTATGGCATGTATAGCTAGATTTTACTCACACTAACTGTTCTGAGAACCGACTAAACCTGCTCTGATACCAATAAATGTAACACCCCTTACCCGAGACTGTTGCCAAAATCGAGCACGAGGCATTACTAAACTTAATCTATCACTTAAATAGTTTTAAATTTTTTTATTTAAACTTTTCGGAATGTGTTGTCATTCTGCGTTGTAGTCGCCTAAAAATTCATATCTTGAGTTCTGAAACTCAAAATTTAGATCCGTAAATTTTTCCTGAAACTAGACTCATATATCTATCCATTAATTTTTTTCTAGAATTTTTTGACTGAGTCAATTAGTACAGTTTATTAGTTAAAGTTACCCCTGTTTCAGAATTCGACTACACAGACCTCTACTTACTAAGAACCACTTTTCTCCCTATACAAAATTTATATAACTATACCGTTTGTTTCAATTAAAACTAGATTCAATAAGGATTCTAACCATATAAATTACACCACCTAATTATTTTTTTAAAATTTATGGTGAATTTCCAAAGTTGAAATAGGGGATCTAGAATTTTCTCTGACCCTGTTTCACTAAAACTCAGATATCTCATAAAATATAACACCTTTACCTGTTTTGCTTATTCCATAAGAAAATAGACATAATAAGCTTTAATTTCATATATTAGTAATCTTAAAAATATGTTTATACAATTTTTAGTGATTTTACAAATTCACGTCATTTCTGTTATTTGAATCTGTTTTTAGGTTACTTTCACATTTTTCATAATTTTCATGTGATAACCACCATTCAATCATACATATTAATAAATATGCATATCATCGGTCATTTTCATTAGCTAATCTCTAGCAAGTATTTACAGATCATTCATTGTTCACATTATACTAAAAGTAGCTAAGTTTCTATACATGCCATACACAAAACAAAACGTCTAATTATACTGAGTTATTTCTTTGATAGTGTGATCGGCCTCCGACGTTTCCTTCGATCCCCGAGTGGCTAGATAAGTACTATAAGAAGAAGAAAATAAAGGGATTAAGCACTAGGCTTAGTAAGCTTACAAGCAATTAAATCACAACATTCAACATAATGGATAATTATGCATAATATCATCTAACATCATAAATTTCTTTACTTCTCAATTTCTATCTTCTTCTTTATTCCTTTACCTTCTTTCTTATCTGACCTTTCCTTTTCATAAATATAATCTACTTTTCCTTTGTTGTTAACTCATTGTAATCTAACTCGTATCCTGACCCGTTGAACCACTCGGAATACTAAGGATATTAGGTCGTTCAGATCTATCAATATCTCGCCAATGCCATGTCTTCGACATGGACTTACATGAATTATTCTGTCTCCAATGCCATATATATATAATATGGGCTTACATGGCTCATTTCTGTCTCCAAAGCCATATATCTGATATGTACTTACACGGCTCATTTCTATCCTATCCTGTCCTGTCAACCCTAATATCCTAACATTCCTAAGGTTCAAACGGGACTTCCTAATGCCTTTTTCTCTGTCACTTAGCCTTTAATTCGACTTTAAATATTCTCATAAAATAAGTATATAAATGCTAGAAATTGACAATAATAATGTAAAATAAAATAATATTACATTTATTTCTTGTAAACTTACCTCGATACAAAATGTGACTAAACTTTACAATTTAGTCCTTTACTTTTCTTTTCCCGATCTACTCCCGAATTTCACTCTTCTTGATCTATAATAGCAAATTTAACTTATTTAATATCAAAATTTATCAAAACAGTCCTTTACTCAAACTTTGCAAAAATTACATTTTTGCCCCTAAACTTTTGCATATTTACACTTTTTCCCCAAAGCTCGTAAATTAAACTTCATCCTATTTTCTTATGTTTTATGACATGCTGGTCATTTTCCCCTTCTATGGCAGCATCAAATTCATACTCTAACATGCACTTATGACTATTAGGTATTTTTACCGGTTAAGTCCTTTTACTCGTTTTTGCTTAAAACTGAGTAGTACAAATTGTCTAACATAATTTAAAACCTCATATTCTATCATGAAACACCAAAATACACAAATTTCACCTATGGGTATTTTTCCAAATATGAACCCTAGGTTGACTTATTACTAGCATAAGCTTAATCGAGCTACCGGGACTCTAAAAACGTAAAGAACATTAAAAACGGGGCTTAGAATCACTTACTATGAAGCTTGAAAGTTGAAGAAACCCTAGCTATGGAGAGAGGTAAGATTCAGCTGGTACTTGAAGAAGATGATACAATTTTGTCATCTTTTTACCTTTTTATTAATGTTAATAACCAAATGACCAAAATGCCCCTCCTTACTAAACTTTCAAAAATTCCTTCCATGTCCTAATTTTTTTTCCATGAACTTAAAATTGGTCAAATTGTTATTTAAACCCTCCTAATTAATATTCCAAAGCAATTTCATACTAAAAACTTCTAGAATGCAAGTTTTGCAAATTATTCGAATTAGTCCCTAATCTCAACTTAAGCACTTTATGCATAGAATTTTATCACGAAATTTTCGCACAATCATGCAATTATATCATGAACCTCAAAATAATAATAAAATAAATTTTTTTACCTCTGATTTGTGGTTTCGCAACCACTATTCCGTTTAGGCCCTATTTCGGGATGTTACATTTCTCCCCCCCTTTAGGGATTTTCGTCCCCGAAAATCTTACCTCTGAAAAGATTTGGGTACTGTTTTCGCATAGCCTCTTCGGGTTCCCATGTAGCCTCGTCTACCCCATGCCTATTCCACAGTACTTTCACAAGTACAATGCTTTTGTTCCTTAATCGCTTTACCTCTCGAGCTAGAATCTTTACCGGTTCTTCACCGTAAGTCATGTCTGACTGAATCTCAACCTCATCGAGAAATTACATGTGACGGATGCGAACGATAACGACGTAGCATAGACACATGAAATACATTATGAATCTTCTCTAACTCAATCGGCAAAGCTAACCGATATGCTAATGGTCCGACTCTCTCAATCACTTCAAACGGTCCAATAAAACGTGGACTTAGTTTGCCTTTCTTGCCAAATCTAAGAACTTTCTTCCACGGGATACTTTCAAAAAACTTTGTCACCAACTTGATACTCAATCTCTTTTCTCTTCAAATCTGCATACGACTTTTGTCTGTTTGAGGCTGCTTCTAAGCAATCTCTCGATGATTTTTACTTTCTCTTCTGTTTCCTTAACTAGATGAACTCCGTAAATCTGATTTTCCTTAAGCTCTGTCCAATACAAAGGTGTGCGACATTTACGTCCATACAAAGCTTCATAAGGTGCCATCTTAAAACTCATTGATAACTATTATTGTAGGCAAACTCTACTAATGGTAAATATTTTTCCCAAGCGCCTTGAAATTCCAATACATGACATCTAAGCATATCTTCAAGTACTGAATAACTCTCTCGATCGACCGTCGGTTTGAGGATGGAAAGGCTGTACTAAAACTCAACCGTACCTAAAGCCTCTTGTAACTTCTTCCAGAACCGTGAAGTAAATCTCGGATCTCTCATGCGAAATGATCGATAATGGCACTCCCTGTAGTCTAACTATCTCTGAAATGTATAATTCAGCCAACTTGTCAAGTGAGTAATCCATACAGATTGGGATAAAATGAGCCGACTTAGTTAGCTTATCAATCACAATCCATATTGCATATTTCTTTTTCAGCGTTAACGGCAACCCTGTCACAAAATCCATAGTAACTCTGTCCCATTTCCATTCCGGAACTAGCACAGGTTGCAATAATCTTGAGGGTACCTGATGTTCAGCCTTTACCTGTTGACAAATCAAGCATCTAAAAACAAACTCTGAAATGTCTCTTTTCATTCCTACCCACCAATACAATTTCTTCAAATCATTATACATTTTCGTACTGCCTGGATGAATAGATAAAAAACTGCTATGTGCTTCCTGTAAAATCTTTCGAATAAGCTCATCATTCTTTGGTACACAAATTCTGTCTCTAAACATCGAACAATCATCAGAACCAATCCAAAATGATTCTATGCGACTCGCATTGAACTCTTTTAGCTTGTAACTCATTACCATCTTTTCGAGCTTCACAAATCTCTTCAAAAATACTGGTTTAGCTCTAAATTCAGCTAAAATAGAACCATCATTTGACATGGCTAAATTGGTATTCAAAGCTCGTAATGTAAATAAAAGTTTCTGCTTAGAGCATCAAGAACTACATTTGCCTTACAGGTGATAATCAATCACTAACTCGTAATCTTTAAGCAATTCCAACCATCTTCTTTGCCTCAAATTCAAATCTTTTGAGTCATCAAGTATTTCAAGCTTTTATGATCGGTAAATATTTGGCACCTTTCACCATACAAATGATGTCTCCAAATTCTCAACGCAAAAATAATGGCGGCTAGCTCTAAATCATGTGTCGGATAGTTCTTCTCATGTGGCTTTAGTTGTCTAGAGGCATAAGCAATTACCTTCCTTCTTCGCATAAGTACACAACCAAGTCCATTCATGGACGCATCACTGTAAATCACAAACTCCTTACCTGGTTCTGGTTGTACTAAAACAGGAGCTTTAGTCAATAATGTTTTTAACTCGTCAAAACTCTGTTGACACTACTCAGTCTATTCAAACTTGATATCCTTTCGCAGCAATCTTGTCGTGGGGTAGCTATCATGGAAAAATCCTCTACAAATCGTCTATAATATCCGGCAAGACCAAGAAAACTTCTAACTTCTGATACATTTCTAGGAGGCTTCCAATCAACAATGGCTGAAATCTTGCTCGAATCAACCTTAATACCTTCACCTGAGATAATATGTCCAAGAAAACCAACTTCTCGTAACCAGAATTCACTTTTGCTAAACTTGGCATACAACTGATTATCTCTCAGAATATGTAAAACTGTTCTCAAATGCTCTGCATGCTCAGTATCATCATGAGAATAAATCAAGATATCATCAATGAACACAACTACAAACTTATCCAAGTACGGTCTGAAAATTCGGTTCATTAAGTCCATAAAAATGGCAGGAGCATTAGTCAATCCAAATGGCATCACAAGGAACTCATAATGACCATACCTAGTCCGGAAAGCAGTCTTCAAGACATCCAACTCTTTAACTCGCAACTGATAGTATCCGGATCTCAAATCTATCTTGGAGAACACAGTAGCTCCCTTCAATTGATCAAACAAATCATCAATTCTAGGCAATGGATACTTGTTCTTTACTGTTACCTTGTTAAGTTGCCGATAATCTATGCACAACCGCATCGATCCGTCTTTTTTTTTCACAAATAGCACTGGTGCACCCCATGGTGAACTACTGGGCCTTACAAATCCTTTATCTGTCAATTCCTGCAACTGAGCTTTCAATTCTTTCAATTCCAACGGAGCCATTCTATAAGGAGCAATAGAAATGGGCGTGGTACCTGGAATCAACTCAATACCAAACTCAACTTCTCTAACAGGAGGTAAGCCTGGTAGTTCTTCCGGAAACACATCGGGAAACTCACATACCACAGGCACTGACTCAATTTTCAATTCTGGGTTTTTAGTGTTCAACACAAAAGCAAGATAAGCTTCATACCCTTTTCTCAAACATTTCTGAGCAGACATAATAGAAATTATGGGAAATGAACTATCTGACTCTTCTGAATTAACCCGAAGAATTTCACCATTTTCACACTTCAACTCAATGAATTTCTTTCTACAATTCACTATCACATCATGTGTAGTCAACCAATCCATACCAAGAATCACATCAAACTCATCAAATGGCAATAGCATGAGATCGGCGGAAAAAAGGTAACCTCTAATCATCAAAGGACAATTTCTACATACTTTATCTACTAATACATGCTTGCCTAATGGGTTCGATACTTTAATCACAAATTCTGTAGATTCTATAGGCATACTTATACTAGACATCAATTTCATACAAACATAAGAATGAGTCGAACCCGGATCAATCAGAGCCATGACATTAATATTATGTAGAGAAAATGTACCCATAATCACATCGGGGGAGGATGCCTCTTCACGTGCACGAATAGCATAAGTCCTTGCAGGGCTCTAGCATCTAGTCTCACGGCCGAATCTCTAAAGGTACCTGCATTACTGCTCCTACTCTCGGTTGCCTCGATGATCCGCCTCTAGTAGGAGCATTTCGGATCTAGCACTCTGATTACTTCTTGGCTAGCCATACGGACATTCTCGTACAAAATGATCCGGAGCACCACATTTATAGCAAACATTTTCACTTTGCCCGACAAGGACCATAATGAAGTCTACCACACTGTGGACACCCTGATCTACCCTGTCTAACATTACCTACACTCACAGTCGAGGTGGTCTGAGCCTTCGGATCTTTAAATCTGCTACCTCTATTCTGACTAGCTTGCCCTGCCGAAAAGCTAGATCTCGGTAGAAAACTCTTTGGGCCTCTTGGATGTAGCCTGAAATGACCTACTCATCCGTCTCTTCTTTGTATCTTGTGTCTCTGTCTCAACTTTACCTTTCTTTTTAACAACTCCTGCGCCTTACAGGCTCTCTCAACTAAAATAACGAGCTCTTTTATTTCTAGAACACCCACTGACAGTCGGATATCATCATTAACCCATCCTCAAACCTTTTACACATGATAGCCTCTGTGGACACACATTCTTGAGCATATTCTTGAGCCCGACAAATTCACGCTCATAATCGGTCAATCATATTGCCTTGTTTCAATTCCAGAATTTTTCTCTTACGGTCAATAAACCTCTGAGTGATGTACTTTTTACGAAATTCCTCCGAAAGAAATCCCAAGTGACCCTGTCCTTTGGTACAACCGATATAAGTGTCTTTCCACCAGTAGTAGGTCGTGAGTCTCTAAGAAGTGATACTACACATTTCATACATTCCTCGGTGTACAAGATAATTCGTCAAAGACTCGATAGTATTTTCTAACCAAAATGCGCTCTTCTCGCATCATCATCTTTTGTTGCTCAAACTCTTACGCCCCTTGTTTCTGATTCTATCAAATGGTGGCTTTTCTCTTATCACGGTACTGTCTTTGGGAAGCTTGAGCTACATGGGTAGCCTTTGAGAATCATGAGGGGTGGAGGTCTAGCTGCCGGATTCGTGCGAATGAACTCGGCAAACCAATCATTCAAAGCTTGGAAGAGAGCTTCTCGAGTCACTCCTCACGATCAGCGAGTTCATGGCCTATTCTCGGATGGCGCTGTATTTGCTTTCCGCGGGAGCAGCGCATTACTTACATCATCATCACCAGCTCACTCGGGATCCATTATTATAAAACAAAATATTTAAAAATCGTCGAGTCGTCACACTATCAAAATACAAGTGTATGGCATGTATAGCTAGACTTTTACTCACACTAACTATTCCGAGAACCGACTAAAACTGCTCGATACCAATAAATGTAACACCCTTACCCGAGATTTGTTGCCAAAATTGAGCACGAGGCATTACTAAACTTAATCGATCACTTAAATAGTTTTAAAATTTTTTATTTAAACTTTTCGGAATGTCTTTGTCATTTCGCATTGTAGTCGCCTAAAAATTCATATCTTCAGTTCCGAAACTTAAAATTTAGATCCGTAAATTTTTCCTGAAACTAGACTCATATATCTATCCACTAATTTTTTTCTAGAATTTTTTTACTTAGCCAATTAGTACAGTTTATTAGTTAAAGTTACCTGCTTTTGTAATTTGGTATCATGGACCTCTACTTACTACGATCCACTTTTCTCCCTATACAAAATTTATATAACTATACCGTTTGTTTCTATAAAAACTAGATTCTAACCATATAAATTACACTACCTAATTATTTTTTTACAATTTATGGTGAATTTCCAAAATTGAAACAGGGGATCTAGAATTTTCTCTGACCCTGTTTCACTAAAACTCAGATATCTCATAAAATATAACACCTTTACCTGTTTTGCTTATTCCATAAGAAAATAGACATAATAAGCTTTAATTTCATATATTATTAATCTTAAAAATATGTTTATAAAATTTTTAGTGATTTTTCAAAGTCACGTCATTTCTGTTATTTGAATCTGTTTTTAGGTTACTTTCACATTTTTCATAATTTTCATGTGATAACCACCATTCAATCATACATATTAATAAATATGCATATCATCGGTCATTTTCATTAGCTAATCTCTAGCAAGTATTTACAGATCATTCATTGTTCACATTATACTAAAAGTAGCTAAGTTTCTATACATGCCATACACAAAACAAAACGTCTAATTATACGAGAGTTATTTCTTTGATAGTGTGATCGGCCTCCGACGTTTCCTTCGATCCCCGAGTGGCTAGATAAGTACTATAAGAAGAAGAAAATAAAGGGATTAAGCACTAGGCTCAGTAAGCTTACAAGCAATTAAATCACAACATTCAACATAATGGATAATTATGCATAATATCATCTAACATCATAAATTTCTTTACTTCTCAATTTCTATCTTCTTCTTTATTCCTTTACCTTCTTTCTTATCCGACCTTTCCTTTTCATAAATATAATCTACTTTTCCTTTGCTGTTAATTCATCTGTAATCTAACTCGTATCGACCCGTTGAACCACTCGGAATACTAAGGATATTAGGGTCGTTTGATCTATCAATATCTGCCAATGCCATGTCTTCGACATGGACTTACATGAATTATTCTGTCTCCAATGCCATATATATATATATAATATGGGCTTACATGGCTCATTCCTGTCTCCAAAGCCATATATCTGATATGGACTTACACGGCTCATTTCTATCCTGTCCTGTCCTGTCAACCCTAATATCCTAACATTCCTAAGGTTCAAACGGGACTTCCTAATGCCTTTTTCTCTGTCACTTCGCCTTTAATTCGACTTTAAATATTCTCATAAAATAAGTATATAAATGCTAGAAATTGACAATAATAATGTAAAATAAAATAATATTGCATTTATTTCATCAGAACTTACCTCGATACAAAATGTGACTAAACTTTACAATTTAGTCCTTTACTTTTTTTTTTCCCCGATCTACTCCCGAATTTCGCTCTTCTTGATCTATAATAGCAAATTTAACTTATTTAATATCAAAATTTATCAAAACAGTCCTTTACTCAAACTTTGCAAAAATTACATTTTTGCCCCCAAACTTTTGCATATTTACACTTTTGCCCCAAAGCTCGTAAATTAAACTTCAGCCTATTTTCTTATGTTTTATGACATGCTGGTCATTTTCCCCTTCTATGGCAGTATCAAATTCATACTCTAACATGCACTTATGACTATTAGGTATTTTTACCGGTTAAGTCCTTTTACTCGTTTTTGCTTAAAACCGAGTAGTACAAATTGTCTAACATAATTTAAAACCTCATATTCTATCATAAAACACCAAAATACACAAATTTCACCTATGGGTATTTTTCCAAATATGAACCCTAGGTTGACTTATTACTAGCATAAGCTTAATCGAGCTACCGGGACTCCAAAAATGTAAAGAACATTAAAAACGGGGCTTAGAATCACTTACTATGAAGCTTGAAAGTTGAAGAAACCCTAGCTATGGAGAGAGGTAAGATTCAGCTGGTACTTGAAGAAGATGATACAATTTTGTCATCTTTTTACCTTTTTATTAATGTTAATAACCAAATGACCAAAATGCCCCTCCTTACTAAACTTTCAAAATTCCTTCCATGTCCTAATTTTTTTTCCATGAACTTAAAATTGGTCAAATTGTTATTTAAACCCTCCTAATTAATATTCCAAAGCAATTTCATACTAAAAACTTCTAGAATGCAAGTTTTGTAAATTATTCGATTTAGTCCCTAATCTCAACTTAAGCACTTTATGCATAGAATTTCATCACGAAATTTTCACACAATCATGAAATTATATCATGAACCTCAAAATAATAATAAAATAAATTTTTCTACCTCGAATTTGTGGTTTCGCAACCACTATTCCGTTTAGGCCCTATTTCGGGATGTTACACCTCTGGTTAGAGAAGTTGAATTTGGCATTGATTTGGTACCTGGTACTACTCTGATTTCGATAACTCCATATAGAATGGCTCCTACCGAACTAAAAGAATTAAAGTCTCAGTCGCAAGAATTGACCGATGGAGGGTTTGCTAGACTGAGTTTCTCATCTTGGGGTGCTCCAGTACTATTTGTGAAAAAAGAAAGATGGAACGATGAGAATGTGTATAGATTATCGTCAGTTGAATAAAATGACTATCAAGAATAAGTATCTCTTGCCTCGAATTGATGATTTGTTTGATCAGTAGAAAGGAGTTGCTGTGTTTTCGAAAATAGATTTGAGATCAGGCTATTATCAGTTAAGAGTGAAAGACTTAGATATTCTGAAAACTGTCTTCCGAACCAGGTACGACCACTATGAATTCTTAATTATGCCTTTCGGATTGACTAACGCACCTTCTATCTTTATGAATTTGATGAATAGAATTTTTAGATCATATTTAGATCAATTTGTTGTTGTATTCATTGATGACATGTTGATTTATTCACGTGATGAATCTGAACATGTCGAGCATCTGAGATTAGTGCTGCAGATTCTATAAGATAAACAGTTGTATGCGAAATTTAGTAAATGTGAGTTCTGGTTGCGAGAAGTTGGTTTCCTGAGTCATATTGTATCAACATCTGGTATCCAAGTTGATCCGAGCAAAATTTTAGCTATTCTGGATTGGAAACCTCCGAGGAATGTTTCCCAAGTTCGTAGTTTTTTGGGACTTGCTGGTTATTATAGAAGATTTGTAAAAGGTTTTTCGATGATTGTAACTCCGTTGACAAAACTGCTTCAGAAAGATGTGAAATTTGTGTGGTTAGAAAAGTGTCAAAACAACTTTGATCAATTGAAAACTTTATTGAATGAAGCTCCAGTATTGGTACCACCCGAATCGGGTAAAGATTTTGTGATTTATAGGATGCTTCATTAATCGGTATACGATGTGTTTTAATGCAAGAAGGCAAAGTCATGTTTACGTTTGGAGGTAGTTGAAGCCGCACGAAAAGAACTTTCAGTGATCTTGAGTTAGCTGCGATTGTGTTTGGTCTAAAGATTTGGCCATTACCTATTCGGTGAGAAATATCACGTGTGTTCTGATCATAAAAGTTTGAAGTATTTGATGACTCAGAAAGATCTGAATCTGTGACAGAGAAGATGGTTAGAACTGCTAAAAGACTATGAACTTGTGATTGATTATCATCCGGGAAAAGTAAATGTTATTGCTAATGCTTTGAGTCGAAAATTGTTGTTTGCTTTACGTACGATGATTGCTCATTTGGTTCTGTCCGATGATGGTTCAGTTTTAATTGAATTGAAAGCAAGACCTTTGTTCTTACAACAGATTATTGAAGCTCAGAAGATTGATAATACTCAGTGTGATTTAGAGTCTGATTCAGAATTCAAAGTTGATAAATATGATTGTCTGAGATTCTGAGATAGAATTTGTGTTCCAAGAAATCCATAGTTAATTCAGATGATTTTGAGTGAAGCTCATAATAGTCGGTTATCTGTGCATCCGGGTAGTGCAAAAATGTATAATGATTTGAAACAGTATTATTGGTGGTCTAGAATGAAAAGAGATATCTCTGAATTTGTTTCTAAATGTTTGATCTGTCAGCAAGTTAAAGCTGAACATCAGGTGCCATCTAGTTTGTTACAACCGATTATGGTTCCAGAGTGGAAATGGGATTGAGTGACAATGGACTTTGTTTCGAATTTGCTCCTGTCTCCAAGAAAGAAAGATGCAATATGGGTTGTAGTTGATCATTTGACGAAATCAACTCATTTTATTTCGGTTCGATCCGATTACTAGCTTGATAAATTAGCTGAGTTATACATTTCTGATATCGTGAGGTTACATGGTGTACCATTGTCTATAGTGTCAGACAGAGATTCGAGATTCACATCACGATTCTAGAAGAAGTTTCAAGATGCTCTGGGTACTAAACTGCACTTTAGTACTGCTTTTCATCCGCAAACGGATGGTCAACCCAAGCGGATTATTCAGATACTTGAGAATATGTTCAGATGTTGTATTCTTGAGTTTGAAGGTACGTCAGAATAGTATTTACCCTTGATTGAATTCGCTTATAATAACAGTTTTTAGTCTAGCATTAAAATGGCACCCCATGAAGCTTTATATGGTCACAAATGCCGTACACCTTTGTATTGGACTGAGGTCAGCAAAAATAAGATTCACGAGGTTGATTTGATAAAAGAAATTGAACAGAAAGTGAAAGTGATCCGAGATAGTTTGAAACCAGCTTCCAATCGTCAGAAATCATATGTGGATTTGATAAGAAAAGACATTGAGTTTGAGATCAACGATAAAGTGTTTTTAAAAGTATCTCCATGGAAGAAAGTGCTTCGGTTTGGTAGAAAAGGCAAACTGAGTCGAGGTTCATCGGGCCCTATGAGATTATCGAGCGTATTGTGCCAATAGCATATAGATTGTTGTTGCCACCAAAGCTAGAAAAGATTCATAATGTGTTTCATGTTTGATGCTTCAATGATACAGATCTGATCCGTCACATGTAATTCCTCCATCTGAAATTGAAATTTAGTCAAATATGACTTACGAAGAAAAGTCGATCCGTATCTTAGCTCAAGAGGTTAAAGAAATGCAAAATAAAAAAATTTCACTAGTAAAAGTGATGTGGCATTGACACGGTATTGAAGAGGCCACGTGGGAGCCTAAAGATGCTATGAGATAGCAATATTCGAATCTATTTAACGGTAAAATTTTCGGGGACGAAAATCCCTAAGGAGGGAGAATTGTAACAGTCCAGTTTTGACCCTAGTCAGAATAGTCATTTCAGGACCACAAATCTGAGTCAGATAAATGTTTTAATATTATTTTCCATGTTTATGATGTATGAATTAGCATGTGTGAAAGTTTCGTCTAAAAATTTAATCGTATGTATACTTAATTTGATAAAAGGACCTAATCGCGTAAAATGTAAAAGCTGTGTGCTAGATGTTAAAAGTGCCTATTTGACTTGGCTTTATAATTGAGAGGTCCTTATATGGTTATTATGCCATTTACATGTATAATGGACAATTATAACCTTAATATATGTGAATTTATAATGGTTTAATAAAAGGGTAAAATTGTCATTTAGATTATATGTTAATTAAAATAAAACAAAAGCTTAAAATAAGCTCATTTTCATGCTCATGCTGCTGAAATCATCAAAAGAAAAAGAAAGGAAATACAAGCTAGGGTTTGGACTTGATTTTCATTTATTAAGGTATGTATTCTGATCGATTTTTGATAATTTATACGTTTTTGTAATCGTTGCTTCGTATACTATCAAACCCATGCCTGAATTTCTAATTTTTATGATGATTTTGAAATATGTCATTGATGAAATTATGAGCTTTGTGATGTTAGTTGATGATTTATGAAAGATATGTTTTGGGTTAACATATGTTGTCTTTGAATTTTTTATGAAATTGAGTAATTTGGACTAAATTATAGAAATGTTATTTTGAGGGACTGAAATGTGAAATAAATGAAATATATGGACTTGTATGAGGACTAGGAGAATTCGACTAAGCTTGTGTACAAGCAAGTTTTATGTATTTTGCGATTTTGTGAATTAGAGACTAAAGTGTCGAAATGTGAAAATGTGAGGGCTATTTTACAAAATTCCCTAATTATGTGTATATGGATTGGTTTGAATGATATAGTGAATAAAAGGGTTAATTTTGAATACATATAGATCAAGAAAAGAGGAATTCAGACTTAGACCGAGGGAAGTCGAAGATTGTAGAGTAAACAGTTGGAGTTGACAATTTCGAGTATGAGGTAAGTTCGTACGTAAAACATGATGTTATAAGTATATTTTTCTGTTTTAATTATGCATAGATTGTATATATATTTGGTTTGGATGAATACGATGATAAACCAATGGTATTTGGCACTAAGTGTGCGATCTAAATTAGCTTCGGATATGTGAGGCACTAAGTGTATGATACAGAAATAGTTTTGGTTAATTGAGATGGCACTAAGTGTGTGGAAATATTATAGCTTTGGCTAATCTTTAAAGTACTAAGTGTGCGGATGTTTAAAGCATTGGTAATCTTCGGAAAGTCTTAAAATATTCTAACGAGAGGTGAGAATGAGAATGAATGAATATGAATGAATACAGGAAAGTTCAAGTACGTATAATACCTATGTGGTAGATGGTATTATGTATGTAAAATCTATTGAAATGGTATAAACATGTGGATGGTGTTGGTATAAAATGGATAGATGATTTGAAAGTTTATAAATACTTATGTGTTTATGTTTTATATTTTATTTACTGTTGATGTTTTTGGTACGAGCTTACTAAGCTTTTGAAAGCTTACTTTGTGCGTGTTTGCATTGCTCTATATATATTGAAGCTACTGTGAGCTCAAGGATTGTCAAGGATCGTCACTACATTATCGAACCTCATTTTGGTACTTTGGAAATGTATATTTTGAAATATGGCATATATAGGCTAGTAGTTGTAGAATTATGTTTTGTGATGTATATACTTAGCCATGTGATTTGGCTAGTTTGTGTTTAAACTCATAGTTGATAATGGCTTATGGTATGTGATGTTAATGTGCAAGTGTGGTATGTTTTAGTTGGACAAAAGAAATGGTAAATGTTGGTAAGTTTTGGTAAGTTTTAGCATGAGATTGAATGATGTATGGAAATAAATGTTTTGATATGATCTTACCTTATGTTTGGCATGAATTGGTACGATTTATGAGTATGCAAATGGTTGATATTGTTATGATATGAATGATGAATTTTTTAGCATAAAAATTAGCTGAAATGGTGGTGCAAATATGCTTGTTTCTTTTCTTGTAGGTTAACCCAAATTGGGGTGGCAAATTGGCTATTCAAATGGCTTATTTTTGTCCATATGGGCAGAGACACGAGCGTGTGTCTCAGCCGTATGTGACACACGGTCACGCTACTTGGCCGTGTGTCCCCTGGGGTACCCTACGAACTAAAGGAAGTATACCCTCCAATTTTGACATGGCCTAGACACACGAGCGTGTCTATTGGTTGTGTGTGGCACACGGGTTGGAACACGAGCGAGTCTATTGGTCGTGTGTGGCATACGGGTTGGCACACGGGCGTGTGGTCGATCATGTCACCAAGTCAGTAGCCTCCTTAATTTTCACATGGCCTAGTACACGGGCGTGTCTTGTGGCCGTGTGGACAAGTCAGTATATATGCCCTGTTTCGCCACACCTTAGACACACGGGTGTGTTTAAGGCAATGTGAGGCACACGGCCTGTTTACACGGGCGTGTAACCTTTTAAAAGTTGAAAATTTTTCTAACTTCTGAAACTTTCATATGTTATCGAATTGATCCTGAATGGATGATTTAGACTTCGTATGATCGTTTAAAGTTCATGTTGAATTTGAATTATCTATGTTTATTGAAATGAGCGGATATTTGATATTTGTTTGTTCTGATCTATGTTATGAGCCCAGTAATGCCTCTTAACCTATTCTGGCGACGGTTACGGGTCAGGGGTGTTACATATATAGCAACGCCTCCTTGAATGGTTTGGGGTGTGTGCTCATTCAAGAAGGCAAGGTTATAGCCTATGCCTCAAGACAACTAAAGCCATACGGGAGAAATTACCCGACCCATGACTTAGAACTAGTAGCTATAGTGTTCACATTAAAGATTTGGAGACACCATTTGTATGGTGAGAAATGCCGAGTATTCACCGATCACAAAAGTCTTAAGTATTTAATGACTCAAAAGGAATTGAATCTATGGCAATTAGAGCTGATAAAGGATTACGAGCTAGTGATTGACTATCACCTGGGCAAGGCAAACGTGGTCGTCGATGCCTTGAGTAGAAAATCGTTATTTGCGTTGAGAGAAATGGATGCCCAACTGGCTTTATTAGATAATGGTTCGGTCCTAGCAGAGTTGTGAGCTAGGCAGATGTTTCTACAAGAGATCCGTGAAGCTCAGAAAGGTGATAAGGAGTTGCAAGCTAAGATGGCTCAATAAGAGATAAGAAATGTATCTGAATTTTGTATTGATACCGATAGATGTATAATGTTCAAAGATAGAGTTTGTGTACCCAAGGACAATGAGCTTATTCAGAAGATTCTACGAGAGTCACATAGTGGTTGTTTTTCCATCCACCGAGGTAGTGTAAAAATGTACAATGATCTAAAGAAAATGTATTGGTGGTCGAGGATGAAAAGAGACATTTCAGAGTTCGTTTCCAAGTGCCTAGTGTGTCAGCAAGTGAAGGCTGAACATCAAGTACCTTCAGGTCTATTTCAGCCTATTATGGTCCCCGAGTGAAACTGGGATCAGATTACTATGGATTTCATGATGGGTTTGCCAATAACCTCGAAGAAAAAGGATGTCGTTTGGGTTATTATGGATAGGCTAACAAAGTTAGCACATTTCATACCATTGCGTACCGACTACCCCCTTGAGAGATTGGCTGACTTGTATGTTTCCGAGATTGTGAGACTACACGGGGTACCCATGTCGATTATTTCAGATAGAAACCCCAGATTTACTTTGAGATTTTTGAAAAAAATTACAAGAGGCGTTGGGAACAAAGTTGAGTTTCAGCATGGCATTTCACCCGCAAACTGACAGTCAGTCGGAAAGATTGATTCAGATTTTAGAAGACATGTTGCAGTGTTGTGTTCTCGAATTTCAAGGTAGTTGGGAAGGGTACTTGCCATTGGTTGAATTCACTTACAACAACAGTTATTAGACAAGTCTGAAAATGGCGTCTTATGAGGCTTTGTATTGGAGAAAGTGTCAAATGCCCTTATATTGGACCGAGCTCAGAGAGGGTCAGATTCACGGGGTCGATTTAGTCAAGGAGACTGAAGAGAAAATTAAAGTAATTCACTACTGTTTAAAGGCCGCTTCGGATAGGTAGAAATCCTATGCGGATTTAAAATGGAAAGAGATCAAATTTCAAGTCAATGATCGAGTGTTTTTAAAAGTATCCTCGTGGAAGAAAATACTCAGATTTGGTAGAAGAGGCAAGTTGAGTCCTCGTTTCATAGGACCCTATGAGGTTACTGAGAGAGTACGATTGGTTGCCTATCGATTGGCTTTAGCACCAAAATTGGAAAAAATTCAAGATGTGTTTCATGTGTCCATGCTACGCTGATATAGATTAGACCCTTCGCATGTGATTGCACCAATCGAGGTTGAAATTTATCCGTATATGACTTACAGTGAAGAGCCGATCAAGATTTTAGCTCGAGAAGCCAAATAGTTGAGGAATAAGAGTATAGCACTCGTGAAAGTTTTTTAACATAGGCATGGAGTCAAGGAAGCCAGATGGGAACTCGAGGAGACCATGAGATATCAGTACCCGAACTTATTCACCAGTAAGATTTTCGGGGACAAAAATCCCTAAAGGAGGAGAATTGTAACAGCCTGAATTTGGAGCTAGTCAAAATAATGGTCTCGGGACCATGAATACAAAGTTAGTGAAATTATTTTATTATTATTTAGATTTTATAGCATGTTTTTAAGAGTTCATGAAAAATTTGGTAAAGTAATTTTAGCATTTGTGAGCTTAATTGCGAAAAAGGACTAAATCGCATGAAATGCAAAAGTCCTAAATTGATAGCTAAAGGTGTCAAATAGCTAGAGAATAAATATTGGGGGTCTCTAAAGGGCAATTAGACCCTATTGTTATAGCTTGGCCAGCCATGGGAGATGGAAATATTGAAAAGTCAACATTAGGTAATGTTGATGACATAAGGTGTATTAAAATAATGCCCAAAAAGCCTAGCTATCATCTTTTTTTTCTCCATCCTTTCTTCTTGACAGAAATTTTCAGCAAAGAAATGGGGTTTTAAGAGCTTGAAATTTTAGCAACTTTAAGCCTTCACAAGTAAGTGATTTTAATGGCTTTTCTTGAATATTTTTGTACTTTTGAGACCCTTGAAGCATGAGCTTTCAAATGAGGGTACTATTTTACAAAATGATTAAGAGTTTGGGGTTTTTCCATGAAAGGATTTGTGATGTTTGCTGAGCTTTTATGGAAGAAAATAAGTCCTGGGTGTGTTATAAACAACTTTTGTGAAAGGTGTTTGCACGAAAACACCTAAAAGGACTATTTTGAATAAGTTGTAAAATAGACGTTAAATATGTGAAATAGTGGGAATTTGGAGTTTCTATAAGAGTAAAAAGGGTTTGGCTAAGCTTAACATACGAAGAAATTTGATGAAAATCAATTTTCAGGCCAAGGGGTAAAATGGTCATTTTACAAAAGTCTAGGGGCAAAATGGTCATTTTTCCCAATTATGAATTGTTGAGTGCCTAGGTTGATAAAGTGACTAAATAAGTTCATTTTTTTATTATAGATCAAGAAATACAGAATCCGAACATAGACCGGGGGAAAGCTAAGCAAATCGACTAAATCGACTAGTCGCCACATTTTGTACTCCGAGGTAAGTTGTATGTAAATAATACAAGTACATCGCTAATGTATGTGTTGAATTGTATTCGAATTAATATAGCATGAATTTCTTGATTGTGGAATTGAAAAAGTATGATGATAATAGAGATAGTAGAGTTCCCATTCGAACCTAGGAAATAAATTGGATATTCATGCCATGACATATGGGTTATTGTGGGCTAGTGTAAGACATGTCTGGGACATGCATCAGCTACATTATGAGAGCCAGTGTAAGACCATGTCTGGGATATGGCATTGACATCGAGATGAGTGCTAGTGTAAGACATGTTTGGGACATGCATCAACCTCATGTTGATAGTTAGTGTAAGACCATGTCTGGGACATGGCATCGGCACCTTATCCACGTTTGAGGCTTAATGAATAGCTGGTAGTGCTCCAAATGGTTCAACGGTGAGAGTTATGACTTTAATTTAATGAGGAAAGCATAACCGTGTTGTGAGTGGTACAGGTACCTATTTGAAATGTATGAGATATAAGCTCGATATATGCTATGAGATTTATATGGATAGTGATGAGTAAGTTATACTGATTCCCACTTTTGTGTTACGAGCATGTTGATGAATGGTAAAATTGTTGTTGTATATTTATTTATGTGCAACTTACTAAGCTTTATGCTTACTCCCTCTCCTTTCATTTTTCTTATAGTGCTGCCTATCTAGCTCAAGGACCAACAGAAGTTAGAGATATCGATCAGACAATCAATCGAAGCATTCGGTATAGTTTGATTTATATTTCTGAATATAGCATGTATAGGGAATTAGACTTGTGTTTTGTGTTATTAATTTGGCCTGATGTAATTTGTATGTAAATAATACATTAACTTCATTTACATTTTTATATTTCAGCCTACTATATATATATTGTAGAAGATTTTGAAGCATAAATTGACTATTGGAAGAATGGAAATAAGTAATAGAGAGAGAAATCCCGGTTGAACATTCGAAAAGATTGAATAATATAGATGGAGTGTAGCTAGGTCACATGTATGATGCCGAGTGCACATCATGTGTACAAGAACGCTACGCGATACTATGTAGTAGCTAGGTCACATGTGTGATACGGGAAGTATCCCATGTAGACAAGAGAGCTAGGGGAGAGATAAATGTAGCTAGGTCGCATGTGTGATTCCAAGTGAAGGACACCATGTAGACAAGAGAGCTACGAGATAAATTGGCTAGGTCACATGGGTGGTACTAAGTGTTCACCATGTGTACAAGAGAGCCGAATTATATGAAATATGATGGTACAGCTGTGTGCTGAAACCATCAAGTATCGGGAATTGATCCGAATTGTTCAACGGGTTGGCTTTATGGTGATATTGTAATCATGGACCTATACTTGTGATGTATGAAATGTGGTGAAAATGAATTGTGATATGCATGTTAAAATGAGATTAATATAAAGAAAGTGTGAAAGAGTGAATTAGCAATAATACTGTTTTGGACAGACGCAGTGTCGTGAATTTGAAAAATCACCAAAAATAATGGGCATTTAATTAGAGGCTGAATGAGATATGAATTTAAAGCTTAATGAGTCTCTTTTCATGTAAAAGAAACAGAGCAAGTAAAGGAATCTTATATTTTGAGAAATTTATATTTTTGTGAGACCTGTTGAGAATGACTGCATAATCCCCTGTTCAGAATTTAAAAATTTACCACAAATTGTAAAGAAACAATTAGGAGTTTTATCTTACATTTATGAAATCCTTATTGAGTCTAGTTTTATAAGAAACAAACGGTATAGTCATTGAAACTCAGAATAGAGAGATATATGAATCGTAATATACAAGGGTCAGAGTGGCCGAACCCTGAAACAGGGGAGACTTTAACTAATAAACTGTACTAATTGGCTTGACCAAAAATTCTAGAAACAAATTAGTAGGTATATATATATGAGTCTAGTTTCAAAGAAAATTTACGGAATTGGATTTCAAGTTTCGTAAGTCCAGTTATGATTTATTTAGTGAACATGACTCAGGAGAGACAGCTTGACCAAAGTGGAGTAAATAGTGAAATTAAAAGTAGATACACTTGAGTTATTATGTAATCATATTAAATTCTTTATTCATTATTTATATACTTGCTTACTAAGATATAAGCTTACTTTCTTTTCTCTCTTTTGTCTTATAGTGTCGTCCAGCTTGCACAGGAGTCAAGGATCGTTGAAGATCTGCCTACACTATCAATATTTTTGGGTATTTGAACTAAACATTTTGAATTATGGCATGTATAGCAGGCTTAGTTATTTTGTTAAGCATCATAATTGCCTAGGCTAAAAATATTGGCTATAGTATGTGATCGAGTATTTTGTACAAAACCATTGAAGTTGGCTAATATTGTTAAAGGCTTATGTTATAATGTGTCATGATCCAATTGGATGCCATATTTTTGTTTCAGTTTTATTTAATGGTATGTGTTATGTTCTGGTAATACCTCGTACACTGTTTTGGTGTGGAATACGTGTATGGAGCATTACATTTAGTGGTATCAGAGCCAAGGTTTAGTTGGTTCTCGGACTAATATGGTGTGTGTAAAATTCTAGCTATACATGCCATAAATATATTATGATAGTGTGGTGACTTCTGATTATTTTAAACTGTGTTTTGTTTTAATATAGTAATCGATCCCGACGGAACTGTGACTAATGATGCTGCTAGTAATGCATCGATCGCGCACAAGGACCGCTTTGTAAAAAGTAGAGACCGAGACATTGAGACAGGGGAGATGAGGCTCGGGATGCCTTTCTCCAAATGATGAACAATTGGTATCTCGAGTTTATTCGAGCAAACCCAAATGCTCAACCTCCTCCACCCCCTCCCATACCTCGGGACGGTTCCTCAGTTTGCTCAAGGCATAGATTTGGTAAGAATGAACAAGCCTCAGGTTGACAAGATTCGAAAACAAGGGGCCGAAGAGTTTAGAGAAAAGATCGATGATGATCCCGAGAAAGCGGAGTTCTGGCTTAAAAATTCTACCCGTGTATTTGATGAGCTCTCATGTACACCCGAGCAGTGCCTAAAGTGTGCTGTATCACTTTTGGGAGATTCAGCCTACCACTGGTGAAAGACTTTGGTAGCAGTGGTGCCAAAAGAAAGGGTTACTTGGGATTTCTTCCAGGAAGAATTCAGAAAGAAATACATAAGTCAGCGATTTATTGATCAAAAACGGAAGGAGTTCCTCGAATTGAAGCAGGGCAAGATGTCTGTGGTAGAGTATGAACGCGAATTCCTATGACTCAGCAAGTATGCCCAGGAATGTGTGTCCACCGAGGCCATTATGTGCAAATGGTTTGAGGATGGGCTAATGAGGACATTAAAGTGCTTGTGGGAATTTTGAAGCTAAAAGAATTTGTAATATTGGTTGATCGAGCTCTTAAAGCCGAAGAATTGAACAAAGAAAGAAGAAAAGCTGCTATTGAGGCTCGAGATGCCAGAAAGAGGCCGATAAGCAAGTCATTTCAATCTCAATCAAAGAGGTCCAAAGAGATAAACCCTCGAATGACAGTTTCAGCTAGGGATTCACACAGAGACCGTGGTAGGGCATATTCGGGGTCTAAAGCTCAAGCTACTTTAGTGGCAAGTGTGGGTAATGTGCAATCTAGAAAGCCCGAATGTCAACAATGTGGCAGGCAACATTATGGTGAGTTTTGGGGAAATGAGCGAGCTTGTTTCAGGTGCAGTTCTCGCGAGCATTTTATCAGGGATTGTCCGGAGAAAGTTAAAGAAGAAAAATTTTAGAGTGCTAGACAGAGTACTACCGCTAGCAGAGGTAGACCACCGAGAAATACTGAAAGTGGATCTAGCAATAAAACTATAATGAAAGATTCAACGGCGAGATCAGAGGCTAGAGCGCCTGCTAGAGCTTATACCATACGTGCCCGAGAAGATGCATCATCTCTCGATGTGATCACTGGTACATTTTTTCTTTATGATACTATTGTTGTTGCATTGATTGATCCTAGGTCTACTCATTCCTATATTTGTGTGAATTTAGTGTCTAATAAGAAGTTGCCAGTTGAGTTTACTGAGTATACGATTAAAGTGTCGAACCCCTTAGGCCAAAATGTGCTAGTAGATAAGGTTTGCAAGAATTGCCCATTAATGATTCAAGGTCACTGCTTTCCAGCTAATTTGATGCTGTTACCATTTGATGAGTTTGATGTTATCTTGGGAATGGATTGGTTGACATTGTATGATGCCAAGGTAAATTGTAAACAAAAAACATTAGAGTTGAAATGTGAAAACGGTGAAATTCTGTGGGTTGAAAAAGATGAATCAAATAAATTGCCTACGGTGATTTCGCGCATGTCTGCACAGAAATACATAAGGAAAGCTTGCCTATGTAATGAATACTGAAATGTCTGAATTGAAGCTTGAAGCAAAGTCTTGATAGTCTATAAATTTCGGATGTGTTTCCGGAGGAATTACAGGTTGCTCTCGACAGAGAGATAGAGTTTGCCATTGATTTGTTGTGGGGACTACACCAATCTCGATTGCTCCATATAGAATGGCTCAGGACCGAATTAAGAGAATTGAAGGCTCAGTTGCAAGAGTTAACAGACAAGGGATTTGTGAGACCGAGTTTCTCTCCCTGGGGTGCTCCTGTATTGTTCATAAAGAAGAAAGATGGCTCAATGAGGTTTTGCATTGATTACCGTCAGCTCAATAAGGTGACTATAAAGAACAAGTACCCAGATTCGAGGGATTTTCGATGATTGCCTCTCCTATGACTAAGTTCTTTGCAAAAGAATGTTAAGTTTGAATGGGTGATAAATGTCGTGAGAGTTTTGAATAGCTGAAAGCACGATTGACTGAAGCACCAATTTTAGTACAACCTGAGCCCGAGAAGGAGTTCGTAATTTAAAGTGATGCATTACTGATAGGCCTTGGATGTGTACTAATGCAAGAGGGCAAAGTGGTAGCTTATGCCTCGAGACAGTTAAAACTGCACGAGAAAAACTATCCTACGCATGATTTGGAATTGGCCGCTATTGTCTTTGCCTTGAAGATCTGGCGACATTATTTGTATGGTGAAAAATGTCAAATTTTTACTAATCACAAAAGTTTGAAGTATTTGATGAATCAAAAGGATTTGAATCTACAACAACGGAGACGGCTTGAATTATTGAAGGATTATGAGCTAGTGATTGATTATAATCTGGGAAAAGCGAATGTAGTTGCTAACGCCTTGAGTAGGAAATCTCTTTTTACTTTGAGAGCCATGAATACGAGGTTAGCATTGTCTGATGATGGGTCAATCTTGACAGAGATGAGGGTTAAACCGTTATTCCTCCAGCTAATTTGTGATGCTCAAAAGAACGATAATGAGTTGCGAACCAAGAGAACTCAGTGCAAATTGGGTTACGACTCAGATTTTTGAGTTGGACCAGATGACTGTTTGATGTTTCGAGATAAGATTTGTGTACCAAAAAATGATGAATTGATTCAGAAAATACTACATGAGGCACATAGTGGCTGTTTGTCAGTTCACCCTGGTAGCACAAAAATGTATAATGATTTAAAGAAGTTATATTGGTGGCCAGGCATGAAAAGGGACATTTCTGAATTTGTGACCAAGTGTTTGATCTGTCAACAAGTAAAAGCTGAGCATCAGGTGCCTTCAGGATTACTCCAACTGGTAATGGTGCCTGAATGGAAATGGGATAGGATTACCATGGATTTTGTAACCGGGTTGCCTCTGACTCCTAAAAAGAAGGATGTTGTCTGGGTAGTGGTTGATAGGTTAACAAAGTCGGCTCACTTTATCTTTGGTACGCACTCGATTACTCCTTTGATAAATTAGCTGAATTATATATTGCTGAAATTGTGAGGTTGCACGGGGTACCTATGTCTATAATATCAGATAAAGATCAGAGATTTACCTCGAGATTCTGGAAAAAGTTACAAGAAGCTTTGGGCACAAAATTGAACTTTAGTACCGCGTTTCATCCACAAACAGATGGTCAGTCGGAAAGAGTAATCCAGGTACTTGAAGATATGCTTAGATGTTGTGTTTTAGAATTTGAAGGCAGTTGGGAGAAATATCTATCTTTGGTTGAATTTGCCTACAATAACAGTTTTCAGTCAAGTATACAGATGGCACCGTACAAAGCCTTGTATGGCCGCAAGTGTCGGACTCCTTTATATTGGACTGAACTTAGTGAGAAACAGATTCATAGGGTTGATCTAGTTAAAGAAACCGAAGAGAAAGTAAAAGTAATTCGTGATTTCCTGAAAGCTGCTTCAGATCGACAAAAGTCATAGACAGATTTAAAAAGAAAAGAGATTGAATTTCAGGTGGGTGATAAAGTGTTCTTAAGGTATCACCATGGAAAAAGATTCTAAGATTTGGCCGGAAAGGCAAGTTGAGCCCGTGGTTTTATTGGGCCGTACGAGATTACTGAGAGGATTGGACCAGTGGCATATCGGTTGGCCTTACTGACAGAGTTAGAAAGAATTCATAATGTGTTTCATGTATCAATGTTGCGACGTTATCGTTCTGATCCTTCACATGTGATTTGTCCAACAGAAATTGAGATTCGATCGGACTTGACCTATGATGAAGAACCGATTAAGATTTTGGCTCGAGAAGTAAAACAGTTGAGGAATAAAAGTATAGCTTTAGTAAAAGTGTTATGGCAAAGACATGGAGTAGAAGAAGCTACGTGGGAACCAGGAAGCCATGAGAAAATAGTACCCAAATCTCTTTACCGGTAAGATTTTTAGGGACGAAAATCCCTAAAGAGGGGAGAGTTGTAACAGCCCGATTTAGGGCCAAAATAGAATAGTGGTTTCAAAACCACGAATCTGAGATTTTAAAAAAATTATTATTATGATTAAGTTTTAGCGTTTATATTATGATTTCATAATTGTGTGAAAATTTCGTTGCGAAATTTTATCGATTGGATGTTTAATTTGACGTTTAGGACTAAATTGAAATAGGTGAAAAATGTGTGTGTCTAATTCATAAAGTACTAGATTGAAATTGGGGTTTTAAGTAGAGGTCCTTAAATGGCAATTAGACCATTATCTTTTATATGGACAAAAATTAGGACATGGATGGAATTTTTAGAAAGTTTAGTAGTAAGGGCATTTTGGTCATTTGTATATAAAATGAAATAAAATGGGAAAAATAACACAAAAATGTGTTCATCTTCATTAAGCTTGGCCGAAATTTGCTTGTTCTCCATAGCTAGGGTTTTTCCCAAGCTTTCAAGCTCAATAATCAAGAAAGGCGTGGAATCAATCTCGAGCAGGGGAAGGAAAAGGTTTTGGACTAAATTGCAAAATTTCCATATTTTGCACCGAGGTAAGTTTGTATGTAAATAATACATTAACTTCATTTACATTTTAACATTTCAGCCTATTATATATATATTGTAGCTAATTTTGAAGCATAAATTGACTATTAGAAGAATGGAAATAAGTAATAGAGAGAGAAATCCCGGTTGAACATTCGAAAAGATTGAATAATATAGATGGAGTGTAGCTAGGTCACATGTATGATGCCGAGTGCACATCATGTGTACAAGATAGCTACGCGATACTATGTAGTAGCTAGGTCACATGTGTGATACGGGAAGTATCCCATGTAAACAAGAGAGCTATGGGAGAGATAAATGTAGCTAGGTCGCATGTGTGATTCCAAGTGAAGGACACCATATAGACAAGAGAGCTACGAGATAAATTGGCTAGGTCACATGGGTGGTACTAAGTGTTCACATGTGTACAAGAGAGCCAAATTATATGAAATATGATGGTGGAGCTGTGTGCTGAAACCATCAAGTATCGGGAATTGATCTGAATTGTTCAACGGGATGGCTTTATGGTGACATTGTAATCATGTACCTAAACTTGTGATGTATGAAATGTGGTGAAAATGAATTGTGATATGCATGTTAAAATGAGATTAATATAAAGAAAGTGTGAAAGAGTGAATTAGCAATAATACTGTTTTGGACAGAATCAGTGTCGTGAATTTGAAAAATCACCAAAAATAATGGACATTTAATTAGAGGCTGAATGAGATATGAATTTAAATGTTAATGAGTTTATTTTCATGTAAAAGAAACAGAGCAAGCAAAGGAATCTTATATTTTGAGAAATTTATATTTTTGTAAGACCTATTCAGAATGACTGCATGATCCCCTGTTCAGACTTTAAAAATTTACCATAAATTTTAAAGAAACAATTAGGCATTTTATCTTACATGTATGAAATACTTATTTAGTCTAGTTTTATAAGAAACAAACAGCATAGTCATTGAAACTCAGAATAGAGAGATATATGAATCGTAATATTTAGGGTTCAGAGTGGCCGAACCCTGAAACAGGCGAGACTTTAACTAATAAAATGTACTAATTGGCTTAACCAAAAATTCTAGAAACAAATTACTAAGTAGATATATGAGTCTAGTTTCAAGGAAAATTTACTGAATTGGATTTCATGTTTCGTAAGTCGAGTTATGATTTATTTAGTGAACATGACTCAGGAGAGACAGCTTGACCAAAGTGGAGTAAATAGTGAAATTAAAAGTAGATACACTTGAGTTACTATGTAATCATATTAAATTATTTATTCATTATTTATATACTTGCTTACTAAGCTATAAGCTTACTCTCTTTTCTCTCTTTTGTCTTATAGTGTCGTCCAGCTTGCATAGGAGTCAAGGATCGTTGAAGATCTGCCTACACTATCAATATTTTTGGGTATTTGAACTAAACATTTTGAATTATGGCATGTATAGTAGGCTTAGTTATTTTGTTATGTGTCATAATTGCCTAGGCTAAAAATATTGGCTACAGTATGTGATCGATTATTTTGTACAAAGCCATTGAAGTTGGCTAATATTGTTAAAGGCATATGTTATAATGTTTCATGATCCAATTGGATGCCATATTTTTGTTTCGATTTTATTTAATGGCATGTGTTATGTTCTGGTAATACCTCGTATACTGTTTCGATGTGGAATGCGTGTATGGGGCGTTACAGTGAATGTTTTTGTGTAGGTTGTGTAAGTAGGGGTGACAAAGAGGCTTGGTAAATAGCCTTATATTGTCCACATGGGTAGACAAACAGGCATGTGTCTAGGCCGTGTGTGACACACGGTCTGCCCTATAGGTGTGTGGTTCAGCCGTGTGTCCCCTGCACATAAAATTTGCATGTCAGTATGCATGATAATAAACACACGGGCAGAGACACGACCGTGTGTCTCAGCCGTGTGAAAGACACGGCGTAGCACACAGGCGTGTGCCTTGGCCATGTAACATTTTAGGGTTGCTGACATTAGAAACAGAATGTCTAAGTTTTCACACACGGGCCAGGGACACGGGCGTGTGCTAGGCCATGTGAAAACCCCTGTAGGTGTGCATTTAGAATTAATTCCACACGAGTGGAGGACACGGGCATGTCCCTGTATTACTTAGGCCGTGCAAAACACATGGGCCATCAGCACGACCATGTCGCAATGGTCACACGGGCATGTTGCCCTTCCACACAGGCGCGTACCCTATTTCAAAGAGAAATTTTCTATAGATGGCTTAAGGGCCCGAGTTGATCCTGAATACTTTCCAATGGTCGATTTGGGGCTCGTAGGCCCATGATAAGAAGTTTAAAGTATAAATTGAAAAAGTTTTAATTTGACCAGAGTTTTAGTGACTCAAAAATGTTTGTAAGCATGAGTTTAAAGTTAGGTAATGCCTCGTATTCCGTCCCGATGAAAGGTACGGGTGTGGGGTGTTACACCCGTAATCACATCTGGGGATGAAGCCTCTTCACGAGTACAAATGGCGTACGTCCTTGTAGGAGCTCTGCCCTCGGGTCTCATAGCAGACTCTTTAGGGGCATTCTTGCTGCTCGCTCCATTACTCAGATTTCTCTATGGTCTACCTCGACTAGCAATGTTACCCGATCTTGCGCTTTGATATCTCTCCTTTTCTGCCATCTTGGGGCACTCTCTAATAAAGTGGTCTGGGGAACCACACTTGAAGCAGGTCATGTCACTCCCTCGACACTCACCGGGGTGACGTTTACCGTATTGGGGACATTCCGATCTATTTGGTCGAATATTACCAACACTAGCAATCAAGATGGTCTGGGCTTTAGTACCCCAATATTGCTCACCTCTATTTCTATTTGAAAACTCAACAGAAGCACTGGAGCGAGGATGGAAGTCCCTTGTCTTCTTCGATGTGGACTGAAATGACTTGCCCATAGATCTTTTCTTTGAATCCCTAGCCTCAGACTCGGCCTTTCTCTTCTTTTTGGTTAATTCCTCGGCCTTACAAGCTCTTTCGACGAGTATAATGAACTCCTTCAGCTCAAGCATACCAACAAACATTCAAATGTCTTTGTTTAATCCGTCCTCAAACCTCTTGCACATAATGGCTTCGGTCGACACACATTCTCGAGCGTATTCGCTGAGTCTCACAAACTCATGCTCGTACTCAGTTACGGTCATTCTACCTTGCTTCAACTCAAGGAACTCTTTTCATTTCTAATCCACAAATCTCTGACTAATATACTTTTTTTGAAACTCCTCTTGGAAAAATTCCCATGTTATTCTCTCCCTTGGTACAACCGAGACAAGTTTCTTCCACCAGTGGTAAGTCGAATATCTCAGCAGTGATACAACACATTTTATGCATTCTTTCAGTGTGCATGGCAATTCTTCAAAAACCCGGATGGTGTTTTCGAGCCAAAACTCGTCCTATTACGGATCATTATCAATGTTAGCTCGAAACTCTTCAATTCCTTGCTTTCGAATTTTATCCACTAGAAGTCTATTCAGTCTCATAAAATCCATGCCTTGGGGTGCTACAGGAATAGGCTGAGGGATAGGTGGGGGTGGAGGGGGTTGAGTGTTTGGGTTTGTTCGAACGAACTCCGTGTACCAAGCATCCATCATGTGGAGAAAGGCTTCCCAAGCCCCTTATCTTCCTCCCTGACTAATTGTGAGAGGTCTACTCTGTTGCGGTACTGTCCCTTCAGCGGGAGTAGGCGCGTTACTTTCTACGTCATCGGCCTCAGCTCGATTGGGATCCATTACTATATAAAAACACAATTAAGATTGTCAGGATTCGTCACTCTATCACAATGTATTTATGGCATGTATAGCTAGACTCGTACACTCGCTAAGTTAGTCCAAGAATTGACTAAATCGTAGCTCTGATACCACTAAATGTAACACCCCTTATCCATACTCAACGCCAAAATAGGGTACGAGGTATTACTGAACTTGAATGCAATCAAACACACAAAATCAGACCATAAAATTTTGTTCCAATTTAGGTTCATTCAAACATATACTTAACACCCCTTATACGGACCTACGAGGTCCAAAACATGCATCGGGAGAGATTTGGGACTAAACTAGGAACTCCCAAAATTTTTTCAACACTAAGAAAATTTTCATGTTTTGGAGAGTAACAGGCCCTTGTGGGTAGGCCGTGTGGTCACATACGCCCTTGTGGCTTGGGACACGCCCGTGTCCTCAACCTGTGTGACTCTCTAACTATGACGTCATCAACCAAATAAGGTCACACGACCAAGGCACACGCTCGTGTCCTTAGGCCGTGTGGCGAATTAAATTCCAAAATCAGGTGTAGACTTCACACGGTCTGGGCACACAACCATGTTTTGAGGCCGTATCTCTCACACGGCTGAGACATACGGCTGTGTCTCTGCCTGTTTGTTACTACTGGGCATTCTTTTTTGCATTAATTAGGGTGCAGGGGACACACGGCCGGATCACACGCCCATGGGGCAAGTCGTGTGTCACACACAGTCTAGACACATGCCCGTCTGTTTACCTGTGTGGGCCATTTTAAGGTTATTTTCCATGTCAAATGCCACCCTTATTTATTCAAACACATATATACAAATGAGTAATATTTCTTAGGCTTGCATGCATGCATTTTCACACCATCTTATACACACACATGACATTCATCAACATTCAATCATTAATAACCGTATGCCATATCATTATGGAATTGGCATATACATAGATGAATAGGTTTACAACCCAATAATCACTATGAGCCATATCTCATAGCCATACACAAAATAAATCAACTAACATTATAAGCGAACACATTTGGCTAGACCAATATGACATATAACAAAAAGTCTAGGTCCCTATACATGTCATACTCAAAATGTTGAGATTAACTATACCCAAATAATCAAATCGATAGTGTGAACGTAGCCCCGACGTACTTTGATCCCTGAGCTTGCTTGACGATACTATAAGAAAATGGAAAAGAGAGAGGGTAAGCATAAAGCTTAGTAAGCTTGCATGTAATTAATAAGAATATGCATTTCCATACACAAACATAACATAACTTGACTCATCTCATTCTCAATAATCATTGTAGTCATACCCTACCTCATTCAATTTACATAATATTCAACAGAACTCAATATCATAATTTATTTATTCTCCTCTTACCAAAGTTTTATTATTTCGTAATCTCAATATTACGAACTTGGCGTGCATACATGTACCCTTTCGACATGATCATACCTATTCATTTCTCTGACACATCCTCAGATTGCCCGTTGAATCATTTAGAATACTAACGGATACTCAAGAAACCCCGTTCACATAATAAGATGCCAACGCCATATCCCAGATATAGTCTTACATGGGATCACCACTCGATGCCAATGCCATGTCCCAAACATGGTCTTATATGGGGATCTCATATCACCGCCATATCCCAGATATCATCTTACATGATAACACATACCGATGCCGATGTCATATCCCAAATATGGTCTTATACGGGATCTCATCAACCCAAATGTCGTGATATTTGTACCTTAAGTATTCCTAAGGTTCAACCGGCTTTCAACATTTCAACTCTTTGTCGGTCAAAATCAATAATATTCACAAAGAAAAATATACAATTCATGCAACATTAAATGTTAAATACATAATAGAATGCTATATCAATTACACATAAACTTACCTCGGTACAAAAATATGGACAATCAATTCAATTTAGTCCAAGATTTTGCTCTTTCCTTGATCTAGGCCCGAACTCTATTTTTCTTGATCTATAATAGAAAATCTCACTTATTTAGTTACCACATTATTCAAAACAGCCCATAAAACATATTTTAGCAAAATTATAGTTTTGCCCTGAAACTTTCACATAATTACAATTTAGCCCCTAGACTCGTAAAATGAAATGTGGCCAATTTCTTTGTTACCCAAGCATAGCCGATTCATATTTCCTCTTATAACATCCATAGCCGATTCATATTTCCTCTTATAACATCCCACATTTTTCATCAAATCACCTTTTTAAAACTTATTTTTACATGTTTTACAAACAAGTCCTTTTAGGTGTTTTCACGAAAAATCGCTTAGAAAAAGATGTTCATCTATCACCAAACTTCCATATTCCTCCATTAATCATCAAATACATGCATGAAACACATGGGTAAATTTTTTAACATAAACCCTAGCTCAAAATAATGGTAGAAATAGCTATATTATGCTTCAAGGATCTCAAAATCATCAAAAACTATCACTAAAATGACTTACATGTAGAGGGTTTATTGTGCTAAAAATTTCAAGATTCCATGGGGTTTTTATACTTAAAATTTAGATGTAAAAGATGGAGAAGAAGATGACCATTTAATTTTCTTATTTTATTAGCTTTTGCTTTTGTCATCAAATACCAACCCATACCCAATTTTTGACTGTTTGACTTTTCATTTATTACACTTCATGTGCATCCATACACATATATAATGGCCTAATTACTCATTAAGGACTTCCAATTTTAAGTTCTATAGCTATTTAACACCTTTAGCTAATGGAACACAAGTTTCACATTTTACGCGATTTGGTCCTTTTTCACAAATTAAGCATCCAAACGGTAAAATTTATTAACAAAACTTTTACACAATCATATTATCATGCTGTAGACCTCAAATGAATATTAAAATAAATTTTATAACCTTGAATCTTTGGTCCCAAAGCCACTGTTTCGAGTAGGCCCAAAATCAGGATGTTACAAGCAATTGGATAGTGTGATGAGTAACTCTAACTTGTCCGAAACAAGCGAGCTATCAAACTTCTATAAAACATGGAAAAAGAAACAGAGTAAGCTTTATAGCTTAGTAAGCTCGTATAATTCAAAATTAAACTTAACATAAATACCAAAATCAAGGCAAATAATCAAAATGTATTTAATTCAATTACCAAATGCCTAAACACAAGCATTCATCACTAGTCATTTAAACACATGAAACCATCCATTATCTCAATACATTGTATCATACCAAATAATTCATTTCCAATCATATATCATGTACAACATTGGTAACATTTCATTTCCAATCATATAAGCAATAATTCATTTGAATACCATAACTCATCTGTATAAACATTACTTCATCCATATAAATAGAATTTAAACCCGTTGAACTTATTAGAATCTCGAGGGATACTCGGGTGATTAAAGTACATATAAATTAGTAATCCATCCATTCCTTATCATTTACCGCTCTTTCGAGCTATGAACAGTAAGCTCTTCATGAGCTGATGGATAGTAAGCTCTATTGAGCTGAAACAGTAAGCTCTAACGAGCTGGACAGTAAGCTCATACGAGCTGAGAACAGTAAGCTCTAATGAGCTAAAATATTTGTAAGCTCATTCAAGCTGAGGTGAGTCTGCAACACATGCAGGATCTCAACCAAAACGGTAACCCTAGTGACATGTCACTCGTATCCTACGAATTCTTACAATACAAACGGGGCTTGGTAGCCATCAAACTATATTGATAAAGCATTAGTATTCCAAGTATATTAATTACTCAATTATACACATTCATTACAAATAAATACAAGTATTTAAAAGTTCGATTCTAATTATATGAATTTACCTCGAGTTGCTCGGATGAAAACTATCAACTATTCGTCTACTTTTCTTTTTCCCCGATCTAATTTCGATCTCGGCTTATGTTGATCTATATATCATAAAATTCAATACATTCAGTATTCAATCAATTCAATTTAGCCCATAATTCATATTTTGGCAAATTTACACATTTGGCCCTAAACTTTTACCCTTTCTACAATTTAGCCCTTATTACAAAAAATTGCAAACACATGCAATTTAGTACAATTACATGCTTAGCTGAATTTACCTCATATTACTAGAAGCCATCTGCGGATTTGAAAAGAAAAGAGATTGAATTTTAGATCGGTGATAAAGTATTTCTAAAAGTATATCCGTGGAAGCAGATACTGAGATTTGGCCGTAAAGGCAAGTTGAGCCCACGTTTTATTGGGCCGTATGAGGTTATCAAAAGAATAGGGCCAGTGGCATATTGGTTAGCTTTACCGATAGAGTTGGAAAGGATTCATAATGTGTTTCATGTGTTGATGTTGCGCCGTTATTGATCAGATTCCTCACATGTGATTTCTCCATCAGAGATTGAGATTTGACCGGATATGACGTATGGTGAAGAACCGATCAAGATCTTAGCTCGGGAAGTCAAACAATTTGGAAATAAAAGTATAGCCCTAGTAAAAGTGTTATGGCCACGACATGGGGTTGAAGAGGCTATGTGGGAACCTGAGGAGGCTATGAGAAAATAGTACCCAAACCTATTTTCTGGTAAGATTTTCGGGGACGAAAATCCCTAAAGGGGGGAGAGTTGTAACAACCCGATTTTGGGCCTAGTAGAACAGTGGTTTCGGGACCATGAATCTGACGTAGAAAAACTTATTTTTATTTCATTTTCATTCTCTACAATTTGACGGAGTGATTTCGTGAAAATTTCGTTCGAAAATTTTGACGTTTGAGCACTCAATTTAGAAAAAAGGATTAAATTGTAAAAAGTGCAAAAGTTGAGTTCTACATGCTAGAGGTGTCTAATTGTTATGAAATTTTTAATTGAAGGTCATCATATGGTAATTATACCATTTTACTTTAATTTGGAAAAAAATAGACATGAGGTAAGAGAATTTTAATGATTTGAGAAAAGGGCATTTTGGTCATTTAGTAATTAAAAGAATTAAAAAGCAAAAATCAAGTCAAAATCTTGTCCATCTTCTTCATGCTTGGCCGAAAATTAGAAGAGAAGCCATAACTAGGGTTTGGCCACTTTCAAGCTCGATTGTAAGTCTGTTCTTGCCCCGTTTTTAATGCTCTTTACATTTTTGAAGTCGTTATCACTTGATCTATCTATTTCTACCATTAATTTGAGATATGATTGAGGTCTAGGGCTTGACCCATGTTAGAAGTGTGTGTATTATTATGTCTAATGGTAGAAAATAAGTGTTTGATGTATGATAAACAACTTTTGCTAGGTGATTTTTTATGAAAATGTCAAAAGGACCAATTTGTAAAAAGGTTATAAAATGTGTGTAAAAGTGTGATTAAATGAAAAATGTGGGCTGGTATGAGTACAATAAGGATTCAGCTAGGCTTGGGTAATGAATAAATTTGATGAAAATCATTTTACGAGCCTAGGGACTAAAATATAAATATGTTAAAGTTTTTGGGCAAAAATGTAATTTTTCCATAATGTAAGTTTTGGACTGAATTGAGTAGTGTGATTAATAAATGGGTTAAATTTGCTATTATAGATCAAGAGAAACGAGGTTCGGACCATACAAGACTTCGTACGGTGCCATCTGTATACTTGACTGAAAACTATTATTGTAGGCAAATTCAACCAAAGATAGATATTTCTCCCAACTGCCTTCAAATTCTAAAACACAGCATCTAAGCATATCTTCGAGTACCTGGATTACTCTTTTCGACTGACCATCTGTTTGTGGATGAAACGCGGTACTAAAGTTCAATTTTGTGCCCAAAGCTTCTTGTAACTTTTTCCAGAATCTCAAGGTAAATCTCAGATCTCTATCTGATATTATAGACATAGGTACCCCGTGCAACCTCACAATTTCAGCAATATATAATTCAGCTAATTTATCAAGTGAGTAATCAGTACATGCCGGTATAAAGTGAGCCGACTTTGTTAATCTATCAACCACTACCCAGACAACATCTTTCTTTTTAGGAGTCAGAGGCAACCCGGTTACAAAATCCATGGTAATCCTGTCCCATTTCCATTCAGGCACCATTACCCATTGGAGTAATCCTGAAGGCACCTGATGCTCAGCTTTTACTTGTTGATGGATCAAACACTTGGTTACAAATTCAAAATGTCCTTTTCGTTCGCCACCAATATAACTTCTTTAAATCATTATACATTTTTGTGCTACAGTGGTAAATCGACAAACGACCACTATGTACCTCATGTAGTATTTTTGAATCAATTCATCATTTTTCTAAGTACACAAATCCTATCTCGAAACAAAGAAGCAATCATCCGTCCAACTCAAAAATCGAGTCGTAACCCGATTCGTGACTGAGTTCTCTTGGTTCGCAATTCACTATCGTTCTTTTGAGCATCACAAATTAGTGAAGAAATAACGGTTTAACCTCATCTCGCCAAGATTGACCCATCATCAGACAATGCTAACCTCGTATTCATGGCTCTCAAAGTAAAAAGAGATTTCCTGCTCAAGGCGTCAGCAACTATATTCGCTTTTCCCGGATGATAATCAATCACTAGCTCATAATCCTTCAATAATTCATGCCATCTCCGTTGTCATAGATTCAAATCCTTTTGATTCATCAAATACTTCAAACTTTTGTGATCAGTAAAAATTTGACATTTTTCACCGTACAAATAATGTCGCCAGATCTTCAAGGCAAAGACAATAACAGCCAATTCCGAATCATGCGTAGGATAGTTTTTCTCGTGCGGTTTTAACTGTCTCAAGGCATAAGCTACCACTTTACCCTCTTGCATTAGTACACATCCAAGGCCTGTCAATGATGCATCACTATAAATTACGAACTCCTTCCCGGGCTCGAGCTGGACTAAAATTGGTGCTTCAGTCAATCGTGCTTTTAGCTTTTCAAAACTCTGCTGACATTTATCAGTCCATTCAAATTTAACATTCTTTTGCAGCAACTTAGTCATAGGAGAGGCAATCATCAAAAATCCCTCGACAAAATGTCTATAATACCCGGCCAAGCCTAAAAAGCTTCTAACATCAGATACATTCTTTGGCAGTTTCCAATCAACGATCGCGGAAATTTTGCTCAGATCCACCCGAATACCATCACCTGAGACTATATGTCCCAAAAATCTGACTTCACGAAGCCAAAACTCACTTTTGCTAAACTTAGCAAACAGTTTCTTTTCTCTTAAGATCTATAATATGGTTCTCAAGTGTTCGGCGTGCTCAGACTCATCTCGAGAATAGATTAGGATGTCATCTATAAACACTACCACAAACTTATCCAAATAAGGTCAAAAAATTCGGTTCATCAAGTCCATAAATATAGCTTGAGCATTTGTTAAGCCGAAAGGCATCACAAGGAACTCATAATGTCCATACCTTGTCCGAAAGGCGGTTTTCGGCACATTCGACTCCTTAACTCTCAACTGGTAGTAACCGAACCTCAAATCGATCTTTGAAAACACTGTTGCCCTCTTCAACTGATCGAATAAATCATCAATCCTCGGTAATGGGTACTTGTTCTTTATAGTTACCTTATTGAGCTAACGGTAATCAATGCAAAGCCTCATTGAGCCATCTTTCTTCTTTACGAACAATACAAGAGCACCCTAGGGAGAGAAACTCGGTCTCACAAACCCCTTGTCTGTTAACTCTTGCAACTGAGCCTTCAATTCTTTTAATTCGGTCGGAGCCATTCTATATGGAGCAATCGAGATTGGTGTAGTCCCCGGCAACAAATCAATGGCAAACTCTATCTCTCTATTCGGAGGCAGCCCAGGTAATTCTTCTGGAAACACATCTGGAAATTCACGTACTATCAGCACTGCTTCAAGCTTCAATTCAGACATTTCAGTATTCATTACATAGGCAAGATAAGTTTTGCACCCTTTCCTTATGTATTTCTGTGCAGACATGCGCGAAATCACCATAGTCAATTTATTTGATTCATCTGTTTCAACCCACAGAATTTCACCACTTTCACATTTCAACTCTAATGTTTTCTGTTTACAATTTACCTTAGCATCATACAATGTCAATCAATCCATTCCCAAGATAACATCAAACTCATCAAATGGTAACAGCATCAAATTAGCCAGAAAGCAGTGACCTTGATTCATTAATGGGCAATTCTTGCAAACCTTATCAATTAGCACATATTGGCCTAAGGGGTTCGATGCTTTAATCGCATACTCAGTAAACTCAACAGGAAACTTCTTATTAGACACTAAATTCACACAAATATAGGAATGAGTAGACCCAGGATCAATCAATGCAACAACAATAGTATCATAAAGAAAAAATGTACCAGTGATAACATCAGGAGATGATGCATCCTCTCGGGCACGTATGGTATAAGCTCTAGCAGGCGCTCTAGGCTCTGATCTTACCGTTGAATCTTTCATTAAAGTTTTACTGCTAGCTCCACTTTTGGTATTTCTCAGTGGTCTACCTCTGCTAGCGGTAGTACTCTGTCTAGCACTCTGAAATTTTTCTTCTTTAACTTTCTCCGGACAGTCCCTAATAAAATGCTCGCGAGAACCGCACCTGAAACAAGCTCGCTCGTTTCCCCAACACTCACCATAATGTTGCCTACCACGTTGTTGACATTTGGGCTTTCTAGATCGCACATTACCCACACTTGCCACTAAAGTAGCTTGAGCTTTAGACCCCGAATATGCCCTACCACGATCTCTGTGTGAATCCCCAGCTGAAACTGTCATTCGAGGGTTTGTCTCTTTGGACCTCTTTGACTGAGATTGAAATGACTTGCTTATCGGCCTCTTTCTGGCATATCGAGCCTCAATAGCAGCTTTTCTTCTTTCTTTGTTTAATTCTTCGGCTTTAAGAGCTCGATCAACCAATATTACAAATTCTTTCAGCTCTAAAATTCCCACAAGCACTTTAATTTCCTCATTTAGCCCATCCTCAAACCTTTTGCACATAATGGCCTTGGTGGACACACATTCCTAGGCATACTTGCTGAGTCTTACAAATTAGCGTTCATACTCTGCCACAGACATCTTGGCCTGCTTCAATTTGAGGAACTCCTTCCGTTTTTGATCAATAAATCACTGACTTATGTATTTCTTTCTGAATTCTTCCTGGAAGAAATCCCAAGTAACCCTTTCTTTTGGCACCACTGCTACCAAAGTCTTCCACCAATGGTAGGTTGAATCTCTCGAAGGTGATACAGCACACTTTAAGCACTCCTCGGGTGTACATGAGAGCTCATCAAATACACGGGTAGAATTTTCAAGCCAGAACTCTGCTTTCTCGGGATCATCATCGATCTTTGCTCTAAACTCTTCGGCCCCTTGTTTTCGAATCTTGTCAAGCGGAGGCTTGTTCATTCTTACCAAATCTATGCCTTGAGCAGCTATAGGAATCGTCTGAGGTATGGGAGGGGGTGGAGGAGGTTGAGCATTTGGGTTTGCTCGAATAAACCTCAGTATACCAATTGTTCATCATTTGGAGAAAGGCATCCCGAGCCTCATCTCCCTGTCTCAATGTCTCAGGTCTACTTTCTACAGGCGCTGTCCCTTGTGCAGGAGCTGGTGCATTACTAGCAGCATCATCAGCCGTAGTTCCGTCGGGATCCATTACTATATTAAAACAAAACACAATTTAAAATAATCAGGAGTCACCACACTATCATAATATATTTATGGCATGTATAGCTAGACTTTTACACATACCATCTTAGTCTGAGAACCGACTAAACCTTGGCTCTGATATCACTAAATGTAACGCCCCATACATGCATTCCACACCAAAACAATGTATGAGGTATTACCAGAACATAACACATACTATTAAATAAAACCAAAACAAAAATATGGCATCCAATTGGATCATGAAACATTATAACATATGCCTTTAGTAATATTAGCCAACTTCAATGGCTTTGTACAAAATATTCGATCACATACTGTAGCCAATATTTTTAGCCTAGGCAATTATGACACATAACAAAATAACTAAGCCTACTATACATGCCATAATTCAAAATGTTTAGTTCAAATACCCAAAAATATTGATAGTGTAGGCAGATCTTCAACGATCCTTGACTCCTATGCAAGCTGGACGACACTATAAGACAAAAGAGAGAAAATAAAGTAAGCTTATAGCTTAGTAAGCAAGTATATAAATAATGAATAAAGAATTTAATATGATTACATAATAACTCAAGTGTATCTACTTTTAATTTCACTATTTACTCCACTTTGGTCAAGCTGTCTCTCCTGAGTCATGTTCACTAAATAAATCATAACTCAAGTTACGAAACTCAAAATCCAATTCCATAAATTTTCTTTGAAACTATACTCATATATATACTTACTAATTTTTTTATAGAATTTTTGGTCAAGCCAATTAGTACAGTTTATTAGTTAAAGTATCTCCTATTTCAGGGTTTGGCCATTCTGACCCCTGTATATTATGATTCATATATATCTCTATTCAGAGTGTCAATGACTATTACGTTTGCTTCTTATAAAACTAGACTTAATAAGGATTTCATACATGTAAGATAAAACTCCTAATGGTTTCTTTACAATTTATGGTAAATTTTTAAAGTCTGAACAGGGGATCATGCAATCATTCTAAACAGGTCTCACGAAAATATAAATTTCTCAAAATATAAGATTCCTTTACTTTCTCTGTTTCTTTTACATGAAAGTAGACTCACTAATCTTTAAATTAATATCTCATTCAGCCTCTAATTAAATTCCCATTAGTTTTGGTGATTTTTCAAATTCATGACACTGCGTCTGTCCAAAACAGTATTATTGCTAATTCACTCTTTCACACTTTCTTTATATTATTCTCATTTTAACATGCATATCACAATTCATTTTCACCACATTTCATACATCACAAGTATAGGTCTATGATTACAATGTCACCATAAAGCCATCCCGTTGAACAATTCAGATCAATTCCCGATACTTGATGGCTTCAAAGACACTGACTCCACCATCATATTTCATATAATTCGGCTCTCTTGTACACATGGTGAACACTTAGTACCACCCATGTGACCTAGCCAATTTATCTCGTAGCTCTCTTGTCTACATGGTGTCCTTCACTTGGAATCACACATGCGACCTAGCTACATTTATCTCTCCCGTAGCTCTCTTGTCTACATGGGATACTTCCCGTATCACACATGTGACCTAGCTACTACATAGTATCGCGTAGCTTTCTTGTACACATGATGTGCACTCGGCATCATACATGTGACCTAGCTACACTCCATCTATATTATTCAATCTTTCCGAATGTTCAACCGGGATTTCTCTCTCTATTACTTATTTCCATTCTTTCAATAGTCAATTTATGCTTCAAAATCGGCTAATATATATATATAATAGGCTGAAATATAAAAAAAGTAAATGAAGTTAATGTATTATTTACATACAAACTTACCTCGGTGCAAAATATGGAAATTTTGCAATTTAGTCCAAAACCTTTTCCTTCCCCCGTTCGAGATTGATTCCACGCCTTTCTTGATCTATAACAACACATTTAGCTCATTTAACACTCATACTATTTATTTCAATCCAAAAATCACATTATGGAAAAATTATATTTTTGCCCCCTAACTTTTACAAATACGATTTTGCCCTTGGGCTCGAAAATTTAATTTCAGCCCTTATTCTTATGTTTAATGACATGTTGATCATTTTTATCTTCTATGGCAACATCAAACTCTCACTCTAACACATAGTTATGAACAACAGGTATTTTTACCGATTATGCCGTTTTGCTCGTTTTCGCTAAAAATCACTTAGAAAAGATCGTTCTCCTAACTTCAAACATTCATATTCTACCATCAAACATCAAAATACATGCATATCATTCATGGGTAAATTTTTAAACATAAACCCTAACTCGAAATAATGGTAGAAATAAGTAGACCGAGTTACGAGGATTTAAAAAATGTAAAGAACATTAAAAACGGGGCTTGAATGCACTTACTATTGAGCTTGAAAGCTTGGGAAAAACCCTAGCTATGAGGAACATGCAAATTTCGGCCAAGCTTAATGAATATGAACACATTTTTGTGTTATTTTCCCATTTTATTTCATTTTATATACAAATGACCAAAATGCCCTTACTACTAAACTTTCTAAAAATTCCATCCATGTCTTAATTTTTGTCCATATAAAAGATAATGATCTAATTGCCATTTAAGGACCTCTACTTAAAACCCCCATTTCAATCTAGTACTTTATGAATTAGACACACATTTTTCACCTATTTCAATTTAGTCCTAAACGTTAAATTAAACATTCAATCGATAAAATTTCGCAACAAAATTTTCACACAATTATGAAATCATAATATAAATGCTAAAACTTAATCATAATAATTTTTTTTTGAAATCTCATATTCGTGGTTTCGAAACCACTGTTCTATTTTGTCCCTAAATCGGGCTGTTACAAATTGTGTGTAAATCCCATTTGAGATGACTCAGGTATGTACGTAAAACTCATACGAAATGAGCTCGTTATGTGATGAATCCCTCGGTAAGGTTGTGATTGAGTAAGTTTCATTGTGAGATTTATAACGACATTTATGTTAACTTACTTCAAGTTAATTGTATAATAAATGTGAGTTTATAATGCTTATTATTTGCATTGGAGCTTACTAAGCTTTATAGCTTACCCCCTTTCTTTTCCCTTGTCTTATAGTGTCACCAAGCCAACTCGGGGATCAGAGATTGTCGGAGATCCAGCCACACTATCAACTTATTATTTTGGGTACCAATGATTTTAACATTTTGAGTTATGGCATGTATATGGACTTGGTCATTTTGTTATGTGTCATAATTGATTTGGCCAAATGTGTTGGGCTATGTTGATTGATAATTCATTTTGTAAATTGCCTTGAATTTTGCTAATATCGGTTTAAGTACATATATACATATGATGATGTTTTCATGGATTTGGAAAATTACTTGATTTGAGTTGAGATATATGTGATGTTTGTGTATGATCAATGGTAGTACGTGAATGAGGTATTGATGCCTTGGTTGTGGCTGATTTGGTTGAATGTATATACTTGGAATGGTGTAATGTTTTGTTGTGTAGGTTTATACAATATGGCTTGGTGAATAGCCTTATTTTTATCCACACGGGTAGACACATGGCTAGCCCTATAGGTATGTGATCCAGCCGTGTGTCCCCTGCACCTTAATTGTTGCAAAACAAAATGCTCAGTATTTAGCACATGGACAGAGACACGGGCGTGTGTCTCAGCCGTGTGGATGACATGGCCTCAGGCACGTGTAACAGCCCGATTTTGGGCCTAGTCTGAATAGTGGTTTTGGAACCACTAACCCGAGTTTGGAGAAATTATGTTAATATTATTTTATGTGTGTTGATATGTATATAAAGGTACATGAAAATTTTGGTGAATTAGCATTTGTGAGCTTAAATGCGAAAAAAGGACTAAATCGTATAAGTGTAAAAGTCTTATTTTGATAGCTAAGGGTGTCAAATAGCTAGAGAACCATAATTGAGGGTCTTTAAGGGGCAATTAGACCCTTAAAAGAAGCTTGGCCGACTATAGGGGTCAAATTGAGTCATGTTAACTAGGTTAGGTGAGCTTTTGGTAACTTATTTGACTAAAATAAAAAAGAAAAGAAAAGGGAAGCTATAATGTCATCTTCTCCACTGATTTTTCAGCAACTAAGGGGGGTTTAGAGAGCTCAAAATATCAACCATTTGTATCTCTTGCAAGTAAGTCATTTAGAAGGTTATTCTTAGTTATTTTTGTATTTTTGAACCCCTTGTAGCATGAGCTTTCTAATAAAGGGACTACTTTGCAAAATGGTTTAAATTATAGGGTTTTTCCATGAAAGTATTCATGTTATTTTCTGAAATTTTATGGAAGAAAATGAATTGTGGTTGAGAAATAAACAACCTTTGTGATGTAGTTTTCATGAAAACCCTAACTAAGGACCATTTTGCATAGGCTATTAAATAGGTGATAAATGTGTGAAATAATGAGAATTGTGAGATGATATAGTTGTAAAATGAATTCAGTTAGGCTTGGCTAATAACTAAATTCGATAAAAATTAATTTTCGGGCCTAGGGGTAAAATTGTAATTTAGGCAATGTTTAAGGGCAAAACGGTCATTTACCAAAGTATGAGTCTTAAGTTGAATTGAATGATTTGTGTAATAAATAAGCTAAAATTTGACGTTTTAGATCAAGAGAAACGTGATTCGACTCTTGATCGATGGAAGAACAAAGCTTACAAAGATTAGGCTAATTTTTATCGTTTTGTGCCGAGGTAAGTTCATATGTAAATAATGTGTCATTGTAACTTACATTTAAATGTTTTATTTTTATCATGTATCATAATCTTACTTGATACAATGGAAGTATAAATAATGTGATATAAGAGTAACCTACATTATGAATAAGTGCGATAATGCCAGGTTAGATACGAAATCCCACTGAACCTCGAAAATAGTATAGAATACAAAAGGTAAGTCATGAGGAATTAAGGGGTCTGAACTCATGAGTTGAGTCTGAGTTCATGAGATAAGAGAAATATGTAATGTGGGTCCGGGTACTGACTTTGTGTGCAGACCCGTGAGTAGCTCAATGAGTGGGCATTACATGATAGAGCTATAGAGTTCGGGTACTGACTTGGTAAAACGGCCCATGAGGAGCTAAAATATGCAAATGTTACAAAGTACAAGGTAACTTTGGCTACTTGTATAGTACTTAGGAGTAAACTATCCGAGTATTCATTGGTATTTTCGAGTGTTCAATGAGTAACTCGAAGAATGGATTGGAGATACTTCCAATGAGGTATGTCAATAGAGAGAATGAACTTGAGTTATTTTACGAGTAATTGCAGGTATGTATACTAAACTCTCAAATGAGGACCTTAGTATGTGATGAGATGTAGTAAGTATGCATAGAAGAAGTGAAGAGTAGGATAGTGAGATTTAAATGATATATCCTTTAAGTATGATAAGTCATTGTTTGGTGAATGTGTTTTCTAATCACACTTATTTGCATATATGTACTTACTAAGCTCCCATGCTTACCCTTTTTCCTTTCCATTTTCTCATAGTGCCGCCAAAGTAGTTTGAGGATCGTCGCCTACGTCAGAGAAGCCAGCCACACTATCCTGGAAGCACTTGGTATAGCTAGTTTTATCATTTTGATTATGGCATGTATAGGAACTTTTGATTTTCTTTTTGAGTCACATTGTTTTGGGGTCAAAGGTGTTGGCTTGTTTTAGCATTTGACTCATTTTGTATAAGGCCATGAAAAGGGCTAATATTGTAAGTCATTATATAAATACAAGATAGTCCTTTACGAATGTAAAATTGTTGGCACGGTTGAATTTATGAAATGTATATAGGCCTTAGCTATGGCTGTTGGTTGAGAACTCATATTAAGTTAGACTTTGTTATGTTGATTGGTATTAAATTGTGTTTCAGGGTGGCATAAGGCTTGGTAAATAGCCTTATATTGTCCACACGGGTAGACACACGGGCATCGGTCTAGCCCGTGTGTGACACACGGCCAGCCCCATGGGCATGTTTTTCGCTCGTGTGTCCGCTGTATGTAAAAATTTCAAGTCAATATGCATGGTAGTAAACACACGGGTAGAGACACGGTCATGTCTCTTAGCCGTGTGGAGGACACGGCCTCTGGCCACGGTCGTGTGCCCTAAATTGGATGCTAACGTCAGAAACAGAATGTCAACATTTTTAGAAACGGGCGTGTCATGGCCTTGTGAGGGACACGGGCCATAGACATGGGCGTGTGTCAGGCCGTGTGAAAACCCCTGTAGGTTCGAATTTAGAATTTAATTTACACGGGCATGGGACACGGGCGTGTCCCTAGATGTAACAGACCGGTTTAGACCCTAGTCAGAATAGTGGTTCCGGGACCACAAATCTGAGCCCGAATAAAAATATTTTAATTTTATTTTCTGTGTCTGTGATAAGTGAATTTATATCTGTGAAGTTTCTCTAATTTAGTTTGTCTGTTTTTGTGCTCGATTTTACAAAAAGGACTAAATGGTATAAAAAGTAAAATTAGCATGCTACATGTTTAACATATGAATTTGACTTGGCTTATTAAAGGAGAGGTCTTTATGTTGTTATTAATGTTTTAAAGGTTTATAATGCATGGCTAAAATGGTAAATGAGTTATTAAGTAATTTAAATAAAACAAAAGCATATTATATGGCCATTTTGTTCATCCATGACCGATTTTTACAAAGAAAAGAAAAGAGAAAGACTTTGTTAGGGTTCGGCACTAATCTTGGAAGATTAAGGTATGAGTTTTGTTCGGTTTTTGATAATTTCTACGTTTCTGTGATCGTTGCTTCGTGTTCTTCAAAACCCATGTCTGAATTTCTATTTCTATTGAAGTTTTTGAAATTTTCCATTAATGCTTGAATGAGCTTTGTAATGTTATTATATGGATTATGAAAGATATATGTGAGATTATCATGTTTTGTTCTTGAATTTTTGATGGCATAGAGCTATTTGGGCTAAATTGTGAAAATAAGGTTTTGAGGAACTAAATTGTGAATTAAATATGCTATTTGAACTTGTATGGAAGCTATGTATATTCGACCAAGCTATAGTCTTGGTGAATTTTGTATAATTCTAATTTTGTGAAAAATGGACTAAATTGTCAAAGTGTGAAAATGTAAGGGCTAAAATGCAAAGTGCCCTATTTATGTGTTCATGGATTACTTTGAATGATTGAATGGTTGAATTTGAATTGTATTAGATCAAGAACAAAGAAAATCAGACTTAGATCGAGGGAAGTCCAAAATGGTTAAATAGTCGACTTGTTTCCGTCCGAAATCCGTACGAGGTAAGTCAAATTACAATTACATGTTAAATTGACTAAATTCTGCATATATAAACTGTAATTGGTATTGGACGGCCTTGAGAGCCTAATGAATAAATCTTGAGTAAACTCCGATAATGTGCTAGTATCTGAAAAGCTCTGTATGTTTCTAAAAGAACGTTGACATTGAACTGAGATATCGTGTAAGACTGTGTCTAGGACACAGGCCTCGATTTGAGATTTTGTGTAAGACTCTATCTGGGATAGAGGCATCGATACCAAATTACATGTAAGACCACGTTTGGGACGTCAGCATTGTACCCGTCTATGAACATCTATATCGTTTCTAAACTGTCTGATGATAGAGTACGAGATATGGAAATGAATATATGGAATGTATAAATTATACAGGTACGTTTGTATCGTACTATATTTCTGAATAGGAAAGACTTTGTTTCTGTGAAATAATGAAATACTCTGTGAGATGGTTGTGAATTCTTGCTATTGACTTTTAATTTATATGCTTTAACAGCTAAGATAGTTGTATTTGGCTTACTAAGCTCTTTGTAGCTTACTCTGTGTGATTTCTATCTGTTTTACAGTTATCGTAGCTACTAAAGGCTCGGGGATAGTCAAGGATTGTCACCATACTATCGAACTCATTTTGGTACTTTTGAAAGTGTAAATATTTCTAAGTATGGCATGTATAGGCTAGAATGTTTATGTATCTGAGTTTTGGTATGTATATATGTTATGCCATGGGAGTTGGCTAGCAAATGGTATGTTTGTGCTTAGTTTTGGTAAATGGTTTGTAATGCCAAATTGAGGAAATGGTAAGTTTAAGCATGAGTTAGAAGGTGCCATAATTGAGTTATGAAATGAGCATTATGGCATATTGATATAATGAGATTTTTAATGTGTTTTGGTATAGATTTGAATAGGTTATTCAATGATAATGATTTAGTTATATTGAAGCATGTTTTGAGCATTGTATTGGCTGAAAATTTTGGCATGAATGTTTTTTAACATTGCTTGTACGAATGACCCAAAAAGGGGTGGCAAGTTGGCTTAAACCAAGCCTGCATTGTGCCACACAGTTAGGGAACACGGGCCTGCCTTTTGGCCGTGGGCTTAAGTCAATAGCCAGCCAAGTATCACTCGACTATGGCACACAGCCGTGTCTGTTGGCCGTGTGTGAAATTTAGTTTATGTACTCTGTTTTGGCACGGTTGGATCATATGGGTGTGTCTAGTGCTCGTATGTGCCACACGGCCTGGTCACACGGGTGTGTGACTTCAACAGTATTGAAATTTTTTTCTAAGTTCTGAAAATTCTGAATGTGTTCGATTTAGTTCCAGCCTTTTCTAAAAGTATCATAAGGAATGAATTGTTGTTTTGCTTATGCATTAATATTGTATGATATATGTGATTCTGTATTGATCTATAAATGTACCGTCTGTCTGGTAATGCCACTTACCTATTCCAGTGACGGTTACGGGATAGGGGTGTTACATTTTATTGGTATCAGAGCTATGTTTTAGTCGGTTCTAGAACTACCATAGCATATGTGAGTCTAGCTATACATGTCGTATATCTGAAACTGCGATAGTGTGATGAATCCTGACATTGAAATGTGTTTTTATATAGCAATGGATCCCAATAGAGCTGTAGCTAACGATGTTGAAAGTAATGCACCTGCTCCCGCGCAAGGGACAGTGCAAGATGATTCTTGACCGGTTACGAGTAGCTATGATGGTGATTCTCGACCGATTACGAGTAATCAGGTTTCTCGATCTGTTGCAAGTGTTGGAATGTCTGATTTGAGAAACCTGAATGTAAACACTGTGGTAAAAGACATCCGGGAAATTGTAGATTAAATGACCGAGCCTGTTTCCGATATGGATCTCTGGATCATTTTGTAAGAGATTGTTCTGAACCTGCTGACCATGAGAATGTACAGAATCCGAGATCGAGTAACACCTCAGCTAGATGTAGACCTTCCAGAAATATGAGAAATGCAAGTGGTGATTAAAGAGCTACTAGGGATATTGCTATTAGATCTGAGGCCAGAGCACCTGCCAAAGCTTATGCTATCCGAGCTCGTGAGGAAGCCTCGTCACCAGACGTGATTACTAGTACTTTTACTCTTTATGATACTTCTGTGATTGCATTGATTGACCCTGGATCAACGCATTCCTATATTTGTATGAATTTAGTGCATTGTAAGACTTTTCCTGTAGAGTCTACTGAATTCGTAATTAGAGTATCAATCCCCTTAGGAAAAAGTGTCTTGGTTGATACAGTCTGCAAGAATTGCCCGTTATTGATTCGAGATATATGTTTTCCTGCTGATTTGATTATTTTACCTTTTGACGAATTTGATATAATTTTGGGAATGGAGTGGTTAACTTTGCACGATACTATTGTGAATTGCAAATGAAAAGTCATTGATTTAAGGTGTAAGAATGACGAGATAATCCGAATTAAGTCTAGTGATCTGAATAGACTACCAGCTGTGATATATGCAATGAAAGCATGAAAATATGTGAAGAAAGGCTGTGAAGCCTACTTAGCTTATGTGTTAGACTCGAAATTGAATAATAAGAAAGTTTAATCTTTGCCTGTTGTCTGTGAATTCTCTGATGTGTTTCCTGAAAAACAACTTGGTTTGCCTCCGATTGGAGAAGTCGAGTTTGGCATTGAATTAGTACCTAGTACAACTTCGATTTCGATAGCTCCGTACAGAGTGGCTCCGACCGAACTAGAGGAACTAAAATCTCAATTGCAAGGATTGACCGATCGAGGATTTGATAGACTGAGCTTTTCACCATGGGGAGCTCCTGTTTTGTTTGTGAAAAAGAAAGATGGCACAATGAGAATGTGTATTGATTACCGTCAGCTTAACAAAATGACTATAACGAACAAATATCCTCTTCCCAGAATTGATGATTTATTCGATCTGTTGAAAGGTGCTACTGTGTTATCAAAGATAGATCTGAGATTGGGTTATTACCAGTTGCGAGTAAAGGATTCTGACATTCCGAAAACTACTTTTAGAACGATGTACGGGCATTATGAATTTTTAGTTATGCCTTTTGGATTAACGAATGCACCTACTATCTTTATGGATTTGATGAATAGAATTTTTAGACCTTATTTAGATCAATTTGTTGTGGTATTTATTGATGAAACATTGATTTATTCACGTGACTCGGCATACCGCTGGTGGAAAATATTAGTTTTAGTGGTACCTCACTAGAGGGTCACATGGGAACTCTTCTAAGAAGAATTTCAGAAGAAATATATTAGTGAGAGATTCATAGATCAAAAGCGTAAGGAGTTTCTTGACTTGAAGTAGGGCCGCATGACGGTTACTGATTATGAAAGGGAGTTCATCCGACTTAGTTAGTATGCTCAGGAGTGTGTGTCCTACGAGGCTAAGATGTGTCAAAGGTTTGAGGACAGACTTAATGAGGATATTAGGTTGTCAGTAAGTGTTCTTGAATTGAAGGACTTTGTAGTGCTGGTTAATCAGGCATGTAAAGTTGAGGAATTGATTAAGGAAAAGAAAAAAACTGAGGCTGAGACTAGAGATGCAAAGAAGAGGCATACAAGCAACTCATTTCCATCTCAATCTAAGAAATATAAAGATGTTTACTCTCGTTCTCATGTGCCATCCAGACATTCGTACAAAGATTGTAAGAAGCAAGATTCGGGTTCTAAATCTCTGGCTACATCAGTGGCTAGTGTGGGTAACATTAGCTTTTCTTGACCAGAGTGCCAGCATTATGGTAGAAGTCATTTTATCAAGTGTAGAATGAACGATGGATCCTGTTTCTGATGTGGTTATCAAGACCATTTTATCAAGGATTGCCCTGAGATGAACGAGAAAGAAAAATTTCTAAGTACAAGGCCAAATGGCGCAAATTCTAAAGGAAGACCACAGAAAAATGTTGGAATTGGGGCTAGCAGCAAGAATGTGACGAGAGACACCATAGAGAGATCCGAAGCTGGAACTCCGGCTAGAACCTACGCCATACGTGCACGTGAAGATGCATCTTTTCCTGATGTGATCACCGGTACATTTTCTCTCTATGATAATATTGTTAGTGCTTTAATTGACCCTGGTTCTACTCATTCATATGTGTGAATGAAATTGGTGTCTAGCATGAACATACCTGTTGAGTCTACGGATTTTATGATTAAGGTGTCAAACCCCCTAGGAAATCATGTGATAGTTGATAAAGTATGCAAGAAATGTCCTTTGGTAGTTAGAGGTCACTGTTTTCCAGTCGATTTGATGTTGTTACCATTCAATGAATTTGATGTCATATTGGGTATGAACTGGTTGACACTCCATGATACTGTAGTAAATTGTAGGTAAAAGGTTATTAAATTGAAATATGAAAATGGTGAAACTCTTTGGGCTAAATCAGATGAACCAGAGAATTTGCCTATTGCGATATCCTTAACGTCTGCCCGTAAATGTTTTAGGAAAGGTTGTGAAGATTATTTGGATTTTATAATGAATGCTAAGGAGTCTGAGCTGAGGGTTGAGACAATATTAGATGTATGCGAATATGCGGATGTATTTTCGGAAGAATTGCCTGGCTTACCCCCTAATAAAGAAGTTGAATTTGGTATAGAGCTAATGCCAGGGACAACTCCTATTTTGATTGCTCCGTATCGAATGGCTCCGACTGAGTTGAAAGAACTAAAATCACAATTACAAGAGTTGACCGATAAAGGCTTTGTGAGACCATTCTTTTCACCATGGGGTGCTCCGGTGCTATTTGTGGAAAAGAAAGATGGGTCTATGAGGCTGTGCATAGACTATCGACAGTTAAATAAGATGACAATCAAGATTAAATATCTGTTGTCATGGATTGACGACTTGTTTGATCAATTGAAAGGAACAGCATGGTTTTCTAAGATAGACTTGAGATCCGGCTACTATCAACTAAGAGTTAAAGAGTTAGATGTGCCTAAGTATACTTTTAGGACGAGGTATGGCCACTGCGAGTTCCTCGTCATGCCTTTCGGTTTAACAAATGCTCCCGCCGTGTTTATGGATTTAACGAATAGGATTTTTTGACCATACTTGGATAAGTTTTTCATTGTATTTATCGATGACATCCTGATCTATTCTAGAGATAAGGTGGAGCATACTGAACACTTGAGAATCGTTCTACAGACTTTGAGAGACAATCAATTGTACACCAAGTTTAGTAAGAGTGAGTTTTGGCTTCAAGAAGTCAGATTTTTGGGTCACATTGTATGGAGCAATGGCGTTAGAGTTGATCCCAGCAAGGTTTCTGCTATTGTTGAGTGGAAACCGTCGAAGAATATGTCAGAGATTCGAAGCTTTTTGGGATTAGCTGGGTACTACAGAAGATTCATGAATGGATTCTCGATAATAGCTACTACAATGACAAGGTTGTTACAAAAGGGTGTCAAGTTTGAATGGACAGAGAAGTGCTAACAGAGTTTTGAGAAATTAAAGGCTTTGTTGACCGAGGCTCTAGTTTTAGTGTAACCGGAGCAAGGAAAAGAGTTTGTGGTGTATAGTGATGCATCCTTAAATGGATTAGGGTGCGTGCTCATACAAGAAGGAAAAGTAATAGCTTATGCCTCGAGACAGCTAAAACCACACGAAAAGAATTGCCCGATGCATGATTTAGAGTTGGCTGCCATTGTATTCGCATTAAAAATTTGGAGACACTATTTGTATGGTGAGAGATGTGGAGTGTTCACCGACCATAAAAGTCTCAAGTATTTGATGACTTAGAAGGAGTTGAATTTACGACAACGAAGGTGGTTAGAAATGATAAAGGATTAAGAATTAGTGATTGACTACCACTCGGGAAAGGCGAATATAGTCACCGACGCTCTAAGTAGAAAGTCATTGTCCACCCTGAGAGCTATGAATACTCAATTAACCGTGATTGATGATGGTTTGATTCTAGCCGAGATGAGAGCTAGACCTACGTTCCTTCAAGAGATTTGTGAGGCTCAGAAAGGTGATAAGGACTTGCAAGCTAAGATGGCTTAGGGTGAGATGGGAAATGAATCAAAATTTCATATTGGTATCGATGGTTGCATGATGTACCGAGACAGAATTTGTGTACCCAAGGGTAATAAGCTTATTCAGAAGATTTTACGAGAGGCACATAGTGGTTGTTTGTCTATCCATCCGGGTAGTGTAAAAATGTATAACGACTTGAAGAAAATGTATTGGTGGCCGGGGATGAAAAGAGACATTTCTGAATTTGTTTCTAAGTGTCTAGTTTGTCAACAAGTGAAGGCCAAACACCAAGTACCTTCGGGATTACTTCAGCCTGTGATGGTTCCCGAGTGGAAATAGGATCGGGTAACCATGGATTTTGTATCGGGATTGCCTTTAAGGCCAAAGAAAAAGGATTTCGTTTGGGTCGTTGTTGATAGGCTTACAAAGCTGACACATTTTATACCGGCGTGTACCAACTACTCCCTTGAGAAATTGGTTGATTTGTATGTTTTCAAGATCGTTAGACTTCATAGAGTGCCCTTGTCAATTATTTTGGATAGGGACCCAAGGTTTACTTCGAAGTTTTAAAACAAGTTGCAATAAGATTTTGGAACAATGTTGAATTTTAGTACAACTTTCCATCCGCAGACTGACGGTCAGTCAGAGAGAGTAATTCAAATCCTTAAGGATACGTTGTGTTGTTGTGTTCTAGAATTCCAAGGCAGTTGGGAAAAGTGTCTACCGCTGGTCGAATTTGCCTACAACAATAGCTATTAGTCGAGTTTGAAAATGGCACCTTACGAACCTTTGTATGGGCATAAGTGTCGAATGCCCTTATATTGGACTGAGCTTAGAGAGAGTCAGATTCACGAGGTCGACTTAGTCAAGGAGACTGAAAAAAAAAGTTAAGGTGATTCATGATTGTTTAAAGGCCACTTCAGATAGACAGAAGTCCTACACTGATTTGAAACGAAAGGAAATCAAATTTCAGGTCGGCGATAAATTATTTTTGAGAGTGTCTCCTTGGAAAAAAGTTCTCAGATTTGGTAAAAAGTGTAAATTGAGTCCGTGTTTTATCGGACCTTATGAGGTGATAGAGAAAATAGGACTGATAGCTTATCGGTTAGCATTACCATCAGAATTGGAAAAGATCCACGACGTGTTCCATGCATCCATGTTACGTCGATACCGCTCTGACCCTTCACATGTGATTTCTCTGACTGAAGTGGAGATTAGATCAGACATGGCTTATGGGGAGGAACCTGTTAAGATTTTAGCTCGAGAAGTTAAACAATTAAGGAACAAGAGCATTCCTCTTGTGAAATTGTTATGGCAGAGACACAGAGTTGAAGAGGCCACGTGGGAAACCGAGGAGACTATGAGATATCAATACCCGAACTTATTCATCGGTAAGATTTTCAGGGACGAAAATCCCTAAGGGGGGAGAGTCGTAATAGACCAATTTTAGGCCTAGTCGAAATAGTGGCTTTGGAACCACTAACCCAAGGTCAGAGAAATTATTTTAATATCATTTTATGTGTGTTGGTATGTTTATAAAGGTACATAAAAATTTTGGTGAATTAATTTTAGCGTTTGTGAGCTTAATTGCGAAAAAAGACTAAATCGTATAAAGTGTAAAAGTCCTATTTTGATAGCTAAGGGTGTCAAATAGCTAGATAACCATAATTGAGGGTCTTTAAGGGGCAATTAGACCCTTAAAAGAAGCTTATAGGGGACAAATTGAGTCATGTTGACTAGCTTAGGTGAGCTTTTGGTAACTTATTTGACTAAAATAAAAATAAAGAAAGGGGAAGCTATAGTGTCATCTTCTCCACCAATTTTTCAGTAACTAAAGGGGGGTTTAGAGAGCTCAAAATATCAGCCATTTGTATCTCTTGCAAGTAAGTCATTTAGAAGGTTATTCTTAGTGATTTTTGTATTTTTGAACCCCTTATGGCATGAGCTTTCTAATAAGGGGACTATTTTGCAAAATGATTGAAATTCTAGGGTTTTTCCATGAGAGTATTCATGTTGTTTTATGAAATTTTATGGAAGCAAATGAATTATGGTTGAGAAATAAACAACCTTTGTGATGTAGTTTTCATGGAAACCCTAACTAAGGACCATTTTGCATATGCTATTAAATAGGTGATAAATGTGTGAAATAATAAGGATTGTGAGATGCTATAGTTATAAAATGAATATGGTTAGGATTGACTAATAAGGAAATTCGATAAAAATTGATTTTCGGGCCTAGGGGTAAAATCATAATTTTTGCAAAGTTTAAGGGCAAAACGGTCATTTTACCAAAGTATGAGTCTTAAGTTGAATTGAATGATTTGTGTAATAAATAAGCTAAATTTGGACATTTTCAATCAAGAGAAACGTGATTAGGGTCTTGATTGATGGAAGAACAAAGCTTACAAATATTAGGCTCGTTTCTATCGTTTTGCGTTGAGGTAAGTACATATGTAAATAACGTGTCATTGTAACTTACTTTTCAATGTTTTATTTTTATCATCTGTCATAATCTTACTTGATACCATGGAAGTATAAATAATGTGATATAAGAGTAACCTACATTATGAATAAGTGCGATAATGCCAAGTTAGATACGAAATCCCCTTGAACCTCGAAAATAGTATAGGATACAAAAGGTAAGCCATGAGGAATTAAGTGGTCTGAACTCATGAGTTGAGTCTGAGTTCATGAGATAAGAGAAATATGTAATATGGGTCCGGGTACTGACTTTGTGTGCAGACCCGTGAGTAGCTCAATGAGCGGGCATTAAATGATAGAGCTATGGAATCCGGGTACTGACTTGGTAAAAAGGCCCGTGAGGAGCTCAAATATGCAAGTATTACAAAGTAAGAGGTAGCTTTGGCTACTTGTATAGTACTTAGGAGTAAACTATCCGAGTATTCATTGGTATTTCTTAGTGTTCAATAGGTAACTCGATGAATGGATTGGAGCTACTTCCAATGAGGTATGTCAATAGAGAGAATGAACTTGAGTTATTTTACGGGTAATTGTAGGTATGTATACTAAACTCTGGAATGAAGACCTTAGTATGTGATGAGATGTAGTAAGTATGCATAGAAGAAGTGAAAAGTAAGATAATGAGATTTAAATGATATATCATTTAAGTATGATAAGTCATTGTTTGATGAATGTGTTTTCTAATCACACTTATTTGCATATATGTACTTACTAAGCTCCCATGCTTGCCCTTTTTCCTTTCCTTTTTCTTATAGTGCAGCCAAAGTAGTTCGAGGATCGTCACCTACGTCGGAGAAGCCAACCATACTATCCTTGAAGCACTTGGTATAGCTAGTTTTATCATTTTGATTATGGCATGTATAGGAACTTTTGATTTTATTTTTGTATCACATTGTTTTGGGGCCAAAGGTGTTGGCTTGTTTTAGCATTTGACTCATTTTGTATAAGGACAAGAAAAGGGCTAATATTGTAAGTCATTATATGAATGCATCCTTTACGAATGTAAAATTGTTGGCACGGTTGAATTTATGAAATGTATATAGGCCTTAGCTATGGTTGTTGGTTGAGAACTCATATTAAGTTATACTTTGATATGTTGATTGGTATGGCATAAGGCTTGGTAAATAGCATTATATTGTCCACACGAGTAGACACACGGGCGTCTATCTAGGCTGTGTGTGACACACGACCAGCCCCATAGGCGTGTTGTTCGGCCGTGTGTCCCCTGCATGTAAAAATTTCAAGTCAGTATGCATGGTAGTAAACACACGGGCAGAGACACGGCCATGTATCTCAGCCGTGTGGAGGACACGACCTCTGGCCACGGGCGTGTGCCTTGGTCATGTGCCCTAAATTGGATGCTGACGTCAGAAACAGAATGTCAAGGTTTTTAGACACGGGCTAGGACACGGGCGTGTCATGGCCGTGTGAGGGACATGGGCCATAGACACAGGCGTGTGTCAGGCCGTGTGAAAACCCCTGTAGGTTCGAATATAAAATTTAATTTACACGGGAATGGGACACGAGCTTGTCCCTAGATACTTAGGTCGTGTGTGTCACACGGGTCATCAGCACGGCCATGTCTTAATGACCGCACAGGTGTGTTACCCTTCACACGGGCGTGTGCTCTGTTTTCAAGGATTATTTTTCTAAAGTTGGTTAAGGACCCGAGCCGGTCCCGAATGGTTTCCAATAGACGTTTGAGGTCTCGTAGGCCCATGTTAAGGAGTTTAGATAAAGTTTTAAAATTTATCAAGTCTTGATTATTTAAAAAAGTTGGAATGCACTTGTTTAAGTATGGTAACGCCTCGTTCCTGTCCTAGCGTAGGACTCGGGTGTGGGTTATTACAGCACGGGCGTGTGTCCTAGGCATGTGAAGTCTGCACCTATTTTATGAAAAATTATGAAAATTAAATTGACCACACGGCCTAAGCACACGGGCATGTGCCTTGGCCTTGTGACTTCAAATATTTCTTGGGTGACAAATAGAGAGTTACACGGGTTAGGGACACGGGTGTGTGTGACCACACGGCCTTCCCGCACGGGCGTATGGCTCTTAAAACATGAAAATATTTCTAAGTGTTGTGAAATTTTCCAAAGTTAATGGTTTAGTCCCGAACCATTTCCAACGCATGTTTTGGGTTTCGTAGGTTCGTTTCATGGATGATATGAATGATTATGAAAAGTTTTAAATTTGGATGGAAATTTATGTCTCGGTTTTGTATGATTGCTTGTGTATAAGTCTGGTAATGCTTCGTACCCTATTCCGGCATTGGATACGGGTAAGGGGTGTTACAATAATTAAATTGAATAGAAATATTATCTTATTTTATGTCATTTTCTTCCCCAAAATACATGGAAACCCTAGGAAAGAGAAAACAATATGGAAACCCAAGAAAAGAGAAAACAATCTTTCTTGGCTTAATTGAGTAAGTTTTCTTGTCCCGTTTTTAGTAATTTTGATATTTTTGAAACTGGGATAGTCTAATCTATCTATTTGGGGGATTAATTTGAAAAATTATCAAAGTATAGAAATTAAGTCATGGACGAATATGCTGAAAATTAAAAATTTATGGTAGAAAATGAAAGATTATTGATAGATAAACAACTTTTACAAAGTGATTTTTGATAAAAACATTATTTAGGGACTAATTTGTGAAGTTGTGAAAATTAAAGAAAAATTATAAAATTTATAGAATATATGTGTTGTAAATTGTATATTAAAATTTTGGTTAGGCTTGGAATAGGGAGTAAATTGCATGAATTTCATTTTCTGAGCCTAGGGATGAAATTGGAATTTATGGAAAGTTTTGGGGCAAAATGGTAAATTTGCCTAGTATGTAAATTGAGTCCAAATAAATATGAAATGTGATAAATTGATGATTAAATTTATTTATATAGATCCGAATAACACAAATTCGAGGCTAGACTGAGGAAAAGAAAAAGTTTCGGATTAGTAAATTTATATACGCGAACAAGTGTCGGGGTAAGTTCGTGTAACAGAATAAAGTTTGTATATGTAACAGCCTGTTTTTAGTCAAATCAGAATGGTGGTTTTGGGACTACAAATCAAAAGTCAAAATATTAATTTTATTATTATTTTAATGTTTACAGTATGATCGAATGATTGTGTGAAAGTTTCGTTAAGAAATTTTATCGTTTGGTTGGTCAATTTGAGAAAAAGGACTAAATCACGTAAAGTGCAAAAGTGTTGTTCTATTAATTAAAGGTGTTAAATAGTTATGGAACCCTAAAGTAAAGGTCCTTATGTTGTAATTATACCATTATTAGTTTGAATGGACAAATATGGACAAGTATTAAATGATTTTTAAGTTATATTAATTAGGTTAATTTAGTAAATTAGTAATTAAAAGTAAAATAAAATAAAACAAAGGTTGTATCATCTTCAACCTTGAGTTCTTCCAACGAAATATTAAGAAAAGAAAAGAAACTAGGGCTTTAAAACATTCTGTCATTGCATAGCTTAATTGGTAAGTGATTTTGACTCGGTTTTTAATGATTTCTATGTTTTTGTGATCATTGCAACTAGTACTAGCTAGCCCAGGGACTATTTTGCAAAACTGTTAAAGATTTTGAATGATGTCATTGATGAATACATGTGTATTTTGAAGTTTGTTGATAGATTATGAATGTTTGTTGATAGATATACAAGTTTTGTTAAGTGACTTTTGAGAAAAATGCAAAATAGGGATTAAATTGAGAAATGTGTAAAATGTGTGGTAGAAATGTGAACTAATGAGAATTATGGGCTGTTATGGAGTTAGTGATAATTCGGCTAGCTTGGGTATGATTGAAATTACATGATTTTGTGATTTTGTGTAATAAAGACTAAATTGTAAAAGTAGTGAAATTATATGGGTAAAAGTGTAAATGTGCTTAAATGTGTGTTTTGGATTAAATTGAAAAAAAGAATATTAAATGAGTTAATTTTGAATATATTTAGATTAATAAAAGAAGAATTCGGATCTAGATTGGGGGAAAACTAAAGTACTCGATTAATCGACCAATTTCATCGTTTTCAAACCCGAGGTAAGTTCGTATGCGATACATTTCAATATAAATGTATTTCATATGCTTTGATGTTGCATGAATTACGAATATGAGACTGTGGATATGAACAATAGTGATTCGACGACGATTCGACATTCGAAACCCCAGTTGAACCTTAGGAATAGTTTAGGATGCTAGTGACATGTCATTAGAGGATACATTGAGTTGGCTTCGGGCCATGATATAGCACTTCAGGTGCGAGTTCTACCGATTTGACTTCGGGACATGGATATCGACTGATTTGGCTTCCAGCCATGATATCAGTACTTTGGAGATAAGTTACCTTGATTTGGCTTCGGGCCATGATATCATTAGGCTCGATAATCTCATACAGCCCGATGAATCTCAGACTCAATTTGCCTTTTCTGCCAAATCGGAATACTTTCTTTCATGGAGATACTTTCAAAAACACTTTGTCATCGATTTCAAACTCAATATCTTTTCTTTTTAAATCTGCATACGATTTTTGATGATCCGCAGCTACTTTCAGACTATCTCGTATTACTTTTACTTTTTCTTCTGTTTCTCTGATCAAATTAACCCCGTGAATCTTATTCTCACTAAGCTCTGTCCAATACAACGGTGTACGGCATTTGCAACCATATAAGGCTTCGTAAGGAGCCATCTTGATACTTAATTGAAAGCTATTATCATATGCAAATTCAATCAATGGCAAATATCTTTCCCACGTACCTTTAAACTCAAGAATACAACATCTCAACATATCCTCAAGTATCTGAGTAATCTGTTCGGATTGACCATCCATCAGTGAGTGAAAAGCAGTGCTAAAGTGCAGTTTCGTACCTAATACATCTTGTAGTTTCTTCCAAAAGTGTGATGTGAACCTCAGATCTCTATCCGAAATAATAGAAATAGGTACTTCGTGCAATCTCACAATCTGAGAAATGTATAACTCAGCAAGCTTATCAAGTGAATAATCTGTACGAACCAAAATGAAATGAGCCGATTTAGTCAATCTATCAACAACAACCCAGATTGCATCTTTCTTACTCAGTGACAAAGGTAAACCCGATACAAAATCCATCGTGATTCTGTCCCATTTCCACTCCGAAAGCATAATCGGTTGAAGTAACCCAGACGAAACCTGATGCCTAGTTTTAACTTGCTGACAAATCAAACATTTCGAAACAAATTCTGTGATGTCTCATTTCATACCATGCCACCAATAAAGTTGTTTCAGATCATTATACATTTTAGTACTACCCGAATGAACAGATAACTAACTGCTATGAGTTTCATTCAAAATTGTCTGAATCAACTCTGGATTTCTCGAAATGCATACTCAGCCTCAGAATCTCAAACAACCCTCAACATCAACTTGGAACTCTGAATCAGTACTCAAATCACATTAAGCCCGTTTTGCTAACAATTCGTTATCAACTTTTTGAGCTTGGTAAATCTGCTGAATAAATAACGGTCGCACTTTCAACTCAGCTAAAACCAAACCATCATTAGACAAAGTTAATTGAGTATTCATTGCAGGCAATACAAACAATGATTTTCGACTTAAAGCATCAGCAACAACATTGGCCTTTCCCGGATGGTAGCCAATTACAAGCTCGTAGTCTTTTAACAACTCTAACCATCTTCGCTTTCGTAGATTCTGATCTTTCTAAGTCATCAAATATTTTAAGCTTTTGTAATCGGAATAAACGTGACATTTCTCACTAAACAGAAAGTGGCGCCAAATCTTCAATGCAAACACAATAGCTGGCAATTCCATATCATGTGTCGGATATTTCTTTTCATGCTGGTTTAACTGTCTTGAGGAATAAGCTATGACTTTGCCTTCCTGTATCAAAACACAACCTAAACCATTTACGATACGTCGCTATAAATCATAAATTCTTTACCCAATTCTGGTTGAACTAACACCGGAGCTTTGGTTAATAAAGCTTTCAACTGATCAAAACTTTTCTGATTCAGACCATTCAAATTTCACCTCTTTTTGAAGCAATTTTTTCAACGATGTCACAATCATAGAAAAGCCTTTTACTAACCGGCAATAATAACTAGCAAGTCCCAGAAAACTACGGACTTCAGAAATATTTCTCACAGGCTTCCAATCCAAAATAGCTGAAGTCTTGCTCGGATCAACTTGGATACCAGATGCTGATACAACATGTCCCAGAAAACTGACTTCTCGTAACAAAATTCACATTTGCTAAACTCCACATACAATTGCTTATCTCGCAAAGTTTATAGCACTATTCTCAAATGCTCGGCATGTTCAGTTTCATCACGCGAATAAATCAAAATGTCATCAATGAATACGACAACAAATCAATCTAAATATGGTCTGAAAATTTTGTTCATCAAATCCATAAAGATAGCAAGTGCATTCGTTAATCCGAAAGACATAACTAAAAACTCATAGTGCCCGTATCTCATTCAGAAAGCAGTTTTCAGAATGTCTGAATCTTTTACTCGCAACTGATAATAACTCGATATCAGATCTATCTTTGAAAACACAGTAGCTCCTTTCAACTGCTCAAACAAATCATCAATTCAGGGCAGAGGATATTTGTTCTTAATAGTTACTTTGTTCAACCGGCGATAATCAATGCACATTCTCATTGTGCCATCTTTCTTTTTCACAAACAGAACAGGTGCACCCCAAAGTGAGAAACTAAGTCGTGCAAATCCTCTATCGGTCAATTCTTGCAACTGAGCTTTCAACTCTTTTAATTCAGTCGGTGCCATTCTGTACGGAGCTATCGATATCGGAGTTGTTCTAGGCACTAACTCAATACTAAATTCAACCTCTCGGATCGAAGGTAAACCCGGTAACTCATCAGGAAACACATCTATATATTCACAAACAACTGGCACTGATTTGATCTTCTTTTTAGTCACTCTCATATCAAGAACATAAGCTAAATAAGCTTCGTAACCCTTTCTCACATATTTCTAAGCTAACATCATTGAAATCATTACTGGCAAACTATTCAAATCGTCTAATTCAATACGGATAATCTCATTACTCTGACACCTCAAATCAATCATCTTCCATTTGTAATTCACAACAGCATCATGCAATGTTAGCCAATCCATACCTAGGATTATGTCAAACTCGTCAAATGGTAACAACATCAAATCAACCTAAAAGCAATTACCCCGAATCATCAATGGACAATTTTTTCACACTTTATCAACCAAAACACATTTGCCTAAGGGGTTCGATACTCTAATTACAAATTCAGTAGACTCTACAGGCAAAGTCTTATTGGATACTAAATTCACACATATATACGAATGAGTAGACCCTGGATCTATCAATGCAATAACTTTAGTATCATAGAGAGTAAAAGTATCGGTAATAACATCTGGAGATGACGCTTCTTCTTGTGCTCGAATAGCGTAGGCTCGTGCTGGTGCTCTAGCATCAGATCTCCCTGCAGTGTCTCGCGTCACACCTCTACAAACCACTCACATTTCCCATGTTTCTCGGTGGTCTACATCTAGCTACAGTGTTACTCGGCCTCATGTTCGGAGCATTATCTTTTTCAATTAAATCTGGGCAATCTTTTATAAAGTGATCTCATGAACCACAACTGTAACAAGCTCTATTATTACTTTTTCCCTAGCAATCTCCAAAATGTCGTATTCCATATTGTTTACACTCAGGCTTTACATCCTTTGCGTTACCAACACTCGATACTGAGGCAGTTTGAGCTTTAGGGTTGGTATATTACTTTCCATAATCTCTATTCTGATTTCCTACTGGAGCTATCGATCTATTAATAAAATCTCTAGATTTCTTTGACGAGGGATGATAAGATTTATTCATTAATCTCTTTCTCGAATCTCTAGCCTCTGAATCAGCTTTTCTCTTTTCTTTGCTAAGATCCTCTGTAACACCCTTCACCCGTATCCGACTCCGGAACAAGGTTCGAGGCGTTACCGGACTTAAACATTCACAAACATATAAAATCGGGTCACAAAGTTCTGCCCAAAATTAAAACTTGCAAACCACAATAAATAAAGACCACATCTCACGGCCATGTACAAAAGCTCAATGTAGGCCAATACGTAAACCAAATCATAATAATAATACATGACATGAAATAAACTTCTTATACATGCCACTCACATGAAAACATTTAACATATACTAGCCAATACTCCAAGGGTAATGGCTTGATAGTGTGAAGCTGCCTCCGAGGATCTCCAACCCCTGAGCTGACCTGACAAACTGAAAATAAATGAAAAGAAGGAAGTAAGCTTTACGCTTAGTAAGCAAGTACATAAATAATGAATAAAGAATTTAGTATGATTACATAATAACTCAAGTGTATCTACTTTTAATTTCACTATTTATTCCACTTTGGTCAAGCTGTCTCTCCTGCTTCATGTTCACTAAATAAATCATAACTCGAGTTACGAAACTTGAAATCCAATTCCATAAATTTTCCTTGAAAATAGACTCATCTATCTATTCACTAATTTTTTTCTAGAATTTTTGGTCAAGCCAATTAGTACAGTTTATTAGTTAAAATTTCCCCTGTTACACAGCTCGACTGATCTGCCTCTGTTCACTACGAATTTAATTTCTCCCAGTATACAATTCAAATAATCATGAAACCTATTTCATTTAAAACTAGACTCAATAATGAATTTATGCATATAAACTATATTTCTTAATTTGTTTTGTACAATTTTTAATGATTTTTCAAAGTTGGAACAGGGGATCACATAGTCATTCTGAGCAAGTCACACACAATTATAAATATCTCAAAATATAGAATTCCTTTACTTGCTCTGTTTCTTTTATATGAAAATAGACTCATCAAGCTTTAATTTCACATCTCATTCAGCCTCTAGTTAAATTCCTACTATTTTTGGTGAGTTTTCAAAATCACGTCACTGCTACTGTCCCACAACAGTTTTAGTGCTAATTCACTCTTTCACACTTTCTTTGTATTAACCTCATTTTAACATACATATCACAATTCATTTTCACTACATTTCATACATTACAAGTATAGGTCCATAATGACATTGTCACCATAAAGCCATCCCGTTGAACAATTCGGATTAATTCCCGATACTTGATGGTTTCAGCACACAGCTCCACCATCATATTTCATATAATTCGGCTCTCTTGTACACATGGTGAACACTTAGTACCACCCATGTGACCTAGCCAATTTATCTCGTAGCTCTCTTGTCTACATGGTGTCCTTCACCTGGAACCACGCATGCAACCTAGCTACATATATCCCGTAGCTCTCTTGTCTACATGGGATACTTCCCGTATCACACATGTGACCTAGCTACTACATAGTATCGTGTAGCTTTCTTGTACACATGATGTGCACTCGGCATCATACATGTGACCTAGCTACACTCCATCTATATTATTCAATTCTTCCGAATGTTCAACCGGGATTTCTCTCTCTATTACTTATTTCCATTCTTCCAATAATCAATTTATGCTTCAAAATCGGCTAAAATATATATAATAGGCTGAAATATAAAAATGTAAATGAAGTTAATGTATTATGTACATACAAACTTACCTCGGTGCAAAATATAGAAATTTTGCAATTTAGTGTAAAACATTTTCCTTTCCCCGTTCGAGATCGATTCCACGCCTTTCTTGATCTATAATATCACATTTAGCCTAATAATTAATCACACTATTCATGTGGGTCTAAAAATCATATTTTTACAAATTTGCATTTTGACCCCTAAACTTTTGCATATTTGCACTTTTGACCCAAGACTCGAAAATTAAACTTCATCCTATTTCCTTGTGTTTTATGACATACTGATCATTTTTCCCTTCTATGGCAACATCAAATTCTCACTCTAACACATAGTTATGAACAATAGATATTTTTATCGATTATGCCGTTTTACTGCGTTTTTACTGAAAAATCACTTAGCAAAAGTTGTTTAACACAATTTCAAGCTTCATATTCTACCATAAAACATCAAAATAAACACATTTCACCTATGGATATTTTTCCAAATATGAACCCTAGCTTAAATAATTGCTAGAATAAGCTTAATCGAGCTCTAAAGGGATTCCAAAAGCGTAAAGAACATTAAAAGCGGGGCTTGGAATCACTTACTATTGAGCTTGGAAAGCTTGAAAACCCTAGCCATGGCCTCCCCATGCTAATTTTGCCTCCATGAAGATGAGCAAAATTGGCTTTTAATTTTGTATTTTAATTCATTTTACCCCTAAATGACCAAAATGCCCTTACTACTAAACTTTCAAAAATTCCTTCCATGTCCTAATTTTGTCCATGAACTTAAAATTGGTCAAGTTGCTATTTAAGACCTCCTAATTAATATTTTAAAGCAATTTCATACTAGAAACTTCTAGAATGCAAGTTTTGCAACTTATTCAATTTAGTCCCTAACTTCAAATTAAGCACTTTATGTATTGAATTTCTTCACGAAATTTTCACGAAATCATGAAATCATATCATAAACCTCAAAATAATTATAAAATAATTATAAAACAATTATTTCTATCTCGAATTTGTGGTTACGAAACCACTATTCTGATTAGGCCCTGATTCGGGTTGTCACAATTCTCTCCCCCTTTAGAGATTTTCGTCCCCAAAAATCTTACCGGAAAAGTGGTCTTCACTTAGATGCATAAATTTCAGATTCGGTGCTAAAGAACTTTCACTCAGGTGGTGCCTCCAATATATCTTTTTAATTTTTTCATATATTATGAAAGCTTACGGACTCATCTCTCAATTGTTCTTAAATTTTCAAGCCTTCTCCGTTTCCCTTGTCATCTTGACATAAAACCAGATCTCAATTTGGTTAATGGAGACTAGAATTCCAAGAAATCCAACGATCAAAGGGACCTACACTCTTCTGAAATAATCATACAGATTTTCATCATCAATAAATCATAATCCAATAACATCTGAATCAAATTACAGTACACGTCATTACTCTCTGAATGAATAGGCAAATTTCACTGTGAGCTTCATACAATTCTTTCTGTATAAGCCTTAGAATAATAATATCATGAATCAGATCCAATTTGAAATTCAACATCAGAAGTCAATCCTCACTATACTCTTTTAGTTTACTACTCACTATCATATTTTCCTCTTTCCACTACGGAAATAATTCTGATATAACCTCGAAAATAATCCTTTCTTCTAGTTACAAAATATTTCATCATGCCATCCTTTACTATTCATTCCTTACGTTAATCAAAACTATTTCAATTGCATTAGCTCAAGTAACCAAAACATCTCAATTGAAGACATTAACTATAATTGACTTACTTGAGAGAAGTAATCCACCATACCGATTGAAACTCGCACTTTTATCACTTATGCTTTTACTGTTGTCAAACCTTACACGAAAATTAGAAAAATCCCAATACTGAAATCACCATATTACCCAAATCAAATCAGAAGTATAGTCATACTTGACATGATTATCACGAGCTGAAGAATGCACTCCAAGCATGAGTCATAATTGACAAATTACGGAATAAAGATAACAAGAAAACCAAATAAAGAAATCCAAGATAGAGAAACCCAGAATAAAGAAACCCAAGATACGATACTATGCTGGAAAATCAAAAACCAAACTCATAGGAAAATATAGAAAATCCCGATAATTCCTTAAAGAAAAGAAATCCAATAGAAAACATCATTTAATCTCACTTGGAGTTAAATGCAACAAGAACAATGTATCTTCCTATATATACATATCAAATGGAGCATCAAGTAGATGAAACAAAATCATAGTATTATACATATTCTCCTTTTTTTTTTTTTTTTAAATTAAAGTGAGAATATAATAGAATGCCCGAAAGAATAGAGCAATACAAATTATAAACCAGTCAAGGCTACCAATGCTTTCGTCTAACATCGGATTAGAAAACATCCTCATATAACTAGAATTTATTCAAAAGATCAACAACCCTAGAAATATTTTCGGGAACGGATAAACACATAAAACATCTTAGAAGAAATCTGCTAAAATCTGTCAGCCAGAATCACACTCGGATATTACACATCTCGGATATCATTTCCCCAACTATTTTCTGTCATCACAAATTTCATATTATTTTTCACTAAAGAAGACTAGTTCTGAATAAATTTTGTTTTGCCCTTTCCTTGACCTTGTACCTTAGTAATTCAATTTATCAAAATAATTTTCTTCTCTAATTGGAATAGTGCATAACTCCAATAATCCTTATGCCAATCTGATACTTTTTTTTTTTTTTTAGCTTTGACTTTACTTATCAACTCATTCTTCAATCTCTAATCATATTTATAATTATTCTAGCACTGAACTCTTTGGTTTCTCAACCGGAAACTTATTCAGTACAAATCTCATGAAATTCTATTATAAAACACCACTTTGATAAGGGGGAAGGGGTCGTAGTGTAACGCTCCCACGCCCGAGACCGTCGCCGGAGTCGAGCATGAGGTGTTACTAAGCTTAATTTAACATTTTTAGAACTTTGGATTATTTGTTTCTACATTCACAGCTTTTAAGCTACTTGTGTCACAGTCACAAGAAAAATCATATCTCGAGTTACGAAACTTGAAATCAAGATCCGTAAATTTTCCTTGAATCTAGACTCATATACCTATCTACTAATTTTTTTCTAGAATTTTTGGTTGAGCCAATTAGTACAGTTTATTAGTTAAAGTTACCCCTGTTTCAGGACTTGACTGGCTTGACCTATGTTTACTACGAACCACATTTATCTCTGTACAAAATTTATATGACTATGAAGTTTGTTTCTACTAAAACTAGACTCAACAAGGATTCTGAGGATATAAAATACACCACCTAATTATATCTTTACAATTTATGGTGAATTTCTAAAGTTGGAACAGGGGATTCAGAAACTGCTACGACCCTATTTCACTAAAATTCAAATATATTTTAACATATAATTCCTTTACCTGTATCATTTATTTCATGTGAAACTAGACATAACAAGCTTCAATTTGATATATAATCCATCACCAGATTCAATTTCTATGATTTTTAATAAATTTTCAAACTCGCGTCAGTGTTGCTGTAGTATTCTGTTTATGGCAAATTTCATCCCTTTTATGAGTTTTTATGCACCAAGTATCTTAATAATTTTCCTTAACCTCAAACATAATCTAAACTAACCATTTTCATAATTTATCATTGTCAAACATTTTCTCAATCATTCCATCACCATATCATAAGATCATTTACACAAAATAGGTATATTGCTATACATGCCATACTTAATTTTACAAACCATTTACCAAAAGTCTTAGGATAGTGTGGTGAGCCTTCGACCTATCCCGACTCCTGAGCTGGCTTGTCCAAAACTACAATGAGTAAGAAGGAAGGAGTAAGCATAAATGCTTAGTAAGTTCATATGCAAATAATAAGTAACATAACAAACAGTCATACCAATTAACATTAGCATGCATCACTAAAACACATATCACATTTCTAATCATTTTTCATCATCTTATTACCTTATCGTGATTGTATCAATACTCAACCCGAGGGTTAAATACATACCTGTCCAAAATATCCATTTCACATCAGTTACCAATACGTCTGTTTACATCTCGAATATTCCTCCAATTGAGTAGAACTTTACCCGTTGAACACATCGGAATATAATTCGGATACATGGATAACTTGCACATAAGTGCCATATATGCAATCAAGCAATCATGTAACCCGCCCATAAGCGAACTCGGACTCAACTCAACGAGCTCGGGCGTTCGCATCCATAAGTGAACTCGGACTCAACTCAACGAGCTCGGATGCCTAGTTACATCTCATGAACTCGGACTCAACTCAACGAGTTCGGACATTCGCATCCATAAGTGAACTCGGACTCAACTCAACGAGTTCGGATGCTCAACCATCCTAGTGACATGTCACTTGCATCCGAATCTATTCCTAAGGTTCAAACGGGATTTTCCTCGAACACATATCCTTGCCGTCTTCCGTAGAATGCCGAAATCAATACTCGGTAACAATTATATTTAACAAGTAGCTCACATAATTTACATATTATTTGAAATTAACCACAAAGCATACATTTCATAATAAAATTCAGCATCACATATATTTAACATCACTAACTTAAAAATAACAATTATGCTACATTATTTACACATGAACTTACCTTGGTACCAAAATACAAAGATTTTGCAATTTAGTCCACAATCTTTTCTTTTCCTCGATTGAGGTCGATTCCACGTCTTTCTTGATTATGAAGCTTGAAAGTTGAAGAAACCCTAGCTATGGTGAGAGTGAAGTTTCAAAGAGCAAATAAATGGGAAGATGACTATTTTGTGTTATTTTTCCCATTTTATTTCATTTAATATCAAAATGACCAAAATGCCCTTACTACTAAACTTTCCAAAAATTCCTTCCATGTCCTAATTTTGTCCATGAACTTAAAATTGGTCAAATTTCTATTTAAGACCTCCTAATTAATATTTCAAAGCAATTTCATACTAAAAACTTCTAGAATGCAAGTTTTGCAACTTATTCGATTTAGTCCCTAACTTCAAATTAAGTATTTTATGCATAAAATTTCCCCATTTTATTTCATTTAATATCAAAATGACCAAAATGCCCTTACTACTAAACTTTCCAAAAATTCCTTCCATGTCCTAATTTTGTCCATGAACTTAAAATTGGTCAAATTTCTATTTAAGACCTCCTAATTAATATTTCAAAGCAATTTCATACTAAAAACTTCTAGAATGCAAGTTTTGCAACTTATTCGATTTAGTCCCTAACTTCAAATTAAGTATTTTATGCATAAAATTTCTTCACGAAATTTTCACACAATCATGTAATCATATCATAAACCTCAAAATAATTATAAAATAATTATTTCTATCTCGGATTTGTGGTCACGAAACCACTATTCCGATTAGGCCCTAATTCGGGATATTACACGTAGGGCCTCTGACTCAACTCTCATATACATATACATGAAACACAGTTTTCATCAGAGCAATCATATCTCAATCATGTCATTCATTTCGAGTAACTAACATTCATATTGGTTTAATGCCCACTTTTCAGGTATCTCATTTAGTTAAGTATAATTATGCATGCATCATATTTTATTTATTTTTTGAATAGCTTGACTTATCCATTCATCTACTCGAGCAAATCATACTCATGACATCATATAAGGGTTAAACAAACATAGATATTTGCATCACAATGGCAACTTTCATTTCATGCATCATCATATACATATCATTACAATCACATAATTCGGTCCAAACAATTTAACATAGATAAATTCATTTCATTATAATAATTTATCTCATAAAAAATATCATTCACATTCATCAACATTCAATGTTCAATCAAGGCAATGACATATTTATTCATATCATAATATTAGGAACTTTTACTCATACCTCTACGAATTTCTATTTATCCCATTCACCTTATCAAGTAAATCAAATACGCTACATCATAGGAGCATCAAGCATGTATAGATATTTATTACAACATGACATTTTCATCTCACGTGTTATCACTTATATATATATCATAAATTTTTATTCATACTTTTCTAAATCGAGACTCATCATAATCGTAATTTTATTCAAACACTTTCGCATCACATTGAACATGGTCAGTGCAGCTCGGTTGGAGAGTACCTCTGTCTAAACAAGGACGGTGTTCATACGCGTCGGGAGACATCACACTATCACGGATCGGTGGCATGTATAGCTGGACTTTTACACATGCTAGGTTAGTCCGAGAACCGACTAAACCATAGCTCTGATACCACTAAATGTAACACCCTTCACCCGTATCCGACTCCGGAACAAGGTTCGAGGCATTACCGGACTTAAACATTCACAAACATATAAAATCGGGTCACAAAGTTACGCCCAAAATTAAAACTTGCAAACCACAATAAATAAAGACCACATCTCACGGCCATGTACAAAAGCTCAATGTAGGCCAATACGTAAACCAAATCATAATAATAATACATGACATGAAATAAACTTCTTATACATGCCACTCACATGAAAACATTTAACATATACTAGCCAATACTCCAAGGGTAATGGCTTGATAGTGTGATCTTTGCCTCCGACGATCTCCAACCCCGAAGTGACGACAAACTAAAAATAAATGAAAAGAAGGAAGTAAGCTTTACGCTTAGTAAGCAAGTACATAAATAATGAATAAAGAATTTAGTATGATTACATAATAACTCAAGTGTATCTACTTTTAATTTCACTATTTATTCCACTTTGGTCAAGTCGTCTCTCTTGCTTCATGTTCACTAAATAAATCATAACTCGGGTTACGAAACTCGAAATCCAATTCCGTAAATTTTTCTTGAAAATAGACTCATCTATCTATTCACTAATTTTTTTCTAGAATTTTTGGTCAAGCCAATTAGTACAGTTTATTAGTTAAAATTTCCCCTGTTACACAGCTTGACTGATCTGACCTCTGTTCACTACGAATTTAATTTCTCCCAGTATACAATTCAAATAATCATGAAACCTGTTTCATTTAAAACTAGACTCAATAATGAATTTATGCATATAAACTATATTTCTTAATTTATTTTGTACAATTTTTAATGATTTTTCAAAGTTGGAACAGGGGATCACATAGTCATTCTGAGCAAGTCACACACAATTATAAATATCTCAAAATATAGAATTCCTTTACTTGCTCTGTTTCTTTTATATGAAAATAGACTCATCAAGCTTTAATTTCACATCCAATTCTAGTTAAATTCCTACTATTTTTGGTGAGTTTTCAAAATCACGCCATCTCTCTTGTCCCACAAACAGTTTTAGTGCTAATTCACTCTTTCACACTTTCTTTGTATTAACCTCATTTTAACATACATATCACAATTCATTTTCACTACATTTCATACATTACAAGTATAGGTCCATAATGACATTGTCACCATAAAGCCATCCCGTTGAACAATTCGGATTAATTCCGATACTTGATGGTTTCAAAGACACAGCTCCACCATCATATTTCATATAATTCGGCTCTCTTGTACACATGGTGAACACTTAGTACCACCCATGTGACCTAGCCAATTTATCTCGTAGCTCTCTTGTCTACATGGTGTCCTTCACTGGAACCACGCATGCAACCTAGCTACATATATCCCGTAGCTCTCTTGTCTACATGGGATACTTCCGTATCACACATGTGACCTAGCTACTACATAGTATCGTGTAGCTTTCTTGTACACATGATGTGCACTCGGCATCATACATGTGACCTAGCTACACTCCATCTATATTATTCAATTCTTAGAATGTTCAACGGGATGTCTCTCTCTATTACTTATTTCCATTCTTCCAATAATCAATTTATGCTTCAAAATCGGCTAAAATATATATAATAGGCTGAAATATAAAAATGTAAATGAAGTTAATGTATTATTTACATACAAACTTACCTCGGTGCAAAATATAGAAATTTTGCAATTTAGTCCAAAACATTTTCCTTTCCCCGTTCGAGATCGATTCCACGCCTTTCTTGATCTATAATATCACATTTAGCCTAATAATTAATCACACTATTCATGTGGGTCTAAAAATCATATTTTTACAAATTTGCATTTTGACCCCTAAACTTTTGCATATTTGCACTTTTGCCCCAAGACTCGAAAATTAAACTTCATCCTATTTCCTTGTGTTTTATGACATACTGATCATTTTTCCATTCTATGACAACATCAAATTCTCACTCTAACACATAGTTATGAACAATAGATATTTTTATCGATTATGCCGTTTTACTCGTTTTTACGAAAAATCACTTAGCAAACGTTGTTTAACACAATTTCAATCTTCATATTCTACCATAAAACATCAAAATAAACACATTTCACCTATGGGTATTTTTCCAAATATGAACCCTAGCTTAAATAATTGCTAGAATAAGCTTAATCGAGCTACAGGAATTCCAAAACGTAAAGAACATTAAAAACGGGCTTGGAATCACTTACTATTGAGCTTGGAAAGCTTGAAAACCCTAGCCATGGCCTCCCCCATGCTAATTTCGGCCTCCATGAAGAAGATGAGCAAAATTGGCTTTTAATTTTGTATTTTAATTCATTTTACCCCTAAATGACCAAAATGCCCTTACTACTAAACTTTTAAAAATTCCTTCCATGTCCTAATTTTGTCCATGAACTTAAAATTGGTCAAATTTCTATTTAAGACCTCCTAATTAATATTTTAAAGCAATTTCATACTAGAAACTTCTAGAATGCAAGTTTTGCAACTTATTCAATTTAGTCCCTAACTTCAAATTAAGCACTTTATGCATTGAATTTCTTCACGAAATTTTCACGAAATCATGAAATCATATCATAAACCTCAAAATAATTATAAAATAATTATAAAACAATTATTTCTATCTCGAATTTGTGGTTACGAAACCACTATTCTGATTAGGCCCTGATTCGGGTTGTCACATCCTCGGCTTTACAGGCCCTCTCAACCAATATTACGAACTCTTTTAGTTCAAGTATCCCAACTAACAGTTTTATGTCTTCGTTCAATCCATCAGCAAATCTTTTACACATGATCTCTTTAGTAGACACATATTCCCGAGCATATTTGCTTAAATGTACGAATTCTCTTTCATACTCAGTAACGGTCATCTGGCCTTGTTTCAATTCTAGAAACTCTTTATTTTTTTGATCGAGGAATTTTTGGCTTATGTACTCTTTTCGGAACTCTATCTGAAAGAATTCCCAAGCAACCTATTCTCCAGGAACCACAGATGTCAACGTTTTCCACCAATGATATGCATTATCTCTAAGCAAAGATGCTACACATTTAATACATTCTTCTGAAGTACAGGAAAATTCATCGAACACTCGAATAGTATTTTCAAGCCAGAACTCAGCTCTCTCGGTATCATCGTCAACCGTAGCTCGAAACTCTTTAGCTCTGTGTTTACGAATCTTCTCAACAAGTGGCTTACTCAATCGAATCGGATCTATTACTTATGGCACAACTGGGACTTGTTGAGGAACAAGTGGGGGAGGAGGTTGTTGAGCAGCCAGATTCATTCGTATGAATTCCGTAAACCACTCAATCATCATTTGGAAGAAGGCTTGCTTAGTCTCTTCTCCCTAACTACTAGATATCGGCCTAGATTTAACTGGCGTTGCCCTTTGAGTAGGAGCGGGTGCATTACTTTCAACATCATCAGCTATTGCTCGTTCGCGATCCATTAACTATATAAAAACACATTTTAATTGTCAGGAATCATCGCACTATCACAGTTTATATATATTGCATGTATAGCTAGACTCTCACGCGCTACGTTAGTCCTAGAATCGACTAAACTATAGCTCTAATACTAATCAAATGTAACACCCTTAACCTGTATCAGTCACCGGACAAGGGTAAAGAGGCATTACCGGACACATCGAAACATTTCGCATTCATTTCACAAACATCATAGCATCATGGTTACACATCATTACAGAGTCCCTTACATAGGTCAACAAGACCTTAAACATGCTTTAGAAAAGGGTCGAGACTAAACTGAGCTCATACAAAATTTTTCAAAACTTAAACATTTTTCAAAGTTATACAGGTCACACGCCCATATGAATAGGCCATGTGCCTTACATGGCATTAGACACACCTGTGTGTCTAAACTCTGGCAAAATAGGGCATACATATTGACTTGTCCACACGGCCACAAGACACGCTCGTGTGCCAGGCCATGTGAAAATTAGTGAGGCTACTGACTTGGGTCACACGGCCAGTCACACGCCCGTGTGTCTAGCCTGTGCTTGAAATTGACTTGGCCACACGGCCCAGCACACGCCTGTGTGTGTGACCATGTGGTCTGCCCAGGCTCATTTCGAAATGGCCATTGAGCAACACGGCTGAGACACACGCTCGTGTGGGCAAAAATAGGCCATTTACAAGGCCATGATGTCACCCCTTTAGGGTCCTCCCTACAATTACCATTCAAACATTAAATACATCATGTTTCCAACCAATATCAACCACAAAATATTCATCATTCATTTCACATATTCATCAACTAAATTCATGCTCATTATTCAAACTAAAATATACCATATTTTTCTACCAAACACATTCAATTTTACTTGTTCTTATCACTAGGTTTCACATATTAATTACCAAATCAAACCATAAATTCAACCATAATTTAGCCATATCATATGGCATGATATACACTTTACAAAACATATTCACATACTTCTAGCCTATACATGCCATATACCATATGTACAACTCTCAAAATGGTATCAAAATAGATGTCTGATAGTGTGATTGAGTCACTGGCGATCCTCAGATCTGAGCTAGCTTTATAACACTATAAAATAGAGAACATTTCACACAATAAGCTTTAAAGCTTAGTAAGTTCGTACCAAATATAATCAGTAGTTTATATAATATGAAACATCATCTAATAATCACTTAGTAGTTCACAAATCATCTTTCAATTCTATTCCGTCACACTTAACATATCCATACAAATTTATCAAGCTTCATACACATAATACTATCTACCACATAGGTATCGTACATACCTGATCTTTCCCGTATTTATTCATTTCCTTCTCACCTCTCGTTCAAATACATTAATTTGTCCGGAAGACTTTCCATGCTTCAAGAATTCGCACACTTAGTGCAATAATGATTACCCAAAGCTGTAATAATTCCACACACTTAGTGCCATCTCAAATAACCGAAGCTACCTTGGTATCACACACTTAGTACCTCGCATAGCCAAAGCTGTTCTAATTCGCACACTTAGTGCTATTTATAGCCGAAGCTATTTTGAATCGCACACTTAGTGCCGAACATAATTGATTTATCACCGTGTTCAAACCATAATCAAATATATACAATTTATGCATTATCAAAGTAATTAAACTTAATTTGTAACATCATTTATAACGTACGAACTTACCTCGTACTCGGAATTGATTATTCGGATCGTTTACTCGATAACATTTGATTTCCCTCGATCTAAATCTGAATTCCTCCTATCGTGATCTATATGTATTCAAAATTAACCCTTTTATTCAAAAAATCATTTAATTCAATCCATATACACATATTTAGGGTATTTTACAAATTAGTCCTCACATTTTCACATTTTATCACTTTAGTCTTTAATTCATAAAACCACAAAATACACATAATTTCTTTACACACATGTTAGGCTGAATATTCACTTAGCTAATAGTAGCCCATAAATTTCATTTAATTTACATTTTAGTCCCCCAATTTCTCATTTTCACAATTTAGCCTAAATTACTCAAATTCATCAAAAGTCCCGATACAAAACATATGTATCTATTATCAAGATTCTATATTTCATCAACTAGAATTATAAAAATCTTAAAATCAACAATGGAATAACTCAAAATCATCATCCAAATCATAAATTTAGACATGGGCTTGATAGAATTCAGTGCAATGATCACAAAAACATAGAAATCATCAAAAACTGAGCTAATTACATACCTCAATCAAGCAAAGTAAGTGCCGAACCCTAAGCTTGAATTTTTATTTCTTTTTCTTTGATATATTCGGCCAATCAAGATGATAATGGCTTTATTTTCATGTTTATTTAGTTTTAACACATATTAATTATCAAATACCAATTTTGCCTGTAACACCCCTTACCCGAGACTGTTGCCAAAATCGAGCACGAGGCATTACTAAACTTAATCTATCACTTAAATAGTTTTAAAATTGTTTATTTAAACTTTTCGGAATGTGCTGTCATTCTGCATTGTAGTCGCCTAAAAATTCATATCTTGAGTTCTGAAACTCAAAATTTAGATCCGTAATTTTTTTCTGAAACTAGACTCATATATCTATCCACTAATTTTTTTCTAGAATTTTTGACTTAGCCAATTAGTACAGTTTATTAGTTAAAGTTACCCCTGTTTCAGAATTCGACTGCACTGACCTCCACTTACTACGAACCACTTTTGTCCCTATAAAAAATTAATATAACTATACTGTTTGTTTCTATTAAAAATAGATTCAATAAGGATTCTAACCATATAAATTACACCACCTAATTATTTTTGTACAATTTATGGTGAATTTCCAAAGTTGAAACAGGGGATCTAGAATTTTCTCTGACCCTATTTCACTAAAACTTAGATATCTCATAAAATATAATACTTTTACCTGTTTTGATTATTCCATAAGAAAATAGACATAATAAGCTTTAATTTCATATATTATTCACCATCAAACCATGTCTCTACGATTTTTAGTGATTTTTAAAAGTCATGCTATTTCTGATACTTAAATCTGTTTTTAAGTTACTTTCACATTTTTCTTAGTTTTCATGTGATAGTTACTACTTATTCATACATACTATTAAACATGTATATCATCAGCCCTTCTATTAGTTAATCACTAGCAAGTATTTACACATCATTCATTGATCATATCATATCAAAAGAAACCAAGCTCCTATACATGCCATACACAAAACTAAACGTCTAACTATACCAATGTGATTTCTTCGATAGTGTGATCGGGTCTCCGACGTTTCCTTCGATCCTCGAGTGGCTTGATAAAAACTATAAGAAAAAGAAAATAAAGAGAGTAAGCACTAGGCTTAGTAAGCTTACAAGCAAATAAATTACAACATTCAGCATAATGAATGATTATACATAATGTCACCTAGCCTCATAAACTTTCTTTACTTCTCATTTTCTACCTTCTTCTTTACTTACTTACCTTCTTTCTTACCTGACCTTTCACTATTCATAAATATAATCTACCTTCCCTTTTGCTGATAATTCACTGTAATTTAAAGTGTACAATGACCCATTGAACCACTCGGAATACTAAGGATACTGGGGTCGTTCCTGTCGATCAATATCCTGCCAATGCCATGTCTTCGACATGGACTTACATGAATTATTCCTATCTCCAATGCCATATATATATAATATGGGCTTACATGGCTCATTCCTGTCTCCAAAGCCATATATCTGATATGGACTTACATGGCTCATTCATGTCCTGTCCTGTCCTGTCAACCCCAATATCCTAACATTCCTAAGGTTCAAACGGGGCTTCCTAATGCTTTTTCTCTGTCACTTCGCCTTTAATTCGACTTTAAATATCCTCATAAAATAAGTATATAAATGCTGGAAATTAACAATAATAATGTAAAATAAAAGAACATTGCATTTATTTACTGTAAACTTACCTCGTATGCAAAAATAGCTACTTTTACCATTTCGTCCACAACTTGGTATTTTCTCCATTTTAGCTTTGAATTTGATTTTCCTTGCTTATTGAGCTTGGAAAGCTTGAAAACCCTAGCCATGGCTTCCCCATGCTAATTTCGGCCTCCATGAAGAAGATGAGCAAAATTGGCTTTTAATTTTGTATTTTAATTCATTTTACCCCTAAATGACCAAAATGCCCTTACTACTAAACTTTCAAAAATTCCTTCCATGTCCTAATTTTGTCCATGAACTTAAAATTGGTCAAATTGCTATTTAAGACCTCCTAATTAATATTCTAATTCAATTTTATGCAAAATACTTCTAGAACACAAGTTTTGCAATTTATTCAATTTAGTCCCTAATTTCAAATTAAGTACTTTATGCATAGAATTTCTTCACGAACTTTTCACACAATCATGCAAACATATCATAGACCTAAAAATAATAATAAAATAAATTTTTCTACCTCAGATTTGTGGTTTTGCAACCACTGTTCCGTTTAGGCCCTATTTCGGGATGTTACATTGCCTTTTGTTTAAAACATTTTAATTCATCCATTTTAAGGTCATTTATGACCAATCCCACTAAACATGGTCCAATTACAACATAAGGACCTCACAATTAAAAAGCCATAGCAAATAGGCACACTTAACATATAGCATGCAACTTTTACAATTCACGCGATTAAGTCCTTTTTATCAAATTGAGCACACAAATGATTAAATTTTCATACAAAATTTTCACACATACTAATTCACATATAATAAGCACGTAAAATAATATTAAAATATTTTGTTAACTCAAATTTGTGGTCTCAAAACCACTATTTCGATTAGGGTCTAAACCGGGCTGTTACACTACTGGTTAGAGAGGTTGAGTTTACTATTGAATTGGTACTGGGAACATCTCCGATATCTATAGCTTCGTACAAAATGGATCCGAATGAATTAAAAAATTTGAAAGCTCAGTTGCAAGAGTTAACAGATAGAGGTTTTGCACGACCGAGTGTTTCGCCCTGGGGTGCGCATGTGTTGTTTGTAAAGAAGAAAGACGGGTCAATAAGAATGTGTATTGACTATCGTCAGTTCAACAAGGTTACGATAAAGGATAAGTATTCGTTACCGAGAATTGATGATTTTTTTATCAGTTGAAAGGTGAACAGTGTTTTCAAAGATTGATTTGAGATCTAGCTATTATCAACTGCGAGTTAAAGACTCAAATGTGCCGAAAATAGCATTTAGAACGAGGTACAGACATTATGAATTCCTTGTTATGCCTTTTGGATTGACTAATGCTCCTACCATTTTAATGGATTTGATGAATCGGATATTTAGACTGTATTTAGACAGATTTATTGTTATGTTCATTGAAGACATTTTGATATATTCCCGAGATGAGTCAGAGCATGCCGAGCACTTGAGGATTGTGTTGCAAACATTGAGAGATAAGCAATTGTATGCTAAATCTAGTAAGTGTGAGTTTTGGCTCTGGAAAGTTAGATTTTTGGGACATATTGTCTCGACGGATGGAATTCGAGTTGATCCGAGTAAGATTTCTGCAATTATTGATTGGAAACCACCTAGAAATGTATTCAAGGTCAGAAGCTTTTTGGGATTAACTGGTTACTATCGACATTTTGTTAAAGGGTTCTCGATGATTGCTACACCGGTGACCAAACTGCTACAGAAAGATGTAAAGTTTGAATAGTCCGAGAAATATTAACAAAGTTTTGATAAATTGAAAGCATTGTTAACTGAGGCACTAGTTTTGGTTCAACCTGAGTCGAGTAAAGAATTTATGGTTTAGAGCGATGCATCATTGAATGGTTTGGGTTGTGTTTTGATTTAAGAAGGAAAAGTTATAGCTTATGCCTCGAGACAGTTAAAGCCGCATGAAAAGAACTATCCGACGCATGATTTTTAGAGTTGGCTACTGTTGTTTTTGCATTGAAAATTTGGCGACGTCATTTGTACGGTAAAAAATGCCACATCTTTATTGATCACAAAAGCTTGAAGTATCTAATGACTCAAAAAGATTTGAATTTACGACAACGGAGATGGCTCAAGCTACTTAAAGACTATGAGTTAGTAATAGATTATCATCTGGGGAAAGCGAATGTAGTTGCAGATGCTTTGAGTAGAAAATTGTTGTTTGCTTTGAGAGTAATGAATACACAGTTGACATTATCTGATGATGGTTCGATTTTAGCTGGGATAAAGGCTAAATAAAGGCTAAACTGATTTTTCTTCAACAAATTTGCAAAGCTCAAAAGTGTGATACTAAGTTATGAGCTAAAAGAGTGCAATGCGAGTTGAATAGTGATTTAGAGTACCAAATCAGATCTGATGATTGTTTGATGTTTAGAGACCAAATCTGTGTACCGAAAAATCCAGAGTTGATTTAGAAAATTTTGCACGAGGCACATAGTAGTAGTTTATATGTTCACCCGGAGGGTACCAAAATGTACAATGATTTGAAGAAGTCGTATTGGTGGTCGGGTATGAAACGAGACATTTCTGAGTTTGTATTAAAATGTTTGATTTGTTAGCAAGTGAAAGCCAAGCATCAAGTACCTTTGGGTTTGCTTCAGTCTGTAATGATACCAGAGTGGAAATGGGACTGAGTTACGATGGATTTTGTATCGGGATTGCCTTTGTCTCCGAAAAAGAAAGATGCTATTTGGGTTATCGTTGATCGATTAATGAAATTAGCACATTTCATCTCGGTACGTACTAACTTTTCACTTGATAAATTGGCTGAGTTGTATATTTCTGAAATCGTTAGATTGCATGGGGTGCCAGTTTCAATTATTTTGGATAGAGATTCGAGGTTCACGTCGATATTTTGGAAGAAATTACAAGAAGCTTTGGGTACAAATTTGAATTTTAGTACAAATTTTCATCTACAAACCGACAGCCAATCTGAGAGAGTAATTTAGGTTCTCAAAGATATGCTCCGATGTTCTGTTTTAGAGTTTGAAGGCAAATGGGACAAATATTTTCCATCGATTGAATTTGCAAATAATAATAGCATTCAATCGAGCATAAAGATGGCACCGTACGAAGCTTTGTACGGTCACAAATACCGAACTCTATTGTACTGGACCGAGCTTAGTGAGAAACAGATTCACGAGGTTGAATTGATTAGATAAGCTAAAGAGAAAGTGAAAGTAATTCGCATCGTTTGATGTGACTTGATGCATAAAAAAAAAATCGCATGATTTGAAATGAAAAGCATTGAATTTTAGATCGGTGACAAAGTGTTCGTAAAAGTATCTCCGTGGAAGAAAATACTTTGTTTTGGTAGCAAAGGCAATTTGAGTCCGCGATTTATCAGGCCGTATGAGATTATTGAACAAATAGGGCCAGTAGCATATCGGTTAGCATTACCAATTGAATTAAAGAAGATCCATAACGTGTTTCATGTATCGATGTTGTGCTGATATAGATCTGATCCATCACATGTAATTTCTCCGGCTGAGATTGAAATTCAACTCGATATGACATACAACGAAGAACCGATCAGAATTCTAGCACGTGAGGTTAAACTGTTCAGAAATAAAAGCATAGCTCTCATGAAAGTACTTTGGTAACGACACGGTGTTGAAGAGGCTATGTGGTATGAGAAAACAATACCCTAACCTATTCACTGGTTTCAGGGACGAAAATCCTTAAAGGGGGAGAGTTGTAACAGCCCGTTTTTAGTCAAATTGGAACAGTAATTTTGGGACCAAAAATCTAAATTCAAAATATTATTTTTATTATTATTTTAATTTTTACAGTATGATCGAATGATTGTGTGAAAGTTTCGTTAAGAAATTTTATCGTTTGGTTGGTCAATTTGAGAAAAAGGACTAAATCGCGTAAAGTGCAAAAGTGTTGTTCTATTAGTTAAAGGTGTTAAATAGTTATGGAACCTTAAAGTAAAGGTCCTTATGTTGTAATTATACCATTATTAGTTTGAGTGGACAAATATGGACAAGTATTAAATTTTTTTAAGTTATATTAATAAGGTTAGTTTAGTAAATTAGTAATTAAAAGTAAAATAAAATAAAACAAAGGTTGTATCATCTTCAACCTTGAGTTATTCCACTGAAATATTAAGAAAAGAAAAGAAAATAGGGCTTTAAAACATTCGGTCATTGCATAGCTTAATTGGTAAGTGATTTTGACTCGTTTATTAATGATTTCTATGTTTTTGTGATCGTTGCAACTAGTACTAGCTAGCCCAGGGACTATTTTGAAAAATTGTTACAGATTTTGAATGACGTCATTGATGAATACATGTGTATTTTGAAGTTTGTTGATAGATTATGAATGTTTGTTGATAGATATACAAGTTTTGTTAAGTGACTTTTGAGAAAAATGCAAAATAGAGATTAAATTGAGAAATGTGTAAATTGTGTGGTAGAAATGTGAAATAATGAGAACTATGGGCTGTTATGGAGATAGTGATAATTCGGGTAGCTTGGATATGATTGAAATTACATGAATTTGTGATTTTGTGTAATAAAGACTAAATTGTAAAAGTAGTGAAATTCTAGGGGTAAAAGTGTAAATGTGCTTAAATATGTGTTTTGGATTAAATTGACTAAAAAGAATATTAAATGAGTTAATTTTGAATATATTTATATTAATAAAAGCAGAATTCGAATCTAGATCGGGGGAAAACTAAAGTACTCGATTAATCAACCAATTTTATTGTTTTCGAACCCGAGGTAAGTTCATATGTGATAAATTTCAATATAAATGTATTTCATATGCTTTGATATTGCATGAATTGGGAATATGAGACTGTGGATATGAACAATAGTGATTTGATGACGATTCGACATTCGAAATCCCAGTTGAAACCTTAGGAATAGTTTAGGATGCTAGTGACATGTTTAGGATGCTAGTGACATGTCATTAGGGGATACATTGAGTTGGCTTCGGGCCATGATATAGGACTTCGGGTGTGAGTTATATCGATTTGACTTCTGGCCATGATATCAGTACTTTGGAGATAAGTTACCTTGATTTGGCTTCGAGCCATGGTATAGGTACTTATCGTGTGAAAACCTTGAGTATTCGACTTCTATTCCTAATGGTTCAACGGGTAAAAGAAAGATGAGAATGTGTATGAGATTGGTACGATATGGTACAGGTATGTGCATAAACCATATTAGCTCTGAATCAAAGAAATGGCGAAGGAAGTATATAGTTTTGTGAATGAGTAATTGAGATTTTTGTTAGTTGATGTGAATTCTTATACTTATGATCAATTGTTGAATTATGTGTTTATGATTATATCAAATTTATGTCATACGAGCTTACTAAGCTTTATAGCTTACATCGTTTATTTTCTATGTTTTATAGTGAATTCAAAGCTAGCTCAGATTCAGGGATTGTTGGAGATTGCTTCACACTATCCACCTATCTCTCGGTACCTATGAACTTGGTATTTTAAGTATATGGCATGTATAGGGACTTTGAGTCATTTTGGTATTTGTAGCATGATTTTGGCCATTAGTTTTGGCTTGTATATATTAAGTGTTTGGTGTTGTGTTAGCCATGTAAGTTGGCTTATTTTGGCAATTATATGATGTATATATCAGCATTAATGCCTCTTAGTGATGTGGTTCATGTTTGATAGTGAATGGCTTGTTGAATGCAACTTTCATGGTAGCTAATGGTTGAAAAAATGAGAATGTTTGTGTTTGTAATTTTAGGCTTAGAAATGCTTAGTTGATATGGTATATATATGAATGCTTTGGAAATGTGAATTGGCATGATTTGAATAGGCAAAGTATGGTGTTGAAAGTATGTTAGATGTTGATATTGAAATGGTACATTTTAGTCTTGGTTGTGGTTGATTTGGATATTTATATATGCTATGAATGTGTACCAATTGGATTGTGTAGGTGAGTGCAATTTAGGGTGGTAAATTGGCTTGGTAAATAGCCTATTTTTGTCTACAAGGGCAGAGACACGGGTGTGTGTCTCAACTGTGTGCGACACACGGTCATGATATACGGTCTTGTATCCCCTTGATGAATTGGTACAAGTTAGAATGATTTTTATGCTTATGTATGTTATATTTTTTTTGGTTTGAAGCAAAGGTATCGAAATTCGTGTTGTAAAAATGATTCTTCTATGATTTTAAAATGTGCAGGAAGTCAGAATCGTAAATTGGTATCAATACCCTATCATGAGTATCGATACTCAGGGTAATTTTGTTGATACTTTTTCAATTGTACCAATATTTCCATGTTTTTATTTTTGGACAAGAAGCAGAATGTTGATTTGGTACCGATTTTTCATACAGTATCGATACCGTGTGTCAAAAATATCAATACCCATGTTCTAGTACCGATACCTACGTAGTCATTTTTGAAATTTTGCTAAATAGACCTTACACATGTTGAATTATTATCATAAGACCATTCGATGTATGTTTAGCATGTAAGGATGATAATTAAAAAGTATTATTGATTTAAAACCTATACGAATACTAAAATGGAAGACATATCATTTAGAATGAGCTTTTACTTATTGCGTATGACATGAGATGGTGGTGTGGCATCTTGATATTCGGGCTTGGCGACCAGGCCGAGTATAGGGTGTTACAACTTCATCATTTGATTTTAAGAACACCTAATATTCAACAATGGCAAGTTTCAAAATATTTAACAATTTTACAAATTAGCCATTAGGCTAACTAGATTAAGCTACAATGATCTCAAATATATAAAATTTACTAAAAAACTAATTTAAAACGGACTTAAATGTAAGAAATTTTCAAATGGCTAAACCTTCAACACTCTCCCATGGTCTTCCTTTCAATATTCGATGTACATATGATAAAGAAAATGATGATAATTATTCTTTTATTTTACTTAAGCTTATAATTAATTAATTACCATGTTACCCTTTAATAAAACATACATTTTAACTTGTTTCTAACCTTAGACGTCCATACCAATTAAAAATGGTATATTTGTTATATAAATCCTCCCACTTATGTTAATTAAGCCATTTAATCATTAAAATTCAGTAGCAATTAAGTTTTATATCTTTTACAAATTAGTCATTTTTCTTTAATTAACTAATTAAACAATAAAATTTTCGAACCGAACCTTCACGTACCTAAATGGTAACTTTGTACATATTTAATATAAATATTTAATATAAATATTTACAAGTTTGGTTTATAGAACCAAGGTCCCGATACTTCATTTTCTAAAACTACTTAACTTTTGGGACAATCACTTATACTTAACTATTTATTCAATTGGCTAAAATTTACCAAGTCAAAATTCAATATAAAATTATAGTTGACTTATGGATTAAATAATTATTAATATAGACTAACTCATTGAATGTGTTGTCCCGAAACCACTGTTTCCAACGCCACTGAAAATGGGTTGTTACACGTCAATATCATCTCTATTCTTGGCAAGAATAATTAAGTACATCTTATTTCAAAGATTAGATCTCAAATTTTTGTAATACTTCTATACGAAGTTAATCCTTCATTCAATCAAATCAATCTCTTACGATTCTTACCATAACTTTTGATAATCTTGATAAATCTTGGAATAAATCATTAACTCGGTATAAATGTCATTTGAAGGACTTGATTTAGGTGAATCGGATCAAAATCAGGCGTGAGGAACGTCGACTGGTCTCTCGATGAAAGGTGTGTATTCTTTTAAAAGAGAATCAGGGCAAACCATATATAGGAATAGGGCTACACGAGTGGACCACACGGGTCCCTAAACGACCATGTGCCTTTTAAAACCCTAGTCTAGTTTGTGAACCACATGACCAAGAGCCTTCCGCACGGTCGTGTCTCCCCTTGTAGGTTAATTTTTCCATTTTCCACACAACCATAGTCTGTTACACAGCCTAGCCACACGGCCGTGTGAACCTTGCTTTACAATTTTACCCAAAATTTTATGATTTGTTCAGTTTAGTCCTTCAGTGGTCCTCGAACTATTTTTAGTGCTTTGTTTCATTCATTTGAGTCCCTAGTAATATGAATAATGTTGAAATCCATGATTTGATTGATTGAATTATTATTTTATATGTATGATATGAAAATATTACATGTTTACTATCACTGAAATTCTGATGAACTGATAATGTTTTCCATACCATCGTGTTACTGATTGTATGACATACATGCATACTGCTAATGTTAAACCAAATACATAATAAGTAAGTTTATTGCTACTGTTATGATCTATTATAAGCATGATAATTGCTACTGTATATACTTGTTATAAACATGTTAATGGCATCATACTAATCTATTATAGCATGTTATATTGCATTGCATAGGGTGAGACAATTTGAACAGAGGAAGTAGCCGACAGTTTATCTGCTCAATCAATGGTTTATCCACAACGTATTGTAGTCGACAATAATCTGCTTGAGCAGTGGTTTATCCACATCGTATTTTTATCTGCACAAATGAATGGTTCATCCACCAATATTTTTAGTTGGCAATTTATTTGCTCGACCAGTGGTTCATACACAACATATTAGCAGCTTTTATCTACACCGACAGATGGTTCATCAACCAATGTTTTCATCATTAGAATTCATTTGTGACAATCAGTGGTTTATCCACAACGTGGTGTAAAGGTAGAGGGATTCTAGGAAACTCCTACTGCGGTGTGTAGTGGTGGGGTAGGAACATTTTCTAATAAATTGAAATTGCATTGCATTCATAAGACATTTACAAGGTTATGAACACCGAGATATTATGTTAATAAGTTGATCTGAATTATTTGTAACAGCCCATTTTCGGTGAGATCGGAACAGTGGTTTCAAGACCACAAATTCGAGCCAAAAATAAAATTTTATTTTATTTTATGATTGGTATCATGATAGGAAGGTCACATGAAAATTTTGATACGAAAATTTTACCGATTGTGTGTTTAATTAGGGAAAGGACTAAATTGCATAAAATGCAAAAGTTGGGTTCTAGTAGTTGTAGGTATCAAATAGCTATGGAATTCAAAACTTAAAGTCCTTATATGGTAATTAGACCATTGAAGAGTAGTTAGTAGATATTTTAGTGACTCATCCATGGAAACATTAGAAAAGGTTAGGGACTAAATTGGAAATCAATAAAATTAATAGATGATAATTAATTAAAAAGAAAAAAATCATCTATTTTCATATCATCTTCCCCAATTTTTCTATGGAAACCCTAGGAGAGAGGAAGAAAACTTTTCAAGCTTAATAAGGTATGAAATCAAGTCCCATTTTTAGTAATTTCTATTTTTTTGGAATCGGGATAGCCTAATCTTTCGATTTAGGGGATTTATCTAAAACGTTATCAAGGTATGAAATTTGGGTCATGGATGAATATGCTGAAAATTAGAAATTTATGGTAAAAAATGAAAAGTTATTCATAGATAAACAAATTTTACAAAGCAACTCAATGTTGTCCAAAAATCAACTTATGGCAAAATTACATTTTTGCCCTTAAACTTTGACATTTACATTTTAGTCCTTAGGCTCGTAAAATGAAATGCATCCATTTTATTTGTTACCCAAGCCTAACCAAACCTAAATCATGCTCATAACAGTCCACATTTTTCATCAAATCACATTTTTACTACCCATTTTTACAACTTTTACAAATAAGTCCTTTTTATGCATTTTCACTAAAAATCACTTAGTAAAAGTTGTTTATCACACCCTAAACATATAATATCTTCCATCAAACACAAAAATACATGAATGTCACACATGGGTAAATTTTTAAACATGAAATCTACTTCAAAATAATGGTAGAAATAGGTAAATCAGGTTACGAGGACTTCAAAAATGTAAAGAGCATTAAAAACAGGGCTAAGATGTACTTATAATCAAGCTTGAAAGTTGAAGAAAACCCTATATATGGTGTATCCAAATTTTCAGCCAAGGGTTGGAGAAGATGGACAAATTTTGGCTTTATTTTCCTTTTTTATTCTTTTATTTACAAATGACCAAAATGCCCTTTTTGCCAAACTTTAAAATTTTATCTCCTTATGTCCATTTTTGTCCACTAACTTAACAAATGGTCTAATTATCATATAAGGACCACTAATTTAGAATCTCATAGCAATTGGAGACCTTTAACATGTAGAACTCAACTTTTGCACTTTTTACAATTTAGTCCTTTTGACTAAATTGAGTTCCCAAACATCAAAATTTTCGAACGAGATTTTCACAGAATAGTTCCATAAAATTTTAGACCATAAAAATAAAATGAAAATGGATTTTTCTACATCAGATTCGTGGTCCTGAAACCACTGTTCCGACTAGCCCCAAAATTGGGTTGTTACAATATTTTTAAAAAATATTAGGTGTAATTATACTTAAAAGTATTTTATAAATATATTGTTGAGTATGACTCTTATTTCAGTCAAATTTGAGAAATAATCTTCTAGTTAAGCTCTGTTTATTTGTTTCAATCAAACAGTGATTAGTTTAGATTATTTTATTATTATTTGACCTATGAATTTAGCTTATAAATAGGCTCTTTTACAACCTTAGAAAAAACACCTATTAGAGATTAGAACTCATAACACATTTAGAGAATTTTGTGTTTACATTTTAAGGGTTCTTTGTTTTTAGGTTTTTGGGGTTTAGTTTTTATCTCTATATTTTGTACTCTTCGTTCTTTTGCCATTATAGTAAAATTATATTTGCCCGTGGTTTTTTATCCTATTTGGAGGAGTTTTTCCACGTTAAATTTGTGTGTTTAATTTCTCAATTTATTCTGCTACTTTTGTACTTGTTGCTTAATTGGGTCGATCCCAACAAGTGGTATCAGAACTAGTTCAATTTTCATAGATCAACCCATTCAGATGTGGCAGCAACAAGGTTTGAAATTGAGAAGTCTGATGGTGAGACAAATTTCAATATGTGACAAGTTCAAATGATGGCAATTTTAGTTCAAACCGGCTTGAAAAAGGTTGTTACCGGGAAAAAGCTTGAGAATCTAAATCAAATAGAATGGGAAGAGCTTAATGGAAAGGCCTTATCTGCAATCCAGTTGTGTCTCACCAATACGGTATTGCAAGAGGTATTGACGGAGAAAACCTCATCCGCCTTGTGGAAAAGGTTAGAAACTCTTTATGCGACTAAGTCACTACTAACCATTTAGTGTTGAAACAACGTCTATTTACATTTCAGATGAACGAAGGTTAGCTTCTTAGAGACCACATCAGTCAATTCATTACTCTTTTAAATGATTTAAAGAATGTTGATGTTCAAATTGATAATGAAGATCAGGCTATGCTATTATTGTGCTCTTTACCCTCTTCATACAAGTCTTTTAGGGAGACCCTGATTTATGGCAGAGAGAAACTCTCGTTCGAATATGTGAAAGGTCATTTGTTGAGTAGAGACAAACTCGATAGTGAGTTTGGTTTGGATAGCAAGGCAGATAAGCACGCTTCCGTTTTGGTAGCATCAAAGAAATGAGACAAAAGGTGTCGCTATTGTAAAAAGTTAGGTCATGTCAAAGCAGATTGTTATAAACTACGAAATAAAAGAGCTGCTGAGAGTAATGAGGAATATGTAACTGGTGCTAATTTGGCTGATGAAAGCGGTGATGATTTTTTGTTAGTGTCAACGAGCGATAACTCCAAGCTCACATTCAAGTAGATCCTAGATTCGGGATGTTCTTTCCACATGTGTCCCAATAGAGAATGGTTCTCCACATATAGTTCGATTGAAGGTGGAGTTGTGCGCATGAGAAACGATTCATCTAGTAAGGTAATTGGTATTGGTACTATTAATATTAAGATACACGATAGGACGATTAGGACACTCTTAGATGTCAGGTTTGTACCTGATTTACGAAAGAATCTCATCCCATTAAGTAGTTTAGACTTGAAAGGATGCAAAATCAACATCGAGTCGAGCGGCATTAAAGTATCTCGTGGAGCTCTCGTTTTGTTAAAAGGTAAAAAAACTGACAGTCTTTATATTCTGGAAGGTTCTACAGTGACCGGTGAGATCGGACGTCCCTCGTCCGTTACAGAGTCAAAGTCAACTCATTTGGAGAGGAGGCAACTTGGTCATAGGAGGGAAAAATGTATGACCGTTTTGTTGAAGAAAGGTTCTCTTTCAGATGCATGTTCTGAAAAGTTAGGGCACTGTGTTCGTGAAAATCAAACCTAGGTTAGTTTTGATTTGGTAGTGTACAAGTCGAAGGCTAGAAGCCTTCTAGTTTCTAAGCACAGATTCGACTCAGTTAATTCCCTGAATGGTTCAAGATAGACTCGTTGCGGGCTTTGACAAAAATGGCGTTGTGGAAATATGAGTCAAGGTGGAGATTTGTTGAGTATGACTCCTATTTTAGTCAAATTTGAGAAATAATCTTCTAGTTAAACTCTGTTTATTTGTTTCAATCAAACACTGATTAGTTTAAATTATTTTATTATTATTTGACCTATGAATTTAGCTTATAAATAGGCTCTTTTACAACCTTAGAAAAAACACCAATTAGAGATTAGAACTCATAACACATTTAGAGAATTTTGTGTTTACGTTTTGAGGGTTCTTTGTTTCCGGGTTTTAGTTTTTATCTCCATCTTTTGTACTCTTCGTTCTTTTGTCATTATAGTAAAATTATCTTTGCCTGTGGTTTTTTATCCTCTTTGGAGGGGTTTTTCCACGTTAAATTTGTGTGTTCAATTTCTCAATTTATTCCGCTATTTTTTTTACTTGTTGCTTAATCGGGTCAATCCCAACATATATAATCATTTTAGTTAATATTTTTACTAGGTATACATTAGTGGGTGTGAATTTTTTTTAAATGTATATATATAAATTTTAAATATTTATTTATTAAGTGCAAATGTATCATTTTGTTGTTAGAGAAATATTAAATAAAAAATGATGTTGTTATGTAGAATAAATAATATTTAAATAACAATGTAAATTAAAATAGTGAATTAATTTTTTAGGAATTTTTTTAAAAATTATTTTTTAATGAATTAAATGTTTTTTTAAGAAATTAAAAGCTACGAAATTTTTGGACAATGACCATTATTGCTATATGGTATCAATATATTAATTATAAATAAAACGTTAATTAAAGAAATTAAATATTTAATACCATATATAACTCAAAAAACAATTCCAACAAGACAAATATACCATTTTTAAATAAAAACTTTGCTATAGATTATATGAGGAAGGATTGGATGAAACGGTTACGCCACGTCATCTATGTCCCTTCCCAATCAATTAATGACATGTCAGCTATTTTTTAGTTTTTAGATGTCATTTACACCTCATTTAATTAGATTTTTAATCATTTAATGACATGTCAATTAATTTTTACATCTCATTTACACATCATTTAATTAGATTTTTTAATCATAAATCCCTAAAATCCCAATTACAAATTACTCAACCCTAATTAAATGTTCTATCTTCACGTCTCTGCTGCTGCTTCACGTCCCTGCTGTTATATTTTTCTAGCAACTGCATTGCTACCGCAATCCCTGCTGATTTGCTTTGGTTTTTCTGCGTGGCTGCTGCAATTTATTTTACAGGTGAGTTTTTTTTTTTCCTATTATGCTAAAATAGATAGGAGAGCAAGAAAGTCAATGCTAGTTCCTAACAATTAAATGAATAGTTTAAACTATTCTTGAGCAGAAAACAAAGATCTAATCTTTAGGCAGCTTTTCATGTAATACAATATAATTAAATAGTTTTAGATAAAATTAGTGAATTCTAGCATTATGCTCAATTGGATCAACATGTTAGGTTATTCAAGACTGGTTGAGTGATTTAGTTTGGGATGTTATTTTCACTTTATTTTCATTTGTTTGAAATATAGTTATATTTAGATTCTTTGAAATAATTGTGATTTTTAATAATAATGACTTAGCGTATTGAAAAAAAAATTATATGATTTTTGAGCCGTGTTTTTTTTATATTTTTATTGTTCTTTTAAATTTTTTAACGATTTCTTGTTTTATCATGATTTTTTTTATATATTAAAATTTATTCTCAGGTTCTATTAATTTATAATTTTCATTTATGGAGACAAATCAACATGAAATCACTTATGCACGAAGATTCTTCAGTAGTGCCTTTCCCAATGGAGTCTCAAACTCATGGTTATTCTTCCTATCATCAAATCCCAATGTTAATGACTCCAAACTACCATAATCAATTTTTTCATCCTCTACAGGTATTGATTGAATGCATTATTCTTTTTAAATGTCAAAAATCATAAATATTTGATACATGTTTTGTAAAAATATTTTTATATAGGATTTTTCTTCAAATTGGAGGTTCAATTCTTTATCTAACATGAGTTATACTAAATTGCTGGAAGAGAATGATCCACAGCTATTCAAGACTCAAGTAATATGTTTTTACTTATATTGTCACAAATTATTATATATATAATTCAAGGGTTTATCTAACAGTATAATACTTTTAATGTAGGAACATTTCTCAAATGGTTTAGAATCTCAAAAAGGCCGATGATAATTCATGAGAAAGACTTCAATTTTATTATTATTTGTAATTCTTTTATAATGTTTTGAGAATAATACTATTATATGGTTTTTATAGTGTTATATTGTATTTTGTTTTAGTTATTATTTAATATGGAATAAATTCAATCAATATTTTTATAAGTATATTGTTTTGGTAATTCGATGTTAGTTTGGAAATGACACAACTATAAACTTTAATATTTTTTGATACTTTGCAAAAAAAGATTCTCAAAAACAATAAATTCATATATAATATACATTTGTTTTGTGTCATCTTCTACATCCATTGCTACAAAATTTACAGTCAAGTTGTAAACAATGTAAATAACAGGAACCAAAGACAGCACCATACATGTTGAACTTTCATCAAATCAAACATACTTGCTTCAGGAGCAATGTAAAACAACTATAATGCTTTCCCTTGGTGAATGTTGACTTTTACGCATTAGACAAGCTGCATAAATGAACCAGGTTACATTATTATTTGGTTAATACACTCCAAGATAAATATATATATATATATATATATATATATATATATATATACTCATCCTGTAGAATTCATGTTACTATGAAACATTGAAAAGCAAAAATAACAAAATTGATTCCCCAATATAAGTTTTCATCTAACGATTCTCTGGACAAACAATTTAAGAATAAAAAATGGATATCATCAACTAAAACAGGTGGCACACACTTCTTCAATATTGTAATCTGAAGTTTTAAGTTTGATTTCAAATTTTCAGCTAAAACAAGCAAATTATAAGACATTGCAGCAATCTTCTGCAAACAATCAAAAAAAAGGGAGGAGAACGATTCGGCCGCTCTCTCTTCACCCCATCATTCACAACACTACAACAACCGGAAATCTGACTACTTCGATCATCATGTTCAACACTCCGATCATCACCATCATCGTACCTCGAAGCTAAACTACCCAAACTAAGGCAATTGGTCAAAAGTCTCTCGAGACTAGTCCCACAAGGAAAACCGAAATCCTCCATCCGAAACAACCCGATTTCACCCTTCCCTGAATATCCATGCATGACTGAAAAAAACTCACCTGTAAAATAAATTGCAGCTGCCACGCAGAAAAACCAAAGCAAATCGGCGAGGATTGCGGCAGAAAGAATGTAGTTCTTTGGAAAAATATAATAATGTTAGGACGTGAAGCAGCAGCAGAGACGTGAAGATAGAACATTTAATTAGGGTTGAGTAATTTGTAATTGGGATTTTAGGGATTTATGATTAAAAAATCTAATTAAATGATGTGTAAATGAGATGTAAAAATTAATTGACTGTCATTAAATGATTAAAAATCTAATTAAATGAGGTGTAAATGACATCTAAAAACTAAAAAATAGTTGACATGTCATTAATTGATTGGGAAGGGACATGGATGACGTGGCGTAACCTTTTCATCCAATCCTTCCTCGGGAGAGTATTTGATGCACTATCGTTACATAAGTCCCATACATTATCGGTGAATAATAATATGACGCTTCATCATTAAAAAAATAGTGGACTTATAAATAAATATTGATAATTTTTAATTAAATATAATTAATCATTAATAAATGCTAAAACCTTAAACCCGAGATCTTAGACCCTAAACTTTTAAACTCAAGATCTTAAATTTAAGAGTTATTAATATTTATTTACGTTGGTTATGATTAATATTTAATTATGTTTAAATAAAAGTATTAGTATTTATTTACAAGTCTTCTATAATTTTTATTTAATTAATGATAATATATTATATTATTATTTACTGATAGTGCGTAAAATTTACACACCAATAATACATCAAATATTAAAATTAACAAAACAGGGTCACACTATAAATAAAATGTCGAAGAAAGTAAAAGTCCCCACCGAAATAGAAAATACAAATATCAAAAACTATATTGTGATCATAATCCAAAGATCTTAAAAATATTAAACACAATCATATATATATATATATATATATATATATATACTATCATTTAAATAAGCAGCCAATACGTGAGATGATGGTCCTTCGATAGATTGAAGAAGATAAATTATAGGCGAGGATGAAAGATCCATCCAACCGTGTTCGCAATTAAATGGGACCCCGCCGCTAAGAACAAGTGGCTATTCCATCAAATAAAACCAATTATCCTCTCAACTCTCACCTGTCTGCTCTAATTCTGATGTACTAATCATAAACCACCACTCGTATTTTTCCATACACGCTGAACCCACTTTTGTAAAATGTGTAGTAAGTATCAATGTTGGTGTAAAAAAAAGAAGAAGCAATTATTCTTGCTGTATAACTATATATATATGTATGTGTGTGTACGTATTTGCTAGTAGTATACTATTTACCTACCTAAGTATCCCAAAGAGAATCAACTTGCATATCTTCCCACTCATTCTCCTTATTCTCATTGCAAAACATCATTGCTTCATCCATCATCAATGCCTCCGACATTTGCATCCACATCTTGGGAGAGTCCATAGGGGACTCATTGATAGCCTGAATTTGGCTCTGCGACAGCCTCACCGTGACCGGACCGGTGCTGCTGCTGGAGCCTCCAGTGTCGGGTACAACCGCATTAGTCCTGACCCACGAGGCTGCCTCGTGGGCTGCCTTTCGGATATCTTCAGCATTGGAACTGGCCGGCTTGGGAAGACAGCTCACCAAGTCAGGGAAGTTAAGACGAGCCTCACCACCCCGAAATTGTAACGCCGCGACATCATAAGCTGAGGCTGCCATTTCAGGTGTCTCGAAGCTTCCTAACCAGATTCTTGTCTTTTTTCCAGGCTCACGAATTTCAGACACCCATTTGCCCCATTTTCTCTTACGAACGCCTCTATAGCTTGAAGGTAAGCCGCCCCGAGCACTGCTGTTATTCTTTCCTTCCATAAATGCAATATTGATTGTTTCGAATGTAATACAGCTAAGGGTATTTATACAAGTGCTGGGATTACTATTAACGAACTACAACACTGAAAATCTTGGAGGAAGTAAGCTTCCAAGCAGCTGCACAACTGAAAAGGATTTCCAACAGATATGTGCATGTTAAGATCAATGTATGAGATCCAAAGGAATTTAAAAATCTCTTCTGTAAACAAAACCAATCAACGGATGACAAGCTCTTAAACTTGTTTTCTTCTTTTCTGAATGCTTATATTTGGTGGTAAAAGGAAAAAACAAAATATCCTAGGTGACCAACACAGAGTTTCCTGTTGAAGACGCGGTTTGATACAAGGTCAATGTGGGAAATTAGGGCTTTGGATTGCATTGGACCCACTCATCCATTCAAGAAAAAAAATGAAGGCTTGAATGAATAGATTTTTTTCTGCAATTAATTTGATCAGTCTAACGAATACTCTTTGATTCCTACGCGACTTGTTTAGGTAACCGTCTCTCACTTCCTCTTGGAATACCGGCAGCTCTATAGTAATTTAATTTCCATATCTGTCTACAGTTTTTATATTATTTCTCATATTTAAATCTATTTTATTTTGGAATAAAAATCAAATTTATACATAAATTTTGTTTCACTTTAGTATATGAACTTAGATTTGATGTAATCATATAAATGATACTTGAATTGCGGTTTTTATGTATATGTGAAAATTTAATTTTAATTCAGTGGTACATATTTAAAAAAATAATTACATACATTTACTTTCTTATTGGATTAATATAATTGTTTGTCTATGCAATATATCAATGTAAAATGGTATTAATTCGATAATATTGTTAGTGATTTGTGAAAATTGAATCAAATTAAAATTTCATGCATAAAAGCACACAAAATCAAAGTCCGTCTATAACATTGCACATTTAATCAAAGTTCATGTATAGTTTTAATATTTATCCATTTTATTTTTATATAACTTATAACAATTAGAGTGTGTTTGAATACTAGTGTCTAATTCTCTAGACGTGTTTTAGTGATAAATAGAGTGCAATTACATTATAATTTCTTATGTCAAACAATAGTATAGATTGTAATTATAAACAACATAATTTTTAATTCTAAAAAAAACAATTATTATAAAAATTATGACTATTACCTCAGAAAAAATATTCGTTAAACAAGTAATAAAACCTAAAATCAAATTATTGTATATAATACGTTAGTCCAAGAAAGCATTCGACACTATGATTACTAATAAAATTAACAAGAAAAATAAACATTCCATGCAATTTTATCTAATTACTTTAGAATTTCATATTTTTGGTCATTCTCTCTCTAACATTAGACATATACTCATTGTTATCATTGATTGGCCCTTGACCAGTACAATAATCAATAACAAATACAATTAAATTAAACTTAGTATAAATAAATTATAATAAATACTAGGGATAATGTTAAATTTGGCACTTCTACTTTTATAAAATGTTTATTGTGGTAGATATATTTTGAAAATGTCTAATGTGGTACTTAAATTATCAATTTGTGTATTATTTAGTACTTATATTTACTTAAAATGTCCAATACAATACTTGTATTTTGAAATTTTCCAATGTGGTGCCTAAAATATCAATTTGTGTATGATTATATGGTACCTGGAGTTAACTACGATAGTAAATGCTAAACCATCCAACTAAAAATCAACATGTGGAAATTTTTCCTTTTTCCAAATCATCAATATCACATGGTTAATATATCATTATGTGAAAAACTAAATAAAAAAGTAAACTAAATTAAATTTAAAAAATAAATAGTTGAACCTAAAACACATATAGTTAATAAAGTAAATACAAGACTTACAAAAGCAAAAACATCATGTTTTTCGTTAAAGTAAATACTAAATGCATCTTCTCCGAAAAGCTTCTCATTTGAAATCAAGGTTCCACCACATGAAACCTTAATTGCAGAATTTTTATTTTAATTTTTTTTAAATTTCCTTTCAAAAACTTTACCTTCTTAACTTAAAATGAACCTAAACATTTTAAAAGCAAAATTTGGACAATCTTATTGTAGTGAAAATTAAGTTATTCAACCTACCATTCAAGCTGAATAAGTCAAATAATAGATATAAATTTTGAGAAAGTTTAGCTTGTATAAATTAAAAAAAAAAGTAGAAAATTTACGGCTTTAAAAATTTTGAATCTTTTCTTAGTTAAAAATTGGAGGCCCAAACCTACTACTTCTTTGCTTTTCAAATCTCCTCTGACAAAAATTTGAAGCAATGAAATTGATGTTTTTTCAAAAAGTTAAATTTATGTTGTTTAGATTTAGTTATTTGTTTTTTCAGTTTAATTTAATTTAATTTTTTTTGTTTTATTTAGGTTTTTAGATAATTTTATATTATTCTTATAGAATTGATGATTAAGAAAATGAAATCCACGCATCAAATTTTCATTGGTTGGTTTGGCATTATTAATTCTAGGTACCATAATAATCCACATATTAATAGTTCAAGTACCACATTGAACATTTTCAAATATAAGTGCCATATAGACATTTTATGAAAGTACATTTACCAAATAATATACATATTGATAGTTTAAGTATCACATTGGACATTTTACAAAAATGTTTATACCAAATGTTACATTATCCCTAAATACTATGTAATTTAGTTAATTAGTAGTACACAAAAATATATAAGAAATTAGCTTTGGTCAATAAATTTATCAAATTATTTGAACAGAATTAATAAAATAACATATAGTTATATTTTAAAATATATATTAAAGTTAAGTTACTATTATTATCATATAAAAATAACTTATTAAACTTAAACAATGTACAAGTTTGAAAAGACATAGGATAATTGGATTTGATTATAATTATTTATAAGTATCCATGCGATTAGTTCATTCTAACTTTCCCCTAAAAATAAAAAAGTATAATTGGAAAACTCCTATTATACTCAACTTAGGAAAAGACTCACCAATTACTGTAACTTTCAAACATACCATAAATGTGTAATAAAACAGTCACACTCAAATCCAAACAAATGCTAATAAAGAGTTAATTACATTAGGCATTTCCAAACTATAACTCTTATTCTAAATTGGTTCCTAAGCATCAAAAGATTCTAATTACATCCCTCAAATTCTCGATGTTATATCAATCAGCTCCTTCCATTATTGAAATCATTAATTATTGTTAAATGAAAAAAATTAGATTACTTTCTTTTCTTGGGTTTATATTATTTTTAGTTTTAACTTTTAAAAATTATGTAACAACATTTTGCTTTTCTTTAAAAGTTTCATTTTAAATTATGCTATATAAAATTTGATAGTTAAATTAACGATTTTTATTTAAAATTTTCATTTAATAGTTAAATTAACGATTTTCATTTAATAGTTAAATTAATAATTTTAATAACGAAATGACCTTATTGATATAATCTCAATAATTTAAAGATGTAATTAAAATATTTTAAAGTTTAAAGATTAATTTATAATAAAAACCATAATCATTTAATTAACTCCCTAATAAATTATGTTATATAAAATTTAAGATGCCCTTTATATAATTTTTCATCTCATCCCAAGCTACTGCATTTTTTTTAAGTCAAAGGGGAAGCTGTCACGAGCAGCTTTTCTTCTTACTGTATAAAATTCAAATCAATATAAAACTATTAAATTTAATTGTCATTTCCGTGTTATATTTACTGCTATATCTTTTGGTTATATTTATATTCTCTTACTATTTTGATTTATTTGAGCTTTTTAATTTTATAAAAAAAATTATTTTGATCATTTATTTAATTTTTCGTTAAAACTTACGTTGTTTGTTAAACCACTTAAAAGAAATGAAAAATAATAATATATGTTAACTTTACTGACATAACATCCATTTAGTAGTCTACGTGTATGCGTAAACAAATAATTAATTTTTTAAACTTTAAAATATTAAAAATACTTTTTTAAATATTTTTATACTTTTTAAAATAAATTTTAATTTTCTAATTTTTTTAAACTTTTTTAAATTTTAAAAAAGTTAATTAATTACTAAGGTGACATCAACAAAGTTAAAAGACATTAACTTTTTCATCTATTTTTAAATAATTTAACAAATAAAATAAATTTCAAATTTAAAAAAGACCAACAATTAAATGAAAGACTAAAATTAAATTTATTTTTTTTAAATCCAACGACCAGATAAATTATTATACTTCCTTTCAATAATATAAAACCAAAAGCTCGTTATAAACATTGGAATACAACATTACACTAAATGACGCTGAAGCAAAAAAAAAATTTAAACCAACACCAATGATTCAAAGCTACGCAGCTAGCTAAGAACTAAACAAAATATGAGCAAAGAATGAATCTCAAAACATGAGGATGATACAACATAATCGACTAAGCAATAAAAGGTAACAAACAAATTAACGGCTTTTTAGTTTATCAGTCTTACGGATAACCTCTTTTATCACCTTCTCCGTTCACTTTGTTTTGATAAATGCTTCCAATGCAATTTTTTTTCTCAATGTTCCTCCGTTTTTTAGTAACTAATTCTTTGAATATCTTTTGTCATTGATCTAAATCCATTAGTTTATTACTTTGATAACATAATGAAAGACCTAGGCAATTTCTCTAAATCATTTAAATAAATTCTTCCAATGCAATTCTTATTCTCAAAATTCTTTTGTCCTTGGTAATCAATTTTTGAATCTCTTTTGCAATAGTTATAGAATCCATAAACTTAGTACTTTTGAGTAAATTGAATAGTTCCAATTGCAAGATAATAGAAGATCTAGACAATTTCTTTGGATCATTTGAACCTTTTGCATTCACCCTTGCATGATTTTTTCTAGTGCCTTGATTCTGAGCCTTTTTAGACCTCTTTCTTAATATTTCACCTATGTGCTTAAAGTTGCATTTTTTTTTTATCTTAGCCTATAGAGACTTAATGCTCATTTCTAACCCTTAGTGTAGATTGTATTTTCTTTGTGTCTGTATGTGCATGTGTGTGTGTTGAAGTACTGTTGGAACCTACAATTGATGATTGCAAAGTAAATGCTAGTGGTAGTGGCCATTGAAGGTGGCATACTATAACAACACAACTTAAAACAAGAACCTAACAAATTGTTTATGTAGTTTGATTTCCCTACATCTGTTGAGCCTAGCTCAATGAGAAAATCCACTATCTTTAATCCCAATACAACAAGTGATTTAAGTCCTATTGCACTTCGATATAACAACCTCACTTTTGTATCTAAAGATCTAAATTACTCACCTCCAAGTTCTTCCCCTTGAGAACTTAAGCTATAAACCAAGCAAAAAACTTGTTTACACTCTCAATGCACTCTCAAATACAATTTCCTTAATAAATAGAAAGTGCTAAAAAATGTGATAAAATCACCTTAAAAGCCTTCCCAATATATAAGCTTTCAAGACTTACTGACATGCTAGATTAATTGCAACCAATTCCATAATAAATCAGTAGCTAAAATGGCTAAGGTTATATCCTAATAATGTCTAAGACACTTAAAAAATAAATGAATATCATCCTTCAATGTTGCACGACCTAATCTCCTTATAAAATGGGATCTAATTGCTTGATCTGATCTAATCTGATTTGATCCAATCCTCAAGATATGGTTGTAAAGCCTTGATTTTCAGAAGTTTGATTTTGGGTTAAATTTCTTAAACCAAGCCATTATGGAAAATCAAATCGAACAAATTTTGGTAATAGGAATGGTAGTGGATTAGTGGTTTATTGATTAGCTAATGTTCATTGAATATAGGTGTTAATTAGTTATAATTGAGAAATTAGTATTTAAGGCTTATGGAATAAATTGTAAGGTTAGAAAAATTAGCGAGGTTAGTGTGTGAAAAATAAAAAATAGGGTTAGATGGATGATCGATTGTTTAACATCACAGTAATAATGTGTAAGCGTACACTGTCGATGCAAGCATAGTAGACAGATATGAGTCTGTCGGATATCAATCCCACAAGGATGGTTGTCTCTTGTTTATCAATGTCAGCGCAATAAATGGATGGAATAGAGATAAATTGTGAGAGTAGGTATCGAAGCAATAACATGAAAACAACAAGATAAAATATGATAATGATAAACTGGGATCCCCAACGTGAATATTCAATAGAATGCTAAGTGCTCACAAGGTATAACAGGATAGGTGATTGTCGATCCATTAAATTGCCATGAATATCTTACCAATATTAACTTCTATATTTAATCAAATATTTAAACATGCACATTAGCCACACCTTCCAGTGATGGCAATGGAACACTATTAAGAACAAGTGGATTAAATTCCTTTAATTCTTAAGCAACTTCCGTTGTCATGCTTGTTAGCTTGAACTGTCACTGCACCTTCCAGTGCTAGTGACTGCAATAACACTTTCGTGCTAAAAACATTCAACCCAAAGATTAAAAAGTAGAAACAAGATTGAATAAAATAACATTTAACCTAGAAATCATGTGTACTTCTGTACTAACATGAAATAGAAGGTAATCACCAGCATTTAGAAAAGAAAAATAAAAGAAACAAGTGGAGAATACTATTCCTAGACAACTCGACTTGAATCTGTCTATTTATGTGAATATTTATATTATTTTCCAAATAGCCTAGGTGTACTTTCATTAGAATCATGCTGCCTCTGTACGTACAAGTTAGTTGTACCAGACTGGACATCTCACACATTTTTGTTCCTATCTGGATAGCTGTTAGGTGCGGCAGCAATTTTGGGCACAATCTGAAATTACTCATGTAGCGACATCAGTACCAAAATATGACAAAATTAAGGGAAGATAAGCTAAGATCCACTGAGTCGTAAAATGTAAATTACTGAACTGGAAATACTAAAATATGTGCTAAAGATAACTAAATGGGAATAAATTAACCAATAAGTAGGGAGAAAACATATGTTTTTTCTAGTACTATCACACCCCAAACTTGAGTTTCTATTTGTCCTCAAGTAAAATAGAAACTGGCAAGGCTACACAAGAATTCACTAAGGTAAATGATCATTCTATCAACTTGAATCACCTAAAATCCTGATGAATGATTCACATTCAAATGACAGAATATTGCATCGATAAAAAATAAGTATAAAAGACTAAGATTGCATCTTAATCCTCAAATTTTAAATTCTATCTACTAATACAACATTTATTGTATTTTTTTAATGAATAAAGGATATCGTTAAATTACTGTACCCTTGTTCCTGAAAAGTAACGATAGAGTGAAACAAACCCCAAGAAGTACGTAATTGTGCCGACACATACTCATGCAGTGACATCCTTTGGCTATATTCATTTTTCCAATGCTGCACTGGAGTGTTCCCTTTTTAACATTTCACAATACACCCACTTTGGAGTGTCACTTATTCATAACTATATATACATATGAGTAGCTGTAAAAGGCAAATTCATTCAAAATTCAAGGAATGCTACTAGTCATCCATTACTAATGCAGCCTAAATCATTCATCAAAGAATTAAACGCACAACATTCAGTTAGATTTATCCAAATCATTCATTGATAGTTCACACGATTCAAGAATTAAGCATCGAATGCAACAAAAAGACATATTTTCAACACATTTGCATTAATCACAAATAAACCTTGCATGCTTCATTAAAAATTTTTAAAAAAAATTGAAATGCGGGTGTATTTCCAATCCCCATCTGCATTCCCCCAAACTTAAAGTTCACATTGTCCCCAATGCACTAAGATTAACATGCAATGACAATAACAATGCAACTACAATGTTCACTAACAAAATGAAAATTACAGCCACATACAATGCATGAATACTTCAGCTAAAACTTAAAATAAACTAACTCAATTTTCCTTGACCATCAACGTGGCTATACGATATTTCTTCTTCCTCCTTTTTTTCTCCTCCTTCTTGCATTTTTTGTCTTCAGAGCGCTTTCTTTTATGTTCTTTGGGCTTTGCACGGTCTTCATATCGCTCTTCAGGTTTCGGCTCTGCCCTGACATCATCGGCTGCTTCTTCTTCGTTGGCATGGAGGATTCTGACTCACGAACTGCAGTTGCAGAGGATGAGTGTTCTTCAATAGGCTTGGTGGCTTTCTTAAATGATCCAGTCGTTCTTTCTATATTTTACTTATTTTGTAGAGTAAAGATAGTTTAAAGGTGTAAAGGTACGAACTTGGGGAAGATAAAGTGAATAAAAATTGCTTCTTAGGTGTTTCACAGTCGGCACAGTGAAAAGGGGTTTATAGTGAGTGAAAGAAGAAGATGGAAAGACATGATTTTCTGAGGGAAAATAAAGCTAGCGGGAATAATTACGTCCAATGAGAATTGCGCCTGTTCAGAAAGATCAGATGGCCAAGTGACTTTTGATCAAACGGTGGGATATAAATTTCTTGAGCTGTCCTTATTCTTGTTGAGTTAGAAGTGACAGTACAATAGTACGGATTGCGTTGACAATAGACTCCAAGTGTGTCGACAATGGTACCTAATTATTCTGCAAAAATAAAAATAATAAAACAATCTTGAACAAAAGCAAAAATAAAATAAAATAACCTAGTAATTTTCTTCACTTTGTTCGTTGTTTAATCAAGTTTATCCTCTACAAATTGGTATCTGAGCTAGTTCGATTTCTACAATCAACCAGTTTAGAGATGGCAGCATCAAGGTTTGATATTAAGAAGTTCGAAAAAAATTACAAATTTCAGTTTGTGGAAAGTTTTGATGTTGATAATACTGACTCAAAATGGTCTAAAAAAGGTCATAACAGGGAAAAAGCCCACATATATAGATCGGTCAGAATAGGAAGAGCTCAATGAAAATGCCCTATCCACATTTAATTATGCCTCACGAATAATGTGTTACAGGAGGTTTTGATGGAGAAAACAACATCTGCGTTATGGAAGAAACTAGAAGCCTTATATATGACGAAATCTCTGGCCAACAGGTTAGTATTAAAACAACATCTCTACATGTTTAGAATAGCCGAAGGTGAGTTCATCAGAACTCATATTAGTGAGTTTGTTACCATTATTAATGACTTAAAGAATCTTGAAGTAGAGATTAGTGATGAGGATCAAGCGATGTTGTTGTTATGCTCTTTGCCCTTTTCTTATAAAACTTTTAGGGAAACTCTAATTTATGGGAGAGATCACCTATCGTTCAAGGATGTGAAGTGGAATCTTCTAAGCAAGGATAAACTTGATAGTGAGTTAGGCTTAAACAAAAAATTAGATAGGCAAGCCTCTGTTCTAGTTGCAGGAGGAAGACAACAAACCAGAAAGAGAGATCGAAGCATGTAACACCTCTAACCCGAATCCGTCGTCGGAACAGGGTTATAGAGCATTACCAAAGATTACAAATCAAACGGACAGAAATTTAAAACATTTCATAACATGACAATATTCATATCAAAACCAATTCAAAATATACATTTTTTCCCTTATACGAGCCCTCGAAGCCCTAAATACGCATTAGAAACAAGTCGAAACTAAATCATAAACTTAGAGAATTTTTTGGAAAACATTAAAAATTTTCAAAACTGCAGGGGTCACACAGCCAAGAGACACACCCGTGTCTTAGGCTGTGTGGGCATTCAAAATGGGGACATACGGCTGTGTCCCAGCCTGTGTCCGTGCCCATGTAACTCTCTGACTTAGTTACATGGCCAAGCCACACTCCCGTGTGCTAGGCCATGTACCCTTCAAAGTAACCTCACACGCCCATGTGCTAGGCTGTGTAACAGCCTGACTTGTAACCCTTTGAAAACTACAGGGGGTACACAGTCGTGTCACATGGCCGTGTGTCACACACGGCTAAGACACATGCCTATGTCTTTGCATGTGTGGACGAAAATAGGTCATTTTACAAGCCATTTTTCTTACCCAAATTGGCATAAACCTACACCCAACATTATGCATATAAGCAAGCCATAAAAAGGTACCAAAACCATGCATTTTCTAGCCTTAAACAAATGGTATGACCATATACAACCAATATGCCCTTAGGTACCTCAAATGGCAATTTATAAACATTACTAACCATGTGTTCAATATAACCAATTGTTCAACTAACATATATGCATATTTACACCAAAACTTACCATGTAGATAATTTAACAAAACATACCATTTGGTACCAAAACTCCATCCTAAAACTAGCATTAAATGACCATATAATCCATTTCCACCAAAACACCAATTTACCACAATTACATCCTATCACAAAGCACATATTCAATATGCATATTCATACCATAATTTTCGTCTTCCATAATTCAACCATACCAAGCTATTCATCAACCAGTAGAGAGCAAATATTTACATACCATATACTAGACTTATACTATCATCAAAGTCCCAAAACACTAGCCAAACAAATGGCCAAATTATCAATAAAGCATATAGGCCAACATTAGCCAAAATAACCTATACATGCCATTATAACCAAACTTAAACCAACCAAAAGAACCGAGTGAGCCAATGGATAGTTTGATATAGCTCTGACAAGCTTCCAACCCAAATGAGCTTTCGATTCACTATAAAACACAAAAAATACACAGAGTAAGCATTTAAGCTTATTAGGTTTGTATAACATAACATTTAACTTACCATTTATTCACATATAAGGTAAGTAATCAAAGCAATCCCAACATATATTGGCCAAATGCCTAAGCATATATACCTCAACCATGTTAGTCATGTAAACACATATATAAACCAAGTCATGGATGAGCTCAATAATTAATCAAATTGCATATAAATGTATCATCCATTTCATATACCCATATACCATGTAATATCATTTTCCATGTAATTCATATCTATACTTGTAATAGTTCGTATTGAACTCATGTTATATTGTATCAAAACATTGCTCGTTGAACCATTTAGAATATTATTGGATACGCAGGATAGCTCACACATAGTGCACTAAACTGTAATCCATCAATTCCTATAAATGTATGCTCATATGATCTATGGTTCGGTATGCTCCTACGAGCTAAAAATCGATAAGCTCATACGAGCTGAGAATTGATAAGCTCTCACGAGTTGAAATCAGTAAGCTCATATGAGCCGTGGTGTGTTTGCAACACATGCAGGACCTCAACCAAATTGGTAACCCTAATGACATGTCATTTGTATCCCACAAATTCCTAAGGTTCAAATAGGGCTCGGTAATTGTCGTACATCATCGGATATGCAATCGATATTTATACATGGAAATTATACAAATCACATAAATATAATTCAATTAAAACATAAAAATACTCAATTCTATTACACGAACTTACCTCGACGAGTATATGTAGATACGAAGGCAATTAATCCAAGATTTTCTCTTTGCCTCGATCTAACTCTATATGAGGTCTGTCTTGATCTATACGAATAAATTTAACTCAATTTAATATGTTTCTCATTCCATTTAATCCAAAACATATTTTTAAAAAATTACCATTTTGCCCCTGTACTTTTAGTTTCTTTGCAATTTAGTCCCAAGGCTCAAAAATTGAAATTCATGCAATTTAACCCTTGCCTAAGCCTATCCAATTTTTATACATATTAGTAGCAGCCCATATATTTCATAAATTCACAATTTCACCACACAATATTTTCTATTTATTAATTTAGCCCCTATTTGACAATTTTATTAAAAATTCCTATACATAAGTTGTTTATCTAACAACAACCATTCATTTTCTATCATCAAACTTTAAAAATCAAGCATGTTCATCAATGGTAAAACCCTAACAGTTTAATAGTTTCACAAATTAGTTCCCGGGCTAGTTCGATTAAGCTATAACGATCTTGAAAACATAAAAATCTTTAAAAACGGGTTAAAAATTCATACCTAATTGAACAAAATGAGCTTGCCAAAACCTAGCTCCAAAAAATGGATTTCTTTGTTTGATATTCAGTTTATAAAGATGATACAAAATGATGTTTTAATTTGGTTTTATTTATTATTAACTTTAATTACTTATTTCCAAAATTAACCTTTAAAATTCATTCAAATTTCAATATTGCCAAACCATTATCATCCACTATCTCATAAAAGGGATAATTACCATATAAGGACTTCCACTTTAAAGTTCTATTGTTATTTAATACCTTTAGCTATTAGAACTCAAGTTTTGCACTTTACGCGATTTAGTCCTTTTTAACAAATTGAACATGTAAACAGTAAAATTTCTTAATGAAAATTTTATATGGTAATACTATCATGTTGTAGACCATAAAATAAAAATAAAATAAAATTTTTGACTTCAAATTTGTGGTCCCAAAACCACTGTTCTGATTTCACTAAAAAATGGCTTGTTACAAAATAGGTTTAAAGCAAGGTCCAAATCCAAAAATCATGACAAATATTATGGCTATTGTAAAAAATGGGCCACATTAAGGTAGAAAGTTGGAAACTTGAAAATAAAATTGAAAGGGATGCCAAAAACGACGAGAAAGATAAGCAGAAAGCTGAAGTTGCTGATGCTAGTGTAGCCGAGGACAGAGGTGATGATTTCTTATTAGTGTCACTGAGCAAAAGCTCTCATCTTACTTTAAAATGGATCTTAGGTTTAGAATGCTCCTATCAGATGCATCCCAATAGGGGTTGACTCTCCACATAAAATTCAGCTGAAGGTGGAGTTGTGCTGATGAGGAATAACTCTCAATGTAAAATATCCAAAATCAGAACAGTACAAATTAGGATGGACAATGGAATTATTCGGACACTGTCAGATGTTAGGTGTGTTCCTAATTTAAAGAAAAATCTCATCTCATTTGGAATTTTGGATTCTAACAGTTGCAGGATAGTCATTAAGTCAAATGAGTTAAAATTTTCTCGTGGGGCTCTTGTTATGTGAAAGCTGTGGATTTACATTAGTGTTGCAGATTTGTGTAATTAAGGTATGGTTCCTAACTTATGTGTGTTTTGGTGATTATTGATAGTTTTATTATTGTTTAAATGTTGGCTGAATGTCGTGTGTGAATTTTATGCATGGCCGAATGGCATTGTGCCCTCCATAAAATGGTTGGTTATGGTAAGTTGTTGTGAGATGGCCAAAAGCACTTAGTGACCCATTAGTAAATGGCAGAATGTTATAGGGCCCATAAGCTAGGTAAACAATTGTGTGATCTATTTTATTGGTTAGCTAAATGCATGCCAGTTTGTGACTTGTACTGCTAAACATGATAACCGTTGCTGATTACCGACTACATGTAGGCATGTATACTATTTTATACATTGAATGCATGTATAGCATGCTAATGGCTTATTGTATAATGACTGCATGTACGCATGCCACTAAATGTTGCTATTCTCACTGAATGCATGCACAACATGTCACTGATACTATTTTACTGAATTTCACAACATGTCACTGATACTATTTTACTTAATGCATGCTAAGCATGCCACTGTATTGAAACCGATAGTGTTATAGTGATATGCTCCACTGTTTACATGACATACTGCATTACATGGGTTTTGGGTTTGATGGATGATGGAGGAGTTCCATGGAGTATTAACGGTTCATCCTCATTATTTTTTTGTCAATATATATGCATTCTGGAGTTTCGGAGAGTACCAGTGGTTTATATCGCAATTTCTTCGTGCAGCTTATGCGCAATTTACTATGATTGAATCGCATCATCGCAACCACAACAAGGTTTAACTCTTATTGAATTTGTTGTTCGGATGATGGGTCTGACTTGTGGTGTGTAGTGGATGACTGGGTAGGACCTTTGAACTGTTTTACATTTGGACATACCCATGCATATACACTATTTACTAAACTTCCATGATCTACTATGTACATTGATATTGTTGGCTGTGTGCCTACTATGATTGTTTGAATGAATACAAAATTACTGCTTGTTATGTCAAACTCAGACTTAGCTTTTTAAAGCTCACCCCATAGTTTAGTCTTTATAGGCAATCCTTAAGCCTAGGATCAGACATGGCATACGAAGTACTCAACTTGGACATCGAATTTTACTTTAAATATAGTTTTGATTTGAGACTGTAATAAGTCAATTTTGAAATGTGGCATGAGTTCATTTTTTTATTTGGATTTTGGATGCATGATATTTTGATTAAAAACTAAACATATCTAATAAATGATTTAAATTACATGAAACTTGGCTTAAAGTGAAATTAATGTTTTTACCAATATTCCACTGTATTATAAAAAAAAAAAACAAGTTTTGAAAAGGCAAATCATTGTTACAAATCCACTACGTTTTTCTCAAACATCAAAAAATATAAAAAAAAAAGACTCCAAGTATAGTCAACCTAATAACCTGACGTTTTTTTAGCAAAACCAAGGCAATAACGATAAGTTTTATTTTTATTTAAAAAAACTTGGCAAAAAGTAGAGGTTTTCAACTGAACGATTTTACTTGGCCATTTCGGTGGCCAATATAGAGTTTGGTCATGGCATTTGGGTTTGGTTGGGGAGGTTACAAGGTTAATAATTGATTTAATTACTTAATTCGATATTACTAGGTAATCTAGGTGAGAGATAGGTTAGTAAAAGTTCTAACAGAGAGGACAACGGGTGTTTCATCCTAGTGGTGGAATATAGGCTACCTGTTAGAGGCCTAATCAATAGTCACCCAAACCTAATGAAGAAATATACTAACAGTTGAGGCTAGTCTATAATATATATACCAATTTAGGCTATTGAGGATCCAGTGAAGGTGAAGTTAGTGACATACATAGCGACAATTATAACAAGTAACCATAATGTCTAGAGGCTCATCCAAATTATTATGTTGAGATTAGGTAGAATATGACTTAAGTTCTGAAATGTATTAACTAAAACTGATCTCAACCACTACTTTCAATTAGTTTATTTATTTTTTTGTTTTACCGTTCTCATCAAACCTCCTAATTCATCTATTTTTGTGTTAGATTAGTGATTAGTTACTACACTCAACAATTAGTTAATTTAGTTACTCAATGAATTGAGTAGTTAACTAGTCACTTTAATTGTTAATTCTCTTGTGATTAAATCACTAGAATACTTCTTCATATATTTATTTTGTTGTACTATTATATAGCAACAATACTATATGCTAATAGTGTTGGAAAAATTCCAGCTTGAAATCAGTTTTCTTATACAACGAAAAATTAAAATTTTGAAAACCAACCCGGTTTGTGATATTTATATCAATAAACTCTAACCAAATTGATATCTATGTTTTCGGCTTAGCAGACTTTCATTATTTTTGGCTTTCAACCAATTTATCTTCTTCGCTATTCTCGTACCATGAACTGCTTTGAGTGTGGGCTCGAACCAGTTGAATTGAAACTCAAAACTAGAAAAAGCTTTCTCTCTTTTATTTAGATTGAAAATGAAAATTATCTCTTCTTAATAGAAACTGATAGAATTGTTATTCTAGAAAAATATATTTGATTGTTAAGAATAAATTCTCTCTATTTTTTGACAGAGTAACAATCTCTTAAAGTTGTGTTAATAACTCTATCGGTGTCATCTATTTATAGGAAGAGAAGGTTGAACCCTTGTTAAGTTGTAGTGGTTTATTTCAAATAGAAAATTAACTTCCTCCTTAGAGTAGGAGTGGGGTGGAAGACATACCCTAGTATTCTTACTAGGTTTGCCTACTAGGGTTGTCGCCCTCTTTTTGTTATATGAGGTTTTGGGCCTCTTTCACATTAGTTCCAATTACGACCACTTCTTGAGCCCTTTGACCCAGTACTCTGTAATGTGATCCAACCCAATTTGGTTTTTTTATTTCCAAAAGTAATCTTTAATATTCTATATTAACAATGTTCTCATCCCTATTTTACCTTAGTAACATTTTTGATGATTTTACCCATGGTAAAATTTGAGAAAATATGTTCAATAGTTCATAACTCAACATGTTCAGTATGACCGAATGATTTATTTTCATTTTTGGCTTTCAAAATAGCTCAAAAACATAAACTCATTCTTCTGATCATGTTTAAGTAATCCATATAGAATTGCAAGTGGATCATTTCCATTTTCATTTTTTGAAGCCTACATTCATTTCCAAATGATTCCATTTTTCCATTTCGGAAAAAACCATTATCATTCATAAATGTTTTCCATTTCTCTTTTCCTATTCATTCTGTTCATTTCTATTCAAACCCACAATTCATTTTTGGTTTTAACAAGCTAGCGGAGGGACCGATTGGACATATGTAATTAAGGCTCAAATGATTTATAATTAAGTTCTAGCTTTTCACCTATTAATTATAACCCCATTTAGTCATGAAGTCATTCCACTATAGTATCGTGATTGCACTCTCCCTAACAACATACCAGTATGAAAGTAACTACTTAGTGCTCATTCGATGACCTTGTCAAAAGTGTGTTTCCCTCATAGGATATCCTTCATCTCTTTGGGATAATATCCATTTTCCTAATATTATCCTATTTTATCTCATGCTAACCATTATATTTTCCTTCATGAAAAGTCAATTACTATCAAATAGTAATTGAGTCATTCATCACAAAGACAAAAGACCCATGGTAATGTTACTTTTCATCAACCATGTAATGCAAATGAGAGGATATCATTTACCCATGTGTCGGCTATGAATTCCATTATTGTGAATTATGCTATATACTACAGAAGTTGTACACCCAACGCACCAGATTTTGGTTTCTTATATATTCGAACTCAAGCTTTTACTTACATCAAAGTGTACAAGTCACGCATACATAGTCTGCCATCCATTCAGGGTTAAGGTATGCCACATCACAAGTGAATAAATCTATAAATAGATTTAGGATCTATTCTGCTTGGGTCTTATCCGATGTACTGTCAGTTCTGTCAGTCACATCTATATCTATGTCTTTATCTTCTGGGATTCGTCCACTCCGATGCCTAAGAAACTACCGATACGACTCTAGGCTCTACAGATACAACCCAAACTTCTATCAGTAGAATGCACTCTAGTAAACAAGGTAGTTTTGGCCTTGGACTTCTATCAATACCCTAGTTTGATCTATCGATAGAACCAAAGTTCTACCTATACCTTGAGGACTTCTACTAAAACAATTCAAGTCAGTAGCCAAAGTTTAGCATCCCCTACACTTCTACTGATACTTTGCTGGATTCAACCAATACCAAAAAAACCCTTCGGAGTTATATCGATACAAGAGGACTTATACCGATAAAGCAAGACTAACGATCATATTTTGGAAAGACTTCTACTAATACAAGTTTCCTTCTACTGATACAATGAAGCTACAAACTGCATTTAATGCTGGTTTTTATAGCTGCAATGGCTCTATTTTGTTTCTAATGGCTACAAACGTCTACAAGGTTGTTAGAGCTCCCCATTGAAGTGAAACAAAGACAAAAAACAAGTGCATAACTTCCAAGAACTCAATTTTTCAATCATTCTCAATCTTTTACTAAATATTTCTTGTACACACTTGTGTGTTAAGTTTTCTATCATTCTTTCAAGTGTTGTAATTTTGTGTAAGAGTGATTAATTGTTGATTATTTAGAGGTATCATCTTATTCATCATTATTTTTATCTCATTTGTAAGGTGTTACATAAGGTTTTGGGTAGAGAACATTAAGGAGAAGTGGTTCTATCTTACCTTTGAAAAGATAGGGATTTGTAAGGTTAAACCTTGTCCTTAAAGGTCTTATTTGAGGAAAGCTAAGGTAGTGGATGTAGGCAATTGAGATCGAACCACTATAAATACTTGAGTCGTTTTATTTTTATCCTTTTCTGAAAACATTTTAATACACAATTCACTCCCTTTTTATCTATTTTAATCTCAATAATTGGTATCAGGGCTAGAATTCTAGAGATGGTTTTACCACAAAGAGAGAAGATCCTCAAGATATCCAAGATAGAGGCCACAAGTCAAGAAATTTGCTTCATGGCATTTGAGCAAAATTCCACTATATTGGGAGAAAAGAATTTCACTATGAAGCCTATTTTATTCAATGAAATCAACTACTCAAATTGGAGAACAATAATGAAGCTATTCATCTAAGCTAACAACTATGAAGTTTGGAGGATAATTACAAATGGGCCATCTATTCCAATAAAGAGGGTCGAAGGTGTTATTATCCCAAAGGAAAAGAGTGAATGAGATGAAAATGATATCAAGAAGGTGTAATTAAATGCAAAAATTATGCACGCTCTATTTTGTGCTCTTGATCCAAATGAGTACAGTAGAGTCTCCTTGTGTGATAATACAAAAGAAATATGGGACAAGCTTGAAGTCACCCATGAATGGACAAGTAGAGTTAAAGAGTCCAAGATAAGCCTTCTCACCTTTTATTATGAGTTGTTTGATCACTTCACGCATATAATCAATGGTCTCAAAGCCCTTAGAAAGATCTATCCCAAAAAGGAGATGGTAAAGAATACGTTGAATAGTCTCCCAACATCTTGGGAAGCTAAAGTGATGGCAATAGAAGAATCAAAGGGTCACAACTCACTCTCCTTTGATGAGCTCATCGGTTCTTTGTTAACATATAAAATGAAAATCAACCACAATGCAAAAAAAATCAAAGAAGCTCCAAAGAATGTGGGAGTTACCTTCAAATCAATAACTTGTGAGAAGGATAAAGACTCTAGTAATAATGATGATGAGGAGGAGATGGCTATGTTTGCAAAGAAATTCAAAAAATTCATGAATCAGCAAAGCCAAAAGATTCCCAAGAAGAGACATCATCAAGGGTAAACCAAGCAAGAAGGAAAATGACCAAATCATTTTCTATGAATGCAAAAGCCAGGTCATATTAAATTTGATTACCCATAATTGAATAAGAAAGGGGCATTAAAATAAAAGAAGAAAGCTAAGATGGCAACTTGGAGCAATAGGGATTCATCTGATAGTGATGAGGAAAATAAAGTTACAAACCTTTGTCTTATGGCTATTGGAGAACCAAAGGTAATCCTCAATTCTAGTGAATTAAAAGAATATACATTTGAAGAATTACATGATGCCTTTTATGAATTAGCTATAGATTTTGAGACTATGAACTCTAAATATAAAAAAATGATTTCAAAATTAAGGGAGGAAAATAAATCTCTAATCATAGCTAAAAAGGAAATAGAAAATAAATTTAATGATATGCAAGCTCAAGTTGATGATTTGATTTTAAAAAATAAGAACTTGCATAATTCATTTTGTATGTTTCATATGAGATAACAAAAACTAAATGATATGCTTGAATCTCAAAGAGCCTTCTTTGATAAGAGTGACTTAAGTTTTGCAAATTTAAAAAGAGAAAAAATTTTTAAAAATTTCTTTGAGAAACCAAGCAATACTTATAATGCCTCACTCTCATGCACACATTGTCACAAAAAAAGGGGCATGATAGACAAATATGTTCTTTAAGGAAGCTCACATCTATGAGCAAACTTACTAAGAATGTGTGGATTCCAAAAGAATTAAACGCATCTCAAAATGAGGACATTTTAAAGAAGTGGATTCCTAAGGGGACAAAAATTGTTAAGACTAATGCTAATGGATCCAAGAAAGTTTGGGTACCAAAAGCCAAAGTTTAACTTTGTATTTGTAAGAGGAAGAGCATTGCTTCAAGGCAAGCAACTCTAAGAAGAACTCATGGTATCTTTGTAGTGGATGTTCTAGACACATGAACGGTGACGAAAGCCATTTCATGGAACTAATGCCAAAGAATGGAGGAGAAATCACATTTGGTGATAACTCCAAAGGGCTTATTGAAGGTATTGGTTTTATAGGTTGAAATTCTTCCACTCTCATTAAAAATGTGCTTTATGTTAATGGTCTTAAGCATAACCTCCTTAGCATTAGTTAACTTTGTGACCAGGGATTCAAAGTAATATTTGAGTCTAATGGGTGTAAAGTTGTAGATATTGTAAATAATAGGGTTCTTTTTGTATGACATAGGGTAGGTAATATTTTTATGGTGCATCTTGATGACATATCTTCCTCTAATATTTGTTTTATGGCTAATAGTGAAAATGTATGTTAGCTATGACATAGAAGATTAGGACATGCAAGCATGAGGGTTATTTCAAAGCTTATTAAAAATTAACTTGTTGTTGGCATGCCTAACTTTCATATTGACATTGATAAAGTATGTGATGCATGTGTTAAAGGAAAACATAGGAGAGCCTATTTTAAATCTAAAAATATAGTTTCTACATCTAAAGTAGTCCAACTTATTCATATTGACCGTTTTGGACCCACTAGAACTATGAGGTTAGGAGGTAAACAATATGGATTTGTTATTGTTGATGACTATTCTAGATATACATGATTTTTCTTTTTGTTTTCAAAAGATAAAGTTTTAGAAAAAAATTATTATGTTTTATTAAATGATTCAAACCAAGTGGGATATTAAATTTCAAGTGTAAGAAGTGATCATGGAAAATAATTTGAAAACCTTGGCCTTGATAAGTTTTGTAATGAACATGATATTAGTCACAATTTTTCGGCACCTAGAACCCCTCAACAAAATGAGGTTGTTAAAAGGGAAAATAGGAGCTTAGAGGAAATGGCTAGAACCATGTTATATGAAAATAATCTGCTAAGATATTTTGGGGAGGAAGTCATAAAACCTTCTTGCTATATTATAAATAGAGCTATGGTTAGGCCTATTTTGAAGAAAACTCTTTATGAACTTTTTAAAGGAAGAAAGCCTAACATAAGCCACTTTCACCCTATTGCTGGCAAACATTTTATTTTGACTAATGGAAAAGAAAATTTAGGAAATTTTGATGCCAAAAGTGATGAAGGTATTTTTCTTGGTTATTCCACAAATTTTAAAGCCTATAGAATTTTTAATAAGAGAACTTTTATTGTAGAAGAATCTATACATGTTATTTTTGACGAATCTAGCTCTCCTTCTAGAAAGGAATCTATTGATTTTGATGATGTAGAAATATATCAAGCTGACCAAAATCAAGCATCAAATGAAGATCTAGGCGTTGGTGAGTTGGTTCAAGAATCCAAAATTGATGAACTTCAAGAACCAACTTATAACAACCCGTTTTCTGTGAAATTGGAACAGTGGTTTCAGAACCACAAATTTGACATGGAAATATTTATTTTATTATTATTTTAATAACTACGGAATATTAGCAATTTCGTATAAAAATTTTGTCAAGAAATTTTGTTAATTGCATGCTTAATTTAGTAAAAAGGACTAAATCGTAAAAAGGTGTAAAATTAGAGTTCTATAAGTTAAAGGTACTAAATGACTATGATATTGAATGGTTAAGGGATTTATGTTGTATTTAGACCATTGGTATTATGAATGGACAAATATGGACATAAAATGTAGTGTTTTTAGACTAAATTAATAAGGTTGGTTTAGTAAATTAGTAATTATGTTAATGTAAATTAAGAAATAAACAAAAGGTGTCATTTTGTATCATCTTCCTCCACTGAATATTGCAAGAAGAAAACTCCATGGATGCTAGCTAGGGTTCGGTTAGGTTATGGTGCTTGCATGGTATGTTTTACAACTCTATTTTTAATGATTTTTATGTTTTCCAAATCGTTGTAGCTTAATCTAGCTAGTCCAAGGACTAATTTTCAAAATTGTTAAAAGGTTAGGGTTTTTCCAAGAGTGTGTTCATTTGATTTTTGATATTTGATGGAAGAAAATGAATCTTTGTTGATAAATAAACAACTTTTGTAAAGTGATTTTTGTTGAAAATATCAATTAGGGATTTATTTATAAAATGTGGAAAATCATGGTGAAATTATGAAATAATGAATTCTATGAATTGATGAGTTTATATAGAATTTGGTTAGCTTAGTTTGTGGATGTAATTGGATGAATTTCAATTTACGGGATTAAGGACTAAATTGTAAACAAGTTAAAATGTTAGGGGTGAAATTATAATTATGCATAATTATGGTTTCTGGATTGAATTGAATAATTGAGATTGATTGAAACACTTAATTGAGTATAACTGTTTATTTAGATCAAGATAAATCTCAGCTAGATATAAACAGAGGAAAGGCGAAAGTCATGGATTAGCTCGATCGTACTCCTTCGTGCTAGTTGTCAATGTAAGTTCATAGTATTTAAATGTATAATTGAATTTCCATTTGTATTTTTCATCTTATAATTATGTAATTAAATGCTTATGATAATTCTACCTGAATTACACATACGTGCCCCTGTTGTACTTTGGTACCCCTGGATTGTACATACGTGCCCCTATTGTACTTTGATATCCCTGAATTGCATATACGTGCCCCTATTGTACTTAGATACCCCTAAATTGCATACACGTGCCCCTATTTGTACTTCAGTACCCCTAAATAGCACTTACATGCCCCTATTCACACTCCGGTAACTTCAAATCTAGTAAAATAAAAGTTGCATCCAATTGTTATTAAGTTAAAATATTTATTATGTTCTTACTAAGCTCTGTAAGGTTATCTGTTTTTATGCATTGTTTTGTAGATCGTTATTACTGACCTTTGGACAGATCGTATCTTTAGCTCACATTATCCATCGATATTGGTAGTTATTGTACTCTTTAGGGTTGTGGCATATATATGTGGCTATAGGTTGTTTTGGTATAATATGGCAGATTACTAGACTAGGTGATTAGGTACTTTTCTAAATTTGTGAATAGATACCTTTTGGTTCAAATAGAATGGTACGAAGGTATATACCCATGGATTGTAACACCCCTAACCCATATCTGTCACTGGAATAGGGTTACAGAGCATTATCAGACTTATATCTTAAACAGTCATACATTTCACATTCATTTCTCAAATACAAACAAAAGACATTCAAATTCAATTATATAGTCCCTAACACGAGCCCTCGAGGCCCAAAACAAATATTAGAAGTGGTTCGAGACTAAAGTGAATACTTAATAAATTTTTAGAAAAACATAAAAAATTTTCAAAGTTCAGGGGACACACGCCCCTGTGGCCAGGCCGTGTGTCTCACACGGCCAAGAGACACACTGTGTCACAAGCTGTGTGGACAGTCGAAATGGGATCACATGGCCGTGTCCCAGCCTGTGTCTGACCCCGTGAAACTCTCTGACTTGGGTCACACGGCCAACCACATGCCCGTGCACTCTTCGAAATGGCCTCACAATCCCGTATGCCAGGCTGTGTGACAACTGGAGGGTGTACTGACTTATGCCACACGGCCAAGTCACACGCCCATGTGCTAGGCCGTGTAAAGCTACTGACTTGGTTTCTAAATAAATACCAGGGTACACATGGCCGTGTGCTAGGTCGTGTGGAAACTGGAGGGTATACTGACTTATTGCACACAGCCAAGTCATACGCCAGTATGCTAGGCCGTGTAGACTTGGCCGTGTGAAGCTACTGACTTGGTTACTGAAAAATACCAGGGGACACACGGTTATGTCACCTGGTCGTGTGTCACACACGACTTGGGTGAGAAAAATGGCTTGGAAAATGGACTATTTTTGTCCACATGGGCAGAGACACACGCCCGTGTTTCTGCCCCTGTGGACAAAAATAGGCCAATTTCCAAGCCATTTTTCTCACCCATATTTGCAACAACCTAAATCCATCAAATAGCATATGACCATATCATCAATAAGCATTCAAACCAATCTCAACCAAGTCCAAATCATGCAATATCAATACCAATAATCACAAGGCTCATAAGCATTACAATTAACCATTCAAAATCATACCAATATGCCTCCAAAGTATACCTAAATGATCAAACTCACTTGTTAGACTTTGTGCCTAAGTCAACATGCATATCACATTCTCAAGTTCAATCATTTTATACTTAGAACACCAATACACAATTAAGGCATTTCGATGGCAATCCAAATACATAACAAAATGAGAATAACCACATATATACAAACATAATCAACATATGCTGATTCAAGTCATATTAAATGACTAATTACATAACCAAAACATATAGGCTTCCATTAGCCAAATGATCTATACATGCCATATAACTAAAATACACATAGTTCAAAAGTACAAAAACAATGGCTAGATAGTATGATGAGATCTTCGACAACTTTCAATCCGAGCAAGCTTCGAAATCACTATAAAACACCAAAAAGTAAACAAAGTAAGCTGTTAAGCTTAGTAAGTTCATATGGCTAATAAGTGTAACTTACCATTCATTCACAATTTAAAGAAACATAAGTAAACATATGTAAGTTATAATCAAATCCAAAGGTTAGCACATAATCATAAGCATGTAGTCATGTATGAGTACATCAACTATGAATTACTTGACATACTTCTCACAAATACCTGAACTACTTCGTATCATATCTTATATCCTTGTACCATCATCTTTACCTGTTGAACCATTTGGAATACTATCGGATACTCGGGAATCTCGCACACTAAGTGCCAATACATGGTCGAAACCATCTCTTTCTCATATCTTGTATAAATGTTCACTCTCGAGCTATCACTGGGTCTGCTCACAAGCTGACAATCAAGACGTAGCTACATAGTGCTACTCACACAAGCTGACGAGTAACCACAACAAATGCTAGAAAACTCAGCCATCGGTAGAATGTATAGACCAACACCCAAAACACGGTTACCCCTAATGACATGTCATTTGAATCCTATCTATTCTTAAGGTTCAATTAGGATCTCATATATTGTCAAATCTTCATCGAGTATTTCTGTGAAGTCGTATTCATCAATAATACAATGGTAAAGCATTTAAAACACAATTAATTTAATGCTTATTAACATGCGAACTTACCTCGATCACAAAAATGACGAAATAAGCTCGACTAGTCCGATACTTTATCTTTCCCTCGATCTAAATCTGAACGAGGCTTAACTTGATCTAAATAATCAAATTCAATCCATTTAGTATTCATTCTATTCAATTCAGCCCAAAATACATATTTTTGCAAATTTACACTTTTACCCTTAATTTTTTAACTTCTTTACAATTTAGTCCCTATCTCATAAAAATGCAAATTCATGCAATTTAATCCACACCCATGCCAGCCGAATTTCATAAAAGTTTATAGTAGCCCATATTTTTCATTATTTTACACATTTACCACATAAATTTCACATTTCTCAATTTAATCCCTATTTGACATTTTCAACCAAAATCACTTTACAAAACTTGTTTATTTATCAACAAAGATTCAATTTCTTCCATCAAAAATCAAAACAAATACACATTCATCAATGGTAAAACCGTAGACTCTTAACAGTTTTGCAAATTAGTCCCTAGGCTAGCTAGATTAAGTTACAACGACTTCAAAAACATAGAAATCATTAAAAACGGGACAAAATTATACTCACATGCAATGGAAGAGCTTGGCCAAATGCTTGGTTGTTAAAAAATGGTGATTTTTATCCTTTAAGATTCGGCTAGGAGAAGATGGACAAGGAAATTTGTTTTGTTTTACTTATTTTTGTTAATTTGATTATTAAATTACTTATTTAATCTTTACTAAACGCATTAAATATGTCCATAATTGTCCACTCAATATAACAATGGTATAATTACCACATAAATCCCTTAACTATTTAATTCCATAGCCATTTAGTACCTTTAACTTATAGAACTCTAATATTGCACCTTTTTCAATTTAGCCCTTTTCACTAAAGTAAGCAAGAAAACGTCTAAATTTCTTAACGAAATTTTCATATGACTCTATTAACATGCTGTAGACACTAAAATAATAATAATACAAATATTTTAACTTCGGGTTTGTGGTCCCGAATCCACAGTTCTGATTTCACTGAAAACGGGCTGTTACATGGATTGTTTCAGTTTGTTGATGAATTAGGTTGTTATGTTTGCTTTATAAATATGGTATATTGGTTTGTGTGCTTTTGGCTCTTTGACACTTTGTGGATTAGTATGAATATGGCCAAGTGAAATTATGTTTTGAATGACCAATTTGGCATGTTTGAATTGTGGATAATTCTGAAAGGTTTTGGTATGAAAATAAGCTAGTTGATGAATGGTTAAGTGTGATCATGTTTAGGTATGTTTAATGTATGTGTTTGAGGTGCCTATATGGCATATTGGTTGTATGGATTATTAGCCTATAGTATGGAGCTTTTTATGAAGGTTATGAGCATGTTTAGAAGTCTTGATCATGTGTGCAAAAGTGTCTAAGTCTATGCTTGTGAAGGGTGAAAGAAATGACTTGATTTTAGCTAATTTCTTGTCCACACAACCAAAGACACGAGCGTTTGTCTCAGCCGTGAGTGATACACAACCCTGTGGCACGGTTGTGTCCCTTGTAGGTTTTAAAGGGTGGTAAGTTAGGTAGTTACACGGCTTAGCACACGACCTGGCACAAGGGTATGTGAGGCCATTTCAAGAGTTATACGGCCTGGCACACAAGCGTGTGGCTTGGCCGTGTGGCCCAAGTCAGAGAGTTACACAGGTACAGACACGGGCTGAGACACGAGCGTGTGTCATAGTCGTGTGAGTTACATGGTCGTGTGACCCCTGCAGCATGAAATTGTCAAACTTTTTCCTTATTGTTTTAAATGTTCCCGATTTAGTCCTGAATAATTTTTAACATGTTTCTAAGCCCTCGAAGGTCGAAGAAGGGATGTTTTGAATATGTTTGAATGGATTATTCTATAATTTACTAAATGTTTGGAAATAAATGTTTTTAAGTTATGTTTTCACAATAATGCTCCGTAACCTTATTCCGGCGATAGATACGGGTTAAGAGTGTTACATTTAGTGGCATAAGAGCTAAATTTTAGTCGATTCTAGGACTAATGTAGTGAAGTAAGATTCAGTATATACATGTTGTATATACCCTATGATAATGTGATGTTTTTGATTCGTTCTAACATTTTATTTCTTATAGATTTAAGAGGTCAGCTAAATCAAGTCGAGCTATAGTTAATGGAGCTAAAAGTAATATTCATGCTTCGAACCTTGAGGTAAGTAATAGTGCACCTATTGGCAAGTTTATGGGAATGATGAATCAATGGTTCAACAAGTTTAAGCAAGCAAATCTTGCAACTCCACCACCTACACCCTCTGTTGTGCCTCCTCCGGCACCCCTAAATAGTACCAACCCTATACCTATAACATTACTCGGGTATCCGTGGACAAAATTTGAAAATGTAGAGCAAAATAGTTTAGAGGTACAGTAGATGATGATCCTTTAAAAGATGAGTATTGGATATTAAATACAAAGAGAGTTTTTGCGGAGTTATTGTGCACGTCTGAAGATTGCTTGAGATGTGTGGTGTCCTTACTAAAAGATGAGGTGTATCTATGGTAGGATACTTTGAGCACAATAGTACCTGATGATCGGGTTAATTGATGTTTCTTTTAGAATGAATTTAAGAAAAAGTATGTTAGCCGATTGTTTATTGATCAGAAAAAGAAAGAATTTCTTGAGCTAAAATAAGGAAACTGGACTGTAGCTAAGAATGAACGAGAATTTGTGCAATTAAGCAAGTATGCTCTAATATCTTATCAAATAAGGAGGAGATGTGTAGTATATTTGAAGATGGGTTGAACGATGAGATCTGTTTTGGCTGTAGCAACATTAAAGTTACAAGAATTTGTAGAACTTTCCGAGCGGGCTCAGAAGGTTTAAGAGATTTGTAAAAGTAAATGATAGTCAGATTCGAGATTTAGAGAATATAACAAGAGAGTGTCATTCAAGCCTGGTCAATCAGCTCCCTCGAAGAAATTTAGAAATGACACAAGTCAATCAGCTACTCCTTCAGAGTTTGTTAATCGAGAGAAACTAAGACAAAATCATTTTCAGTCAGTCAACTCTCTTGCGGCGAGTGTTAGAAGTGTAAAAAATGTGGAGATAACCATTTTGGTGTATGATAATTGCAATAAAAGACATTTTGGAGAGTGTCGATAAAAATCAGGAGCTTGTTTCTATTCTGGGTCTACTGAGCACTTTTTCCATAATTGTCCTAAGAAGCAAAATGATTTCACGAATCAATCAAAAAAGCCTGAAGTAAATTCTCAAAGGGGTAGACGATCTGAAAATGCTAGAAATACTACTCCCGATCGAGGAAAAAATAGCGAGATGAATGAACGGTCGAAAATGAGAACACTGGTTAGAGCTTATGCAATCGAGGCTCGAGGGGAAGCTAGTGCTCCAAATGTTATTGTGGGTACATTTTCTCTCTTTGATATTAATGTATATGCGTTAATTGATCCTGGATAAACTCATTTGTATATATGCACCATTAGTAGACAAAAAGAAAATACTTACTAAATTCACTGAATATACTATTAAAGTTACAAATTCCTTGGGTCAGTGTGTTTCAGTTAATCAGTTATGTAGATCATGCCCATTGAAAATTAGGGGTTACGATTTCCTCGCTAGTTTGATGTTGTTACCTTTTGATGAGTTTGATGTGATTCTGGGTATGAACTGGTTGACATTACATGATGCTATCGTGAATTGTACAAGAAAACATATTGTGCTAAAATGTCAGGATAGTAAACGGGTCCGAATTGAGTCAAACAGATTGGATGGTACATCTAGTAGAATTTCTTCTATGATGGCACAGAAATATGTTAAAAAGGGTTGTAAAGCATATCTCGCTTATATAGTTGATTTTAGGGTTTTAAAATCGAAACTAGAATTAGTTCAGGTGGTATGTGAGTTTTCAGATGTGTTTCTAGAGGATTTACAGGGCTACCTCCGACCCGAAAAGTTGGTATTGAGTTGGTGCTGGGAACATCCTCAATATTGATAACCCCATATAGAATGGCACCTACAAAATTGAAAGATTTGAAAGCACAGTTGCAAGAGTTGATAGATAAGGGCTTTGCTCGGCCCAGTTTTTCTCCTTGAGGTGCTCCTGTGTTATTCGTTAGGAAGAAAGACAAGTCTATACTGTTATGTATCGATTATAGAAAACTCAAAAAAGGTGACGGTCAAGAACAAATATCTATTGCCACATATTTATTATATGTTTGATTAGTTGAAAGGTGTGATAGTATTTTCAAAGATTGATCTTCGTTCTGGTTATTATCAGTTGCGAGTCAAAGACTCAGATGTGCTGAAAATTGCGTTTAGGGCCAGGTACAGACATTATGGATTTCTTGTGATGCTATTTGGTTTAACTAATGCACCTGCAATATTTATGGATTTAATGAATAAAATTTTTAGATCGTATTTAGACAGATTCGTTGTTTTGTTCATTGATGATATTTTGATTTATTCACAGGATGAGTCAGAGTATGCCGCGCATTTGAGAATTGTTTTGCAAACTTTATGCGAAAAGTAATTATTCACTAAGTTTAGCAAATGTGGATTTTGGCTTTAGGAAGTCAGTTTTTTGGGACATGTTGTATCGGTAGATAGCATCAGAGTTGATCCAAGCAAAATTTCAGCTATTTTTTATTAGGAGCCTCTGAGAAATGTATCTAAGGTTAGAAGTTTTTTGGGTTTAGTCGGGCATTACCAAAGCTTCGTCAAGGGATTTTCGATGATTGCTACACTATTGATAAGATTATTGCAGAAAGAGGTTAAATGTGAGTGGTCTGCGAAATGTCAGTAAAGTTTCAATCAATTAAAAGCATTGTTAACCGAAGCACCGGGGTTTAGGTTGTGTTCTAATGCAAGAGGGAAAACTAATAGTGTATGCTTCTAGACAGTTAAAACCGCACGAAAATAATTATTCGACGCATGATCTAGAGCTTATTGCGATTGCGTTTGCTTTGAAGATTTGGCGACATCGTTTGTACAACAAAAAATGTCATATCTTAGCAGATCATAAAAGCATGAAGTATTTGATGTCGCAGAAAGATTTGAATTTGAGACAGCGCAGATGGCTCGAGTTACTGAATGACTATGATTTGATCATTGATTATCATCCAGGAAAAGCTAATGTAGTTGTTGATGCTTTGGGTAGAAAATCTTTATTTTCTTTGTGAGCGTTAAACACGTGATTGATGTTGATTGATGATGGTTCAATCTTAGTCGAGTTGAAAGTTAGACTGATGTTTTTACATCAGATTTGCAAAGCTCAGAAATACGACGATATGTTGATAGCTAAACGAAAACGAATAGAAATGACTCATGATTCAAACTTTTAGATTGAATCCGATGATAGTTTATACTTCAAAGGCAGAATTTACATTCTGAGAAATTCAGATTACGTTCAGAAGATTTTAAAGGAAGCTCATAATAGTAGCTTGTCTGTTCATCCTGGTAGCAGTAAGATGTATGGTGATTTGAAACAAATATATTGGTGGCCGGGTATGGAACGAGAGATTTCTGAGTTCATATCGAAATGTTTAGTGTATCAGCAAGTTAAAGCTGAACATCAGGTACCTTTAGGACTGTTACATCTAGTATTGATTTCAGAATGGAAATGGGAGCGCATCACGATGGATTTTGTATCGGGACTACCTCTATCTCTGAAAAAGAAAGATGCAGTTTGGGTCATTATTGATCGTTTGACGAAGTATGCGCATTTATTTCCAATGCATACGAATTATTCTCTTGAGAGATTAGTAGAGTTATATGTTGCTGAGATTGTCAGATTACACAGGGTGCCAGTTTCCATTATTTCTTATAGAGATCCGTGGTTTATGTCATGATTCTGGAGAAAGTTACATGAAGCTCTAGGTACTCGTTTGAATTTTAGTACTGTGTTTCATCATCAAACCGATGGTTAGTTTGAGCAAGTGATTCAAATACTTGAAGATATGTTTCAATGTTTTCATTTTAGAGTTCGAAGGCAACTAGGAGAAATTTATACCGTTAGTTGAATTCGTGTACAACAACAGTTATCAATTGAGTATAAATATGGCATTATACGAAGCTTTGTATGTCAAAAATGCCGAACTCCATTTTATTGGACTGAGCTTAGTGAGAAAAAGCTTCATGAGGTTGATTTGATGCGAGAACTGAAGGAAAGGTAAAAGTGATTCGAGGCAGTTTGAAAGCACCTTCATATCAACAGATATCATACGCGGAATTAAAAAGAAAAGACATTGAATATAGGTCGGTGAAAAGGTGTTCTTGAAAGTGTCGCGTTGGAAGAAAGTTCTTCGATTCAGTCATAATGGAAAGCTAAGTCTGCGATTTATCAGGCCGTATAAGATTATTGAAAGAAGTAGACCAATATCTTACAGATTAGCTTTACCGTCAGAGTTAGAGAAGATCCATGATGTGTTTCACGTATCTATGTTACGACAGTACCGATCAGACCCTTCGCATGTAATGTCCCCTGTAGATGTTGAAATTCAGTTTGATATGACGTATAGTGTAGAACCAATCAGAATTCTAGATCGAGAGGTTAAAGAATTGAAAAATAAAAACATAGCTTTAGTGAAAGTCCTTTGGCAATGACATGGTTTAGAAGAAGCCACTTGGGAACTGGAAGAAGCTATGAAAGTGCAATACTCAAACCTCTTTTCTAGTAAGATTTTCGAGGACAAAAATTCCTTTAGGGGGAGAGAAGTAACAACCCATTTTCAATGAAATCAAAATAGTGGTGTCGGGACCACAAATCTAATGTGGGAATATTTATTTATTATTGTTTTAATATCTATGGAGTATTAGCAAGGTCGTATAAAAATTTCATTAACAAATTCTGTCAATTGCATGCTTAATTTAGTAAAAAGGACTAAATCGTAAAAAATGTAAAATTAGAGTTCTATAAGTTAAAGGAAATAAATGGCTATGATCTTGAATGGTTAAGGGATTTATGTTGTAGTTAGACCATTTTTATTATGGGAGGATTAATATGGACATAAAATGAAGTGTTTTTAAACTATATTAATAAAGTTAGTTTAGTAAATTAGTAATTATGTTAATGTAAATTAAGAAATAAACAAAAGGTGTCATTTTGTATCATATTTCTCCACCAAATATTGTAAGAAGAAAACTACATGGATGCTAGCTAGGGTTCGGTTAGGTTATGGTACTTGCATGGTATGTTTTACAACTCCCTTTTTAATGATTTTTATGTTTTCGGAATTGTTGTAGCCTAATCTAGCTAGCCCAAGGACTAATTTTCAAAAATGTTAAAAGGTTAGGCTTTTTCCAAGAATGTGTTCATGTGATTTTTGATATTTGATGGAAGAAAATGAATCTTTGTTGATAAATAAACAACTTTTGTAAAGTGATTTTTGTTAAAAATATCAATTAGGGATTTATTTGTAAAATGTGGAAAAATCATGGTGAAATTGTGAAATAATGAATTCTATGAATTGCTATGAGTTTATATAGAATTCGGCTAGCTTAGTTTGTGGATAAAATTACATGAATTTTAATTTACGGGCTTAAGGACTAAATTGTAAAGAAGTTAAAATGTTAAGGGTGAAATTATAATTATGCATAAATATGGTTTGTGGATTGAATTAAATAATTGAGATTGACTGAAACATTTAATTAAGTATAATTATTTATTTAGATCATGATATATCTTAGCTGGATATAAACAGAGGAAAGGCGAAAGTCACGGATTAGCTCGATCGTACTCCTACGTGCTAGTTGTCAATGTAAGTTCATAGTATTTAAATGTGTAATTGAATTTCCATATGTGTTTTTCATCTTATAATTATGTAATTAAATGCTTATGATATTATACCTGAATTGCACATATGTTCCCTTATTGTATTCTGGTACCCCTAAATTGCACATACGTGCCCCTGTTGTACTATGGTACCCTTGAATTGCACATATGTGCCACTGTTGTACTTTGGGACCCCTGAGTTGCCCATACCTACCCCCTTTGTACTTCGGTACCCCTGAATTGTACATATGTGCCCCTATTTGTACTTCGATACCCATGAATAGCACTTATGTGGCCCTGTTCACACTCCGATAACTTTAAATTGAGTAAAATAAAAGTTGCATTCAATTATTATTAATTTAAAAGATTTATTATGTTCTAACTAAGCTTTGTAAGCTTATACATTTTGGTGCATTATTTTGTAGATCGTTATTGCTGACCTTCAGACGGATCATATCTTCAGCTCACACTATCCATTGATGTTGGTAGTTCTTGTACTCTTTAGGGTTGTGGCATGTATATGTTGCTATATAGGTTGTTTTGGTATAATATGGTAGATTACTAGACTAGGTGATTAGGTACTTTTCTAAGTTTCTGAATAGATATCTTTTGGTACAAATAGAATGGTATGAAGGTAAATACTTATGGATTGTTTTGGTTTGTTAATGAATTAAGATGTTATGTTTGGTTTATAAATATGGTATATTGGTTGGTGTGCTTTTGGCTCTTTGACACTTTGTGGATTGGTATGAATAAGGCCAAGTGAAAGTATGTTTTGAATGAACAATTTGGTATGTTTGAATTGTGGTTAATTATGAAATGATTTGGTATGAAAATAAGTTAGTTGGTAAATGGTTAAGTGTGATCATGTTTAGGTATGTTTAATGTATGTGTTTGAGGTGCCTGTATGGCATACTGGTTGTATGGATTATTAGCCTATAGTAAGGATCTTTTTTATGCAGACTTTGAGTATGTTTAGAAATCTTGGTCATGTTTGCAAAAGTTCCTAAGTTTATGCTTGTGAAGGGTGAAAGAAATGACTTGATTTTAGCCAATTTCTTGTCCACACGGCCAAAGACATGGGCATGTGTCTCAGCCATGAATGACACATGGCCATGTGACACAGCCATGTGTCCCCTGTAGGTTTCAAAGGGTGGCAGGTCAGGCAGTTACACGGCCTAGCACAAGGCCTGGCACACAGGCGTGTGAGACCATTTCAAGAGTTACACGGCCTGGCACACGAGCGTGTGGCTTGACCGTGTGGCCAAAGTTAGAGAGTTACACGGGCACGGGCTAAGACATGGCCGTGTGTCCGTATTTCAAAAGTCACACAGACTGAGACATGAGCGTGTGTCACTGCCGTGTGAGTCACACAGCCTGGCCACATGGCCGTTTGACCCACGCAGCAAGAAATTTTCAAACTTTTTTCTTATTATTTTAAATGTTCCCAATTTAGTCTCGAATCATTTTTAACATGTTTCTAAGGCCTCGAGGGCTCGAAGAAGGGATGTTTTGCATGTGTTTGAATGGATTATTCTATAATTTACTACATGTTTGGAAATGAATTTTTTTAAGTTATGTTTTCATGGTAATGCTATGTAACCCTATTCTGGCGACAGATACGAGTTAGTGGTGTTACACAACTCACGTTGAAAGAGAATCAAGTCGCCCAAGAGAGCTTTCATATGTTAAGGATGGGCTCATCATTGGTGATCCATCTAAATTGGTAATTACTAGATCTTCAATTAGAAATACTTGTAATTATGTTGCTTTCATTTCTTGCATAAAACCTAAAAACATTTATGATGTTTTAAACGAAGAATTAAATCAATTTGAAAGAAATCAAGTATGGAATTTAGTTGATAGACTTAGTGGTACTATCTGAGATAATAGAAACTGGAACTCCATGGAAATGTACAATTTTAGCAATGTAGAGCTCTGCCAACTTCTGCAAATAATAATTGCTACCCACTGCCAAGAAATATGCACTCTTCGATCAACTATTGCCCACACTGAATCTTTCTTCATCAGATTCAAAGGCAAACCCAAGACAAAGTCCATAATTATCATTTCCCACTTCCATTCAGGAATTGCAATCGATTGCAACAAACCTGAAGGATACTGATGTTTTGCCTCCACTTTCTGACAAACCAAACATCGAGTCACAAAATCTGTAACATCACGCTTCAAACTAGGTCAGCAATAGATCTCTCAACGATCATGATACATTTTACCACTATCGGGATGCATAGTGTAATGGCTACTATGCGCCTTGGTAAGAATCACTTGTCTCAAACCCACATCTTGCAACACGTATAATCTACCTATAAAATTCAATATACCCTTACTGTCAACATCAAAATCTCCCTTAACGCCTTGCTCAACATGTCGAATCCTCTTTAACAAATCCTCATCCAATGGTTGTTTCTCCTTATTCTATCGAGACAAAGTTGGCTTCACTTGAAGTTTAGCTAACAAACCACTATCACTCGCTAAACTCAATCGTGCAAACATAGCTCTTAATTCCATTATCAACTTCCTACTCAAAGCGTCAGCAACAACATTCCTCTTGCCAGGATGATACACTATCATACAATTATAATCCTTTAACAGTTCAATCCAATGCCTCTGTCTTAAATTCAACTCCTTTTGGGTGAGGAAGTACTTAAGGCTCTTATGATCTGTATAAATGACACACTTCTCACCGTACAAGTAATGGTGCCAACTATTAAGCGTGAATACCACAAAAACTAACTCCAAGTCATGAGTTGGATAGTTATGCTCATGCATCTTCAACTATCTAAAGGCATATGCCACAAACTTGCCCTTTTACATTAACACACAACTAAGTCCCGAATACAAAGCGTTATTGTAAACCACAAAATCTTTTCTCGGCTTTAGTTGAATCAGCACAGGTGCATCAGCCCTACTTTAAGCTGTTTAAAACTTTTCTACCTTTCATCAGTCCATTCAAACAACATGTTTTTCTGAAGTAGTTTTGTTAAGGGTGCAACAATAAGGGAAAACCTTTCAACGAATCTACGATAATAGCCAACCAAACCTAAGATACTTTGTAATTCGGAAACACTCTTAAGAGACTTCCACTCTAAGATTGCTTCAATCTTCTTTGGATCCACATGGATTCTGTAACACCCCTAATTTGAGTCCGTCGCCGGAGTAGGGTTACAAGGTATTACCAATCAATACACATCGTTTAACATACATAACTCATACATTTCTGCATTCATACTCAGATATCATTTAATCACAAACACATTGTCACTTTTAAGGCTTACAAGGCCTTAAACATGCTTTAGAAGTGATTCAAGACTAAACCGATAACATATACAAATTTTGGAAACTTAGAAAAATTTCAACCATACAGGTGTCACACGCCCATGTGAACAGGCTGTGTGCCACACACGGCTCCAGTCATGCCCGTGTCTCACAAACTAACTTGTATCACACGACTGAGGACACGCCCGTGTGCCAGACCGTGTGAAAACTGGAAGGTATACTGACTTATGCAACACGACCAAGTCACACGCCTGAGTGCTAGGCCGTGTGCCAATTAAGGGGTATACTGACTTGTACCACACGGCCAGTCACACGCCCGTATGTGAGACCGTGTGGAGCATACTGAATTCAATTCAATTTCAACACCAGGGGACACATGGCCGTGTAACATGACCGTGTGTCACACACGGCTAAGACACACGCCCGTGTCTCTACCCATGTAGACAAAAATAGGCCATTTGCAAGGCCAATTTGCCACCCCAACATCAATGTACCTACACAAGGCAAAATGGTACCATTTCATAATACAATTAGGCAGCCAAAATTATTAACCAAATGCACAATTCATACCATTATAATTTCATCTATTCCAATTCTCAAATCACTACCATTTACTTAGCCAAATACATGCCAAAACAATAACAAACAATATGGTTCATTTATCATAATTCACATAACCATTTTAACTTCCATAATGTCTTGGTTACAATGTCTTGGTTACAACCATGCAAAAGCAAACTAAAATAAGCCATCACTCATAGCTATATATACAAACCAAACCAAAACATATACATTTACAAGCCATTTCTAATAGCCAAATACACATCAATATTAACATCATTTACAAGCCAAATCTCATGGCTATAATCACCACCAAAGTACCACATCTAGTCTATACATGCCATATACCACAAATATATAATTCAAAAGTACCAACTAAGATGTTTGATAGTGCGATAATGTTCCCGACGACTCCCGGATCTGAGATAGCCTTGATTCACTATAAAACATAGAAAAATAACATGAAGTAAGCTTCATAGCTTAGTAAGCTCGTATATGAATAACTTAATTCATCGAATTAATGCAAATCAACTAATTACATGTGATACAACCATATACACATTAACTACAAACCTTTCTCATGTCCCAAAACATGGTCAAATACCATCTCGTCGAATTTTCACTATTTAATACTCAAATATGTTTTGTACATACCTATATCGCCTCGTACTAACCTCTTCCTCAACCACATCATTCGTTTACCTATTGAACCATTCGGAATAGAATCATATACTCAGATGTCTCGTATGATAAGTACCTATACCATGGCCCATAGCCAAATCAAGGTAACTTATCTGAAGAAATATTATCATGGCCCGAAGCCAAATTATCCGATATGTATGGCACGAAGCCAAATCATTCGATATGTATGGCCCAAAGCCAAGTTGGTATAACTCACACCCGAAGTGCTAATATCATGGCCCGAAGCCAACGCAACTTATCATCTAATCACATGACACTAGTGTCCAAATCTATTCCTAAAGTTCAACCAAGATTTCTGGCTTGTCAGTTCTATCGTCGAATGTATCCATAGATTGTATTTACAATTCATACATTAATGAAAACCTCGTAATCACATTTTAGACAATATCAAAGTATTTAACTTACATTTATAATGAAATCATCACATACGAACTTACCTCGTATTTGAAATTGACCGATCAAGTCGACTACTCGATAACTTTGCTTTTCCCCCCGATCTAAATATGAATTCCTTCTTTCTTGAGTTATATGAATTCAAAATTAACATATTTGATCAACCATTCATTCAGTTTAGTCCAAAACATACATTTAGGCCTATTCGCACATTAGCCCTTAAACTTTCACACTTTTAGCAATTTAATCTTTATTTCACAAAACACAAAATTAACATAATTTCAACAAACCCAAGCTTGACCGAATTATTTATAGGTCCCTAGCAGCCCAAAACTTTCATTTATTTCACATTTCAACCACACAATTTGCACATTTCACAATTTAATCCCTATTATGCATTTTCATCCAAAATCACTTTATAAAACATGAAAATCTATCAACAAGCTTTCATATTTCATCTTCAAACACCAAAGAACACATAGATTCAACAATGGCAATTCTCAAAATCTTTAACAATTTTGAAATTAAAGGTACAGGCTAGCTAGATTGAGCTGCAATGATTACAAAAACATAGAAATCATAAAAAACTGAGCTAAAACTATACCTTAATCAAGCTAGGGGTGTGTTGAACCCTAAAACACAACAAGATGCTTTCTTCTTCTTCAATATTCGGCCAAAAAGATGAATGGAGAAAGAAATTTGGTTTTGTTTTATTATATTATAACTTAATTACTAATTTACTATAATAACTTTTGTTATAAACATATAAAAACATATAATGGATGGCCATAATTGTCCACTTACACTAATCATGAACTAATAACATTATAAGGACCTTTGATTTATTAAATCATAGCAATTAAACACCTTTAACAAGTAGAATGCAACTTTTGCATTTGACAAGATTAAGTCCTTTTATCAAATTAACCATCTAATCGATTAAATTAGCTCACGAAATTTTCACACATATCAAATAACATGCTGTAAATACCGAAAATAATATGAAAATAATTTTCTGATGTTGGATTTCTGGTTTCAAAACCACTATTCTAATTTAGCTAAAATTGCACTATTACAACTCTCCCCCCTTAGGGATTTTCGTCCCCGAAAATCTTACCATTGAATAGGTTCGGGTATTGATTTCTCATAGCATCCTCGGGTTCCCATGTAGCTTCTTCAACCTTGTGTCAATGCCATAATACTTTCACTAATGTGATTCTCTTATTTCTCAGTTCCTTAGCATAGGACATTTCAGACTAAATTTCAACCTCGATCGGGAAAATGACATGTGAAGGGTCGAATCGGTATTGTCGAAGCATCGACACATGAAACATATTATGTATTTTCTCTAACTCAGACGGTAAAGATAGTTGATATGCCACTAGCCCAACTCGCTTACTAATCTCATACGGTCTGATGAATCACAGACTCAATTTCCTCTTTCGACCAAACCGCAATATCCTTTTTCATAGTGACGCTTTTAAAAACACTTTATTTCTGATCTGGAACTCAATATCTTTTCATTTCAATTCTGCGTATGATTTCTGTCGATCCAAAAATGCTTTCAAACTATCGCGAATTACTTTAACTTTTTCTTCAGTCTCTCTGATCAGATCAACCCCGTTAATCTTATTTTCGCTGAGCTTAATCCAGTACAATGGTATTCGACATTTACGATCGTATAGAGCTTCATACGGTGCCATCTTTATACTCAATTGGAAGCTATTATTGTAAGTAAATTCAATCAGTGGTAGATATTTCTCCCAGCTACCTTCAAACTCAAGAATGCAACAACGCAACATATCCTCAAGTATCTGAATAACTCGTTTGGATTGACCATCCATTTGTGGGTGAAATGCAGTGCTGAAATGCAGCTTTGAACCTAAAGCTTCTTGCAATTTCTTCCAAAATCGTAAAGTAAATCTTGGATCTCTATCCAAAACAATAGATAGGGGAACACCATGTAATCTCACAATTTTAGAAATATACAATTTAGCTAATTTATCAAGCAAGAAATTTGTAGGTACCAAAATGAAATAAGCTGATTTCGTCAATCTGTCAATGATAACCCAGATCGCATCTTTCTTTTTCGGAGATAAGGGCAAACCCGATATGAATTCCATTGTTACTCTATCCCACTTCCACTCAAGAATCATAATAAGCTGTAATAAACCTGACGGCACTTGATGCTCAGCTTTGACTTGCTTACAAATCAAACATTTTGAAACAAATTTTGAGATATCTCGTGTCATGCCGTGCCACCAATAAAGCTATTTCAAATGGTTATATATTTTCGTGCTTCCCGAATGTACTGATAAACAACTATTGTGTGCTTCATTTAGAATCTTCGAATGAGCTCAGAATTTCTTGGTACACATATTCTATCACGAAACATCAAACAGTCATCAGGCCCTATTCGAAACTCTGAATTAGAAGTCGACTCACACTGAGCTCGTTTGTTTGCAATTCATTATCCAAATTTTGAGCCTCACAAATTTACTGTAGAAATAACAGTCTCTCTTTCAACTTTGCTACTATCGAACCATCGTCAGACAAAGCTAATTGTGTGTTCAAAGCACACAAAGCAAATAAGGACTTTCGACTCAAAGCATCAACAACTACATTTGCTATTCCGGATGATAGTCAATCACTGATTCATAGAGTTTTAGCAATTCCAACCATCTTTGCTATCTCAAATTCAAATCTTTCTGAGTCATCAGATATTTCAAGCTGTTGTGGTCGGTATAAATATGGCATTTTTCACGAAACAAGTAATGCCGTCAAATTTTCAATGTGAACACTATCGCGGCTAACTCTAGATTATGCATCGAAAAATTCTTTTCATGCGGCTTCAACTGTCTTAAGGCATAAACTATAACTTTGCCTTCCTGCATCAAAACACAACCCAGGCCATTTAACGATGCATCACTGAAAACTATGAATTCTTTACCCAACTCAGGCTGAACAAACACTGGTGCCTCTGTCAATAATGTTTTCAACTGCTTGAAGCTCTATTGATACTTTTCTGACCACTCAAATTTAACATCTTTTTGAAGCAATCGTGTCATCGGAGTCGTAATCATCGAGAAGCCTTTCACAAATTGTCTATAATAGCCGGCTAGTCCCAGAAAACTACAGAATTCGGATACATTTCTCAGAGGCTTCTAATCTTTAATCGCAGAAATTTTGCTCGGGTCAACTCGGATACTCGCAGCTGAAACTAGATGTCCTAGAAAACCAACCTTTCGTAGCCAAAACTCATATTTGCTGAACTTTGCAAACAACTGTTTATTTGTCAAAGTTTGTAACACAATTCTCAAATGCTTGGCATGCTCAAATTCATCACGAGAGTAAATCAAAATATCATCAATAAACACAACTATGAATCAGTCTAAGTACGGCTTGAAAATCTGGTTCATCAAGTCCATAAAAATAGCAGGTGCATTTGTTAGTCTAAAAGGCATAACAAGAAATTCGTAGTGTCCATACCTTGTTCTAAATGCAGTTTTTGGCACATCTGAGTCTTTTACTCGCAACTGGTAATAACCCGATCTCAAATCAATTTTCAAAAACACTGTTACCCCTTTTAGCTGATTAAACAAATCATCTATTCGTGGCAAAGGTATTTATTCTTGATCATCACTTTGTTGAGCTGTCGATAGTCTATACACATTCTCATCGTGCCATCTTTCTTTTTCACAAATAACACCAGTGCACCCTAGGGAGAGAAACTCGGTCTAGCAAAACCTCTATCTGTTAACTCTTGCAATTGAGTTTTCAATTCTTTTAACTTTGTCAGAGCCATTCTGTACGGAGCTACCGATATTGGCGTTGTTCCCGGTACTAATTCAATACCAAACTCAACCTCTTTGATAGGTGGTATACCCAGTAACACTTTGGGGAATACATTTGGATACTCGCACACAACTGGTACTAATTCAATCTTTGTTTCTATCACTTTCATATCAAGTACATAAGCAAGATAAGCTTTACACCCCTTTCTCAAAAATCTCTGAGCTAACATAAACGAGATCACAACTAGAAAACTATCCAGTTCATCAGATTCAATTCTAATAGTCTCATTGTTCTGACATTTCAGTTCAATTGTCTTTCGTCTACAATTCACTATAGCATCATGCATCGTTAGCCAATCCATACTGAAAATCACATCAAATTCATCGAATGGCAACAACATTAGATTAGCCAAAAAACAGAAATCTCGATTCATTAACGGACAATTCTTGCAGACTTTGTTAACCAAAACACATTTGCCTAAAGGGTTCGATACTTTAATCACAAATTCAATAGACTCTATAGGCAAAGTCTTACTAGATACTAAATTCATACATATATAAGAATGAATTGATCCTAGATCTATCAATGCAATCACATTAGTATCATAGAGAGTGAAAGTACCAGTGATAACATCTGGAGATGACGCTTCTTCGCGAGCGCGAATAGCGTAGGCTCTAGCAGGTGCTCTGGCCTGAATCCTTTGTCGCCCCTCTACTACCACTTATATTTTATGCAATTCTAGGTGGTCTACCTCTATTCGACGTGTTAATTGGTCTCACATTTTGAACTTTATCTTTCTCATCCAGCTCAGGACAATCTCAGATGAAGTGATCTAATGAACCACATTTGTAACAAGCTTTATTACGTTTATTCCAGCATTCTCCAAAATGTCGTCTCCCACACTACTAACACTCGGGTTTGTTGTCTCTCACACTGCCAACACTCAACACTGATGTAGCTTGAGCTTTAGAACCTGAGTATTGTTTTCTACGATATCTATTTGAATATTCATTTGAAGCATTTGGGCGAGCGTATGAATCTCTGGATTTCTTTGATGAAGATTGATACGGCTTACTCATCAATTTTTTTCTCGAGTCTCTAACTCTTGGATCTACCTTTCTCTTTTTTTATCTAAGATCCTTAGCTTTACAAGCCCTTTCAACCAAAACGACAAATTCTTTCAACTCTAGAATTCCGACTAGTAGTTTTATATCTTTGTTCAACTCGTCAAGGAACTGCTTACACATAATCTCTTCGGTAGAAACATATTCTCTGGCATACTTACTCAACCGTACAAATTCTCTTCCTTATTCTATCATGGTTGTTCAGCCTTGTTTTAATTCTAAAAACTCTTGTACTTTTGATTGAGAAATCTTTGATTGATGCATTTCGTTCAGAATTCAGATTGAAAGAACTCCCAAGTAACCCGTTTTTTTAGAACCACATATATCAATGTGTTCCACCATTGATAAGGCCGTGTGGAAATAGGGCCTACATGCTGACTTGTATCACATGGCCAAGGACACACCCGTGTGCCAGGCCATGTGAAAACTAGAGGGTATACTGACTTATGCAACACGGCCAAGTCACACGCCCGTATGCTAGGCCGATTGCCAATTAGGGGGTATACTGACTTGTACCACACAACCAGTCACATGCCCGTATTTGAGATCGTGTGGAGCATACTGACTTCAATTCAATTTAAACACCAAGGGACATAAAGCTGTGTAACATGATTGTGTGTCACACACGACTAAGACACACGTCCGTGTCTCTACCCGTGTAACACCCTTACCCGTATTCAATGCTAGAATAGGGTATGAGGCATTACCGGACTTAAACACAAGTAAACATACATTTTCGAGCCATAAATTTCTGTTCAAATTTAAAATTTTCACATAGATTCAAATCATCCCTATAACGAGCCTATAAGGCCCAAAACATACTTTGAAAGCGGTTTGGGACTAAACTGAGAATCGTGGAAAATTTCACAACACTTAGAAAATTTTTCATGTTTTAAGAGTCACACGCCCGCATAGGTAGGCCGTGTGGTCACACACGCCCATGTCCCTAACCCGTGTAACTTCTGTTTGTTACTAAAGAAAAAATTTAAGTCACACAGCCAAGGCATACGCCCATGTGCTTAGGCCATGTGGTCGATTTAATTTTCATAATTTTTTTCATAAAATAGGTGCAGACTTCACATGGCCAGGGCACACGCCTGTGTTTGAGGTCGTGCCATCCACACTACTAAGACACACACCCGTGTCTCTGCCAGTGTGCTCGATACTAAGCATTCTGTTTTGCAACTATTAAGGTGCAAGGGGCACACGGCCGGATCACACGCCCATGGGACAAGCCATGTGTCACACACGGCCTAGACACATGCCCCTGTGTCTATCCGAGTGGACAAAAATGAGGCTATTTTCTAGGCCATATTGTCACCCTTCCATGCACATACCTACACAACAAAACATAACACCATTCCAAGTACTTACATTCAACCAAATCAGCCACAACCAGAGCATCCACAGATCATTCACATGCTATTGTCCATCACATACGACGTCACAAACTTATCAACTCAAGCCATGAAAAATCTCACATCCATAAAAATCATCATCATATGAATATATCAATAGCAACATAACCATCATAGGCCATCATAACCATTATATGTAACACCCTTAACCCGTGTCCATCGCCGGATTAGGGTTAAGAGGTGTTACCGATCAAGCACGACATTTAACTAACATTTCAAAACTCAAAAAACATTCATTATCAAATAACATTCGTTCACATACACAATGTCCCTTAAATAAGTTTACGAGAATTTTAAACATGCTTATAAAAGGTTTGGGACTAAACCGATCATATATAAAATTTTTTGAAAACTTAGAAAATTTTCATACATTCATGGGTCACACGCCCGTGTGAACAGGCCGTGTGCCTCACACGGTTGCCAGACACGCCCGTGTCTTAGGCCGTGTAAAAACAGGGCATACATACTGGCTTGCACCACATGACCAAAGACACGACCGTGTGCCAGGCCGTGTGAAATCTAGAGGGGTTACTAACTTGGGTCACACGATCAACCACACGCCTGTATGTCTAGACCTTATACCCTTTGATATGGCCATACACGCCCATGTGCTAAGGCTGTATGCCTCACACGGCCACCAGAGATGCTCGTGTGTCTAGGCTGTGCACAATACTGACTTGAATTTCTAATTATTCTCCAGGGGACACACGACCATGTAGCATGACCGTGTGTCGCACACGGCTGAGACACACGCCTATGTCTCTGCCCATGTGGACAAAATTTGCCACCCTTTTCACATGCTCACCTAAAAACCAAAATGGTACCATTTCAATACATTTATAGGCAGCCAAATCATGTCAATTCATATACAATGCATGCCATCTATTCTCCACCATTTCAACTACTCAATTCCATATTCAAAACATACCAATCCATTATGCCAAAATCATCATATCTTACATAAATTCTAAATGCATTTACTCATCACATTATCATCTATTTCATGTCACAAAACACACCATTTGATCATCTCAAAATCAAGCCACAACATATCATCTTCTAAGCATTAGTTTACCAAATGGCAATTACTTACATTGAGCAACCATATAACCATACCAAAATATAAGGCAACTTATACATCATGTCAAATCTCATGGCTAAATACATTTCAAGCACATATGCATTAATCGCCAACTGACTTATACTCAACAATTTACCACAAAACCTATACATGCCATATAACCATTATGACAAAGCTTATAAGCACCAAACCATATCTGGATAGTGTGATAAGATCTCCAATGACTTCTAAACTAAGCGAGCCTCTGAATCACTATAAACATAGAAACATAACACAAAGTAAGCTATAAAGCTTAGTAAGCCATATACAAATAAAGTTACCATATGAATCAACATCATTTCTATGAATAGGTAAACTTTAAGTATGCGTATATAATTTCATAAACCTTTCCCTTTGTACACATATTCAATGGCATAAGTAAATTCATCAAATATTTCCCTTTTTAATACTCGTATGAATCTCGTACGTACCTCAGTCATTTAACTCATTCACACATTCATTCTCGACTTGACTTTGCCCGTTGAATCATTCGATATTTCACACACTAAGTTCCATTCTCAATATCTCGCACACTAAGTGCCATTCTCAATATTTTGCACACTAAGTGCCATATTTGATGTCCCACACACTAAGTGCTGTACATACCCGAAGCTATCTCAAATTGCACACTAAGTGCCAAATTTAGCTGAAGTTATACCGAACCGTACACTAAGTGCCATATTTAGCCGATATGTCTTCAAACATAACAATAGTCACGTATATACAATTTATACGATATCAAACCATTAAAAGCATAAATATAACAATGCTTATTGCATACGAACTTACCTTGATCATCAAAACGTCTAAATGGATCGACTAGTCTGAAACTTTGTTTTTCCCTCGATATAGACTCGTACGAGGCTTAGCTTGATCTAATAAATCAAATTTAGCTATTTTAATTCATATACTATTCATTTTTACTCAATTTCATATTATGGTAAAATTACTATTTTACTCCTACACTTTTGACCTTTTTACAAATTAGTCCCTAAGCTCTTAAAATGCAAATTCAATCGATTTCATCATAGCCCAAGCTAGCTGAATTTCATACATGCTCATAAAAGCCCATATTTTTCATTTATCCACACTTTTACCACACAATTTCTCATTTTTCACAATTAGTCCAAAATTGACATTTTTACTAAAATTCACTTAACAAAACTCATTAATTTAACGTCAAAGATTTATTTTATATCATTAAACATCAAGATACTCAAACATTCAACAATGGCATCATCCAAATACTTTAACAGTGTTGAAATCGGAGGTACGGGCTAGCTAGATTACGAAGCAACGATCTCAAAAAAGTAAAAATCATCAAAAATCGAGTAAAAACAGACTCACACGCTTGGACAATAGGTAGCCGAACCTTGAAGCTCATCAATAGCATTCTTTTCTTTCTTCATTCGGTGGAAGATGATGAGAAATAAGCATGAAATTGTTTTCATTTTATTTAATATAACTAATTACACTAATTACCATTTTACCCTTTGTTATAAACATTAATATTTCACCAAATTATGCACATAACTGCCCACTTTTAATATAAAAGGGCTAATTACAACATAAATACCTCAACTACTTTATCTCTTAGCCATTTAATGCATTTGAACTATAGAACTCATATTTTTCACTTTACGCGATTTAGTCCTTTTATCAAATTAAGCATCCAAACGTTAAATTTCTTTACGAAATTTTCACACAAACATTCTATCATACTGTAAACCTTAATAAAATAATAAAATAAATATTTTGACTTTGGATTGTAGTCTCGAAACCACTATTACAATTAACCCTAAAAATAGGCTGTTACAACTCTCCCCCTTTAGGGATTTTGTCCCCGAAAATCTTACCAGGAAACAGATTAGAGTATTGCTTTTTCATAGACTTTTCAGATTTTCACGTAGCCTGTTGAATCCCATGTTGATATAAATATAAAACTTTTAGTAACGCTATTCTTTTGTTTTTCAGTTCGTTGATCTCTCGAGCTAAAATCCTGATCCGCTCTTCACTACTTTATATATATATGAGTGTATCTTAATATCAGTAGGAGAGTATATATGCGAAAGATCTGATCTACACCGTCACAATCTAGATATATGAAACACTTGTTTAATTCTCTCATAAATCTCATATGGCTCGATACTCGACTTCCCTTTATAGCTAAATCGAGAAATTCTATTTTCACAACAATACTTTCACAAATATTTAGTTTTCTAACTAAGATTCAATGCTTTTACATATCACATCCGCATATGTTTTCTGTCATTATGAAACTGCTTTCAGACTGTCACGAATTACTTTCACCTTCTCTTTAGTCTCTCTAATTACATCAACCCCGTAATTCTTTTTATCACTGATCTCGTATAAAACTTTGTATGGTGCCATCTTTATGCTTAATTGATAAATTACTATTATGCGTAACTCAAACAATGGTAAGTATTTTTTTCAAATTCTTAAACACAACAACGAAACATTACCTTGAGAATCTGAATCTCTCCCTCAGATTAGCCATCTATTTAAGAATGAAATGTGATACTAAATTGAAACCATTTATCTAAAGCTTACTGTAGTTTTCTACCAAATCACAATATAAAATTCAGATCTCTACTCAAAATAATGGAGTTTGGCACACTATGTGATCTAAATTTCTCCAACATATATAACTCGACTAATCTATCAAGAGAAAAATCTGTACATACTAGATAGAATGTGTAGATTTCTTCAAACGATCAATCATAATTCAGATAACATTTTTCTTTTTCGGTGATAAAAATAATTCCGATACAAAATTAATTGAAGTTTTATTTCATTTCTACTCAGATATCAACACAGACTGTAACAATCCCGAAGACACTAGATGATCGGCTTTAACTTGTAGATATATCAGACATTTGGATATAAAAATCAGAATATTGCGCTTCAAACTCATTCACTGGAATAACAATTTCTAATCCTTATACATCTTATTGTTCCCCATATGAACAAACAAGCTACCACCGTGAGATACATGTAACAATTGTTGTATAATCTCTGAACTTCTCAGTATATGAACTCTATCTCGAAACAACCAACAATCATTGGTTTCACATCTAAAATTCTGAATTAGAAGTCAATTTATGTTGAACCCCTTTTTAACTTGCAATTCACTAATACATTTATGAACTTCACAATTTCACTGAATGCTTTTAACTCAGCTGATATCTATCCATCATTTGATAAGATTAATCGCATATTCACTGCTCGTAAAGCACACATAGGTTTCCTGCTCAGAACATCCGTGACTGTAATCGTTTTTCCCTGGGTGATAATCACTTTCTAACTTGTAGTGTTTCAGCAATTCAAGCCATCTTCGTTGTTATAAATTTAGATCTTTCTATAACATCAAATATTTTAAACTCTTGCAGCCAACAAATAGGTTACATTACTCATCCAGCAATCAATGTCACTGACTAACCAACGCGAATATATTATCAATCATCTCTAATTCACAGGTTGTATAACTCTTTTCATGCAGCTTTAACTGCATGTAAGAATAATTTATCACTATACATTCTTGTATTATAACCCACTTCAAAACATTTAATGACGTATGATTGAAAAACCATAAACTCTTTACCTGACTCAGGCTGAACCAGAACTGATGCTTCAATTAACAATGTCTTCATCTGTTTATAACTTGGTTAGCGTATATTTAAACCAAATCAAACTTTGCACAATTAAGAACTTCTACATTTGAAACAACTTTCATTTATCAAAACATTCTTCAAATAAAACAGTTCGGATAGATATAATTCTATATCATGTCTTCTAGAAGATGAATTTAGTATTTAGACTATTCATGTATTTATCCGTGAACGTACCAAATTTATTTCCGAACTCTTTAATAAATTCAAACACATGTAACTCAATTATCCCTTCAAGCAAATAATCCCATCAAACTAAACAACTAAACCGATCTTAGCTGTCAAACAATAGCTTTTCAAAGAAAACCTTTCTTCATGTTGTCAAGATAACTCAAACATACAATTATCTAAATTTTCTTCAGAATACTAATCAAAGATCTTTAAAAACTGCATAATCCAAACGTAACATAACATCCCACTTTCATTTCATCGACATTTATCAAAATTACCTGAGAATGATAACTGATATACAAATTTGAGCTTGATCTTTCACCGTTTACACTTTTGCCGATGTCAACCCTTTTTCAAGAAACTAAAAAGGATTATATAATAAAGCTATCTCAATTATTAATCATCTAAGCATTGTACTATATTGAAGCCACTTCCATCATATAAAAAAATCATAATGCCATAATAAGACCAACGTCTGAACCATATAGATAGGTAAAATCCTAGCTGTTAATAATGCATTTTGATCACAAAAGAAAATCAAATATGGTTTCCTCAGCAACCAATACAGAAACACAACCTCTATAATCTGATGACAGTACCATTGTACTTCCGTGATCAAACTAGAAATTATAATCATAATAGATATAGTCATCTCCGTTAGAAGAATATCTCTTGCAATTAATTACATAAAATCATAGTAAAATTGAGGTAGCAAAATCTCAAAATGTAAAGTTATACAGAGTTTCTGAAAATTACAACCCATATAGAATGATAAAGATCTCGATGATATCCCAAGAAATTTCTAGAAGGAAAAACATAACTCATAAATACTGAAATCAATGATAATAGAAACAATATAACCTTCATGTATATTCAACATATTAATAACCAGTAGAAACAAAATATTAGCATCATACGGGTTTTACCGTCAACTTTCCTATCAACACAAGAGAATAGAATACCAGAGAAAGATAGAACAATGCCAATCATAACTCAAACAAATCAACAACACTTTCATCTATCAACATGTTTAGCTAGTGCTCTCATACGATAAGAATTTCATCTGAAAATATACAGCTACATATACTTCTGAACGTAAATGAACACATTGAGTACCCAGAAGGAATCGTCATAAACTATTCGACTATAACTGCTGTACTCAGCTATCTTTACAATTCAAACATTATTCCACAGTCTATTTCTAACATCACTAATTTCTCATTATCCCATCACTAACAACAAATAATTTAGAAAAACTTTCAGATAATACATTCTTTATATATCATACCTGAATACTTTCGTCTCATCGAATCCAACTTCTTCTTTAACAGTGACTTTGCATATTACGAATGGCATTCGACACGATCCAATATCTTTTTTTGTTATGGTTCTCACTTGCAGACTCATTCTTTTATCTGATCACAGTACTAATCTTTCAATCACGAAACTCTGCAATTCCACATTTGTAAGCTTATTTAATCTATATAATACGAATTTCATTACAATACCTTACCAATGAGGGGGTGAAGGTTGTAAAGCCTAAAATTTTAACTCTCACGTGAACATGCACATCACACATACTATTATAAATGACCAGTTCATTACTAATTTCACATTCTCACAACACATAACAATCATTTACTTATGATCACTTTTGTACTTAACACATAGCTCATATGCTAAATCAAATCATTAATTCACAATCAAAATATTCACATAGCAATCACAGACCAAACATCAGAACTCATATACTCATATAATTATAACATATATCAATAGCAGAATATCATGCACTTTGATTCATACATTTATGAGTTTCAACTCATCACCAACAAATTTTCACTCAAACGTTTAAGTGTAACATTCTGTACTATCAGAATTAGCTCAGTTGGAAAGCACATTTGTCTAATTAAAACAAGCCTCCGAATCACTATAAATATAGAAAAATAACAAAAAGTAAGCTATAAAGCTTAGTAAGCCATATACAAATAAAGTTAAATCAGTCCAATCATCACATTATGGAAAAACTACCCTTTTGCCCCTAAACTTTCATATTTTTACAAATTAGTCCCTAAGCTCGTAAAAGGAAATGTATTCAATTTTTTTGTTACCCAAGCCTAGCCAAACCATATACATGCTCATATCAGCCCACATTTTTCATTATATAACATTTCTACTACCCATTTTAATAACTTTTACAAATAAGTCTTTTTTATACATTTTCACTAAAAATCACTTGGTAAAAGTTGTTTATCACACCTTAAACATCCAATATCTTCCATCAAACAACAAAATACATGCATGTCACACGTGGGTAAATTTTTAAACATGAACCCTACTTCAAAATAATGGTAGAAATAGGTAAACCGGGTTACGAGGGCTTCAAAAATGTAAAGAGCATGAAAAACAGGGCTAGGATGTACTTACAATCAAGCTTGAAAGTTGAAGAAAACCCTAGCTATGGTGTCTTGTAAAATTTGGCCAAGGAGAGAAGATGGACACCAATTTTGGCTTTATTTTCCCTTTTTATTCTTTTATTAACCAAATGACCAAAATGCCCTTCACTTAAAACTTTGAAATTTCACCTAATCATTTCCATTTTTGTCCATAAACTTAACTAATGGTCTAATTATCATATAAGGACCTCTAATTTAAAATCCCATAGCAATTGGACACCTTTAACAAGTAGAACTCAACTTTTGCACTTATTACAATTTAGTCCTGTTGACTAAATTGAGTGCCCAAACGTCAAAAATTTCGAACAAGATTTTCACGAAATCATTCTGTAAAACTGTAGACCATAAAAATATGATAAAAATAAATTTTTCTACGTCGGATTTGTGGTCCCGAAACCACTGTTCTGACTAGCCCCAAGATAGGGTTGTTACAACTTACCCCACTTTAGGGATTTTTATCCTCGAAAATCTTATCAAAAAATAGGTTCGGGTATTGTTTTCTCATAGCCTCCTCAGGTTCCCACGTAGCCTCTTCGACCCTATGTCACTACCATAACACTTTCGCTAGGGTTATACTTTTATTTCTCAACTGTTTAACTTCCCGGGCTAAGATCTTGATCGATTCTTCACCATACGTCATATCCGGTCGAATCTCTATATCGATTGGTGAAATCACATGCGAAGGATCAGAACAATATCGTCGCAACATCGACAAATGAAACACATTATGAATCCTTTCTAACTCTATCGGTAAAGCTAACCGATATGCCACTGACCCTATTCTTTCAATAACCTCATACGGCCCAATAAAACGTGGACTCAACTTACCTTTACGGCCAAATTTCAGAACTTTCTTCCACGGAGATACTTTCAAAAAAACTTTGTCACCGACCTGAAATTCAATCTCTTTTCTTTTCAAATCTATGTATGACTTTTGTCGATCTGAAGTTGCTTTCAAGCAATCACGAATTACCTTTACTTTTTCTTCAGTTTCTCTGACCAAATCAACCCCGTGAATCTGTTTCTCACTAAGTTCGGTCCAATACAAAGGTGTTCAGCACTTGCGGCCATACAATGCCTCATATGGTGCCATTTTAATACTCGACTGAAAGCTGTTGTTATAAGCAAATTCGACCAATGGTAGATATTTTTCCCAACTACCCTCGAATTTCAGAACAGAACATCGGAGCATACTTCACGTACTTGAATCGTTCTCTCAGACTGACCATCAGTTTAGGGGTGAAAAGCAGTACTAAAGTTTAGCTTCGTACCCAAAGCTTCTTGCAACTTCTTCCAAAATCGTGAAGTAAACCTTGGATCTCTATCCGAAATAATCGATATAGGCACCCCGTGTAATCTCACAATTTCAGCAATATATAGTGCAACTAGTTTATCAAGCGAGAAATCAGTGCGTACCGGTTACAAAATCTATCTACAACAACCCATACGGCATCTCTCTTTTTTCGAGTCAAAGGTACACCTGTTACAAAATCCATTGTAATCCTATCCCATTTCCACCCTGGTACCATCACTGGCTGAAGTAAACTCGAAGGCACTTGGTGTTCTGCTTTCACTTGTTGACAAATCAAGCATTTCGAAACAAACTCTGAAATATCCCGTTTTATACCAGGCCACCAATACCTTTTCTTCAAATCATTATACATTTTCATGCTACCTGGATGCACAGATAGACAACCATTATGCACTTCATGAAGAATTTTCTGAATAAGTTCATCATTTTTTGGCACACAAATTCAACCTTAGAACCTCAAACAATCATGGGATCCGATATGAAAATCTGAATCACTACCTGATTCATAATGAACTCTTTTGGCTCGCAAATTACTGTCACTTTTTTGAGCTTCACAAATTTTTTGAAGAAACAATGGTCTAGCTCTCAACTCGGCTAGAATCGAACCATTTTCAGACAAAGTCAATCGTGTATTCATCGTTCTCAAAGAAAACAAAGACTTTCTACTCAACGCATTTATGACTACATTTTCCTTACCGGGTGATAGTTAATCACTAGAGCATAATCCTTCAGTAACTTGAGCCATCTTCGTTGTCGCAAGTTTAAATATTTTTAAGTCATCAAGTACTTTAAACTCTTATGATCGGAAAATTCATGACATCTCTCACCGTACAAATGATGTCTCCAAATTTTTAAAGCAAACACAATGGTGGCTAACTCCAAATCATGCGACGGATAATTTTTCTGGTTCGGTTTCAACTGTCTCGAGGCATAGGCTATCACTTTGCCCTCTTGCATCAACACACATCCTAATCCATTCAGTGACGCGTTGCTATAAATCACAAACTCTTTTCCCGATTTAGGTTGCACTAAAATTGGTGCCTCAGTCAATAGTGCCTTCAACTTCTCAAAACCTTACTGACGTTTTTCGGACCATTCAAACTTAACATCTTTTTACAACAACTTGGTCATCGGAGTAGCAATCATCAAGAATCCTTTAACAAACCGTCAATAATAACCGGCTAAGCCCAAAAAGCTTCTGACTTCAGACACATTCCTTGGCAGCTTTCAATTAATAATTACCAAAATTTTACTCAGATCAACCCGAATACCATTACCCGAAACGATATGTCCCAAAAATCTTGCCTCTCGGAGCCAAAACTCACTTTTATTGAATTTAGCGAACAATTTTTTATCTCTCAAAGTCTACAAAATAGTTCTCAAGTGTTCGGCATGCTCGGACTCATCTCGAGAATAAATCAAAATATCATTAACAAACACAACCACAAACTTGTCCAAATATGGTCAGAAAATTCTATTCATCATATCCATAAAAGCAGCAGGTGCATTAATTAATCCGAAAGGCATAACAAGGAATTCATAGTGTCTGTACCTTGTTCTGAAAGCGGTTTTTGATACATCTGACTCTTTAACTCTCAATTGATAGTAGCCAGATTTTAATTCAATATTCGAGAATACCGTTGCTCCTTTCAACTGATCAAATAGGTCATCTGTCCTCAACAAAGGATACTTGTTCTATATAGTCACCTTGTTGAGCTGCCGATAATTGATACAAAGTCTCATAGATCCGTCTTTCTTCTTTACAAATAACACTGGAGCACCTTAGGGGGAATAAATCAGTCTCCAAAACCCTTATCCGTCAACTCTTGCAACTGAGCTTTTAATTCCTTCAATTCAGTCGGGGCCATTCTATATGGAGGTACCAGGGACTAAATCAATACCAAACTCTACTTCTCTAACTAGTGGTAACGCAGGCAACTCTTCCGGGAACACATCCGGATATGCACAAACAATCGGCACTGATTCAATTTTCAATTTAGATTCTTTTGTATTCAACACATAAGCAAGGTAAGCTTCATAGCCTTTTCTTACATATCTTTGGGCAATCATCAAAGAAATCACAACAGGTAACTCACCCGACTCATCTGAATCAATCCGAAGATTTTCACCATTTTCACATTTCAGTTCAATAATCTTTCTTTTACAGTTCACTACGGCATCATGCAGTGTCAATCAATCCATACCCAAAATAACATCGAATTCATCAAATGGCAACAACATTAAATCAGCCAGAAAATAGTGACCTCGAATCATTAAGGGACAATTTTTGCAAACTCTATCAACTAATACATGTTTGCCTAAAGGGTTTGACACTCTAATCACAAATTCAGTAAACTCAATAGGCAAGCTCTTACTAGCTACTAGTTTCACACAAACATAAGAATGAGTCTGTAACACCCCTCGCCCGTATCCGTCGCCGGAGGGGTAAGGAATGTAGCTAACTAAGCCTTGATTACTTTTCTAATATCAACCATATAAATAAAACATTCGAGCATTATCGATCACATTCATAAACACTTCCATCATCTAGAAAAAAATGCAAGTTGACTAAATAAGCCATTTGCGTATGGCTATATATATATATACATCACCAAAAGGTACTAAGTCAAATTACAAAGTCGATCCTATACATGCCATTATCAAAATTTGATCAAAAATGTACCAAAAAGCTTAGATAGTGTGGTTGACTTCGACTTTGGAACTTCCGAATCCGATGGATGACGAGCAAAATCTATAAAACAGAGAAGCAAAACAAAAGAATAAGCATTTCAATGCTTAGTAAGCTTTAGGTAATGAAATCATCTAGGAAATTAGCATATTAATATCAAGTCTATATGAATCAGCCTTGGGCCGAATCCAAACATAACGAAGATACTTCCTTATCGATCATATCATAAAGGGGAAATCCATACTTCCATCTATTTCTTTAATTTATAACCGAAACAATCTTCTCAAATTTTTAGACAACTCTCATGCATATATATGTAGCCTACTAGTGATGTTGAAATCGCCTAAGTTAGTACTCATACCTTCTAATCCAATCATAAACATTCAAAGGATTTTAAACAATAGTCTAAGCATAATTGCCGATTTTCGAAATACGAAATATAACAATTAATTATATCCTCAACGAAAGTATTTACTTACTTGATCACTTCACGTTAAGTTGTACTTATGCTTGGAACTAATTTGACATGCATTATATAAATTCTCTTGCGCATACTTACGGTTTATCAACCCCCAATTAGGCCGGCGAAGACGTCCTTGTGAACTAAACCCGAATCTTAGAACTGGCTCAGAAGCCCTTCGAGACTAAGCTCGGTTTGCGCTGCTGGCTTAAAGGCCCTTCGAAACTAAGTTCGGCAATAACACTGGCGCAGAGCCCTTCGGAACTAAGTCCGATTTTAACAATGGCTTAAAGCCCTTCGGAACCAAGTCCGGTTTTTAACACTGGCTTATAGCCCTTCGAGACTTAGCTCGGTTTCAAACCTTGATCAACATTCACACATACATACACATTTAAACAACACTTTGATACTTGAATACAATTTCAGCATTCTTTCTAACTATATTACAATTAATTCACTAGTCATAACAAATGACATGATCTCGTTTCATTATTAGGAAACTTTCTATTATTATACTACTACAAACAAGTATTTTACCTATTTATTTGGTCATGTGACGCAAGCAAGACCACTAAGTCATAAATTATTCATCGCAATCATAATTAGATAATTTCTATATCTAACCATAAGTTATATTCATTACTCAAAGACTTACCTTGTATCTTTCTGAACAAGTTTGGGTTGGCTATTCCGCGACTTTAGCTTTTCCCTTATCCGAGGTTGCCCCTCTATGCTCTTGAGCTTAATCAATAAATTTTAAAACTAACCATTAATCAATTACTCAAGTATTACTTTCAGAATATAGCACACATATATATATTCGAATTCCACACATACAACTTATAGTTATAGTAAGCTTATAAAAATCAATAAGCAATTCATTAGTAATCACAACTTCCCTATAAGCTGAGTTACTGAGCAACAGTCATTACTTTACTTATAACTTGAGCTACGAAACTCCAAATCAAAGACCGTAAATTTTCCTCGAAAATAGACTAATTTATCTTTTAGCCATAAAATTTTCATAATTTTTAGTCTAGCCAATCCCTACCAGATTTTTTTCTAAGTGTTCCCTTGTTTCACAGATGATAATTCTGACCATACCTCACTACGAAATAAATTTCTCATGGTACAAAAATCAAAATATGTTTTTGTTTATTTCATTCGAAACTAGACTCACTAAGGAGTCCAGGCATATAAAATTTATTCCAAGACCGTTTTTATACATTTTATAGTATTTTTATAAAAACAGAACAGGGGATTTAGAAGCCATTCTGACTCTGTCCCCCATTACTTCAATTTACTCATGATCGATGGTTCGTTTACTCTTATTGTTTCCACTATAGAAAACTAGACTCACTAAGCTTTCATTACACAATTTATTTAGCACCTAATTCATCTCCTACAATTTATGGTGATTTTCTAAAATCACCTTACTGCTGCTGTCCAAAGTAGACTACCACAATTTACTCATTCACATATCCAAGCATTCTTTGCATACATATTAATTTAGTGCTATACATTAAAATCTATATAACCGATTATACATGTATCCATGGTATATATGTATTTTATGACTACATCCTTAATATAAGTCTAATATAAACTTTGCCATTATATTCGGCCATCACAAAACATAGATACACACATGATATACACTTACTCATATACCAAAGATATACTTAACCTTAATGAAACAAAACACATTACTTAGTCACTTAAACTAATCACAACCCACATACAACATTGATCACTTAATAAACTAAAAATCATATTTACCAATACACTTCTAATCATTATTATTTATCACTTTATATAATATTAGCAAAATGGATTGATTTCTCATTAATATACCATCATAGCTGAACATGCCCAAGCATTAACATTATTCATATTCTATTTCTTATATTATTCAAAATCATACTATTGGAATTCATGTATAATACCGAACCTTTAGACATTCAAATTTTTACCCTTTTCTTTTCAAATCATCTAAATGGTAATGCTCACCTTCTAATATTCAAACACAAAACATTTGTGCAAGTAATTAAGCAATTTTAAATTTCGGCTATTACACCTATATATACTACCAAATTAAATTCTTACTAGTTCATACTTCTCTCATCAACATTTATTCATCTAAACAAAAGAAAATAACCATATCTCTTCATTATCAACTATGGCCGAATGCTTCATTCACCCCCAAAACCAAAATTTCAACATGGGCTAATTAAGGAACTTAGTAACTAACTTAAAATAGGCTAAAATTTCAAAATTTAACATGAATCACTAACCTTCTTTTGAGCTTAAGTTGACCGAATGCTATCCTCCTTTCTTCTTTAACATTCGGCTCCTAAGAAGGAAGATGAAGACTAATATTTTTCTTTTTCTTTTCTTTTGCTTCCCTATTACTCATTCTTATTTTACTTAATTTCTTTATTTCACAAATTAGGCCATTATCATATAATATTATTAAACAACACATATTTTGCCTACCATCATTAACATGGCCGGCCACTACCACTAAAGTGGGGTATTAGACATGCAAACCCATTTATTTTCACTATCAATTATTTGGCCACTACATAAATGACCCATCATATTTCAAAATATCTCATATAGGTCCTATTTAATAAATTTCACATGCAATGACAAAATTATAGCATGAAACTTTCACACATACATTTACACATATAATAAGCATAGAATGTAACGGTTAACTATTTTTTTGTGACTCAGTTTTGTGGTCCCGAAACCACTTCCCGACTAGGGTCAATTTAGGGTTGTTACAGAGTCGATCAAGGATCAATCAATGCAACTACATTAGTATTATTGAAAGAAAAAGTACTAGTGATAACATCGAGACATGTCGCTTATTCGCGAGCACAGATGGCATAGGCTCTAGCAGGTGCTCGAGCTTCAGATCTCACAGCATTGTCTTTTGTCACACCTTTACTACTAGCTTCATTTCTGGTATTCCTCAGTGGCCTACCTCTATTAGCAGTATTACTCGGCTTCGCACTTTGAAAATTTTCTTTCTCAACCCTGTCGGAGCAATATTGGATGAAATGCACTTTAGAGCCACACTTGAAGCCAACCCGATCATTCATCCTACAGTCACCGGGATGTCTCCTCCCACAATGCTGACATTCGGGTCTGTTTGACTTTACATTACCCACACTTGCCATGGAAGTGGCTTGAGATTTAAAACTTGAATGTTGCTTCTCACGATCTCTGCGTGAATACCTCGCTGAAACATTCGAACGGGAATACATTTCTTTAGATTTCTTGGACTGAGATGGAAATGACTTACTCATCGGTCTTTTCCTCGGATCTCTAGCTTCAAGATCAGCTTTCCTCTTCTCTTTGTTCAACTCTTCAGCTTTACAAGCTCGTTCAACCAATACCACAAATTCTTTCAGCTCTAAAATCCTGACTAACACACAAATAACCTTATTCAATCCATCCTTAAATCTCTTGCACATGATAGCCTCGGTGGAAACACACTTTCAAGCATATTTACTAAGTCTGATGAATTCTCGCTCATACTCGGTCACTGTCATATGACCCTATTTTAACTGAAGAAATTTCTTATGTTTCTGATCGATAAACCATTGGCTAATATACTTCTTTCGGAACTCTTCTTGAAAGAATTCCCATGTAACCCTTTCTCTTGGTACCATCGATACTAATGTGTTCCACCAATGATACGTAAAATCTCTCAAAAGCGAGATAACACATTTAAACACTGATTCGGTGTGTAGGATAGCTCATTAAATACCCTGATGGAGTTTTTGAGCCAAAACTCGGCTCTTTCGGGATCATCATCCATATTAGCTCTGAAGTCTTCAGCCCTATGCTTTCGGATTTTATCAACTAGAGGCTTGTTCATTCTTACAAATTCCATACCTTGTGGGGCTAAGGGAACCGGTTGAGGAATAGGTAGGGGTGGAAGAGGTTGGGCATTCGAATTTGTTCGAAAAAATTCCGTATACCACTCATTCATCATATGAACAAATGCTTCTCTACCCTCTTCTCCTTGACTAATCGTAGGAGGTCTACTATCAGACGGTGTTGCCCCTTGAGCGGGAACCAGTGCATTACTTTCAACGTCATCAGCCTCAACTCGATTGGGATCCATTTACTATATGAAAGCACAGTTTAAAATTGTCAGGAGTCATCACACTATCACTATTCATTTATGGCATGTATAGCTAGACTCTCACACACGCTACGTTAGTTCGAGAATCGACTAAACTATAGCTCTGATACCACTAAATATAACACCCCTTACCCGTATTCAACGCCGAAACAGGGTATAAGGCATTACTGGACTTAAACACAAGAAACCATACATTTTCGAGCCATAAATTTTTGATCAAATTTAAAACTTTTCATATAATTCAAAGCCAAAACATGCTTTGGAAGCGATTCGAGACTAAACCGAGAACCTTGGAAAATTTCACAACACTTAGAAAATTTTTCATGTTTTAAAGGCCACACGTCTGTGTGACTTGAGACACGCCCGTGTGGGCAAGCCATGTGGTCACACACGCCCGTGTCCCTAACCCATATAACTCTCTATTTGTTATAAAAGAAAAAATTTAAGTCACACGGCCAAGGCACACGCCCACATGGTCGATTTAATTTTCATAATTTTTTTCATAAAATAGGTGCAAACTTCACATGGCCAGGGCACACGCTTGTGTCTCTGCCCGTGTGCTCGATACTAAGCATTTTGTTTTGTAACTATTGAGGTGTAGGGGACACATGGCCGGATCACATGCCCACGGGACACACTGCTTAGACACACGCTCGTTTGTCTATCCGTATGAACAAAAATGAGGCTATTTTCCAAGCCATATTGTCACCCATCCATTTACAAACCTACACAACAAACCATAGCACCATTCCAAGTAGTTACATTCAACAAAATCAGTCACAACCAAATCATCCACACATCATTCACATGCTATTATCCATCACATACAACATCACAAACTTATCAACTCAAGCCATGCAAAATCCCATATCCATGAAAAGCATCATCAAATGAATATATCAATAGAAAACATAACCATTATAGGCCAACATTCAATGGCCATATACAAAATGAATCAATACCATTACAAGCCAACACATTTGGCCAAATCAACTATGACACATAACAAAAAGACCAAGTCCCTATACATGCTATAACTTAAAAAAACAAAATCATTGGTACCCAAAATATTAAGTTGATAGTGTGAATGGATCTCCGACAGTCTCCGATCCCCGAGCTGGCTCTGTGACACTATAAAACAAGGGAAAAGAAAGGGAGTAAGCTATATAGCTTAGTAAGTTCCTATGTAAATAATAAGCATTATAACCACACATGTAACATACAAATAAACATGATGAACTTGGCATAAATGGTATCAAGGTCATCTAATCATAACTTACTCATTCATAATCTTACCGATGGTTCATCACATATCTAGCTCATTATTCAATGAGTTTTACGTATCATAACATAACATAATATTTCATACCATGTCATTCTCGTTGAATTTCTGGTTGAACCACTTGGAATACTAAAGGATACTCGGGAGTCTCACACATACGTTACCATACCAATGCCATATCCCAGATATGGTCTTACATGGGATCTCATATCGATGCCAATAGCCCAGCTACGGCCTTACATGAAGTCCTACATTGATGCCATATCCCAGATGGTCTTACACATAATCTCAACTAACCCTAATGTCATGACATTTGTATCCTATCTATTTCCAAGTTTCAACTGGGATATTTTCTCACTCTGTCAGTTATATCCACGGAGTCAATCATAAGTCATACAATATTGAAACATTTAAATCATAAATAAACCAATGCATTTGTTACATACGAACTTACCTCGGTACAAATTAATATAAACGGATTGAATCGTCAAACACTTTATTTTTCCCCCGATCAAGGTCCGAACTTCGGTTTTCTTGATCTATAATAGAAAATTTAGCTTATTTAATATTCACATTACTCAAACCGGTCCAATCATCACATTATGGAAAAATTACCTTTTTACCCCTAAACTTTCACATTTTACAAATTAGTCCCTAGGCTCGTAAAATGAAATATAATCAATTTTTTTGTTACCCAAGCCTAGCCGAACCATATACATGCTCATATTAGCCCACATTTTTCATTAGATCATATTTCTACTACCCATTTTAATAACTTTTACAAATAAGTCCATTTTATACGTTGTCACTAAAAATCACTGGTAAAAGTTGTTTCTTAAACATCCAATATCTTCCATCAAACATCAAAATACACGCATGGCACATGGGTACATTTTTAAACATGAAACCTACTTCAAAATAATGGTAGAAATAGGTAAACCAGGTTACGAGGACTTCAAAAATGTAAAAAGCATTAAAAACGGGGCTAGGATGTACTTACAATCAAGCTTGAAAGTTGAAGAAAACCCTAGCTATGGTTTCTTGTAAAATTCAGCCAATGAGAGAAGATGGATACCAATTTTGGCTTTATTTTCCCTTTTTATTCTTTTATTAACCAAATGACCAAAATGCCATTCACTTAAAACTTTGAAATTTCACTTAATCATGTCCATTTTTGTCCATAAACTTAACTAATGGTCTAATTATCATATAAGGACCTCTAATTTAAAATCATATAGCAATTGGACACCTTTAACAAGTTGAACTCAACTTTTGCACTTATTACAATTTAGTCATTTGACTAAATTGAGTGCTCAAACGTCAAAATTTTCGAACGAGATTTTCACGAAATCATTCCGTAAAAATACAGACCATAAAAATATAATAAAAATAAATGTTTCTGCGTCGGATTTGTGGTCCAAAAACTATTGTTTCGACTAGCCCCAATATAGGGTTGTTACAACCCGTGTGGACAAAAATAGGCCATTTGTAAAGCCAATTTGCCACCCCAACATCAATGTACCTACACAAGGCAAAATGGTACCATTTCATAATACAATTAGGAAGCCAAAATCATCAACCAAATGCACAATTCATACCATTATAATTTCATCTATTCCAATTCTCAAATCACTACCATTTACTTAGCCAAATACATGCCAAAACAATAACAAACAATATGGTTCATTTATCATAATTCACATAACCATTTTAACTTTTATAATGTCTTGGTTACAACCATGCCAAAACAAACCAAAATAAGCTATCACTCATGGGTATATATACAAACCAAAACGTATACATTTACAATCCATTTCTAATAGCCAAACACACATCAATATTAACATCATTTACAAGCCAAATCTCATGGCTATAATCACCACCAAAATACCACATCTAGCCTATACATGCCATATAACATAAATATATAATTCAAAAGTACCAACTTAGATGCTTGATAGTGCGATGATGTTCTTGAATACTCCCGGATCTGAGCTAGCCTTGATTTACTATAAAACATAGAACAATAACACGAAGTAAGCTCCATAGCTTTGTAAGCTTGTATGTGAATAACTTAATTCGTCGAATTAATGCAAATCAACTAATTACACATGATAAAACCATATACACATTAACTACAAACCTTTCTCATGTCTCAAAACATGATCAAATACCATCTCGTCAAATTTTCACTATTTAATACTCAAATATATTCTGTACATACCTGTATCGCCTCATACTAACCTCTTCCTCAACCACATCATTCATTTACCTATTGAACCATTTGGAATAGAATCGAATACTCAAGAGTCTCGTATGATAAGTACCTATATCATGGCCCATAGCCAAATCAAGGTAACTTTTTTGAAGAACTATTATTATGGCCTGAAGCCAAATTATCCGATATGCATGGCCCATAGCCAAATAATCCGATAAGCATGGCCTGAAGCCAAATAGGTATAACTCACACCCGAAGTGCTAATATCATGGCCCGAAGCCATCTCAACTTATCATCTAATCACATGACACTAGTATCCAAATCTATTCCTAAAGTTCAACCGAGATTTCTGACTTGTCAATTCTATCATCGAATGTATCTGTAGATCGTATTTACAATTCATATAGTAATGAAAACCTCGTAATCACATTTTAGATAATATCAAAGTATTTAACTTACATTTATAATGAAATCATTACATATGAACTTACCTCATATTCGAAATTGATGGATCGGGTCGACTACTCGATAACCTTACTTTTCCCTTGATCTAAATCTGAATTCTTTCTTTCTTGGTCTATATGAATTCAAAATTAACTTATTTAATCAACCATTCATTCAATTTAGTCCAAAACATACATTTAGGCCTATTCGCACATTAGCCCCTAAACTTTCACACTTTTAGCAATTTAATCATTATTTCGCAAAACACAAAATTCACATAATTTCAATAAACCCAAGCTTGGCCGAATTATTTATAGGTCCCTAGCAGCCCAAAACTTTTATTTATTTCACATTTCAACCACACAATTTGCACATTTCACAATTTAATCCCTATTATGCAATTTCATCTAATATCACTTTACAAAATATGAAAATATATCATCAAGCTTTCATATTTCATCTTCAAACACCAAAGAACACATAGATTCAATAATGGCAATTCTCAAAATCTTTAACAGTTTCAAAATTAAAGGTACGGGCTAGCTAGATTGAGTTGCAACGATTACAAAAACATAAAAATTATAAAAAATAGAGCTAAAATCATACCTTAATCAAACTAAGAGTGTGCCAAACCCTAAAACACAACAAGATGCTTTCTTCTTCTTCAATATTTAACCAAAAAGATGAATGGAGAAAGAAATTTGGTTTTGTTTTATAACTTAATTACTAATTTACCATAATAACCTTTGTTATAAACATATAAAAACATATAATGGATGGCCACAATTGTCCACTTACACTAATCATGGACTAATAACATTATAAGGACCTTTAATTTATTAAATCATAGCAATTAAACACCTTTAACAAGTAGAATGCAACTTTTGCATTTTACGCGATTAAGTCCTTTTATCAAATTAACCATCCAATCGATAAAATTAGCTGACGAAATTTTCACACATATCAAATAACATTCTGTAAATACCAAAAATAATATTAAAATAATTTTCCAACATTAGATTTTTGGTTTTGAAACCACTGTTCTGATTTAGCTAAAATCGGGCCGTTACAGATTCCCCCTACTGACACAACATGGCCTAAAAACGTCACCTTTTTAAGCCAAAATTCACACTTATTCAACTTCATAAGCAACAGCTTATCTCGCAGAATCTGTGAAACAACTCTTAGATGTGCATCATGATCCTCCATAGAATGAGAATACACCAAGATGTTGTCTATGAAAACAACCACAAATTGATCCAAGTACAAATTGAATACTCGATTCATTAAGTCCATGAACATAGTAGGGGCATTAGTTAAACCAAAGGGATGACCAAAAACTCATAATGCCCATATCGATTCGAAAAAGTAGTTTTCAAGATATCAACTCCTTCATCTTCAATTAATAATACCCAGATCTTAAATCATTCTTTGAAAACAATATTGCACCTTGGAGAAAAATTCACCAATTCGAGGCAAAGGATAATTGTCCTTCATGGTCAGCTTATTCAACTTTCTATTGTCAATAAACAACCACATCGTACCATCCTTCTTCTTCACAAACAAAATCGGTGCACCACATGAAGATACAGCCAGTCGATTAAACCCTCTGTTAAGCAACTCTTGTAAATGAATCTTTAAGTCCTTGAGCTCTTTTGGTGCCATGTGATAAGGTAAAATAGACACCGATGCAGTACCAGGATAGAGCTCAACACCAAACTCTACTTCAAATTCTGGTAGTAAACCAAACAATTCTTCGGGAAACACATCAAAAAAGTTCTTAATAGTATGGATATCCTAAATTTTCAACTCCTTACTAACCGAATTCATCACACAAGCTATGTAAGCTTCACAACATTTTCCCATCATCTTTTAAGCCTTCATAGTTGAAACTATATTAGACATAAATCTAGGTCTTTCACCAACAAGGAAAATTTCCATCTTATCACTATATCTCAAATTAATTCACTTTGTTTCAAAATCCACCTTAGCCTTATGCTCAGTCAACCAATCCATACCAAGAATGACATCTAAACAATAAAAAGGCAATTCCATAAGGTCAACTGAGAAAACGTGCCCTTGTATCATAAGGGGGCATTTACGATAAACTTTATTCACTACCACTCTATCACCAAAAGAACTAATAAAAATCATACCTAAATCAGTAGTCTCTACAGGAATCCCTAATTTACAAGCCAATTCACTCAAGATATATGAATTTGTAGAACCAGAATAAACCAAAGAAAATAAGGGAGTAGATTGCAAAGTGAAAGTACCTACAATAACATCAGTCGGGTCCTGATCTTCCAGCTCCTTAACAACATAAACTCAAGCAGGACCTCCAGACTCAACCTATGTAGCAACAGTATGAGCAACAATTTGTTGCTCGACCAGTATCCCATTACCTCTATTGCGACCACGGCCTCTAACATGCATAGAAGTAGGTGCCGAACTTTGAGTCAGTGAAACCTCTACTCTGTTGGGTAATCCCTCAGAAAATGCTCCTTCGAACCATACTTAAAATAACTGCCTGTCAACTTGCAGCACTCACCAGGATACCTACACTCTCAATGTGCATAAAATGGCCATCCAAAACCACTTGTCGAACCACCAATACTGACCACCACACTACTTTGCTGCTTAGACTGACTCAGCCGAGACCCAAGTCTCGCACCCCTACTAGAACTCTGATTATCACGCCTCTCTTAGGCAGTCAACCAGATGCACCATCGGAAGTCCTCTTACCAGATTCAATTACCATAGAATGAAGCAGCTTAGCCAAAGTCTCCTCAACTGCTTTGGCTTTCTCCACTAACTCATCAAACATCTCCGTGTTCTGAGCTACCAAGTAAACTCAAATCTCTCAATTAATCTCAAAACAGAACCTCTTACAATGGTCTCTCTCAGAAAGAACCATCTCAAGAGTGTACTAACTAAGTTACACAAACTCCACCTCATTGTCAACCACTGTCAAATCACATTGAACCAAGTCAAGGAACTCACATTTACAGGCCTTCATGTACTGTTTGCCTATGAACTTCCTCTTAAAGACCTCATGAAAATAACCTCAAGTCAAACGATTAGTAATTGTACCTTTCTTAATCATATTCCACCAAAGATAAGCCTCACTATCGAGTAGGGATATAGTACAACCCAACTTCTTCTTGTGAAAATAAGACATCTGCCCAAAGATCATTTCAACTCATTCCAACCAGTACTCAGCCACGATTGGATCAATCCCTTTCACTCCAGAAAACTTTTTACCAACCAACGCCATAGATGTTCAAGCAGCAACCCTCGATTAGTAGGTGCAGAAGCAAGGTTAACCCCAACAATCCTCTGAACCGCTCCAATCATAACTTCCATAAAAGGGCCAACACCCTCATTAGGTATGTTCACTCTTCGCAATGACACAGGAGTTGCAGAGGATGTACCATCCTCTTGAGCATTAGCATTCACATTCACACGTCTGAGAGGCATATCGAATCTAATAATCTAACACACAAAAAAAATATGAGCTGTGAGTGGTGGAGAAATGATCCAAGTCACTTTCCTACAAGCAAACTTTAGGATTAAGGCAATATGTTCTCATTCTTGCCCCACATGCAATTCAGTCATAGATATTTCAAACAACTTAAGAAATTAGATAAATTTGAACACATAGATTTTGTAACCCAGTCCTTACAATGATCACTTAGGTCTGAGTGTTAGTGAACCTAGGCTCTGATACCACCAAATGCAACTCCCTATACCTAGCCCGATCGTTGAGTCTAAGTAACAGGACGCTACACCACCGTCTCATAAATAACAAGGCATAAAACATCTCATTGACATGCAATTATCATAAAATTTAATTTGATCATTTATAGAGATTCTAAGCCATGAATATTCTAAGCAACATTAAATTATGCCAAACATACATTAGATGAACTTAAAACAAGATTTAAACATGCTTTTAAACTATTTAACCAAAATTCTGAATAAATTACGTAGGTATCGATACTGAATCAAAGGTATTGCTAATTCTCATAGATGATACCGATACCACCCAGAAAATTTGTACCAAATTACCATTTTGTTTCTCGACTAAAATAAAAACCCAAGAAATTTTCGGTATGTTTCAAAAAGTACCAATTTATTTCTTGAGTATCTATAGTCGTGACATGGTATCGATACCAAATTGAGTTACTAACTTCCTGCACGTTTGAAATATCAAGGAGGTATCGATTTTAAAACCTAAATATTGATACCTCTACTCCAGTCAACAAAAACACAACATATTAAGGCTTGTAGTCTGTTCAAACTTGTTTCAAATTAATATGTATCTATTACTTTATCAAACAACTATAATGGTAGTTCAAAACATCGTAAATATATTCGAACAAGCAATCAATATACCAAGCTTGATATCCATAGATCCTAACAGCAATAAAGTCATATAAACATCCAAAACATCATGGAAGTAATCACCTAAAAGTCTACCACATTGTCTTATTCCCATAATTCAAAATAATAGCTATAAATCACCTACACAAAAGCTAAACACTACTTGGATCAGTCCCTTGGAATTTTCCGCACCGCTATGCTAATAGTCTGCAAAGGTTTAAAAATGAGTGGGTGAGCTTAAACAAGCTCAATGAATGAATAGAATATCCACCAAATAGACATGCATTCACATGTTAACCAAAAATGACCAAAGCTCAACTACACACGCATATTATAAAGGGATCATACCAACATATTTGTGTAATATTAATCAAGTCATTTAGCTTATTATTCCACATTTTCATGCTTAACCACATACCATATAATTAAATTTATAAAGTCACAATTAAACAATAATTTGACACTTAAGGCTATGAAACATATAAGTGGACTTTATTACCACACATTGGATATACGAATCTCCAACACACTAAATGACTCGTAGAGTTGAACATATCCCAAAAGCGTGGCTTATAGCTAACACTCTCCAACACACCAACATAGCCTGGTGATTAGAGCTTAGCCAATATTCCCTTATCTCTCCAAAATTATCTCAGGCCTCAATGCCCCAAAACACAACACAAAGATGAGTACTCATAATCCTATGGCATGCCAATTATATCCAACGATCTTATAAAGTCACAAGGCCAAAGTATCCCCAAATAACCACATATTTACTTACTATTTTCCTGTACCATTTCACTGCATATTCACATTATCAACACAACACTATTGCTGTCAATCGACATATTCAACATGCTCACAATTAATACTTTCATAACAATAACAAGCATATTTCACATGTCACAATGTCACATTATAATTCTCATTTACGCAACACATAATCACATATTTCACAAGCTAGTCATGAGGTATAAGAAAGCTTACACTCAAAACTTAGAGTAAGGGTTTAGGCTACTCTTAAGTCCCAATTAATGTAATGAACTGTGTTTTCAAGTTGTTATTCCAAACACTCATCGCTTGTAGTTTCGCCTTGTCTTCAAAAGCTCAAACTAGCTTTTCCTTACCTTTCTCTTTACTTGTAGAAGGTCCTAATGAATCTGAAGCTTCAGCAAAGTAAACCACACAACAACACAATCAACATTCAACCAAAGACTCACCTTAATCAACCAAAAAAACAAGCTTAAGCTAGATTCTTTTAAAATTGAAACTTTCGACATAGAAAACTTGAAACTCAATTATCTCGGTCTCTACTTATTCTTTTTGCCTAAAATGGATTCTATTCATCTACTTCTTCATCTAAGGCTAATTCTCAACCTTCAAACTACCCAAAACCATACAGATTCATGCCTCCAAAATTTTTGACATACTACGACAATTTTCACAAAAATTTAATAAAGTGTTTAAGGAATGTTTAGAAACATTCTAATCACATCAAAACTAATGGGAAAACACTTTGAAACCTCATTCTTATTAAAAATCTCAAACTCTACCATTAATGACCCAATTTTTGGCATTTATTTAAAATATTCAATTCAATAGGCTAAAACTCAATTTTAAAAGCTAGATAATTAATAAATAATAAGAAATCAAAACCTTACATTAGTTGAAAGAGAGACAACCGTTTAATTAAAAATTTGAGAAACCCAAACGTTTTAAAGATGATGAAATCAACGATGTTTTTTTATTATGGCATTCTATGGAGATCTAATGTTAAATGAATGAAAGATATCAAAGGAATGAAGTTTAAAAATCAACTTGGAAGAAATAGAGCTTAGGAAACTCAAGGAATGACAAAAAATAAAGAGAAGGAAGAACTATCGTGAAGAACATGTAGATGGGGGGAAATATTAGGTTGATTTTAAAGTTTTGGGCTATTTTCTCTTTTAGTACTCCTAGTTTTAACCCTTATTTCAAAACAGTCCTTATTTCAGAATTAATGATCTTTTGAGCATTATTTTCAAAAAATTGATTTGATTGTCTAAATGCCATATATAAGACATTTTTGGTTTACCATGTTCTGAAATTTTGGACACATATAAACTAAAATTCTCATTCCCAATTTTGAGGTGTGACTCCTCAATTTATTTTATAATTAAAATCTATAGCGATTAAACTTTACAATTTAGTCCTTGAACCTTAATTAAACACTGATTCTGTTAAATTACTTATCCAAAATTCAATTCACCAGTATATAATAACTTCGTAAATATTTTCATTCAATCATTACGGACTTATTTTACAAAAATGGAGTCTCGAAATCGCATTTTTTGGCACTATTTGAATCCTCGTCATTATAGGTTTGTCTTATTTGAAGCTTCATTTCTCAATTGTTAGCATTATGTCACTATTGACCAGTTTACGTGGGAGATTGCTGCTTCCTTTTTTTTATTTTGAGGTATTTGCTGATTTGGTGCTCTAGGTTTTGAATGTTTGTGGCCTATCTATTTTACATTGGGATGCTTAGAAATTTAGTCCTTTTTGGATTTCAAAAAGTTTTTGGGTTGGTTGAAAGTTTTGGATTAGTGGCTCATTTTTTTATTGAAGTCCTTAGATATTTGGTACTAATGGTTGGTAACTCAATGCTTGGTTAATTGATTGATAGTTGGTAGTTTTATTGGTCTTCTTTTGGTATGTAATATATTTGTTGCCCCTTTTTAAATTGGTTAGATTGTAACGCCCCAAATTTTGGGCCTAGAAGTATTAAGTCTTGAGTGGGTGCAGTTAGTTGTAATGCCCCAAATCTTGAAAACCCAGTTAAAATTATTTTCGTGTGTTGTGACATGGAAGTATGTCTGGCTTAGTGGTTTAGTGCTTTAGGAGTGTCTAAGAAGCCATGGGTTCAAGCCTTGGCTTGAGCAAAATTTTGGTTCTACTTGAATTAACCCTTATCTTCAGCTAGTAAACTCTAAATTAATATGGGTGTTGTATCCCATAAAAAGTCTGCTAGTCTAGTGGTAAGTGGCATGTTAGGATGCTCAAGGGTCTTGAGTTCGAGTCCAACTGCACGTGAAAGGGTGTTTTATTTTGCTTATTGTCGTGTAAGAATTTGTGTCAGTGGAACTCTGTAGCTTGGACTGTTGAGGTGTTTGAATGGAGTAAGGAACATGTAGCCAAATTGTAAGAGTGGTTGAAGGAGTTTGAATAGATCAATTGAGGAATTAGAGGAGAGATTTGGGGAGAGATTGGGGGAGTGGATCAAGGAGTGGGGGAGTGGTAGTTGGTGGCTGAAAGTAGGTCTTTCTTGGTGCAAAATCGGTCATAGGCACTTAGTGTCGAAATTTTGTTTTGTTGCTAGCTTTTCTCTCCTAGCTTCTTTTCTCTCTTTGGTTTTATGCTTGTTTTGACTAGCCGAATTTTACCTGGGCCTTTCTGGTATTTCTCTCCTCCTGCATTCTTTTCATTCTCTACCATTTCTATCGTGCCCATTTTTGTGCCTTTGACCGAAAATCCTCTCTTTCTTACTCTTTTGAGCAGTAGCCGTATATCTCTCTTCTCCTTTCATCTTTATTCTTTCAATTTCTAGTCAAGTGTTTCTCTCATATTGTGTAAACTGATTACACCTACTCTTCCCTCATTTCAGTTTATTTTCGGGTCTCTCCTCCTTCCAAGTTTGTGGATTAACAGAATACTTCTCCTCTTTTCTTTTATCTTATTTTCGGCTAGTGAGAGTTCTCTGCATTTTGGTAAGTGTTTAAGTTCTAGATGTATTGGTGTGGGATTACAGATTCTTATGAATCGGTTAACTGTTCTTGTGAAGGGTCAAGTATTGGAAAAAATACGTGGTTTGGATCAAGAAGGGGCTACGATTGTTGATTGGTAAGTAGCGATGATTTGGTTAAAGCATTTCTATTCAATATCAGTATGGTTTTAGATTAACAAGGGTTTTAGACTAATGAGAGGTTGTGGTTGACCATAGGTTCTCAATTTCAGAGGCATTTCAGCTACAACTCCATAACAGGTGTGTAACCACACTGCTCTTATCGTAGACCAGCAAAAGTTGAAAAGTGTGACTTTTGGCACTACATGAGCGTGCACTCGTTCTTGTGGTAATTCAAACGAGTAAAATGTGGGCGTTCTGCGTAGAGGCCACCATAAGCGCTTTCATGGGCTTAGGCTGTTTTGGGCAATGTTGGGCGGTGTGGGCCCTACAGACTCATGGGCCTCACATGGGTAAACCACATGGACGTGTGGAGATTATTGGGCCAAACTGTGTAGATCGTACAGTCAAGGCCATTTTTAGGCTTATTGGGCCACACGAGCATGTGGGCGCACATGGCCCACATCATGGGCTTTGGGCTCATTTTCTCTATTTGAATGTTAAGGTTGCACGGGTCGTCCGAGATGACTATGGACCTACTGTTGGGTCAGTAAGTATACCTAGACCTCAAATTGATGAAATGACCCTTATACCTTTATGAGGTAAATGACTGATATACCCCTATGTGATGTATGACTGTTTGAGCATGCCATTTTTACTGTATATGCATATATATTATGTTGCATTGCATGGGGTGGGATATATGATTTTAGAAGAAGTGTACTGAAAGGCTATAAGCCTATTACTGGCAACTCTGCTGCAAATACTATTTTAGTGCTACAACCGGTGCTACTTGGTGTATAGGGATGGGTGGGTCGATTTTATCCCTACATGGTGTGTAGGGTTGGTACGGAGATGGTGTGTAGAGGCTGGATTGGGTAGGAATTTTTGATTGCATACTTTACTGATACTATAACGGGCTTAGGCCCCACTGATACTGTTACTGGATTGGGTCGGGCCCACACTATTTTTGATTTTGAAATGGGCTATGGCCCTAACCGAAACTGAAAGGGCTTAGGCCTAAATTGTGTTTATCTGATTGTTTGCTTGTATGGGATTACACATTGAGTTTAGAAGCTTTTTGGGTTTAGCCGATTATTACTGACATTTTGTCAAATGATTTTCGATGATTGATACTCTTATGACCAAGTTGTTGCAAAAAGATGTTAAATTTGAATGGTCCGAAAAATGTCAGCAAAGTTTTGAGGAATTAAAAGCATTACTGACTAAGGCATCAGTTTTAGTACAACCTGAATTGGGAAAAGAATTTGTAATTTATAGAGACACTTTATTGAATGGTTTGGGATGTGTGTTGATGCAAGAGGGCAAAGTGATAGCTTATGCCTTGAAACAGTTGAAACTGCACGAGAAGTATCTAACATACAATTTGGAATTGGCCGCCATCATTTTTGCTTTGAAAATTTGGTGTCATCATTTGTACGGTGAGAAATACCATATCTTTATAAGAGTTTAAAATACTTGATAACTCAGAAATATCTGAACTTGCGACAACGGAGATGGCTCGAGTTACTGAAGGATTATGAACTAGTGATTGACTATCATCCGAGAAAGGCAAATGCAGTCACAAATGCTTTGAGCAGAAAGTCCTTGTTTGCTTTGAGAGCTATGAGTACGAGATTGACTTTGTCTAATGACGGTTCAATTTTGGCTGAGTTGAGAGCCAGACCGATATTTCTTCAGCATATTTGTAAAGCTCAGAAAAATAATAGTGAATTGTAAAATAAAAGAGCTTAGTATGAATCAGGCAGTGATTTAGACTTTTAGATCAGTTCAGATGATTGTTTGATGTTCCGAGATAGAGCATGTGTATCAAAAAATGATAAACTTATTCAAAAAATTTTACACGAGGCACACAGTGGTTGTTTATCAGTTCATTCAAGTAGTACTAAAATGTATAATGATTTGAAGAAATTGTATTGGTGGTGAGGTGTGAAACAAGATATTTCAGAGTTTGTTTCGAGATGTTTGATTTGTCAACAAGTAAAAGTCAAACATCAAGTGCCTTCGGGTTTAGTCCAGCTAGTGATGATACCCGAATGGAAATAAAATAGGATTATGATGGACTTCGTAATGGGTTTGCCTTTGACTCCAAAAAAGAAAGATGCCGTCTAGGTTGTTGTTGATAGATTGATGAAATCGGCTCATTTTATTCCAGTACGTACTGACTATTCACTTGGTAAGCTAGTTGAATTATACATTGCTGAAATTCTTAGATTGCATGGAGTGCCTATTTCTATTATTTCGGATAGAGATCCACTTTTCATCTGCAAACTGACAGTCAATCCGAAAGAGTAATCCAGTTTCTTGAAGATATGCTCTGATGTTGTGTTCTAGAAATATCTACCATTGGTCGAATTTGCTTATAACAACAGTTTTCAGTCAAGTATAAAGATGGCACCGTATGAAGCATTGTATGGCTGCAAGTTTTGAACTCCATTGTATTTGACAAAACAGAGTGAGAAATAGATTCATGGGGTTCACTTGGTTAGAGAAACCGAGGAGAAAGTGAAAGTAATTCGTGATTGTTTGAAAGCTGCTTCGGATTGACAGAAATCGTACGCTGATTTGAAATGGAAAGAAATTGAATTTCAAATCGGTGATAAGGTATTTCTGAAAGTATCTCCGTGGAAGAAGATTATGAGATTTGGCCATAAAGGCAAGTTAAGTCCTCGTTTCATTGGGCCGCATGAGATTACTGAAAGAATAGGGCCAGTGGCATATCAGTTAGCATTACTGACAAAGTTGGAAAGGATTCATAATGTGTTTCATGTGTCGATGTTGTGATGATATCGTTTTGATCCTTCATATGTGATTTCACCAACAGAAGTCGAGATTCAACCTAATATGACTTATGGTGAAGAACCTATCAATATTTTGGCTCGAAAAGTTAAACAGTTGAGAAATAAAAGTATAGCCCTAGTAAAAGTTTTATGGCAACGACATGGAGTCGAAGAGGCTACGTGGGAACCTGAGGAAGCTATGAGAAAACAATACCCGAACCTATTTTCTGGTAAGATTTTCGGGGACGAAAATCCCTAAAGAGGGAGAGTTGTAACAGTTCAATTTTGGTTCTAGTTGGAACAATGGTTTCGGGACCACGAATCAAACGAAGAAAGATCTATTTTTATTATATTTTTAGGGTCTACAGTTTCATGGAATTGTTTCGTGAAAATTTCGTTCGAAAATTTTATCGATTGGGCACTCAATTTAGTTAAAAGGACTAAATTGTAATAGGTGAAAAATGTGTGTTCTAGAAGCTAGAGGTGTCTAATTACTATGAAATTTTAAATTGAAGGTCCTTAGATGGTAATTAGTTCATTTGTTAATTAGATAGACAAAAATGGACATGATTAGGTGAAATTTTAAAGTTATGCATGATGGGCATTTTGGTCATTTGGTAAATCAAGGCAAAATAAAATAAATAAAAAGTGTCCATCTTCTCAAATTAGTCCCCCCATGGCTGAATATTAGAAGAAGACATAGCTAGGGTTTGCCAAGCTTTCAAGCTTGATTGTAAGTCTGTTCTGGCCCCGTTTTTAATGATTTTCATGTTTTTGAGATTCTTGTAACCAAATCTAGCTTTTTCAAGGACTAATTTGAAAGGAAGATGAAGTTTAAAATTTTACCCATGTTAGATATTTGTGTATTTTGATGTCTAATGGTAGAAAATGCATGTTTGGTGTTAGATAAACAACTTTTGCTAAGTGATTTTTGGTAAAAAATGTCAAAAAGGACTTATTTGTAAAAGTTATAAAATAAGCAGTAAAAGTGTGATTGAGTGGAAAATGTGGGCTAATATGAGTATGAAAATGGTTTGGCTAGGCTTGGGTTTTGAAGAAATCAAATACATTTCATTTTACAAGCCTAGAGACTAAATTGTAAAAATGTGAAACATTAAGGGCAAAAATGTAATTTTCCCATAATATGATTTTTGGGCCAAATTGAATGATGTGAATATTAAATGAGTTAAAATTTTTATTATAGATAAAAAAAATGAGGTTTGGACCTAGATCGGGGGAAAAATAAAGTATTTGATGATTAGGTCCAATTCTATTATTTTTGTACCGAGGTAAGTTTGTATGTAAATAATGTGTTGTTATATTTATGTTTTAAATGCTTTAATATTGTATGAATTGTGATTGAATCTTTGGATGTATTCGAAAAAGTTTTGACAAGCGAGAAATCTCGGTTGAACCTTAGGAATAGAATAGGATACGAGTGACATGTCACTAGGAACCCATATGTATATGCGATTATGTAATTCGGGTGCTAGTCTTGTACATCCTACCAGTGGCTGGGTAGTCTGGCATGTGTTACGGATACCTAACAACTTGTGTGAGCAGCACTGTGTAGCGACATCCTGACTGACAGCTTGTGTGAGTAGGCTCGTGAATAGCTCGAAAACGAGCCCATATGTATTATGAGATATGAGGTAGCTTCGGCTACATATATGGCACTTATGTGCAAGATTTCTGAGTATCCGTTAATATTCCGAGTGCTTAACGAGAATGTCAAAGTTGTGAAAGTATATGGCTATGTTGCGAGTTGGTACAGGTATGTATGTAAAACTCATAAATAATGAGCTCGATAGGTGATGAACTCTTGGTAGGATTATGATTAAGTAAGTTATGACTATGAGGTTTTGATAACATTCATGTTAATCTTCATCTTGTTAATTTTATGTTACATGTGTTGTTATGATGCTTATTATTTGCATATGAACTAACTAAGCTATAGCTTACTCCCCTTCTTTTCCCTTGTCTTATAGTGTCACCAAGCTAGCTCGGGGTACGGAGGCCATCGGAGATCCACTCACACTATCAATAATTATTTTGGTACCAATGAATTCAACATTTTGAGTTATGGCATGTATAGGGGACTTGTCATTTTGTTATGTGTCATAATTGATTTGGCCAAATGTGTTGGCTTATATTGGTTAGAAGTTCATTTTTTATAAGGCCATTGGAAATGGGCTAATATTGGCTATAAGTATTTTTATATAATGATGCTTTTCATGAATGATGTGTTGATGTCTTGGTTGTGGGTTGTATGTATATGCTTGAATTGCTGCTATGTTATGTTGTGTAGGTGTGTGCATTAAAGGGTGGAAAAATGGCTTGACAAATAGCCTTATTTTTGTCTACACAAGTAGACACACGGGCGTGTGTCTAGGCCGTGCACGACATACAGCTTGCCTTACGGGCATGTCTTAAGGCCTTGTGTCCACTGCGCCTAAATTTTGAGAAACAGAATGCTCAGAATTGAGCACACGATAGAGACACGGGAGTGTGTCTCAGCCGTATAGAGGACATGGTCTCGAACACTGGCATGTGCCCTGGCCGTGTGAAGTCTGCACCTATTTTATGAAAATTAATTTTCCACACGGCCTTGCACACGGGCATGTGACTTGGTCGTGTGACCTCAATTTGATCATGAGTTACAACTCAGAGAGTTACACAGGGTCAGGACACGGGCATGTGTGACCACACGGCCTGCCCACATGGGCGTGTCCTATATCTACACGGGCGTGTGACCCCTTTTTAGTGGAAAATTTTCTAAGTTTTGTACAAAATTTTAAAGTTCTCGGTTTAGTTCTGAATCACTTCCAATGCACATATTCGACCTCGTAGGCTCATAATAGGGACATTGTGATTGAATATGAATGATTTTAATTTGGGTGCAAAATTTATAACCCGAAATTGTATGCTTATTCGTGTGATAAGTCCGATAATGCCTCGTACCCTATTTCGGCATTGAATATGGGTAATGGGTGTTACAGGTTTCATACTCATTCTCATCTTTGTCACACCCAATGAACCACTCGGAATAATAAATTCAGATACTCGGGAAACCTTGTACACAAGGTGCCACATATGTAGCCATTGCTACTTATATCTCATAACGCATAAATGCTCGTTCTCAAGCCATTAACGGGCCTTCTCACACAAGCTATCAGTCAAGACGTAGCTACTTGGTGCTGTTCACACAAGCTATCAAGTAACTGTAACATATGCCGGTATACTCATCCACCGGTAGGACATATAGGACCAGCACCCGGATCACATAACATAAAACCTTAGTGACATGTCACTTGTATCCTAATCTATTCCTAAGGTTCCATTGGGATTTCTTGCTTGCCAAATCGTTGTCAAATGTGTTCGTAAAGTCGATTACACAAATCATGCATAAATTAAAGCATTTAAAATACATTTAAAGTAAAGTTTATTTAACATACGAACTTACCTCGGTTCCAAAAACGACAAAAGAGATCTATTCGTCAATTATTTTGTTTTTCTGCTGATCTAGATCCGAACTTCATTTTTCTTGATCTATAATGTCAAATTTAACTTATTTGATCATCACATTATTCAATTCAGCCCAAAAACACATTATGGAAAAATTTATATTTTTGCCCCTAACTTTTTAACATTTTACAATTTAGTCCCTAGGCTCGTAAAATAAATTTTATTCAATTTCATCACAACCTAAGCCTAGCTGATTGTTATTTGTACTCATAACAACCCACATTTTTCATTTATTCACACTTTTCTACACATTTTATAGACTTTTACAAATAAGTCCCTCTTTAACGTTTTTATCAAAAATTACTTTACAAAATGTTGTTTATCTAACAACGAACATGCATTTTCTACCATCAAACATCAAAATACATGCACATCCAACATGGGTAAATTTTTAGACTTAAATTTTCTTTCAAATTAGTCCTTGAAATAGCTAAATCAAGTTACAACGATCTCAAAAATGTAAAAATCATTAAAAACGGGGCAAGAACAGATTTATAATCAAGCTTGAAAGCTTGGAAAAAACCCTAACTATGGTTTCCCCCAAAATTTCAGCTATAAGGGACTAAATTGAAGATGATGACATCTTTTATTTAGTTATTTTGGCTTTATTTACCAAATTACCTATTTACCCTTCACTTAAACTTTGAAATTTTACCTACTCCATGTCCATTTTTGTCCATCTTAAGTATAATGGTCTAATTACCATTTAAGGACCTTTAATTTAGAATTTCATAACAATTTACTACCTTTAGTCTATAGAACTAAAATTTTTACACCTATTGCAATTTTGTCATTCTAGTCAAATTGAGTACTCAATCGATAAAATTTTTTAACGACATTTTCAAACAATTATTCTATCATGCTATAGACCTTAAAGAAATAGTAAAACAAAGATTTATACTTTGGATTTGTGGTCCCGAAACCACTGTTTTGATTTGACCCACAAACAGACAGTTACAACTCTCCCCCCTTTAGGGATTTTTGTCCCCTAAAATCTTACCAGAAAAAAGGTTAGGGTACTATTTTCTCATAGCTTCCTCAGGTTCCCATGTAGCCTCTTCGACCCCGTGTCGTTGCCACAAAACTTTCACTAGAGCTATACTTTTATCTTTCAACTGTTTAACCTCTCAAGCTAACACTTTGATCGGTTCTTCACCATATGTCATATCGATTCGAATCTCAATCTCTGTCGATGAGATTACATGCAAAGGATCTAATCGGTATCATCATAACAATGATACATGAAACACATTGTGAATCCTCTCTAATTCCGATAGCAAAGCTAATCGATATGCTACTGGCCCTATTCTTTCAATAATCTCATACGACTCAATGAAACGCAAACTCAGCATGCCTTTGCGACCAAATCTAATAATTTTCCTCCACAGGGATACTTTCAAAAACACTTTATCACCAACCTGAAATTCAATATCCTTTCATTTCAAATTCGCGTACAATTTCTGTCGATCTGAAGCTACTTTCAAGCAATCACAAATTACTTTCACTTTCTCTTCGGTTTCTTTGACCAGATCAACCCCGTGAATCTATTTCTCACTAAGCTTAGTCTAGTGTAGTGGAGTTTGGCACTTGCGACCAGACAATGCTTCATATAGTGCCATATTTATACTCAATTGAAAAAAATTGTTATAAGCAAATTCGACCAACGGTAGATATTTCTCCCAACTACCTTCGAACTCTAAAACACAAATGCGAAGCATATATTTGAGAATTTGAATCACTCTCTCAGATTGACCATCAGTTTTCGGATGGAATGCGGCACTAAAATTTAACTTTGTACCCAACGCTTCTTGCAATTTCTTCCAGAATTGTAATGTAAACCTCGGATCTCTATCCAAAATAATAAAAGTGGGCACCCCGTGCAATCTAACAATCTCAGTAATGTACAACTCAGCCAATTTATCAAGTGAATAATCGGTATGTACCGGGATGAAACGAGTCAATTTTTTCAATCTATCAACAACGACCCATACAACATCTTTCTTTTTCAGAGTGGCACTTCTCACCAAATAAGTGGTGTCTCCAAATTTTTAAGGCAAACAGAATAGAGCTAATTCCAAGTCGTGCGTCAGATAATTCTTTTCGTACGATTTTAACTGTCTCGAGGTATAAGCTATCACTTTACCCTCTTGCATCAACACACAACCAAGACCGTTCAATGACGTGTCACTAAAAATCACAAACTCTTTTCTCAACTCAGGTTGTACTAACACCGGTGCCTCAGTTAACAACACTTTCAACTATTCAAAACCCTTTTGATATTTCTCAGACCACTCAAATTTCACATCCTTTCATAATAATTTGGTCATGGGTGCAGCAATCATTGAAAATCCTTTAACAAAATGTTGATAATAACCAACCAAACCCAAAAAGCTTCTATAACAGTCTAGTTTTGACCCTAGTCAGAATAGTTTTGGGACCACATATCCGAGTCAAAAAATATTTTAATATTATTTTCTGTGCTTATTATAAGTGAATTGACATGTGTGAAAGTTTCGTGTGAAAATTTAACTATTTGTGTGCTTAATTTGCAAAAAGGACCTAATCGCGTAAAATGTAAAAGTTGTGTGCTAGATGTTAAAGTGTCTATTTGAGTTGGCTTTCTAAAGAAAGGGTCCTTATGTTGTTATTTGTCCATTGAGAATGTTAATGGACTAAAACAACCATCCATTAAATGGTTTTATAATTGTTTATAAAAGGGCAAAATAGGAAATTGGTATTAATGTCATATTAATTAAAAGAAAAACAATCAAATTCATTTTATTTCTTTTTGTTCATCAACCAAAATTGGCAATAAAAAGAAAAAGAAAAAGAGTTTTAGGGTTCGGCTAGGTTGAAGCTTGATTAAGGTATGAGTTTTGTTAGATTTTTGATAATTTTTACGTTTTTATAATCGTTGCTTTGTATAGTATCGAACCCATGCTTCAATTTATAATTTTGGTGATGATTTTAAAATGTGCCATTGATGAAACTATGAGCTTTGTGGTGTTAGTTGATGAATTATGGAAGCTTGATGTTGGGTTTAAATGTGTTATCTTTGAATTTTTAATGAAATTGAGAAATTTGGGTAAATTGTAAACATTTTATTTTGAGGGACTAAAATGTGAAATAAATGAAATGTATGGACTTGTATGAGAGTCATGAAAATTCTGCTAAGCTTGTGTACAAGCAAATTTTGTGTATTTTTTGATTTTGTGAATTAGGGACTAAAGTGTCAAAATGTGAAAATGTGAGGGCTATTTTGCAAAATACCCTAATTGTGTGTATATGGATTGTTTTGAATGATTTGGTGAATAAAAGGGTTAATTTTGAATACATATAGATCAAGAAAAGAGGAATTCAAACTTAGATCGAGGGAAATCGAATATTGTAGAATAAACAGTCCGAGTCGACAAATTCTGAGTACGAGGTAAGTTCGTACTTAAAATATGATGTTAAGTTGGTTTCGATGCCTTTATTATACATGGATTGCATATAATTGAATTGGATGAATATGATGATAGATCAAAAGTATTTGGCACTAAGTGTGCGAATTTAAATTAGCTTCGGCTACTAAAGGCACTAAGCGTGCGATACTGACTTAGCTTTGGTTAGTTGAGATGGCACTAAGTGTGCGGAGTCATTCTAGCTTCGGATAACTTTTAAGCACTAAGTGTGTGGATAATTAGAGCATTGGTGATCTTCGAAAAGTCTTAAAGTATTCGAGCAAGAGGTGAGATTGAAAACGAATGAATATGAAAATGTTTCGGTAGGTATAATAACTATGTGGTAAGTGGTAAAATGCATAAAAGTTTATTGAATTTGTATAAACATTTAGTTGGTGTTGGCATGGACTTGATGGATGAGTTGAGAAATTATAAGTACTTATGTGTTGATGTTCATATTTTATATTGTTGATGTTTTTGGTACGAGCTTACTAAGCTTTTGAGTGTGTGTGTTTACATTGTTTTATAGATATCGAAGCTACTGCAAGCTCGGGGATCGTCTAGGATCGTCACCACACTATCGAACCTTACTTTGATACTTTTGAAAATGCATATTTTTGAAGTATGGCATGTATAGGCTAGTAGTTTGGGAAGTATATTTTGTGATGTATATGCTTAGCCATGTAACTTGGCTAATTTGTGCTTGAACTCATAGATGATAATGGTTCATGGTATGTGATGGCAATATGCAATTATACTATGTTTTAGTTGGTAAGTTTTGGTAAGATTAACTTGAGATTGAATGATGTATGGAAAAAATGTTTTGGTAAGATATTACCTTATGTTTGGCATGAATTGGTAAGGTTTGTGAGTATGAATTTGGGTGACTATTATATGATATGAAAGGGTTATGTCTTGGTGTTGAAATTGGCTGAAATGGTGATACAAATATGCTTGTTTTCATTGCTTGTAGGATGCCTAAATTGGGGTGGCAAATTGGCTATCCAAATGGCCTATTTTTGTCCACATAGGCGTGTGCAACACACGACCATGTTGCACGGTCGTGTGTCCCCTGGGGTACCCTACAATTGTAAGTCAAACCCGAGCATGGCCAAAGCACACGGGCGTGTGGCTAGCCGTGTGGCCAAGTCAGGCTCGGCCACGGCTAAGGCAAACGTGCGTGTCTCTTAACCGTGTGGGCAAGTCAATAACTATGCCCTATTTTGCCACGGCTTAGACACACGGGCGTGTCTAGACCGTGCAAGGCACACGGCCTATTCATACGGGCTTGTGACCTTTTAAAAGTTGAAACTTCTTATAAGTTTTGAAACTTTCATATGTTGTCAATTTGGTCCTGAATTCATGTTTTAAGTATTGTATACTCGCTTTTACGATCTTATTGAATATGAATGTATGAGATTTACTGCAATGAAATGATATTTGATATTCAATTATCCTGAATCATGTTATGGATTAAGTAATGCCTCTTAACCTATTCCGGCAATGGATACAGGTTATGGGTGTTATAGCTTCTAACCTCAGATATATTTCTTGGTGGTTTCCAATCAACGACTACTGAAATCTTACTCGGATCAAGCCGTATACCTTTCGCTAGCAAACAATTTCTTATCTCTTAAAGTCAGTAAGACAATTCTTAAATGTTCGGCATGTTCAGACTCATCTCGGGAATAAATCAAAATGTCATCAATAGAAACAACCACAAATTTATCTAAATACGGTCGAAAGATTCGATTCATCAAGTCTATAAAAACTGCAGGAGCATTAATTAACCCAAATGGCATAACAAAGAATTCATAATGCCCATACCTTATTCTGAACGCGGTATTTGGCACATCCAAATCTTTAACCCTTAACTGATAATCGCCTGATCTCAAGTCTATCTTCGAAAACACTATTGCCCCTTTCAACTGATCGAACAAGTCATCTATTCTCGGTAATGGATACTTGTTCTTTATTGTAACCTTGTTAAGTTGAGGATAATCAATACAAAGTCATATGGATCTGTCTTTCTTCTTGACGAATAACATTGGTGCACCCCAAGGTTAAAAACTCTGTCTCGCAAAACCTTTTATCTGTCAGCTCTTGCAACTGGGACTTCAATTCTTTCAATTCAGTGTCAGCCATTTGTCGAAACCATTTTTTTGAAAAGTCGATTTATATATTTAAAAAAACTAAAATGGGAGTCACCACCAATCCTTTTTATATGAGGTGTGATCGGATCATCTCGAAATTTGATCTTTTTAATAAAAGGTTTAATTTATTACAATAATGTTTTTCGGTATACAAAAATCCAGAAATGGGTTCGGGAGTCAGTTACGTGCGAGGAAGGATTACCACCCTCGTAACGCCCAAAATTGGTACCTAATTGATTAATTAATGTTTTAATGTCGAAAGTTGAAGACTCGAAAAGAAATTAAAATACGATCCCTCTTTGTATTGTATTATTTTGTGAAAATTGTTCAAATAAATCAAAATGTATGCTAAAGGCCCTTTTATCTCGAGGTAACAAAGAAGTCGTATCCCGTAAGCTAGGACACGACATTTTGAATTCTCGAGGATAAGTTGACCCTTTATTTTATTATTTAACATGTATTTTGAATTTTAAAAGGATATTCGATTATTTAGATTCAACGAGAAGATCGAAACCCCGTAAGTTAGGGTACATCTTCTCAAGTTTCCAAACATCGCCTATTTTAAAAAAAATAATTTTGAATAAATATAAATGTAATATTTAAAATGATGCACATTTATTTTGTTTGAGGTATAGTATAAAAACCAATTGTATTTAAACTTAATACATGATGTAATGATGATATGAAATGACTACACGAGAATATTAAAATGAGGATTGTAAAATTATGATATCAATAATAAAACAAATACAGTGGTTCAAAAAAATGAAAATAAAAGATGTTTAAAAATATAGCATGTAATTAAGGAAAGGAATAATAACAAAAGCAAGCATAAATAATAACTTAAGTATTTAAAAGGTTAAATGTTAATGGATAAATAAAATAGGTATACATAATATTAAAATTAAATGTTTAAAAAAGATGAATAAATAGGTAAATTGATAAAACAATTATAAATAATATTAAATTTAAATACTTAAAGGATAGAAGAATAATAGACAAATAAATCAATAAATATAATAGATTCAGGTAATGCTAAATTTAGATACATAAAAGTATACATAATATTAACTCAGAATATAAAAAATGAAGAATAATAAATGAAGCAAATATCTGTGACATGAATTTCAAATAAAAGGTAAGGCAATGATATAAACAGGTAAATAAATAATAATAATAAAATAAAAAATAATCATTAAAAGGTTGAAACTAAATAAATAAAGGATTCAATTTAAATTTAAATAAATTTAAAAGGTATAATTTGCAAATAATAAAAATAGCTAACAAGGACCGGAATATAATGCGCTGAAAATAATGGGGACTAAATGGGAAAATATCCCAGGTCCTTATGTGCACAATTTTGCGATGGACTGAAGTGAAACGTAATTAAGATCCCGGGGTAAATTTAAAAAGAGAAAATGGGCTAGACTAAAACAACACAAAAATGCGGAAGGATCAAAAGGGTAAATAACCCTTTTTAAACAAAAACACACGGATCCCCCAAGCGGGTAGGGTCGGCGCGCAGGTCAGAGGCTAAACGATGTCGTTTTGGGGTGTTTCAAGATATCCCAAAACGACGCCGTTTTGGTATCTTATAAAAGGCAATTTTTAAAGAAAAAATTTTCATTCAACTTTTACCCCCCTAAAAAAAAACCAGAAAATTCTCTCAACCTCTCTCAACCCTCTCCAAACTCTGGCCTAGGCTCCAACCGTTGGCCACTGTGGCGTCCACCGGTTGTCGGCGACAGTGCCGCCGCGTACAGTGGTTGGAGAACCCAAAACTTCGTTTTCGACCCCCTTTTGACCCCCTTGTTTCAAAAAATAAAAAAACTAAAAAAAATTCCAATATCCCTCGAAACCGTTGCGCCGAACCTTAGTAGGTCTTAGGTTTTCGGCGCCGGAAAAGGGCCTCCGATGACGGAGGGATACTAAACGCCCCAGGTAACCTTTTATTCTCTCTTATGTTTTATGTATATAAAAAAATAGAAGATTAAAAAACCTAAAAAGATCACCTTTTTGAATCTGTAATTTTTGTATTCAACTCTTATTTTTTGTATTTGATTCCATGTGTAAAAATACATGAATAATGGCTTTTTTATAGCCAACGTTACACTGTTCATTTTTGTTTCTGCTACTATTCTTTTTTGCTTGTGTGCAAGCGTTGACGAAGGGAAACAGGTGGCTCCTTGCTTCTTTGGTGAAACAACGGCTGCCATGTGTCAGGCCTCGGGATGAGACAAAGGCGGTGCAATCAAGGAGGAGCGGCTAGGGTTCTAATGCTTCTTTTTTTCTGCTGAAATTGTTTAAGCTGTGGGCCTATTAATTGGGCTTAGGGTTTTTTACTATTGGGCTATTATAACTTTATTATTTTTGTTTAAATTTTTGTGATTTGGGCGTGGGACTTTGGACTTTTATTTATTATTTTGGTTTGGTTTGTTTATCTGGATTGGGCTCGGGCAAATTTGGGCTTATACAGCTGCCCCTCTTTGCTCATTATCGTGTAACAAGAATGAAGTAAAGACTTTAAAAAGGGCCAAATTTACCTGGTCTTGCAGAATCTCGACCTCTTTGGCGCCTCTCTTTTTCAAGTAGTTCCATTCCAACCTACTGCAACTTCAAGTGTATAGAAATTGTAATTTCAATCTACTCCACTGCAAATTTAGGAAAGTAAGATTCGCATCTTCAATCTGCTCCACTGTAACTTTAGGGAAATAAGATTTGTAACTTGTTCCACTGCAACTTTAGGGAGATTAGACTTGTAGCTTCAATCTGCTCTTCTGTAACTTCAAGGAGATAAGATTTACTATCTTCGATCTACTCCACTGTAGCTTTAGGGAGATAAGATCTGTAACTTCAACCTGCCCCACTTCAACTTTAGGGAGATTAGGCTTATAGTTTTAATCTGCTCTACTGCAACTTCAGAGAGATAAGATTTGTAGCTTGTCTTTAATCCATCCTACTGTAACTTTTGGGGTATAGGATTTGTGGTCTTAATCTGTTCCACTACAACTTTCGAGAGATAAAATTCACCATGATAACTTCGATCTACTCCGTTACAACTTCAGGGAGATAAAATTAGTGGCTTCAATCTACTCCACTACAACTTCAGGGAGATAAGATTCGCCATGGTAAATTTGGTCCGACCTATTGCAACTTTAGAGGTATAGGATTTGTAACTTGTAGCTTTAATCTATTCCACTGCAACTTCAGGGAAATAAGATTCGATATCTACAGTCTGCTCCACTGCAACTTCAGGGGGATAAGACTCATAATTTCAACCTGCTCCACTGCAACTTCAGGGAGATAACATTTGCCACGATGATTATAATTCGTCCCACTGTAACTTCAGGGGTATAGGATTTGTGGTTTCACTGATCTGTTACACTACCCTCCGGGGAACATGACCTATAGAATCCATTTCATGGGCCTATTTATGCCTAGTGATTAGGATGTCATGATCAGGATGAATCGAATACTCCTAACTAGATGTGCATGAATAATACTTGCATGAATGCAGAATGTCATTTTTCAAGAATGATCCGTTTTTAATGCTTAGGTTGTCATTAATCTTTGTCCATCAAGCTTCTATCACTGACACATTACCCTATCTTCTTGTTTAGCTGGTATCTTTGACAGAAAACCCGAAGAAATAGCCACAATTTAAACTATTCTTTCTCAAATGTTTCCAAGCCTGAGGTTTGGTTAGTTCTAAATAATAGTCTTGTTTCAGGTCCTCGTACTATTTAGAAGTTTTAAGAGTAATATGCAGAACTCCTTTTGCTTGAATATTATTTAGTCCATTAATCGTTATTTCAATGGAAAATGCTTGAAAAAGATTATCGCATGGATAGAAGGAATTTTATTGAGAGTAAAGCTCAAAATGAATCAGTTGATCAAGATGGCAAATCTGCTAAAGTACAAAATGAATAAGGTGAAAATAGGTGCCCCAGATATCGTAACATGAGCTTCTCTGCCCAAATTCCTCGAGGACAATTTGACCTTGATATATGTCTAGAAGACCTAGAGTACTTTGCTGATGCCCCAAGATATAGCATCCCTCCTTCTCGTTAATTCAAAGAGGACAAGACTACCACATGCCCCACCTTTGATCAAAATTTGAATTGCCCTTTCTTGGGTTTTCAACATAAAACCCCTTTGGTCTCAAGGTGCCCTTTTACGGGTTTTCGCCTTGACCTCTCCTTTTTCTTTTTTCTTCTTTTTGTTGTTTTTGTTTTTTTTTAGTGAAATATTTATTGATCGAGTTCGAATTCACAGGATTAGGTAGATTCTTTACCATCCATCTTGGTCAAAATTGACGCTCCTCCAAAGAAGGCCTTCTTTACCACATAATGTCCCTCCCAGTTTGGCATCTACTTTCCTCTAAAGTCCTTTTGTATAGGAAGGATCTTTTTGGGTAATAGTTTTCCCTCATAGAGTTCTCTGGGATGAACCTTTTTTATTTTGTTATCTTATATCTTTCATTTTTTTGGAATATCTGACCATGATGGATAGCTTTTAACCTTATCTCTTCAATCAGATTAAATTGTTCATATCGAGATTTGATCCATTTGGCTTCATCCAACTTCAACTTTAGCCAGAACTCGGAGAGAATGAACCTCAACTTCAATGGACAAACTCACTTCCATTCCATAAATCAATGAAGAAGGTGTTGCCCCAGTGAAGATCCTGGCAAACGTTCAAGAAGCATAAAGGGTAAATGTTAACTTCTCATGCCAATCTTTACAAGTCTCAATCATCTTCCCCATGATCTCTCTCTCTTTCTTTTTTGCCTCCATTGCACCATTCATTTCGGGGCGATATGGTGTTTTAATCTTGAATAGACTGCAAACTTCTGATATCGTGCTATTGTTCAAATTTAGTGCATTGTTAGATATGGTCCTTTTTTGGCATTCCATAATGGCATATGATTTCTTTTTTCATGGATTTGCTGACTATTAACTTTATGACATTAGCATATGAAGTAGCTTTCACCCACTTAGTGAAGTAATCGACGACCATAAAGATGAATCGATGCCCACTAGAAGCTTTTGGCTAGACCGGCCCAATAACATCCATGCCTCACATAGAGAAAGGCCATGGATTCCACATATTCTTTGTAAGGTAGGATTTGTTTGTCATCTTATTCTACCATCCTTAACAAATCAGGATATAAGCTACAGTCTCATTCCTCTTCAGAGTCCTGATGTTTCTCTAGACACATATCTTGCTCAAAAGGAGACTTCGAGTCAATAGTAGCGTTGCTCATCATCGATATCTAGAGACCTATTATAGGGACAAAAGAAGATACAAAGAACAAAAAAATCTAAAAATAATTAGTCGTATGGTATGATTATGAAAGAAATGAAAAGAATAAAATAATATTTGCTCAAGATGATACACAAAAATGCATTTTATTGAAATAAAGATGTTGGACATAAGCCTAATTCATAAGAGGATTCTTATCGCCCCTAGGCTTAGAGCAATAGCGTGTTTTGAACATTACTCCAAATTAGCTCTAAAAAATATAGGGATCTTTTCTGCAGTCCCATTGCTCAAAACATTCCAAGGTATATAAGGAAAAATGCCTGATAAGGTTTCTTCCCCGGTTCCCTCTTCAGATACGACATTAATGTTCAGATTTCCTAACATCCCTTCCAAGCTTTGACCTCTTCAAAGAATTCCAACTCTTTGGTATCCATTAGACTTTTCACTAAAACTTTGAATTCGGCGCACTCCTGGATTTCATGACCTTTTTCCATGTGGAACTCACAGTAGCTCCTCATTCCTTTGGGTATCTACTTCGAATATTGAATGATTTATCCCATGTCTATCATTTGTTTCAAAACCCATTTCAGTAAGTGAAGGGGTCATATTTCCTGAAGCTCTCATTTTGCTTCTTCTCCATGTTCTACAATGTGATTCTGTCGAGTGTCATGTTTGTCACATGACTATATTGCTTCATAAAAGCTTGTGCTAAGTCTTTCCATGAATTAATTTTGGCACGACTCAATTGGTTGTACCATTTAGCTACTGACCCGATCAGATTGTCTTGGAAGTAGTGGATTAACAGTTGACCATTATTGACGTATCTTGTCATCCTTCGACAGAATATAGTGATATGAGCTTCTAGACAACTAGTCCTATTATACTTTTCAAACTCTGGAGTTTTAAGCTTCGGAGGGAGCACCAGATCTGGGACCAAACTCAGGTCCTTGGCATCAATTCCGCAATGATAATCAGTATTTTCCATTGCTCTGAATTTTTCTTCCAACCATCTGCATCGATCTTCAAGTTGCTTTGGTAGTTCCACTCTTTCTTTTTCTATTTTTACCACATCATCCAGATTAGGAACAACAGGATTGGTTGGATTATCCCCCGGATTAGAAGTTGAGCCTGTTTGGTAGTTCATTGGCGTTAAGGTACTGACTTGATACTGTTGGGGTCTGATTGTAATAGGTACCCTTCGTGGGTACACATCTGGTTATGCTTGGATGTTTATTGGGGTAAAACTCGAGGGGTAAGTGGGGTCCTTGTTATCTTCCCCAGAATTGACCATAGGGCTCTTCCCTTTTTCTAGCACTCCAGTCAGCAACTGGGTTAATTGGCTCATCATATTCTTTCGGGATTCTAGTATCTGATCCCTCATGTCTTATTGAATTTTGGCCAATTGTTCTTGCATCTGTATTTGCAGTTGATCTTACATTTATTTTTGTATTTTCTCTAATCTTTCCAATCTTTGGTCCATTGCTTTAGTTTTGGCTTGAGTACTGTGATGATGTTCAGTTGGTTGGCTCTTGTTGGTTTCCAGATTAACTGAAATAATTTTGTTTTAATTGGGGTCTCTTCATGAAATTTAATGCATATGATGCAATGTAATGGAAATGCATGGGATGAATGCAAGAAGAGGCATTGACTCTGATTCAATTCTGCTAGAACAACTTTACTAGAAAACAAATTTCTTTACATAAAACGGATTACATATACAGCCTTGCCCTAATACTCAAAGTGAAAACATCGATCCTTTTCTTCATATCCAGATGTTAAGATCAAATCTCGCGAATTTTCTAATGGATGCCTCTACTAGCTCCTTTTTGCTTGATCCGGGATGCGACGCATTACTTACTCATCCCCGTGATGCTTGTTAGCTTCTTTAAGGAAATCAAGACATTAATGACTCTTGAATAATCTTTGTCGGCTTGAATCCTCGGGCAACAAAGCAAAGTTGTGTACTCCTCTGTCTGACTATCACCCTTCTCTCGTTGTGTTTACTCGAACCATATTTGGAAGACCGCATTATCCTCCACTTTATCAAGAAATCCATTTTCCATGACAAGCTCTCTATTTAGCAACTGAACATGAATCAATACCTCTTTTCTATGATGAAAATACAATGCAATCATAACAAAAGAAAATACGTTAGTACAAAAATATAAATAACAAATAGAGCACCTATTTGGATGACGTTTAGGGGTTTGGTGTGGTTCTACCTAGGGTAGGCTCCTAGAGCTCATTATATGCAGTTTGGTTCTAAAGTAAAGGTACCTAAACTAGCAGATTCCTCGATCCTCACCCATTATAGGCTCATACGGACCGAGTTTAGTTCAGGGGAATACATTTCCCTATGGCTATACGGAGATGAAAATCTCACGAAGACATAGGTACAGATGTATCCCAAAAGCGATCCGCTATCCTATACGGTGGTGAAGACCTCACGAAGGAATAGTTTCTCACTCCCACTTAAAAGGGTAAAATCGACCAATTATGCGGTGCAAGATGCGGAGATAAAAGACTCGAACCAATAAAGCAACCATATCAACATGATGCAGACCACAAAAATGAAATGCAATGAGAGGATCGTAAAATCAAACCAAATTATCAATTTTTGACAAAAAGACAAGAAATAATCAAATCGTGGCTTGACTCTCTTATTTTGTCCCCAGTGGAGTTGCCAAGCTGTCGAAACCATTTTTTTGATAAGTCGACTTATATATTTTGAAATACAAAAATGAGAGTCGCCACCGATCCTTTTTATACGAGGTGTGATTGGATAACCTCGAAATTTAATCTTTTTAATAAAAGTTTTAACTTATTAAAATAATGTTTTTCGGTCTACAAAAATCCAGAAATGGGTTCGGGAGTCGGTTACGTGTGAGGAAGGATTAGCACCCTCGTAACGCCTAAAATTGGTACCTAATTGATTAATTAATGTTTTAATGTCGAAAGTTGAAGACTCGAAAAGAATTTAAAATACGATCCCTCTTTGTATTGTATTATTGTGTGAAAATTGTTCGAATAAATCGAAATATATGCTAAAGGCCCTTTTATCTCGAGGTAACGAAAGAAGTCGTATCCCGTAAGTTAGGGCACGACATTTTGAATTCTCGAGGATAAGTTGACCCTTTATTTTATTATTTAACATGTATTTTGAATTTTAAAGGGATGTTCGGTTATTTAGATTCAACGAGAAGATCAAAACCCCGTATGTTAGGGTACGTCTTCTTGAGTTTCCAAACATCGCCTATTTTGAAAAAATAATTTTGAATAAATATAAGTGTAATATTTAAAATGATGCACATTTATTTTTTTGAGGTATAGTATAAAAACCAATTGTATTTAAACTTAATACATGATGTAATGATGATATGAAATGACTACATGGGAATATTAAAATGAGGATTATAAAATTATGATATCAATAATAAAACAAATACAGTGGTTAAAAAAAAGGAAAATAAAAGATGTTTAACAAAATAGCATCTAATTAAAAAAAAGGAATGAATCATAAATAAATGGATGAAATAAATAAATAACATCACATTTAAATATCTAACAACTAAATAAAAAAACAAATAAATATATGAATAGGTAAAACAAGCATAAATAATAACTTAAGTATTTAAAAGGTAAAATGTTAATGGATAAATAAAATAAGTATACATAATATTAAAATTAAACGTTTAAAAAAGATGAATAAATAGGTAAATAGATAAAACAATTATAAATAATATTAAATTTAAATACTTAAATGATAGAAGAATAATAGACAAATAAATCAATAAATATAATAGATTTAGGTAATACTAAATTTAGATATATAAAAGTATAAATAATATTAACTTAGAATATAAAAAAATGAAGAATAATAATTAAAGCAAATATCGGTGACATGAATTTCAAATAAAAGGTAAGGCAATGATAATAAACAGGTAAATAAATAATAAAAAAATAAAAAAAAATCATTAAAAGGCTAAAACTAAATAAATAAAGGATTCAATTGAAATTTAAATGAATTTAAAATGTATAAATTGCAAATAATAAAAATAGGCTGACAAGGACCAGAATATAATGCGCTGAAAATAATGGGGACTAAATGGGAAAATATACCTGGTCCCTATGTGCGCAATTTTGTGATGGACCGAAGTGAAATATAATTAAAATCGTGGGGTAAATTTAAAAAGAGAAAAAGGGCTAGATTAAAACAACACAAAAATACGGAAGGATCAAAAGGGTAAATAACCCTTTTCAAACAAAAACACGCAGATCCCCCAAGCAGGTCGGGTCGGCGCGCGAGTCAGAGGCTAAATGACGTCGTTTTGGGGCGTTTCAAGCTATCCCAATACGGTGCCGTTTTGGTATCTTATAAAAGGCAGATTTTTTTAAAAAAAATTTCATTCAACTCTTACCCCAAAAAAAAAAAACCAAAAAATTCTCTCAACCTCTCTCACCCTTCTCAAAACTCCGACTTAGGCTCCAACTGTCAGCCACCATGGTGGCCGTCGGTCACCGGCGATGGTGCCACTACGCATGGTGGTTGGAGAAGCCAAAACTTCATTTTCAACCCCCTTTTGACCCTCTTGTTTCAAAAAATAAAAAAACTAAAAAAAAACTTCCAATATCCCTCGAAACTGTTGCGCCGAACCTTAGTAGGTCTTAGGTTTTCAGCGTCGGAAAAGGGCCTCCGATGACGGAGGGAGACTAAACGCCCCAGGTAACCTTTTATTTTCTCTTTTATATTTTATGTATATAAAAAAATAGAAGATTAAAAAACCTAAAAAGATTACCTTTTAAATCTTTAATTTTTGTATTCAACTCTTTTTTTTATTCGATTTCGTGTGTAAAAATACATGAATAATGGCTTTTTTATAGCCAACGTTACAATGTTCATTTTTGTTTCTGCTACTGTTCTTTTTTGCTTGTTTGCAGGCGTTGATGGAGTGGAGCAGGTGGCTCCTTTCTTCTTTGGTGAAATGACGGTAGAAATGTGCCAGGCCGCGAGACGAGACATAGGCGGTGCAATCGAGGAGGAGCGGCTAGGGTTCTAAGGCTTCTTTTTTTTTTCTGCTGAAATTGTTTAGGCTATGGGCCTATTAATTGGGGTTAGGGTTTTTTACTATTGGGCTGTTATAACTTTATTATTTTTGTTTAAATTTTTGTGATTTGGGCCTAGGACTGTGGACTTTTATTTATTATTTTGGTTTGGTTTGTTTGTCTGGTTTGAGCCCGGGCAAATTTGGGCCTGTACACCATTCTATACGGAGCTATCGATATCAATAAAGTTCTCGGTACTAAATCGATAGTAAACTCAATATCTCTGATTGGTGGTAACCTAAGCAACTCTTCTGGGAACACATCTGGATATTCACAAACTACCGGCATACGTTCAATCTTCAATTCAGACACTTTTGTATTCAGTACATACATAAGATAAGCTTCACAACCTTTTCTTACATATCTCTGAGCCGACATCAACGAAATCACAATAGGCAACTCACCCGACTCATCCGATCCAATTCGAAGAATTTCATTATTTTGACATTTCAATTCAATAATCTTTCGTCTACAATTCATTACGACATCATGTAGAGTCAACCAATCCATTCCAAGAATTACATCGAACTCATCAAATGATAAATGCATTAAGCTAGCTGAAAAATAGTGATCCTGAATCATTAAAGGACAACTCTTGCAAACTTTATCAACTAGAACATATTTGCCTAAGGGGTTCGACACTTTAATCACATACTTAGTAGACCCAACAGGAAAATTCTTACTAGATACCAGATTCATGCAAATATAAGAACGAGTCGATCTAGGATCAATCAATGCAACTACATTAGTATCATAAAGAGAAAATGAACTAGTGATAACATTAGGGAATGAAACATCTTCACGAGCACAAATAGCGTAGCTTCTAGCAGGTGCTCTGACCTCTAATTTAGCAGTTAACTCTTTCATCACACCTCTGCTACTATTTCCACTTCCAGTATTTCTCGGTGGCCTCCCTCTAGTGGCAGTGTTACTCGGCCTTGCATTCTAAAAATTATCTTTCTCAACCATTTGAGGGAAATCTCAAATAAAGTAATCTTGGGAGCCACATTTAAAGTAAGCTCAATTTTTCATCCTACATTCAGTGAGATGTCATCTACCACAGTGTTGACATTCAGTTCTATTAGACCTAACACTACCAACGCTCACTATTGACGTAGTTTGGGCCCTAGAACCCAAAAACTGCTTCCCACGATCTCTGTTGGGATACCCAACCGGAACATTAGAACGAGTATACAAATCCATCGATTTCTTTGACGGAGATTGAAATGACTTATTTATCGGTCTTTTCCTTGAGTCTCTAGCCTCAAACTCAACCTTTCTCTTTTTTTTGCTCTACTCTTCAGCTTTGCAAGCTCAATCGACTAGCATAACAAATTCTTTCAACTCTAAAATCCTAACTAGCAGTCTGATATCTTCATTCAACCCATCTTCAAATCTCTTGCACATGATAGCCTCGGTGGAAACACATTCCCGAGCATACTTACTAAGCATAACAAACTCTCGCTCATATTCAGTCACAGACATACGACCCTGTTTCAGCTCTAAAAACTCTTTGCGTTTTTGATCAATGAATCGTTGACTGATATATTTCTTTCTAAACTCATCTTGAAAGAATTCCCAGGTAACTCTTTCTCTCGGTACCACTAATACAAGAGTATTCCACCACCGATATACCGAGTCCCTCAAAAGTGATATAGCACATTTCAAACACTCATTCGGTGTGCAAGAAAGCTCATCAAATACCCTGATAGAGTTCTCAAGCCAAAACTTAGCTCTCTCGGGGTCATCGTCAACATTGGCTCTAAATTCTTCAGCCCTTTGTTTTCGAATCTTATCAACTGGAGGCTTATTCAGTCTTAACAATTTAACACCTTAGGGAGCTACGGGAACCGATTGGGGGTTAAGTGGGGGTGGAAGATGTTAGGCAGCTAGATTTGTTCGAACAAACTCGATAAACCACTCATTCATCCTTCGGAAGAAGGCTTCCCTAGCCTCTCCTCCTTGACTAACCGTTATTGGTCTACCTTCGGATGGCGCTGTCCCTTGGGCGGGAGCCGGTGTATTACTTTCAACATCATCAGCTACCTCTCAGTTGGGATCCATTTACTAGATGAAAACACAATTTAAATTGTCAGGAGTCATCACACTATCACAAATTAAATATGGCATGTATAGCTAGACTCCCACACACGCTACGTTAGTCTGAGAATTGACTAAACCATAGCTCTGATACCACTAAATGTAGCACCACTTACCCGTATTCAATGTCAGAATTGTAAGAGTATGCCCAAAGATCAATCACGAGATAGTTGTAATAACATACTTGGTTTATCATGTTTATTAATATAAGACGTTGCCATTATTATTTCAGTTTATTTTCTATGTGCATAAATAAACTGTTTTATAATAATGTCCTAAGAATAATATGATTATTCTTAAAAGATCCTTAGTCAAGTATTATTGTTGGCTAGGACAATAATAATGCATTAAGACTAACATGTAGTTGATTGATGATAAAGAGTTGTCATTGATATGGAGTGTCAGAATCAATACATGAATATGTGTGTTAGAGAACAACATATTGGACTGACCCGCTATGACTATGTTTCTTGGATTATTATGTAATTGTCACAACATTACTCATAGTGATTAATATGTATATGATCCTCATACTTGAGATCATCTTTATTCCAACATCGTGAGTTGTATATTTTGATACTGATCAAACAAACACAAATGAATGGTTGTTCTATAAAGATCGATGTTGGATATACCACAATCTATGTTGAGGATATAGTTGATCAATATAGGATAAGTCCCTCCTACATAATGGGAGTAATATCTCAGACCACTTGATTGAGTGAGGCTAGAAATGCATGGCCATGCTCAAATAAGTTGATATGAGATGTCATACTTATTTGTGTATCATAGTCTACTCAAGGTATCAAGAAACATGGGATGGACTATACAAGTGTGACTATTCCATGACTTGTGTCCATTTAAAAGATATAGGACTTAAGGATTAATGCATGAAAGGTTAATCACAAAAGGTTATGTCGAATCATGACTTCTTGTAACTTAGGTAGCATTGATGCATTGCTAGATGCCACTCATTGTTTGTAACATTAGAATCATTCTAATATTACTGATAATGTTGCAAGAACCTATAGGGTCACACCCTATGGTTGAAATGAACGAGGTAAAACATAGTTGGTATATTGCTTGGTTGTCACATGAATTAAATTAATTATAGAATTAATTTAATTGGGCAACCAAATTGTTGAACATACTATATGTACAAGGATGTTGTACACATAATCAGAACATAATTTTATTGATATATGAATTTAGTTCGTATATAAGTTTAAATAAATATAGTTTACCGAAATCTTTATTATAATTAATGTAATTATAATTTTTCGGTTAAACATTATTATATTTTTTTGAATGATAATTGTTATGTTCGGATTAATTTTAATGAATTAAAATTCGTTATAAATATATACCAATTAAGAGGGAGTTATATATAGCAAGGGTAAAAACCCTAAAAAAGATATATATAAAAACTAGCCCGAAAATATGCAAGGTGGTCTAGCAGCCGTTTAACAAAATACTCTCTGAAAATAATTTTCTGGGATTTCTATCGTTTATTGTCAATCGGGTGGACTACGTAGAGGCCGACATCGGAAAAGGTTACGGCTTGGTTCGATAGTGGTTCAGTATTCCTGTTGCCTAGGTGTCGCTGTCTACTCAGATTGAAGTTTCGGTAATTTCGAAACCTTTTTATCACCCTGATTCGTTCCTTACACATGGATCATTGGTTTGGATCGTCGATTTTTTTTTAATTTTTTGCTGCGCCTTGGAGGCACCGGTGTTCCAACAAGAATAGGATATGAGGCATTACCAGACTCACATTGCAAGCAAACATACAATTTCGAGTCATAAAATCTCATCCAAATTAAAACCATTTGTATTCAATCATAAAGTCCCTAATGCGAGCCAACAAGGCCCAAAACAAGCTTTGAAAGTGGGTAGGGACTAAACTGAGCACTTAGGGAATTTTTATAAAACTTAGAAAATTTTTGCTATAATCAAGGGTCACACGCCCGTGTGGTTTGGGACACACCCGTGTGGGCATGCCATGTGGTCACACATGCTCACGTCCCTAACCCATGTAACTCTCTATTTTGCAATGCATAAACAAATTGAGATCACACGGCCAAGTCACACGCCCGTGCGCTAGGCCGTGTAGTTAATTTAATTTTCATAAAATAGGTGCAGACTTCACATGTCTGAGACACACGCCCGTGTCTGAGGCCATGTCCCTCATACAGGTGAGACACACACCCATGTCTCTACCCGTATGCTCAATTCTGAGCATTTTGTTTCTCAAAATTAGGGTGCAGGGGACACACGACCGGAACACATGCCCATCGGGCAGACCGTGTGTCACACACGGCCTAGACACACGCCTGTGTGTCTACCCGTATGGACAAACTAAACGCTATTTACCAAGCCATTTGTCACCCTCATTTCCACCTACACACACACAAGTTCAATAGCATACATCATGATATACTTAGGCAACTAAACATCCACAAAACAAGGCCAAATCATGTCATTTCATTATCCACACACTCAACATATTTTCAACATCATATTCTACCAAACCGAATCACACCAAACTCACCTTCCACAAGTTTTAACATGGCTACCCATAACATGCATAATTTTTCTTAGTTTTCCTAGCATACCAATGAGCCAATCTTAAACATTCAACAACAAACCCATTAAGCCACATTCAACCATTTATTAAGTATTTATAAACCACATCACACAAGAGATAATTGCACATGCATACATATATATATGAGCTTACAACCAATTCAACCAAAATAACCCAAGTTACATGGCCAAAAACCACATCAAGCCTTTGACAATTACAAGCCAATACATTTGGCCAAATTCATAATGACACGTATAACAAAATGGCCAAGTCCTTATACATGCATACTCTTAAAATGTTTAAAATCATCGATACCCAAAATGACAGATGATAGTGTGAGGAGATCTCCGACAAATCTCCAATCTGAGCTAGCTTGGTGACACTATAAAACATGGAAATAAAATGAAGTAAGCTATATAGCTTAGTAAGCTCGTATGAAAGAAATAAGCTAACCTTACCATATGTTAACATGCAAATAATATAACTTAAGGTAGCGCAATTTACCATTTTCTCATGATCACAATTCATTCGATCACATCTTACCTTGAGTTTGTTATTTCACGAATTTAATAATCATAAGTTTTGTGCACATACCTGTACCACTCATAATGGTTTCATACTCATTCTCATATTTGTCACACCCAATGAACCACTCAGAATAATAAATTCAGATACTTGGGAAACTTTGCACACAAGGTGTCATATATATAGCCATTGCTACTTCTATCTCATAACGCATAAATGCTCGTTCTTGAGCCATTAACGGGCCTGCTCAAAGAAGCTGCCAGTTAAGACATAGCTACTCGGTGCTGCTCACACAAGCTATCAAGTAATCATAACAGATGTCGGTATACTCAGCCACCGGTAGGACATACAGGACCAACACCCGGATCACATAACATAAAACCTTAGTGACATGTCACTTGTATACTAATCTATTCCTAAGGTTCGATTGGGATTTCTCGCTTGCCAAATCGTTGTCAAATGTGTTCGTAAAGTCAATTACAGAAATCATGCATAAATTAAAGCATTTAAAATACATTTTAAGTAAATCTTATTTAACATACGAACTTACCTCGGTTCCAAAAATGGCAAAAAAGATCTATTTGTCAATTACTTTATTTTTCCCCCGATCTAGATCCAAACTTAGTTTTCTTGATCTATAATGTCAAATTAAACTTATTTAATCATCACTTATTCAATTCAGCCAAAAAACACATTATGGAAAATTTTATATTTTTGCCCCTAACTTTTCAACATTTTATAAGTTAGTCCCTAGGCTCGTAAAATGAATTTCATTCAATTTCACTACAACCAAAGCCTAGCCTATTGTTATTTGTACTCATAATAGCCCATATTTTTCATTTATTCACACTTTTCTACACATTTTAGACTTTTACAAATAAGTCCCTATTTAACGTTTTTATCAAAAATCACTTTACAAATGTTATTTAACTAACAACGAACATGCATTTTCTACCATCAAACATCAAAATACATGTACATCCAACATGGGTAAAATTTTATACTTAAATTTTCTTTCAAATTAGCCCTTGAAATAGCTAAATCAAGTTACAACGATCTCAAAAATGTAAAAATTATTAAAAACAGGGCAAGAACGGACTTATAATCGAGCTTGAAAGCTTGGCCAAAACCCTAGATATGGTTTCCCCCAAAATTTCATCTATAAAAGACTAAATTGAAGAAGATGACATCTTTTATTTAGTTATTTTGGCTTTATTTACTAAATTACCTATTTACCCTTTACTTAAACTTTGAAATTTTACCTACTCCGTCCAATCCTGTCCATCCTAAAGTATAATGGTCTAATTACCATTTAAGAACCTCTAATTTAGAATTTCATAACAATTTACTACCTTTAGCCTATAGAACTCAAATTTTTTCACTTCTTACATTTTAGTCCTTCTAGTCAAATTGAGTACTCAATCGATAAAATTTCTTAACGAAATTTTCACACAATTATTCTATCATGATGTAGACCTTAAAGAAATAGTAAAACAAATATTTCTACTTCAGATTTGTGGTTCCAAAACCACTGTTCTGATTTGACCAAAAAAGGGGCTATTATAAAAGGTTAGTCAAACTGTTGCTATCATTGAAGGATGCACAGCAATACTCAGAAACAAATTGACACTAAAACTGAAGGATCCAAGAAGTTTTACTATACCTTCCTCTATTGGAAATCATTATGTAGGGAAAGCATTATGTGACTTAGGTGCAAGCATAAATCTAATGCCTATGTCTATTTTCAGGAAGCTTGGAATATGAACGGTGAGATCCAAAACTGTCACACTGCAGTTAGCTGATAGATCCTATTCACATCCAGAAGGTAAAATCCAAGACATACTGGTAAGAGTTGACAAAATTATTTTTCCAACATATTTTATTATTCTGGAATGTGAGGTTGATAAAGAGGTACTAGTCATACTTGGGAGACCTTTCTTAGCAATGGTAGAACATTAATTGATGTCAAAAAGGTGAATTAACTATGAGAGTTAATGATTAACAATTAACTTTTAATGTATTTGTTTTAACAATTCAGAAAATGATGTAGATGTATGTCTATTAATTAACGAAGACATGATTATAGATCTTGATAAATTGATGGAAGTTTAGCAAATTGGAAATGGATCAAAGAGAAGTTTCGAATCATTAAATTTGTTTGACTGTTCTTTTAAACCTCTTTGACCATCTATAAAAGACCCTTTTAGGCTAGAATTGAAGCCCTTGCCAATACATTTGAAGTATGTATATCTAGGAGATAACAACACATTGCCAATAGTTATCTTTGCTGAGTTAACAATGGGTCAAGAGACTCAATCATTGGAAGTTTTAATGAAATCTAAGAAAGCCTTAGGGCTGTCAATTATAGGTATCAAGGGAATTAGTCCAACAATTTGCATGCACAAGATAATATTGGAGGATTGCCATGGCAAATCTATTGAGCAGCAGAGGAGAATGAATCTCGTCATGAAAGAAGTTTTGAAAAAGAAGGTTATCAAATGGCTATATGCTGGAATCATATACCGAATTTCTGATAGTTCCTGGATGAGCCCCTTTTCAGTGTGTCCTTAAAAAAGAGGTTGTTATTATGGTAAGCAACGATAGCAATGAACTTATTACCACTTGTACTATCACGGGATGGAGGGTTTTTATGGATTATCAGAAACTCAACAAAGCAACAAGGAAGGATCATTTCCCTCTGCCATTTATCGATCAAATGTTGGATAGACTAGCGAGGAAAGCCTTCTACTACTTTCTGGATGGATACTCAGGGTACAATCAGATTGCCATAGCTCCTACTGATCAAGAGAATATCACATTCACATGTTTGTATGGAACTTTTGCATTTCGAAGAATGCCATTTGGATTATGCAATGCCGCTGCAACTTTTCAGCATTGCATGATGTCAATATTTTCAGACATGGTGGAGAAATTCTTAGAAGTGTTTATGGATCACTTCTCGATGTTTGGCGATAGATTTGGAGACTATTTGTAAAATTTGGAGTTAGTTCTTTATCGATGTTAAGAAACTAATCTTTTGCTGAATTTGGAAAAATGCCACTTCATGGTTTGTGAGGGCATTGTTTTGGGACATAAGATTTCACAGCAAGGAATTGCCATTGACAAAGCAAAAATTTAGGTTATTAGGAAAGGTATCTGAAGGTTCCTCAGTCACATAGGATTCTATTGTTGATTTATCAAGGACTTTTCCAAAATATCAAAACCTCTTTGCATATTATCGAAACAAAATAGATCTTTTAATTTTGATGGGCCATGTTTGTAAGCATTTGAGGAATTGAAGAAGCGATTGATTACAGCACAAATATTCATTGCACTAGACTGGACTTTACTATTCAAATTGATGTATGATACAAGTGACTTTATCGTAGAAGTAGTCTTGGGACAAAGAAAAGCCAAGGTATTTCATGCTATATACTATGCCAGTCGTATGTTGACAGATTCACAGCTAAATTACACCACCATTGAGAAGGAGTTGTTAATTGTAATATTTGCCTTTAAAAAATTCAGAGCTTATCTCGTGGGCACTAAAGTCAAAATGTATACAGACCACTCTACTATTAAGTACTTGGTGACCAAGAAAGATGCCAAACCTAGATCAATTCGATAGGTATTGCTGCTGCAAGAATTTGATCTAGACATTAAAGATAGGAAGGGCACATAAGATCAAGTGGTTGATCATTTATCACGGCTGGAAGTAGGGAATGAAGATGGTAACATTTAGATGATTAAAGATGAATTCTCTGATTCACAGTTGCTGGTTGCTATGGAATTACCATGGTATGTTGATATTGTTAATTTTCTGGTCAGTGGACTGCTACCACTTGAGCTCTCTAGTCAAGGAAAAAGGAAATTTCTCCATAATATGAAGTAGTACTACTAGGATGAGCCGCTCTTATTCAAGCAGTGTGTAGGACAAATCATTCAGAGATGTATTCCGAATGATGAAATCCAGAGTGTTCTGCACCACTGTTATTCAGCACCTTATGGAGGCCACTTTAGGGGTATGCGAACTACTACAAAATTTCTCCAGTCTGGTTTTTATTGACCGAGCATGTTTAAAGATGCTCATGAATTCTGTAAGGCTTGTGCTCACTGTCAAAGGATTGGAAATCTACCCAGGAGATATGAAATGCCTTTCAAAATATTTTTGAAATAGAACTATTTGATGTTTGGGGAATTGATTTTATGAGGCCATTTCCACCCTCTTGGTGTAATATCTATATATTGGTCACTATTGATTACATCTCCAAGTGGGTTGAAGCTGTTACTCTACCAACAAATGATGCCAAATCAGTATTGAAATTTCTTCATAAAAATATGTTTACGTGGTTTGGTACTCCTTGTTCTCTAATCAGTTATGAAGGTTCACACTTTGATTGCAAGTTAGTTGCTAATGCTCTTAACAAATATGGGGTGCGACATAGAATTTCCACGGCATATCACCCTAGAAAAATGGACAAGCAGAAATCTTTGATAGAGAGAGCGAACAAATTCTGGAGAAGGTAGTCCATCCCAACCGAAAAGATTTGTCAGCAAGACTGGATGAATCTTTCTGGGCATATCGAATAGCTCTGAAGACACCATTAGGTATGTCCCCTTTCCAACTTGTTTATGGTAAACCATTCCACTTGCCCATTGAACTGGAACACAAGGCATTTTGGGCAACCAAGAAACTGCATATGGATTGGAAATTTGCTGGAAATAATCGCTTACTGGAGCTGAATGAGATGGACGAATTTCAAACTCAAGCCTATGAAAATGGCAAGTTGTACAAAGAAAATCCAAATGATAGCAAGATAACAAATTTTGGACAACAAGTCTTACTTTTCAATTCCAAGCTTAAATTGTTTCCTGGCAAATTAAGGTCTCGGTGGTCAGGTCCATTCGCAGTTGTTCAAGTATATCCTCATAGAGCAGTACATGTCAAAGACGAAAAAATGGGTCTACTTTCAAAGTTGATGGCCATCGATTAAAACATTACTTTGGAGCTCCTATAATTCATGATAAAACTTCCATCATTTTTCAAACTAATTAATATTTCTCTCTTGCATTGTTTATTCAATTATTTTATTTTTAATTTCTTTGTTTCAGTTGAATCAATAAATAAATTGAACCTTTATTTTCTTCTTGTTGCAAGTACGTTGCAGCCCAGGTTTGTAAGACTCAGCCCATGTAATAGCCCTAATTTGACCCTAGTCGGAAAGTGGTTTCGGGACCACAAAATCGAGTCACAAAATTATATAAATTCTCTTTTCTATGTTTATTATATGTAAAGTTTCATGTGTGAAAGTATCGTGTCTTAAATTTGTCATTTGAATGTGGAATTATTAAAAAGGACTTATGTGAGAAACTTGAAAATGTGATAGGTTAATTTGTAGTGGCCAAATATTGTATGGTTTAAAATATGGGGACTTACATGTTAAATATCCCTTCCTTAAGTTAGTGGACGGCAAGGTTAGTGATGATTGACATTTTATGCCTTTTATATTAATAAATTAAATGTTAAATGAATAAATAATATGAAATATGAACTTATATTAAAAGAAATGGGTGATAAAAACAAAGTTGGTTCATCTTTTTCTTCTTCCATTGACGTACCTAAAGAAAGAAAAGAAGAAATTGAAGTTAAGGCATTTGGTCACCTTTAAGTTGATTAAGGTATGTTAATGCTCTTTCATTGAAAATCTTTGTATATTTGGAGTGGTCATCAAGTATAGAAGCTAGCTCATGGAAAATGTTTTTGTAAATTGTTGAAGATGGCATTCGGTCATGGATGTTTGTATTTCTTTGATGTTGTTTTTGATGCTTTAGTGTATTGAGGGTTGATTATAGATGAGTTGAGCTTGGTAAAATTGAATATTTGTGGCTTAATTGTTTAATGACAATCGGCTATGTTGAAACGCTAAATTAGTGCTAAATTGTAAGTATTTAATTGAGTGTTAGCCGAAATTGATCTTATGATAGTAACTAGAATTTGTGAAATTTATGCATTTTGTGGTCCAAGTGTGATAAGAACCATACGGTTATGGCATGTAAGCATGAAGATTAGATGATGGATAATTTTAAATGTGAGATGGCTAGAAGTTGATTTAAAGGCTTAATAAGTTAGTTTAAGGTGAAGTCATTAGCTTATGATATTCGGTTTTGGCTACTATGTATTGGATCTTGAATATTTTAATGTTTGAGTTTGCTAAATATTGAAATTAATAGTTAATTATTTATTTGTTGTGTAAGAGTTTAGAAAGTGAACTTAGGAGATGAATTTAGGAAAAATTGTTGTTATATGTTAATTGGTTGAGGTTTTGTTACCATGTAGTGAAGGAGGGTTAAAATATTTAATATGTCAATTGAGTGAAATGTTAATGTACGAAATCTCATATTAGTTGATAGAAGAGGATGCTTAAATTGTTAAAAATTTATTTTGACATAGCCAAATGTGTTCATGAATGAAAGAATTATATTGGTTTTGAAATGTATGTGTCATAGAATGCATTTTTAAGTAATAGTTGAAATTCTTGTTATGAGCGAATTATAATATAACCGAATAAAAGGAATGATTAATGAATTAGTGACAAGTGAATTTGTTTAATCTAGCTCAAGAGCTTAAGGAGCCTAATTCGGATAAGGGAAAAAGCTAAACTAACCAAATAGCATATCCGTAGTCATTCGACGACAGTCAAGGTAAGTCTTTGAGTAATGAAACCTAGCTTATGATTTGATAAAATAATGGTATATAAGCATAATAAATAAATTGTGACCTATTGGTTCTACTTGAATTACGTAGTGGGAGAAATAATTTGTGCATATGACTTGTAATAGAGTGCTTATAGAAATCAGTTGGATAGCGAAACGAAATCGTGTTATTTGTATGTGGCTATTGAGCCGAAAGTGGAATGGTTGATAAGCATGTTGTGCTTGTGTTCAAGTAATGTAAATGAAATGCTAATGTGTTATGATATATATATATATATATATATATATATATATGTGCATGATAATGGAGAATTATATCAGCCTAAGTCCAGAAGGCATTTGTCTTTGAGTGTCATATCTCGAGCTAAAGTCCCGCAGCTTTGTCTTTGGTATTATATCCAAAGCTAAAGTCCCGCAGCTTTGTCTTTGGTATTATATCCAAGCTAAAGTCCATGAGCTTTGTGTTGGTATTATATCCAAGCTTAAAGTCCCGCATGCTTTGTGGTGGTAATTGGATTTGGGTTTTAAACCTAGCGGACTTAATGCCGATGATTGGAGTAAGATTATGATGATTTGAATGTTCGTAGTAACTACCATTGAATATGTTCAATACACTAAGTTGGTCAGGTATGTATTATATACTTTTATATGTTAGATTGATCAGAATTGAATCACGAATGCAAAATGAGAAGTATATGTGAAAATCTCATATGTGTATATGTGTATTCGGTTATGGTGAAAGGTTATATGAGATTGATTTGGTGATATACATGTTAAATAATCTGAATGCAAAGAATGGGTAATAAATCTGCTTGGAACAGCAGCAGTAATGTGATTTTGGAAAATCACCATAAAGTGTGGAAGTCGAGTTAGAGGCTGAATAAATTATGTCATGAAATCTTAATGAGTCTAGTTGCTTATAAAAGAAACCATGTAAGCAAAAGAATTGCCAATAATGAGATATTTGAAGTGGCGTGGAACAGAGTCAAAATAACTTCGAGGTCCCCTATTCTGTTTTCTGAAAATCATTATAAATGGTAAAAAATGGTTATAATATAAAATTTATATTATTAGACTCCTTAATGAGTCTATTTTCAAATGAAATAAACGATAACATATTTCGAATTCTGTATAATGAGAAAATTGATTCGTAGTGAAGAGTGGTCAGAATAGTCAAACAATGAAACAAGGGAAATTCAATAAAAATATGGTATTTATTGGTCAAACCAAAAATTCTGAAAATTTGATGGATGGAAGATATATGAGTCTAATTTCAGGGAAAATTAACGACACTTGATTTGGAGTTTCCTAGCTCTAGTTATAAATAATTTAGTGACTGTTGCTCAGGAAGACAGCTTGTAGTGAATTTGTGATTTTGTTGCAAACATGGTTAAAACTTGTTAATGAGATGCTTTTCGAGTTCTTATGATCTTATTTGTGATTTCAATATTTGGTTTTAATTGAGTTCAGATTCAAGTGAGGTGAATTTGCTAAATATGCATTATGTTCACGGATACCTGGCCAAAATGGCAATTATCTAGAAATGATTTCTTGAAAATTTGAAATAATCGATCTATAAGTAAATTAATTGTTGGCATTGCTTAAAACTTACTAAGCATTGAAGCTTACTCCGTGTTCTCTTTTCCATTTCTTATAGGTTTATATTTTAGCTTGAGTTGGAAGAGTCGGAGATATCATCACACTATCGAGTCATTATGTGAGTTGAGAAGATTGTATATCATCATGGTTTAAGGCATGTATAGGATAGACTATAGGTAGAATGATATTTCGACTTTGTATTCATTATAGCCATGTGAAGATGGCTTGCTCATTTTGTTTAGAGAAGCCTTATAATTGAACTAATGTGGTGAAATGTTTTAGTTATAACTTGATAGTAGTCAATTTGTTATTAGATATTCGGTTATGTTTTGATAGTGAGTCATTTTGGAAATTTATAAGAGCTCTTATGAAAAATCAATGAGACATGTTTGCATTGTTGATAATTTATGTCTAGTAAGTATCTTTGACCTTATAGAAGTTTTGTTCAGTCAAGTAATACCTCATAACCTTATTCCGGCAACGGATACGGGTTAGGAGTGTTACAGCCCACTCGTTCTATTGCCACTTTTTAGTTTAATAAATTTACTTAGTATTTCATATTTCCCACTTAAATATTTGTTGTTACTTATGTCAGAACATGATTAGGGCCCAATCTTATCACTCAAGTCATGGATTCTTTCCCCTCAATTTTTTACCCTAGCCGATTTAGTTTCCTCTTCACCATTACCTTCACTTTATTTCAATGTTATTTTGCTCTCTGTTTTCATCCTAAACTTTTAAAGGTCCCATCTTTTTCACTCTTATAGTTACCATCTTCTTTGTAATGGCTCGTCAAGCACCATCTACTTCTACTGTTGCATAGCTGTGTACATTCTTCAATAAGATAGTAGAAACCAAATACAATGAAAACATCTCCAAACGCCCTCTGTGCATGGAAAAAGGATTCCTTTTTCAAGATGCCCTTTTTGTGGGCTATACTAATGTCATTTCCTCGGTCATGGAGCAACATGGATGGTAGATTTTTTGTATCCTTCCGAATGATGTTTTCCCTAAAGTAGTAAAGGAGTTCTACACCTACCTTACTTCCCCTAAAAATGCTTTTATATATGTGAAGGTGCTTCAATCTTGTTCGATGTTGACTTGATAAATGCACAATACAGGTTGTCTGATAGTCTCGATGAACACGCTAATTTTTTCAAGACAATGACAACAAAAAGATTAAACCATGTTCTTACTGATGTATGTGTTGAGGGCACAAAATGGAGGGTCTCAAGAAATGATTGCTACGAAGGTAACTTTGAAGCCCCACTGCAGGGTTTGGTATAATTTCCTAAAAAGTTATCTCATTCCATCCACCCACAATTCTACAATCAGAATTGCATGAAATTTTTGGGATTTTTTATTTCTTTTGGTAATATTTCTACACCTCACTTGCTAAACATGCTTATAAAATTTGAGCCAATTTTATGAATACATTTCAGATAGTCCAGTAATATGTTAGGAAATTCTAATGATTTGGCAAACTCTTGCACACCTACATTCATGCATACTCAAACATATTTACTTGAGGACAAGCAATAATTCAGATTTGGGGGTGTGATAACTCTTAAAAAGAGTTATATTTTAGGCCTCTAAGTTGAAATAATTGCTTGTAATTAAGAAAATATGTTTGCATTTTTGACTTATTACAAGAGCATTATATATTAAAGCTTGGATTGTGTTTTAACTGTAGATTTATATTACTTTTAATTGCAAGAAAGAGGTTTGGTAATCTTTGGTAGTAGGTGCAGGTAGGATGAAAGAGGCAAGAAGGAGGAAAAGAGAACGAAGGAGGTGAAATATTGCCATGATGGGGTAGATTGCCAACAGAAATGTCATGGAAATTTCAAGAAGATGACGTAGCACTCAATCCATGTCACTCTCAGCTAGCTGTACGTATACTAGATAAATCACCCTAAAAAGGAGAAACAAAATATGTATGCTGAGAGGGACATATCTACCCTATAAAAGGAGGAGAGAGAAGAGAAGAAAGGTACATAGATTGTGAGGAGAAAAGAAAAGAAAAAGAGTGGTTCCTCTTTCTACAACAGAATCCTATAGAGAAATTGCGTGGAAAATTTGAAAGAGAAGAAAAGGGTAGCAACTAAAAAGAGGAGATCACAGACATAAAGAAAGGGAAGAGAAATATGCCCTCAGTTTTACGTAAAATCTTGAGAAGAAGCTAGAGTGTAGTGAGAACTTACTGCAGTTCTACCTTTACTCTATTTTCTTGGTTTTAATTTCTGTGATTCGTAAAACTTGAAGAATGTTAACGAAAGATTTAATTTTTGGATTTCATTACCCAACCCATGAGCTAATTATCTTTAGGTTGGAATTAATTGGGTGAATATTGAATTATCTGTAATGCCCATGATATGATTTTGATTGAAATTACTGTTTCATTCAATTTATGCTTATTTTGAATGCATACATGCAAGCTCTAGACATAGTTGATTGTATGTTATGTTTATAGATGGATTTGAATCTAAAAGAATTAAACACATTAGATTATTAATTGATTGATACAAGCGAGTATTCGAAAAAATAATTGCAACACTCTAACATAGAAGTTGCTATTTGTACAGGTGAAGAAGTGTGGTTATCATTCATGAGTCCTGTAGACACACAGAGACTCAAGATAATAACTAAAGTCTAGCTTTTGAAAGAAGTAGACTGGAGTAGTAATTCTCTAAGCAATAGTTAGTCAAAATTTTTCCATGGCATTAGTAAGTTATGAAAATATTCCTTGAGTAATTTCAACCTTTATCATTCAACAGTAGAAATACTCTCTACTTATTCTTTGTGGATTGCCACAACATTTAGATTGTTTTGTCATTTTCTTATAATTGATATTATTATTTCATTCATTATTTCCTTTCATCAATTTAAACTTTGTTTCTTTTACACAGTTTGATTAGTTAAACCTATAGTAACATTTTACCAATTGTAATCAATTTTTGATCCCTATGGAGACAATGCTCACTTATCATTATATTACTTAAAACAACGTGTACACTTTCACATTTGCATTACATATTTACACACAACAGTTAGAAGTTGGTATTAGAACATGATTTAGTCAGTTCTTGAACAATTAAGGTAGAAAGGAGCCCTATATGCCTAAAATATGTTGAGCTTGGTTAAGTTTCTTATGTATGTTGAATTTTCTTGTTTAGGTAAAAGATGTATGTTATATTAGTATAGTGTAATGTAGTAATAAAGAGTCAAAGGAAGGAAAAAATAAAGTTTCATTAATAAAAGTGGAGAAACATTATCAAAATAATGGAAAAGTAAAGAAAATCTTAGTCCTTTCCTTTATTGGGTTGGTTGATGGGATCGGTTGGGGTTTCTTTTGTTGGAGTATGATCTCTAGGATTTTGATACTCATTTATTGAGCTCTCTTTATTGTTTGCATCTTGGGGCATTATAGGAATGATAAAGTCATCTAATTGTTTCAACTCCCTTTGAAATACTTCTCATTCTTAGCCTTCAGGGTGGTAAACATTAAAGTTAAGTGACCCAATAGAAATGTCTCTCAAGCAGTGGAAATCTACTTGACTATGACCAAGAGGGCCTACAACCAATTGGGCATGTAGAATCATATTTGATCTCCATTCTAGCAGAGCATTATTAACATTCTTTTTAGTATACTCCTGAAATTTTCTAAAAGTTTTTTCATGGGATTGGCGTAGACTTTCTAACTCTTCTTTGTAACATTCCTCTTGAGCTTTTAGCTTCTTCTCTAAATTATACTTTTCACCCTTAAGTTGATCAGCCTCCTCTTTAAACTACTCACACTCAATCTGTGCATCCTTATTCTTTCCCTTCAAAGTTATGACGTGGGTATCAAGCCTTCCAATCAATTTGGCAGACTCTTGATATTTTTGGTGTAGTTGAGCTATAGAGTCTTCGCTGATTTTTATAGCCTTTTCTAAATTTTCAATTTTATCATTATAATGCTTTTTTGCATCTTTGAGAGCCCCACTCCAAATATTATGTTCTATAAATGAAGATTTGGAAATTTTCACCATAAGGGAAAGATGAGACCCTTCAAAATTGGAAAAAAGGTAAGAGGTAAAAGCCTCTCTTAATTGTTAGGGTACTAAATTCTATTATTGTTTAAAAATAATATCCAATGAAACAGTGAAAGATCTAACTTCATAAGGTCACATTAAGGAAAAAGCCCTTTTACATCACTAGAAGGAGCATTGTGTAGTGGATTTTTTAGAGGAGTAACTGATTGAATTAGAGGTATTGCTTCTATAGAACTCTTTGCTTGTGGTGGATCAGATATATGAATTAGAGAGTCCACAGGAGATATTGATTCTATGGATAAGGCTCACACCATGGCAATGTTAGAACTAAAGATATATGTGTAACAACAATAGTAGGTTCCTTACTGAATTTACGCCGTATCAAAGAAAGGCATTCACCACATTCAATCTCTTGAATACTTTCCTCTGATCTGGACCTTTTCTTAGATTTCTTATTTATCATTTTCCTTGATGAAGTAGCAATAGTCTTCTTCTTGGTTTGATATTCTTTAAAAAGAAATGTAATGTCTATTAACTGAGTGGGGATGAGCGCAGCATGTGAATGTGAGGAACACCCTGCACCAGCAACATGAGGATTAGCCTGATTTGCAGATGATGTAGATGCTATGACAAAATTAGTCATAAGGTTCCAATTGCATGGGCGAAGACCAAAAATGATATAAAAAGAAAAGGAGGCTCTCTTTTGTGCCTCAATAAGATGTGTGCTAATTCACTATTTAAATTGTATGTCTAAGCTTCAAAAGCAAAAGGCACGACAGGATCAACCAACCAGTTCATAAAATCATTTGGTCAGTAACCATTTAGGTTTAAATCTTGTAATCAATATTGGAATCTGTTTCTAACTGAAATGAGTTCCACTAAATCAAGAACATGCCCTCTCCTTAACGATTTATATTGTCTCTCAATAAGTTGGGAATATATTGATTGATATTGTGCACAGATGCTCTCTTTGAAGAGGGACCATCTTATAGGAAAACCTAATCTATATTTGAGCTTACAAATAACCTTTATATATTTGTGTTTTAGTTGATGAAGATTTGAGATAATATTTTAGATTATAGGTTCGTGGCCTGAGCATACACTGAAATGAGCACTACCAACAAAAGTCTCTTGTCTTTCACTTTCAATTGATAGAATTTCTAGAAAGTGCCCAACAGTGGTGGCTTATTGTACTCACAAAAATCAATACAGAAAGCAACCAATGTCTACCAGGATAGGGTTGATAACTGCAGTGGTGCAATGCCATATTCATTTAGCATAGCACAAAAGAAATGGTTGTGTGGTATATGAAATATAGTTTCTAGCAAAATCAGACATAAGATGAAACCTATGGTGTTATCCCTTAGACGAAAATGTTGGGGTCATTTAAAGTTATAAGAAAAGTTTGGGTCTTGGATACCCTAGACTTCTAGATATCAATTCATTTCATCTTGGGTAGTACTATAGTTGAACATTTGCAATTCTACTTGTGGTAGAGTATCTTTAGAACCTTGGGGTCCAAATGGAATAGGATTTCTATGAGTGGTGTTTTTGCTAGTCTGGCTTCGGTCCCTTCCTCTAGTAGTGGTTTGAACCGTATTGTTTGAAAAAAATGCAAGAAAAGAAAAATATGGAAAAATTAAGTATTACCTTTGAGTAAGATGAAGACTAAAGACGAAGAAAGCAGAAAGATTGAACAAAGATGGAATTAGGGTTTCAATTAATGTGCCAAAGTGTTTAAATGATGTTTGAGTGTCTATTTTGTAGAATAACAATCGTGTACAAAAATCTAAACAAATGGTAATTGTTAGCGACATTTATCACATACTAGTTACGAAACATTTGAAATTTCACAAATAATTGTTGAGTATGCATCCACCCAAGTGAACAAACTGTTAGTATTTTGGAAAATAAGGGATTCCTAATGTATACACCATATGAGTGGTATGTGTTCAACGTAAACCGTAAGTTGATATTTTTTAGTGGAATTCTTACAAGTAAGAAAATTTGTTAAGGGGAGGAGAGTTGTCACACCCCAGTTCAGCTGGGTTGAAGGGTAAGGCGTATAGTAGGGAAGAAACATGTGTTTGGTAGGTTGTAATTTACCCATTTGTTTCTTTTAGCATATACTTGTGGGTTCATAGTATACACTGAGTAATTAACTGGAAGTTTTATTTTAGATTATTCTGATTAACCAGATAGTAAAGGTTTTAGCGGGACAAAAAGGCAAATGATAATATGATTTATCACCAAATGTATTATACTCTTAGTTTGTCTTAGTACTGTTCTCGTTGCGTTGTGAAGTACTTGGTTAGGAACCAAATGAATTAACAGCCTTAATATTTATTATGCAAGATTTTTATTTATGTTCCTTTTGGAGTCTGAAGGCCAATAAGAGAGACGAGCTCTGAATTTAAGTTACACTTATTGAATGTATGTATTGGAGATTGGATTATATGTATAAGATAAGGGTTCTGGGAGGAGTTTCTTCTAGATTATAAATGTTACTCTCTAATTTTTTTTCTAGATCTGATTTCATTTATTCTTCCTTCTACTGGAAACTTAGATTCTTGGTTTAATTAGTGGTTATTCCACTTTTGGGTAATTATTACAACTCTGCATGTTAAATTCTGAAAGAGTAAGTCTATAAGGAGTGTGTGAACAATAAGATGTAAGTATAAGGCTTTGCAAGGGGGTTGTAAGTGCTTGAGATGATGGTAAGTTGTATATGAAGTTTTAATGGTGCTTTTATGTTTTGTAAGGAGTTATTGTTGTTGTTGGTTCGAAAAAGATGTCTGAATTTGGAGCTTAGAACTGCAAAAGGTGAGTTCAGGTGAGACTCTACCCTGACTCTTTTGTATGAACTATCCAAATATGAAGTATATAAATACACATTCGTAGATGGAATGATGATGTCTATAGAAAAGGTAAGGTTATGGGTATAGTAAAGATAAGAGATGTTCTGTAATAATATGTATAAAGTTATGTTAAAAGAATAATGTTTGATAAGCATGCAGGTAAAGGTTTGGTATACAAGGTGTATGATTTTATATGAAGGTGATTATCTAGGTAAGTAACTGCTGAGCTAACATTCTATTATGAAGCCTCTACTAGGGCAGTTATATTGCTAACCAGATTAGCATACCAAGGATTAAAATCGAGTGTAAGACCATGAGATTAGGCCCATGGCAACTTGGTATGATTTGGAAATTTTCATGGTGTAGCCTCTAGTAAGATGATGATTGAATTGATAGAACACGATACATGAATGTATGTAGGACCATGTGGTTAAGACCCATGGCATGATATGTTTGTTTGAATATTCATGTTGTAGCCTTCAGAATATGTAAATCGAATTGGCTGATCACGATACATGAATTTATGTAAAAGTCCATCGAGATAGTAAAAACATGACTCTATATGACGCTTTTGTGGCGTATTTAGTGTGAAGCCTTATGGCATATTCTGTTTGGACTATGTGGCATGTACTATCATATATGCCTGTTAAGATTTGTATATTTGTCCTTATGGTAAGTTATGGATAATTTCTATTATTTTTGTATTAAGTATGACTAAGATCAAGTATTCATACGCTCAAGGTTAAAGGTTGAGTAAGATTTGTGAAGTAAATGAATAATTTTAAAGGTTGCTTTTGAAAAGAACTGTGTATCTAGATGATAATAAGGCATTCACCATAATGATATAATTGAATCAAAGTTATTTGGAATCTGTCATATCTGAGTTGTATAATGACTTTGTCTAAAATCTTATAAAAATACCAATTATTTTGAGCATCTGGTGTTCTGGAATAATGTTGTGAATGTCAACAGATTGATCTATGAAGTACATTATCAGGGTATGATTTGCTTAATAGTTTAATGGTACTCAGATCTATGTAACTATTCACCATATGTGTATGTGTCCGCTTGTAAATAATGATAATGAACAATTGTTCTGAGTCAAGTGCAAGTATTAGAAAATGGGTTGTATCCGTTAGATTCTGAAGTTATTTTTTGTTTAGAAGTGCATATGTGAACGAGAGAATTACGAAACGCCTGATGAAATCTTCAATTAATTAAAAAAGAAAAAATGTGTATATGAAGACTATATAATTTAACTATATATATATTACAATTATGTTGGTATCTGCCGATATAAGTGGTTCAAGCAGATGGTTAATGCAATGATGATCTTTCAAGAATATAAAGTATTTGACAAGACATGTTAGTAATAAAACCCATTAAGTGCTCTTTTATTTATTTATGTTGTGTTTATGTTTCAGGTTTTGATGTTAAGAGGCTACACTTAGAGGGACAGTGCCAAGACTATGCCAAAGAAAAAACGTACTGTTCGGGTGGGGTATTGTAGGATTTTACTTTAATGAATCTGCAACTAACAGATGGTTGTTTTAAGAAAGAATTATTGTAATTTTTAAAAGAATTATTGTAATTTTTAATATTTTATGTTTAAGTACCATAATTGTTTCTTGAGTTTTAATCTTTAAATGTAATTAAAAAAAGTATGTTTTAAAGAAGAGGTTAACTAATGCAGTTTTGTTATTTGACTAAGTGTTTTATGTGATAACACCCATTATTCAGATCCAGTGAATCATTCTGGTTAAGGGTTTTACATAGTGTCTATACGTGGTCCGAAAGGTAGTTTTCAACACATCTATCTATTTAACTCCAAGCTGATAATATCTTGAACAGAAATCAATTTTTGAAATAGCATATCCCTTTCAACTAATCAAACAAATCATCAATGCGAGGTAACAAATATTTTTTTAATCGTGACTTTATTCAACTGTTGGTAGTTAATACAAAGTCTCATCAATCTGTCTTTCTTCTTTTCAAAAAACATTGGCGCACCTCAAGGAGACATGCTCAACGAAACAAAACCTCTGTCGGACAACTATTGCAGTTGTGTTTTAAGTTCTTTTAATTCAGCTAGTGTCATTCTATAGGGAGTAGTTGGTATCAATTAAGTTCCCAGAGCCAATTTAAAGGAAAATTCAACCTCCTTGGTTGTTGGTAACCTTAGCAATTCTTTTAGTGAAAACATCAACAAATTCATAAATAATCGAAACTAGCTCAATTTTTGATTCTGAAGCTCTGGTATCAAGGATACAAGTTAAATATGCTTCACACCCTTTTCTAACAACTTTTTGAGCTAACAAGGCAAAAATAATGTTGGCACCACAGTCAATTTTATCCCATTCCACATTAACCATCTCACCATTCTAACATTTCAATACAAATTGTTTTCTTCCATAGTTAACAACAACATCATGCAAAGTTAACCAGTCCATTGTAACACCCCAAACCCGGCCTGGACATTATGGTCGAATTTGTGATGTCACATTGAAGTGTTTTTCTAAAAGCAAATATCCAAGCTTTAGCTAGCCTCTTTGTATAATTTTGAAAAGCCGTATGAAAATCGAGTTTGTTCCTTGATAATGTGGAATTGTATGGTTAAGGCTTACTTATATTAAAACGTTATTAACTTTGTAAAATAGTTCTTACTCGCGGAAGCGTTTAAAACTAGTTGCGATTTTGTGGTGTTTTTGAAAATGCTTGACTTTTGAAATAATGTGACTATCCTACTACTAGTATATATGAGTTCAATGAATAAAATAAAATAAAATCCAGATGAAAAATAATTACCCAAGAGGCCTTATTACATTAAGTAAAATCCAAAATAAAATCAAGACGTAAATTAATAAAAGATAAGTATGGCGAGTGGCCACCACGGAGTCCTCCGTCACACCGATCCGCCTAAGCCTGGGGATTTCCTATACAGATAAATGGATGGGTGAGTTTACGAAAACTCGATGTGTAATCCCATATAAGCAAACAATCAGAGTAAACACAATTTGGGCCTAAGCCCTTTCAGTTTCAGTTAGAGCCATAGCCCATTTCAGAATCAGAAACAATGTGGGCCTGGCCCATTCCAGTAACAGTATCAATGGGGCCTAAGCCCGTTACACTATCAGTACAGTATGCAATCATAAAATCCTACCCAAACCAACCTCTACACACCATCTCCGTACTAACCCTACACACCATGTGGGGATATAATCGACCCACCCATCCCTACACACCAAGTAGCACCAGTTGCAGCACTAAAATAGTGTTTGCAGCAGAGCTGCCAGTAATAGGCTTATAGCCTTTCAGTACACTTACTCCAAAATCATATATCCCACCCCATGCAATGCAACATAATATATACAATAATATAAATGTATATACAGTAAAAATGGCATGCTCAAACAGTCATACATCACATAGGGGTATATCAGTCAATTACCTTATAAGGGTATAATGGTCATTTCATCAATTTAGGGTCTAGGTTTACTTACCGACCCAACAGTAGGTCCACAATCGTCTCGGGTGACCCGTGCAACCTTAAAAATCAAATAGAGAAAATAGGCCCAAAGCCCATGATGCGGACCATGTGGGCCCACATGCTCGTGTGGCCCACTAAGCCCAAAAACGACCTTGATTGTGCGAACTAATAGTCTGGCCCAATAATCTCTACACGTCCATGTGGTTAACCAGTGTGGGGCCCACACGGCCCAATTCAGCCCAACATGGCCCAAGATGGCCTAAGCCCATGAAAGCACTCATGGTGGCCTCTACGCACGAATGCCCACGTTTTACTCGTTCTGATTACCACACGAGCAAGCGCACACTCGTGTAGTGCCAAAAGTCACACTTTTCGCCTTTTGCCGGTCTACGATAAGAGCAGCGTGGTTACACACCTGTTATGGAGTTGTAGCCGAAATGCCTCTGAGGCTGAGAACCTATGGTCAACCACAACCTTCCATTAGTCTAAAACCCTCGTTAATCTAAATCATATTGATATTGAATAAAAATGCTTTAACCAAATCATCGCTACTTACCAATAAACAATCGTAGCCCCTCCTAGATCCAAACCACATATTCTCCCCAATACTTGACCCTTCACAAAAATAGTTAACCGATTCATAAAAATTTATAATCCCACACCAATACATCTAGAACTTAAGCACTTATGTAACACCCTAAACCTGGCCTAGACGTTATGACCGGATCCGATGCGCCACATCGAAGCGTTCAAAACAATCCGTATTACTTAGTCTGGAAAACTTAGTTGGTGATGTAAAAGATGCTTTTAAAAGTAGGTTAAAGTGAATGGAAGCTGTGCACCAGGTAGGAAACCAAAGAAGAGGAGGTGAGTCTGTCGAACTGCTTAAGTACCAAGCTCCCTCCGGATCCAATCCTAGACATGCACACCACCATTGCCACACTCTAACATCTCGTATAATTGTGAGAAAACCAGTTGATTAAGTTTATCTTAAGAAAATGATTAAGTTTGAAAACGTTTGCTTAGCGGAGGCCTTACTGGTAATCGTGTTATTTTTGAAATCAACTATTGTTTTGGAAAACGCGCCCTAGAACTAATACATTTTGATAATTAAAATAAATCATTTCTATCCTAATAAAATATAAATCAAAACCATAAAAATAATTAAGCGGCCTTATTACACTTAAAAACCCAAAGAAACCGTAAACGAAAATAGAAGGACGTCCAGTTCATCAGAAAGAAACTGAATTTGCGGAAACAAGTGGCCACTCCGAATCCCTCACAGCTCCAAGCCCACTATGGTTAGGGATTACCTGCAAGGATAAAAAGAGGGGTGAGTTTGGGGAAACTCGGTGTGTAAAATAACCCAACCATAGCCTAAATCAGTTCAAACCACAGAAATAGAATAAGTTGGCCTTAGCCCAGAACAGATCTCAGAATAAAGCCCGTAGGCCCGCAATGCATCGTAAGCAGATATATATCATGCTTATGCAGAAGCCCAACCCATATCCAACCATGTACTCCCCCATGCCATCCTTTCACCATGTGGGGAGACTACTCGACCCACCCAACCGCTACACGCCACAAAAATATACGCAAGCATCGTGCAGATCTGAGAAAATGTGACAGAGTCACGGATATGAGATATTTGTGGCGAGCCACTGAAGCAGTATATATGTGGCAGAGCCACCGGAACAGATAAGTTGTGGCATAGCCACCAGGACGCTTCCTCCATAATATAACCCATGTCCCCATGCAATAGATATTCATTCATGGCGTACATCATACAGATTTAAATCATCATGCTTTTCAGACAAAATTAACCCTAGGGGTATAAAGGTCATTTTGCATACATAGGGGTATAATGGTAATTTTGCATGCATAGGGTTATTCTAGTAAATCTAACTATTTCTAAGGTTTTCATGCATATCGTAGCCATTACGTATAACCAGAAACACTTACCGAGCGTTCTTATTGAATTGGGCCCGTTGGCCCATTAACCCAGTTTTGGCCCATTAAGCCCAAAATATCAAAACGCACGAAATCGCGCGTACTGCAGTTTTATCACTTTCGATTACCAGTAATATTTACCCATATATCTTACGAGCATTCGCACACTCGTAAGTGCCCAAAATACCAGCTTTTCAGCATTTCAGCTTTTTGGCTTTTGCCAATCTAGTCTATGAGAGGGTGTCAGTTACACACCTGTTTTACGATGATTCATTGACGAGATCCATGCACGAACTGCCTACAATTGAATTACTAACATATTACTCTAGACATCGAAATAACACTGAGCATATAGTGCCTTACCATATTTGGCCAAACATGCTTAAAACCCTTATTGCTCTTACCTTAATGCCGAAAGATGATTAAATCCAAAGATCTGATCGTTCCACTTGTCCAAGCCCTTGATCGGCAGCCTCTAAGTCACACCATTTATCAAAGTAGAACAGTTACCACAACCCCTTAGGGCTACAAGTCCAAATCGGCAGCCTCCCTAACATTTAGGGATTTCAGCTTTTCCTAAAATACGAAAGAAAGACTAAGTTTAGGAAAGACTTACCACCGATTCCTTAGCCAATGATCCCACTGAGTTTCCACTCGATCCCGATGTAGATCTAAGCCCTCAGTTGATAACAGAAGTCGAGCTTCCGGTGACCTTAGTATTCGGCTAAGTCCCCTGTGAGTGTGGGGTTTTGGCTCTTTTAAGCTTGTGTATAGAAAGATGGAATGAGAGGGTTTTGCTATGGTCCTGTCGACAGAACTTGAGGCTTAGAGAACTAATGAATCGGCCACAATTGATGAAGAGAAGAAATAGGGGGCACAAAAGGATTCAAGCTTTCGAGATTTCGGGATTTGAGGTAATCGGCTTTAGTTAAGTAGCGTGGTTGAAGAATTCGGCTATGAGGGGAAGGAGGAGAACAGAATAGCTAATGGAGAGAAAAAGAAAATAAAAGGAGAGGAAGGGTGATCAGAAAACGGCTCACTTACCCCCTATTGCCGAATTTATACAAGCACTAACCCTAGCTGAATTTTTTCCCTCCTAGAGAATCCCTTGGCCGGCCACCTCTTGGTCTTCAAGAGTCCATTATTCGGCCATCACCGCTCTCCCCAATCAGCTCCTAAATTCTCTCCCTTATCCCCTCCTTGCTCAATCTCCTGAGCAACTCAAACTCCTCCTACCAGTCTTTTACTTGAGTTCCATCACTTTCCTCTTCTGTACATAAAAATTAATCCCTTAATTTGCTGTCATTGTGACTTGAACCTGGGTCCTCCCAATCATCCACACACCACCTATAACATTCCCAGTGGCGTCACTTTAGCCACTTTACCATATGCTCCCTTGTGATTTATTTTACACAATAAATACCTAAAAGCCCAATTAACCAGAACCCTCTTTTTCTTGTGGAATCAAAATTAACTAAAACTATCGGATTTTAACTTAAGCTTGGGCCTTCTAGAGGCCCACTAACGTACTTAATCCTACGGCAAACAAACAGAACACAGAATTTTAAATTTTTCCAACATTTTTAAAATTCTCAAAAATTGGGGCGTTACAACTTACCAAAACGCAGAGTCCAACTTAGAAGGAAAAACAACAATCGAACACCACCACCAATTGCTGGAAGTACAAAGAATGGCAGAGGCAAAGTGTAACAATCGCTTCCTCAAACGCCGAAGAACTCTCACTAGTCAAAAACAAAATAAAAGAAAAGAGGAGAAGTATTTTGTTGATCCACAAACTTGGAAGGAGGAGAGACCCAAAAATAAACTAAAATGAGGGAAAAGTAGGTGTAATCAGTTTACACAATATGAGAGAAACACTTGACTAGAAATCAAAAGAATAAAGATGAAAGGAGAAGAGGGATATACGGCTACTGCTCAAAAGGTTAAGTAAGAAGGGATTTTCAGTCAAAGGCACAAAAATGGGCACAATAAAAAGGGTAGAAACCGAAAAGAATGCAGGAGTACAGAAATACCAGAAAGGCCTAGGTAAAATTCAGCTACTCCAAACAAGCACAAAACCAAAGAGAGAAAATAAGCTAGGAGAGAAAAGCTACCAAAAGAACAAAACTTTGGCACTAAGTGCCTATGACCGATTTTGCACCAAGAGAGACCTACTTTTAGCCACCAACTACCACTCCCCCACTCCTTGATCCACTCCCCCAATCTCTCTCCAAATCTCTCCTCTAATTCCTCAATTGACTGATTCAAACTCCTTCAACTACTCCTACAATTCGGCTACATGTTCCTTACTTCACTCAAACACCTCAACCGTCCAAACTACAGAGTTCCACTGACACACGAATTCTTACACGGCAATAAGCAAAATAAAACACCCTTTCACATGCAGGTGGACTCGAACTCAAGACCCCTGAGCATCCTAACACGCCACTTACCACTAGACTAGCAGGCTTTTTATGCCATACAACACTCACATTAATTTAAGAGTTTACTAGCTGAAGACAAGGGTTAATTCAAGTAGAACCACAATTTTGCTCAAGCCAAGGCTTGAACCCATGACTCCCCAGACACTCCTAGAGCACTAAACCACTAAGCCAGACATACTTTCATGTCACAACACAAGATAATAATTTTAACTGGGTTTTCAGGATTTGGGGCGTTACAACTAACTGCACCTACTCAAGTCTTTAAAACTTCTAGGCCTAAAATTCAGGGCATTACATTCATGCTGAGAATGACATTAAAATCATTAAAGGGAAATAGAATCAAATCATCCAAAAAGTGACAATCACGAATTCTCAATGGACAATTCTTACAAATCATATCAACTAAAACAAATTGACCTAGTGGATTAGTTAGTTTGACACATATTCAGTTGACTCTACTGGTATTTTATTATCTGTTACTAATACAATTCATATGTATGAATGAGTTGACCATGAGTGAATCAAACCATAAATAATAATGTTAAAGAAAGAAAATGTACCAGCAATAACACCTGTAGCTGAAGCATCCTGGCGAGCACAGATAGAGTAAGCCCTAATAGGAGCTCGTGCCTTAGATCGTAATGTAGTGTATTTTGTTCCACCTCTATTGACTCTGGTATTTCTATTGTTTCTTGGTCGTCTTCCTTTCAAAGGAGTAACATCTGATCTCGTATTCTAAACTCTGTTTTGGTTAGGTATTTTAGGGCATTCTCTGAGGAAATGATCTAATTAACTACATCTGAAACAAGATCCAGCTTTCAATCGGCACTCTCCAAAATTATTTCTATTGCAATGCTTACATCTAGGCTTGCTAGCATTTCAAACACTCCAAACACTAGCAAAAGAAGTGGCTTGAGGTTTCAAATTACTTTGCTTCACTCGATCTATTCCCAAAAATCCAAACGGTACGAAAAAATGACTATGAGTTTATTTCATTTTCTTCGACAGAGAGGAAAAAAAATTTACCCAAATTTCATTTACCAATATCTCGAAACTCTAAATCAACTTTTTTTTTCTTTACTGATATCCTCCATCTTCTAAGCTCATTCGAATAACAGAACAAATTCTTTCAATTTGAGAGCCCTTACAAGCAACTAAATTTCTTCGTTCAAGCCTTCCTCAAGCCAAGTACACATTGTGGCCTCTGTGGAACTATTTCACGAGCATATTTACTGAGTCAGACAAATTTCCTCTCATATTTAGAAACTGCTATGTGGCCCTATTTTAACTCAAGGAATTCTTTCTTTTTGTTTTCTAAATATCGCTAACTATTGTATTTCTTTGGAAACTCGGTCTGAAAGAATTCCTAACACAATCAGTTTGTCGGTACCACTTTAATGAATGTTATCCACCACTGATGTGTTTCTTCCTTTAGTAACAAAACAACACACCTTAAAAAATCTTTAGGAGAGCACATCAATTCATCTAAAACCCTCAGGATATTTTCTAACCAACATTCAACCCTAGCAGGACTAATGTTTACTTTACCCCAAAATTCCTCAATCCCACATTTACAAATTTTACCAATAGGAGGCCTATGAACTCATACCTAATCTGAACCTTAGGGAATATGGGGTATCGGTTGTTGAGCCCCATGATTTGCTCGCATAAAATCGATAAACCATTTGGTTGTCATGTGAAAGAAGGCTCATCGGGCCTCACTTTCTCTCCCATCAAAGGTGGGTACACTCTAAGTAATGTCATGTTTTGAGGCCAGAATATTACTTCTGACTTCATCAGAAATAGCTCGGCTTGTTTCGAACGACATCTTTTATCTATATGAAAAACAAAATCAATTCAAGTCAAGAGACATCACACGATCATAGGTTATAAGGTTGCGTGTATTTTTAGACTCGATAAATGCTACGTTTAGTCTAAAAATCAACTAAATCGTAGCTCTAATACAACTAAATGTAACACTCCTAACCAGGTCCTATAGTCGAACCCGGGCTGTAAGATGCTGTAACACCCCTTACCCGTTATCGTCGCCGGAACAGGGTACAAGGTATTACTAAAACATAGCACATATCATTAAACAAAAAAAAACCGAAATAGAAATATGTCATCTAATTTAATAGTGTATCGTCATAACATATATCTTGAACAATATTAGCCAACTTTAATGGCTTATACAACATAGTTGATCGAATACTGTAGCCAATATTTTAAACCTAGGCAAATATGACACCTAACAAAATAATTAAGTCCACTATACATGCCATAATTCAAAATATTTAGTTCAATTACCCTAAAGTATTGATAGTGCGGCAGATCTTCTCGATCCTTAACTCCAGAGCAGCTGAATGACACTATAAAACAGAAGAGAGAAAACAAAGTAAGCTTATAGCTTAGTAAGTAGGTAAGTAAATATTAATGAGAGAATCTAAATATGTTTATACAACAATTCAAGTATATCTACTTCAATTTCAATATTCACTCCAATTTGATTAATGCTGTCTCTATGCATCATGTTCGCTAAATAAATCATACCTCGAGTTATGAAACTCGAAATCCAATTCCGTAAATTTTCCTTAAAAATAGACTCATATATCTATTCACTAATTTTTTTCTAGAATTTTTGGTCAAGCCAATTAGTACAGTTTATTAGTTAAAGTTTCCCCTGTTACACAGCTCAACTGATCTGACCTCAGTTCACTACGAATTGAATTTCTCCCAGTACACAATTCGAATAACCATGAAATCTGTTTCATTTAAAACTAGATTCAATAAGGAGTTTAGGCATATAAACTATATTTCTTAATTTGTTTTTTACAATTTTTAATGATTTTTCAAAGTTGGAACAGGGGACCACGTAGTCATTCTGAGCCAGTCACACACAATTGTAAATATCTCAAAATATAGAATTCTTTTGCTTGCCCTGTTTCTTTTATATAAAAATAGGCTCATTAAGCTTTAATTCCACATCTCATTCAACCTCTAATTAAATTCCTTCTATTTTTGGTGATTTTTCAAAATCACGTCACTGTTACTGTCCAAAACAGATTTAATGCTACTTTCATTCTTTCACCCATTCTTTGCACCAACCTCATTTTTAACTTACATATATATGCTACAAATCAATTTCATCACATTTCATACATCACAAATGTAGGTCCATGACTACAATCTCACCACTAAGTCATCCCGTTGAACAATTCGGATCAATCCTCGATTTTAATGGTCTCAAAGACACAGCTCCACCATCATACTTCATTTAATTCGGCTCTCTTGTACACATAGTGAACACTCAAGTACCACTCATGTGACCTAGCCGATTTGTCCCGTAGCTCTCTTGTCTACATGGTGTCCTTCACTTGGAACCACACATGCGGCCTAGCTACATTTATCTCTTCCGTAGCTCTCTTGTCTACATGGGATACTTCTGTATCACACATGTGACCTAGCTACATTTATCTCTTCCAGTAGCTCTCTTGTCTACATGGGATACTTCTGTATCACACATGTGACCTAGCTACTACATAGCCTCGTGTAACTTTCTTGTACACATGATGTGCACTCGGCATCATACATGTGACCTAGCTACATTCCATCAATATTATTGAACTCTTCCGAATGTTCAAGCGGGATCTCTCCTCTATTACTTATTTCCATTCTTCCAGTTGATCTATTTATATTTTAACATTCGCTAATATATTCACATAATAAACTGAAATGTAAGAATGTACATGAAATTAATGTAATATTTACGTACAAACTTACCTCGGTACAAAAATGGAATTTTTGCAATTTAGTCCAAAGCCTTTTCTTTCCCCGTTCGAGATCGATTCCACGCCTTTCTTGATCTATAATATCACATTTAGCCCAATAATTAATCACACTATTCATATGAGTCCAAAAATCATATTTTTACGAATTTGCATTTTGACCCTAAACTTTTGCATATTTGCACTTTTGCCCCAAGGCTGGAAATTTAATTTCAGCCCTTATTCCTATGTTTTATGACATACTGAACATTTTCTCTTCTACAACAACATCAAATTCTCACTCTAACATATAGTTATGAACAATAAGTATTTTTACCGATTATGTCGTTTTACTCGCTTTTACGAAAAATCACTTAGCAAAAGATGTTTAACACAATCTCAAACTTCATATTCTACCATAAAACATCAAAATCCATGCATATCATCCATGAGTAAATTTTTAAACATAAACCCTAACTCGAAATAATGGTGGAAATAGGTAAACCGAGCTACGAGGATTTCAAAATGTAAAGAACATTAAAAGCGGGGCTCGAATTCACTTACTATGAAGCTTGAAAGTTGAAGAAACCCTAGCTATGGAGGAGAGGAAAATTTGGCAGCAACTAATGAAGAAGATGACCAATTTTGTGTTATTTTTCCCATTTTATTTCATTTAATATGCAAATGACCAAAATGCCCCTTACTACTAAACTTCCTAAAAATTCCATCCATGTCCTAAATTTTGTCCATAAACTTAAAATTGGTCAAATTGCCATTTAAGACCTCCTAATTAATATTCCAAAGCAATTTCATACTAAAAACTTCTAGAATGCAAATTTTGCAACTTATTCAATTTAGTCCCTACTTTCAATTTAAGCACTTTAGGCATAGAATTTTATCACGAAATTTTCACACAATCACGTAATCATATCATAATCCTCAAAATAATTATAAAACAATTATTTCTATCCCTGATTTGTGGTCAAGATATCACTATTCCGATTAGGCCCTAATTCGGGTTGTCACATTTCTCCCCCCTTTTAGAGATTTTCGTCCCCGAAAATCTTACCGGTAAAAAGGTTTGGGTACTGTTTCTTCATAGCTTCCTCAGATTCCCACGTAGTCTCTTCTATCCCATGTCTGTGCCACAATACTTTCACTAAGGCTATACTTTTATTTCTTAACTGTTTAACTTCTCGAGCCAAAATCTTTATTGGTTCCTCCTCATAGGTCATATCCGATCGAATCTCAATTTCTGTTGGGGAAACCACATGTGAAGGATCAGAACGATAACGCCTCAACATTGATACATGAAACACGTTATGAATTCTTTCTAATTCTGCCGGTAAGGCCAACCGATATGCCACTGGTCCAATTCTCTCAGTAATCTCATACGGCCCAATAAAACGCAGACTCAACTTGCCTTTTCGGCTAAATCTCAGAATCTTTTTCCATGGTGACACCTTCAAGAACACTTTATCACCCACTTGAAATTCAATCTCTTTTCTTTTCAAATCTGCATATGACTTTTGTCGATCTGAAGCAGCTTTCAAACAATCCCGAATTACTTTTACTTTCTCTTCGGTTTCTTTAACTAGATCAACTCCGTGAATTTGTTTCTCACTAAGCTCGGTCCAATACAAAGGAGTCCGACACTTACGACCATACAAGGCTTAAATGACGGTGCCATTTGTATACTTGATTGATAAGCTCGTTATTGTAGGCAAACTCAATCAAAGATAGATATTTCTCCCAACTACCTCCAAATTCTAAAACATGACATCTAAGCATATCTTGAGTACTGAATTACTCTTTCCGATTGACCATCTGTTTGTGGATGAAACGCGGTACTAAAGTTCAATTTTGTACCCAAAGCTTCTTGTAACTTTTTCCAAAATCTCGAGGTAAATCTCGGATCTCTATCTGATATTATAGACATAGGTACTCCGTGCAACCTCACAATTTCAGCAATATATAATTCGGCTAATTTATCAAGTGAGTAATCGGTACGTACTGGTATAAAGTGGGTGACTTTGTTAATCTATCAACCACTACCTGCATAAAGATCCTTCTTTTTAGGAGTCAAAGGCAACTGGTCACAAAATCCATGGTAATCTTGTCCCATTTCCACTCAGGCACCATTACCGGTTGAAGTAGCCCTGATGGCACTTGATGTTCAACTTTTACTTGTTGACAAATCAAACACTTGGTTACAAATTCAGAAATGTCCCTTTTCATACCTGGCCACCAATACAATTTCTTTAAATCATTATACATTTTTGTGCTACCAAGGTGAACTGATAAAAGCGACCATCGTGCGCCTCATGTAATATTTTACGAATCAATTCATCGTTTTTGGTACACATATTCTGTCTCGACACATCAAGCGATTAAAATCGGTCCAACTCGAAAATCTCGAGTCGTAACTTTGATTCACATTGAGTTCTCTTGGTCCGCAACTCACTATCATTTTTTGAGCATCACAAATCAATGAAGAAATAACGGTTTAGCTCTCATCTCTCGCTAAGATTGACCCGTCATCGGACAACGCTAACCCCGTATTCATGGCTCTCAAAGTAAAAAGAAATTTTTCGCTCAAGCGTCGCCAAGAACTACATTTGCTTTTCCCGGATGATAATCAATCACGGATCATAATCCTTTAATAATTCAAGCCATCTTATTGTCATGATTCAAATCCTTTTGATTCATCAAATACTTCAAACTTTTGTGATCAGTAAAGATTCGGCATTTTTCACCATACAAATAATGTCGCCAAATCTTCAAGGCAAAAACAATAGCAGCCAATTCCAAATCATGTGTAGGATAATTCTTCTCATGCGGTTTTAACTGTCTCGAAGCATAAGCTACCACTTTACCCTCTTGCATCAACACACATCCAAAGCCTGTCAATGATGCATCACTATAAATTACGAACTCTTTTCCTGGTTCGGGCTGTACCAAAATTGGTGCTTCAGTCAATCGTGCTTTCAACTTTTCAAAACTCTGCTGAAATTTATCAGTCCATTCAAACTTAACATTCTTTTGCAGCAACTTAGTCATAGGAGAGGCAATCATCGAAAATCCTTCAACAAAACGTCTATAATATCTGGCTAAGCCTAAAAAGCTTCTAACCTCGGATACATTCTTTGGCGGTTTCCAATCAATGATCGCAGAAATCTTGCTTGGATCCACCCGAATACCATCACCTGAAACTATATGTCTCAAAAATCCAACTTCACGAAGCCAAAACTCACTTTTACTAAACTTGGCAAACAGTTTCTTTTCTCTCAAGATCTGCAATATGGTTCTCAAGTGTTCGGCATGTTCAGATTCATCCCGAGAATATATTAAAATGTCATCTATAAACACTACTACAAACTTATCCAGATATGGCCGAAAGATCCGATTCATTAAGTCCATAAATATAGCTGGAGCATTTGTTAAGCCGAAAGGCATCACAAGAAACTCATAATGTCCATACCTTGTCCTAAAGGCGGTTTTGGTACATCCAACTTTTTAACTCTCAACCTGGTAGTAACGGACCTTAAATCAATCTTGAAAAAACACTGTGGCCCCTTTTAACTGATCGAATAAATCATCAATCCTCGGCAATGGGTATTTGTTCTTTATAGTCACCTTATTAAGTTGACGGTAATCAATACAAAGTCTCATTGAACCATCCTTCTTCTTTACGAATAATCTTTGGAGCACCCTGGGAGAGAAACTCGGTCTCACAAATCCCTTATCTGTTAATTCTGAATCGAGCCTTCAATTCTTTTAATTCGGTCGGAGCCATTCTATACGAGCAATTGAGATCGGGGCGATGCCGGCAACAAATCAATGGCAAACTCTATCTCTCTGTTCGGAGGCAACCCAGGCAATTCCTCTGGAAATACATCTGGAAACTCACAAACTATCGGTACTGACTCAAGCTTCAATTGAGGCAACTCAGCATTCATTACATAAGCCAGATAAGCTTCACACCCTTTTCTCATGTATTTCCGTGCAGACATGTGCGAAATTACCATAGGCAATTTATTTGATTCGTCGGTTTCAACCCACAGAATTTCTCCATTTTCACATTTCAACTCTAGTGTCTTTTGTTTGCAATCTACCTTAGCATCATACAATGTCAACCAGTCCATTCCCAATATAACGTCAAACTCACCAAATGGTAACAGCATCAAATTGGCCGGAAAACAGTGACCTTGAATCATTAATGGGCAATTCTTGCAAACCTTATCAACTAGCACATATTGGCCTAAAGGGTTCGACACTTTAATCGTAAACTCAGTAAACTCAACAGGCAACTTTTTATTAGATACTAAATTCATGCAAATATAGGAATGAGTGGACCCGGGATCAATCAACGCAATAACAATAGTATCATAGAGAGAAAATGTACCAGTAATGACATCGGGAGATGATGCATCTTCTCGGGCACGTATAGCATAAGCTCTAGCAGGTGCTCTAGCTTCTGATCTTGCCACTGAATCTTTCATCGCAGTTTTACTGCTAGTCCCACTTCCAGTATTTCTCGGTGGTCTACCCCTACTAGCGGTGGTATTCTGTCTAGCACTCTGAATTTCTTCTTTAACTTTCTCCGGACAATCTCTAATAAAATGTCCGCGAGAACCGCACCTGAAACAAGCTCGTTCGGTTCCCCAACACTCACCATAATGTTGCCTGCCACATTGCTGACATTCGGGCTTTCTAGGTCGCATATTACCCACACTTGCCACCGAAGTAGCTTGAGCTTTAGACCCCGAATACGCTCTACCACGATCTCTGTGTGAATCCCCAATTGAAACTGTCATTCGAGGGTTTGCCTCTTTGGACCTCTTTGATTGTGACTGAAATGGCTTGCTTATCGGTCTTTTTCTGGCATCTCGAGCCTCCATAGCAGCTTTTCTTCTTTCTTTGTTCAATTCTTCAGCTTTAAGGGCTCGATCAACCAATACTACAAATTCTTTCAACTCCAAAATTCCTACCAGCACTTTAATATCCTCATTCAGCCCATCTTCAAACCTTCTGCACATATTGGCCTCGGTGGACACACATTCCTGAGCATACTTGCTAAGTCTCACAAATTCGCGTTCATATTCTGCTACAGACATCTTGCCTTGCTTTAACTCAAGGAACTCCTTCCGTTTTTGATCAATAAATCGCTGACTTATGTATTTCTTTCTAAATTCCTCCTGGAAAAAGTCCCAAGTAACTCTTTCTTTTGGCACCACTGCTACCCTAGTCTTCCACCAATGGTAGGCCGAATCTCTCAAAAGTGATACAGCACACTTTAAGCATTCCTCGGGTGTACATGAGAGCTCATCAAATACACGGGTAGAATTTTCAAGCCAGAATTCCGCTTTCTCAGGATCATCATCGATCTTTGCTCTAAACTCTTCGGCCCCTTGTTTTCAAATCTTGTCAACTGGAGGCTTGCTCGTCCTTACCAAATCTATGCCTTGAGCACTGCACAGAATCGTCCCGAGGTATAGGAGGGGGTGGAGGAGGTTGAGCATTTGGATTTGCTCGAATAAATTCAGTATACCAATCACTCATCCTTTGGAGGAAGGCATCCCGAGCCTCCTCTCCTTGCCCCAATGTCTCAGATCTACTTTCCACAGGCGCGGTCCCTTGTGCAGGACCCGGCGCATTACTAGCAAAAGACATCATCACGCAGTTCCTTCAGGATCCATTACTATATTAAAACAAAACACAGTTTAGAATAATCAGGAGTCACCACACTATCACAATATTTTTATGGCATGTATAGCTAGACTTTTACACACACTTTATTAGTCCGAGAACCGACTAAATCATAGCTCTGATACCACTAAATGTAACACCCCTTACCCGTTATCGTCGCCGGAACAGGGTACAAGGTATTACTAAAACATAGCACATATCATTAAACAAAAAAAAACCGAAATAGAAATATGTCATCTAATTTAATAGTGTATCGTCATAACATATATCTTGAACAATATTAGCCAACTTTAATGGCTTATACAACATAGTTGATCGAATACTGTAGCCAATATTTTAAACCTAGGCAAATATGACACCTAACAAAATAATTAAGTCCACTATACATGCCATAATTCAAAATATTTAGTTCAATTACCTAAAGTATTGATAGTGTGAGATCTTCTCGATTCTTAACTCTGAGCAGCTGAATGACACTATAAAACAGAAGAGAGAAAACAAAGTAAGCTTATAGCTTAGTAAGTAGGTAAGTAAATATTAATGAGAGAATCTAAATATGTTTATACAACAATTCAAGTATATCTACTTCAATTTCAATATTCACTCCAATTTGATTAATGCTGTCTCTGTGCATCATGTTCTCTAAATAAATCATAACTCGAGTTACGAAACTCGAAATCCAATTCCGTAAATTTTCCTTAAAAATAGACTCATATATCTATTCACTAATTTTTTTTTAGAATTTTTGGTCAAGCCAATTAGTACAGTTTATTAGTTAAAGTTTCCCCTGTTACACAGCTCAACTGATCTGACCTCAGTTCACTACGAATTTAATTTCTCCCAGTACACAATTCGAATAACCATGAAATATGTTTCATTTAAAACTAGATTCAATAAGGAGTTTAGGCATATAAACTATATTTCTTAATTTGTTTTGTACAATTTTTAATGATTTTTCAAAGTTGGAACAGGGGACCACGTAGTCATTCTGAGCCAGTCACACACAATTGTAAATATCTCAAAATATAGAATTCTTTTGCTTGCCCTGTTTCTTTTATATAAAAATAGACTCATTAAGCTTTAATTCCACATCTCATTCAACCTCTAATTAAATTCCTTCTATTTTTGGTGATTTTTCAAAATCACGTCACTGTTACTGTCCAAAACAGATTTAATGCTACTTTCATTCTTTCACCCATTCTTTGCACCAACCTCATTTTTAACTTACATATATATGCTACAAATCAATTTCATCACATTTCATACATCACAAATGTAGGTCCATGACTACAATCTCACCACTAAGTCATCCCGTTGAACAATTCGGATCAATCCTCGATTTTAATGGTCTCAGCACACAGCTCCACCATCATACTTCATTTAATTCGGCTCTCTTGTACACATAGTGAACACTCAGTACCACTCATGTGACCTAGCCGATTTGTCCCGTAGCTCTCTTGTCTACATGGTGTCCTTCACTTGGAACCACACATGCGGCCTAGCTACATTTATCTCTTCCGTAGCTCTCTTGTCTACATGGGATACTTCCTGTATCACACATGTGACCTAGCTACATTTATCTCTTCCGTAGCTCTCTTGTCTACATGGGATACTTCCTGTATCACACATGTGACCTAGCTACTACATAGCCTCGTGTAACTTTCTTGTACACATGATGTGCACTCGGCATCATACATGTGACCTAGCTACATTCCATCAATATTATTGAACTCTTCCGAATGTTCAACGGGATCTCTCCTCTATTACTTATTTCCATTCTTCCAGTTGATCTATTTATATTTTAACATTCGCTAATATATTCACATAATAAACTGAAATGTAAGAATGTACATGAAATTAATGTAATATTTACGTACAAACTTACCTCGGTACAAAATGTGGAATTTTTGCAATTTAGTCCAAAGCCTTTTCTTTCCCCCGTTCGAGATCGATTCCACGCCTTTCTTGATCTATAATATCACATTTAGCCCAATAATTAATCACACTATTCATATGAGTCCAAAAATCATATTTTTACGAATTTGCATTTTGACCCCTAAACTTTTGCATATTTGCACTTTTGCCCCAAGGCTCGGAAATTTAATTTCAGCCCTTATTCCTATGTTTTATGACATACTGAACATTTTCTCTTCTACAACAACATCAAATTCTCACTCTAACATATAGTTATGAACAATAAGTATTTTTACCGATTATGTCGTTTTTTACTCGTTTTTTACGAAAAATCACTTAGCAAAAGATGTTTAACACAATCTCAAACTTCATATTCTACCATAAAACATCAAAATCCATGCATATCATCCATGGGTAAATTTTTAAACATAAACCCTAACTAGAAATAATGGTGGAAATAGGTAAACCGAGCTACGAGTATTTCAAAAATGTAAAGAACATTAAAAGCGGGGCTCAGAATTCACTTACTATGAAGCTTGAAAGTTGAAGAAACCCTAGCTATGGAGGAGAGGAAAATTTGGCAGCAACTAATGAAGAAGATGACCAATTTTGTGTTATTTTTCCCATTTTATTTCATTTAATATGCAAATGACCAAAATGCCCTTACTACTAAACTTCCTAAAAATTCCATCCATGTCCTAAATTTTGTCCATAAACTTAAAATTGGTCAAATTGCCATTTAAGACCTCCTAATTAATATTCCAAAGCAATTTCATACTAAAAACTTCTAGAATGCAAATTTTGCAACTTATTCAATTTAGTCCCTACTTTCAATTTAAGCACTTTAGGCATAGAATTTTATCACGAAATTTTCACACAATCACGTAATCATATCATAATCCTCAAAATAATTATAAAACAATTATTTCTATCCCTGATTTGTGGTCAAGATATCACTATTCCGATTAGGCCCTAATTCGGGTTGTCACAGATGCTATGACAAAAAATAGAACATATAACATCCATAAATACACTTAAACATAATAGATTTCATGTAAACATCTCATACAATCAAAATTCATAGCATTCACACTCAAACTGGGTCTCAAGCAGACTTACAAAAGGCTTAAAACCAACCCAAGAACATTGAAGGACCTAGTTGTAAACTATTCAAAAAGTACAGAAATTTTAGTAATAAGTATTACACGATCGTGTGGCTAGGCCATGTGACAGGCTGAGGCCATGTGGAGCTAAGGGACTTGGTTGTGTCGTTCAACCGTGTAACAGATTATTATTGTGTAATCCTGAGTCACATGGCTGTATTGCAAGGTTGTGTAACTATTTGTGTCCGTGTATCAAAAATTTCACCTAAATCAAAAACACCACACGACTATGCCATATTCCTGTGTATTACACACGATTGTGTGCCAAGCTGTGTATCAACCCGAATGCACCTAAAATACCCTTTTCCAACAATTTACATTTCCCTAGTTCAGTTAGGTCACAAGCAATCATTAAATCATCAATAAACCTATTAAAAAACATTAAAAAAATATACATGATGTTATTCGTGATGCATCTACCTAGAACAAAACTAGATTGATTTAGCGAAACCCAGCTAGTAAGGTAAGGTTTTAGCCTATTCACGAGTACATTTGCTCTAATTTTATGGAGAAAATGTAACACCCCAAACTCGTATCCGTCGTCGGAATAGGGTTACAAAGTATTATCAGAGTTTACATTTCAAAACTATCAAAAAGATAAATCATTTACTTTACAACATCAATCACAGCATATTCCATCAATAACATACATATTGTCCCTTATACAAGCCCTCGAGGCCCTAAAAAAAATTAGAAACAAATCGGGACTAAATTGGAAACATTTAAAATTTTTTAGGAAAAGATGAAAATTTTTAAACTGTAGGGGTCACACGGCCGTGTGGCTAGGCCGTATGACTCACACGGTTGAGACATATGCCCGTGTCTCAAGCTGTATGGATATTCATAGTAGGGACACACGGTCGTGTCCCAGCCAGTGTATGTGCTCGTGTAACTCTCTAACATGGGTCACACGGCCAAGCCACACGCTTGTACCCTTCGAGATGGCCTTACATGCCCATGTGTCAGGCCGTGTAACTGCCTGACTTGCAACCCTTAGTAAGCTACAGGGGACACATGGTCGTATCACCTAGCCATTTGTCATACACGGATGAGACACACGCTCGTGTCTCTAGCCGTGTGGATGAAAAATAGACCATTTTCAAGCCATTTTTCTTTCCCAATCATGTACACACCTACAACCAATTTTTTTCCACATGTAATCAAGCATTCAAAATGCATCAAAAAATGCATCAACAAGCTAAATCAATAAAGTATATATATTCACACAACCAATATGCCCAATGGGCACCTCAAATCACAACAATCGTACATGTATAACTAAATGCTTGTTTAGCCAAAACTTACCATTCTGTACACATATCAAATCCACACTCATATGTACCAAATTTATCATTTAACAATTAGGACCATTAGCCATAGAGGTCAACGACATTCCATTTACCAAAATGACCACATTTAACCAAGTCAAAGAACATACCATTACATACATTTTAAATACCATTTCAGCTTCCATCATTTAAGCATCAGAAAGATTACAAAATCAACCACCATAAGGCCACAAACCTATATAAACTTAACAATCATTTCAATCACTCAAAACACCATAATTACAAGCCAAAACATAATGGCTATAATATCAACCAAAATACCAATACATGTGCATATTTGAACAATGTTCGCTTAACTTGTTTTCATGCTAAAATATAACATAATTGATACATAACAACCATACCAATTTGGTCATTTAAAGATACATTAACACAAACTAACAAGTTATCAATAGTACCTTAAGTACCTCATCCAAGGCAACATTTCATGCCATAATCATCAACCAAGATGACATATATGCCAAACTCTTAAATTAAACATTAGACATGGTCTACCTATACATGCCATTATAACCTTAACCAAGACGTCGAAAACTATCGATATAACTGCTGGATAGTGTGATAGATATCCGACAAGCTTTCAACCTGATCGAGCTTCCGATAATCTGAAAAGTAAAGAAAAGGCAACTACGTAAGCAATGAATGCTTATAAGCTCGTATAAACTTTAGTTATATCAATCCATTTCAAATATGAAAATTTATACATATCAAGAATACTCTTATATCGATACTATTTCATGAAACCATATTCAACAACTCACAAAGTGAATAAATCCACAGCATCACATATACATATCATCCCTAACATAATAGGGTTTTATAAAACTTTATACCCTTTTAGATTTTCTTATTTTCATTTGTATTTCTTTACTTTCCATTGCACTTAGTTTTTTTTAGCTTAAATAACAACATCAATTCAACTCATCATTCCCTTTTTCATCATTTAACACTTCAAGTATGAACTTACTATTTCATTACCTTTCCATACTTGTTCATTATGCATAACACATAAGACATAAGCATATCATCAACCATAGCCACAAGCTACTGCATTTAAACATAGCTCTTTTGGAATTAACCACATGATAAACCTTTTCATAAGAAATTACATAATTTAAACCTTACCACTCTTTCATGAACAAAAGCATATTTCTATTTGGATTTAAACCTTACCACTCTTTCATGAACACAAGCATATTTCTATTTGGACACTTACCATTACAATGCATAACCTATAAATTAACATGGCATGATCCAACCAAAGCTTGGCCAAAGTCTAAGCATTCAGACCAAACATGTTAGCATACATGATACAAATCATAAGCACATAAACATGAATAGCCATTTAATCTCAACATGTATCACTTGAATCTATTGCTCATCTTAACTTACATAATTTCCATGTATCACCATACCAAGGATATTCATATAGTTTCATGTCTTAATTCATATCGTTTACTTTACCATTTCATTTGCATAACACATAAGACATAACATAGCATAACTTAAATCACACTTTTCATAATCATGAATGTTCTTACTTGAATCATTGATACATCATACCTTTCCATAATTTTCGTAGTGAAATCAATAAGAACCCTTACTAGTTCATCCCTTTTCATGCCCGTTGAACCATTTAGAATAATATTGGATATGTGAGAAAGCTCACACAAAGTGTGCTAAACATATAGTCGTAACTCACACGAGCTGTAAAATGGGTCTACTCACACAAGCTATTGGTCGAAATGTACACTAAACGATGTTGCTCACACAAGCTTTTGAGTATTCTCAACAAATGCTGGACCTCAGCCATTTTTAGGGCATTCAAGACCAGCGCCCGAAACATGATAACCTGGGTCTGTTCACATAAGCTGTCAGTCGAAACGTAGCCACACAATGCTACTCACACAAGCTATCAAGTAACTGCAACACATGCCAGAAACTCAGCCACCGGTAGGACATTCAGGGCCAACACTCAAAACACGATGACCCTAATGACATGTCTTTTGTATCCTATATATTCCTAAGGTTCAAACGGGACTCGATAGTCGTCACACGTCGTTGACTTCCCTCATCTCATTATAGGAAAAATTGTATAATAACACATATATATCGATTCTTTTCTATAAAATTCATATAATAACATTCAATTTAATCAAAGATATACATAGTACAGTTCATATGAACATACTTGGCTAAATTACAGAAATACCAAAGTTCAAAGGCATTTTGGTAATTTTCTATTTTCCTCAATTTTCCACTCGATCTTGATCTAAATTAATAGTTTCAATCAATTTATTAATTTAGAAAATAAAATAATGTATTTTATGCAATTTAGTCATTTTGGCATTTTTACAAAATTGCCCCTAAAGTTTTACTCTTATTCAATTTAGTCCTTAAGCCCAAATCATGCAAATTAACCATTTTCACCCAAAATTGAGCCTATCCGAATACTCATGGTATCCAAAACAGCCCATTCATGCAACAATTTCACATTAAATCCTTGCAATTTTACTATTTTAACAATTAATCCCCTAATCAGAAAATTCATGAAAAATCACTTAATAAAATACTTTTAAATAACAACTAATATCTCAAATTAATCATTTAACACCTAAAATCACAAGGTTCATCAATGGCAACATTCAAAATCTTTAACATTTTTAAAATCAAAGGTACAGGCTAGTTAGACCTAACTGCAACGATCTCAAAAACATAAAAATTAAAAGATATTGATGAAAAATGGCTTACCATGCATCATCCAAAGAAGAACCAAAGCTTGAACCTTTTTCCATGGTGAATTATGTGGTGAACAACCAAAATGAAGAAGAAAACTTTATGTTTTCTTATTTTAACATTATTATTATTTTAATATTAAAAATAGTGTATAAAACATATATAAAATTAAAGGAAATTAAAACTTAAACTGTCCCCATCTTAAGAATGGGTAATTTACCCATTAAGGCCATCCAATTACGATTCTTTAATCAATTAACACCTTTAAACTAATAGCGATTGACTTTTTCAGCTTTTACGATTTAGTCCTTTTCGCTTAATTAACTATCGAAACATTACAAATTTTCAACGAAACTTTAATAACACCTTAATGGCATTCTGTAAATATTTATTAAAATATTTATGGCTCAGTTTATAGAAATAAGGTCCCGATACCTCATTTTCTAAAACCACTTGACCTTGGGTCTTACCATTTGAACTTTATAAATAACTTATATAACATAAATTAACATATTAAAAACCTTTTTAAAATCAAATTTGACTCGTAAATATTAAATAATAATATTTACAAACTTACTCGTCGAATTTGGTGGCCCCGAAACTACTGTTTCCGACACCATTGAAAAATAGGCTATTACAGAATAGTACACAAACTAATCAAGCAAAACTAATGAAAATGAGTAGGTACTTGAACCTTAGGAATCAACACTAATAAATTTCTGTTAAGCCACCCACTTGGTTCCTCCCTATTCATGACTTCTCTTACAAAGTCGCACACACTCCTCCCCATATGCACTTAATTCTTCTAATAGAAAAAAAAACATGTATACCATCAATTCCCGATGCTTTTAAGGGTGATATGTCAAAAATGGCATTCTCTACTTCCTCATCAAGGATCAGGCCCATAACATATTAAGCTCAAATTCTATAAATGATAACATCCCAAAAAAGGAATCCACTTCTCTTAGTATCTTTCTTAAAGAAAAGTTTCTTATAGAATTGAATCGATCGCTATTTTAGGACTTGTGATCATCACACTAGTTAATATCATCCACCTTTAAAGCTTTAATGCAATTAGCCTTCCTTCACTACAAAGTGCAAATGTGGAAAATTTTGATATTCCTATCCTCCTCAACTAACTACTTGGTTCTTGACTTTTGATACCAAAGACTTTCTTCTTGAGAGAGAAGCCTGCTAACTCACCCCTTAGCTACTGGACACGAGCATTAAGATACGACAACGAAGTCAATTCAAGACAACTCTCAATTCCTCTTATTTGAGCTATAAGTTGAGCCTTCCTCCTATCAATTCTTCCAAAGAATTTATTCTTCCATTCTTGAACCTTACTCATAAAATTCTCAATATTACTCACCACATCCCTATTAAGGGTTCAATTTTCCTTCACAAAAGTACTAAAGTTTGAATGTCCTTGCCAAGAAGCAATAAAGCAAAAAAGTCGATTACCTACACCTCTTTAACTATGACTAAGGGTTAAAAGGGTTCGTCTACGGTCGAAACCCAACTACTCAAGATGTTAGACATAAGAAGAATAAAAGGTTGACAACATTTGATCATTACATATGCATGATCTGTAATATTTAATTACGTTAAATTAGGGATATAAATATCGACCCACCCAGCCCACACACCATGGTAGCCCAGTTGTGGAACTACCTTTATTTACATATTGGGCTTTAAAAGTAGTCGGTAGATCCACGATTGTCAAGCAACCATGCGATCCTCCTATACTTCCTCCGTTCCATATTTCCCATCCCATATGCAACCTAAGCAGAATAGCATATGTATGCATCAAATAGGCATGTCACATTCAATAAACTTACATTTAACACATAGGGGTATTTTGGTCATTTTCGCCTTTAGAGGCGTTTCGGTAATTTTCCCTTAATTATGGTTTTCACTTACCTTGGCCCGTTAACAAGTCCCGCGAGCTAAGATGAACTAATACTATGCAACAGGTAGGATTCCAGAAAAGAGGAGGTGGGTCATTAAGACCACTTAAGTACCAAGCTCTCCCTAGATCCAATCCTAGACATGTATATACCCATTGCCATATCTTAACCCTATGACTTGTCCATGGTCGCAAAATATTAATTAAGTCTTATGTAGTTATTATATACTAGGCCTAAAACCCCTTACAAAGTCCAAACAAATTCACATACCTGTATCTGGCCCATTAAGCCCAGTCATATTTATATGGCCCATTAGGCCCAAATTACATTTTATGGGCCGTTAGGCCCAGACACATTTATATGGCCGTTAGGCCCAGTCACATTCATATTCATGCTCATATACAAATTCCTATCACATAGCATCAGTATTTAATTTTTTCCTATTGTGGGCCTAACAACCCATCGGGCCCATTTAGCCATTCCAACTTGTATGGCCAAATCACAACCCAAATCCACGGAATCGCCTGTAGGTCTCAGGAAACCTATCGGTCTCCCCCTTACGAGTATTCACACACTCGCAATACTATCATAGCCAAACTTTCGGCTTTTTGACATTTCAGCATTTTGGCATTTCAGCTTTTGCCAATTCATAGTGTGTGTGCTGTGTATGCACACCTGGTAAGCAAGCATGATGCGATCTCCTTAGCCCAAACCTACAATCGATAACACTCAAAGATTAATCTTACATACTTATCGAATACTTTACCAAAAGCCAGAATCTCACCTTAACCTTACCTTGCGCGATAAGTATAACAACCCCTTCACTAACCACGATCAACTCCTAGATATGCACCAATCGTAACTATTAAAACCAGAATAATAGGTGACTCGTATCCAACACAAGCCCCCTTACCTTACTATGGCTATTCGGCCAACCTTAGCCAATGGTTGAGGAATACTTGCCAAAACCGCAAACACTTAAAGAGCAATTCGGCAGAGAGCTAAGATCCAAGATCCGATACTAATTCCCTACCAAAGTTGATTGAAAGAGTGAGGGACAATAATCGATACCTAGCAAAGAAAACCGATTGGAAGAGCAACACTTACACTAGATTCGGTCAAAGAGTATTTAGACCTTGATAGATTCAGGTTTTCAAATTTAGTATGGTGAATAAGGTTTATTTGGTATAGATTAAAGAAGAAGAGTAGAAGAAGAAATCGGCTAAGTGAAACAAATAAAATTGTGTAGAGAAGAATAAAAATCGGCAGGAAGAAAAGAAAGAAAATAAAAAGGTTTTTGGCTTTTTAGATCTTGAAAAGAAAAGGGTTTTTGGCTTTTGGGGAAAGGGATTTCTGGCAACAAGGTGAAGAAGAATTTCGACAGTAGCCTGGCAACCCCGTATTCGGCCCCTATTTATAGCCCTTATACCTGAATTTTCCATGCCCAATTCCCAATTCAGCTCCATCACTTCTCCCTTCTCATCTCCTTGTTTTTCTCCCTGATAACCCCTTGATCTTTTCCTTAATTTTCTCTCCTGAACACTTCCCTTGGAGTACTCTTTCACGCCACTACATCCTTCTAGAAGGCCAAAATTAAACTTTTAAAAATACTAAGCTAGGATTCGAACCTTGGATCTCCTTGCTATCTACTAACGCCACCTCTCTGCTCTCTAAGTGGCGTCACTTAGCCACTCCTCCACAAGGCTTTTTGATGCTATTTTCCCCTATTTTTATTTAAAAGCCCAACTACTTGCCAACCCTGATTCTTTTAATAATTAAACTATAATTTCATTTATTCCTAGGTTCAAACTCAAACCTTAATTAAGACCTACTATAATTATCACATGGTTAGGAACATAAAACACAATTTTTATCAAAACTGAAAATAAAGAAATTTCAGGATTTCAGGATTTTTGGGTTTCGAGATTTTTGGGGCGTTATAAAGTTGATTTTTATTCTTGATTAGGTATTGTTCAATTATATTGAATTGCTTAATATGCTATAATTGATGCCTCTAATGGAAAATCTAGATAAATAAGACCAGAAAGAAAGTTTATACTTGATAGTTTGATATAATTGTACCAAGTAGTGAGACCAAGAGGAGAACTACTTGTCTAAGTGATATAGAGAGGAGAACTTGGTAATTCCGTATTAAGATGAGATGAAGAGGAGATTCCTACTAATGAGAGGCAAGTAAGCTAATTGAGTTAGGGTTGTTGGCTTAGTTAGCAATCAACTAATCAATCAACCATCATTTTTACCATTTGCATAGTCGAAGGCGATAGGAAGAAAGCTTAGTTTAAATAGTTTAATTGATATTTTAGAATTAGTTTCAATATATTTTTATATATGATTTCAACTAATAATTTCCAACTCGATTAGATTAGAATTTGCTTAGCTTGTAATTAACTTGATAAAAAATTTACCAACTTGACAATCCCTTGGGTTCAATCCTTAGAATACTTCATGTGTTCCATTATAACACATATAAATGTTAGAAATTGACACTATATGCTTGCTATTAAAATAGTTCTTTCAAATAGTTTTATAAATTGTTTGCTTTTGGTGTATGCACCACAACAATCACGTTCTTGGCGTTGTTCTCAAGGATTGTAACTAATTTTTTTATTGTATAGTGTTTTTTGTGCTTTATTTTCATTTTCCTTGTTGAAGATTTAGCTTAATCATGTTTAATAATAATGGATATAGGTGGTTGGGTGATAAATACAACTATGACGAGCAGTTAAGTTCGACGAATGGATATTCAACGAGCCATTGGAATTATTATGGTGATCATAAAGGGAATGGATATTAATATGAGCGCCCTTATGAATTGTATGGGTATAAAGATGGTGCAGATAGTTATAACCTCAGTTGATCAACTAGTTATCTAACGAATGACTCATATTCTCCATATTACTATTCGAAAAGTAATATGGAGAGAGACGAGTATACCAAAGACCTATCCCTTGCTATGCAGGTTGGTGTATTGGAGGACGACATGTTTTCCTGCTAAGCCACCATGTCCTCCATGCCCAAGATGATGGAGTAGTTATTGGAATTCATCCGATGTTGAGCCACAATGAACACTTCAATGGAAGAGGTCAAGCATGATGTTCTCAAATTCGAGAAGGAGGGTCATTCTACCATTATTAAACATCATAGGTTGAACATAAATGTTCAAAAAGAGTTTGGAGTGGGAGACTAATAAGAGTTTGTGAGTGTTGGAGATAGTTTCTATGCTTCGATTGATGTAGGAGTAGGTGTTGAGGTAGACATTATTGATAATTTAAATCTAGATCTAAGTGAGAGTGCAAAGGAGCTTACACACTTTCCGATGATTGCGGTGGAGAAGCCAATTGAAGGAATTCATGATCATTTTTATTTTGATATAGGAAGTTCAGTCAAAAGTAGTACTAAACTTACGATATTAAGTTCATATTGCCTGAGACTTTAGTACCCTAGAATGTACTATGGATTTGGCTAGGTTTTGGAGAGAAGTGGCTTGTGATGTGGTTGTCTAGGTGGTCGATGATACGATGAGCTCGATATGCTCAATCACCTAGGGCGGTTGTGATCTCAAGAATGAAGGACAAACGTCGAGTGAAGGTGTCAATGACCTCTTAGAAATTCTTCTATGAAGGCAATATGAATCGCTTGAAAGTTGATAAGTTTTATTTTGAAAGTTGATAAGTTTTATTCTTACTAGTTTTATTTTGTTTTTATTTTCTTTTTGGTGTGCTTTGTTTGTTTTTCTTATGTAGGTCCTCTCACTGAAAGTTACATTATAATTTTGAGCTTTCAAAGAATGTAACACCCAAACCCGGCCCAAACGTTATGGCCGAATCCGACGAGTCACACTGAAGTCTTAAAAATCCATGTCTCTATCTACGCCCTTCTTAGTGTTTTAAAAGATAGTCTTTGCTAAAATAACAAAGTGAATGGAAGCTGTGCACCAGGTAGGTATCCGAACCAGAGGAGGTGAACCATGAAGGCTGTTTAAGTACCAAGCTCTCGATTGGATCCAATCCTAGACATGCCCACAACCATTGCCACACTTTGGTAAACGAGTCAAAATTTATTTAAGTATAATTTAGATAGACCGATTAATTGAATTGTTGCATTTTTTTAAGACGAATATCATTTTGAAAACACGTTCTAACCCATTTTGAATTATTACCAAAAAAGTATAGAATTATTAAAAATAAAATAACCCCAGAAAAATAGTTAAAATGGCCTTATTACAACCTAAGAATAAATAGTAATAATAGTTAAAATAACTAAAAAGAAAACTGGTTATTTATTGCAAAGTTCAAAAGCGATCACCATGGCCACTCTGAATCCCCTCCGGCCCCAAGTCTCCACATCAAGGCTCACCTGCAAAGATAAGGAAAGGGGGTGAGTTTGGAAACTCAGTATGCAACAAGCCCCTTTCAGAGCCCAAACTAAAATCAGCATATTGGGCCTAAGCCCAAATTCAGTCTCGACATATACTGGGCTGAAGCCTTTCGTTTAACGTTTACTGGGCCGAAGCCTTTACTGTAAACGGTATGGCCCATAGGCCCATTTCAATATCACATGTAATATCAATAAATGTATGCAACCCATTTGGGGAGACTACTCAACCCACCATTCGCTACTCTCCACCCGTACCAGCCAACACACCATGTGGGAATAACTCAACCCACCCAACCAAACTCTCCACTGGCAGCATAGCTGCTTTATCATATAACTAGAGGCATAGCCTCTTTTAATAACAGGGGCAAAGCCCTTTTTGCACCTCCTCCATCCATATAAAACCCAGCCCATGCATAATAATGAATATATCATAGCATATCATGTGCATCACATAACATCTCATGCGCATATCATGTCATATCAATATCTCATGCATCACATTCATAATTAAACCCTAGGGGTATTATAGTCATTTTTACCTAGGGGCAAAATAGTCAGTTTTCATATTCTAAGGGTAATTTCATAAATTTACCAAATATTATGGGTTTTTCATGTTCATTAACAACTATCAATACTTCTAAGTGTTTAAACAATAATTTTAACGCACCTTATCAAATTCAGGCTTTTGGGCCCAAAACCCCTGATGGGCCCTACGTATGCCGATTTAGCCCTTTAAGCCCACTTAACCTAATTTTTAAAACAGTTCTATCCATGTTAACATGTAACTTTTCCAAGTTCCACTTTCTATCAATTTTACCCAAATGGGCCCAAAAGCCCTTTGGGCCCAGTTCTAGCCCATCAAGGCCCAACTTACCATCGTGCACAAATTTGCGCTCTTACCTGTACCGTCGATCCAACACCAATTATTTCGTATTTATCGTATCAAAAACCACATGCAAAATCTCAAGTTCCCCAAATTGCCAGATTTTAAGCATTTCGGCTTTTCAGCGATTATTTGTCTAAGATCTTACAGAGGTTATTACACACCTGTTTTGTGACGTTTGTTAAAAAAATCTCCCACGACAACCTACAATTAAATAATCAGCATTCTTAGTGTACAAGTCATGCTTATCAAACCCAAATCCACCTTACCATATTCGGCCAAAGATTCCCTAATGTCTATAGATCACTTACCTTCACAAGGTCTAATGATACGATCAAGCTTATCCAAAACTGATACCCCAAGCCTTGCTGCTCCTCTATTTCACTACACACACCATAAAAAATCAAATGAAAAAGGCCTAGTAAGGCCTACACCTCAAATCGACAACCTCCCTAAACTATAGGGGGTTTCAACTTTTCTTAATATTTATACTACTAAATGGATTTGGAGTACGAATACTTACCACCGTCCTCTTTTTTTGTACTGCTTAGAATTTAGTAAATGGAAGAATCGACCATAATAAGTGAAGAGAAAAGAAGGTTGCTGGTCCAAAAGAAATCGGCGCCACTAATCTTCATAGGTTTCAGCTTTTGTGGCTTTTCGGCAAAGTGAAGATAAGAAAGGGAATAACAGATTGTTTTTGGAAAAGAAAAGAAGGAAAGATGGATGGAAGGGGTGGTAATTTCGGCTAGAGAAGAAAAAGAGAAGAAAAGAATAATTCCTGTGGTGTTAAAACAGAAGAAAATGGCACAACTAAGTTCCTAAATGTCGAATTACTAACCTAATACTCCTCTGCCGATTTCTCCCCTCTAATTCCCTCTATTCAGCCAACTCTAAGCCACCCTTCAAATCCCCAAAATCTCTCCCCTTATCACTCCTTAATTCAAGCATTTGACTGATTCAAACTCTCTCTAACAGAGTTCCATTCAACTTCCAACACCTGCCTGCTCAAGACATAAAAAGAACACCACAATTGCCAGCTTAGAGAATCGAACCTTGGCTCTCCCCAACCAATTACAAGCCACTTTTATAGCTCCTTGGTGGTGTCACCTAGACACTTTGCCAGGGGCTCTTTTGTGTTACATTTTACCTACATCTTTAAATAAGGCCACCTATCCAAAGCCCCTAACTCCTTAAGTTTAAAATTCAAAAATTCTACCTGGTTTTGACCAACACATGGGCCTTCCTTAGGCCCATTTACATAATCCAATTATGAATTCCACTACCAAATACCAAATTTTAAAAACTTTACCAATTTCTCAAAAATTATGAAAAACCCGAAAATCAGGATGTTACAAAGAAGTTCAAGGAACTATTCCACAATTTTTTTTTGTGCTTACCTTGTATCTAGGGGCTTTCTCAAACTTATCTCTAGTTAAGGGACACATAGAGGACAATGTGTAACTTAAGTGTGGGGGATATACATAGAATTACAATTTTCTTTATTTTTTTTTTGTTTTCAGAAAATTGCCATTTTTTAAAATATTTCTTGTTTTATTTTTGGTTTATTACATGGTTCTTGAGTATAATTTTTATGAGATGAGTGGTTGATTTGTATAATGCCATGTATTTGACTTCTTTTAAGTATGCAAAATTTGTGTGATGATAGATAGTTTTATTCCTTTAATGTTTAGATTGGTTTGATTAGTTAGTTAAATTCTGTAATAGATTAGAGGTAATTAACATATGTGGAAATGCTTGATTTTGTGCCATGTAATAAGTAGGTGTGTAGATGGATATGTATATACAATTGTTGATTTTTTTTGTCATTCAGATGTGCTGAATAGAATTATATTATGAATTTTGTACATTAACATATCTAGGGATGACCTAAGGCATTGTTTGCATAGCTAGTGTCAAATGACTTACCTTTGTATGCTATATTGCCCCTAGTTCCTATACTTAGATCCTTAATTTACCCTTTTTGATGAACCTCTGATTTTGAGACCTTGACCCTAAAATTAGTAAGATACTTAATCCTTTTCTTTGTCCCGTTATTTTTGAAATTGTACTTTGAATTGGACATCAGGCCATAGGCATTGAGGGCTAGATAGATACATCTTGGTGGATTTAAAAGTTGTACTTGAGAGAAAAAATTGAAGAAATAGTTCAACATAATTAGTATAGGTTCTTGCTTTAAAAACTGCTTAAATGAAAATTGTTGAGTGAATAAAATGAAAGTGAGATATAAAAGCATAACAAGTGGTTAAAAGACCATTGAATGAGTAAAAAGATTTGGGAGTGAAAAATAGTAATTTAGTTGTGAAATGCACTCTAAAGATAATTTTTTTTTGAGCTTAAAATTATTTCTTTTTGCTTCATAATGCACTATTCTTGCTAGCCTTCTATACTCATAAATATTGGATTGTGTCTTCTTATGTGTGGAGAAATAAAGGAGGTGAGAGAAGAAGAAATAATGTGGTTAGAAGTATGGTACCTTTGGAGGTAATTAGGAAATAATTTCATGTGTTACACCATTCCTAGTGCTTGAGTCGTTTTGATGTAGACTTTTCTTTAAAATCAAACCGTCTTATAGCGTCAGAACATTACAAGCCTAGAAGTCCTATCTGACCGCAACATTTCTGTACATAGATTATTGATTTTTATATGTGTAGGAAAATTAAATTATTTGAATTCTTTCTTTTGTAGAGACATTGCATCTACATAGATTACTTTGATGGAATAACATGAATGATGGCATTTTCATATAATTGCATCTATATCTATTTTCTTTGTAACTTTGTAAACTAACTAAATTTGCTTTTAGAGTTGTGAATTATCTATGCATCACCCTTAAGTTTTATGCTAGAAGAGTTTCTTACATTGTACGTATTTGTTGACCATGTTTTGTACATCATCATTATTTAATAGTCATCTTTTTAAATGTTACTGTTTTGAGTGTTTGCTTGAGTACAAGCAACTTTTAAAATGAAGAGGAGTTAGATCTGTTGTATTTGCATACGTCAAATTAGGCTCTTAAATACTTAAAGAGCTTATTCTTTAGTATTTTATAGTGTCTTTTGTTATATTTTTTTCACTTTATAGATTCCATACCTAATTTTAGTTTTTATCATGTTTTAATGCCTTTCTGAATAAAATGGTGAGTTTATGCCATTAGGAAATTAATAGTTGAGTTAAGTTTATCTAAGGCACTTGGTTAATGTAGAAATAAGAAGATGAGCCTAAACTGGAGCCAATGTCCTGACACCAAGTTGTTGATGTCGCGACACCAATGCCTTGGCAATCATGTAAGGAGTTGGACTTCAACAAAATCTCACGATCAAGTGGGTTGCCTATAGTGTCATGACACCAAGGGGTTGATGTCACAACATTAGTCTCTATGGTCCAAACACCATCTTGGTGATGTCGCAACACTGACCAGAATCCTTAGAAATAAAAAAGTTGAGCAACATCAAAGGCCATTGTTATGACACTAAAGGACCCAATGAACAAAATGTATAAACTATTTTGGGCGTCACGACATTGGCCCCTGATGAGGAAAACTAGCTAATGGGTAATTCACAGTCAAAGAAGCTTCAACTCAAATTTTAAGTGAGGGCATAATTGTAATTGTTAGGTTAAATACATTTTGTCTATAAATACTTAGCTAGAAAATTCGGTTAGACAATTAGCCATTACACATTTTATTTTCTCTTTTATTTTCATCTCTTATTATTTTTATAACGAAATTTTCTTTTATTCTCTTTTAGAATAGATTTCTATTTTTACAGTTAAAATTGAGTTTTTTTTTTATGTACGCACCAATGCATCTATCAAGTTATTGTTGTAAAGACCCCGACATCTAAGTGAAAAATGGTATGAAGTCTAATATTGTGTAGTCGCATATCGAAGATAAAATTATTGAATAGATCACTAACACCACACCTACCCTTTGAACCTCCCTTATGCTCATCCTGTGATAAAATGGAATTAAAGTAATTGGCTGACGCCAACCGTGCGAACATATGGACTGGAAATACTGCAACAAATAAATATATAATTAGACAGTGTTGTTTGCAAGTATACAGGTCAAATTGTAATATGGTAAAGAATGTTACAACGAAACACTTCGGGAAGCATTCTAAGGATCGTACGAAATGGGGGTTAAATTAAACTTAAATTAACTTTCTACACTAACAGGGCTAAATAGTACTAATTTAAAATTATATTATGAAAAACAAAATTAACATTAATTAATTAAATTAACCTAAAATTATCTAAAGTAAAAATCAACCAATTAACAATAAAAATAAAATCCAATAAATCAAGCACGAGATTAACTCACTTTAGTGCTCCTAATTAACTTCGAACTCGAGTTTTGTTTAGTTTGCTATTAATTAACTAGTTATTACCTCTCAGCCTCTAACTATTAACCAATCGACCAATACACGATTACCTCTTGGCCACACTTTCTTAACCGAGATAAATTATGATTTACTCGGTAAACTTATCTCTTGATCTCATTTATCTTAAATTACTTAGGGTTTAAGAACATATAATTTAAACCAACGAACTCAAATTTAAACCCTAATTAATCTGTTAATTGGTCACACATGTGTTCGTTAATGTAACAGCCTATTTTTAGTCAAATTAGAATAGTGGTTTCGAAACCATAAATTTGAGGTTGAAATATTTATTTTATTATTATTTTGAGGTCTACAGCATGAGAAGTATGATTGTATAAAAATTTCATTAAGAAATTTAATCAGTTGTATGCTTAATTTGGTAAAAAGGACTAAAATTGCAAAAGGTGGAAAATGTGAGTTATATAAGCTAGAGGATTTAATGGCTATGATATTAAATAATTAAAGGATTTATGTGGCAATTATACCATTTTTAAAATGAGTGGACAAATATGAACACTTTACTAAGTAAATTAAAGGTTAATAATAAAGGGTATATAGGTAATTTAGTAAATAAAACCTAAATTAAGTAAAACAAAAATCAATTTTCTTTCCCATTCATCTTCATCAACCAAAATTTAGGGCAAAAATAGCAATTGGAGAAGCTTAACATTCGGCCAAGTTCATCTAGTGCATGTAAGTGATTTTTTATTCGATTTTTAATGATTTCTATGTTTTTGGAGTCATTGTAACTCAATCTAGCTAACCCAGGGACTAATTTTGTGAAATTGTTATAATTTTAGGGTTTTATCATTGATGAATATGTGTGTATTTTGATATTTGATTATGAAAAATGAATGGTTGTTGTTAGATAAACAGCATTTGTTAAGTGATTTTTGATAAAATTTTCATTTAGGGATTAAATTAAGAAATGTGATAAATTGTGTGCTAAATGTGTGAAATAATGAAAAATATGGGCTACTATAAGTATAAGGGAAATTCGGCTAGCATGGGTGTGGAATTAATTCCATGAATTTGTATTTTTATGAGCTAGGGACTAAATTGTAAAGATGTTAAACTATTAGGGGCAAAAGTGTAATTTTTCCATAATATGATTTTTGGATTAAATTGAATAAAATGTATTTTGAATGAGTTAAATTTGATTATATAGATAAAAAAAGCCTTGTTTGGATCAAGATAGAGGGGAAAATAAAGTTTTGGACTAGTTGATCCTATTACGTCGTTTTTGTGATCGAGGTAAGTTCGTATGTTAATAAATATTAATATAATTATGTTTTAAATGCTTTATAATTGCATTAATTGTGATTACGACTTTACAAAAATGTTTGACGACGATTTGGCAATGTTTAAATCCTGGTTGAACCTTAGGAATAGATACGATACAAATGACATGTCATTAGGGGTTATTGTGTTTTGGGTGTTGGTCCGTACGTTCTACCGGTAGCTGAGTTATTTGGCATGTGTTGTGGATCCTTGTCAGCTTGTGTGAGCAGCACCGTGTAGTTACGTCTTGATCGTCAGCTTGTGTGAGCAGACTCGTTGATAGCTCGAGAGTGAGCATTATATAAGATATGAGATTAAGATGCCTTCGACCTGGTATTGGCACTTAGGGTGCGAGATTCCTGATTATCTGATATTATTCCGAATGGTTCAATGGGTATATTGAAGATATGAAAGGGTAAGAGATTGATACGTATCAGTACAGGTATGTACGTAAACCGTATAAGCATTGAATCTATGAAGTTTGTGAGTTACATGATCTAGTATGTGAATGAACATGTATTAACCTTATGATTAAGTTAAATTGTAGTGTTTTATGATAGATAACTTAATTTTTGAATGAATGGCAAGTTATATTTATTAATCGTATAAGCTTACTAAGCTTTATAGCTTACGCTGTTTATTTTTCCATATTTTATAGTGATTTTGAAGCTTGCTCAGATTGGGAGTCGTCAGATATCTCATTACACTATCCAACTGTTACTTTGGTACTTTTGAACTTTGGATATATAGGTTATATGGCATGCATAGGTGTTGTGGTTAATATGGTCTATATGTTGGTAATGGATTTAGCCAATTGATTTGGCTTGTAAATGATAAATGTTTGGTTATGTGTATAGCCTTGTGATTTGGCTTATTTTGGTATATTTGGTTATGTATATATATGTGCAAATGGCCTTTTGATATGTTGTGTTTAATTGCTATGTGAATGCTTGTTGTGAATTGGTATGTTGAGTACCAAATGGTTGAATTTGAGATATGGTATGCATGTGGATTTAGGTAAAATATTGCATAATTGAAAGTGACCATTTACGTAATTTTTAGATGTGAAATTGGTATGTTTTGAATTGGCAAAACATGATGTTGTGAGCAATATGGTGGTTGGTATTGAAATAACATGATTTAGGCTTAATTGAGATTGGTTTGAATGTCATTTGATGATATGGTCTTATGTTATTTGACATGTTTAGGTGAATGTATGTTTGGGTTAGAAAGATGGCTTGGATAATAGCCTATTTTTGTCCACACGGGCAGAGACACAGGCGTGTGTCTCAGCCGTGTGTGACACACGGTCAGGTGACACGGTCATGTGTCCCCTAATGTTTATTTAGAAACCAAGTCAGTAGCTCCACACAGCCCATTACACGGGCATGTGACTTGGTCATGTGGCATAACTCAGTATACCCTACAGTTTGGGCACGGCCTAACACACGGCCTAGCACAAGGGCGTGTGAGGCCACTTCAAATGGTACACGGGCTAGTCACACGAGCGTGTGGTTGGCCGTGTGACCCAAGTCAAAGAGTTACACGGGGTAGGATACGGGCTGGGACATGGTCATGTGATCCCATTTCGAATGTCCACACGGCCTGTAACACAAGCGTGTCTTTGGCCATGTGAGACACACGGCATGGCCACACGGGCATGTGTCCCCTATGTTTTGAAAATTTTTAATGTTTTCCCAAAATTTCCTGAGTTCTCGATTTAGTCCCAACCCACTTCTAATGCATGATTTGGGCCTCGAGGGCTTGTTTTAGGGACTATATGATTTATTGTGAATGACTTTTATTTGGTTATGAATAATGTACGAGAAATGTATTTTTTTTTATAATAAGTCCAGTAAGGCTTCGTATCTCTATTCCGACGATAGATACGGGTTAGACGTGTTATAGTTAACCTCCCTAAGGAAATTACCTACTCCTGGATCAAGAGGCAATAATCCCTAAACATATATTTAACATACAATGTAGTAATTAAAAAAAGAAGGGAATAAGAAATAAATCCGTTTAATATTGATTTGTGCTCGGAAGTGAAATATCCTTCAATAGTTGCAAATATCACTTCGATTGCAATTGGAATCCGAAAAGAAATTACTAAAAAAAATTAAATTAAAAGCTTGGATCAAAACTGAATCCAATATAAACAAGAACAAAAAGTGTCTAAAGGACTAAATTTGTAGCACCCCTAACCTGTATCCGTCTCTGGATTATAGTTACGAAGCATTACTGTACAAACAGAACATTTAAACATTCATTTCATACATCATTATAAACATAATATAAAACAATCATTCACATGCATATTTAACCTAAATCCAGCCCTCGAGGCCTTAGAAACACCTTAGAAACTTTTTGGGACCAAATTGAAAACATTTAGAAAGTACAGGAAAAAGTTGCAAAATTTTGACTACAGGGGTCACACGGCCGTGTGCCTTACACAGCTAAGACACATGCTCGTGTCTCAGGCCACGCACCAATCAAAATAAGGACACACGGTCGTGTCCTAGCCCATGTCCTCACTAGTGTAACCTTCTAAGTTGGGTCACACGGCCAAGCCACACGCCTGTATGCCAAGTCGTGTAATTCTCGAAATAACCACACACGCCTGTGTGCTACGCTATGTGTTAGGTCGTGTAACAACCTAACTTGCATGCATTAAAAACCTACAGGCGACACACGATTGTGTCATCTGGCCGTATGTCACACACGGCTGAGTGACACGCTTGTGTCTTAGGCTGTGTGGACATGAATTTTCCCAAAACAAACCATTTCCATCACCAAAATCAAGTATGTACTTAAAATCATTTTGTGCACATCATCAAGACCTTAAAACATGACCAAAAGTATATATAATGACCAATTCTATAGTCTAAGATCATTCAACCAACATGCCATATAAGGCACCTCAAATACATATAACAACACTTATCTAAGCATGAATATTTTATCACATTTCAATCATAAAGTACTAGATCCAAATCTTACCAAACATGTCTAAACTTGATCATTACTATTCCATCACAAAACATGCCATTTGAGGCATTCAAAACGTACAACCTGTGATAGCTCAATGACACCAACTATCAAAATACCAAATGGTAACAACCAAGATAACTTGCACAACTTATACATTCCAAAACAATCATCAAACATACATCATAATGCCATTACAAGTCACTCTATACATGCCATTATAAACCTTAACCAAGAATGCTCAAAACTACCGAATTAACTACCAGATAGTGTGATAGGTCTTCGATAAGCTTCCAACCAAATCAAACCTTCCAATGATCTACAGGAAAAGAAAACAACTAACGTAAGTAATAATGCTTAGAAAGTTCGTATAAGGCAACTTAACCGCTGACATATTAGAATAAACAACTAAACATAATTTTTATAATAATATAAGCTAACTTTCATATTCTATTCACTACACGTCTCATGGATAATTGGTGTAGCCTTGCCTATACATGAATATATATTTTTCCTTATAAGCATTTCATAATCATTTCACTTAAAGTTTCTTCTTACCATAACACTTAAACCTTTAACATATTATCATTTTTAATTCATCTTTCGTTTCAAAACTTTCCTATAAGCATATCATCCCGAAATCACTTACTTTCACTAAACAAGGTGAAAGCTAAATAAATAAATTAATCATACTTGTTATTCATTTACGATTCACTTATAGGATTAGTACTGAAAATGGTTCATCATATGATTACTATACTATAATAATTCAATCCAAAGTCATACATATATGTGTATAAACATCTATCTTTAACCAAATAATCATCAATATAATGATACTCACATATGATTAAGTAATTCATTAAACATTTAACATTTACTAATGTCTTGATTATACATTAGCCTTTATCAATTAAACAATTTTGTAAATTCCATTCACATTAAGCCCGATGAACTAGTAACTTAACTTGGATACTCGGGTAACTACACCGCACTACAGGCATCATAGATGCATAACAAGAGCACCAAAGTGTAGACAAGGGCATAAATGTGCAAATAGGGACACCAAAGTGTATACAGGGGCACCCAAGTGCAAACAGGGGCACTGAAGTACAAATCTCGTACAAGCGCGCATTCTAACCCTATTGGCATGCCAATCATATCCTAATCGTGTACTATATCCAAACAGGCATTTTAACCAAATTATAACTTTCATGAATCAAAGGCACTTTCATATTTCTCAGTGCACATACTGTAACAATACATAATCATTCTAAAATCACATATATCATATTTCATAAATATTCAATAGTATTCAAATAAATCCTTTCTCACCTCATATTCAGTTATAATATTTCGATTTCCAACTCACATATTAAACATCATATATATATACATTCATAAATCAGCAGTAACATGATGTATATGTATATATATGTACAATTCTGTACCTACAAACTTACCTCGACAATTATAGTTGTAAAACGAGGCCGACGGTTAATCTGACCCTTTAGCTTTTCCTCTATTTAGATCTGTTCGATTCATTTCTGGATCTAAATAATAATTTTTCATTCAATTAATACCATTCTAGAACTTAAATAATATGCCTAATGCAATTAAGTCCTTCCATAAACATTTTACAAATTTATCCTAATATTTTACCTTTTATGAAATTTAGTCCCTAAACCCGAAACTTGCAAATTTACCATTTTTAGTTAAAAATTCATGCTAGCCAATTTTCATAGGGTTCATAATCAGCCCATTTTTATCATCCTTTACAATATTTACCTTGAATTTTACTATTTTCACAATTTAATCCCTAATAATTAAATTCATTAAAAATCACTTAACAAAATACTTATAAATAACAACTAATACCTCAAATTCATCATTTAGCATCTAAAATCACAAAGATTAATCAATGAAAACACTCAAAATCATTAACAGTTTCAACAACGAAGGCACTAGCTAGCTGGACCTAATTGTAACGATCTTAAAAACGTAAAAATCATTAAAAACTAACCTCAAAATACAAACATGCATGAATTATGCTTAACCAACCTTCAAAGCATAAAATGGTGTCTTTTTCCTCTTCATTTTTATGGAGAACATAATTGGGGAAGATGATACAACTATGGTTTTAATTTAATTTTATTTAATTTATGAAATTACCATTTTAACATTGGTTAGTAATTAAACAAAACATCAAATACATGTCCATATTTGTCCACTAATTTCTTAAATTGTTTGTTTACCATGTAACTCCATTTACTTTCATTTTCATAGTCATTTAACCATTTTACCTAATAGAACTCAACTTTTACATTTTTTACGATTTAGTCCTTTTCATTTAATTAACCATTTAAACGTCAATTTTTCTTAACGAAACTTTAATATGACTTTAATAACACTCCATACATAATTAATAAAATACTTACGACTCAGTTTATAAAAATGAGGTCCCGGTACCTCATTTTCTAAAACCACTTGACATTAAGATCTTACCACTTGAACTTAATTATTCAATCAAATAACATAATTTGCCAATTCAAAATTTTATTTTTAATACTATAATTGACTCGTAAATATTAAATAATAATATTTACGAACTCACTTGTCAAATTTGTGGCCTCAAAACCACTGTTTCTAACACCGCTAAAAAACGGGCTGTTACAAAATTGAAATAAAACAAAAACTACACTAAAACCTTAAAACTAACTAAGTGGCTCACTTGGCCAAGGCACCTAAAATAAGGCTAAACAAGCCTATTTAAAGAGTTTATGATCTGACCTAATTAGGGTTACTAAACAACCCAAAAATCTTATTACAAGTCATTGTGCGGAATAAAATACTCGTACTTAAAATCCCTAACCGTCGCCTAGTTTTACGACACCACACAACTAGTGTCGCAACATTGCCTTCATTTTATAGATATGTTGGCTTTAAAGTCATGTGTTGCGACACCACTCCTTGGTGTTGTGACTGTAACAACCTGTTTTTCAGTGGTGACAGAATAGTGATCTTGGGGCAATAAATTTTTGTTGTGCCGACTTGTACTGGTTATTTATAGAATATTTGCGGAGTCATTAAGGTCGTGTGAAATTTTGGAGAAGAAATTTTATTTTTTACTTAGTTAATTTGAGAAAAAGGACTAAATGGCAAAAAATGGGAAAAACTAATCATAGTTGATTAAAAGAGATTGATGGTTTAATTAATAAAGGAGGAAGGACTTATGTGGTAATTAGACCTTAGTAAGGTTAAATGGACGGTATTACATGTTGAATTAATTGGTTTTATGTTAAATGAAAAAGGGTGTAATTGTAAATTAGTAACTAAACTAAAGTAAAATAATAAGAAAATGACATTGTCATCTTCCACAAGGGAAGGAACCAGAATTTAGGGTGAAAGAACAACATTCTCATCAAGCTAGGTTTGGCCATACTCATTGCTTGCATGTAAGCCCATTTTTTGTAACACCCTCACTCGTATTCGATGCCGGAATAGGGTTATAGAGCATTACTAAACATTTTATACAATTACACATACATTTAATTTATATTTTTAAGTTCCATGCAATCATCAATCAATAACATACAAATCGCCCCTAATATAAGCCTAAGAGGCTTAAAACATGTATTCGGGTGGTCCAGGACTAAACTGATAACTAGGAAACTTTTCGAACACTTAGAAAATTTTTACAAAATACAGGGGACACACACCTGTGTGGCCCGGCCGTGTGTCTCACAAGGCCAAAGACACGCCCGTGTCACAGGCCGTGTGGACATTTGAAATGGAAGCAAATGGTTGTGTTCTAGCCTGTGTCCTACCCTATGCAACTCTCTGACTTGGGTTACACGGCCAACACACACGCCCATGTGCCCTAAAAGTGGCTACACAAGTCTGTGTGCCAGGCCGTGTGCTAGCTCTTGCCAAATTGTAGGGTATACTGACTTATGCCACACAGCCAAGTCACATGCCCATAGGCTAGGCTGTGTGAAGCATATTGACTTGGTTTTAATTTCAACACCAGGGGACAGAACGCCATGTAACCTGACTATGTGTCACACACGGCTAAGATACACACCAGTGTCTCTGTCCGTGTGGACAAGAATAGACTCTTTAGCAAGCCATTTTGCCACCAAGCACCTAAACCAACCCATTTGGAACCAAAACATAGCATATATAGGCACTCATCCAATCTCAACCAAGCATAAAACATACCATTGCAATACCAACAACAACAAGTCTCACATGTATCACAAAATGCTATTGCATTTTATACCAAATTCACATTCCCAATTCAACTACATAGCCACTTTCAAACATGCATCAATTTGTCTAAACTCACAAGCATACTTATTTTTAATCCATCAACCAACTGACATCCACAATACTTATTATCAACAAGCGTCACATATATCCATCATCAAGTTCACACACAAGACATGTGCACAATTATATACACAACCAAATCCAACCAAATTAAGCCAACTTCCATGGCTATATATAAAACCTATACTGTTACGTATCTATTTTCACCATTTCATATCTTCGAATACCCGTTAAACCATTTGGAATAATACAGGATACTCGAGAATCTCGCACCTTAAGTGCCAATATATATAGCCGAAGCTATCTGAATAAATCTTGCACTGAAGTGCCAATACATAGTCGAAGCCATCTTAATATCATATCTCAATAATGCTCACTCTTGAGCGATCAACGGGTCTGCTCACACAAGCTGAAGGTCATGACGTAGCTACACGGTGCTACTCACACAAGCTGACGAGCATCCGCAACACATGCCAGATAACTCAACCACCAGTAGGACGTACGGACCAGCACCTAATCATAATAATAACCCTCAATGACATGTCATTCGTATCCTAATCTATTCTTAAGGTTTAACCGGGATTTCCAATGTCGAATCTTCGCCAAATAGGTCCGCAATTTTGTATTCATAATTTATGCAGTATTAAAGCATTTAAAATACAATTAAAAACAAAGCTCATTACATAAGAACTTACCTCAGATGCAAAAAATGGCGAATTAAGTCGATTAATCTGATACTTTGTTCTTTCCCCGATCTAAATCTGTATTTCACCTTTCTTGATCTAAATAATATCAAATTTAGCTTATTTAATAATCTCTCTATTCAATGCAATCCAAAAACACACATTAAGGCACTTTTACATTTTTACCCCTAATATTTCACATTTTTGCAATTTAGTCCTTATTTCATAAAATTAAAAATTCATGCAATTCAACCAAAACCCATGCTAGCCGAATTTCAGTTAGGTCCCTAACAGCCCATATTTTTCATTTATTTCACAATTTCACCACTAAATTTTAACATTTCACAAATTAATCCCTAATTGGACATTTTACTAAAAATCACTTAACAAATGTTGTTTATATAACAACAAACATGCATTTTCTATCATCAAACATCAAAACAAACATAGATTCATCAATGACAAAACCCTAAACCTTTAACAATTTTGCAAAATAGTCCCTAGGCTAGCTAGATAAAGTTACAACGATCTCAAAAACATAAAAATCATTAAAAACCGAGCAAAAACACACTTACATGCAAGGGAGTCAATAGCCGAACCACCAAAAGCTCAACAATGGCTTTCTTTATTTCTAATTTCGGTTGAACATAGCATTAGAGAAGATGATACATATTTTATTCTTTTAATTTTAAGTTAATTTTATTATTTTACCATTTTAACCTTAATTAAATCTTACTAATGATGTCCATAAATGTCCATTACCATTATTAATGATATAGTTATACATAAGGACCTCCACTAATTAATTTCATAATCATTTAATACCTTTAGCTATTAGAACATCACTTTTACACTTTACGCGGTTTAGTCTTTTTTATCAAATTAAGTATTCAAACGATAAAATTTCTTAACGAAAATTTCACACAATATTTTTATCATGCTGTAAACCTTAAAATTATAATAAAATAATTATTTTGACCAAGGATTTGTGGTCCCAAAACCACTATTCTAATTTGACTAAAAACGGGTTGTTACAACTCTCTTCCCTTAGGAATTTTTGTCCCCAAAAATCTTACCAGAAAAGAGGTTAGGGTACTATTTTCTCATAGCTTCCTCAGGCTCCCACGTAGCCTCTTCGACACCGTGCCGTTGCCACAAACCCTTCACTAAAGTTGTGCTTTTATTTCTCAATTCTTTAACTTCTCGAGCTAATATTCAGATCGGTTCTTGGTTATATGTCATATCAGATTGAATTTCTATCTCAGTTGGGAAAATGATATGCGATGGATCTGATCCATATTAGCACAACATCAACACATTAAACACGTTGTGAATCTTCTCTAATCCTGACGATTACACTAACCGGTATGCCACTGGCCCTATTCGTTCAATAATCTCATACGGCTCGATAAATTGTGGACTCTATTTGCCTTTATGACCAAAATGAAGGATTTTCTTCCACGGACATGCTTTCAGAAATACTTTATCGCCTATCTGAAATGCGGTATCTTTTCGTTTCAAATCAAAGTACGATTTCTGTCGATCTGAAGCTGTCTTCAAATTGTCACGAATTACTTTTACTTTCTATTCAACTTCTCTGATCAAATCAACCCTGTGAATCTTTTTCTCACTAAGCTCGATCCAATACAATGGAGTTCAGCATTTGTGACCATACAAAGCTTTGTACAATGCCATCTTTATACTTGATTGAAAACTGTTGTTATACACGAATTCAACTAATAGCAAATATTTCTCCTAGTTGCCTTCAAATTCTAAAACACAACAGTGAAGCATATCTTCGAGAATATGAATTACTCTTTCAAACTAACTGTCAGTTTACGGATGAAATGCAGTGCGAAAGTTCAACTTCATACCCAGAGCTTCTTGCAATTTCTTTCAAAATCGCAACGTAGACCTCGGATCTCCATCCGAAATAATCGAAACTGGCACTCCGTGCAATCTAACGATCTTTGAAATGTACAATTTAGCCAATTTAGCAAGAGAATAGTCAGTACATACCGGAATGAAATGCACAGATTTCGTCAGTCGATCAACAACAACCCAAATAGCATCTTTCTTCTTAGAAGATAGGGGTAATCCCGATAAAAAATCCATCGTAACTCTATCCCATTTCCAATCTGGTATCATCGTAGGCTGTAGCAACTCCGAAGGCACCTAATGTTCAGCTTTAACTTGTTGACAAACCAAACATCTCGACACAAACTCTGAAATGTCTCGTTTCATGCCCGACCAGCAATTCAATTGCTTCAAATCATTGTACATTTTAGTACTCCCTGGATGTACAGATAAACAACCACTGTGTGCTTCGTGTAAAATTTTCTTAATGAGCTCAGAATTTTTTGGTACGCAAATTCTATCTTGGAACATTAAACAATCATTGGATTCGATCTGATAGTCTGAATCACTATTCAACTCGCATTATACTCTTTTAGCTTGTAATTCATTATCACACTTCTGAGCTTCATAATTTTGCTGGAGAAATACCAGTTTAAATTTTAATTCTGTTAGAATCGAACCATCATCAGATAATGTCAGTTGTGTATTCACAGCTCGCAAAGTAAATAATGATTTTCTACTCAGAGCATCCGTGACTACGTTCGCTTTCCCCAGATAGTAATCAATCACTAACTCATAGTCTCTCAATAACTATAGCGATCTTCGTTGACGTAAATTCAAATCTTTCTGAGTCATTATATATTTCAAACTTTTATGATCAATAAAGATATGGCACTTTTCACTGTATAAATGATGTAACTAAATTTTTAATGCGAAAACAATAACGGCCAACTCTAAATCGTGCGTCGGATAATTCTTTTCATGCAGTTTCAACTGTCTGGAGGCATAAGCTATCATTTTTCCCTCTTGCATCAAAACATAACTCAAACCATTCAAAGACGCATCGCTAAAAATCACAAACTCTTTACCCGACTCAAGTTGAACCAAAACTGGTGCCTCAGTTAACAATGCTTTCAACTATTCAAAACTCAGTTGACATTTCTCAGACCACTCGAATTTCACATCTTTCTGTAGTAATCTAGTCATCGGTGTAGCAATCATCGAGAATCATTTTATAAAACGTCGATAATAGCCAGCTAATCCCAGGAAGCTTCTAACTCCGAACAAATTTTTTAGCGGTTTCCAGTCAACAACGGCTGAAATCTTACTCGGATCAACTCGTATGCCTTTCGCTAATACAATATGTCCCAAGAATTTGACTTCTCGAAGCCAAAACTCAAATTTGCTGAATTTAGCGAACAGTTACTCATCTCTCAAGGTTTGTAGCACAATTCTCAAATGCTCAGCATGCTCAGACTCATCTCGTGAATAAATCAGAATGTCGTCAATGAATACAACCACAAATCTGTCTAAATACGTTCTAAAGATTTGATTCATCAAATCCATAAAAATAGCGAGAGCATTAGTTAATCCGAAAGCAATAACAAGAAATTCATAATGCCCGTAGCTTGTTCTAAACTTAGTTTTTAGCACATCTGAATCCTTAACTCGCAAAAAACTAGGTCGTGAAAAACCTCTATCTGTTAACTCTTGCAACTGAGCTTTCAACTCTTTCAACTCTATTGGAGCCATTCTGTATGGAGCTATAAATACCGGTGATGTTCCTGACACTAATTCAATGGCAAATTTGACCTCTCTAATTGATGGCAACCCCAGTAATTCTTCTAGAAACACATCCGGATACTCACAGACTATTGTCACTGATTCAATCTTCAATTCAGACACTTTTGCATCCAGAACATAAGTAAGAGAGGCTTCGCAACCTTTTCTCACACATATCTGAGCTGACATAAATGAAATCACAATAGCCAATTCACTCAACTCATCTGATTCAATTCGAAGAATTTCACTGTTCTAGCATTTCAATTTAATAGTATTTCGTCTACAATTCACAACAGCATCATATAGCGTCAACCAATCCATACCCAGAATTACATCAAACTCACCAAATGGTAACAACATCAGATTTGCTGGAAAATAGTAACCCCAAATCATCAAAGGACAGTTCTTGCAAACTTTATCAACTAGAACATATTTGCCTAAGGGGTTCGACACTTTAACCATAAACTTAATAGACTCAACAGGCAAACTCTTACTAGACACTAAATTTATATAAATATATGAATAAGTCAATCCAGGATCAATCAATGTAATAACATTAGTGTCATAAAGTGAAAATGTATTGGTGATAACATCGGGTGATGACGCATCTTCGCTAGCGCGAATTACGTAAGCTCTAGGAGGTGCTCTGGCCTCTGATCTCACAGCTGGATCTTTTGTCCCACCTTTACTACTAATCACATTTCCAGCACTTCGAGGTCTATCCCTAGCAACTGTATTACTCAGCCTTGAAGTCTGAAGATTACCATTCCCAAATAACTAAGGACAATCACGGATAAAGTGTTCTTGCAAACCACATCTGAAACATGCTTTATTAATGTTATTCAACTAACAATCTCCAAAATGTCATCATCCACATTATTGACACTCAGGTTTGTTATTTCTCACGCTACCAACACTCAATACTGATGTAGCTTGAGTTTAGGACTTGAGTATTGTTTTCCACGATCTCTATTTGGATACCCGATTGAAGCATTCAAACGAGTGTATGAATCTCTTGACTTCTTTGACGAAGACTAATATGGTTTATTCATCAATTTTTTTCTTGAATCTCTAGCCTTGAAATCCACCTTTCTCTTTTCATTGCCCAATTATTTGGCTTTGCAAGCTCAATCAACTAGCACCATGAATTTTTTCAACTCTAGAATCCCGACTAGCAATCTGATATCTTCATTCAACCCATCTTTGAATCATTTACACATAATGGCCTCAGTTGAAACACATTCCCGAGCATACTTACTAAGTCTAACAAAATCTCGCCCATATTCGATCACAGACATACGACCCTATTTCAATTCCAGAAACTCCTTGCACTTCTGATCAATAAACTGTTGACTGATGTATTTCTTTCTAAACTTAGTTTGAAAGAATTCCCAGGTAACTCTTTCTCTCGGTACCACAGACACCAAAGTATTCCACCATTGATACATAGTGTCCCCCATAAATGATACTGTTCATTTTAAACATTCAGCCGGTGTGTAAGAAAGTTCATCAAACACTTGAATCATATTTTCAAGCCAAAACTCAGCTCTTTCAGGATTGTTGTCAACATTAGCTCTAAACTCTTCAGCTCTATGTTTTCAAACCTTATCAAGTGGTGACTTCTTCAGTCGTAGAAGTTCTACACCTTGAGGAGCTATGGGAACCGGTTGGGGATTAGGTGGGGGTGGGGGTTGTTGAGCAGCCAAATTTATTCGAATAAACTCCGTAAACCACTCATTCATCATTTGGAGGAAGGCTTCTTTAACCTTCCATCCCTAGCTACCTAATACGGGCCTCAACTCTGATTGCGCTACTTTGTGAATGAAGGCAGGCACATTACTTTCAACATCATCGGCTACAGCATGATTAGGATCTATTTACTATATGAAAACACATTTTAAACTGTCAGCAGATATCACACTATCACAGGTTACATATGGCATCTATAGCTAAACTCTCACATACGCTATGCTAGTTTGAGAATCAACTAAACTGTAACTTTGATGTCAATAAATGTAACACCCCTCACCCGTATTCAATGCCAAGATAGGGTTACAGGGCATTACTAAACATTTTATACAATTACACATACATTTGACATAAATTTTTAAGTTTCATTCAATCATCAATCAATAACATACATATCGTCCCTAATATAAGCCTAAGAGGTTTAAAACATGTATTCGGGGTGGTTCGAGACTAAACCGATCACTTAGGAAACTTTTGGAACACTTAGAAAATTTTTGCAAAATACAGGGAACACATGCCCGTATGGCCCGGCTGTGTGTCTCACATGGCCAAAGACACGCCCGTGTCACAGGCTATGTGGATATTCGAAATAGAAGCACATGGTGGTGTTTCAGCCCGTGTCCTACCCCGTGTAACTCTCTGACATGGGTCACATGGCCAACACATACGCCCGTATAACTAGTTCGTGTGCCCTAAAAATGGCCACACACGCGCGTGTGCCAGGCCATGTGCTAGGGCGTGCCAAACTCGTAGGGTATAGTCACTTATGCACACGGCCAAGTCACACGCCCGTGTCTTGGGCCGTGTGGAGCATACTGACTTGGTTTTAATTTCAACACTAGGGGATACACGGCTGTGTAACTTGACCGTGTGTCACACACGGCTAAGACACACACCCGTTCTCTGCCCGTGTGGACAAAAATAGGCTATTTACCAAGCCATTTCGCCATCCAACTTGCACACACCTAAACCAACCCATTTGGAACCAAAACATAGCATATATAGGCACTCATCCAATCTCAACCAAGCATAAAAGAAACCATTTCAATACCAACAACAACAAGTCTCATATGTATCACAAAATGCTATTGCATTTTATACCAAATTCACATTCCCAATTCAACTACATAGCCACTTTCAAACATGCATCAATTTGTCTAAACTCACAAGCATACTTATTCTTAATTCATCAACCAATTGACATCTACAATACCTACTATACACAAGCATCACATATATCCATCATCAAGTTCACACACAAGACATATGCACAACTATATACACAACCAGATCCAACCAAATTGAGCCAACTTCCATGGCTATATACAAAACCAAAATTTAGACATTTACAAGCCAATTTAAATGGATAAATTCATTGCTAACACATATGTACCAAAATAACCAAACTCCTATACATGCCATATACTCAATATACTTAAGTTCAAAAGTATCAAAATGATAGTAGGATAGTGTGGCAAAGTCTCCGACCATCCCGAATCCGAGCTAGCTTTGAAATCACTATAAAACACAGAAAAACAAACGATGTAAGCTATAAAGCTTAGTAAGCTCATATGAATTAATAAGCAATTCACCATTTATTCACAATCAAATAATATAAACCTAATATGCTACAAAACATTCAAATCAAAATGTTAATTTGTATTCAATCACAACTATAACCATGAACTTATAATATAAATTCGATGCTCACATAGTTTCCGTACATACCTGTACTATTACGTATCTATTCTTGCCATTTCATATCTTTGATATACTCATTGAAATATTTAGAATAATACAGGATACTCCAGAATCTCGCACCCTAGGTGCCAATGTATATAGCTGAAGCTATCTAAATAAATCTTGCACCGAAGTGCCAATACATAGTCGAAGTTATCTCAATATCATATCTCAATAATGCTCACTCTCGAGCTATCAACGGGTCTGCTCACACAAGCTGACTGTCATGACGTAGCTACATGGTGCTGCTCACACAAGCTGAAGAGAATCCACAACACATGCTAGATAACTCAGCCAGCGGTAGGATGTACAGACCAACACCCAATCATAATAACAACCCCTAATGACATGTCCTTCGTATCCTAATCTATTCTTAAGGTTCAACTGAGATTTCCAATGTTGAATCTTCGTTAGATAGGTCGACAATGTTGTATTCACAATTTATGCAATATTAAAGCATTTAAAATACAATTAAAACAAAGCTCATTACATACGAACTTACCTCAGATGCAAAAATGGCAAATTAAGTCGATTAGTCCGATACTTTGTACTTTCCTCGATCTAAATCCGTATTTCACCTTTCTTGATCTAAATAAAATCAAATTTAGCTTATTTAATAATCTCTTTATTCAATTTAATCCAAAAACACACATTAAGGCACTTTTACATTTTTACCCCTAACATTTCATATTTTTGCAATTTAGTTTTTATTTCATAAAATTACAATGCAATTCAACCAAAACCCATGCTAGCTGAATTTCAATTTGGTCCCTAGAAGCCTATATTTTTTATTTATTTCACAATTTGACTACCAAATTTCGACATTTCACAAATTAATCCCTAATTGGACATTTTACTAAAAATCACTTAACAAATGTTGTTTATATAACAACAAACATGCATTTTCTATCACCAATGTAACACCCCTTACCCGTATCCGTCGCCAGAATAGGGTACGAGGTATTAACAAATTATAATACATCCTATTAAACAAAACCGAGACAAAAATATGGCGTGCTATTTGATCATGAACCATTACAACATATGCCATTATAATACAAGCCAATTTCAAAGACTTCGTACAAAATGATTTGTTTGATACTATAACTAATATTTTAGACCTAGGCAATTATGACACGTAACAAAATAACTAAGTCTACTATACATGCCATAATTCAAAATGTTGAGTTCAAATACCAAAAGTATTGATAGTGCAAGCGGATCTTCAACGATCTCTAACTCTGTGCTAATTTGGATGACACTATAAGACAAAAGAGGAAAAAGAAAGTAAGCTTATAGCTTAGTAAGTAAGTATATAAATAACAAATAAGGAATCTAATATGTTTACGACATAACTCAATTATATCATATTTTTAATTTTACTATTCACTCCAATTTGATCAAGCTGTCCCTCCTGCGTCATGATCACTAAATAAATCATAACTCGAGTTACGAAACTCGAAATTCAAATCCATAAAATTTCCCTGAATCTAGACTCATACAAATTCTTACTAATTGTTTTCTAGAATTTTTGGTCCAGCCAATTAGTACAGTTTATTAGTTAAAGTTTCCCCTGTTACACAGCTTGACTGATCTGACCTCTATTCACTACGAATTTAATTTCTCCCAGTATACAATTCAACTAACCATGAAACCTATTTCATTTAAAACTAGACTCAATAATGAATTTAGACATATAAACTATGTTTCTTAATTTGTTTTGTACAATTTTTAATGATTTTTCAAAGTTGGAATAGGGGATCACATAGTCATCCTGGGCAAGTCACACACAATTATAAATATCTCAAAATATAGAATTCCTTTGCTTACTCTGTTTCTTTTATATGAAAATAGACTCATTAAGCTTTAATTTCACATCTCATTCAGCCTTTAATTAAATTCCTAATATTTTTAGTGATTTTTCAAATTCACATCACTGCTACTGTCCAAAACAGTTTAAGTGCTAATTCACTCTTTCACACTTTCTTTGTATTAACCTCATTTTAACTTATATATATATATATATATATATATATATATATATATATATATATCACAACTCATTTTCACCACATTTCATACATCACGAGTATAGTCCCATGATTACAATGTCATCACAAAGCCATCCCGTTGAACAATTCAGATCAATCCTCGATACTTAATGGTTTCAGCACACAGCCCCACCATCGTATTTCATTTAATTTGGCTCTCTTGTACACATGGTGAACACTTAGTACCACCCATGCGACCTAGCCAATTTATCTCATAGCTCTCTTGTCTACATGGTGTCCTTCACTTGGAATCACACATGCGACCTAGCTACATTTATCTCTTCCGTAGCTCTCTTGTCTACATGGGATACATCCCGTATCACACATGTGACCTAGCTACCACATAGTATCTCGTAGCTTTCTTGTACACATGATGTGCACTCAGCACCATACATGTGACCTAGCTACGCTCCATGTATTTTATTCTATCTTTCCGAATGTTCAACCGGGATTTCTCTCTCTATTACTTATTTCCATTCTTCCAATAGTCGATTTATGCTTCAACATTAGCTAATATATATAATGTAGGCTGAAATGTAAAAATGTAAATGAAATTAATGTATTATTTACATACAAACTTACCTCGGCGCAAAATATGAGAATTTTGCAATTTAGTCCAAAACTTTTTCTTTCCCCCGTTCGAGGTAGATTCCACGCCTTTCTTGATCTATAACAACACATTTAGCTCATTTAACACCTGACCTATTTATTTCAATCCAAAAATCACATTATACAAAAATTACATTTTTGCCCCCTAACTTTTACAAAATTATGATTTTGCCCCAAGGCTCGGAAATTTAATTTCAGCCCTTATTCTTATGCTTAATAACATGCTGATCATTTTTCTCTTTTATGGCAACATCAAATTCTCACTCTAACACATAGTTATGAACAATAGGTATTTTTATCGATTATGCCGTTTTGCTCATTTTCGCTAAAAATCGCTTAGAAAAGATCGTTCTCCTAACTTCAAACATTCATGTTCTACCATCAAACATCAAAATAGATGCCTATCATTCATGGGTAAATTTTTAAATATAAACCCTAACTCGAAATAATGGTAGAAATAGGTAAACCGAGCTACGAGGATTTCAAAAATGTAAAGAACATTAAAAACGGGGCTTGAAATCACTTACTATGAAGCTTGAAAGTTGAAGAAACCCTAGCTATGGAAGAGAGCAAATTTCGGCAGCAACTAATGAAGATGATGGCCAATTTTGTGTTATTTTTCCCATTTTATTTCATTTAATATACAAATGACCAAAATGCCCTTACTACTAAACTTTCCAAAAATTCCCTCCATGTCCCACTTTTGTCCATAACTTAGGAATTGGTCAAATTGCTACTTAAGACCTCCTAATTAATATCCCAAAGCAATTTCATACTAAAATCTTCTAAAACACGAGTTTTGCAATTTATTCGGTTTAATCCCTAATTTCAACTTAAGCGCTCAATGCATAAAATTTTCATCACGAAATTTTCACGAAATCATGGAATCATATCATAAACCTCAAAATAATCATAAAATAATTATTTCTATCTCGAATTTTTGGCACGAAACCACCATTCCCTTTAGGCCCTAATTCGGGTTGTCACAATTCTCCCCCCTTTAGGGATTTTCGTCCCGAAAATCTTACCGGTAAAGAGGTTCGGATACTGTTTGCTCATAGTTTCCTCAGGTTCCCACGTAGCCTCTTCTATCCCATGTCTGTGCCATAATACTTTCACTAATGCTTTACTTTTATTTCTTAACTGTTTAATTTCCCGAGCCAAAATCTTTATTGGTTCCTCCTCATAGGTCATATCCGGTCGAATCTCAATTTCTGTTGGAGAAATCACATGTGAAGGATCTGAACGATAACGTCGCAACATTGATACATGAAACACGTTATGAATTCTTTCTAACTCTGCCGGTAAGGCCAACCGATATGCCACTGGTCCGATCCTCTCAGTAATCTCGTAAGGCCCAATAAAACGCGGACTCAATTTACCTTTTCGGCTAAATCTCAGAATCTTCTTCCATGGTGACAGCTTCAAGAACCCTTTATCACCCACCTGAAATTCAATCTCTTTTCTTTTTAAATCTGCATATCACTTTTGTCGATCTGAAGCAGCTTTTAAGCAATCACGAATTACGTTTACTTTCTCCTCAGTTTCTTTAACTAGATCAACTCTGTGAATCTGTTTCTCACTAAGTTCGTTCCAATATAAAGGAGTCCGACATTTGCGACCATACAAGGCTTCGTACGGTGCCATTTGTATACTTGACTGAAAACTGTTATTGTAGGCGAATTCAACCAAAGATAGATATTTCACCTAACTACCTCCAAATTCTAAAACACAGCATCTAAGCATATCCTCGAATACCTGGATTACTCTTTCCGACTGACCATCTGTTTGTGGATGAAACGCAATACTAAAGTTCAATTTTGTGCCCAAAGCTTCTTGTAGCTTTTTCCAAAATCTCGAGGTAAACCTCGGATCTCTATCTGATATTATAGACATAGGTACCCCGTGCAACCTTACAATTTCAGCAATATATTGTTCAGCTAATTTATCAAGTGAGTAATCGGTATGTACTGGTATAAAATGGGCTGACTTTGTTAACCTATCAACCACTACCCAGACAGCATCCTTCTTTTTAGGAGTCAAAGGCAAACCGGTTACAAAATCCATAGTAATTTTATCCCATTTCCACTCAGGCACCATTACCGGTTGGAGTAATCCTGATGGCACTTGATGTTCAGCTTTTACTTGTTGACAGATCAAACACTTGGTTACAAATTTAGAAATGTCCCTTTTCATACCTGGCCACCAATATAACTTTTTTAAATCATTATACATTTTTGTGCTACAGGTGGTGAATCGACAAACGACCATCATGGCGCCTCATGTAATATTTTCGACTCAATTCATCATTTTTCTGGTACACAAATCCTATCTCGAAACATCAAGCGATTATCTGGTCCAACTCGAAAATTTGAGTCGAACCGATTCGTGACTGAGTTCTCTTGGTTCGCAACTCACAATCATTCTTTTGAGCATCACAGATTAGCTGGAGAAACAACGGTTTAACCCTCATCTCTGCCAAAATTGACCCATCATCAGACAATGCTAACCTCATATTCATGGCTCTCAAAGTAAAAAGAGATTTCCTGCTCAAGGTATCGGCAACTATATTCGCTTTTCCTGGATGATAATCAATCACTAGCTCATAATCCTTCAATAATTCAAGCCATCTCTGTTGTCGCAGATTCAAATCCTTTTGATTCATCAAATACTTCAAACTTTTGTGATCAGTGAAAATTCGGCATTTTTCACCATACAAATAATTTCGCCAAATCTTCAAGGCAAAGACAATAGCGGCCAACTCCAAATCATGTGTAGGATAGTTTTTCTCATGTGGTTTTAACTGTCTCGAGGCATAAGCTACCACTTTACCCTCTTGCATCAACACACACCCAAGGCCTGTCAATGATGCATCACTATAAATCACGAACTCCTTCCCTGGCTTGGGCTGTACTAAAATTGGTGCTTCAGTCAATCGTGCTTTCAGATTTTCAAAACTCTGCTGGCATTTATCAGTCCATTCAAACTTAACATTCTTTTGCAACAACTTAGTCATAGGAGAGTCAATCGTCGAAAATCCCTCGACAAAACGTCTATAATATCCAGCCAAGCCTAAAAAACTTCTAACCTCAGATACATTCTTTGGCTGTTTCCAATCAACGATTGCGAAAATCTTGCTCGGATCTACCCGAATACCATCACCTGAGACTATATGTCCCAAAAATCCGACTTCACGAAGCCAAAACTCACTTTTACTAAACTTAGCAAACAGTTTCTTTTCTCTTAAAATCTGCAATACAGTTCTCAAGTGTTCAGCGTGTTCAGACTTATCCCGAGAATAAATTAGTATGTAATCTATAAACACCACTACAAACTTATCTAAATATGGCCGAAAGATTCAATTCATCAGGTCCATAAATATAGCTGGAGCATTTGTTAAGCTGAAAGGCATCACAAGGAACTCATAATGCCCATACCGTGTCCTAAAAGCAGTTTTCGGCACATCCGACTCCTTAACTCTCAACTGGTAGTAACCAGACCTCAAATCAATCTTTGAAAACACTGTGGCCCCCTTTAACTGATCGAATAAATCATCAATCCTCGGCAACGGGTACTTGTTCTTTATAATCACCTTATTGAGCTGACGGTAATCAATGCAAAGCCTCATTGAACCATCCTTCTTTTTTACGAACAATACAGGAGCACCCCAAGGAGAGAAACTCGGTCTCACAAACCCCTTGTCTGTTAATTCTTGCAACTGAGCCTTCAATTCTTTTAATTCAGTCAGAGCCATTCTATATGGAGCAATCGAGATCGGTGCAGTACCTGGTAACAAATCAATGGCAAACTCTATCTTTCTGTTCGGAGGCAATCCAGGGAATTCCTCTGGAAATACATCTGGAAATTCACAGACTATCGGTACTGATTCAAACTTCAATTGAGGCAACTAAGTATTCATTACATAGGCCAAATAGGCTTCACACCCTTTTCTCATGTATTTCTGTGCAGACATGTGCGAAATCACCATAGGCAATTTATTTGATTCATCTGTTTCAACCCACAGAATTTCTCCACTTTCACATTTCAACTTCAGTGTTTTTTGTTTGCAATCTACCTTGGCATCATACAATGTCAACCAGTCCATTCCCAAAATAACGTCAAACTCATCAAATGGTAACAGCATCAGATTAGCCGGAAAACTGTGACCTTGAATCATTAATGGGCAATTCTTGCAAACCTTGTCAACTAGCACATATTGGCCTAAGGGGTTCGACATTTTAATCGTAAACTCAGTAAACTCAACAGGCAACTTTTTATTAGATACTAAATTCATGCAAATGTAGGAATGAGTGGACCCGGGATCGATCAATGCAATAACAATAGCATCATAAAGAGAAAATGTACCAGTAATCACATCGGGAGATGATGCATCCTCTCGGGCACGTATGGCATAAGCTCTAGCAGGCGCTCTAACTTCTGATCTCGCCACTGAATCTTTCATTACAATTTTACTGCTAGCTCCACTTCTAGTATTTCTTGGTGGTCTACCTCTGCTAACGGTGGTATTCTGTCTAGCACTCTGAAATTTTTCTTCTTTAACTTTCTCCGGATAGTCTCTGATAAAATGCTCGTGAAAACCGCACCTGAAACAAGCACGCTCATTTCCCCAACACTCACCATAATGTTGCCTGCCACATTGTTGACACTCGGGCTTTCTAGATCGCACATTACCCACACTTGCCACCGAAGTAGCTTGAGCTTTAGACCCCAAATATGTTCTACCACGATCTCTGTGTGAATCCCCAGTTGAAACTGTCATTCGAGGGTTTGTCTCTTTGGACCTCTTTGATTGAGATTGAAATGACTTGCTTATCGGCCTCTTTCTGGCATCTCGAGCCTCAATAGCAGCTTTTCTTCTTTCTTTATTCAATTCTTCGGCTTTAAGAGCTCGATCAACCAATACTACAAATTCTTTCAACTCCAAAATTCCCACAAACACTTTAATATCCTCATTTAGCCCATCCTCAAACCTTTTGCACATAATGGCCTCGGTGGACACACATTCCTGGGCATACTTGCTGAGTCTTACAAATGCACGTTCATACTCTGCCACAGACATCTTGCCCTATTTCAATTCAAGGAACTCCCTCCGTTTTTTGTCAATAAATCGCTGACTTATGTATTTCTTTCTGAATTCTTCCTGGAAAAAATCCCAAGTAACTCTTTCTTTTGGCACCACTGCTACAAAAGTCTTCCACCAGTGGTAGGCCGAATCTCTCAAAAGTGATACAGCACACTTTAAGCACTCTTCGGGTGTACATGAGAGCTCATCAAATACACGGGTAGAATTTTCAAGCTAGAACTCCGCTTTCTCGGGATCATCATCGATCTTTGCTCTAAACTCTTCAGCCCCTTGTTTTCAAATCTTATCAACTGGAGGCTTGTTCATTCTTACCAAATCTATGCCTTGAGCAGCTACAGGAATCGTCTGAGGTATGGAAGGGGGTGGAGGAGGTTGAGCATTTGGGTTTGCTCGAATAAACTCAGTATACCAATTGTTCATCATTTGGAGAAAGGCATCCCGAGCCTCATCTCCCTGTCTCAATGTCTCAGGTCTACTTTCCACAGGCGCGGTCCCTTGTGCAGGAGCCGGCGCATTACTAGCAGCATCATCATCACCGCGATTCAGTCGGAGATCCATTACTATATTAAAACAAAACACAGTTTAGAATAATCAGGAGTCTAGAATAATCAGGAGTCACCACACTATCACAATATTTTTATGGCATGTATAGCTAGACTTTTACACACTCTTTATTAGTCCGAGAACCGACTAAACCGTAGCTCTGATACCACTAAATGTAACACCCCTTACTCGTATCCGTCGCCAGAACAGGGTACGAGGTATTAACAAATTATAATACATACTATTAAATAAAACCGAGACAAAAATATGGCGTGCTATTTGATCATGAATCATTACAACATATGCCATTATAATACAAGCCAATTTCAAAGACTTCATACAAAATGTTTTGTTTGATACTATAATTAATATTTTAGACCTAGGCAATTATGACACGTAACAAAATAACTAAGTCTACTATACATGCCATAATTCAAAATGTTGAGTTCAAATACCAAAAGTATTGATAGTGCAAGCGGATCTTCAACGATCTCTAACTCTGTGCTAGAATGGATGACACTATAAGACAAAAGAGGAAAAGAAAGTAAGCTTATAGCTTAGTAAGTAAGTATATAAATAACAAATAAGGAATCTAATATGTTTACAACATAACTCAATTATATCATATTTTTAATTTTACTATTCACTCCAATTTGATCAACCTGTCCCTCCTGCGTCATGATTACTAAATAAATCATAACTCGAGTTACGAAACTTGAAATTCAAATCCGTAAAATTTCCCTGAATCTAGACTCATAAAATTTCTTACTAATTTTTTTCTAGAATTTTTGGTCCAGCCAATTAGTACAGTTTATTAGTTAAAGTTTCCCCTGTTACACAGCTTGACTGATCTGACCTCTGTTCACTACGAATTTAATTTCTCCCAGTATACAATTCAAATAACCATGAAACCTGTTTCATTTAAAACTAGACTCAATAAGGAATTTAGACATATAAACTATGTTTCTTAATTTATGATTTTTAAAAGTTGGAACAGGGGATCACATAGTCATCCTGGGCAAGTCACACACAATTATAAATATCTCAAAATATAGAATTCCTTTGCTTACTCTGTTTCTTTTATATGAAAATAGACTCATTAAGCTTTAATTTCACTTCTCATCTTTAATTAAATTCCTAATATTTTTAGTGATTTTTCAAATTCACGTCACTGCTACTGTCCAAAATAGTTTAAGTGCTAATTCACTCTTTCACACTTTCTTTGTATTAACCTCATTTTTCTTTTTATATATATATATATATATATATATATATATATATATATATATATATCACAGCTCATTTTCACCACATTTCATACATCACGAGTATAGTCCCATGATTACAATGTCATCACAAAGCCATCCCGTTGAACAATTTGGATCAATCCTCGATACTTAATGGTTTTTATTGCCCCACCCATCGTATTTCATTTAACTCGGCTCTCTTGTACACATGGTGAACACTTAGTACCACCCATGCGACCTAGCCAATTTATCTCACAGCTCTCTTGTCTACATGGTGTCCTTCACTTGGAATCACACATGCGGCCTAGCTACATTTATCTCTCCCGTAGCTCTCTTGTCTACATGGGATACATCCCGTATCACACATGTGACCTAGCTACCACATAGTATCTCGTAGCTTTCTTGTACACATGATGTGCACTCAGCACCATACATGTGACCTAGCTACGCTCCATGTATTTTATTCGATCTTTCTGAATGTTCAACTGGGATTTCTCTCTCTATTACTTATTTCCATTCTTCCAATAGTCGATTTATGCTTCAACATTAGCTAATATATATAATGTAGGCTGAAATATAAAAATGTAAATGAAATTAATGTATTATTTACATACAAACTTACCTCGGTGCAAAATATGGGAATTTTGCAATTTAGTCCAAAACTTTTTCTTTCCCCCGTTCGAGGTCGATTCCACGCCTTTCTTGATCTATAACAACACATTTAGCTCATTTAACACCTGAAATATTTATTTCAATCCAAAAATTATGTTATACAAAAATTATATTTTTGCCCCCTAACTTTTACAAAATTATGATTTTGCCCTAAGGCTCAAAAATTTAATTTCAGCCCTTATTCTTATATTTAATAACATGCTGATCATTTTTCTCTTCTATGGCAACATCAAATTCTCACTCTAACACATAGTTATGAACAATAGGTATTTTTATCGATTATGCCGTTTTGCTCGTTTTCGCTAAAAATCGCTTAGAAAAGATCGTTCTCCTAACTTCAAACATTCATATTCTACCATCAAACATCAAAATAGATGCCTATCATTCATGGGTAAATTTTTAAATATAAACCCTAACTCAAAATAATGGTAGAAATAGGTAAACCGAGCTACGAGGATTTCAAAAATGTAAAGAACATTAAAAACGGGGCTTGAAATCACTTATTATGAAGCTTGAAAGTTGAAGAAACCCTAGCTATGGAAGAGAGCAAATTTCGGCAGCAACTAATGAAGATGATGGCCAATTTTGTGTTATTTTTCCCATTTTATTCCATTTAATATACAAATGACCAAAATGCCCTTACTACTAAACTTTCCAAAAATTCCCCCCATGTCCCACTTTTGTCCATAACTTAGGAATTGGTCAAATTGCTACTTAAGACCTCCTAATTAATATCCCAAAGCAATTTCATACTAAAAACTTCTAAAACACGAGTTTTGCAATTTATTCGGTTTAGTCCCTAATTTCAACTTAAGCGCTCAATGCATAGAATTTTCATCACGAAATTTTCACGAAATCATGAAATCATATCATAAACCTCAAAATAATCATAAAATAATTATTTTTATCTCAAATTTGTGGTCACGAAACCACCATTCCGATTAGGCCCTAATTCGGGTTGTCACAACCAAACATCAAAAGACACATAGATTCCTTAATGGAAAAACCCTAAACCTTTAACAATTTTGGAAAATAGTCCCTAGGCTAGCTAGATTAAGCTGCAATGATCTCAAAAACATAAAATTCATTAAAAATTGAGCAAAAATGCACTTGCATGCAAGGGAGTCTATAGCCGAACCACCAAAAGCTCAAGAATGGCTTTCTTTGTTTCTAATTTTGGTTTAACATGGTATTTTAATTCTTTTAATTTCAAGTTGATTTTATTATTTTACCATTTTAACCTTAATTAAATCTTACTAATGATGTCCATAAATGTCTATTACCATTATTAATGGTATGTTTATCCCATAAGGACCTCCACCAATTAATTTCATAGTCATTTAATACCTTTAGCTATTAGAACATCACTTTTACACTTTATGCTATTTAGTCCTTTTTTGTCAAATTAAGTACTCTAATAAAATTTCTTAACGAAATTTTCACACAATATTTTTATCATACTATAAAATCTTAAAATAATAATAAAATAATTATTTTGATCTCGGATTTGTGGTCCCAAAACTACTATTCTGATTTGACTAAAAATGGGCTGCTACATTTTCGACCCATTTCTTGTATTTTTTATGTTTTTAAGGTCGTTGCAACTGGGTGCAGCTAACCCGTACCTTCGTTTTTGAATCTGTTAAAAAATTTTAAAGTTTCCATTGATGAATCTTGAATTTTTTTTAATGATAATTATGTGTTGAAGCTTTGATTGGGATATTTGGTTGTTTTGTGAAGTGATTTTTGTTAGATTTTGATTAAAGGATTAAATTGTTTAAATATCATAATTTTGAGGTTTTTTAATGAATTTAATGTATAATAGGGACTGTTAAAGAGCCTAGAGTAATCTGTAGCAATTGGGTTCTTAGAAAATGGTCAAATTTGATTAATATAGGGTTAGAGGACTAAATTGCAAAAGTTATAAAAGTTTAGGGAAAATGTGTAATTAATGAAAAGTTAAGGGTCATATGCATTAAATGGAATGTGAAATATGTATGAGATTAAACTTGGATCAAAAAGACAATAACTGAGTAAAAGGGAAAATAGCGAACTAGCCCTTGTGTGTTGTTCAGAATTGAATATTAGGTAAGTTCATAGTGTTTCAATATGTAATGAATTTCTACTTGTATTTTTACATTATAGTCCTTTAATTAAATGTCTATATTTAATAATTGGATGATGGCATATACGTGCCCCTATTTGTACTTCAGTACCCCTGATTGCACATATGTGCCCTGTATGTACTTCAGTACCCTTGAACATATTTACATGCCTTGATTGTACTCCAGTAATCCTGAAATCAAAAAGCATATGAATTGTTTTTAAATGTATTAGATTAAATGATATGCTATGTCCTTACTAAGTCTTGTAAACTTACCGGTTATTGTGGACTATTTTGTAGATTACTGTTGCTAACATTTTGGAAGGATCAACCAGTTGGCTTACACTATCCATCGAAGTTGGTAGTTTTTGTGTCTCTTAAGGTAGTGGCATGTAAATGTGGCTAGATATGTTGGTTTGATATTTTACTAAACTATGTAATTAGGTAATTTAACATATTTGTAAATAGGTTCTTTTTGGTGTAATTAGAGTGGTATGAAAATGAGTATTTGTATTATGTTTCGGTATATGTTTGAACTATGTTACTATGCATGAAATTAAGCAATATTGATATGTTTTGATAGCTTATGTTTTGATATAATTGTGGTGTCTTTTAATGGCACATTGGTTAGGTGAATTAGGTTGTTGAAATGGCATTTTGATGCAAGTTTGAATGATGCTTAAGTACCTTGAATGTGTGCTCATATTAGTTGAGTGTATATGCATGAAATGGTATTGTAATGGTTTGATTTTAGGTAAATTTTGGGTTCACACGGTATGGGACACGGGCGCGTGACTCAGTCGTGTAAGACAGACGGCCATGTGTCATCTAGGGTTTTCAAAGGGCAAAAGTGAGTGAGTTACATGACCTAACACATGACCTCGTACACGGGCGTGTGGGGCAACTCAGAAAGTTACGTGGCCTAGCACACAAGCATGTGAGACGGTCGTGTGACCCTACTTAGTGGGCTACACGGCCTGAGACACGAGCGTGTGTCTTAGCCATGTGAGGCACACAGCCGTGTGACCCCTGTTTCCAAATTTTTGTGACATTTTCCTAGACTTTTCAAATGATTTCAAATTGGTCCCGAATCATTTCTAAAGTATTTTTTGGGCCTCAAGGGCTCGATTTAAGGATAGTATGTATGTTTATGATTTGTTTATGTTATTGAATGAAGTTAAGTTTAAATGTTTTTGATTGTACGATAATGTTTCGTAACCCTAAACTGGCGAAAGATACAGGTTAGGGGTGTTACAATGACGCTGTAGTCGTCCTTCATCTTCTAAGCCTGAAAATAATGTCCAACACACTAAAAAAAGTCATTAAATCATCACTAGGCTCGTAGTGGCACATTAGGTCATGACATAACTTAAAATTCCGTAAAAATGCTTATTTTTTAAAAACTAAACATAAATTAATAAAAATAAAGAATGTAATAAAAACATATAAAAACACTAGAAAACAAGCTTGTTAAGTGCCAAAAAGACCTTAATTTGCCACAATGAATTGTGGCAGATTAGTCACCCCCAACATCCAAGGAATATTTGGATGTGGCACTAATTGAGCCAAAGGACACCAAATAAGCTTTTTTTTCCTAGTTGGCAAACTTGCATAAACTTTTGTGTAGAAGAAAGAAAAATCTAGTTCAACCTCTTAAACTAACTTGTAATAGTAACAACATCTATGACCATGTTCGATCTCCAAAGGACCCAAATACCACACGAAAAACTTCGATCTCCAACATGATATGAGCATTCAAAACCACTCCTCTATACAACCTGGTCAGCTTTTGTACCACAAATTTGAGTTCCCATAAAGGCAACAATACTTCCTCAAATGCTTGCCAGAAGTAAGGCTTGCTGCCCCTTGACAATTCCATAGCATTATCTTCAAAAGGAAAAAATAGTAAAATTAGTGGTCAACCTTATCGACTCTTATTGCCCTCTCGAGTTTGGAATCATTGCTTTAATAACCTTCTCAATTGAGTCTAAATCCATCAACTTACAGTCATCCTCATACACCATCGCTTGTTCCTTTTGTGTGTCCTCATCTGAACCTTAAGCCAACATCTTTTCCTACTGCTCAAGCTACCAAAATAAAGATATTACCCTTTCAGCAAGCAACAGCTTGGGTGGTGTACAAATTTCAACTTTTTTTCGAACCTTCAATGTAACACCCTGAATTTGGGCCTAGAAGTTTTGGGCCTTGAGCATGGGAGCGGTTGAAGGAAGATTTTAATATTTTGTTGTGCATGTAAATTTCGTTAATGAAGGCTTGTTTTAGTGGTTAAGTGTGCTGAGAAGTGTTGGAGAAGTCTTGGGTTCAAACCTGGACTCTAGCAAAAATTTTGGTTTAAGGTGAATCAAACCCTAGGTGTAGTAGGTAAGCCTTAAGAATATTGTTGGAGAAAAGATGACACAAAAAGAAGTGTGGTGTAGTGGCAAGGTGGCGCCACTTAAGGGACAAGGAAGTGACGCCATAGAGGAAGCAAGGGGTCCAAGGTTCAAGTCTTGGCTCTTGCAATATATTTTGGTTTTTCTTTTCAATAAATCTAGAAGCAAGTAGGTGCGCTTTAAAGTTTAATGTGTTGGATTTATGACACAAATGAGTTGGTGGCCTAGTGGTGGTGGCGTGAGTTGGCATATAGGAGGACTTTGGTTCGAATCCCTTGGCATGCAAAGGTTGATTATTTTGCTATGTTGGGATGGCAAGAGTTGGTGTTGAATTTAAACTCTAATGATGGAGGGATCCCACATCGGTAAGCTAACATAAGAATGGATACGAAGCTGGCTTTAAATAGAGAGAACCATGAGGAGAGCAAAGGTACCTTTCTTGGCTGATCCCTTTCGCGTTATGGCGTGCCCGTTTGGGTTGGGCATCGGCTAGAAGTGCTCAGAGCGCGGATTAACTCCAGTCTCCTATCAGGTGTGTATTTCTCACTACTCTAGCTGTAGGATGGCTACTTCGGGCCGCGATGGGCCGAAATGGGCCATGTGGGCCCAACGGGCCTACAGGCCCAATTGGATAAGTTGTGTGATTGTGTAGTAAATATTGGATTAGGCTAGGTGAATCTCATATCTGTGGCTAGATTTGGGCTAAAAGGGCCACACGAGCGTATGGGCCCATTTGGGCCGAGAATAGGATTTAGGCCCATTCGTATTGTTATCCTTGTTTAGAATACTTTAGTTCACCAAATTACTGAAATACCCTCGACTTGTAAAATTAACAAAATACCCTTGGTTTACAAAAATACCAAAATACCCCTAGTTTGCAAAATTACCAAAATACCCCTAGTTTGTAGAATTATCGAGATACCCTTGTGGGTAAAATTACCATTTTGCCCCTAGGGTGTTAAATGACCGTTTGGCTCTTGTGGGTAAGTAACTGACTTGGACTGTGTGATATAGACAACTTTGGAGGAGCAGCGAGGCTTAGAGTATCGACTTGGATAAGCTTGAACCGTATTATTGGACCCTGTGAAGGTAAGCAACTTATGGTCAATAAGGGTTCTTTGGCCGAATAAGGTAAGGTGGATTTTGAGTTTGTTAAGCATAACTTGTACGCTAAAAATGGTGATGAATAATTGTAGGACATCGTAAGGGATCTCAGTAGCAGTCGTCGCGAATCAGGTGTGTACCGAACACCCTTTCTCTGTTTAAATCGGCAAAAGCCGAAAAGCCGAAATCTGGTATTTCATGGGCGTGTGAGTATGCGAATGCTCTCAAGTCATAGACTAATGGTTAGATTCAGCATCGCAAAGTGGTAAGTTGGTTGTGTGCGAAAATACGTGAACATCGGTAAGTGGGCCTCGATAGGCCAAAAACTGGGCCCAATGGGCTTACGAACCAATATGGATAAGAGATGGGCAAATCGGCCTGTTAGTTAGTTGGTAGACTCGAATTGCTTTTAACTGTTAAAAGTTCTTTGAAATAACTGTGTAGATGTGTAAGTTTACGAATGTACCCCTAAAGGGCAAAATTACCGATATACCCCTAGGGTTTATATTGACTAATATGCATGATTGATAAATCTTTGTATTCGCATGATATGCTTTCATTAATATTTGTTGCATGGGATTGGGATATTGATGGAGGAATTGTTTAAAGTGGTTCATCCACGTCTTTGGAGGCTTTGCCTCACCTTATCGATAATCCGAACAGCAATCTTTTGCAATTGTGGAGTGTAGGGTTGGGTGGGTTGAGATATTCCCCACATGGTGTGTAGGTGTGGTGCGGGAGTGTAGCGGTTGGTGGGTTGAGTAGTCTCCCCAAGCGGGATTGCATTCATTGTTATTCTGTTACACGTATTTACGAATTGGGCCTATGGGCGCCGATTGCTGAAAAGGGCTTTGGTCCACATTGTGTACTATTATCTGAGTAGGGCTTAGGCCCAATGGGCTCGAACTGATTTGGGCTTTGGATGGGTTTCTGTATACACTGAGTTTCCCCAAACTCACCCCTTTTCTTTCCATCCTTGCAGGTGAGTCCTAATTGGTGGACTTGGAGCTGGGCGGGATTCGGAGTGGCCATGAAGAACAAATTCTGGTTTTTTTTTCAAATAGATCACCCTTCTTTTATTTTTAATTATTCTCGTTTTGTTTCAAGGTTGTAATAAGGCCGCTCATTAAATTATTTCAATTATGGATTTATTGAACTGGTTAGCACTAGGGCGCGTTTTATAAAGACTATATGTTTTCAAAATATTTTGGTGTCGTGTAAAGTTTCCGCAATATAAATGTTTTCAAAGGAAATAAATATCTAAACTAGACTTTAACATGATTTATTTTTCATAGACACATAACATGCTTTAAGTGTGGCAATGGATGTGTGCATGTCTAGGATTGGATCAGGGAAGAGCTTGGTACTTAAGCGATCCATGGACTCACCTCCCTCTTTTACGGCTTCCTACCGTGGTGCGACTTCCATTCACTTAAACTTATAACATTAACGTTTTTAAACCCTAAGAAAGAGATTCTTGATGAAACGAATAGCAACTTTTTCCATGTGGCATCTTTGAATTCGTACGTAACGCCCTGGGGCGGGTTTAGGGTGTTACATTTAGTAGTAGTATCGAGCCAAGTTGCAACAACTGTTTGTGGATCGGGTCTAAAAATCTTTTCGAAAACTTAGGCCTAAGAAGGGTATTTTGGAGATGGTAAGTTTTTTTTTGAGATGTTCAAGTTTTTCTGGTTTTAAACGGGGTTAAATCAATAAGGTCAAAATAAAGGCGTTTCTTTTTTTTCAAATCAAATTTTTATTTTCGGTGAATAAAAACATCAGTTTTTGAAATATACTGATGAAGAGGTGGCACACTGAATCCCCGGCACCAAGTCTGTGAGTATTAATCTTTCTGCTTTAAATACTTATATGGAACTGAACTGAAAATAATACTGTAGATAGTACTAAGCCTTAGATATAGTACTTTAGACACGATAGTGTTAAGGCTACAAACTGAGACTATAGCTAAAATGCGGTTGCGCGGAAACAACTCTGAAACTCTATCTGTTCATAAGATATTCTGTAATAAACAGTGGAAACAGTAAGCTAACGACATAAAATTCGTAATCAGATAAATCGATATGAGTACGAGGGCTACTCGGGGAAGAGGCCGTGGTCGAGGCCAAGGTTGTACCCAAGCTGGATCTGCATCCTCTGAACACATACCAGCTGGCAAGGCACGACCACCACCGGCTAATGAAAATGGGCCATATGATCGGGCCGCAGGGGACGACGCTTTGTCTCAGACCATGTTAAGGATTTTGCAAAGGGTTGCTGGAGCTAGCACCGGGATAGTGATAGTAGGATCAGAGTGCGCGCGGTAGCGTAGTGGGGTAGATGTTACATGACTACCCTGTTAGATGGAAATTTCGAGGATGAAATTTCTTTAAGGGAGGTAGAGTTGTAACACCCTGAATTTGGGCCTAGAAGTTTTGGGCCTTGAGCATGGGAGCGGTTGAAGGCAGATTTTAATATTTTGTTGTGCATGTAAATTTCGTTAATGAAGGCTTGTTTTAGTGGTTAAGTGTCTTTGAGAAGTGTTGGAGAAGTCTTGGGTTCAAACTGGACTCTAGCAAAAATTTTGGTTTAAGGTGAATCAAAACCCTAGGTGTAGTAGGTAAGCCTTAAGAATATTGTTGGAGAAAAGATGACAAAAAAAGAAGTGTGGTGTAGTGGCACGGTGGCGCCACTTAGGGGACAAGGAAGTGACGCCATAGAGGAAGCAAGGGGTCCAAGGTTCAAGTCTTGGCTCTTGCAATATATTTTGGTTTTTCTTTTCAATAAATCTAGAAGCAAGTAGGTGCGCTTTAAAGTTTAATGTGTTGGATTTATGACACAAATGAGTTGGTGGCCTAGTGGTGGTGGCGTGAGTTGGCATATAGGAGGACTTTGGTTCGAATCCCTTGGCATGCAAAGGTTGATTATTTTGCTATGTTGGGATGGCAAGAGTTGGTGTTGAATTTAAACTCTGATGATGGAGGGATCCCACATCAGTAAGCTAACATAAGAGTGGATATGAAGCTGGCTTTAAATAGAGAGAACCATGAGGAGAGCAAAGGTACCTTTCTTGGCTGATCCCTTTCGCGTTATGGCGTGCCCGTTTGGGTTGGGCATCGGCTAGAAGTGCTCAGAGCGCGGATTAACTCCAGTCTCCTATCAGGTGTGTATTTCTCACTACTCTAGCTGTAGGATGGCTACTTCGGGCCGCGATGGGCTGAAATGGGCCATGTGGGCCCAACGGGCCTACGGGCCTAATTGGATAAGTTGTGTGATTGTGTAGTAAATATTGGATTAGGCTAGGTGAATCTCATATCTGTGGCTAGATTTGGGCTAAAAGGGCCACACGAGCGTATGGGCCCATTTGGGCCGAGAATAGGCTTTAGGCCCATTCGTATTGTTATCCTTGTTTAGAATACTTTAGTTCACCAAATTACTGAAATACCCTCGACTTGTAAAATTAACAAAATACCCTTGGTTTACAAAAATACCAAAATACCCTAGGTTTGCAAAATTACCAAAATACCCCTAGTTTGTAGAATTATCGAGATACCCTTGTGGGTAAAATTACCATTTTGCCCCTAGGGTGTTAAATGACCGTTTGGCTCTTGTGGGTAAGTAACTGACTTGGACTGTGTGATATAGACAACTTTGGAGGAGCAGCGAGGCTTAGAGTATCGACTTGGATAAGCTTGAACCGTATTATTAGACCCTGTGAAGGTAAGCAACTTATGGTCAATAAGGGTTCTTTGGCCGAATAAGGTAAGGTGGATTTTGAGTTTGTTAAGCATAACTTGTACGCTAAAAATGGTGATGAATAATTGTAGGACATCGTAAGGGATCTCGATGAGCGATCGTCGCGAATCAAACCAGAACACCCTTTCTCCGTTCAAATCGGCAAAAGCCGAAAAGCCGAAATCTGGTATTTCATGGGCTTGTGAGTATGCGAATGCTCTCAAGTCATAGACTAATGGTTAGATTCAGCATCGCAAATTGGTAAGTTGGTTGTGTGCGAAAATACGTGAACATCGGTAAGTGGGCCTTGATAGGCCAAAAACTAGGCCCAATGGGCTTACGAACCAATATGGATAAGAGATGGGCAAATCGGCCTGTTAGTTAGTTGGTAGACTCAAATTGCTTTTAACTGTTAAAAGTTACTGAAATAACCTGTGTAGATGTGTAAGTTTACGAATGTACCCCTAAAGGGCAAAAATTACCGATATACCCCTAGGGTTTATATTGACTAATATGCATGATTGATAAATACTGTATTCTGCATGATATGCTTTCATTAATATTTGTTGCATGGGATTGGGATATTGATGGAGGAAGTGTTTAAAGTGGTTCATCCACGTACTGGAGGCTTTGCCTCACCTTACTGATAACTGAGCAGCAATGCTGCAACTGTGGAGTGTAGGGTTGGGTGGGTTGAGATATTCCCCACATGGAGTGTAGGGCTGGTACGGGGGAGTGTAGCGGTTGGTGGGTTGAGTAGTCTCCCCAAACGGGATTGCATTCATTGTTATTACTGTTACACGTATTTCTGAATTGGGCCTATGGGCCGCACTGTTCTGAAAAGGGCTTCGGTCCACTGTGTACTATTATCTGAGTAGGGCTTAGGCCCAATGGGCTCGAACTGATTTGGGCTTTGGATGGGTTTCTGTATACACTGAGTTTCCCCAAACTCACCCCTTTTCTTTCCATCCTTGCAGGTGAGTCCTAATTGGTGGACTTGGAGCTGGGCGGGATTCGGAGTGGCCATGAAGAACAAATTCTGGTTTTTTTTCAAATAGATCACCCTTCTTTTATTTTTAATTATTCTCGTTTTGTTTCAAGGTTGTAATAAGGCCGCTCATTAAATTATTTCAATTATGGATTTATTGAACTGGTTAGCACTACTAGCGCGTTTTATAAAGACTATATGTTTTCAAAATATTTTGGTGTCGTGTAAAGTTTCCGCAATATAAATGTTTTCAAAGGAAATAAATATCTAAACTAGACTTTAACATGATTTATTTTTCATAGACACATAACATGCTTTAAGTGTGGCAATGGATGTGTGCATGTCTAGGATTGGATCCGGGAAGAGCTTGGTACTTAAGCGAGTCCAAGACTCACCTCCTCTTTTCTGGCTTCCTACCTGGTGCACAGCTTCCATTCACTTAAACTTATAACATTAACGTTTTTAAACCCTAAGAAAGAGATTCTTGATAAAACAAATAGCAACTTTTTCCATGTGGCATCTTTGAATTCAGTAAGTAACGTCTGGGCCGGGTTTAGGGTGTTACATTTTAGTGGTATCGAGCCAAGTTGCAACAACTCTCGGTGTGGATCGGGTCCAAAAATCTTTTCAAAACTTAGGCCTAAGAAGGGTATTTTGGAGATGGTAAGTTTTTTTTTGAGATGTTCAAGTTTTTACGGTTTTAAAGCGGGGTTAAATCAATAAGGTCAAAATAAAGGCGTTTCTTTTTTTAAATCAAATTTTTATTTTCGGTGAATAAAAACATCGATTTTTGAAATAGACTGATGAAGAGGTGGCACTGCTGAATCCCCGGCACCAAGTGCGTGAGTATTAATCTTTTCGCTTTAAATACTTATATGGAATCGAATGAAAATAATCATCGTAGATAGTACTAAGCCTTAGATATAGTACTTTAGACACGATAGTGTTAAGGCTACAAACCGAGACTATAGCTAAAATGCGTTGCTTGAGAAACAACTCTGAAACTCTATCATTCATAAGATATTCGTAATAAACAGTGGAAACGATGAAGCTAACGACATAAAATTCGTAATCGGATAAATCGATATGAGTACGAGGGCTACTCGGGGAAAGAGGCCGTGGTCAAGGCCAAGGTAGTACCAAAAGTGGATCTGCATCCTCTCGAACACATACCCGGTGGCGAGCCACCACCACCGGCTAATGAAAATGGGCCATATGATCGGGCCGCAGGGACGACGCTTTGTCCCGGACCATGTTAAGGATTTTGCAAAGGGTTCTTTGGAGCTAGCAAGGGATAGTGATAGTAGGATCGAGTGCGCAGCCAGTAGCGTAGTGGGGTAGATGTTACATGACTACCCTGTTAGATGGAAATTTCGAGGATGAAATTTCTTTAAGGGAGGTAGAGTTGTAACACCCTGAATTTGGGCCTAGAAGTTTTGGGCCTTGAGCATGGGAGGCGGTTGAAAGCGATTTTAATATTTTGTTGTGCATGTAAATTTCGTTAATGAAGGCTTGTTTTAGTGGTTAAGTGTGCTGAGAAGTGTTGGAGAAGTCTTGGGTTCAAACCTGGACTCTAGCAAAAATTTTGGTTTAAGGTGAATCAAACCCTAGGTGTAGTAGGTAAGCCTTAAGAATATTGTTGGAGAAAAGATGACAAAAAAAGAAGTGTGGTGTAGTGGCACGGTGGCGCCACTTAGGGGACAAGGAAGTGACGCCATAGAGGAAGCAAGGGGTCCAAGGTTCAAGTCTTGGCTCTTGCAATATATTTTGGTTTTTCTTTTCAATAAATCTAGAAGCAAGTAGGTGCACTTTAAAGTTTAATGTGTTGGATTTATGACACAAATGAGTTGGTGGCCTAGTGGTGGTGGCGTGAGTTGGCATATAGGAGGACTTTGGTTCGAATCCCTTGGCATGCAAAGGTTGATTATTTTGCTATGTTGGGATGGCAAGAGTTGGTGTTGAATTTAAACTCGATGATGGAGGATCCCACATCGGTAAGCTAACATAAGAGTGATACTGAAGGGGCTTTAAATAGAGAGAACCATGAGGAGAGCAAAGGTACCTTTCTTGGCTGATCCCTTTCGCGTTATGGCGTGCCCGTTTGGGTTGGGCATCGGCTAGAAGTGCTCAGAGTGCGGATTAACTCCAGTCTCCTATCAGGTGTGTATTTCTCACTACTCTAGCTGTAGGATGGCTACTTCGGGCCGCGATGGGCCGAAATGGGCCATATGGGCCCAGCAGGACTCACTGGGCCCAATTGGATAAGTTGTGTGATTGTGTAGTAAATATTGGATTAGGCTAGGTGAATCTCATATCGTGGCTAGATTTGGGCTAAAAGGGCCACACGAGCGTATGGGCCCATTTGGGCCGAGAATAGGCTTTAGGCCTATTCGTATTGTTATCCTTGTTTAGAATACTTTAGTTCACCAAATTACTGAAATACCCTCGACTTGTATAATTAACAAAATACCCTTGGTTTACAAAATTACCAAAATACCCCTGGTTTGTAAAATTACCAAAATACCCCTAGTTTGTAGAATTATCGAGATACCCTTGTGGGTAAAATTACCATTTTGCCCCTAGGGTGTTAAATGACCGTTTGGCCCTTGTGGGTAAGTAACTGACTTGGACTGTGTGATATAGACAACTTTGGAGGAGCAGCGAGGCTTGGAGTATCGACTTGGGTAAGCTTGAACCGTATTATTGGACCCTGTGAAGGTAAGCAACTTATGGTCAATAAGGGTTCTTTGGCCGAATAAGGTAAGGTGGATTTTAAGTTTGTTAAGCATAACTTGTATGCTAAAAATGGTGATGAATAATTGTAGGACATCGTAAGGGTTCTCAGTAGCAGTTGTCGCGAATCAAGTGTGTACCGAACACCCTTTCTCTGTTCAAATCAGCAAAAGCCGAAAAGCCAAAATCCGGTATTTCATGGGCTTGTGAGTATGCGAATGCTCTCAAGTCATAGACTAATGGTTAGATTCGGCATCGCAAAGTGGTAAGTTGGTTGTGTGCAAAAATACGTGAACATCGGTAAGTGGGCCTCGATGGGCCAAAAACTGGGCCCAATGGGCTTACAGACCAATATGGGTAAGAGATGGGCAAATCGGCCTGTTAGTTAGTTGGTAGACTCGAATTGCTTTTAACTGTTAAAAGTTACTGAAATAACCTGTGTAGATGTGTAAGTTTACGAATGTACCCCTAAAGGGCAAAAATTACCGATATACCCCTAGGGTTTATATTGACTAATATGCATGATTGATAAATACTGTATTCTGCATGATATGCTTTCATTAATGTACATTGCATGGGATTGGGATATTGATGGAGGAAGTGTTTAAAGTGGTTCATCCACGTCATTGGAGGCTTTGCCTCACCTTACTGATAACTGAGCAGAATGCTGCAACTGTGGAGTGTAGGGTTGGGTGGGTTGAGATATTCCCCACATGGAGTGTAAGGCTAGTACGGGGGAGTGTAGCAGTTGGTGGGTTGAGTAGTCTCCCCAAACGGGATTGCATTCATTGTTATTCTTATTTACACGTACATCGAATTGGGCCTATGGGCGCCTTTATTCTGAAAAGGGCTTGGTCCACTGTGTATCGTTATCTCGAGTAGGGCTTAGGCCCAATGGGCTCGAACCGATTTGGGCTTTGGATGGGTTTTTCAGATACACTGAGTTTCCCCAAACTCACCCCTTTTCTTTCCATCCTTGCGGTGAGTCCTAATTGGTGGACTTGGAGTGGGCGGGATTCGGAGTGGCCATGAAGAACAAATTTCGGTTTTTTTCAAATAGATCACCCTTCTTTTATTTTTAATTATTCTCGTTTTGTTTCAAGGTTGTAATAAGGCCGCTCATTAAATTATTTCAATTATGGATTTATTGAACTAGTTAGCACTAGCGCGTTTTATAAAGACTATATGTTTTCAAAATATTTTGGTGTCGTGTAAAGTTTCCATAATATAAATGTTTTCAAAGGAAATAAATATTTAAACCAGACTTTAACATGATTTATTTTTCATAGACACATAACATGCTTTAAGTGTGGCAATGGATGTGTGCATGTCTAGGATTGGATCCGGGAAGAGCTTGGTACTTAAGCAGTCCAACAGACTCACCTCCTCTTTTCTAGCTTCCTACCTGGTGCACAGCTTCCATTCACTTAAACTTATAACATTAACGTTTTTAAACCCTAAGAAAGAGATTCTTGATGAAACGAATAGCAACTTTTTCCATGTGGCATGCTGAATTCGGCCGTAACGTCTGGGCCGGGTTTAGGGTGTTACATTCAACCTCCATTTTTTTGCTTCCTTTATGGCTATCGATTTGTCTTTATTTTGATAATTCATCATTTTCTATGTTGGCCTCTATGATTGGTTCATTACATTAGCTTCTTCTGGATCGATGATAACCATGGCACGATAGGTGTTTTCTAGCAATGTCATCATCTGTTCAATAACCTGCTAGGCATCCAATACTCTACCATTCAACCCATCATTCACTCCCTTTTGTATTCTGCCCATTATTGTTGTTGGATGCACCCTCAATATTTTTGGATGGCCTTGGCCCCACTTTTTTTTACTTAGTCTTGAGTGAGTATGAGAACAATTAGAAGCAGGCCTGTTTATGTTGGAAAAAAATTGATTTGAAAATAGTTTTCTTGCACAAAAAAAATAAAATTTTGAAAACAATGTCGGTTTTTATATTTATAATAATAAACTTTTTCTGAAATTAGACCTGTGTTTTGGGCTAGATGGATCCTTGGCGTTCCCAGCTTTCAACCAAATAACCTTCTCCACTATTTTTGTACCATGAACTATTTCGAGTGTGGGCTCAAACAAATTGAATCAAACACAAAACCAAAAATTATTTACTTTAGTTTCAGTAAGAAAGTTAAAATCTCTCTTGAATAAAAATCGGTAGAATTGTTATTTTGAAAAATAGAATTTATACTTAGAAATTAGTTCTCACTATTTTTTAGCAGAATAATAATATTCAAATTTTTGTAAAACTTATTGTGTATCTAGCCCTACCGGTGCCATCTATTTATAGGGAGAAGAAGTGAAACCCTTGTTGAATTAGTAAAAGTCTATTTAATAAAAAAAAACAAATTCCTAGTTGAACTAGGAGAAAGCGAGCTAATAAGGTGTGCTTCCCCTCATATGTATTATGATGGGGATTCATGCCTTTCCTAAATTGGATCCAATTATATGTGCTTCTTAGACTTTTAACCTAACAATTTATAATTTAATTCAACCCAGTACATGTTTTCATATTTTCCAAAATAGAAATTCATTTAAAGAATTACTTTTCTAATTAAATAATTTTCATAACCCAATTCTAATTCTTCTAAAATCATGACAACTTTACCGTAAAGAATCTATGAGAAAATTTATTCATTTCTACATTCAACGGATTCACAAAGACTAGTTAATTTAATTTCATTTCAAAACCTAAATTAATTAATTAATTAATAATTTGAAAAACCATAAATTAATTCTTAGGTCATTTCCATGCTTAGTGAGAAACCATATTCATTACCGAATGTTTCTCAGTTAGAGATTTCTCATTTCTCTAACTTTATCATTCCTATCCATTTATGTTCATTTTATTCAACATGCAATTCATTTTCAGTTTCAACAAGCTAGTGGGTGGGCCTATTGGACATATGTGATTAGGGCTTAAATTATTTATAATTAAGTTCCATCTTTTCACCTATTAATTATAAACGCATTTCCACTATAGTATCATAACTGAACTCTCCCTAATGACATACCATTACGAAAGTAACTTGATCAGTGCTCATCCAATGACCTTGTCAAAATTGTGTTACCCTCATAGGATATTCTTAATCTCTTTGGGATAAATTTTCTCTCCCAATATGATTCTATTTTATCTAATGGTAACCGTTACACCTTCATGAAAATTTAATTATTATCAAATAATAATTAAGTCATTCATCACAAACACAAACGACTCGTGGCCACGATTACTTTTCATATATCATGTAATGTCAATGAGAGGATATCATTTACTCATGTCTTGGGCTATGAATTTCACTATTTTGAATGATGTTACATACTACAAAAGTCATATACCCACCGCACCAGCTTTTGGTTCCTTATCTATTTGAACTCAAGCTTTTACTTACATCAAAGTATACGAGTCATGCATGCTAGTCCATCATTCACTCAGAATTAAGGTATGTCACACTATGAATGTCACAAGTGAATCAATCCATAAACAGATTCAGGATCTATTCTTCTGGGGTCTAATTCAATGTACTATCAATCTAGTCAGTCACATTTATGTCTCTATCTTTTAGGAGTCATCTGCTCCGATGCCCAAGACAAAGTATTTCCCTATTGGACTTGATAGACGACATATTAGCCTTTCAAACAATTTTCTCATTTTCGATTAAACTAATGAAATTTTTAGGTTTGTCTACTAATATAAGTTTTCTTTTCGTATTACGATTCGACCATGTAATTTTGCTTAGTATTAGTTTCAATATTTGACAACCATTGACCTAATATTTGCTTTTGTTCTGCTTAGCTTGCAAAACCCACATAAGGACATTATATAAAGAATATTCATGTAATCCATGAATCATTTTATTAACCAGTTTGTTAGAAAAAATTACAAGTTTACAAATGAATATACTAAACTTAGGGAAGCAGAACCAACAGTCTCCCACTTTCCTTGGAGAAGTAGATGAGTCATATTCCACATTCTCATTCTCTCCACGTGTTTTTCAAAACCCCTTAGCTAGTAGAGTCTTAGCACATAGGTCCATAAGGTTGTCCTCTTATGCAAATTTTGACTTCATCCAAGATTTCGTCTGCCACTGCCTCCCTTATGATACTTCCTATCATGTGTTTTGTCCTCATGTAGTGTTTTTAGGGTTTAGCTAGATCTACATTATTGTTCCATAGCATTTTCCATACCTCATATTTAACCTTTCATAATGAAGTTGGTAGTGTAACCCTGGTTGACACTTATTCACACTGTGGATCTATCGTCTTGGATAAAAACATAGTCCGATATTAATTTCCTCAAATCCTATTACGTTTGGAATTCATAATGATATATCCGATAGGAGTAAGATCTTGTTTGGAATGCACAAGCATATAATCCCTTGTTCCTTGTAAATACTTGAGTACATGCTTAACTAATTTCCAATGTCTTGGACCTGGATTTGCCTGATATCGACTCACCAACCCCACTACAAAATAGATATCTAGACGTGTGCATAACATAGCATACATGAGATTTCCTACTGTCAAAGCATAAGAAACCTTTCTCAAGTTTTCTCCTTCTTCTGATATCTTAGGACAGTTCCTTAAAGAAAAATGAAATCCTGATATAGAATGTTAAGTTCCCGTCTTCGAATTAGTATTGCATAACATTCCAATATCCTGTCTATGTATAAAGCTTGTGCTAATGTTATCAATTTGTTTCTTTTGATCTCTTAGGATTCGAATACCTAGAACAAAATTAGCTTCTCCTAAGTCCTTCATGCTAAATCGTTAAATTAACCATGATTTAATCGATGCAATGTCCCTACTTCATTCTCAATAACTAGAATGCCATCGACATATAAAACAAGAAAGACCGCTTTTCTATGCTCAATACGTTTATAAACACAAGGTTCATCTATGTTTTTATCAAATCCAAAAGTTTTGATCATTTGATCAAACCTTTGATTCCATGAGTGGGATGCTTACTTACATCCATATATGGATCTAAGCAATTTGCTAACTTCATGATCATTTCCTTTAGCTATATAACTAGTGGGTTGCATCATATTGATGCTATCTTCAAGATAGTCATTCAAAAACATTATCTTGACATCCATTTTCTAGTTCTTATAATATAAACCTGCCATAATGGATAACAATATCTGGATTGACTTGAGCAAGCCAACTAAAGAGAAGGTTTCTTCGTAATCGATACTTTTTTTTGAGTGTAACCTTTTTCTACAAGCTAGCCTTGTAAGTTTCCACTTTTCCATCTGCATTTCTTTTCTTCTTGTAAATCCACTTAAACCCAATGGGTTTTGTCCCTTCCAGTAAGTCTATAAGTTCCCACACTGAGTTGGAATCTATAGAATCCATCTCAGCTTTTATAGTTATTTCCCAGAGGTTGGGATCATCACTCTGAATTGCTTCATCATATTTAGTGGATCATCATCTTCCTGTTCGGCAAACTCAGTGTTATAAAAAAATTCAGCCAGAATAGAAGAACTAAAGCCTACGAGAAACCTTTCCACTACGACGAAGAACCCTACGTTGTCGATCGTTTGCAGGTCTACTATTAGGAGTTGGTTTTAGAACTGTTTCTACAGAGCTTTGCGTATTTCTCAAAATTTTCTTGAGTACTTCTTTACTTAGAGGCTTGAAGCCATTCATGTAACTTTCCTCAAGAAAAGTAGCATGAGTTGACACTATCGTTGTTTGCTCTTCCAGGTTATAACAAACCACCCTTTGTTCCTTTTCGATATCCCACAAACATGCAAAATTCCATCCGTGAATCAAACTTCCATTGCCATATCCAAAAAATCAGGTTAAAAGAAATTGGGCTAGTGAATTGATAATGGTCACTCCTTGACTTTTAAGGTTTTGTTTGAGTGTTTTTAACAAGAATAAGTAATTGACCTAATGGTTATGAGTTAGCAAATTTGTCTTTTAAACTCGAGTTTGATTCATTTCCCTTGCAATATACTATTTTCATAAATTTTGCTCCTCAAACTAGGTGTGCCACCCAAGTCTTTCCCCTGGTTCTCAGATTCAATTCTGACGCAAACATTGAATTATCTCCTAACTAATTTGAAAAATAAAGAAATATCTTTTTGGATTATCTGATGATCTTATCATTTTTTTTGAAAAAAATTAATTAATCTATGCAGGAATTAATTGTTATTTTCTTTTTCTATTCTTTTCACTTTTTCCCCTTTTCTCTTCACTTTATTTCTTTTTGCCGCCCTTTCACATTTCCTATCATTTTCTCTATTTTTCACCATTGTTGAATCCCTTAAACACTAATTCTGGTTTTTTTGTGTGTGTGCAACCTTCTATTCATCTGTTTTTCATTGATTTTCCTTGTTTGTTTTGGTGATATTTTTTATCTCATTAGTCGACCTATTGTTGCCATTTTCCAACCCTTATTTTTTTTGTTTACCGGCCCTTTTTGCTGCCATTTTCCAGCCATTTGTTGCTATTTTTTTCAACCATTTCTTACTACCATTTTCTTCTCTTTACCGCCTATTGTAGCCTTTTCCTCTCACTTTTCACTGCTATTAATTCTTGTTATTGTCACCCCCTTTTTGTTGTTTTCTTTCCTTATTTCTACTGTTAAAATCAACTTCTAATTTGGTTTATTAAATTGTGCATCATTACGATTTACATACAACACCCTAAACCTAACCAAATAAGTTCGACCTAAATCTGGCATGCCACATTAGCCACCGGAGTGACTCTCCATTAACTCCCAACCTAACTTCTAACACACCACGGATTCACAACATGGAAGTTGTGTTAAGTTTCACACATTGTAGTGGAATGTCATAACATTATGCATATAACATAAAATATGCGATCTTATAAAACAAAAAGAGGAAGTGTTCTCATCTCATTCTACAACATCATAAGGGTCACAAACATCACTAAAAAATAAGTTCGCATAGTAGCATTCAACGTGAGTTCGCATCACACATACAGTATGAGTTCGCACATTGTAAAACCCCTAACTTGTATCTGTCACCAAAACAGGGTTACAGATTATTACCAGAGTTTACAGTACAAACAAACAGAATTTTAAACATTTCATAACATATCAATATTCAAATCAAAAACCAATCAAAATCATTCATATTGTCACCTATACGAGCCCTCGAGGCCCAAAACATGCAATAGAAACAAGTCAGAACTAAATCAGAAACTCAGAGAATTTTTTGGAAAGTACTAAAAAATTTCAAAGCTGCAGTGGTCACACCGCCGTGTGACACACATGGCCAAGAGACAAGCCCGTGTCTCAGGCCATATCGACATTCGAAATAGGGACACACGGCTGTCTCCTAGCCTATGTTTGTGCCTGTGTAACTCACTGACTTGGGCTACACGGCCAAGCCACATGCCTGTGTTCTAGGCTGTGTACCCTTCAAAGTAACCTCACACGCCCGTGTGCCAGGCCGTGTGCTAGACCGTGTAATAGCCTAACTTGCAACCCTTTGAAATCTACAGGGGACACACGGTCGTGTCACCTAGCCATGTGACACACATGGCTGAGACACACGCCATGTGGACGAAAATTGGCCATTTTACAAGCCATATTTATCACCCCATTTAGCATAAACCTACATCCAACATTATGCATATAAGCAAGCCATAATAAGGTACCAAAACCATGCAATTTCTAGCCTTATGCAAATGGTATGATCACATACAACCAATATGTCCTTAGGCACCTCAAATGATAATTTATAAACATGACTAACCATGTATTCAATATAACCAATTGGTCAACTAACATATATGCATTTTTGCACTAAAACTTACCATGTAGATCAATTATCAAAACATACCATTTGGTACCAATTATACCACTTACTCACTAGCATCAAATGGTCATATAATTCACATATAACTTGGACACTAAAAACACCAAATAAGCCATTCAAACAAGTACCAATTCACAACAATTCTATCAGGCCTCGAAGCTTATACAAAATGCATATTCAAACTACCATTTTACCTTCCTTCATTTTACCATATCAAGCCACACATAAACATGACAAAGCTACCTATATCCATACCAAAATATACCAAGATACAAGACAAATCATGTGGCCACAAGCACAACAACACATATAGGCCAACATTAGCCAAAATTTAACAATCGAAATAGCCGATGGATGGTGTGACATAGCTCTAACAAGCTTCCAACCCAAACGATCTTTTGATTCACTATAAAACACGGAAAATAACATAGAGTAAGCATTTAAGCGTAGTAAGTTCGTATAACTTAGAATTTAACTTACCATTTGAATCAAGTAATAGGTAAGTAACAAAACATATCCCAACTCAATTTGGCCAAATGCCTAAATAGATATTCACCAACATATTAGCCATGTAAAACACATATAATAGCCAATAAACATGGATGAACATAATAATTAAGCAAGTTTCATATACATGTATCATCCATTTCATGTTTCAATATATCATATAATATCATTTCCATGTATTTCATGTATATAACTGTAATAGTTCATATTGAACTCATATCATTTCATATCAAACTCATATCATTTCATATCAGAAAATTGCCCATTGAACCATTTAGAATATCATTGGATACACGGGATAGCTCACATATAGTGTGCTAAACTGTTATCCATCAATTCTTGTACATGTATGCTCATACGAGCTATAAATCGGTATACTCTCACAAGCTGTAAATCGGTAAGCTCATACGAGATAGAATCAGTAAGCTCTCAAGAGCTACAAATTGGTAAGCTTATATGAGCTAAGAATTGGTAACCCTAATGACATGTCATTTGTATCCTACAAATTCCTAAGGTTTAAACGGGACTTGGTAATTATCATACGTCGTCGGATATGCGATCGATATTTATACATGGAAATTATACAAATCACATACATATAATTCAATTAAAACATATAAAAACTCAATTTAATTACACAAACTTACCTCGACAAGTATACGTAGTTATGAAGGCGATTAATTCGAGATTTTCTCTTTGCCTCGATCTAACTCTGTACGAGGTCTGACTGGATTTATACGGATAAATTTAACCTAGTTCAATATATTTCACATTCAATTTAGTCCAACACATATTTTTGGAAAATTACCATTTTTGTCCCTATACTTTAAATTTCTTTGCAATTTAGTCCCTAAGCTCAGAAAATGAAATTCATGCGATTTTTCCCTTACCCAAGCCTAGTCGATTTTTATACATACTTATAGTAGCCCACATATTTCACAAATTCATAAATTTTACCATGAATTTATCATTTTTTTCAATTTAGCCCCTAATTGATAATTTCATCAAAAATGCCTTTACAAAAGTTGTTTATCTAACAACAATCATCCATTTTCTATCATCAAATATCAAAACTCATATATTTTCATCAATGGTAAAACCCTAATAATTTACCAGTTTCACAAATTAGTCCCCAGGCTAGCTAGATTAAGCTACAATGATCCCGAAAACATAGAAATCACTAAAAACAGGACAAAAATGCATACCTAATTGGACAAAATAAGCTTGCCGAACCTAGGTCTCCAAAAATGGCTTTCTTCTTTGAACATTCAGTTGAAGAAAGGAAAATAAAGATGAATGTTTTATTTTATTTTATTAATTTTAACATATAATTACTAATTGGCATAATTACCAAAAAAAAACCCTTAACATTTGGGGGATTTTGGTTTTGTGCCTTGACCTTTTTATTTTTTGATTGACACCCTCAACATTACAATTTTTTAAGAAATCAGCCTAGTTTTAATGATCAACGTGAGTTGACCATTAATCAAACTATAGGTTAACACAATAGCCCATGTGGCATGCCACAAAAGCGCACGACATCATAGATGACATCATCTATTTAAGAAAAAAAAATTTTCTTATTTTCTTTCTTGCCAAACACCACTTTTTTTCTTCAAAACACATGGTTGCTGCTATTTTTTTCTCTCATTTTCTCTCTTGCCAAACACCATTTTTCTTCTTCAAAACATATGGCTGGCTCATTTCATCTACAAGAATCTCCATTACCATAATTATAATCATGCTTTTGTGCAATTTTTGTAAACCCACACCACACTTTCAACTTAAAATCATTGTATTTTTTCCCTACTATCGACTGCCCTTTTTTCCTCTCATTTTCTCTCTTACCAAACACCATTTTTCTTCTTCTGAACTATTCTGTAGGTATCTGATCTCTACTACAGTAATGATCTTCATAAAGCAAGACTGCGTCCTGGGAATTATAATATATATATGAATCAATTTGGGCTATTACACTAGTTTCAACTAGACGTTCCAAACGTCTCTCAGGTAATACAATTGGTGAAGGAAGTTGTTTCCTAGCTCCATCACTAACCTTTTTCGCAGTTCACTAATAACATCTTCATCTAGCTTACCCAACTCCATCTCTTTCAATGCAAGTATATTATAAGCTAATTTATGAACTATTTCGTTGCTTATATGTAAAGTGGGAACCCGTTTTTACAAAACTGACAAAGCCAAAGAATCATCACCTTGATTCAAATACTCCAAAAAACACTGCTTGAACACAAGAAACAAAACTAAAGATCGTGTATCATCTTTCACATCCTTAATTTTATTCAACGTATCAATACAATCATCCCAATCGCCACTAAAGATTTTTGATTCCAACAAATCAAATTCTATGGATTTGTATCTAACACCGGACTCTATTTCCAAACAAGAAGCAGATTTTTTGTATCCAAGAGAGTATAAGCAATGAATTATAACTCTTCAAATATTCTTTGTTTCTTTTTTGGGGGGTTTAGTTCCTGTCTTCGTACACACTTTTTATTTCCAAACTGACTAGAATTTTTGTCCTAGCTAAATGTTGTTAAACTACAATAACTGTGTGTTCATTTCCATTTTCAAAAAGGCAACCAACAAGGGAATTGGGGTACACAACATGTGTAACACCCCTTACCCGTGTCCTACGCCGAGACAAGGTACAAGGCATTACCAGACTTAAACACAAACAATCATGCAAACCGGGCCATAAAATTTCATTCATATTTTAAAACATTCAATCACATGCACATAGTCCCTTATTTGGGTTTACGAAGCCCCAAACATACTTTAGAAAAGGTTTAAGACTAAACTGAGAACTTTGGAAAGCTCTGGGAAAAACTTAGAAACTTTTCTCATGAAATAAGGTCACACGCCCGTGTGGACACAGGGGCACGCCCGTGTACCATCAACACGCCCATGTAACTCTCTGTTTATGACGTTAGCAAATAAATTGAACCACAAGGCCAGGCCACATACCTGTGTCACCAGGCTGTGTCCCTCACACGATTGAGACACACGGTCGTGTCTCATCCTGTGTAGTTAACTCTTAGGCTATTTTCCAAGCCTTTTTGTCACCCTTACATGCACACACATATACATGGATCCAATGGCATTCAACATTCTCAATTATGATACAAACATATCATTTACCTATCATCATGCATGTGTTACACATTCTCACATTAAACTAAGACTAGTCATACCATAGTTATCTTTGTGCCAATTTATTTCAACTTATCACCAAACTTCCATGTTTAAAGCATTATTATTTTATCTCCATATTACACATTTAATTCATGGTCATAAAACATGCATTCAACACACATGACATATTGCCAACCATGCATGACAAACAAACATAATCATATCTTTACATCATAAGCAATAAATCAAAACATGACTAGTTAAACTTACAAGCCATAATCAATATGAGCCACATCTCATGGCCATATACAATAGCTCAAAATAGGCCAATACATTTGGCCAAATCATAATAACACATGTCATAAAACTAGGTCCCTATACATGCCACTCACTTGATAATTCTAACATATGTAACAATATTCCAAAGGTATTGGCTTGATAGTGTGATGCTGCTTCCGACGATCTCCAACCCGGAGCTGACCTGAGAACACTAAGGAAATGGAAAGAAGGGAGTAAGCTTTACGTTTAGTAAGCTCGTATGAAAATGATAAGCAATGTATTAACATGCTATTTTTCAATTCCTTTCTATTTATTCAAAGTCTAGTTAAGTGCTTTCTCGAGTAACGGTCACTAAATTATTTATATCTGGAGCTACGGGACTCCAAATTGAGAACCGCTAATTTTCCCAGAAACTAGACTCACATATCTTCTTACCACAAAATTTTAAAAAGTTTTCGTCGAGCCAATAAGTATAGTTTATTATTCAAATTCTCCCCTATTTTGCTGTTTAACAGCTTCGACCTTTCTTCACTAAAATTTATTTATCTCATAGTACGGACTCGAATGATGCTCAAATCTATTTCCCTTGAAAATAGACTCATTAAGGATTTGAAGCATGTAATTTATAACCCATTATTATTTTCATACAATTTTTAATGATTTTCCAAGGTTAAGACAGGAGAGCCCGAAATCACTCTAACCTTGTCTCACAAAAATTCAAATATCTAATACTATGAAATTCTTTTGCTTACACCGTTAGACTCAATAAGCTTTAATTTCATATCTTATTCAGTCTCTAATTTAATGTCCATAATTTTTGGCGGATTTTCAAAGTAGGACTACTGCTGCTGTCCAAACTGTTTTAGTGCAATATAATGATACCATCACAAGATTTTCATGAAATTACTCTTATAAGTATCACTCATTCATTTTCATTCTTATCACAAGTCCTTGTGTTTCGAATACTTACCTGTGCTATCATTTAGCGCAACAGTTGTCTAAACATGACAATTTATATGCATCATAATAGTATCATATAACTTAAATGAGTTTATCATGGCAAGAACCTTTTATTTCATTTCTCATATTAATCTCATTGAATTTCTCAGAATCTCGATGGATATCCCATTCACCGTCAATTCATACAAGTGATCATTTCAAGTACGTACTCTCGCAAACCTCGCTCTTACGATGGGATTACCAGTCCAGGCTAAATCCCTCGTAATATAAACTCATAGAGTATCATCGGGATTACCAGTCTAGGCTAAATCCCCCGTAACAACATATATTCTAATTAGCTCGAATCCGAATTACTGGTCCAGGCTAAATTCAGATCCTAATGGGATTACCATCCGAGTTAAATCCATTTCAGGACACATATTCTTCGGGAGGGTAGATCACTTTACAAGTTCATGTCCGTCAATTCGTATTTTCCCTTTTTAAAGAGCACACTGCCGCAAACCTCCTTTCTTACAGCAGGATTACCAGTCCAGGCTAAATCCCTTATAATATAAACTCATAGAGTGTCATCGGAATTATCAGTCCAGGCTAAATCCCTCGTAATGACATATACTCTAATGAGCTCGGATCTAAATTACCAGTCCAGGCTAAATTTAGATCCTAATCGGATTACCCATCTGGGCTAAATTCGTTTACACATATTCTTCAGGAGGGCTATATAGGGACTAGATCACCCGTCCAGGCTAGATCCTTTTTACCATCAATTCCTTTTCAAGAATCTATCAAATATCCTATTTCATTCAACCAAGATTTTTCTTCCTCTTATTATCAATCATGTCAATGTTTAATAAATTTTCATACATTGAGCATTCAAATCATATTCTTATCAAGAGCATACATTTATCATATAATCATCATTTAAGCAATTAACATACCTCACACATTGTATTTACTTGCAAATGGACTTACCTTCCTTTTCAATCTTTCACAAGTTATCCAACTTAATAAAACATCATGTTATATCAAATTCTCAATATAATCAGTTATTATATTGCAAGTGTAACAACCCAGTTTTGGGCTTAGTTGGAACAGTGGTTTTGGAACCACTATTCCGAGGCTGGAGAAAATTATTTTGATGTTATTTTATGTGATATAGCATGTTTATAAAGGTGCATGAAAATTTTGGTAATTTTATTTTAGCGATTTCTAGCTTAATTTTGAAAAATGACTAAATCGCGTAAAAGATAAAAGTTATATTTTAGTACCTAAATGTGTCTAATAGCTAGATAATTAAAATTGGGGGCCTTTGAAGGACAATTAGACCCTTTTTAATAGAGGTGGCTGGCCAAGGGAGACAAGATTGGTCAAAAAGCCATATTTTATGGGATTTAAATGACTTTTTGGTAATAAAATAGAATAAAGAAAAAAATTGTCATTTCATTCATTTTTCTTCTTCTCTTTCACCAAAAATGGTAGGAAAGAAAGGGTTTTGAAGCTGGAAAACTTCAGCAAAGAAACTCCCTTGATAGTAAGTGATTTTAGTGCTTTTTCTTGATGATTTTTATGTTTTTAGAACCCCTAAAGCATGAGCTTTCAAAAGAGGGGACTATTTTGCAAAATGGTTAAGAGTCTAAGGTTTTGGCATGAAATCATATGTGTTATTTGCCGAGTTTTTATGGAAGAATATGAGTCTTGGTAGTGTTATAATCAACTTTTATGAAAGAAATTTGCATGAAAGCACCTAATGGATTATTTTGTAAAGTTTGAAAGATAAGTGATAAATATGTGTAATAATGAGAATGGTGGGCTATTTCTAGTATAGAAGTGTTCGACTAGGCTTGGGTATGAGAAAATGTGATAAAAAAATCATTTTACGGGCTTAGGGGCAATTTGGTAATTATGGCAAAGTATAGGGGCAAAATTGTAAATTTTGTCAAAATGTGTCATTGGACTAATTTGATTATTATATTGTTTTAACAAGTTAAATGTGATGTTATAGATGATGAAAAACGAGATTCAGGCTTAAAACGAGGAAAAACGAGAAATTGATGTTTAGGCCTCTTTTACCAATTTGGTGTCGAGGTAAGTTCATATGATAATAATAATGCAAAGTTATGTTTGAATTACATTCCTTATTAATATTGCATATATTATATGATTTAACATATTGGAAAAGTTCATGGAATGTAGTTTAATGTGTGGAATTATGAAATGGAGAATATTACATGAAATGTAAAAAAATGACGATACATGACATGTGGTATATGAAATATGTGAAATTAAATGCTTTATTGTTACCATGTGATGTGTTTGATGATACATGCCTTAAATGTCAATTATTTCCATGAAAGTATGAATATGTTATGAACATGGTGAGATGCCACTACGAGCAAGTATGACAGAGATGCAAAGTATGAGAAAGGAAAATCTCGTTTGAACCTTAGGAATAGTCTAGGATACAAGTGACATGTCACTAGGAAACTATAAATCCGAGCTCGTTGAGTGGTCCAAGTTCATTATGGATGTGTTACATGTTATGAGGTAGCTTTGGCTACATATATTACGCGCTATTGAGTGGTCTAGTTGCGTATATAGCACTTATGTATAATCTTTCGTGTATCCATTAGTATTCCAAGTGCTCAACGGGAAATCCGAGGAAAGAGTTGATAATGGTCCCAATGAGGTAAGTCATTGTGAGTATGTACTTGAGTTATGTTCCAAGTTGTACAAGTATGTACACTAAACTTATGAGTAATGCCTTGATATGTGATAATCTATGATGTATATAGTATTTGGTGAATACTATGAAAATGGCATGATTTGGAATAAGTCTTTGATACTTATTGAAATATGGAATAAAATATGGAATTAAATCTTATTGAGTCTAGTTTCTTATAAATGAAACCGTGTAAGCAAAGGAATTTCTTATAATGAGATATTTGAAGTTCTGTGAGACAGAGTCAGAATGACTTCTAAATCCCCTGTTCTAATTTGAGAAAATCATTATAAATTGTACAAAAATATTTATGAGTTATAATTTATATGTTTAGAATCCTTAGTGAGTCTATTTTCAAGAGAAATAGATGGGAACATTATTCGAGTCATGTGCTATGGGATAATTAAACTTTAGTGCAGAAGGGTTGGAACTGTCAAACAGTGAACCAGGGGTAACTTTGAGGAATAAACTGTACTAATTAGCCAAACTAAAAATTCTAGAAATTGTATGGTAGAAAGGTACATGAATCTAGTTTCAAGGAAAATTAACAGAAATTAATTTTGAGTTTTGTAACACCCTAAATTTGGGCCTAAAAGTTTTAGGCCTTGAGCATGGGAGCGGTTGAAGGCAGTTTATAATATTTCGTTGTGTATGTAAATTTCATTAATGAAGGTTTGTTTTAGTGGTTAAGTGTGCTGAGAAGTGTTGGAGAAGTCTTGGGTTCAAACCTGGACTCTAGCAAAAATTTTGGTTTAAGGTGAATCAAACCCTGGGTGTAGTAGGTAGGCCTTAAGAATATTGTTGGAGAAGTTGTGACACAAAAAGCCTTGTGGTCTAGCGGCAAAGTAACGCCACATAAGAGGCAGGAAGGTGGCGTCATGGAGTTGGCAAGGAGGTCCAGGGTTCAAAACTCATGGCAAGCAAAGAGCATTTATTTTGCTAACAAGGGGCGGCAAGAGTTGGCGTTGAATTTAAACTCTGATGATGGAGGGATCCCACATCGGGAAGCTAACATAAGAGTGGATGTGAAACTGGCTTTAAATAGAGAGAACCATGAAGAGAGTAAAGGTACCTTTCTTGGCTGATCCCTTTCGCTTTATGGCGTGCTCGTTTGGGTTGGGCGTCGGCTAAGAGTGCTCGGAGCGTGGATTAACTCCAATCTCCTATCAGGTGTGTATTTCTCACTACTCTAGCTGTAGGATGGCTACTTCGGGCCGCGATGGGCTGAAAGGGGCCATGTTGGCCCAATGGGCCTACGGGCCCAATTGGATAAGTTATTTGATTGTGTAGTAAATATTGGACTAGGCTAGGTGAATCTCGTATCTGTGGCTAGATTTGGGCTAAAAGGGCCACACGAGCATGTGGGCCCATTTGGGCTGAGAGAGGGCTTTAGGCCCACTCGTATTGTTATCTCTGTTTAGAATACTTTAGTTCACCAAATTACTGAAATACCCTCGACTTGTAAACTTACCAAAGTACCCCCGATTTATAGAATTACCGTTTTACCCTCGATTTACAAAATTACCAAAATACCCCTAGTTTACAAAATTACCAAAATACCCCTGGTTTGTAAAACTACCAAAATACCCCTGGTTTGTAGAGTTACCGAAATACCCCTATATGGTAGAATTACCGAAATGCCCCTGTAGGGTAGAATTATCGAAATACCCCTGTAGGAAGAATTATCGAAATACCCTTGTAGGTTAGAATTACCGAAATACCCTGTAGGGTAGAATTACCGAGATACCCTTGTGGGTAAAATTACCATTTTGCCCTTAGGGTGTTAAATGACTGTTTTGCCCTTGTGGGCAAGTGACTGACTTGGACTGTGTGGTTGACGGATTTGATTGTGAATGTATGTTGGTGATATAAACAATTTTGGAGGAACAGCAAGGCTTGGAGTATCGGTTTGGATAAACTTGGATCGAATCAACGGACCTTGCGAAGGTAAGTGATCTATGGCTATTAGGGGTTCTTTGGCCGAATATGGTAAGGTGGATGTTGGGTTTGATTAAGCATGAACTGTAAACTAAGAATGATGGTGATTAATTGTAGGTGTTCGTGGGAGGCTTTGTTAGCGAACGTCACAAAACAGGTGTGTAACGAACCTTCTTTCATAGCTTAACTCGATATTTGTCGAAAAGCTGAAATGCCGAAATTCTGGCATTTCGAGGACTTGTGAGCAAGCGAACGCTCATTGGTTAGTTAGATACTCTAACTTGATGATCGGGAACGTTGGAAAAGGTAAGAGCATGATTTTTGGCATTCACGGTAAGTTGGGCCTCAAGGGGTTAAAATCGGGCCCAATGGGCTTTCGGGCCCATTTGGGTAAATTTGGTAGAAAATGAAAACTTGTTAAATTGCGTGTTAAGACTGTTGACACCATTATGGATTATCGGCTAAATGGGCCTAGATGACAAAACCGGCTATGTAGGGCCCATTAGAGGTTTTAGGCCCAATAACTCGGTTTCGCTAAAAATAGGCCAGAAACGCTGTTCAAACAAATGAATAGTTAGTAACTGATAATGAGCATGGAAACTCTAATATTTGGTAAAATTAAGGAATTACCCTTATAATATGAAAATGACTATTTTACCCCTAGGTAAAAATGACCATTATACCCCTAGGGTTTAGTTATGAATTTGATATATGAGATTTTGATATACATGATTGATATGATATGCACATGATATGTATGTTATGCATATGATATGTATGATATGCGCATGATAAGTATGATATGCACATGATGTATTCATAAATGCATTGGGTTGGGTTTTTATATGGATGGAGGAAGTGCAAAAAGGGCTTATGCCCTAGTTATTGAAAAGGGCTTATGCCCCAGTTTATTGAAAAGGGCTTATGCCCCAGTTTATTTAAAAGGGCTTACGCCCCAGTTATTAAAAGAGGCTAGGCCTCCGGTTATATGATAAAGCAGCTATGCTGCTAGTGGATAGTTATGGTTGGGTGGGTTGAGTTATTCCCCACATGGAGAGCTTGGTTGGTACGGGTGGAGAGTAGCAAATGGTGGGTCGAGTAGTCTCCCCAAATGGGCTTGCATTCATGCATTAATAATACATGTGAAATCGAAATGGGCTTATGGGCCATACCGTTTACAGTAAAGGCTTCGGCCTAGTGTTATGAAATATGAAAAGGCTTCGGCCCAGTATATGTTGAGATTGGATTTGGGCTTAGGTCCAGCAGGCTGATATTGTTTTAGGCTCTGAAAGGGGCTTGTTGCACACTGAGTTTCCAAACTCACCCCCTTTTCTTTCTTATCTTTACAGGTGAGCCTTGATTTGGGGACTTGGAGTCGGAGGGGATTCAGAGTGGCCACGGAGATCGCTTTGGGGCTTTTGAATAAGTATTTGGTTTTCACTAAGTTTACTTTATTTATTATCTGTTTATGGGTTGTAATAAGGCCATTTTAACTTTAACTTTATTTCTTTTCTTTTCTGGGATTATTTTATTTAAACTAGTTGATAATAATTGGGCTAGTCTTATGACGCATTTTCCAAATGATACTTGTTTTCAAAATAACACCACGACACACATAATTGGAATTACAAAGATAACTACTTAAATTAACTTCAACTCGTTTACCAAAGTGTGGCAATGTTGGTGGGCATGTCTAGGATTGGATCCAATCAAGAGCTTGGTACTTAAGCAGCCTTCATGGCTCACCTCCTCTGTTTCGGATACCTACCTGGTGCCTAGCCTCCATTCACTCTGGTTAGCCCATCAATAGTCGGTTTTTAGATAATAAAACGAAACATGGATTTTTAAACTTCTATGTGGCACGTCAGATTCGACCATAACGTCTGGGTCGGGTTTGGGGTGTTACAAGTTTCGTATATCCAAATATAAATATTTTATTGACTGTTGTACAAGAAGACAACTTATCATGAACTTGAGAATATGCTGGGAACATTGTTAAAAACATGTTAATGAGTTGCTTATTATTTTCATATGAACTTACTAAGCGTAAAGTTGCTTATTGTTTTCATATGAACTTACTAAGCGTAAAGCTTACCCTTCCTTCCTTTCCCATGTTCTCTAGTGTTGCCAAGTTAGCTCGGGTTGGAGTTCGTCAGAGATATTATCACACTGTCAAGCTATCGCTATTAGTGTAAGTGATTTCAAGTACTTTGAGTCTATGGCATGTATAGGAGTATAAATATTTGAGTGTGTGATATTTGCTTTAGCCAAATGTATTGGCTTATATTGATTATGGGGTTGGTAAACCTATTTATTTATGATATGTCTTTAGTGGCTTGGTATGAATGGTTTGTGGGTGTGACCATGGATGCTTAGTGTTGAAAATGAGGTTTGAAGAACATGTTGATAGCTATAGCATTAAAGTGGTAAAGATAAAGGTAAAACCTATAATATTGGTTGCATGTGAAATTTCCATGATCATGACATGCTTATGGATGTTTAAGTGCTCATCTATGCCCTGTTGTATACCATTGAATTTGTGTGTATGCATGAGTTGTGAAGGGTGACAAAAAGGCTTGGAAAATAGTCTTATTTTGTCCACACGGGCATGTGTCTAGGCCATGTGTGACACACGGTCTGCTCCCATGGGTGTGTTGTCCAGCCGTGTGTCCCCTGCACCTAAATATTTCAATCCAGTGTGCATGGTAGTAAACACACGGGCAGAGACACGACCGTGTGTCTCAGCCGTGTGAAGGACACGGCCATAGGACACGGGCATGTCGAGGCCGTGTGAGGGACACAGGCCAGGCACATGGGAGTGTGCTAGGCCGTGTGAAAACCACTGCAAGTTGAATTTTGAAATTAATTTCGCACGGGTATGGGACACGGGCGTGTCCCTAGCACACGGGCGTGTGCTCAATATCCATACGGGCGTATGGAGCCTTAAAGCATGAAATTTATCAAGGTTTTCTTAAGTTCTCATTTTAGTCCTGAACCATCTCTAATGCATGTTTTGGGCTTCCTGAGCCCATTTAAGGGACAAAATGCATGTGAACGAGAAGTTTTAAGTTAAAAGAAATTTTATGGCCCATTTTTATGTGCATATGCTTGAGTTAAGTCCGGTAGCACCTCGAACCCTATCCCGGTGTCGGATACGGGCGAGGGGTGTTACAGCAAGCCATTAATGATTGAACCATCCAACATTTCATGTGCTACTAGTCATATATCATTGTTCTTACAAATTTTATATACCATTCTTTCATCACTTTTCAATATATTAAATCATACATTTCCTAAAATAATAATATCGAATTTTCAATTCAAATATAGCATTACAAATTTTATTGACACACGAAATTACCTCAGCACCAAAATAGCAAAAAAGAACCTAAACGTCGATTTTCTATTTTTCACCCAATCTAGGTCCAATCCTCGTTTTCCTTAATCTATAATATCATATTTAGTCTAATTGTTAGTCAAATTATTTAATGTGATCCAAAAATCATATTTTGGTAAATTTATATTTTTGCCCTTAAACTTTGTTGAAATTACACTTTTACCCCTAGGCTCGTAAAGTGATTTTTATTCAATTTTCTCACTCTATAGGCCTAGTCGAACCATTTTCATAACTATAGAAATCTACAATTCTCATCAAAACACCCTTTTATACCATTTTTACAACTTTTACAAAATGGTCCTTTCGGACGATTTCATCGAAAATCACTTAGTAAAAGTCTTTTATTTAACACCCAACACTCATTTTCTACCATTAGACATCAAAATGCATGCATGTCACACATGGGTCAATTTTAAACATGAAGCCTAGCTCAAATTAATGCTAGAAATAGATAAATCTTGCTAATGGGATTGCAAAAAAGTAAAAATCATTAAAAACAGGGCTAGAACGAACTTACAATCGAGCTTGAAAGCTTGAAAAACCCTAGCCATGCTTTCTCCTTGGAATTTTCGGCCAAGAGGTTGAAGATGGACAAAAATTGGCTTTTAATTTTATTTTTAATTCATTTTAATAACTAAATGACCAAAATGCCCTTAATGAAAAACTTAGGAAACATGCCTAACCATGTCCATTTTTGTCCACCAACTTAACCAATGGTCTAATTACCATATAAGGACATCCAATTTAAAACTTCATAACAATTGGACACCTCTAGCATGTAAAACTCAACTTTTGCACTTTTTACGATTTAGTCCTTTTGACTAAATTGAGTGCCCAAACGTCAAAATTTTCGAACGAAATTTTCACGAAATCATTCCGTGAAATTTTAGACCATAAAAATATAATAAAAATAAATTTTTCTCATCAGATTTGTGGTCCCAAAATCACTGTTCCGAAAATCAAGATGTTACAACATGCATTATCTCAATGATGGCCTATGGAAGGTACGCATACATAACCATGTCATCTCTTGATGGTATAAATAACTTGTATTTGTCTAATTTTTTCTATTGAAGATCAACATTTTTTTCTTTCTAATTCATTTACTGCCATCAAAATGGTGTTTGGCAAGAGAGAAAATGAGAGAAAAAAATGGTAGCCGATAGTGGGGAAAAAAATAATGATTTTAAGTTGAAAGTGTGGTATGGGTTTACAAAAATTGTACAAAAGCATGATTATAATCATGGTAATGGAGATTCTTGTAGATGAAATGAGCCAACCATATGTTTTGAAGAAGAAAAATGGTGTTTGGCAAGAGAGAAAATGAGAGAAAAAAATGGCAACAACCATGTATTTGGAAGAAAAAAAGTGGTGTTTGGCAAGAGAAAAAATGAGAGAAAAATTTTGTTAAATAGATGACATCATCTATGACATCGTGCGCTTATGTGGCATGCCACATGGGCTATTATGCTAACCTACAATTTGATTAACGATCAACGTGAGTTGACCATTAAAACTGGGCTAATTTCTTAAAAAAATCATAATGTTGAGGGTGTTAATAAAAAATTAAAAAGGTCAAGGGCACAAAATCAAAAGCCCCCAAACATTGAGGGTTTTTTTTTTCAATTATGCCTTACTAATTTCCAAAATTAACCTTAACAATTAATCCAAATTTCAAAATTGCCAAGCGAACATCTTCCACTAACTCATTTATGGTGCAATTATTATATAATGACTTCCATTGTAAAGTTCTATAGTTGTTTAATACCATTAGCTATTAGAACTCAACTTTTTCACTTTACGTGATTTAGTCCTTTTTATCAAATTAAGCATGTAAACGATAAAATTTCTTAACAAAATTTTTATATGGTATTGCTATCATACTGTAGGCAATAAAAATAATAATAAAATAATTTTTTTGACTTCGAATTTGTGGCCCCGAAACCATTGTTTTGATTTCACTAAAAACAGGTTGTTGCACACATCAACCTGAGTTTGTATATAGTAATGTAGGTTCACATGCTAGCATTCATTATAGGTTCGTTAAATAAATAGACTTCACAACAAAAGGAATCGTACATGGATAGGTTATCATACTATAATAGGGTTCGCATAAATACAAGGGTTCACTTGATTTACCTGAGTTTGCTAAGTAGTAAGGCTATTGCTATCAAGGGTATGCATGTAATTTTTTGGAGTCGCAAACATACAAGGGTCACAAAAAATAGTACTTAGCAATAAATATAACTCACATATTTTTATAAGATTTAAGGTAATACAACGTAACACTTATGCGTGAAAACCATCATAAAGATAATTAAATATTTTAATACATGGTTCGCAAAAGCAAAATAAACTTAAGGAATTTAAATCTAATAATTGTAGAAATAATCAAACAAGTCTAATCCCAAGCAATAATCAAACAAGTCCAATTCCTAGATCCAAAGGACCGACTAAACCGCATTATGATACCACTAAATTTGTAATACCGCTACTTGACTCGATCACCAGATCTGGGTATGGGGTACCACGACTGAACCGAAATGTTCTAACCCCAGCAAATTTAAATTTTACTATTTTAAAGAATTGACTTTATTACTTATTAATAATTAGTTCTTCAACAGAGACCTTAAATTACAACTTAAGTTTCTATCATAATATTTCTCGACTCTAGAGAAGCTAATTGGTTACAATACTTCTAGCTCTGAGGCGAAGCCTCTAATGGTTCCCCCTTTATATGCACAACTCCCACAAGTGATCGCTCATCGATCTACCTCTATATGGCTAGGTCCCTTTTCCTAATCCTTCCTCGTCCAATGAGTCTTACATATATAAGCCAGATTTGGTAAGTTAAAATGAATTTAGTGAGTTTCTTTACTATGATACTAAAAAATAATCCCTATCTTGCAAGGGGTGTCAATTAGAAAAGAACTGAACATATTACTCCTTGTTTAACACCTGCCTATCTTTTATGGTAGAGTGGTCGATGAGCTGCCACCACCTGAATGTCTTATGTCCATTTCGATCAGTCTTGACGGTTCCTCAAATGTCTCACCATCTCCGCAGACTCTATCCTTTCTTCACTTGTATTCTTTCTTCCACCTAGTCTTAGTACAAATTCTTCTTTCACCATGTTCCTATAAGGTAGTCTATGGCCTACCCTTCTACTGATCCTTCCCTTTAGACAACCTTTTCAAATCTGTTTGGTCCAGGGTGGCTCCTCCTCTTATCATAATCCTGAAGGAATTGCCTACATACCAACAATTAGGGCAACTTATTAAAGTCCCTCGCCACTTTGGCGGACCAAGTCTCTTATAAGAAAGTAGGGATTGACTCACGCCTTTGTAATTTGCCTTTACTCGCAATACCATACTTATATGTGTAACACGTTCGTGTGCTAGTATTCACTTGGGCCTACTATATCCAGCAAACTATCACTAGAGTGACTGTTGAATTTACAATTCCTCTAATGTGATGACTCTTTACAGAACTAGCCCTTTTACAGGTATTTCATAATATCTTTGCATAGGAATAGCCTTAGCAGACATATTTGTCACTAAATGTTTCTCCTTTTTGGTAACTTTCTCTACCATTGGATTCTAACTAGTCCTTATTTCCTTATATCGACGCATTTTCAAACGCTCATTAGTATACGAGGCTCCTTGAGCATCCCTTGGAGATTTTTAATGGCAGATCCTTATTTGTGATCCCTGCATAATCATTCATTCGTTTGTCGGTACACCAGGCACCATTGGTGCATCATCTTCTGTGAGGGATTCTTGCTAGGTTACCACCCATATACCCTACTTGCTCTCACAACTACTATTCTAATAGTCTTTTCCTACTTCCATTATGTTTTCCATTCATCATTTGATCCTTTTACCCCCACTGGCTAGCTATTGTGTGACCATACTTTCATTTTCCTCCCAAACTATTTTTCTTGTTTGTGGGATTTCCCACGATTGCAATTCTTATTGTCCACTTGTATTTATTGTCCTGGCGGACTCCTTCATACTACCACAGCCGAGCTATGGTTTTACTCATCATGATCCCATGTTTAACATCCTGGAAGCCTATCCTATGTTTTCTATCCCTAGAGAATACCACATGTTTACTGTCCCAACAGACTCTATTGGTTGCCATAGCCGAGCTATGGTCTTACATCTTAAACTTCTGTGAGGTGTCACCTTGAAGGACCATACCATCGCCGCAGTGTCACCCTATAGAGCCTGCTAACCACTATTACAATGATATTCTATGAAACCTAAATACCATCAATATCATCTTATCTTATATCCACCTTAATGCTCAAACACCAAAGTGTCCCCTCCGTAATGCCTGGAGCTTCACACAAAACGATTTGCTCCCAACAATCCTAAATAGAAAAATCTTAATGGAATTCCATTTTCCTTTTTCTCTATTCCTCCACCTATTCCTCCATTCATCATCCTAACCTTGATGCTTGAACACCACAGTGTCCCCTTCGCAAGGCTCTGGGCTTCCCACATTACGAGCACACTCAACAACACCGTATGGTGGTATTTAACAAAAACACCTCTTTTTGCCTTCCTAACTTCATCTATACCATCAATCATTTTCCCACAATTACAATCATGCAATATATGCATTTTACTTGCATATCAGCATAGAGTACGCTATTATTTTAAACATGGATTTCTAACTATCTCATGCATATTGAATTACATGGCGGATACCATATATCAAATGTTTCTATACATATTTGGCATTTGGAACCAGTAGAATTCATTCATCATCACATATTCATATTAGCCACAAAATAATTCAAGGATGAAGTATAGAAACTCACCTGATGCTTCTTCGCCTTATCAGCCTAGTTTTTTTCAACGCCAAAGCTTCCATTCTCCTGGCAGCTAAGAATGACACCAAAATCATGAATTAGACTCAGTATTCTCAACTTAAAACTCAGTTTTCTAGAACATATAGAACCCCTTTAATGATTCTAGAAATCTTTATCTTCATTTTCTTGATCTTATATTTACAGAAGGACTAAGAATCTTACTAGCTTTATGGATCATCTATCTTTCTAACTTAAACCTCATGATTTTTGCTCCATGCAGAGATTCCCATAACCATCTTTTCTTTGAAGCAGCCAAAAAATAAGAAGATGAAGGAGAGAAGAAAGTGAAACAAAGAATGAGAAAATTTCTCTCCTTGGGTAGTCATTTCCCCAACTATTTATAACCATTCGCGCACGGACTTCAACCGTGTAAAACCCCTTCGTTTAAAATCATTTTGTCCCCCAAAAAGGGATCAATTGGTTCTAATCCAATCTAACTAGAATTGGATTTCAACCATGTCCAATTTCATTCCTAACTTTTTTGGGTCTTTCAGTAGAGACCGTCAGCTTACGACCTTTTTCAATTCGAACACCAAATTGGTCCAAATTTCTGAGTTTAAGAGAAAACTGGGTGTGACCTACTTCGTATAATAACGATAGGGCAAACATGGCAGTCAAAGCCGAATTCATGACACAATTTTAGATTCCTAAGTTTCCTTAGTCGAAAAATCCTGACGCCATAGCTAAACTACCAAATGGTGACCATAAATCATCTAAGGGCCACCCGAAAACACCCATTCGTAATCCTCTAACTTAGAAAATTTTAATAGAAAATAGGCATTATTAAGGTAAACAATTTGGAAATCACCAATAATCTCCCACATGCTTTTGATCATATTAACTAGAGCTTTATAATCGATAGCAGGATGAAGGAGACGTACAATGACAGTCTAACACATAGATTGATCGATCAAACCATGCACCCTCTAATAGAAATTAATCTTAGGATACGGGCCCTCTATAGACACTCTCACATCATCTTCTAGGAAAGAGATTTCTCCATTGTCGAGACAAACATCTTCATCTCCACTTTCTTTAGTGTTACTTGTTAGCATCTCCTTAAAGGACGCTTTTAACATGCTAGATCTATCCTCATCACTTGATTCATACACTCACCATCCTTCACATTATTTTTATTCTTAACTCTTTTTGTGGCTTTTTCAAGATCCACCGCCAAGGATGAACCAGGCCGCTCAAGGCTTCTAAGAGAGTCGATGTTGGTTCTATTTTTATTCAAAATAAATAATTCCAATTTTATTTTTATTTTTCTTTCCACTTATTCCACTCAATAAATTCAAACATTCTAATTGTTTTGATAATTAAATATTACAACAATAAAATAAATTTAAACAATAAATGCCTATGAAAAAAGTTACCATTTTGAATAAAAATACATGTCTTGAATACTATTGCATTCATAAGTCTTAGATTTATATTATTAAAATACTAATAAAGTGTAATTCAAAATTGAATAATCTTAAATTATAGTGAAAGTATAGTTTAACATAGAGATAGAGTATAATTTCATCTTTAATATATATTTTTTTAAAATTTTAATCAATCATTAAAATTAAAGTAATATACTATGTATTTTAATCCGTTAAAAAGATTATTCAACCTCATGTTTTTTCCTATTTAAAACTAAAGTAATATAATTTCAAAATAATGTGATTAACTTTCCTTTTCTTACATTTTAGATTAACGGAAAGATAATAATTTAAATATAAATTAATTTAATATAAAAATTTAATAATTTTTATTTATTATATAATATCATTTTCACAAATGTCTTTTGATAGAATCAAAATTTTTGTTTATAAGTATGATAAAATTTATTTAACCAAATATTTCAGTGAAATTAAAAATGTTATTATAAACGTGATAAATATTATAAATAATAAAAATATATAAAATAAAAAAATAGTAATATAATGAACAACAATAACTATAATAGTGAGTTCAAAATTTCTTTAAACTCGTGCTTTTATATATTTTATAAATAAACTAAAATAATTAAACATAAGTTGTTAGATAAATATAAAATTTTAGCATTAAAAAAATTAAGTGATGAGATTTTAGTATTGAATTTTATAAATATTGAATTTATATTAAAATTTTATTTAGTAAAATAGGAAATATTAAGTACAGAATAAAATTATTGGTTTGATAAAAATAAATCTTAGATTTAAAAAAATTAAAAATTTTAATCTTATTAATATAATAATTTATATTATTTTGGATAGTTTTATTTTTTTTAAAAGACAGTTTTAGCTAAAATTTAAATATTTTAAATTGAATCTCATTTAAAAATGGTACTTTATTCCAAATATAGTTAAAAAGAAATGGAAAAAAAAACTTAACAATATTAAGATCTACCTATTATTTTATTTAACATTGTTTTTATTGTTAAAAATTTTATATTAAATAAAAAAAGTTAATAGGGTTGTCAAGCATATTTAAAATATTAAAAATTTGAAATTTTTTATTTTTAATGGAATAAAACTTTTAAATGATTTAACATACATACCCTAACTTAAATGGATAAAAACTCGTAATTTTAAATAAGAAAAAAGTATTATATAATTAATTATCATTCAACATCATTCTATTGAGAATAATGGGCTAGTTTAAATTTCTTGAAATTACATGCTCATTTATAGTGCAATTTACATAAATTTTATAAGAAAAGCTCAATGTTATTAATATTTAGTGCGTAACATAGTGGAAGATATTTAATGAGAAATTGAAAAAAAAAATAAACAAAAAGGATGTTTTATCCATATAATAAGATATTAAAGCTAAACATTATGAAAACATTATTTTAAAACTTTCAAAATTACAGTAGACGCTAAATTTAGATATTCTGTTTGATAAAATTTATGTTATACAGAAATTAATTGTTTAAATCATTATTTTCAAAATATTATAGTATAAAATAAAATGTGGTAAAAGAATTAAGGAATCTCCTGTATTTAGAAGCGGATTATATTTCGGCTTCTCTACGAAAAAAATAGACAAATTAACATTTATATATTTTGAAACAAGCAAATTAGACCCTCCATTAAAGTTTATTTATTAAATAATGATGTGAAACGTTAAATCCATACTAAAAATTAATTTATTATAGGTAAACTATAAAAATGGTCACCCAACTATGCTTTTCGTTCTATTTTGGTAACTCAATTATTAATTTTTTTATTTAATCACTAAACTTTTTGAAACTAAACTTTGACATTCTTGGTTGATATGGGCTTTTTTATTGGTCTAGTAACAAAATTAGTCCTCTAATGTTTACACATTCTAATAATTTGATCCTAAATATAATAAATTCAACAAATTTAGCCCTCAATGTTTAAAAAATTTATCACTTTAGTTCTAATTATAAAAAATAATAAATTTAGCCTTCAAATTTTACAAAATCTATCAATTTAGTTCTACCACTAAAAATTAAAAAAATATTTTTTAAAAAATATATTTTTAAAAATTTAAAATCCATCCGCTAACCCATGTGAGATTTAAAATAAGAAAAGAGTACCCTGTTTCAAGTTACTTGCAACAATTTATTTTACTATAATTTAGGCTTCACAGTAGACAAAACTAATTGATTTTGAACCTATATGAAATAATTGTTGCATTACTACCCGAATAGATAACATTTATAATGATTTTATTTTCTTTTGTATCTTTAATTTTTTTATGTTTTATCCCAACTTTTTAGAGTTCTTTTGCAAGTGACTTGAAAGAGGGTACTCGTTTTCTTATTTTAATATCTCACACAGGTCAGTCAATGGGTTATAAAGGGCTAGAAATGAATTTTTATTTTATTTTTAGAGTTAGTACCAATTTGACAGATTTTGTAAATGTTAAAGGCAATTTTATTGATTTTTTTAGAACTAGAACTAAGATAACAAATTTTGTAAACATTGAGAGCTAAATTTATTAATTTTTTTATATTTATGATCAAATTAATAAAATGTGTAAATATTAGAGAGCTAATTTTGTTGCTAGACCAATAAAAAAAGCTCACATTACCTCAAAGTGACTAAAATATTTAAATTTGAAAAGTTTAGTGACTAACTAAAAAAATAATAGTTGAGTGACCAAAATAGAACAAAAGACATAGTTGGGTGATCATTTTATAGTTTACTCATAAAAACAATTTTTACAATGAATTTAATGTTCCACATCATCATTTAATAGATAAAAATTAATGAATGGATTAATTTGCATGTTCCGAAATGTATAAAGGCTATTTTTTTTTATTTTTTTAGTAGGGGCCTGAAATGCAATCCACCCTTAAATACTAGAGGTGCTCATGGGTCGGGTCAGACTAGGTTTGGGCCAAGCTCAACTAAAAATTCAAGCCCATTTACTAGGCCTGGGCCCGGCTCACCCCGAAAAATGGGCCTAAAATTTTGCCCAAGCCCAACCCGGATAAAAATGCTAAAACTCGGGCCCGACCCGGCTCGCCCATATTAATTTTTTATATTATTTTTAAATATATATAATACATCAAAAATACTAAAAACATCAAAATAAATATTTCCTAACAAATTGAAAATAAATTTTTAAAACTATGTAGACTTAAATAACACTAAGATAAATGCAACTTGATAAGCAAATGCCTCTAAAATAATAACAAAATTAACAAATGCCTTTAAAATAATAACAAAATTAACAATAAAATAAGTTTTATACAATAACCAAACAATAACAACAAAATAGTATCAACATAATAGTAAAATGGTAGCAAAATAGGGAGAAAATAACAAGAAAATAACATTCAAAAATAATTAAAAAAAAAGAGCAGATTTTTTGCCCTTTAGTGAATTTGGGTCGGACCTGAGCCAAAAATGCCTTACCTGAGGCCCGACCCATTTTTTAAATGGGCCTTATTTTTTTGTCCAAATCCATTTTCCGGGCCTATATTTTTTCCCAAACCCTCCCACATTTCGGGCGGGCCTTCGAGCTTGGCTGGGTGGCCCGACGCATGATCAGGTCTACTAAATACAGGGGCTCCCTTAATACTTTTACCAATAAAATGCATATTAGTCAAAACTCACATTAATGTATAACTTTTACATTAATTAATAAAGATTACTTCCATACCAAAAAAAAAAAACCAAGATTAATAAAGATTAGAAATCTAAAAGTAAAATAGTGTAATGTAAACTTTGATGTATTGTAATTTTAAAACAAATAAATCAATTTAATAAACTTTTTTTTAATATAAGAAAGATATGAAGAGGAGGATGTTGTGGTACTAAGGGACGCCATTTCATCCTAACAGGGCGGAGAGTTGGAGAAGATAAGTAAAAGGAGGAAGAAGGTTGAGAGCTTCAAGGAAAAGGCAAAAGGCTTTAGGGTTGATCCCTTTTACATTGTGCTGAAGGGTATATATAGTATATGTCCTTTGTCAGGTAGTGCTGACATGTAGGTCGTTGTAGAGAGATTGTTAATACAAAGTACGTGTAGTTCATTCTATTATTCATAAGGTAATACGAGGTTGTTATATCATGTGGAGTCAAATGGCTTTCAAGGGCATATTCACATTTAAAAAAGTGTTCACCTTACAAAAAGTGAGTGCCTGTCAAACGGGTAGTTTGCTTCACAAAGGTAGATAGACAAGACCCTTCTAAAAGGAGTAGGTGGTCAAGACTCTTCTACTAATATTGGAGGGTTGGATGGAGGCAAGATGTCAGGGAGGCCGGGAGAGTCAGCCACCTGGGCATCCAAATAACGAAAAACGAAAAGCTACCTACGAGCATTTCTCAAATAACTTGACATACTGACACGTGTATACACCCGAAGGGAATATAACAAATATAATTAGATTTTTTTTTGTGAAAAACTAAAATTTATTTCGAAAAAAGAAAAAAAAAACTATGATCAGGCCGATTGTGCATTAAGAATATATTAAATGCATTAACAAAATAATTAGCTATACAAGATGAAACATGAAATCTACTATTAATTAACTGCATCAAATACTTGGTTGAAATAAATGATCTTCTTTATTTGTGTTAGGAATCAACTCGATTAAGTAATGAACAAGTAAAAATAGTAGAAGAAATTGAGAAATTGAACACACAATTTTAACATGGAAAAACCCCTCCAAAGATGATAAAAAACCACAGGCAAATATAATTTTACTATAATGGCAACAAAACGAAGAGTACAAAAGATGGAGATAAAAATTAAACCCCGAATACCCGAAAATAAAGAACCCTCAAAACGTAAACACAAAATTCTCTAAATGTGTTATGAGTTCTAATCTCTGATAGGTGCATTTTCTAAGGTTGTAAAAGAGCCTATTTATAGGCTAAATTCATATGTCAAATAATAATAAAATAATCTAGACTAATTAAAGTTTGATCGAAATAAATAAACAGAGTTTAACTGGAAGATCATTTCTCAAATTTGACTGAAATAAGAGTCATACTTAACAAATCTCCACATTGACTCATATTTCCACAATGCCATCTTTGCCAAAGCCTGCCATGAGCCTATCTTGAACTATGCAGGGAACTAACTGAGTCAAATATATGGAAGACTTCTAGCCTTCGACTTGTACACTGCCAAATCAAAACTAACTTGGGTCTGATTTTCACGAACACAGTGCCCTAACTTTTCAAAACCTGCATCTAAAAGAGAACCTCTCTTCAACAGAACGGTCATACCTTTTTCCCTCCTATGACCAAGTTGCCTCTACTCCGAATGAGTTGATTTCGACTCTGAAATAAAAGAGGGAGTCCAATTTCACTGGTCACTGTAGAACATTCCAGAATATAAAGATTGTTTGTTCTTTTACCTTTTAACAAAATGAGAGCTCCACGAGATACTTTAATGTTGCTGATAGCACTAGAAAGAACATAGGTTTTCCCCTTACTTATTGGTTAAATTGTTCCTATTTAGTTATCCTTAGCATACATTTTAGCATTTGCAGTTTAGCAAATTACATTTTATATGTAACACCCCTTACCCGTGTCCGTCATCGAAACAGGATACGAGGCATTACCGGACTTAAATGTAAGCAAACATACAAAATCGGGCCATAAAATTTTGCCTAAGTTAAAACCATTCATTAACATGCATTTTGTCCTTTATATGGGCCCTCGAAGCCCAAAACATACATTGGAGGTGGTTCGGGACTAAACCGAGAACTTTCAGAACTTTTACAACACTTAGAAAATTTTTCATATTATAAAGGGCTACACGCCCATGTGGTTGGGCCGTGTGGATTTCACACGCCCATGTGGCTTGGGACATGCCTGTGTCCTCTGCCCGTGGAGCTCTCTGTTTATGACGTCATGCAAAAAAATATGGTCACACGGCCAAGGTACACGACTGTGTCCTTAGGTCGTATGGCGAATTAAATTCAAAAATCAGGTGCAGACTTCACATGGCCTGGGCACACGCCCATGGGGCAGACCGTGTGTCACACACGGCCTAGACACATGCCCATGTGCCTACCCCTATAGGCAATTATTGAGACTATTTTCCAAGTCAATTGCCACCCTTAATTGCACATACACAAACATGACTTCAATGGCACTTAGCAAGGTATAATTGAACACTTAAACATACACAAACAAGACATGGTCATGATCATTTCATCTCTACTTACACATGTATAAGACTTCATACTTTGTCAAGCCAAATTTATAATTTTTCATGCACTAAGAGTGGTAGATTACTCCTATTTGACATAATTAATTGTCATCATGCATTTCATTCACAATTCCATCACAAACATACAACAATCAACCATATTACAATTGCATAGACACGTGCATGCATAAACAATTAGGTTTACAACCCAATAATCAATATGAGCCACATCTTATCGCCTTATACAAATTGGACCCCAAGCCATTCTAGGCCAACTCATTTGGCCACATTTACGATGACATAATTACTCAAAAGACAAAGTCCCTATACATGCCATAGATTCAAACTACTTGAATTCGTTAATACCTGTAATGATAGCTTGATAGTATGATGGCCTCTTCAGCGATCTCCAACTTGAGCTAGCTAAATTAACCTATAAGAGATGGGAAAGTAAGAGGAGTAAGCTTTAGAGCTTAGTAAGTTCATATGCAAATAATAAAAAATTATTAACATTCATTTAATTTACCCATCCATAATAACATTATTGTATTGATTCTTATGATTACCACTTACTCGTTCATAATGCTTACTCTTTTATCTTATAAATACCATTTACATGCCTTGGCAATAGCTTAACCACCATAGTCTCTCCAATATAACTTATCACATTATTTAAAAAGTTTTTCCCATCCTCCTAATCACATGCACATCATTTATGAGTAATCATAATTTCAACATATAGTTCAACCACCTTTCACTTGTCTAAGCTCGTATCTTACTATATTCTCATCATAACTTTATTCAAAAATTATGCCCATTTTTCTTTTCCTCATATCCAATGGAACACAGTTTAAATAAATGAACCGTAAAATATCACAAATCAATTAGGCTCGTAAGCCTATAACATGATCATTATCAAATCTTAACATGCATCCATTCATCATAAATGTAGATCATTCGTCACAAGGTTATCATTATTTCACAAGTAATTTGTTCATGTACATTCTCACTGATTGTCTCTTGCAATAAGTTTTAAAACTTATAAATGATCGTACCTAAACTAACTATTATTACAATGAAGGCAAGCGCAGCTATTGAATAGCAGTATAGTTTTAGTAAGATCGGATGTTGAACCCAAAGGAACTAAAAGTACTAATATTAACTTTCTTTTTATTATCTAGCCTAAAAATAATGGGGGTTTTAATTAACTAATTAACTAATCTAAGAATGCACAGAAAATAGGTTTGGGGAAAATACTTTTTAGAAAATTCGATTGATTGAGACAATACCTAAGGAAAAATCCACCTAGACTTCATGTGTTATTTGACTCTGAATCGAACGGTTTATTCATTCAACTTGTTCCATAGAAATCCCTAAGTTCTGTTATTATCCCTATTCAAGACTAATAACGTCTAACCCTAGGTTGAATAATTGAAATCTCTTTCTAATTAACACTCTAAGGTTGCATTAACTCGATCTATGGATCCCTTTATTAGGTTTCACCCTAATCTGGCAAAATCTTGTCACCCTATCTCTAGGCGTGCAATCAACTCCGCTTAATTATGACAAATTTACTCTTAGACAGGGACTATTCATCCTCCGAATAAGCGCATTAACTTGAATCAATATCTTGAAATACCGAAGCAAGAATTAAGAATACATAATTAAGAACAAGTTAAATATTTATCATACAATTCAGATAATAATAACAAGATTCATCTTAGGTTTCATTCTCCTTAGGTATTTAGGGGGTTTAGTTCATAACTAAAAAGGAAAACATCTCAGAAGAATAATGAATACAAAACATAAAGAAAACCCAAAACTCCTGAAGGGAAATTGAGGAGAGATCTTCAGTTTTAATGATGAATCCGGCTTCTGAGATGGATCAATCGGCTTTCTTCGAGTAATTCCTTACTCCCTACTCTGTGTGTCCCCTTTAGTCCTCCTATAGGGTGTTTAAATAGGCTTTAGAATGCCTAAAATCCCTAAAAATTGCCCTTTTCTGAATAGAACTTAACTAGGGCTCGGCAGGGACACGTCCGTGTGCGATTACTTCAAGCCGTGGTCAAGGCTGAGAGATCAACACGTCCGTGTTGAGGTTGTTTTTGGCCGTGTTTGAGCCTGTTGAATGGCACGGGCATGTGTGATACCGGTGTGAGGAAGTCCAGGCCGTATTGTTTTCCCACGTCGGCCCATTTTCTCCGTTTTTGGCCCGTTTCTTGTTCTTTTTGCTCTCCTATGCTCACCTAAGTATAAAACATGAAATTAAAGGATTAGGAGCATCAAATTCACAAAATCTAAGGAGAATTCATTCATAAATGTGTTAAGCATGGGATAATAATATGTATAAATTACAGTTTATCACTCACCAAGAATTTATCATATACCAAATCCACCTCATATGAGTTCTGTGTACATACCTATGCCACTCGTAATATAGTTACATACTTTATCGTTCTTAACATACCTGTTGAAATACAATTCAAGCATATAAACATATTAGATCACATCTCAATTCGGCCCAACAGCCTAACACATAATCATCATTTATATTTATCACATATCCAACATCACATGTATGTGCACCATCAACCACAATGGGTAATAAACAATTATTTCCACGATAATCATGAATTTAAAATTATAGGCTTATGTACATGCTTGTTTACTTATAGTAATTTCATTCTCATACTCATCTTTGATTTACCCGTTAAACACATTGGAATACTAAGGATGCTCGAGGATCTCATACTCTTATTGTCGTATCAATGTTATATCCCGGATATGGTCTTACATGAAATATCATATCGACACCATGTCCCTAACATGGTCTTATACAAAATTATATACCGATGCCATATCCCAGATATGGTCTTATACGGAATCTCGGTAGCCCTAATATCATGGCATTTGTATTCTACCCTTGAGGTTAAATCGAGATTTCTCATTTCTCAAAACTTCATCATTAATCAATTTCATAAAAACAAATGTATACAATTCATGCAATATTGAAATAGTAAATACATAGCATAAGGTTGTATTATTTACGCATGAACTTACCTCGATACCGAAATGGCAAAAAGGGACCTAATCGTTAATTTCACATTTTTCCCCATTCTAGGCCCGAATCTCGTTTTATTTTATCTATAATATCACATTTAGCCTATTTATTAGTCACATTATTCAATATGATCCAAAAATCATATTATGGCAAAATTATGTTTTTGCCCCTAAAGTTTGACATATTTACAATTTTACCCCTAGGCTCGTAAAATGAAATTTGTTTAATTTCTTTACTACCCATGCATATCCGAATCACTTTCATGCCTATAACAACTCACACATTTCACAATTTCACACATTTAACTCATAAATTTTACATTTCACAAATTAGTCCCTATTTCACATTTTCATCAAAAGTCCCTTAACAAAAGTTGTTCAACACACAACAAGGTTTCATTTTCTTCCATTAAACTTCAAAACCAGAAAATATGCTCTTATGGCAAATCTCTAGATTTCCAACCATATTGCAAATTAGTCCCCTATTTAGCTAGTTTAAGCTTCAAGGGTTCCAAAAACATACAAATCAACAAAAACTAACACCAAATGACTTACATGTAGAGGGTTTCTCTTTGTCAAAATTTCAAGCTCCCAAATGGCTATTCCTGCTGTAATTTTTGGTGCATGAAAGAATGAAAAAGATGACCATTATTATTTTCTTTTATTTAATCTATCTTAAGTCATCAAAATACCAAACCCCACCTACCTTGACTTTTCATTTATTACACTCCATGTACGTCCACTCACACATATAGTGGTCTAATTACTCAATAAGGACCTCAAATTTTTAAATTCTATAGCTATTTAACACATTTAGCTAATAGAACACAACTTTAGCACTTTACGTGATTTAGTCCTTTTTCACAAAATTGAGCATTCAAACGATAAAATTTCTTAACAAAATTTTTACACAATTATATTATCATGCTGTAGACCTCAAAATAATACTAAAATAAATTTTATGACCTCAAATTTGTGGTCCCAAAACCACTATTCCAACTAGGCCTAAAATCGGGCTTTTACATTATAACACAGTGAATCCTAGTTTATTTTATCCTTAATTTTGCTATCTTATTCCATTAATGTCACTACATGAGTTAATCCTAGATTGCATCCAGAATTGTCGCTGGACCTTACAACTACCCGCAATGTCGCTGCATGAGTTAATTCCAGATTGTGTCCAGAATTATCGCCGTACTTGACAGCTGCCTAGATAAGAACCAAAACTGTGTGAGCTGTCCAGTCTGGTATAACCAACTTGTACGTACAAGGACAGAATAATTTTGGGGAAAGGACACTTGTACTGTGGAGGACATAAAAGGCAGACATGAGAAAAAAAAATGGGCCTTCTTGAGCTTTTTCTTTCCATCATCATCTTCATCATCCTACCTTGAAGGTTGCGACCATGGCAGCTTGAGCCTTCCACAGGTGAGCCAATGTGAAAACCAAATGTAGACTAGCTCCTAATGAGGAGACCTAAGTGCGCGATAAGAGGGAATAGAGAGCTTCAGTCGAGTTGTCTAGGGATAGTATTCTCCATTCAATTCTTTCTTATTCCTTTCTAAATGTTGGTGATTACTCTCTGATTTCTGATTGTATGGAAGTACTGATGAATTCTTGGTGAAATGTTATCTTATTTAAACTTGCTTTTACTGTTTAATCTTGGGTTTTGAATATTTTTTAACACGAAAATGTTATTGTAGTCACTGACACTGGAGAGTGCAATGACAGCTTGAGCCAACAAACACTTCAACAGAAGTTGGGTGAGGATTAGAGGAATTTAGTCCATTTGTTCTTAATAGTGTTATATAGCCATCATTGAAAGTTAAGGTTAATATACATGTTTAAGTCTCAGATTAAATAGAGGAGTAATGCTGGGTAAGATATACATTGAATTTTATTGCCTCGACAATCACCTATACTTTTGTACCTTGTGAGCACTTAGTATTCTGTTGAAGATTCATGTTGGGAATCCCATTTTATCATCATCATAATTTATTTTATTGTTTATAAAGTTATTGCATCTACAACTATCCTTACAATTTATCTCGTTTATATTCAATTATTGCACCGGCATTAATAGACAAAAGACTACCATCCCTGTGGAATTTGTAACACCCCACACCCATAACCCACGCCGGGGCAGAGTACGAGGCATTTCCTAACTTGATCTCATGCACACAAACAATCTCAAGTCGTCAAGACTCAGTCCAAATTAAAACTTTTTCAATTCCTACTTTAAACTTCTTATTATGGGCCTACGAGCCCCAAATTGACCATTGAAAACTATTCAGAACCATTCTGGGTCCTCAAACCAACTATGAAAATTTTACCTTTAAAACAGGGCACACGCCCGTATGGAAGGACAACACGCCCGTGTGACCATTTCGACATGGTCGTGCTGATGGCCCGTGTAGCTCACATGGCCTAAGCACCATGGGACACGCCTGTGTCCCACACCTGTGTAGAATTAATTTCTAATTCACACCTACAGGGGTTTTCACACGGCCAGACACACGTCCGTGTTAATGGCCCGTGTCCCTCACATGGCCACGACACGCCCGTGTCCTAGCCCGTGTGTGAAAACATGGACATTTTGTTTCTTACGTCAGCATGCTTAAAATGTCACACGGCCAAGGCACACGCTTGTGTACTAGACTGTGTCCTTCATATGGCTGAGACACATGGTCGTGTCTCTGCCCGTATGTTTATTACCATGCATACTAACTGGAAATTTTACGTGCAAGGGACACACGGCTGAACCACACGCCCATGGGGCTAGCCGTATGTCACACACGGCCTAGACACACGCTTGTGTGGACAATATAGGGCTATTTACCAAGCCACCCTTACATACATAGTTCCATATAAAACCAACCAATACCATACATAGTTCCATACAAAACCAACCAATACTAGAACAAACATAACTCAACAACCAAATCAGCTACAATAGACATTAATTCAACCATATAAATGCATCTTTTATAAATCAAAATGAATATTAGCCATCATTCAAGGCTTAATACAAAATGAAGGGTTTCCAACCCAAGCCAACACATTTGACCAATTCTCAGTGTCACAAAATAATAAAGTCTAAGCCCTATACATGCCATTTTCAAAAATATAAATCCAACTATACCGAATGCTTTGGTTGATAGTGTGATCGATATCTCTGACTTCCAGTGACCCCTGAGTTATTTAGGCGGCACTGTAAGAAAATAGAAAGAAAAAGGGGTAAGCATATAGCTTAGTAAGTTGCATATAAATAAATATACAACAACTACTTAACCATTCATCAATAAGCTCATGATACAAAGTGGGCATAAGCATTACTTACTCATTAACATTTATACTATTCACATAGCATATATATATTGAGCTCACATCTCATGTATAACAAATTTGGTACCTGTACCACTCACAACACGGTTATACTTTCTTTATTAATTCAAAATCATAACTTTCACCATTGAACCATTCGGAACACTACCAGATATTCATTAAGCCTCAAACATGGGGTAAGGTGCCGATGTCATGTCCCAGACATGGTCTTACACTGGCTATCATCATCGAGGTCGATGCCATGCCCCAGACATGGTCTTACACTAGCTCTCGCATATCCGTGTCGATGCCAGGTCCCAGACATGGTCTTACACTGACACAACTCATAGCCGATGTATGTCCCAGACATGTTTTACACTGGCTTACGTCCCGAGGCCGATGCATGTCCCATACATGTCTTACACTATCACTCGTCTCAATGCTGATGCCATGTCCCAAACATGGTCTTACACTGGCACAACTCAAGTGACCCCAAATGTCATGGCATGAATATCCGATTTACTTCCTAAGGTTCCAACGGAAGTTTTACTATCTCGATTATCATTATACATTCTCAATTCCAAAATCAAGCAATTCATGCTATATTAATACAATGAAAATTCAAACATATATAGCAACAATGTAGTTGTATTATTTACATACAACTTACCTCGGATTACAAAATGTAGACAACTCGTCAATTAATCTACTTGCTTGGCCTTCCCCCGGTCTAGGGTTGGATTTGGTAATTCTTGATCTATAATAGCAAAATGCACCCATTTAGTTACTAAATACAATTAGGCAATCGAAATTTCACATCTTCGTTAAAATGACCATTTTGCCCCTAGACTTTGACAAAATGACCATTTTACCCCTATGCTCGAAAATTAATTTTTATGCGATTTAGTCCTTTTTCGCAATTGGGCTCACAAACGTTAAAATTAACCTACCAAATTTTTCATGCACTATTATAAACATGCTATGACTCCAAAATAATAATAAAATAATTTTTTCAACTTCATATTTGTGGTCTTGAGATCACTATTCTGACTAAGCCCTAAATCGGGCTGTTACAGAATCGATATCTGACAGACTCATATCTGTCTACCATACTTGCATCGACAGTGTACACTTACACATTATTGTTGTGACGTTAATAGCCGATCAAGTTTTTGGCGTCGTTTCTGGAGATGGCGTTTGTTTGATGTTTATTTTTTTGTGTTTTTTTGTACTTTATTTTCCTTATATAATATTTAGTATTCACTAACTATTTTTTTGATGTTGCAAATTCCTTAACTTCAATTTAGGTGTTTTATAACCCGATGTAATTCAGATTTTCTTGTCGATTTTGATCCAAAGATTGAATGGACTATTCAAAGTTGATTTTGAGAACAAAGAAATATGGCTCTACCAGGAAACAATGCAGCCATACCCTCGATGTAACAGCATAATGTTAATAATCCATTGTTGTCGCAAGATGCTCGCATACAAAATAGAACTATACGAGATTTTGTAGTACTTATCTTGAATTATTTACAACCAGGAGTTGTTAAGCCAGTAATCCAAGCTGGGAATTTTGAACTCAAGCTAGTAATGTTTCAAATGCTGAATTCTAATGGACAATATGCTAGACTGCCAAATGAAGATGCAAGAGAACATCTTAAATCCTTTTTTATTGATCTATGCTTCCTTTAGTCAACAAGGCGTTCCTGATGATGCCTTAAAGATGCAATTATTTCCTTATTCCTTATAGGGAAGAGCCCGTACTTGGTTGTTTGGACTACCTATCGGATCAATTACTTCTTGGAATGCACTAGCAATACAATTTGTTTTGCGATTTAACCCGCCGACAATGAATGCTTGTATTCAAAATGATATTATTGCTTATCATCAGCTGGACGATGAAAATCTTCACACCACATGGGAACGTTATAAATCTTTACTTCGACGTTGTCCCATGTACGACATTCAACCAGAAATACAAATTTAGATTTTTTATAATGGGCTGAATTCACATACAAGGAATCTTGTCGACATATCAGCCAATGGACCTCTGCTGGATTGTACTTATAAAGATGCTATGAGAATTCTTGAGAGAATTGCTCAGAATGATTATCAATACCCTATCTCTAGAGCTAGACAAGCAAAAACCACTCCAGGAGTTATTGAATTGGATGCAATAACGGTACTAAGTGCTTAAGTTTTTTCTCTCACAAACATGATTAAAAATATGCAAAAGGGCGAGTGGCGTTGCACCTATACAAGTTGCTTAGCAAGTTGATATTCCTACTTTTTCTTAAGAGATCTGTAGTGACAACCATAGCTTTGAAGATTGTCCACAACCATTAGTAACATCTGCAACAATTCTTATGGTAATTCTTACAACAACTCTGTATGCAACCAACAGTTTTGGGGAACTCAGAATGCTGAACAAAATGCTATGACATTAAGATATGGGAATACATCTACTCAAGGCAATTATAATCCTAAACAAGAGAATTACAATCAACAATAGCAGAACTACAATCAGCACATTCAGATGCATCCACAACAAGGCCAACCACATCCACACCAAAATTTGATGTAGCCATAACACTTTTCAATACCAAATCAACATGTTCAAAGACATTGAAAGCAACTGTACACTCAAGCTTCTACTTCTAACCAGTTAGAAACTTTTGAGGTGTTAATGCTGGAGCATATTACTCGCACAGAAGCTATTGTACAAGGGAATTCATCTTCCATTTGAGTATTAGAAGCGCAATTAGGACAACTTGCTTCAAATCTAAATACTCGACCACCAGGTTTATTACCTAGTGACATGAAAAATCCTAGTCCGAGAGGGAAAGAACATTGTAAGGCTATCACTCTTAAGAGTGGTAAACAAACTGGTGAACCGTTTATCGACTCTACTGTAGCATCTTAAGATGCGGATGAAATAATCACTGATAAGAAGGTTGAATCTGAAGAAGTTGTCAATGCATCAGGAAAAGAAGTGTCACAAATTGTCACTCATATGCCTACTGTTCGACCTTTGAAATTGTTGATGCAATCAAAGATGTCAGTGTAAGCAGATATATCTCTACCTTTACCCTTCCCACAAAGATTTCGGAACAATGAGCATGACAAGTAGTATCAGCAGTTCCTGGACACACTGAAACAACTACATATGAAATTCCTTTAGTAGATGCTTTGGTACAAATTTTGAGTTATGGAAAATTTATGAAAGACCTCTTCTCCAAGAAGAAGAAGCTTACTGATATTAAAACTATTGCACTCACAGAAGGTTGTAGTGCTGTTTTGACAAATAAGTTGCCCCCTAAATTAAAAGATCTTGGGAGCTTTACCATCTCATGTTCAAACAAGTTGCACCCTAAATCAGGGTCTCCCTAAAACACTTATATGAAGGGGGTAAAGAGCACAATAATAACATAGCCTGATCTTCATTGTCAATCTGAACCTTAACGTTCTTTAAATCATTTAAAAGAGTAATGAATTAACTAGTGTGATATCTAAAAAGCTCACCTTCATTCATGCGTAATGTAAATAGAAATTGTTTCAACACTAAACGGTTAGCCAGAGACTTAGTCGCATAAAGAGTTTCTAACATTTTCCATAAGGCGGATGATGTCTTCTCCATCAATACCTCCTGCAATACCGTAATCGCGAGGCACAACTAGATTGCAGACAAGGCCTTTTCATCAAGCTCTTCTTTTTCTGTTTGATTTAGATTCTCAGACTTTTTCCCAATAACAACCTTTTTTAGGCTGGTTTGAACTAGAATTTCCATCATCTGAACTTGTTACAGATTGAAATATATGACACCATCGAACTGCTCAATTTCAAACCTTATTACTGTCATCTCTGAATGGACTGATCTATGAAAATTGAACTAACTCTGATACCACTTATTGGGGATTGACCCGATTAAGTAATGAAAAAGTAAAAATAGCAGAAGAAATTGAGAAATTAAACACACAATTTTAACGTGGAAAAACCCCTCCAGAGAGGACAAAAAACCACGGGCAAAGATAAATTTACTATAATGTCAAAAGAACGAAGACTACAAAAAGATAGAGATAAAAACTAAACCCCAAAAACATGAAAATAAAGAACCCTCAAAACGTAAACACAAAATTCTCTAAATGTGTTATGAGTTCTAATCTCTAATGGGTGTATTTTAAGGTTGTAAAAGAGCCTATTTATAGGCTAATTTTATAGGTCAAATAATAAAAAAATAATCTAGAATAATTAAAGTTTGAATAAAAAAATAAACAGAGTTTAACTAGAAGATTATTTCTCAAATTTGACTAAAATAAGAGTCATACTTAACAAATTGTATTGAATTATAGTGGATTGGCTCATCCATATTACTCAAGGAGCTTAGTCTGTCCATACAGCTAAGTATGTCCAACATGATCGGCCATATAATTACGGAAAACTTTGGAACATTTTGAAATGCATACATATAATTCGGTAAAAGTATCTTTGGTATTTGTATTATAAGTTAGATAGCATTTTGTCTTTTTTACTAAAAAAATTAGTAAATTAGCTCAAATGCATTAAATCAAATAGCAAATTGGTCTTCTTTTTAAAAATTCTATCCATTTTTACTGTTAAAAAATTGTCACTATATATTAGAATGAGATAACGTAGCACATCATATGTAACTATCTGCTTATTACATCAATAATGTCAGTTTTTAATAGTAAAAATGGATGAATTTTTTAACAAAAATGACTTGTTTACTATTTAATCTAACATACAAGGACTAATTTGTTTATTTTTTAAATAAAATAAAAAAATATAATTTAACTCTTAATATAAGGAGTTATATCATGCTACCCAAATAAATCCACCGTTTCAAAATAATGTGCAACTCAATCTTCAGACTAAATCTACTCAATTGCCACTCTAGTTGAATCTCTTATTGAAAAATGCAATTGAATTTTTGGATTACTTTTTAAATTTTCTTTCCTATGAAGAAAGATAGATTCAAACGGACTTTGGTCTTTGAACAAGAGGGGCCCATGCAGTAGTTTTGCACTTGGGTTGTTGGCAGTTGCAAACCACAAGCTACCTTAATCACTGAAAAACCACTTTGGTGCACGTTCTATAATAAAGTGACTTCACAATAAATGGCTCCTACACGAAATATATGTAGTCAACTTCAAACATTATAACAATCTAATTTCTACTCAATCTACTTCTACTATGTATGAATCGTAATTATCATCCATTTTGTCTCTCTTTTTTGTTTTTTTTTCTTTGGCATAACATTAGGGACGGTAGTAGGTATTTTGATTTCAAATATATCTACAATATTATTTTAAAATCCGAATTTGTATTAAATTCAAGTATTATTATCTAAATTAAAATATTTAAATCGGCTAAATATCCAAATTTAATAAATAAAAAATTAAAAATAAAGTGAATAATGTATTTCAATATCCAAAATTATAATTGCACAATAACTTTATTGACTCTCTAACTTAAAAAATAAAGTTATTTTAACTCTATTTCTTTTTTCATCTCTTTTAGTTCTTAAGCTTGCATTGTTTATCAAATCATCATAAAATGGATGAAAAAGTTAACATTAATCCACGTGTATGCCACATTAACGATTAATTAATTTTTTAAAAATAAAAAAATAAAAAATTATTATTTTATACTCTTAAATAATTTTTAATTCTAAAATAATTTCTATATATTTGTTTTTTAAAATTTTAAAAATAATTTATTGCTAACATGGTATCCACATGTATGCCACGCTAGCAAAGTTAAAAACGTTAACTTTTTCATCCATTTTGGGGTGATTTGACAAATAACGCAAGTTTAAAAGCTAAAAAAATAAAAAATTAAATGAATGGTTAAAATGACTTTTTTTATAAAATTGAAAGGTCAAATAAAATATTATGCGATTTATAATTTGCAAAAAATAAAACATATTTAGGCATATAAAACTTAATACGTTTAAACTCACATATATAATATTTGAATCTTGATCAAATATCTATAAATATTTGAAACCTCACTATTCATTACCAACCCTAACTATAAGCTTTGATTAGATAATAAAAGGATAGATGTTGCATCTATATGTGAAGTAATTATTATGTGTAAGGAATAATTAAGGTTGGGTGTTTGTGTCCAATACAAGATGGTCATATTTCTTGGTTTCCAACTCAGTTCCAACAATTTTAAGATAGTGTGTTGCTAATTATGTGGTGATTTCAGCTGTTGAATCTTCTTTCTACATAGAGACTAAAATAAGTTAGAAAACAGCTAAGCTTCAACTATCTTAAACAAAGCAATTAAACATAAGTGGTAAGCAGAAATTATGTCCACAATATAATCAACCATGATTGCGTATTGATTTATATACAATTGAATGAATAGCGAAAATGACTTCTGCTAAATATCTTTTCACTAATAATTAATATATTTTAATTAATTCAAATAAGATTACATGGTACCATTTATTTTAGTAAAATAAAAATAAAAAAGTGTGTATAATCTATTTTTAACCATATTTTCTACAGAAGTCAAAAGGCAACTAAACCCTTATAATTAATTAATTTATAAAATTTTAATTAAATTGATGTTACTGTGATAATGAATGAATGGTGAAATTAAGACTAGAACAAAAGATGCAAATATATTGGATTGGATTTCCGCGTTCATCAGTTGGAAAAGATCGTTTTGTTTTTTCAATCCGACATTGACACTAGATTTTTTTGTTCTTTCACCATGGAACACTAACACTTGTTTACCGTCCTATGTATCTTTGTCTTAGGATCCATTTTCAAAGATATACTTCTTTTTTTCCTTTTTCTTCTTTTCCTGTCTCTTTCTTTCTTCTAGGTATCAAATTCAATACTCTTCTACTTGGTCGGTGGATGAAATCATACGTCTTTTCCAAGATGAAATCATACTTTAGTGAAGCTTATACATACTTTTGACAAAGGTGACTACATTATCAATACGTAGGTCTTAAAATTAACAATTTTTTAGTTTATATTTGATTTTTTAAACCCCACAAAGGAATAAGATGTTGTCTCATTCTGTCTTTTAATTACTTCACTTAAACACAATGATTTAAATTGGATTTTAAGGTCAAATAGATGAAAGTTAATTGTTAATATTATTAGGTAATTATAAATTTTCATCAAATTAATTTTAAAACTCGAATTAAACACTAAAACATTTAACCCCGTTAGCTTTAAGTACCGAAATGTATAATTTTTATCAAGCACATGTATCGCATCTAACAAAAAAATAACATAGATATCACATTAAAAAAATACTAATTTCAAGTTAACATTTCAAAAAATTAGCGTTTAATTTTTTTTTTCTTTTTAATTTTTTTACAATTACAGAATGTTATCCAACAGTTTTTCGTAATGACAAAAATGATCTTTCAACATTTACATTGTTTTTGGTAATTTAGCTATTAGCAGTTTTTTTAAATTTTTTTTTAAAATAAGCAATTACATTCTAATGAAAGAAGGAATAAGAATTTACAAACATAAGGATACAACTTTAAACTTATGTCGATTACGTCATTTAATTTTAAAATTATTTGTTTTCTTTTCAAAATAACAATCCTGACCTAAGATAACCGTGTGATAATTTTTAATTAACATGATTAAAACAACGTTATTTAAAATTTTAAAATTTAATATACGACGAGAAATTAAAAATAAAATAAAATAAAATGACAAAAGGCTTCAACTCCGATAAAACAAAAATTGTAAATGAATATGGTTCCATTATTCCAAAGATCGGAGAAGGTAAAACCGATCACAGACCGTACAGAAAAACGGAAGCTATAATAGACACCGACAAACAAACTGAAAACATGTTGCAAATCCTATAAAATATAAGCTAAAATTGTTACATTACTGGAACAAAAAGGTCAGATTCAAGCGTATATTATAAGCCAGAATTGTTCTTAATGGAGGAGAAGCTAAAAAAGGCTGTAAACCAACTAAACCAATTTTCAAATGGAGTCCGACTAAAATCATGTTTATGTTTTAATAAAACCAATCAATTGTAGATCAGAAAATTTTACACGGAATATGTAATTTCATATTATTCCATAATTTCTAATTAGTAAATCAAAGAATTATCAACCCAAAATATTAGCTTTTTGCTCACTACCAATATTTAACACCAAATTTTAAAATTTTACAAATAATTTCCAAGTTTCTTGCTATAACAAGTTATTTCCTCCACATTACATGCATACTTCTCCCCTGAATTTGTCACCAGATTAGATGAATGATGAATATATATCCATTCAGATTTCAATCTAAGGATATCAACTTTCCACCTTCTATCGACAACGGGATTTCCAGATTTGAAGTAAAGGATTGTTTCTGAAAGATAAAGGATTTGAAACTAAGGGTTATCTTGAAGTTTAACTTTTTTTTTTTTTTTTTTTGAAAGAAAAAATAAGGATTTGAACAGAGATCAAAATATCCATAATAAAGATGGAAACACAAACATAGCAGTATGCACCACCTTCAGGAAATAGCAGGAGCGAGCTCATCCTTCTCACTCCGGCTTTGGCAAATTTATCTGCCTCACCATTAGCCTCTCTAGTCACTGCCTGAAACACCCAGTTCTTATTCAATGGAATGAGGATAGCAATCATACTGCATAAAGACATGAATATTAGCGATGTAGATTCTGGCTTGCTCACCTAACCAATGACATTTTGGTTGTTCAACTCCGCAATTAAATTGAATGAATCACTCCATCTTGAAGTAAGAAAATTAACAACTTCTTAATTGCATACAATTCAGTCAGATTGGGATTGGCCTGATTAATAGGTTTCAAAAAAGACTATTAGCATCTCGCCTCTATTGTGTTGAAAAATTACTCAATACGAGTTTGAAGCCCTAGAACAATCACATAAACACCTATATACTTTAGGTTAGGTTAAGTATGCTAGGTGATACAATTTTAGGTTTTTATTATTTTCTTAATTTTGTAGCCACTTGGATTTTCTTTTTTTCGTTTTGAGTGTGATTGTGTGGAAACTTTGCTCATGGAATCAATCAACTTGTTCATGAGATTATTGAAGAGCTTTGCACTTGAATTGAAAGACTTCTTCATCTTTTACTTTGTTTTGATCATGCATTTATTTTGCTTTATGTTTATTTGAATTCCGTTATGAACTAATTGTTCTAAGTGGTGAAGAAATTGTAATTTAGCCGATTATTAATTGAAATAGGGTAAAGTTGAGTTTAGATCTTAACAAAATTAATTATTCAATTCGTTATTCATAATTAACTTAGGTGACAAATATGTTAAGGAATATATTGGCCTAGAGTGCGACATATTGGCTTAATCTTAACGAACTAATTGGATAGCTACCAAACTTACTAACATATACATCAATTGTGAGCCTACCATAAGATATAAACCAACTTAGGTAGTGGAGGTTGATAATAGGGATGACCAACGATTTAGTTAATTCCTATAAACTATACACCAACTTTGGAGTTTTCTAGACATCCATAAGCTATACACCAACTCATGTAACTACACATTGATAAACATCTAATTAAGTTATGAACCTTAGATCCAGTGATAACCGAAATAAATTATTAAATCCCATTAATTGAAGATTTCTTCCCACAACATATTTGTGAATTTTATACTAGTATTACTTTCATTTTACTTTTATTGCTTTAGATTAGTTTAATAAAATTTCATTCCCTTTTATTTAGTTACTCTTAATTTTAGATTTGGTAATTAGTTAGTTTAATTAATTAAGTTGTATTAGCTATTTAATCTATTTGATTTCAAATCTTGTTGTGGGTTCGATTCTCGGAATACTTACTTCAACGGAATTATTTCATTATAATTATTACTTGGTAGCAATCTCGCATGCTTGCAAGTAAGTTAGGAAGGAGGTATCTGTTTTGGGCTTTAAAATTATTGAACTTATTTTGTTACTACTTTCATCACCACTTTTTGCACACCAAGGTTTTTTTTAAGCCATTGATAGGAAGAGCGGTGATAAAGTCAATAGATTAAATAACTTGTTTTTGAAAAATATTGTTTTTTCAAAACCAACTTAATAATGTTATCCTCTTTTTTTTTTTTTTTTTTTGCATGCCTAAAAGAGTTAAGAAATTAGTACCTTTAAATTTTAAGATAGAAGAGACAATTTCAAGACTTAGGAAAAACCAGATAGATACCAAAACCTTGTATTCTTCTAAAACTAAGAACATGGATCATTCAACACCATACTTGTCGCTAATAATGATGATGTTGATGTGATTTCCCATAATTTGATATGACAAATTAGTCTTCCCTATTACACTTAAGAAGCTTGTTTTCAAGCAAAGTCGTGTCTTTTCTCTAGTTTTTAGGTCTTGAGTTAATAAGCGCGATGTCTCATTTTTCTTTTTTTTGAGACCCAAATTGGCCAATAGTGTCATTGGGGGACCTAACATATGATTGAGTGCTGTAGGAACGTGTTGGAGGCTAAAACTGAGCAAAAACAACATCCTTTGGAATTACGATATCTCCAACAGACCCAAGGATGGAGACCACCCTTCAGTAGTATTGCGATATCCACCTGCTAAAAAGCACCCCAAGTTTAAGATTGCCCATGATATCGCGATATCCTATTCTTGGACATCGCAATACCAACATTGTGAGGGGACAAAAATTGACACAAAAAGTAGTCTTTGTCCAACCAAAGCACCAATCATTGAAGGCCTGTTCAAGGGTATTTTGGGCACAAGAATAGGGTCAAAATAGCTACTTATATTAGCCAAAATTTGGCTGAAAGAAGATAGGCTACATTAGAGTAGTTTAGCTTTAGTTTTATCTAGGTTTTCTCTTAGATTTTCTGTATTTTTTCTAGGGTTTATATTTTCTCTTCTTCTTTCATAGTTCTAGAGTTTATTTTACTGCACTTTCTTGTTGTTCTTAGTGTTTTTATAGTTAGTTAAGTTAGTTAGTACTGTAGCTTAGGTTTATTTGCATTTTCAGTCCCTATACCTTCCTTGTAATGGCAGTTTTAGTTTTAGTTTAATACATTTCATTTCATCTTACTTTAAATCTGTTAAAGTTGGTTCCTTTTATATTTCCTTGCATAAAAATTCAAACTTTTATATTTTTCTTAAGATTTTGTTTAATGACTTCCATGATTTTTATTTCTATGTTCATTAGCTTTATTTTTCATATGGGTAACTAAACTTAAAAGGGGGTTGGTTGATGGAGATGTGGTGAGCTAATTTTTGGATGAGGGAGCAAATTGTAACAAATTAGACTAATTAGAATGAAGTTAAAAAGTTAGGATTGACAACCCTAAAGGAACACCTAGGCAAGTGAGATCGAGAGAAGATCTTATTGGCCACCAATTCATTAGTCCCAGGTTAATCGGTGAGATCAAGAGATAAATCAAATTAATTTGTCTAACTTGGTAAAATTAAGACCGAGAGGTAAAATGGAGTCATTTTAGGACCTTAAGTAGTTTGGATCCTTAATTTGAAGATTGGTATCAATCAACCACCGTTTGTTATTTATCAATTAATCTCGTAATTTTGATTTGTTTACCATTTAGCCCTTAATAGCTTGCTAGTGGTTTATCTTAATTCCTCTTGAATTTTATGATTTAAAGTAATATTTTCATAACGTTGCCTACATAAGAGTACGAGGGCCTAGTAAGCAAAGCTAGACACGGAGGCCTAAATTAACGTAGAGTTGCCACTAACCGATTAGGGCTAGGTTGGTTAGCCACCTATCATCTAAAAGTCTATAATTAATACTACAGAAAAATCCTAAAATTCTAGACTCGATCTCATCACCAAATTTCAGGTTTGAGAGTATGGTTACATGTGAGGAAGGTTATAGCACCCCCACAACGCCTATCCGGGGATAGTCTTACGGGGTTTTGGGAGCTAGGTTTTTTAATTAAGCATATTAATATCTTAATCTAGACTAAAATCTTATGGAAATCTTAAATAAAAACTCTAAAGAAAATGCCTCCGATTTACTTGTAACTTGATTAAGATGTGTTTACCAAACTTATCTAATTTGAAACTTAAACTAGAGATTATTAATTTTAACGGGAACTCTAAATGATACCTAAATAATTATAGTAAAATACCTTCAATTCCTAAAATTAATTCTATTTTAGAATTCTAAAAAAAAAACATAGAAATTACCAATGAATTAAGAAAAATATTAAAATCCATCTACAATTTATTCGATATTTTATTACTATTATTTATTAAAAGATTTAATTAATAACGTTGAACCTATGAAGATCTTACAAAAGTATCTTATGTCGTGTTTATGATTTATCTTACTTTAAAATTCTTGATCTAAGGTTTAAATTCGTCAAAATCCTAAAATAATATATATTGAATAAAATTTATTAGCTTTCTTAAAGAGTTTCTAAAATAAAATACTTAAAAGACTTACTCATGATTTACAATTCACCTACAAAAATCCTTAGTTTTAATCTTGAACAAAGTCCTAAAGAATATTTATATATTAATTTGAGATTCTAAAGTGGAATCCTATATGATATTTAAAATTAGTTTAAAACTCAAATAAAAAATATCCTACATATTATTTATACTTCTTCTAGGGTAAATGGTAAATAAGATTTTAAAAACTAACCTGAACTCAAATGTAAAAAAAAAAATAAAAATTCTTATGGTTTCATTAAAATGAACCCCTTACTTAACTAACTTCATGTCAACATTTATAGGATGGAAAAATGACCTAAAGTTCCCTCTTTTATATTGAATAGTAATAAAATAGAAAAATTAATTAAATTGGTTAAAGTTAATGAAAAGTTAAAACTCTTTCAAAAAGGGCAATAATAAAAAGAAAACTTAAATAAATGAAAGAAATAAGATCTTGACAAGATGATGATAATAAATAATAAACCTTATTCATAATACAATAAAAGAATCAAAGTAACATAAACAAATAATATTAAAATGTATGCAAGAGGAATGTGTAAAAAAAACATAAATATAAATAGACATGAAAATAAATAAAGATGAAATCAGAATAAATACAAATTATACAAGTGTGAATAAATATAAAAAAAATTAAAATAAAGTGCATAATTAACATCAAATATATAATGTATAAATACAAATGAAAGGAAAGATATAAATGTAAATAACTTATTAAAGATGGAAACCAAATGACATAGCTTGATTTTGGGACTAAAAGATAAAAAATGTGGAAGATAGAGGACTAATGTAGCAAATAATTTGCTTTTAATTTTGAAATTTCAGATTAAATCGAAGGTTTGAATAAACAAAAAGGGTTTACGGGTGTAAATAGGCTAGAGTGTGAGGGTGGCACTGCAAAAAAAGGGGGTATTTTTTATAAATATAAAAAGTAAGGGGATGAGAATAAATTACCTATTTTGGCACCTATAAATAGGAAAAAACTATGCATTCTTTCATTTTTAACCTCATTAAAAAAACTCTTCCTCCTTTTCCTCCTTCTATGTTGGCCATGGCTCCACCATCGGAGAGCCTAACTACTCCTCAGCTTCCAATGGTAGAGCCGCTGCATATGGTGGCTAGAATCCTTTTTTTTTTTTTTTAATCAAAGATTTCTTTTAAAAAATCACTAATTTTCTTAAAGATCAAAGTTTTTTTTTTTCGAAATAGTTAAAAAAAATCAAAACTTTGTTTTAAAAATCTTCCTTTAAAATGACTAAAAAAATATTTTTATTTTTAAAAATCTAAACTTTTTCTTTTTAAATAAAAAGTAAAAAATTTTCTCAAGATCAAACCCTTTAAAAAAAAACCTTTATTTTAGAAAAGAAAAATGGGATTTTAGGGCTTTTAGGGGTGAAGGACCAACGTTCCAGTAATGTCCCCTTCATCAGAGCCTAAACTCGATCCCTTGATATATGTATATGGCAAAAGAAAAAGAAGAATAAAAAAAGAAATAACATGCTTCTTGTTGTTGTTGTTTTACCTTTAAAAAAAACAAAATATGAAAAGCCTCCCTTTTTTTTTTCATTTCATTTCATGTATATATACTATTTTTCAATCTTGTTTATTTGTAATTTTTTTTGTTATGTTTCCATTGATCTATTGATTAATGGTTTGGTACTTTTTGGATGTTTGTGATGTGTGGCAAAGGGGAGGCTAGGGTTTCTAAAACCTTAGCTAACCATTGTAACACCTTGGACCTTGGGCCCGAAAAAAAGATAATAGTAATATTTAATAATAATTGTAGTAGTAATGATAATAATAATAATAATAATAATAATAATTTGGGCCCTTTACAGGTCTAAAAAAGAAAGAAAAAGAAGAGAAAAACAAATGCCTCCATTTGACCAAAATTAGGTGGGCTTCGAACGGGCACAAGAGAGAACAAATATTTAAAGGGAACAAATGGGTCTCCGATTGGGCTTAGACAAAAATCGGTGTCTATAGTTGCTCCTCTTTGTTCGTGGCTTGCGTAGTAAGGAACACACAAAAATATAGACACCTAACCACTATCAAATCCCACTCAACATCGCAGTATAAGGAATAATAGATTTTGCAATTACCAAAATTGAAACAGATCAAAACATGTTACGTTATCCAAAACTAAAAAAGTAGTTACCAAACCATCAAAACATAAAGAGTGAAACAAGATAAATTAAGACCACAGAACCAAATTTTTGAAATGAGAATGCAAAAGAAATATAAATAGACATCACACCTGTGCCTTTATATACAATGCAATTAAAAGTAAACAGACCTCCACACTTGGGCCTCTAAATGCAATGAATGCTTCCCTTCTTGTAACCTCCCAAATTTGGCCTAGACGTTATGGCAAGATTGAGAAGGCTACATTAGCCATTGAAATGGCTAAGCTAACTTACGTTATTTTTTAAGACTTTAAATAAAATCATTTTAGAGAAAACCGTAGTTGAATTTTGAGTTAGCTTAAAAGCATTCATTTATTAGGTCATGTATGCTTAGGATTCATTTTATTATGATAGTGTTGTTTTAGAAAAACAGTTTCCTTGTCACTCTTCTTAAAAAAAAACTCGATGTTAAACTAATGCAGCGAAAAAAAACTGTTTTTCAAGTCATTTAGGAAACTTAGTTGCCTTATCGATTTGTTTTTCAAAAACAGTTCATTTGCAATACAGCAGAAATTAGGGAACAATGTTAAATTTTACTTAAGTTAGATATTATGTATTTCTCAGTTATTATGCTTGAGTAATCCATGCATGCAAAAATCCCCAAATGAAAAGTTACCAAGCCATAGAGCAGAAATACTTAAAAATTACAAACCAAAACCAATAGAGACTAATTAATACTTTTTAAAAATAATCCAAGGTTCAAGGTGATTCTCCAAATGTTGAGTACGATCCTAATTTCAAGGTTTACCTGAAAAGTTAAACACTATTGAGGGGTGAGCTTATGAAAAGCTCAGTGTGAGCCGAACAATTATTTAAACGGGCAAAAATATAAATATCAAATATAGTGAAGCATATTAGCATTAACAAAAGAACACAGAACCACTATTGGAATTTCATATCATTACATAGCCATTATCAAATTGATGTCAAACGGTGTATGAGCATAGGTCATCATTCATTCGAGTAACAATCATTAATTTCGATACCATTCAATACAACATAATACAATGCGTAGCATAAATCAATAACATTCGAATATGTCGTGCATATGATGCAATGCAAAAAGGTTCCTACCTATACCATTCGCTACACACCATGAGTTTCCAAAACCCGTCTGCCAAACTCTAAATCAATATCAGCATAGCTCGATGTGGTAAAACCACTGAATAATCAATAATGCAGAAAATCTGTTGGATATCAAATAGTGTGATACAATTGCCAATAACATATAATATGCGATAAAATCGCCAATCCCCTCGGTACTCTAGGTGTAGGCACTGACTACGAATAATGCAGACATAATATGTCACTGGTACTCCACGGAACTCCTCCGTCAACCACAAAATCCCAGCCCAATTCATATGCAATATGTCACACAATCTCATACATATTCATATCTCAATACTGTTCATATTCATTTGGCATGCTCAGCTTGTCCACAATAATCACATACTTTCAGTAAATGGAAGCAGTGTTCCAATCTTTCAAATTACCATTGTGTTGGTATCAATCAATATCGTTCAATTTCACATACTTTACGAATTTTCATTGTGCATAAATAGCACCATTTTTAGTACACAATATAACAAATATCTCATGCGTTTAAATCATACATAAGCTTAATATCTCAACACATTATATCATTTAGTCAAACATTCTCATATCTCATAACTCAAATATGCAATTACAAACTCAATCAAACATCCATACTATCAAACTAGTAATTTTGCCAACATGTCAATCTTTTAAGGCTCGAAACATACCTGGTTCGGCCACTCAAAAAATCAATAATTTGGCTATTAAGCTAATCCAATGAGCAAGCTAATTTATTAGATATAAAATGGTATTTAACATTTTTAAACAAATTTATGAGTTTAGGACCCACACCTTATTTTTCGTTTCCTCGCAGCACACTAGCGGATCTTCTAATTTTCCTTAATAATTCCTTAAACGAACCAAAACCAAAATTAAACGTAAATTCTATCAATTTACCATTAAACCAGCGATGTGAATCGTACGCACAATCATTCTTCACCTTTACGGATGATTTGGGGCATTTGGATCTACACTTAATTCAATAATATACTGGAAAATCAGTAGCTAATTAATGATTAAATTTCTTGATTTAATCAATTCATAACCTTTACCCAACATTTATGTCAAAATAAAAAACTAGTTACCCTTAATTGCACTTACGCTTCACGATTTGTAGGTTTTGAATGACCAATTGATCAATAACGTTTTTCCCCTAATTGAAATGGGTTTAAAAGATTATTAGGAGGGTTCAAGAACTCAAATTAAGGATGGAAAAATATAAGCAAGAACCAAGAAACAAAATAGCCCCCTTTCTTGCACATAGGCGCACGCACCACCACCCATGGTGGCCAAAATTGGGGCTAAATTTTAAAACGGTTTGAGATCTCATTAAATTCTGGAAAAATACCTTTGAAATCATTTAAAATCCCCCAAATTCCAGATCTAGAAATTTAGGTTTTTAATGGGAAAGATTAATTAAGAAATTGAAGAGAGAGGAGACCTTACCCAAGCTAGTCGAGAGAAACAACAATGACACTTTCTTGGCAATGTTCGGGATCGATCTTGGAGTTAAAGATTTCAGATTTGGGGCTGATTTTAATGAGGAAAAATGACAGAAATATGGTGGATAATATGTTAAAAAATCTTGTGGAAAAAAGAAAAAAAGAAAGAGATGGTAAAACTAGGTGTAGGCGACGACGACAATGGAAGAAAGAAAAAAAATAAAATCAAAGAGAATGAGAGGGGGTGAGGAACGGCTAGGGAAATTAGAAGGAGAATTAAAGGTTGATTATTAGTGAAAAATTAAGATTTATACCTAGGTTAACTCGGCTTGGATGGCCCACACATTAAAACAAGGGGTTTTTGTCAAAAAATTAAATTATTTGCATTGGAATGGAATTGAAGTTAAGACCTTAAGGATAAATTCACTAATATTTAACCATCAAACCAATAACTCATTCTTGATATAATTTTGAAATATTTATTTTAAAAAATAAGACATGTCACAAACTAGGGTTTAAGGAAAAAATTGCAAAGCAATAAAAATGGTGAAAGAGAAGGGATTTGAAATTGGGTTTCAAGGAACATTTGACTAATACTTAACTAACAAACCAATACCTCATTTATTTCCTAAAAATGCATAGATAATCTCAAAAGTTAAGGCATGACCACTCTCTCTTGATTCACAAACCTGATTCTACTAACCTCTGATTTTTTGGATGTTACACTTCTTTTTTTGAATTTTTCATAAAAAGTCATCATTTTGAGAATCATGTTTTTAGGTTGAAAAAGATCAAATTCCTTTCCACACACAACAGATCATGAAAATCAAATTCCATTGGGATATCACCTTATCAAATTTCAAAATGATTTTATAATCATAAATTAAATTCTTAAATGATAATTCACTTAACAGACTCCGTATACCACTTTTTGCAACAACTTGGTCATAAGAGTAGCAATCATCGAAAATCCTTTGACAAAATATCAGTAATATCCGGCTAATCCTAAAAAGCTTCTAACTTCAGATATATTTCTCGGTGGTTTCCAATCAACAATTGTCGAAATCTTACTTGAATCAACTCGAATACCCTCACCTGAAACAATATGTCCCAAAAATCCAACTTTTTGGAGCCAAAACTCACTTTTACTGAATTTAGCAAACAATTTCTTATCTCTCAAAGTCTACAATACAATTCTCAAGTGCTCGACATGCTCAGACTCGCCTCGAGAATAAATCATGATATCATCGATGAACACAACCACAAAATTATCTAAAGGTGGTCGGAAGATTCTATTCATCAAGTTCATAAAAACAATAGGTGCATTAGTTAGCCCGAAAGGCATAATAAGAAATTCATAGTGCCCATACCTTGTCTTGAAAGCGGTTTTTGGCACATCCGCCTCTTTAACTCTCAATTGATAGTAGTCAGATCTTAAATCAATTTTCGAGAATATCATTGCTCCTCTCAACTGATCAAGCGAGTCATCAATCCTTGGTAAAGGATACTTATTCTTTACAGTCACCTTGTTGAGCTGACGGTAGTTGATACAAAGCCTCATGGATCCGTCTTTCTCCTTTACAAATAATACGGGAGCACCCCAGGAAGAAAAACTCGATCTCGCAAAACCCTTATCTGTCAGCTCTTGCAACTGAGCTTTCAATTCCTTCAATTCAGTCGGGGCCATCTTATACAAAGCAATAGATATAGACAAGGTCCCTAGTACCAAATCAATACCAAACTCAACTTCTGTAACTGGTGGTAACCCGGGCAACTTTTCCGAGAACACATCTGAATATTCACAAACTATCGGTACTAACTCAATTTTCAATTCAGACATCTTTGTATTCCACACATAAGCAAGATAAGCTTCACAACCTTTTCTTACATATTTCTGGGCAGACATCGAAGAAATCACAACAGGTAATTCACCCGACTCATCTAAATCAATCCAAAGAGTTTCACCATTTTCACATTTCAGTTCAATAATCTTTCTTTTACAGTTCACTACGGCATCATGCAGTGTCAACCAATCCATACCCAAAATAACATCGAGTTCATCAAATGGTAACAACATTAAATCAGCCGAAAAATAGTGACCTCGAATCATCAAGGGACAATTCTTGCAAACTCTATCAACTAATACATGTTTGCCTAAGGGGTTTGACACTCTAATCACAAACTCAGTAAACTCAATAGGCAAGTTCTTACTAGTTACCAACTTCACACAAACATAAGAATGGGTTGATCTAGGGTCAATCAATGCAACTACATTAGTACTATAGAGAGAAAAAGTACTAGTGGCAACATCGGGAGATGTCGCTTCTTCACGAGCACAGATGGCATAGGCTCTAGTAGGTGCTCGAGCTTCGGATCTCATAGTTGTATCATTCGTTACACCTTTACTACTAGCTCCATTTCCAGTATTTCTCGATGGACTATCTCTGTTAGTAGTATTACTTGACCTCGCACTCTGAAAACTTTCTTTCTCAGCCATTTCAGGGAAATCTCAGATAAAATGCTCTTGAGAACCACACTTGAAACAAGCTCGGTCATTCATTTTACACTCATCGAGATGATGTCTGCCACAATGCTGACATTCAGGTCTTTTAGATCTAACATTACCCACACTTGCCATTGAAGTAGCTTGAGCTTTAGAACCATAGTATTGCTTCCTACGATCTCTGTGTGAATACCCAATTGAAACATTCGAACGAGAATACATTTCTTTAGATTTCTTTGACTGAGATGGAAATGACTTACTCATCGGTCTTTTCCTCGAATCTCTAGCTTCACAATCAGCTTTCCTTTTCTTTTTATTCAACTCTTCGGCCTTACAAGCTCGCTCGACTAACACCACAAATTCTTTTAGCTCTAAGATCCTAACTAACACACGAATGTCCTCATTCAATCCATCGTTAAATCTCTTGCACATGATGGCCTCAGTGGAAACACACTCTCGAGCATATTTACTAAGTCTAACAAATTCTCGTTCATATTCTGTCACTGACATTCGACCCTCTTCCAACTTAAGAAATTTCTTATGTTTCTGATTGATGAACCGCTGAATAATATTTTTCTTTCAGAACTCCTTTTGAAAGAATTCCCATGTAACCCTCTCTCTTGGTACCATCAATACCAGTGTGCAAGACAGCTCATCAAATACCCTGATAGAGTTTTCGAGCCAAAACTTGGCTCTCTCGGGATTATCATCCACATTAGCCCTGAAATCTTCGGCTCTATATTTTCGAATCTTATCAACCGGGAGCTTGTTCATTCTTACAAATTTCATACCTTGTGAAGCTACAGGAACTGGTCGAGGAATAGGTGGGGGTGGAGGAGGTTGGACATTCGGATTTGTTCAAACAAACTCCTTATACCGCTCATTCATCATATGGAGAAAGGCTTCCCTACCCCCTTCTCCCTAACTAACCGTAGGAGGTCTACTATCAGACAGCGTTGCCTCTTGAGCAGGAGCCGACACATCACTTTCAATGTCATCAACCTCAGCTCGATTGAGACCCATTTACTATACGAAAACACAATTTAAAATTGTTAGGAGTCATCACACTATCACAGTTCATTTATGGCATGTATAGTTAGACTCTTATACAAACTATGTTAGTCCGAGTATCGACTAAACCATAGCTCTGATACCATTAAATGTAACACCCCTTACCCGTATCCAACGCCGGAATAGGGTACCAGGCATTACCAGACTTATAGACAAGCAATCATACAAAATCGAGACATAAATTTCCATCCAAATTTAAAACTTTTCATACACATTCATATCATCCCTAAAACGAGCCTATGAGGCCCAAAACACGGGTTGAAAATGGTTCGGGACTAAACTGAGAACTTTAAAAAATTTTACAACACTTAGAAAATTTTTCACTAAACAGGGGTCACACGCTCGTGTGGCTTTGGGGCACGCCCGTGTAGGTAGGCCGTGTGGTCATACACGCCCGTGCCCCTAACTCGTGTAACTCTCTGTTTGTCACCCAAGAATAAATTGAAGTCAACGGCCAATGCACACGCCCGTGTGCTTAGGTCGTCTGGTCGATTTAATTTTCATAATTTTCATAAAATAGGTGCAGACTTCACATGGCTAGAACACACGCCCATGGGGCAAGCCGTGTGTCACACGTGTGTCTACCCGTGTGGAAAAAAAAGCTATTTACCAAGCCATTTTGTCACCCTTTAATGCACTCACCTACACAACAAAACATATCACCAATCCAAGCAATTACATTCAACCAATTCAACCATAATCAAGACATCCACACACCATTCATATGCTACCATTTATCACATACGATCATCACATACTTAACAATTTAAACTATGCAAATTTCACATCCATGAAAATATCATCTTATGCATATATACTTAAACCAAAATTAGCCAATCTCAATGGTCATTTACAAAATGAATTATCAACCAACATAAGCCAACATATTTGGCTAAATCAATTATGACACGTAACAAAATGACCAAGTCTCTATACATGCCATAACTCAGAATGTCGAATTCATTGGTACCCAAAAATAATCAGTTGATAGTGTGATGGAGTCTTCGACGATCCCCAAATCTGAGTAGCTTGGTGACACTATAAGACAAGGGAAAAGAAAGGGGAGTAAGTTATATAGCTTAGTAAGTTCCTATGCAAATAATAAGCATTATATCTAACATTTAACATACAATTAACATGATGATAATTTGCATAAAAATTATTAAGTTCTTATAATCATAACTTACTCAGTCTTAACCTTATCGAGGGTTCCTCACATAACAAGCTCATTACGCATGAGTTTTACGTACATACTTGAGTCATCTTGAATTGGATTTACATACAATTCATATTTGACATACACATCAAGTTACTCATTGAACCACTTAGAATACTAAAGGATACTCGGGAGTCTCGTACACACGGTACCGTACCAATGCCATATCCTAGATATAGTCTTACATGTAATCTCGTATCGATGCTAATAGCCCAGCTATGGTCTTACACAAAGTCTCATATCGATGCCATATCCCCGATATGGTCTTACACGTAGTCTTATATTGATGCCATATCCCAGATATGGTCTTACACATAGTCTCATTAACCTAATGTCATGACATTTGTATCCTATCTATTCCTAAGGTTCAACTGGGATTTCACGCTTGTCAAAACTTTGTCGAATGCATCCAAGGGTCAATCACAATTCATACAATAATAAAGTATTTAAAACATAATTAAAACAATGCATTATTTACATACGAACTTACCTCGGTACAAAAATAGTATAAATAGGACCTAATCGTCAAACAATTTGCTTTTTCCCCTAATCTAGGTCTGAACCTCGTTGCTCTTGATCTATAATAGAAAATTTAACTCACTTATTATTCACATTACTCAATTTAGTTCAAAAATCACATTATGGAAAACTTATGTTTTTGCCCTTAAACTTTAACATTTTTACACTTTGGCTTCTAGGCTCGTAAATTGAAATGGATTCAATTTCTTCTATTCCCAAGCCTAGTCGAACCTCTTTCACGCTTATAACAGCCCACATTTTTCATTTAATCACACTTTTACACATATTTTATAACCTTTTTACAAATAGGTCCTTTTAACATTTTCATAAAAAATCACCTAGCAAAAGTTGTTTATCATTCACCAATCATACATTTTCTATCATTAGACATCAAAATACACAAATATTCCTCATGGGTAAAATTTTAAACCTTGATTATTTCTTAAATTAGTGGTAGAAATAGATAGATCAAGTTATAAGGATCTCAAAAACATAAAAATCATTAAAAACTGGGATAGAACGGACTTACAATCGAGCTTGGAAGTGGCCAAACCCTAGCTATGGCTTCCTATTGAAAAATTCAGCTATGGTGAGAAAGATGGACAAGATTTTTGCTTTTTAATTCATTTAATTACTAAATGACCAAAATGCCCTTTTTTTAAAACACTAAAATTCTCTTACCTCATGTCTATTTTTGTCCAACTTAAATTAAAATGGTCTAATTACATCTAAGGACCTTCAATTTGAAATTTCATAGCAATTAGACACCTCTACATGTAGAACTCAAGGTTTGCACTTTTTATAATTTAGTCCTTTTTACTAAATTGAGTGCTCAAACGTCAAAATTTTCGAACGAAATTTCATGAAATCATTCTAAAAAATTTTAAACCATAAAAATGTAATAAAAACAAGTTTTACTACGTCGAATTCGTGGTCCTGAAACCACTGTTCTGACTAGGCCCAAAATCGGGCTGTTACAGAGATGATATATATAATGAAATACTCATAAGTTTTGAAATATAGACAAATTTTCATGTTCCGGTTGAATGTCAAATTTCGATGGGTTAAGGTGATTTCTTGAATAAGAATAATACTACATATGTTGCAGATAGAATTTAGCCCGGACGGATAATTCTAATGTAAGCCCTCTTGAGCTTATGTTATAGATTAGATTTAGCCCGGGCGGGTAATCCAAATTAAGTTTTTTAGAGTATATGCTACAGATAGGATTTAGCCTGGACTGGTAATCCTGTTGTAAAATGTATGGCTCAAGAGTGTGCCTTTTTATTATGTACCCTAATGGGTACTTTTTCACATGTGTATATTACCCGAACATCCATCGAGATTTCAATAGTTCAACAGAAAAGACTCTTGAAGTGTGGAAAGGTGAAATTAATGGAAGCTTGTAATGTGATGAGCTCATCTATGTTTACTTGATATTCAAATGAGATAATGTGACTAACTTGTTGAATAAGTGTATTTGTTTAGGTAACTTACCCAAAATCGATGGAATATAAATTTATGTATGCTTGTATTAATAACTATGACTGGTAAGTTTATTTTCCGTTATACGAACTTACCAAGCATAAAATGCTTACTCTGTTTAATTTTCCCTATTAGATAGTGCTCAAAGCTCACGAAGGTTGGAAGTCGGTCGGAGCAGTCATCACACTATCCATTATCTCATTTTGGTATAAATAGAAATCTCATTTTGGTATAATGGCATGTATAAGCTTATTTGGCCAATGATGGCTTGTAATTGTTGTTTTGTAATCTAGCCATTGGAGTGGCTAGTGGTGGTCTAAGTTTGGCTATTTTTGAAGTAATATTTTGGTAATCACATAAGTGCTTATTACGTGTTAGTTTGTTGGAATTATGTTAGCACATAAGTTTATGATAAGAGTAAGTTTATATCCTTTGATGCATGAGATAATACCACATGATTGATGGCTAAATTTATGTGAATATAATGTTGGATTGGTAGATATATGCTTATGAGTTTTGTTGCAGGAAAATGGTAAGTTTTGGGTGACAAATGGTTTTATTTTGTCCACATAGGTAGACAAACAAGAGTGTGTCTTGGCCATGTGTGACACATGGCTTGTCCCATGGACACGTGGTTTGGCCGTGTGTCCTTTGCATCTTAAAAATAAGAAACAAAATGCCCAGAATTGGGCACACGGGCAGAGACACAGGCCTGTGTCTCAGCCATGTGGTTGACATGACCTTGAACACGGGTGTGTTACATGGCCGTGTAAAAACTGCACCTAAATTTTGAAAATAAAATTCGCCACACAGCCTAGCACACAAGCGTGTGACTTCAATTTCGTCATGCCTTAAAAGTCAGAGAGTTACACGAGTTAGGGACACGGGCGTGTGTACTACATGGCCTGACCACACGGGTGTGTCCCTAGATTACACAGGTGTGTGAGCCCTACACCTTGGAAATTTTTTGAAATGTCACGAAAATTTTTATGAGTTTTTGATTAAGTCCCGACTTGATTCTAATGCTCATATTAGACCTCGAGGGTCCAATTAAGGGACATTTTGAATGATCTCAGTAAAGGAACAATAATTTACGTAAATTATTTGTAAAATGTTTTGAATGTTTTGGTAATACTTCGAAACCCTGTTTCGACGATGGATATAGGTTAGGGGTGCTACAGTGAATCAGTTTGAAATCCCTTGTTTCCCATTCTCCTCTTAATTGGTGAACAACTAATGGTGAGTCACCAAAAACTTTTAAAACCCTGATATTTTTCTCAGTAGTGCCAGAACGCATACCTCATATTCAGCTACATTGTTCGTACATGTGAACATCAGTTTAGCTACAACGAGAAAATACTGGCCACTTGGGGAGATTAGTACTGGCCCAATCCCATGCCCAATACTGGCCCAATCCCATGCCTAATCATGTTGGATTCTCCATTGAAATATACCCTTTCAATTTCTTCTTCCCACTTTAAAATTGACATGATCTCTTCATCTGGGAAATTAAAACTCATGGGCTCGTATACCTCTTTCGTGTGATCTGCCAGGATTTTCACTACTATACTTTCTTTTATAGCCTTTTGGGACACGTAGACAATGTCATAGCTGGAAAATAACACTTGCCAATAAGCAACTCTCCCTGGCAATGATGGCTTCTTAAAAATGTACTTCAAAGAATCTAACTTCGTGATAAGGAAGCTGGTGTGATACAACGTATTGCCTTAGTCGATGCACGGTCCATGCTAAAGTGCAACACATCTTTTCTATATGGTAATACTTGACTTCATATTCCGTGAACTTATTGTTCAGATAATAGATTGCCAGCTCTTTCTTGTTTGAACCATCTCATTGCCCGAGAACAGAACCTATAGAATTATCTTGCACTACCAAATATAAAATCAAAGGTCTTCCTTGCACAGGGGGAATCAAAATTGGTAGCTTAGCCAAATACTCTTTTACTTTCTTGAACGCTTTTTGACAATCTTTAGTCCATTCACCATCACTATCCTTACGTAAGAGCTTAAAGATGGGATCACATTTATCTGTCAACTGTGAGATGAAACGAGACACATAATTTATCCGTCCTAAAAAATCTCTTACCTCCTTTTGAGTTTTAGGGGTGTCAAATCTTGAATTGCTCGAGCCTTGTCTGGATCTATTTCAATTCCCTGTTCACTCACTACTAAACCCAATAGCTTTCCTTAATTTACCCCGAAAGTACATTTTGCTGGATTCAATCTCAATTTATATTTCCTCAATATTTCAAACAGTTTACGGATGTTTTCCACATGAATTTCCTCTATAATAGACTTTGCTATTATATCTTCCACATGAACTTCAATCTCTTTATGCATCATGTCATGAAACAGTGTCACAATTGCTTGTTGATATGCGACACCAGCATTTTTCAGACCAAACGGCATGTAACGCCCTAAAAATCTCGAAACCCAAAAATCTTAAAATCCTAAACTTTCTTTATTTTTGGTTTTGATAACAATTGTGTTGAATATTCTTATCCAAGCGATAATTTTAGTAGGTCATAGTTAAGGGTTGAGTTTGAATTAAAGGGTAGAAGAAATTATAATTTAATTATTAAAAGAATCCGGGTTGGCAAGTAGTGGGGCTTCTAAATAAAGTTAGGGGAAAATAGCATCAAAAAGCCTAGTGGTGGAGTGGCTAAGTGACGCCACTTAGGGTGTAGGGGTGGTGTTAATAGCTAGCAATGAGGTCCAAGGTTTGAATCCTAGCTAAGTGTTTTTAGAAGTTTAATTTTGGCTTTCTAGAAGGATGGTAGTGGCGTGAAAGAGGACTCCAAGGGAAGTGTTCAGGAGAGAAAATTAAGGAATGGATTAAGGGGTTATCAGGGAGAAAAACGAGGAGATGAGAAGGGAGAAGTGATGGAGCCGAATGGGGAATTGGGCATGCTATAAGGCTTATAAATGGGTGCCGAATGCTAGGGTATGAAGCTAGTGTCGAATTTCCTCTACCCTGTTACCAGAAACTCTTTTCTCTAAAAGCCAAAAACTCTCTGCCTTTTTTTTTCTCCTTTCTTGTGTCGAATTCTATTTCTTCTCTACCTCATTGTTGACTTTTTTTTTTCTTTTCCTTGGAGTCGAATAACCCTCTTATGCCATACAAAATCGTAAAGGGCCAAACCTCTTTGGCCGAATACCCTTGATGCAATCACTACTCCTTCTACTTTGGTCAAATCGAGTGTAAGTGTTGTTCTTCCAATCGGTTTCTTTGCTAAGTATCGTTTATTGTCCCTCACTATTTCTAATCAACTGTGGTAGGGAATTAGTATCGGATCTCAGATCTGAGCTCATTGTCGAATTATTCCTTAAGTGTTGTGGTTTTGGTAAGTATTCTTCTTCCATTAACTAAGGTTGGCCGAATAGCCATAGGCAAGGTAAGGGACTTGTGTTAGATACAAGTCATCTACTATTCGGGTTTTAATAGTTAAGATTGGTGCAGATCTAGGATACGTGATCAAGGAAAAGCGATTAAGGATTAGGCTCAAGGTTTGGGCTAAGGAGATCGCATCACGCTTGCTTACCAGGTGTGTACTTACACTGCACATACAGGTAGATCGGCAAAAGCTGAAATGCCGAAATACCGAAAGTTTGGCTACAGCAGTCTTGTGAGTGCGCGAATACTCGTAAGGGGGAGACCGATAGGTTCCTTGAGACCCACGGGTGATTCCGTGGACTTGGGTTGTGATTTGGCCATACGGGCCGGAATGGGCTAAATGAGCCCGATAGGCTGTTGGGCCCATAGTAGGCAAAAACTGAATATTGATGCTATGTGATGGGAATTTGTATGCATGTACGAATATGAATGTGACTGGGCCAAGCGGGCCATATAAATGTGATTTGGGCCTAATGGGCCATATACAGGTGATTTGGGTCTAATGGGCCATATGGATATGATTGGGCTTAATGGGCTAGATACAGGTATGTGACTTTGTTTGGGCTTTGTAAGGGGTTTTGGGCCTAGCATACGATAACTACATAAGACTTAATTAATTGAGTCCGTGGGCAAGTCATAGGGTTAAGGTGTGGCAATGGGTATATGCATGTCTGGGATTGGATCCAGGGAGAGCTTGGTACTTAAGCGGTCTTAATGACCCACCTCCTCTTCTCTGGAATCCTACCTGGTGCATAATACTCGTTCATCTTAGCTCGCAGGACTTGTTAACTAGCCAAGGTAAGTGGAAACCATAATTAAGGAAAAATTACTAAAATGCCCCTAAGGGCGAATATGACCAAAATACCCCTAGGTGTTGAATGTAAGTTTTATGGATGTGCCATGCATACATATGATGTTCTGCTTAGGTTGTATATGGGATGGGAACTATGGAAAGGAGGAAGTATATGAGGATCGCATGGTTGCCTGACAATCGTGGATCCACCGACGGCTTTTAAAGCCCGATATGTAAATGATGGTAGTTTCACAACCGGGCTACCATTGGTGTGTGGGCTGGGTGGCTCGATATTTATATCCCCACATGGTGTGATGGGGGACGAAGTTGGTGTGTAGAAGACGGATAAGTTGGATGGGATTGCATTGCATGTTTGATGATTTTTCTTTGAATGCTTGTTTTTCATCGAGGGTTGTACACACTGAGTTTGCGAAAACTCACCCTCTCTTTTATTTTATTTTCAGGTGATGCTCAGTAGAAGGTTCGATGTCAGGAGGGACTCTAGGTGGCCGGCTAGCAGGATAATTCGGATTTGGTTTTTTTTTAATCATTTAAGTTTTTATTTCTTTTTAAGTATGCTCAGACTAGATTGTAATAAAGTTTTCATTACGCTATGATTACTTGAATTATTATTATTTTCACTGTAACCACGAGAAGTTGAACGTAGATTTCTTAAATTATAGTATGTTTTCTACGTTTCCGCAACTAAATTTCTAAGTGCTTTATTTTCATCCAATCTTATGTTTGAACAAGTTTTTTTTATATATAGTTAAGGTTTCTTTTATTTTGAGAAAGGTTTTCAATGAAAACACGGTTTTCGCTAAAACACTTCAATGTGATGCGCCAGACTCGGCCATAACGTCCAGGCCGGGTTTGGGGTGTTACACAGCATGACCTTGTAACAAAAATTCCACAGGTCGTGATGAATGTGGTCTTTTCCATGTCCCCCCTCTCCATTTTGATTTGATTATACCCTAAGAATCCATCCATGAAAGAAAAAACACAATGTTTAGCAGTGGTATCCACCAATGTGTTTATATGAGGTAACAAAAAATTGTCTTTGGGGTTGGCTTGGTTCAAATATCTATAAGCGATGCACATTCTGACTTTCCCATCCTTTTTAGGCACTGGTACAATATTCCCCATCCACTCTGGGTATTTAGCTACTTCTAGAAATCTCGCATAGAATCGTTTCTTGACCTCTTCTTTAATTATCAATAGCATCTCAAGTTTCATCCTTCTCAACTTCTAGTATACAGGCTTGCAATCTGATTTTAAAGGTAGCTTGTGGTCCACGATATTGGTGTCTAAACCTAGCATATCTTGGTATGACCATGTAAACAAATCTGAGAACTCAATAAGTAGATCCTTCACTTTGATCTGGCATAAAAGTGGTTCCAATACTAATTTCCTTTATTACCTTATCATCACCGAGATTGATTAATTCTATTCCCTCCAAGTGGGGTTCTGTAAGCTTCTTTTCTTGTTCAACTAGCCTAAAAAACTCATCTGGTACAACTTTCTCCTCTTTCATCTCATGATTATTATAGGGAACATAATTATGAGAATTTGATTCAAAAATGTCATTTGTATCATTTATCAATTCATGATGTATATCCTTGAAATAATTATGAGTATGTATATTGGTATATGAATGAAAACGATTGAATGAATAAAAGTGACTAGGGACATGATCCAAATATGATTTCATTAAAGAGAAAATAGCTTTACATAGATTTTTGAAGGAAATTAAATCAATTAAACGATATTAAACTTTGGAAATAAAGGCTCTTAAAAGTGATTACATCTCGGAGGACTCAAGGATAGTAGGTAATGGTATGAGCTGCCAATTGTCCAAGGCGGAAGGGTTGTAGTGAACCTAGTCTCTTAACATTGGCACCCTATTACCAATCATGTTTAGATCGACTGCATCTCCATTAATAATTAACTTGACTGGGGTCCTTTCCTGGTGCTCTAGTCCCACTGAATAAAAGGTCTCGATAGTGGAGGGCAATTCAAAGGAGGTTACACCACCTTCTTTCTAGCCATAGGGGCCAACCTCTTTGCCCTCCACTCTTTACACATCTTTTCAACATCCTCTATTGTAGGCTTATATCCCAAGCCTCTTGTATCCTTCTGAGTGGGAACAAAAATAGGTTCTAAGATACCTTGTAGGTATTTTCCCAAACCTAAGTCGATTTGCCAACCCTTCCCTACTGTTTGGGCAAATAACATGGTTGCTGTTCGTGGCACATGAGGCTTAGGGGCTCGTATTCCCTCTGCCATGTAAGATGTAGTGGCCACCTCAAAGGTCTGGAAAGAACTCTCTATTGCATCATCATCCACTTCTATGAAAAGATAATTTTGCAAGCTAGCTACCAACAAGTCCTTTTCATCTCACAGAATGCAAAAATTTTGGTCGACTACAAATTTCAATATTTGGTGCAAGGACGATGGTACCACCCCAGCCGAACGAATCCAGGGACATCCCAACAGCATACTATAAGAAGGCATTATCTCCATCACCTGAAAGCGAATAAGGAAATTAACGACTCCTACCAATAAGGGAATCTCTATTTCACCAATCATGCTTCTTTTGGTGCCATCAAAATCTCGCACCAGTAAAGGATTGGATGCCATGTACGAGGTTTCCACGGGCAGCTTGGGCAATATTGAAAAAGGCATGACATAGATCAATGACTCATTGTCAATTAGGACCCTAGCCATGGAATAAGCTTTACATTTTACTGAGATGTGCAGTACCTTGGTACTTCCTCTTCCATTCAGGGGCATTTCATCATTAGTGAAAGATATGTAATTTGGGGCCAAAATGCTCCCTACTAAGTGACTAACATTATCTACTAACACGTGGTGAGCAACGTAAGCTTATTTTAGAACTCGTGCAAAAGCCTTCCTGTATGGCTCCAAGCTCAAAAGTAGTGACAACAAAGAAATTCTTGTTGGTGTTTTGTTCAACTGCTCAACCAAGGTATACTCACGGTGCTTTATCAGATGAAAAAATTTGTTAACTCCATCATTCTCAACTTCTCCCTTTTGGTCCTCTCTCATTTCTTTATTAGCTTTTTTATCGTCAATTTCTAGTTGATTTTATGAAATCACTTCTTTACCACGGGGTTCTTTCCCTACTGTGTTTGGCTTATAACAACGCCCGCTTCGAGTTATGCCACTAAGTCCTGAGATGTTGGAGGCATCAGATCCAACCACCTTATAATCATATCTCTAAGGAACTCATTAGTCATCTCCATACTTAAAAGGGTTGGGAACCCTAATGACCAACACATAATCTTGTACGGCCTGTGAGGTAGACTTTTTTCCAATAGGGTTTTCTTTCCATATACAATGGTGATAGGTTTCACATATAACGTGTTTACTCATTGCTCTTAGCACTCTCCCATATCTCTAGCTGGAAAGAATCCAAGAGACACTGTATATGTTCCTTAAATGTTGGGCAAACTTGGATAGAGTGTCCTCAATCTCCTTGGAGGAATATGTTCATTAGTAGCTTCTCATCTTTGGAGTAAGAAACCATTTTACTACAGAACATGGTGATGTGAGTAATGGGGCAACTTCTACCATTAAAATTTTCAAAGTCAAGAACTTTGAATTTTGGTGGGATGACCACATCGGGTACCAGACATAGGACTTTTCCTTCTACAGATCCAAAGGTGTCTAATCCTTCGATGGCTTTCAAACGTTCCTTAATTAGGCTAAATTTATGAGCTTCTTCATCCATAATCGGCTTTCGATTGTCCACTTCTCTCGACTCTTTACTTGCAAGAAACTCGTTTACTCTTGGGATTTGAATGGTCATGTAACACCCCGCACTCGTGCCCTACGCCGGGACGAAATACGAGGCATTACTAAACTTAAACACATGCATTCCAATGTTTTCGAATCATCAAGACTTGATCAAATTTAAAACTTTTTTCAAAATTTGTCTAAAATCCTCAAATGGGCCTACGAGGCCTCAAACGTCTATTGGCCCGTGTCCCTCACACAGCCAGGCACACGCAGGTGTTTATGGCCCGTGTCCCTCATACGGCCGTGACACGCCAGTGTCTATGGCCCGTGTCCCTCACACGGCCATGACACGCCCGTGTCTTAGCTCGTGTTTAAAAACCTTGACATTCTGTTTCTGAAGTCAGCAACCCTCAAGCGTCACACGGCCTAATACACGGGTGCCAAAGGCACACGCTTGTGTGCTAGACCGTGCCCTTCACACGGTTGAGACACACGGTCGTGTCTCTACCCGTGTGTTTACTACCATGCATAATGACTTGTAAAAGTTTACGTGCAGGGGACACACGGCCATGTAACACGCTCATGGGGCTAACCGTGTGGACAATATAAGACTATTTACCAAGCCTTGTGCCATCCTAAAATAAAATTTAATACCAACCAACATATCAAAGTCTAACTAAATATGATTTCTCAACCAATAACCATAGCTAAGGCTTATATATATATATATATATATGTATATATATATCATATATCCACCCATGCTAACAATTTCACATTTATGAAAGACTATCTTGCATTCATATAATGACTTTCAATATTAGCCATTTCCATGGCCTTATACAAAAATGAGTCAAATACTAAAACAAGCCAACACATTTGGCCCCAAAACAATGTGACACCAAGACAAAATCAAGAGTTCCTATACATGCCATAATCAAAATGATAAAACTAGCTATACCAAGTGCTTCAAGGATAGTGTGGCTAGCTTCCCCAACATAGTCGATGATTCTTGAGTTACTTTGGTAGCACTATAAGAAAATGGAAAGGAAAAAGGGTAAGCATGGGAGCTTAGTAAGTACATATATGAAAATAAGTGTAATTAGAAACACATTCATCAAAAATGGCTTATCATACTTAAATCCTATATCATTTTAACCCCACTATCTTACTCTTCACTTCCTTTATGCATACTTACTACATCTCATCACATACTAAGGTCTTGTTCATGGGTTTAGTATACATACCTGTAATAATCCGTAAAATTATCTTAAGCTCATTCTCTTTAAAAACATACCTCATTTGAATTATTCCCAACTCATTCTTTGAGTTACCCGTCAAACACTCAAAATACCAATGGATACACGGGATGTTTACACCTAACTGTCACATAAGTAGTCAGAGCTACCTCACACTTTGTAATGCTCGCATTTTGAGTTACTCACGGGTCTTTTTTGCCAAGTCAGTACCTGGACCCCATAACTCTATTATGTAATGTCCGCTCATTGAGCTACTAACGGGTCTGTACACAAGGTCAGTACCTGAACCCACCTTACATATAACATTTATCTCATGAACTCAGACATAACTCATGAGTTCAAACCATATAGTTCCTCAAGACAAACCTATTGTATCCTATACTATTTTGAAGGTTCAACGGATTTCGTATTTAACCTGATGTTGTCGCACTTATTCATCATATAGATTACTCTTATATCACAATATTTATACTTCTTTCGTAACAAGTAAGACTATGACACATGATAATGATAAAACGTTTAAAAGTAAGCTACAATGACACATTATTTACATATGTACTTACGTCGGCACAAAATGATGAGAACAAGCCTAATCCTCGTAAACTTTGTTCTTTCCTCAATCAAGACCCGAATCACATTTCTCTTGATTTAAAATTTTGAAATTTAGCTTATTTAATACACAAATTGTTCAATTTAACTTAAGACTCATACTTTGGTAAAATGACCATTTTGCCCTTAAATATCGCAAAAATTATGATTTTACCCTTAGGCCCAAAAATTGATTTTTATCGAATTTCCTTATTAGCCAAACCTAACTAAATTATTTTATAACTATAACATCTCACAATTCTCATTATTTCACACATTTATCAACTATTTCATAGCTTATGCAAAATGGTCCTTAGTTAGGGTTTCCATGAAAACTACTTCATAAAAGTTGTTTATTTCACAACCATGATTCATGTTCTTCCATAAAATTTTAGAAAACAACACAAATACTCTCATGGCAAAACCTTAAACTTTTAACCATCTTGCAGTATAGTCCCCTCATTAGCTAGCTCATGCTACAAGGGTCCTAAAAATGTAAAAATCATCAATAAAAACTATCTAAATCACTTACTTGCAAGGATAAGAAGTTGCTGAAATTTTGAGCTTCTAAAACCCATAGAATGGCTGAAAATTTCGGTGGAGAGGTGAGGAAGATGATAGCCCTTTTTCTGTTGTTTATTTTAATCAATTAAGTCACCAAATGTCACCTAACTTTGACATTTTGACCAATCTTGTCCCCTATAGCTGGCCACCTCTATTTAAAAGGGTCTAATTTCCCTTTGAAAGCCTTAAATTTTGATTCTTTAGCTATGTAACACATTTGGGTAATAAAATAAAACTTTCGCCCTTTATGCGATTTAGTCCTTTATCGCAATTAAGCATGAAATCGCTAAAATTATCTCACCAAAATTTTCATGCATTCATATAATCATGCCATAACACATAAAATAATAATTATAATTTTTTCGGCTTCAAAATAGTGGTTTCCAAACCACTATTTCGGCTAGCCCCAAAATTGGGCTGTTACAATTCTCCCCCTTAGGGATTTTCGTCCCCAAAAATCTTACCGGTGAATAAGTTTGGGTATTGATCTCTCACAATCTCCTCAGTTTCCCACGTGGCCTCTTCGACTCCATGTCTCTGCCATAACACTTTCACAAGGGGATTCTCTTATTCCTTAATCGCTTAACTTCTCGAGCTAGAATCTTAACGGGTTCCTCACCATACGATATGTCCGATCCAATCTCCATTTCAATAGGAGAAATTAGATGTAAAGGCTTAGAGCAGTATCGTCGTAACATGGACACATGGAACACGTCATGGATCTTTTCCAATTCTGAAGGTAAGGCTAACTGATAAGCTACTGGCCTTATTTTCTCTATCACCTCATAAGGTCCGATAAAACATGGACTCAATTTACCCTTTTTACCAAATATGAGAACCTTTTTCCAAGGAGACACTCTCAAAAATACTTTTTCGCCAACCTGGAATTTGATTTCCTTTCGTTTTAAATCCGCGTAGGATTTCTGTCTATCCCAAGCGGCCTTTAAACAATCACGAATCACCTTAACTTTTTCTTCAGTCTCCTTGACTAAGTCGACCCCGTGAATCTGACTTTCTCTAAGCTCAGTCCAATACAAGGGCGTTCGGTGCTTACGCCCATACAAAGCTTCGTAAGGTGCCATTTTCAAACTCGACTGATAGCTATTATTGTAGGCAAATTCGACCAGCGGTAGATACTTTTCCTAACTGCCTTGGAATTCCAAAACACAACAACACAACATATCCTCAAGGATCTAAATTACTCTCTCCGACTAACTGTCGATTTACGGGTGGAAAGCTGTGCTAAAATTCAACTTTGTCCCCTATGCTTCTTGCAACTTCTTTCAAAACCTCGAAGTAAACCTTGGGTCCCTATCCGAAACAATCGACAAGGGTACTTCCTGAAGCCTCACAATCTCAGAAATGTACAAGTTGGCCAGCTTATCAAGTGAAAAGTCTGTTCACACTGGGATAAAGTGAGCCGACTTTGTCAATCGATCAACCACAACGCATACGGCATCTTTCACTCGGGGACCATGATAGGTTGAAGTAAACTCGAAGGTACTTGGTGTTCTGCTTTCACTTGTTGGCACACTAAGCATTTTGATACAAACTCTGGAATGTCTCTTTTCATCCCTGACCACCAATACATTCTCTTCATATCATTGTACATTTTCGTACTTCCAGGGTGTACCGACGAACAACCACTAGGTGCCTCAGTTAAAATTTTCTAAATCAACTCGATATTCTTAGGAACACAAATCCTATCCTGGAACATAAGACACCCATTGGAATCAATCTGAAAATCTGACTCAACACCTGATTCACACAGAGTTCTCTTAGCTAGCAATTCACTGTCACTCATCTGAACTTCACAAATTTCTTGGAGAAATGTCGGTCTAGCTTTTAACTCAGCTAGAATCGGACCATCCTCTGACAATGCCAATTGGGCGTTCATTACTCTCAGTACAAATAATGATTTTCTACTTAATGCATCTGCGACCACGTTCACCTTACCCGGATGGTAGTCGATAATCAACTCATAATCTTTTAATAGTTCAAACCACTTCCATTGTCTTAGATTTAAATCTTTCTGTGTCATCAAGTACTTAAAACTTTTATGATCGGTGTATACAAGGCATATCTCTCTGAACAAATAATGTCGCCAGATCTTCAAGCAAACACTATGGCGGCCAACTCTAGGTCATGTCTCAGATAATTCTTCTCGTGAGGTTTCAATTGTCTCGAGGCATAAGCTATAACCTTGCCTTCTTGCATAAGTACGCATCCCAAGCCATTTAGAGAAGCATCACTATAAATCACGAACTCTTTTCCTGATTCGAGTTGTACTAATACTAGGGCCTTAGTCAGCAACTTCTTCAACTTCTCGGAACTCTGCTGACACTTATTTGACCATTCAAACTTAACTTCTTTTTGTAGTAACCTCATCATGGGAGTAGCAATCATGGAGAAGTCTTTTACAAATCACCTGTAATAACCAGCCAAACCCAAAAAGCTTCTAACCTCAGTCACATTCTTTGGTGGTTTCCATTCTACAATAGCAGAAACCTTGCTGGGATCAACCCTAATGCCATCACTTGAGACATTGTGACCCAAAAATCTGACTTCTCGAAGCCAAAACTCACTCTTATTAAACTTGGCATACAACTAATTGTCCCTCAGAGTTTGTAGAACGGTCCTCAAGTGTTCGGCATGTTCTACCTTATCTCTAGAATAGATTAGGATATCATCGATAAATACAACAACGAGCTTATCTAAATATGACTAAAATATTCTATTCATTAAATCCATAAACACAGAAAGGGCATTTGTTAAGCCAAAAGGCATGACGAGGAACTCATAGTGGCCATACCTCGTCCTAAAAGCAGTCTTAGGCACATCTGACTCTTTAACTCTCAGTTGATAGTAGCCGGATCTCAAGTCTATCTTAGAAAACCATGTTGCTCCTTTCAATTGATCAAACAAGTCGTCAATACATGGCAACAGATATTTATTCTTGATTGTCATCTTATTTAACTGCCGGTAATCTATGCACAACCTCAAGTATCCATCTTTCTTTTTCACAAATAGTACCGGAGCACCCCACGGTGAAAAGCTTTGTCTCACAAAACCTTTGTCAGTCAACTCTTGCAATTGTGACTTTAGTTCTTTCCACTCAGTCGGAGCCGTTCGATACGGAACAATTGAAACAGATGTTGTCCCTGGCATTAGCTCTATACCAAATTCAACTTCTCTATTAGGGGGTAGCCTGAGCAATTCTTCTGGAAATACATCCACATATTCACTTGCCACTGGCACTGACTCAACCCTCAACTCAGACTCCTTAGTATTCATTACAAAAGGCAAATAAGCTTCACAACCTTTTCTCAAACATTTCTGGGCAGATATTGAGGATATCACAATAGGCAAGTTCTTCGGTTCATCTGATTTAACCCAAAGAGTTTCACTATTTTCATATTTTAATTTAATAACCTTTTTCCTACAATTTACTACAGCATCATGGAGTGTCAACTAGTCTATACCCAAAATGACATCAAACTCATTGAATGGTAACAACATCAAATCAGTCAAAAAATAGTAACCTCTAACTATCAAAGGACATTTCTTGCATACTTTATCGACTATCACATGCTTGCCTAGTGGGTTTGACACCTTAATCATAAACTCCATAGACTCAACAGGTATGTTCATGCTAGACACCAATTTTATGTACACATACGAATGAGTAGAGCCAGGGTCAGTCAAAGCAATAACAATATTATCATAGAGAGAAAATGTACTGGTGATCACATCGAGAGAAGATGCATCTTCACGCGCACGTATGGCATAGGTTCTAGCTGGAGTTCTAGCTTCTGATCTCACTATGGTGCCTCTATCACATTCTTGCTGCTAGCCCTAATTTCAACATTCTTCTGAGGTCTTCCTTTAGAATTTGTGCCACTTTACACTTTGAAAAATTTTTTTCTCGTTCATCTCGAGGCAATCCTTGATAAAATGGTCTTAAGAACTACATCGAAAACAGGATCCATCATTCATTCTACACTTTTCGAAATGACTTCTACCACAATGCCGACACTCTAGTCGGGAAGATCTGACATTACCCACACTAGCCACTGATGTAGCCCGAGATTTGAAACCCGAATCTTGCTTCTTACGATCTCTGTACGAGTGTCCAATTGAAACATGAGAATGAGAGTAAATGTCTCTAGATTTCTTACACTGAGTTGGAAATAACGTGCTTGCATGCCTCTTCCTTGCATCTCTAGTCTCAGCTTCAGTTTTCTTCTTTTCCTTGATCAACTCGTCAGCTTTACATGCCCAATTAACAAGCACTACAAACTCTTTCAATTCAAGGGCGCCTACTGACAACCTAATATCCTCATTAAGTTCGTCCTCAAACCCTCGACACATCTTAGCTTTGAAGGACACACACTCCTGAGCATATTACTAAGTCAGACGAACTCCCTTTCATATTCAATAATCGTCATGCGGCCCTACTTCAAGTTAAAAAACTCCTTACGCTTTTGATCCATGAATCTCTCACTAATATATTTCTTCTGAAATTCTTCTTGGAAGAATTCCCATGTGACTCTCTCATGAGGTACCACTGAAACTAACGTTTTCCACTAGTGGTATGCCGAGTCCCTCAACAGGGATAAGGCACACTTCAAGCATTCTTCAAAAGTATAAGATAATTCATCGAATGCCCTAATGGTATTTTCAAGCCAGAACTCTGCCCTTTCGGGATTATCATTTTTATTAGCATGGAACTCCTTGGCTCCATGTTTTTGAATCTTGTGCACTAGGGTCTATTCACTCTCATAAAATCCATACCCTGGGGTGCTATAAGGACAGATTAAGGAATAGGTGGAGGTGGAGGGGGTTGAGCATTCGGGTTCGCTCGGACGAACTCCGTATACCATTTATTCATCATGTGGAGAAAGGCTTCCCGAGCCCCTTCTCCCCTTCCCTGACTAACCGCGGGAGGTCGATTATCGAATGGCACCGCCCCTTCAGTAGGAGTCGATGCATTACTTTCTACATCGTCTGCCATAGTTTGATCGGGATCCATTACTATAAGAAAACATAATAACAAAATCAGGAGCCATCACACTATCACAATTTATCTATGGCATGTATAGCTAGACTCATACACACATTAGGTTAGTCCAAGAACCGACTAAACCATAGCTCTGATACCACTAAATGTAACACCCCACACCCGTGCCCTACGCCGGGATGGAATACGAGGCATTACTAAACTTAAACACATGCATTCCAACATTTTCGAATCATCAAGAATTGATCAAATTTAAAAATTCTTCAAACTTTATCTAAAATCCTCAACATGGGCCTACGAGGCCTCAAATGTCCATTGGAAACCATTTAGAACAAACTCGGGTCCTTAACCAACTTTAAAAAAATGACCTTTGAAACAGGGCACACGCCCGTGTGGAAGGGCAACACGCCCATGTGGCCATTATAACATGGCCGTGTTGATGGCCTGTGTCGTTCACACAACTTAGGATAAGGGGACACGCTCGTTCCCCATACCTGTGTGAATTAAGTTCTAAATTTAAACCTACAAGGGTTTTCACACGGCCAGGCACACGCCCGTGTCTATGGCCCGTGTCCTTCACACGGCCATGACACGCCCGTGTCTAAAAACCTTGACATTCTGTTTCTGATGTCAGCAACCCTTAAGGGTCACACGGCCAAGGCACATGCCCGTGTACTAGGCCATGCCCTTCACACGGCTGAGACACACGGTCGTGTCTCTGTCTGTGTGTTTACTACCATGCATACTGACTTGTAAAAATTTACGTGCAAGGGACACAACTATGTAACACGCCCATGGGGTTAACCGTGTGTCACACATGGCCTAGACACACGCCTGTGTGTCTACCCGTGTGGACAATATAAGACTATTTACCAAGCCTTATGCCTCCCTGAAACAAGATTTAATACCAACCAACATATCAAATTCTAACTTAATATGATTTCTCAACTAATAACCATAGCTAAGGCTTATATAGATTTCATATATTCACCCATGCTAACAATTTCACATTTATGAAAGACTATCTTGCATTAATATAATGAATTTCAATATTAGCCATTTCCATGGCCTTATAAAAAAATGAGTCAAATACTAAAACAAGCGAACACATTTGGCCCCAAAACAATGTGACACCAAGAAAAAATCAAGAGTTCCTATACATGCCATAATCAAAATGATAAAACTAGCTATACCAAGTGCTTCAAGGATAGTGTGACTGGTTTCCCCGATGTAGTCGATGATCCTCGAGTTACTTTGGCAGCACTATAAGAAAATGGAAAGGAAAGAGGGTAAGCATGAGAGCTTAGTAAGTACATTTATGCAAATAAGTGTAATTAGAAACACATTCATCAAAAATGGCTTATCATACTTAAATCATATATCATTTTAACCCCACTATCTTACTCTTCACTTCCTTTATGCATACTTACTACATCTCATCACATACTAAGGTCTTGTTCATGGGTTTAGTATACATACCTATAATTATCTGTAAAACTATCTCAAGCTCTTTCTCTCTAAAAACATACCTCATTTGAATTTTTCCCAACTCATTCTTCGAGTTACCCGTTAAAAACTCGAAATACCAATGGATACATCGGAAGTTTACACCTAAGTGCCACATAAGTAGTCAGAGCTACCTCACACTTTGTAATGCTCGTATTTTGAGTTACTCACGGGTCTTTTTTGCCAAGTCAGTACCAAGACCCTATAACTCTATTATGTAATGCCTGCTCATTGAGCTACTCATGGGTCTGCACACAAGGTCAGTACCCGGACCCACATTACATATAACATTTATCTCATGAACTTAGACATAACTCATGAGTTCAGACCATATAGTTCCTCATGACATACCTTTTGTATCCAATACTATTTCAGAGGTTCAACAGATTTTGTATCTAACCTGATGTTGTCGCACTTATTCATCATATAGATTACTCTTATATCACAATATGCATACTTCTTTGGTAAAAAGTAAGACTATGATACATGATAATGATAAAACATTTAAAAGTAAGCTACAATGACACATTATTTTGATATGTACTTACCTCGGTACAAAATGATGAGAACGAGCGTAATCCTCGTAAATTTTGTTCTTCCCTCGATCAAGACCCGAATCACATTTTTATTGATCTAAAACATTGAAATTTAGCTTATTTAATACACAAATCATTCAATTTAACTTAAGACTCATACTTTGGTAAAATAATCGTTTTGCCCTTAAACATCGTAAAAATTACGATTTTACCTTTAGGCCCTAAAATTGATTTTTATCGAATTTCCTTATTAGCCAAACCTAACCGAATTCATTTTATAACTATAGCATCTCACAATTCTCATTATTTCACACATTTATCACCTATGTCATAGCTTATGCAAAATAGTCCTTAGTTAGGGTTTCCATGAAAACTACTTCACAAAAGTTGTTTATTTCACAACCATGATTCATGTTCTTCCATAAAATGTCAGAAAAAAACATAAATAATCTCATGGAAAAACCTTAGACCTTTAACCATCTTGCCATATAGTCCCCTCATTCGATAGCTCATGCTACAAGGGTCCTAAAAATGCAAAAATCATCAATAAAAACTATCTAAATCACTTACTTGCAAGGATAAGAAGTTGCTGAAATTTTGAGCTTCTAAAACCCCTAGAATGGCTAAAAATTTCGGTGGAGAGGTGAGGAAGATGATAGCCCTTTTTCTTTTGTTTATTTTAATCAATTAAGTCACCAAATGTCACCTAACTTTGACATTTTAACCAATCTTGTCCCCTATGGCCGGTCACCTCTATTTAAAAGGGTCTAATTTCCCTTTAAAGGCCTTAAATTTTGTTTCTCTAGCTATTTAACACATTTGGGTAATAAAACAAAACTTTCATCCTTTATGCGATTTAGTCCTTTTTCGCAATTAAGCATGAAATCGCTAAAATTATCTCACCAAAATTTTCATGCATTCATATAATCATGCCATAACACATAAAATAATAATAAAAATAATTTCTCTGGCTTTGAAATAGTGGTTTTTGAAACCACTGTTCTAACTAGCCCCAAAATCGGGCTGTTACTGGTCTCACCTGGTGCTTGAAGTGGTAAATCTTCGCGATATTCCCTTGAATCATCGCAAAGAGGGATTGGATTGTCCAAAGTGCCGCTCTCTTCTCCTACCTTGGCCTTGCATTTAACCATTATAGTCATCATTTCCATCATCATTTCTATCTGTTCTTCTAGTTTGGCCATGCGTACTAATTCTTCTTCCGTCATCTTCTTGGCTATTCAACGGGTGTTGTACCGGTGAGCTATCCTTGATCCTTTTTCAAATGACATTTATTTCCAAACTTAGAAAATTATTTGGATTTGTCACAAAAAAATGTTCTTTTCTTTTTTTCAAATAATGTTTCTGAATAAGCAAATAAGCGAATGAGTGAATGAATGGATGAATGAATGAATGAATGATTGAAATTGGGGCACATTGTCGTATATATACTCGAATATAAACATTTTCTTTCATGGAAGGTTTGAAAACTGTTCAGATTACAAAGTTTTTTTTTTCATTTTTCATTCACACTTAAAGAAAACCTTATCGATCCTATTTCCATAAGGCAAATCTCTACTTGTTGTTCTTCTTCTTCCTCCTCATGAGCTTGATGAACTTTTGGTAATGTGTCTAAGACACCTTCAGAAGTTTCATTGCAACCTCGTTCCTAGTTGCAAAAGGGGTAGATTCTTTTTTTAGTTCTTCAATCTATTCACATACGTCTTCAGCTTGCTGAGCAAAAACCTGACCTTCCATGTGCATTGTTGCAAACACCTCTTGTCGACTTACTGCCATTTGTTCCACCATGGTAAAATTCTCCGCAAGATTCGTATATTCTTCTATGACCTCTTTATTTTTCTCTTCTTTTGTCTTTAATTCTTTAGTCAGATGACAAATTTCCTCCTCTAGCACCTCCATTTCAGCAGTTTTCTCATTAGACACCCTCCTCCAAGCTTGATCTTGTTCTCTCGCTTTCTAGAGTTCATTAGCCTGCAGACACAGATCCGCCTCCAACCCTTGAATCTGAGCGAACAGGTTAGATCTTTCTTGTTGACGTCGTTCTAACTATATTATTAGTTCTTCCTCTCTTCCCTTCATATCTGACAGGTGTTGTTGTTGTTGTCTCATGATTTCTTCCTCCTTTTCCTATACATATACCTAATGTTGTTCTCGTTGCCGTCTGACCTCTTTATCTCCCCCCTCAGACGCATCTCTAGATCACATACATTTTCTACTAGCTCGACTATGTCCTCTGGGACATTTCTCTTTCCCTTGAATTGCATTGACATAGAGATTTATCTTCTTCTAGCTTCCATTAGATATATGTGTCTGAGGGGAATGGTTGAAAAAGATTCCTGGTTGCAAGCTTAAGGTTTGACCCCACTTGATTCGTATCTCTTCCAATTTCTTCCAAAATCTCGGGTCCTGAACTGAAGCTTCCACCCTGTTTAAACCAGATGTAGCAAGTACACATTGATCATACTTGTAACACCCTAACCCGTATCCGTCACCAGATTAGGGTTACGAGGCATTACCGATCAAAATACAACTCAGAACAAACTTTTATTTCAGTAATAATCATTTAATAAAATTTTAAATCAAACTAACATACTTCAATTATATAATTCATATAATTTTTAAATTTATATTTAATCAATACAACCAAAGAATCATGAAAATCGGATGTTAAATTCATAACCAAGTATATGTCATTTCACATACCAATCATATATGTATACTATAACATTTATATCATTCAAATAATTTAAATATAAAATATCCTATTATCTTACTAATCTTATACGCATACTTTTTAACAAGCAAACATACATCATTTCATTTCATATAAATAATATATTCCATTATAGCATTTGTTTACCTTAACACAACATTTGCATATCATAAATACATATAAGTAATAATCCACTTAGCATATGCCGATTATATCATCAACTTAACCAATTAAACCACTAAAATAAATTAAGCAAAACATTCAAATAATGTGCCATTTAAAACCAATACAAAAATCATATTCATCTCTTTTCTATTCAGCTAACAAAAATTTACTTGTACATATTCATTGATTTTCAAATAACTATCGAATCCATATAGCTATACATATCATTATTTTAAACAATAAGCAAATACCAATACACCATATATAAATGACATGCATTTCACCAGCTAATGCATTACATATTATAACTCAATACACATCTATCATTTACTCCACAACTAAAACACCACCATATACACATATATATATATACCTTGAGATAATATATATGTCATACCAATACATCATGTGCAAATATATATATGTGCAAGTGCCGAATTCATAAGGTTGATTATAACAATCTCATATATTTTCATCATATAACCAATACACAAGTACATTATATTAACATCCAAACCAATTCATGTTACAAATTTATACTTCACAAAAATAATTCATTAACCAAATATAAACATATATTCTAAACACAAATCTTACATACCATGTAACAAACATATCAAAATAAACTCTTACTATGTTCGAATATAACCAAATATCCTTTAATACCAAATCATGTATATCACCTTAACCAAACATAACAACCAAATTCACATGTATATTTTATCTATAAAACAGAGACAAACATAAACACACAGTAAGCTATCATAGCTTAGTAAGTCATAAGAAAATAAACAATTAAATGACATAATCAACACATTTAGACCAAACCAAGTTATACTATCATAATCACATTAAATCTCAAACTTATAATTTCATGTATAACATTTACTTTCATATATAAATTTATTCATGGCTGAATATACATGAATCCACATACATATATCCATGAATCGTTTCATAAATATTCATATGATATAATCAAAAGGCCGAATATACTTCATAAATACACATATATTCACATTAATAACTTATATAATTTGCACCACATATTAAATGGCCAATTTACCTTATTTTCAAATAGGTATTCAATTAAGTCATACCTAATCGTTTTAGCTCATTTTACACCTTCGATCATAACTTATTGTTGCCCATCGAACCATTCGAAATTGGATAGGAGACTCAGATAATCACATATATCATACAATGCCAACGTCCCAGACGTGGTCTTACATGTAATCACATATTGATGCCACTGTCTTAGATAGGGTCTTACTCGCACACATATATCGGAGTCACATATCAATGCCAACATATAAAACGTGGTCTTACTCGCACACATATATCGATGCCATGGTCTTACTCGCACGTCACATATTAGAATCCTATGTCATGACATATGTATCCTAGCTATTCCTAAGGTTCATACGGCGTTTAGACGTCGTAACTCGGTCGAAATGAATTCGTAAACATAGCTCCCAAGCTTATTTACATTCGGCTAACACATATAAATTTTCACATATTTCATTTCAGCAATATAAAACTCATATTTATTTAAAATAAACAATATATATTTGTTTATAAACTTACCTCGGACGATGAAAATTGGAACGGGATGGCTAATCGACAACTTTAGTTTTCCCCCGATCCAAATTCGATTTCTTTGATTCTTGATCTAAACATATTCAAATTAAACTTATTCAAACATATTTTCACTCAATTTAGTCCAAAAACACATAAATGGGCAAATCACCATTTTACCCCTGACATTTCACACTTTTTACAATTTAGTCCAAATTGCACAAAACACAAAACATGTAAAATTTGCACATACCATGCTTAGGCCGAATACTACCCATGTTCATACAAGTCCATACATTTAATTTATTTTACATTGTAGTGCCTCAATTTATTATTTTTGCAATTTAGCCCTAATTACTCAAAATCATCAAAAATTCCAATACAAAACATGTTAATCTAAAACATATATTTCATATTTCATCAACTAACATCACAAAACTCAAATATTCATCAATGGCATAACTTAAAATATTCATCAAAATCAGAAATTCAAGCATGGGCTTTGTACATTACACTGCAACGATATCAAAAACGTAAAAATTATCAAAAACTGAGCTAAAACTTACCTTGAATCAAGCTTGCTAATGGTCGAACCCTTAAAAACTTTCTTTTCATTTTTTTTTCTTTAGTTTCGGTCACCAAGAACAAAATATGAATAATGGCTTTTAACTATGTTATATTATAACATATATTAACATATTATTTAATTTACATACTTAACCATTATTATAAAATATGAAACCATTATGACATAAGGTTACAACCGTCCATCCCATATATTAATGGTCTAATTGCATTTTAAATACCTCAACTTATAAAGACACATTCACTTCAGCCCTTTTACAATTAACCATCAAATTTTCATTTTACGTGATTAAGCCCTTTTATTTAATCGGGCACTCAAACGAAAAAAATTAAATCACGAAAATTTGACACATAATAAACATATAAAATAATTTTAAAATATTTTCTGACTCAGATTCGTGGTTTCGAAACTACCGTTTTGAATAGGGTCTAAATCGGGTTGTTACAATACTCGTATTGGCTCAAAACCATCAACGAGGAATAACTGACGGCTCCTCATATGCCAATTAAAGGAACCCACAAATGACCACCGCGCCCAATCAGTACTGTGCTCTGAATCATCCATGGAGCTCTCTATTCTATTTCTTGGTATGTTAATGCACTAAGGTTCTGAACCCACTCCTTAATTGATTAATTTGGAGGCCACTCACTTTCTAGAAATTCCTTTATAGGCTTGGTCGAAGTAACAAACACCTGACGAAAATGCTTTTAGAGGCACCTAAAATGGCTTTTAATCCATACGAACAACAATTGTGCACATCTTAAGAAACGTCCGTGTCCTGTACTTCTGATAAAATTGAGTGAAATGATGATTTCAGCTAGGACTGTTGGAGCAGGATTCACCCATTTTTCAATCTGAAACAGAAAATCAGCTAGCTCCACACTCACATATCCTAGAGCTTTTGGGAACACAATAAACCCGTATACGAAAAACGTGAACAATGCCAAATGTCTATCATCCCTGGCCTTTCCCATAGCATCCCTAATATCAAACTAGGAAGTGCAAGGACCATTTTTATCTTTTAATCTTGCTTTCACCGTATCTATAGGTAATCCCATCAGATTGGCTAAGGGTCCCCAAAAATTGATGTTCTGCTTCGAATATATCTTAAGTGGATCTCTAAAGTCATAGTGGAGAAGGGTAGAATATTCCTTGACAGTTAGTGCCATATCCACTTTATTGAACGTAAAACACCTATAAGTGGGATCCCAAAAACGTACCATGGCCTTCAACAGGGCATCATCCAATTTAACGAATAGAAGATGTGCTACATTGCCATACTTGTCCTGGAAGCGTGTTTTTTTAGCCTCATCCCATGATTGTCATATTCCCTTTAACTCATCTTCATGATTCCTCCTATAGTCCATGCGGACTATCTAAGGTAGGCTCGAGTTAAAACTAGCTATCTGGTAATCACCTTCTCTGTCTTGAGTATCCGCTAGCATTCTCACTATTATCCCTATATTTTTTACCCCATGCCAAACAACTAAATCTTCTCAAAGTGTGTTCATGTCGAATATTGCGACATTGTGCCCCAGGTACTTAAATGATGCATGAATTATGCCATGGAGAGACAAAGACACAAGAAAAACAAAGCCAATAAAAATAATAAAGTCAAAAGAAGCATTAAAAAAGTGATATTAAATCATACAACATTGAGAACAAATTCAAACACAAAACATACGAATAAATGCTTATAAGGTCCTATAGGGTGTTATTACGAGGGGAAAGGTACGACTTTTATGTTTAGGCTTCATATTTAAATTGGTTATTACATGCTGGCTTACGACTAACTCTAATGCACGAGGAACCCAAGGCTTAAATACGACATCTATAGGGATGTGTTATCCTTTAAAAAAGGTTGGCCCCTTGGGTGATAAGACTTCTATAGCATACATGATAGCATTTTCTACATGAACATATATGTCCATCTTAACCATTGAGTAGTCGTTAAACTTATGCGGTGACATATTGCCACACGAAAGCCTAAGGCTACTCCTCCTGAACGAGATGGGCCCGAGCGTGGGACCAAAAGTAAGATGAAACATGAATGACAATTATAGCCACCCCACGATGGTAGAGTCGACATACGCATTAATCAATTTCATCGATGAAAGAATAAACAAATACATTGGCATACATATCAAAATAGGATAAGCAAATCAAATAAACAAATAAACCAATATTTAACACATATTCAAAAATTTAAAATGACATTAGACAATTAAATAAATTAATGCACGAATAAATAAATCTAATATGCACAAATACTAAAAAACCTAGCTCTCAAATGTAAGTAAGTCGACTCACTAACGTCCCTAGTGGAGTCGCCAAGCTATCATAACGTTGCCTACATAAGAGTATGTGGGCCTAGTAAGCAAAGCTAGACATGAAAGGTCTAAATTAACGTAAAATCGCCACTAACCAATGAGGGTAAGGTTGATTAGCCACTTATCATCTAAAAGTTTAGAATTAATATTACGAAAAAAATCCTAAAAGTCTAGACTCGATCTCATCACGAAATTTCATGTTCGGGAGTACGGTGAAGAAGGTTATAACATCCCTACAATGCCTATCCGGGGATAGTCCTACGGGGTTTTGGAAGCTAGGTATTTTATTTAAGCATATTAATGTCTTAATCTAGACAAAATCTTATGAAAATCTTAAATAAAAACTCTAAAGTAATTACCTTCGGTTTACTTGTAACTCGATTAAGATGTGTTTACCAAAATTATCTAATTTGAAACTTAAATTAGAGATTTTTATTTTTAACGGAACCTTAAAGGATACCTAAATAATTCTAGTAAAATACTTTCAATTCCTAAAATTAATTATATTTTAAAATTCTGGAAAAACCTTGAAATTACTAATGAATTAAGAGAAATCTTAAAATCCATCTACACTTTATTCGATCTTTTATTATTATTATTTCTTAAAAAATTTAATTAATAACGTTGAACCTATCAAGATCTTACGAAAATATCCTATGCCTGATTTATAATTTATCTTAAAGAGTTTATAAAATAAAATACTTAGAAAGACCTAATTCACCTACAAAAATCCTTAGTTTTAATCTTGAACAAAGTTCTAAAGAATATTTATATAATAATTTGGGATTCTAAAGTAAAATCCTATGCTATATTTAAATTTAGTTTAAAACCCAAATTAAAAGTATCCTACATATTATTTATACTTCTTCTAGGGTAAATGGTAAATAAGATTTTAAAGACTAACCTGAATTCAAATGAAAAAAAAAAAAAAAAACTTATGGTTTCATTAAAATGCAACCTCTACTTAACTAACTTCATGTCAAAATTTATAGGATGAAAAAATGACCTAAAGTTCCCTCTTTTAAATCAAATAGCAATAAAATAGGAAAATTAATTAAATTGGCTAAAGTTAATGAAAAGTTAAAACTCTTTCAAAAAGGGCAATAAGAAAAAGAAAACTTAAATAAATGAAAGAACTAAGACCTTAACATAATGATGATAATAATAACAATAATACACCTTATTCATAATACAATAAAAGAATCAAAGTAACATAAACTAATAATATTAAAATGTATGCAAGAGGAATGTGTAAAAAAAACATAAATATAAATAGACATGAAAATAAATAAAGATGAAATCAGAATAAACACAAATTATACAAATGTGAATAAATATAAAAAAATATTAAAATAAAGTGCATAATTGACATCAAAAATATAATGTATAAATGCAAATGAAAGGGAAGATATAAAATGTAAGTAACTTATTAAAAATGGAAACCAAATGATATAGCTTGATTTTGGGACTAAAAGATAAAAAATATGGAAGATAGAGGACTGATGTAGCAAATAACTTTCTTTTAATTTTGAAATTTCATATTAAATCTAAAGTTTAAATAAACAAGAAGGGTTACGGGTGTAAATAGGCCAAAGGAGTGAGGGCAACGCTGCAAAAAATTAGGTATATTTTTTTAAAATTTTAAAAGTAAGGAGGATGGGAATAAATTACCCATTTTAGCACCTATAAATAGGAAAAAAAAAACAATACATTTTTTCATTTTTAACCTCATTTAAAAAAAAAAAACTATTCCTCCTTCTATGTTGCCCATGGTTCCACCATCAAGAAAGCCTTGATCACATTTTGCCAAAATCCTCTTAAAAAAAAAAAAAAATCAAAGTTTTCTTTTAAAAAATCACTACTTTTCTTTAAGATCAAAGCTTTTATTTTGAAATAGTTGAAAAAAAGAAAGCAAAACTTTGTTTTAAAAATCTAAATTTTTTCCTTTAAAATGACAAATAAACATATTTTTATTTTTAAAAATCTAAACTTTCTTTTTTTTTAAAAAAAAAATGAAAACTTTTCCCAAGATCAAGCCTTTTAAAAAAACCTTTTATTTTAGAAAAGAAAAAGTGGGATTTGGGGGCTCGTAAGGGCAAAGGACCGACATTCCAATGATGTCCCCTTCTTTGGAGCCCAAATCCAATCCCTTAATATATGAATATGGAAAAAAAAGAAGAATAAAAAATGAAATAGCATGTTGTTGTTGTTTTTTTTTTTCTTTTTTTACCTTAAAAAAAAAGAATATGAAAATCCACCTCCTTTTTTTTCTTTCATTTCATTTCATTTCATTTCATGTATATATATTGTTTTACAATCCTGTTTACTTATAATTTTTTTGTTATGTTTCCATTGATCTGTTGATTAATTGTTTGATACTATTTTGGATGTTTGTAATGTGTGGCAAAGGGGAGGCTAGGGTTTTTGAAACCCTAGCTGACCATTGTAACAGCTTGGGCCTTGGGCCCTAAAAAAGATAATAATAATAATATTTAATAATAATAGTAGTAATAATAATAATAATTTGAGCCCTTGACAGGCCTAAAAAAGAAACAAAAAGAAAAGGAAAACAAATGCCTTCATTTGACCAAAATCAGGTGGGCTTCGAACGGGCCCAAGAGAAAACAAATATTTAAAGCGAACAAATGGGCCTCCAATTGGGCTTAGAAAAAATGGGTGTCTACAAATATAACTTTCTACGATTAGTTGATTAGACTCTTTATTTTGCATGCTCATTATTTAGAAATTGTTTAAACCTCGACTCTCTTGGGTTCGATCCTTGGAATACTCTAGTGTTCCATTGTATCACTACAAATATTGCAACTGACCTATCACACTTGCAGTAAGCCCTAATATTTGTTTTAGTTGGAGTTTTGATTTCTCTCTTCCTTTGCGAGGGACGGAGAGAGGCAGTCATGATGATGATGATGATGAGCAGCATGTACAAAACCAAGTGCGCAGGAGTATTTGAGATTGTTTGATACCTAATGTGAATAGAATTCAAGCAATATCCAATTAACAAAGACTAATATTGATAATTTTTAGATAAAACATGTCACTTTGACTATTGGAAACACAAAAATAAATAGACTTTTTTAGCACCTTTTTAGCTCTAATGCATGTAGTTTCATAGTAATTTGTTGAAATTCATACTTTAATTATAAAATAATTAATTTTCACTAAAATTCTTAAAATATTTAATTTTAATTATTTTTTAATAAATTAATGCAAATTTGATTTATTTTTGATAGTTTTGCACAAAGGGTGAAAATCGGCTTGACAAACACCTCGAGAGGCTTGAACCATTGGGAAAATCCTTGCATTAAATCAATCAAGAGCATGGCTAATTAATTTTCCACCCATGGATGGTCCAAAAATATTTTTTAAACATACTTTATATTTAAATTTGATCCAACATTAATTTGGTTAAAAATTAATATAAAGTTTGAAGAAGAGAAAGTGGCCCAGTTGTGCTAAGTAAAAAAGATTGATCCACCCAGCAATTTGGAAGCTCAAAAAACCTATATCAGCTTATTTAGCTGATTTTTTTAATTTCAAAATATCCCTTTAAGTTTCCCTTAATTCTGTTTAAACCCCTCATCTTTTCATGCCTTTTATTTTTAGGCCCAAACTAAAAATAACAAGTTTGAATCAATCAACCCTTGCTCAAAGCATGGCCAGCCACGGGAGAGGGAATGGCTGATATTTCTTTGCTATTTTTAGCAATCAATCCCACCTATAAATACCCCTATTCCCTTCCTTATTTCACGTAACTCATTTCACACACATCTCTTCATTTCTCTCTTCCATTTCTTTCATTTTTTTCCCATTTCATTTGTCCTCTTCCCTTACTGATTTCCACTCTTGAAGGAGAGCTTGCATACCCTTGGAGTAGCAACATTCAAGTGTTTGTGAAGGCCTTGAATCGATAGAATGGGTAGAGAAGAAGAGGAGCGCACTAGTCTTCCTTTGGAGAAATATCGGGATTTGTTTCCTAGTTCCGTTCTCTTTAATTTTTCTCGTTTATGTTGTGATTATGAAGATGAATATTTTTTGCGTTGTTATTTTTTATTTAATTAAAATGACTTAAATTTAATTAATGTTAGATTGATTGCATTCTGTTCGCTTAAATTACTAAAATTATGTTGTGTTGTTATTAGCCCTTGGTAAATTGTTCAATTCAATAAAACCATGCTTAGGTTATACTTGCACTACAATTGTAAGGTAACAAATGATTTAATTATTAATCGGATTGAAATTATAATCAATTGACACGATATTTACTAAGTGCATGTTTAATCTTCTAAGGTAGCTGAGGGTTAAATTAGCGACGATATTAAAAGGTACATTAGCCTTGCATAACTTGGAAGATTATTCTAATTAAATTGTTTCAATGTAGGCATATGTTGTTACTTCACTTAATCTCATTGTTTATGAAAATTGATTAATTTTTTGAATTGAAATTGGAATATGTTCAAGAGATTATTTGGTTTAGTAAATATGTATGTTCAATAGTTAACAAAATACCAAGTTGCCGTGAATTTATTCGTAACAACATGAGCATGTATAACAGCCCATTTTTCAATGATGTTAGAAACAGTGGTTTCGGGGCCACAAATCCAACGAATAAGTTTGTAAATATTATTTTACAAATATTTACCAGTCAAATATGGTTTTTAAAAGGTTTTTGATATGGTAATTTATGCTATTCGAATGATTATTTAAGTTCAAGTGGTAAGACCCTAAAGTCAAGTGGTTTTAGAAAATGAGGTATCGAGATCTCATTTTTATAAACAGAGTTGTAAATATTTTTATAAATATTTACGGAGTGTTATTAAGGTTGTATTAAAGTTTCGTCAAGAAATTTTAATGTTTCGATAGTTAATTAAGCAAAAAGGACTAAATCGTAAAAATTAAAAAGTCAATCGCTATTAGTTTAAAGGTGTAAATTGATTAAATAATTATAGTTGGATGGCTTTAATGGATAATTTATCTGTACCTAAGATGGTGGGACGATTTTAAGCTTTAAAATCTTTTAATTTTATATGTTTTATAAGTTAATTTATTATAATAAAGTAAAAAAAGGTTAATAAAGTAATAATAATACAAAAGTCGCCATCTTCAACCTTAAGTTTTCTTTTTTTCAACCGAAAGCCATGGCTATAGAGTAGTTAGGTTTGGCCATTTTCATTATATGCATGTAATTCCTAGATTGTTGCTACTAGGTCCAACTAACCCATACCTCTGTTTTTGAAATTATCAAATGTTTTAGAATGTGCCATGGATGACGTTGAGGTGTTTGTGAAAGTTTATGATATATTGTTAAGCTTTGTTGTTAAATAGACATATTTTATTAAGTAATTTTTGGTAACTTTTAATGTTAAAGACTAAAATGTGAAATTAGTAAAATTACAATAACTCGCTATGGAATAATAGCAAATATGGGTTGTAAAGGAGTTCCACACCATACGGCTAAGCTTGAAATTTAATAAAAATGGTTAATTTGCATGTTTTAGGCTCAAGGACTAAATTGAATAAAAGTAAAATTTTAGGTGCAATTTCATAAAAATGTCAAAATGACTAAATTCCATAAAATAAATTGTCTTACTATCTAAATTAATAAATTGAATGAAATTATTAATTTAGATTAAGAACGAGTTGAAAATCGAGAAAAAGGAAAAATTACCAAACAAACCCTATACTTTGACGTTTCAACAATTTAGTAAGGTAAGTTTGTATGAACTATAATCACTTAAATGTTGATTAAATTGAATGTTTGATATGTTGTTCTAATGTAAATGAATCAATATATATATATATATGTTATTATACAATTTCTCATGTAAAGAAACGATGGAAATTCAATGACGTTTCGACGATTATCAAGCCTCGTTTAAACCTTAGGAATATATGGGATACAAATGACATGTCATCAGGTTACCATGTTTCAGGTGTTGGTCCTGAATGTCCTACCGATGGCTGAGTTTTGGCATTTGTTGCGGATACTCGTCAGCTTGTGTGAGCGCCATTGTGTAGCTACATTCTGACCTAGGTTACCATGTTTCAGGTGCAAGTCTTGAATGTCCTGCCGATGGCTGAGGTCCAACATTAGTTGTAGACATTCATTAGCTTGTGTGAGCAACATCGTTTAGCTTACATTTTGACCATTGCCTTGTGTGAGAAGGCCATTTTACAACTCCTATGAGCTACGACTATATGTTTAGCAAACTTTTTGTGAGCTTTCCCACATATCCGATGTTATTCTAAGTGGTTTAACGGGTATGAAAAGGGAAGGAACGGTAAGTATTCAAATGACTTATATTATGAAAATTATGAAAATGATTGAAAATGAAATGTTAAATGAAAGTATGACTATGTTCATAGAATTGATGATTTCAAGTGAGGTTATTTATGTTAAATGACTTATATTATGTTATTGAAGTGCATTATGAATTGATCTATTAACATGTGTTGTTGATGATGCTTAGGCTTGTATAAGTGATCAAATGGAAAGTGAATTCTTAGTTATGCCTTTCAGATTAACGAATGCACCTACTATCTTTATAGATTTGATGTACAAAATTTTTAGACCGTATTTAGATCGATTTGTCATTGTATTCATTGATGACATTTTGATTTATTTTCACGATGAATCTGAGCATGCGGAACACCTGAGAATAGTGTTAGAGACTTTGCGAGAAAAGCAGTTGTATGCGAAATTTAGCAAATGTGAGTTCTGGTTGTGCGAAATTGGCCTTCTGGGACATATTGTGTCAGCATCAGGTATCCAAGTTGATCTGAGCAAAATTTCAGCTATTTTGGATTAGAAGCCTCTGAGAAATGTCTTCGAAGTTCGCAGTTTTCTGGGACTTGCTAGTTATTATATACGGTTCGTGAAAGGTTTTTCAATGATCGTGACTCCGTTAACAAAACTGCTTCAGAAAGATATGAAATTTGAATGGTTTGAAAAGTGTCAGAAAAGTTTTGATCAGTTGAAAGCCCTATTGACCGAAGCTACAGTGTTAGTACAACCAGAATCAGGTAAAGAATTTGTAATCTATAGTGATGCTTCGTTAAACGGTCTGGGTTGCATTTTGATGCAAGAAGGCAAAGTTATAGCTTATGCTTCTCGACAGTTGAAGCCGCATGAAAAGAACTATCCGACGCACGACCTTAAGTTAGCAGCGATCATATTTGCTTTAAAAATCTGGCGTCACTATTTGTTTCGTGAGAAATGTCATGTATATTCTGATCATAAGAGTTTGAAATATCTGATGACTCAGAAAGATCTGAATCTGCAACAGCGAAGGTGGTTAGAATTGCTAAAAGACTATGAGCTTGTGATTAATTATCATCCGGGAAAAGCAAACGTTGTTGCTGATGCTTTGAGTCAAAAATCACTATTTGCTCTGCATGTGATGAATGCTCATTTGATTGTGTCTGATGATGGTTCTGTTTAGTGGAATTGAAAGCTAGATCTTTGTTCTTACAGTAAATTATTGATGCTCAGAAATTTGATAATGAGATTTTAGCAAAACGAACTCAGAGTGATTTAGATTCTGATTTAGAATTCAGGATTGATAAAAGTGATTGTTTGAGATTATGAGATCAAATTTATGTTCCGAGAAATCTAGAATTGATTCAGATGATTTTGAATGAAGCTCATAACAGTTGTTTATCTGTTCATCCGGGTAGTACGAAAATGTATAATTATCTAAAACAGTTTTATTGGTGGCCTGGTATGAAGCGTGATATCTCTGAATTTGTTGCGAAATGCTTAATTTTTTAGTAAGTTAAAACTGAACATCAAGTGTCATCTGGTTTGTTACAACGGATTATGATTCTGGAGTGGAAATGGGATAAAGTGATGATGGATTTTGTTTTGGGTTTGCCCCTATCTCAGAGAAAGAAAGATGCTATCTAGGTTGTGGTTGATAGATTAACGAAATTAGCCCATTTTATTTCGGTACGATCAGATTACTCACTTGATAAGTTAGCTGAGTTATGCATTTCCGATATTGTAAGATTGCATGGTATGCCATTATCTATTGTGTCAGACAGGGATCCGAGGTTCACATCACGCTTTTGGAAGAAACTAAAAGATGCGTTAGGTACGAAACTACACTTTAGCACTGCTTTTCACCCACAGACAGATGGTTAATCTGAACGGATTATTTAGATTCTCGAGGATATATTAAGATGTTGTATTCTTGAGTTTGAAGGTTCGTGGGAGCAGTATTTTCCATTAATTGAATTTGCATACAATAATAGTTTTCAATCAAGCATCAAAATGGCACTGTACAATGCCTTATATGGTCGCAAATGTCGTACACCTTTGTTTTGGACTGAGCTCAGTGAGAATAAGATTCACGGGTTGATTTGATAAAAGAGACTGAATAGAAAGTAAAAGTGATCCAAGATAGTCTGAAAGCAGCTTCTGATCGTCAGAAGTCATATGAAGATTTGAAAATAAAAGATGTTCAATTTGAGATCGGTGACAAAGTGTTTTTGAAAGTATCCCAATGGAAGAAAGTGTTTCGATTTGGCAGAAAAGGCAAATTGAGTCCGAGGTTTATTGGACCGTATAAGATTATCGAGCATATCAGACCGGTTGCTTATAGATTGTTGTTGGCTCCTGAACTAGAAAAAATACACAATGTATTTCACGTATCGAAGCTTCGACGATATAAATCTGATCCTTCGCATGTGATTCCACCGTCTGAGCTTGAGATTCAGTCTGATATGACTTACGAAGAAAAACCGATCCGTAGATTAGCTCGCGAGGTTAAGAAACTACGAAATAAGAAAATTATGTTAGTTAAAGTTATGTGGCATCGACATAGAATGGAAGAGGCTACGTAGGAGCCCGAAGATGCTATGAGACAACAATATTTGAATTTATTCAACGGTAAGATTTTCGGGGACGAAAATCCCTAAGGGGGAAAAATTTTAATAGTCCAGTTTAGACCCTAGTCGGAATAGTGGTTTTGGGACCACAAATCCGAGTTAGAAAAATATTTAATATTATTTTCTGTGTTTTTAATATGTGAATTGACATGTGTGAAAGTTTCGTATGAAAATTTGATAAATTGTGTGCTTAATTTGGTAAAAGGACCTAATCGCATAAAATGTAAAAGTGACCTTCTATTTGTTAAAGTGCTTGTTTAACATGTCTTTGTAAATGAAAGGTCCTTATGTTGATATTTGACCATTGTAAGCTTGAGTGGACAATTATGGCCTTTTATATTAATGTTATAAATGTTTATTATTAAAGGCAAATTTGGTATTTGGTAAATAAAGCCATATTAATAAAATAAAAAGCATGAAATTTAGCTATTTGTTCGTGCTGTTGCCGAAAATACAAAAGGAAAAGAAATGAAAATACAAGCTAGGGTTCGGCTATTTATTTTGGTGATTGAGGTATAGTTTTTACTTTGTTTTTGATAATTTCTACATTTTTGTAATCGTTGCTCTGTATACTGTCAAGCCCATGTCTCAATTTCTGATTTTGTTGATGATTTTGAGTTTAGCCATTGATGAAATTATAATTTTTGTGAAGTTAGTTTTTGGTAAATGGAATATATGTTTTGGGTTAACATATTTTGTATTTGAATTTTTGATGAATTTGAGTAATTTGGACTAAATTGTGAAATTTGTAAATTGAGGGACTAAAATATGAAATAAATGAAATATATGGACTTGTATGAACACTATGAGAATTCGGCTAGGCATGTGTACAAAGAAATTTTGTGTATTTTGGGATTTTGTAAATTAAGGACTAAATTGTCAAAATATGAAAAATATGAGGGCTAATTTGTAAAATGCCCTAAATGTGTGTTTGTGGATTGATTTGAATGATTTGGTGAATAAAAGAGTTAAATTTGAATTTATATAGATCAGGAATTAAAGAAAACAGAATTAGATCGGGGGAAGTTGAAAGTCGTCGAGTAGCCTATTCCGTCTATCCGAATCCATACGAAGTAAGTCTATATACAAATAAATGTATTTGAAATGGTTTATTTATTCTTATATGCTATTGAACAATGATTAATGGCTTATGCCTTGAATATGAGATATCCGAGAAAGTAACGACAAAGTTTCGACGTCCAAAAAGCCCCGTATGAACCATAGGAATAATTAGGATACATATGTCATGACATAGGATTTCCAATATTTGATTTCGTGTAAGACCACGTCTGGGACGTTGGCATCGATCTGTCATTTACGTGTAAGACCATGTCTAGGACATTAGCATCGTATTTGATTTTGTGTAAGACCTTGTCTGGGACAGTGGCATCGACATTTGATTACATGTAAGACAACGTCTGGGACGTTGGCATTGTACGAGCTTTCCAACCTATCCGCGTATCCTTATGATTCTGAACGGTTCAAAGGGCATTTCGAGAAAATAAATGACTATGTGAATTTGTATCCGACTCAGGTACGTTTGAATTGTATACTATGTTTGAGAATGAAAGATGAGTATATGTACCTTGGTGAATATATGATATGAGTATGAGTTGCTATGAGAATGAGTTATGATATGTATATGTGAATCATGTTCAAATGAAATATAAGAGATATATGGCTAAGTGAATGTATTTTGCCTTAAATTATATGAATGAATTGATGTTACTTGTTAAGTTTATTTGTATATGTCTTACTAAGCTTTTAAAAGCTTACTTTGTGTGTTTTTCAACTATTTTATAGATATCATAGCTACCGGGAGCTCGGGGATCATCGAGGATCTTCACCACACTATCGAACCTTATTTTGGTACCTTTTGATATTGTGAATATAAAAGTATTGCATGTATAAGCTAGAAGTATTTGGATAGGTTTTGTAATGTATATATTATGCCATGTGATATGGCTAGTTTATGTTTGAACTTATGGTTGAGTTTTTGGTATGAATTATGTGATGCAATTATGCTTATGTGATGTGTTCATGAATGACCAAATGAAATGGTAAATGTTGGTAAGTTTTGGTGTGTGAGTATTTGAGAAATTGGTAAGTTTACGGCATGAAATTGAATGAAGTAAATTGATGTTATGAAACATAGTTTTGGTATGAATTTGAATTATGATTTGGCATGATTTTGATATGGTTATAAGTATAGATTTGGTTGTTTATGAAATGGCATGAATGGTGTATGTTTTGGTGTATGAAATGGTTGAAAATATGATGCTTTAGATGCCTATTTGCTGCTTGTAGGGATGACCATTAATGGGTGGCAATTTGGCCTTGCAAATGGCCTATATTTGCCCACACGGTTGAGCACACGGGTGTGTGTCTCGACCATGTCCTTGAATGTTTCTTTGAGATGCAAGTCAGTTTCAACCACGGCCAAGGCACACGGGCGTGCCTCTGACCGTGTGGATAAGTCAGTATGTATGGTCTATTTTTCCACGGCCTAGACACACGGGCATGTCTAATGCCATATGAGGCACACGGCCTGTTCACAAGGGCGTGGGACCTTTACAACTTTGAAAATTGTTTAAGTTTTGAAAAATTTTGTATGAGCTCGGTTTAGTGTCGACCCCTTTCCAATGCATGTTTAAGGTCTCAATGACCTATATAATGGACTCTGTGATAGTGTTTGACTATGATTGTGGTTGATGTACATGAATTGTGTGTAAATGTTTTGGTTTGTCCGGTAACACCTTTAACCCTAGTCCGGTGATGGATACGGGTTAGGTGTGTTACACTCCACCCACTCACCCCTAAAGTCTTATACAACGAAATTTACAAGATTTATGTTGATTAAGTCTGCAAAAGAGAAGCTGAAGAGTTCAGCGATTGAATGAGAAATAATGTGGTCAGAACCGAGAATTTGTTAACAAGTAAAAAGAATTATAGAAAAAAATATTAGATTTTTTAGATGATCATTCGGGATACGCAACGTGGCTATTAAAGAAGAAGTTATTCACGGGTAATCAACTTATTCAGGTATGGTATCTAAAGAACAGGTTAATGGAAATTTTTTCTGAATTGATTTTTTTAGGAGAATGGGACAAAGTGGGGCTATTGATGACTTTAGTAGTCAGTGGGATAGTGTTTGAACTGCAATATATATCTAAATGTAGTTGTTATGGTTGAGTATCTTGCAACAATCTCCTCTGAATATTCTATATGTTCTTTATCCTCAGAGGCATATGTAATTGTTCATCTTCAGATGTGAATCTTATCATATAGAAATGCTGGCTAACCATAACACTAGAAAGGTAATGTTAGTCTGGTTGATTAATGAGCGACATTGATCTATTTTTCTTTGGTATTCTATTCTATTATGTTTAGTAGAAGACTCGACAATAAGATTCATATGATGCTAATTTTTTTTCTACTTCTACTAGTTGTTGTTTTGATTTATATATATGTGTTATGTTGTCTCTATCACAACTGATTCCAGTGCATATAAGTGATATTCTTCTTCTGGATTTCCTTTGGGGTACCATCGATCTCTTAATCATTCAATATAAGTGGTATTCTCAGAAATTCAAAAGAGCTTTACATCTTGGACTTCATTATCTCGGTTTTCTTATCGTTCTTATTGTCTATTCTATTACATGTGGTTCATCTATAAAGTACATATACAATGACTTGAGATAAGTATATCTATTACATATATAATTACTGATTGGATCATGTAAGCGCGGTGATATGGATCTCAGATTTATAGACATTGTATTACTGCACTACTTATTACTAGAACTACATCCGGTTTTCCTCTTTTGTTTCGAACTGCATTGTTGATGGTTGAAGTATTGTTCTATCTATACGGTTGTAATGTTGATCTTATTAAAGCATTACGGTATTAATTCATTCGATGGTTGCGGCTTCAGTATGATTCAAAGTTTCAATGTTAATAATTGAAATAGTTTTATTATATATCCCTTTTCTAGCTTTCATGAAAAGGGATAGGTAATAGCAAAAGTATAGACGGTGGAAGATCAAACATAACCTTGCATCTTGGTTCTCATTCCTCAGGTAATCTTGATTTATGTCAACGAGTCAAAGTGGGATGTCATATTTTGAGTGAGTTCATACAATTTATGGTAATATTTGGTTGGTATTTTAAAGAAAGTACGATAGATGGTATATCTAAATTATATTGACAACGAGAATTATTCTGAAATGTTATTATTTGATTGATAAGCTCGACTCAGCTATTTTAATCAAAATGGGTTATTCATTTGAAAAGTTAGATAAGTTGTATATATTCGAGTTCATTTTTAGATTCTAGAATAAATTTTGTGGAATCACGGGTAAATTGACGAACAGTCAGAATGAGTGATTCATATTCTATAAGTTATGATACAGAAACATATCTATCAGATCAATTATAATCGGTAAATGTTATTATGGGCTAAAGTCATCTCGATAGTTGCAGCTATCACTGTAACACCCCTCACTCGTATTCAATGCTGACATAGGGTTATGGAGTATTACCGGACTTACTATACAATTAAACACACAAGTCACATACATTTTCAATTTTCATAAAATCATCATTCAACATTATTCACAAACATTCATATTGTCCCTATTATGAGCTTAGAAGGCCCAAAACATGCATTCGGGAAGGTTCGGGACTAAACGATAACTCAGGAAGTTTTTACAAAACTTAGAAAAATTTAAAAAATATAAGGGACACACGCCCGTATGACCCATCCATGTGTCTCACACGGCCAAAGACACGCCTGTGTCACAGGCCATGTGAACATTCGAAATAGGAGCACAAGGTCGTGTCCCAATCCGTGTCTGGCCCTGTGTAACTCTCTAACTTGGGTCACATGGCCAACACACATACACACACGCGCGTGACTAGCTCGTGTGCCCTAAAAATGGCAGTGTGCTAGGTCGTGCCAAACCTGTAGGGTATACTGACTTATACCGCAGGCTAAGTCACACGTCCATGTGCCAAGCCGTGTGCAACATATGACTTGATTTTTAATTCAACACCAGGGGACACACAACCGTGCAACCTGACCGTATGTCACACACGGCTAAAACACACGCCAGTGTCTCTGCCCGTGTGGACAAAAATAGGCTATTTACCAAGCTAATTTGCCACCCAAATGGCACAAAATATATCATAACTAGGCATTAGATCAACTCCAATCAAACTCAATTTATACCAATTCATACCATTTCAATACCAACCTCTTCAAGTCATACAATTACCACAATACATCAATCAATTTCATACCAAAACTCACTTTTACAATACAACAAAATAACTAATTCCAAGTATACATTATTTTCCTAGATTTACTAGCATATCAATATTTAAAACTCAACCATTTGCAATCCATATCATCTATTATTAACAAGCATCATATATCCAACATCCAACACATCAAACAAGCTATAAGAACATATATTTATACACGATCAACTATAACAAAATAAGCCATGTAACACCCCTTACCCGTATTACACGCCGGAACAGGGTACGAGGTATTATCGAACATATCACCCGAACAAACATACAATTTCAAGTCATCAATTTGCGTCCAAATTAAAACTCTTTTCATTCAATCATAAAGTCCCTAATACAAGCCTACGAGGCCCAAAATATACTTTGGAAATGATTTAGGACTAAACCGAGAACTTTAAAAAAATTTCACTAAGCAGGGGTCACACGCCCGTGTGGATATGGGACACGCCTGTGTGGGCAGGCCGTGTCGTCACACACGCCCATGTCCCAACCTTGTGTAACTTTCTATTTGTCACCCAAGAAAAAATTGAAGACACACGGCCAAGTCACACACCCGTGTGCTAGGCCGTAAGTTTATGATTTTTCATAAAATAGGTGCAGACTTCACACGCGCAGGACACACGTCCGTGCCTGAGGCCGTGTCGTCCACACGGCTGAGACACACGCCCGTGTCTCTGCCCGTGTACTCAATTCTGAGCATTCTATTTTGCAAAAATTATGGTGCAGTAGACACACGGCCTAAACACATGCCCGTGGGGCAAACCGTGTGTCACACACATCCTAGACACACGGGCGTGTGTCTACCTGTGTGGACAAAAATAGGGCTATTTACCAAGCCATTTTGCCACCCTTTGATGCACACACCTACGCAACACAACATAGCACTAATCCAAGCATCTGCATACAACCAAATCAGCCACAACCAAGACATCAACACATCATTCACATGCTACCATCTATCTTACCCAAACATCTCATACTTATCAACTTAAATCATGCAACTTCCCACATCCTTGAAAGGTATCATTATATACATTACATATACCAATAGTACCCAATTTCAAAATAGACTTATACAAAATGAACTTCCAACCAATATAAGCCAACACATTTGGCCAAATCAATTATGACACATAACAAAATGACCAAGTCCCCTATACATGCCATAACTCAAAATGTTGAAATCATTGGTACCAAAATAATTGATGATAGTGTAAGTGGATCTTTGGCGATCTCCAATCCCTAAGCTAGCTTGGTAACACTATAAGATAAGGGAAAGGGGAGTAAGCTATAAAGCTTAGTAAGTTCTTATGCAAATAATAAGCATCATAACCACACATTTAACATACAATTAACATGATGAAATATGGCATGAATGTCAATAAATTCTTTTAGTCATAACTTACTCAATCACAATCTTACCAAGGTTTCATCACATCTCGGGCTCATTACGCATGAGTCTTACATACATACCTGTACCAATTCGCAATATAACCATAGTCTTTCACAACTTTGACATTCCTGTTGAACAATCGGAATATTAATGGATACTCGGAATTCTTGCACATAAGTGCCATATATGTAGCCATAGCTACCTCACATCTCATAATACATATAGGCTCGTTTTTGAGCTATTCGCAGGCCTGCTCACACAAGTTGTCAATCAGGCCTCCAATTTAAAATTCCATAACAATTAGACACCTTTAACATATAGAACTCACATTTTACACTTATTACAATTTAGTCCTTTTGACCAAATTGAGTGCCCAAACGTCAAAATTTTTTAACGAAATTTTCACAAAATCATTCCATAAAATTGTAGACCATAAAAATATAAAAAAAATTCTATGTCAAATTCGTGGTCCCGAAACCACTGTTCCGACTAGACCCAAAATCGAGTTGTTACAAGCCAAATCCATGGCTATATACAAAATCAAACATTAGACATTTACAATCCAATTCAAATGGCTAAATTCATTATCAATCCATAACCAAAATGACCAAAGTTCCTATACATGCCATGTACTCAAAATACTTAAGTTCAAAAGTACCAAAGTAGTAGTATGATAGTCTGATGAAGTCTCCGACGATTCCCGAATTCGAACTAGCTTTGAAATCACTATAAAAACACAGAAAAGTAAACAATATAAGCTATAAAGCTTCGTAAGCTCATATGAAGATAAAAAGCAACACTCACCATTTAATTTACAATTCAAATTATGTATATAACATAACACAAAATAATTAACTACAATGTTAATATGTATTCAATCATCTATATAACCTTGAGCTCAATTTTTTTTTCATATGTTCAATGCATATATGGTTTCCGTACATACCTATACTAATACGTATCTATTCTCACCATTTCATATCTTCGATGTACCCGTTGAACCATTTGGAATAATACAGGATACTCAGGAATCTCGCACCCTAAGTGCCAATATATATAGCTGAAGCTATCTCAATAAATCTTGCACCAAAGTGCTAATACGCACCCGAAGCTATCTCAATAATGCTAACTCTTGAGCTATCAATGGGTCTGCTCACACAAGCTGATGGTCAAGACGTAACAACACGGTGCTGCTCACACAAGCTGATGAGAATCCGCAACACATGCTGGAAAACTCAGCCACCAGTAGGATGTACGGACCAGCACCCAAAACAATAATAACCCCTAATGACATGTCATTTGTATCCTAATCTATTCCTAAGGTTCAACTAGGATTTCTCATTGCTAAATCATCGTCGAACGCATCCGTAAGGTCATATTTACAATTTATGCAATATCAAAGTATTTAAATTACAATTATAACAATGCTTATTACATACGAACTTACCTCGAATGCAAAATTAATGAAACGAGTCGATTAATCTAAAACGTTGTTTTTTCCCCGATCTAAGTCCGTATTTTGCTTTTCTTGATCTATATAATATCTTTAACTTAATTAATAATCTCTTTATTCAATTTAATCCAAAAACACACATTAAGGCACATTTTCATTTTTGCCCTTAACTTTTCAACATTTTTACAGTTTAATCCTTATCTCATAAAAATAAAAATTCATGAAACTCAATCAAAACCCATGCTATCCAAATTTCAATTAGGTCCCTAGTAGCCCATATTTTTCATTTATTTCACAATTTAACCACAAACTTTTAACATTTTTCAATTTAATCCCTAATTGACAATTTTACTAAAAATCACTTTACAAATGTTGTTTATCTAACAACAAGCATGCATTTTCTATCGTCAAATATCAAAATACTCATGTATTCATCAATGGAAAAACCCTAAACCTTTAATAATTTTGCAAATTAGTCCCTGAGCTAGCTAGATTAAGCTGCAACGATCTCAAAAACATAGAAATCAATAAAAATGGGACCAAAATCACTCACCTATTGAGCTAGGAAGCTTGGCTGAATATTAAAGCTTAGAAAATGGCTTTCTTTCCCTTGTAAAATCGGTTGGATAAGATGCTAAGAAAATAAAATGGTTTTGTTTTATTTATTTTACATTAATTTACTAAATTACTTAATTAACCTTTTAATTTCTATCAAATTTCAATAATACCAATCTCATAGATGCCCACTAACATATTAATGGTCTAATTACCACTTAAGGACCTTAACTTTAAGATTCAATAGCTATTAGACACTTTTAGCTAATATAAGACCACTTTTGTACTTTATGCGATTTAGTCCTTTTTATCAAATTAAACACTCAAACGATTTCTTAACGAAAATTTCACACAACTATACTATCATGCTGTAGACCTTAAAATTATAATACAATAATTATTTTAACTTTGGATTTGTGGTCCTAAAACCACTATTCTGATTTGACTAAAAATGGGTTGTTATAACTCTCCCCCCTAAGGAATTTTCGTCCCCGAAAATCTTACTAGAAAAGAGGTTAGGGTACTATTTTCCCATAGCTTCTTCGGGTTCCCACGTAGCATCTTCAACACCGTGACGTTGCCGTAAAACCTTCACTAGAGCTATGCTTTTATTTCTCAACTGTTTAACCTCACGAGCTAAAATTCTGATCGGTTCTTCACTATACATCATATCAGGTTGAATCTCAATCTCTGTCGAAGAAATTACATGCGATGGATGTGATTGATATTGTCACAACATTGATACATGAAACATGTTCTGAATCTTTTCTAACCCTGACGGAAAAGCTAATCAATATGTTACTGGCCCTATTCGTTCAAGAATCTCATACGGCCCGATGAATCGCGGACTCAATTTGCCTTTGTGACCAAAACGATGTATTTTCTTCCATGGAGATACTTTCAGAAATACTCTATCACCGATCTAAAATTCAATGTCTTTTTGTTTCAAATCCACGTATGAATTCTGTTGATCTAAAGCTGCTTTCAAACTGTCACGAATTACTTTTACTTTCTCTTCAGTCTCTCTAATCAAATCAACCCCGTGAATCTATTTCTCACTAAGCTTGGTCCAATACAATGGATTTCGGCATTTACGACCATACAATGCTTCATACAATGCCATTTTAATGCTCAATTGAAAACCATTGTTATACGGAAATTTGACTAATGACAAATATTTCTCCCAGTTGTCTTTAAATTCTAAAACACAACAACGAAGCATATCTTCGAGAATTTGTATCACTCTCTCAGATTGACCATCGGTTTGCAGATAAAATACGATTCTAAAGTTTAATCTCGTACCCAGAGCTTCTTGTAATTTCTTCTAAAATCACCACGTAAACCTTGAATCTCTATCCGAAATAATCAAAACTGGCACTTTGTGCAATCTAATGATCTTAGAACGTACAATTCAGCCAATTTATCAAGTGAATACTCAATACATACTGGAATAAAATGTGTCAATTTCGTCAATCGATCAACGACAACCCAAATAGCATCTTTCTTTGTCGGAGACAAAGGCAATCCCGATACGAAATCCATTGTAACTCTATCCTATTTCCACTCTGGTATCATCACAATCTGTAGTAATCCCGAAGGCACCTGATGTTCAGCTTTAACTTGCTGACAAACCAAACATCTCGATACAAACTTTGAGATGTCTTATTTCATACCCGACCACCAATACAATTGTTTCAAATTATTGTACATTGATAAACAACCACTGTGTGCTTCGTGTGAAATTTTCTGAATAAGCTCAGGATTCTTTGGTACACATATTCTATCTCAGAACATTAAACAATCGTCAGATCCGATCTGATAGTCTGAATCACTAGTCGACTTACATTGCACTCTTTTAGCTTGCAACTCATTGTGACACTTTTGAGCTTCACAAATCTATTAAAGAAATACCGGTTTAGCTTTTAACTCTGCTAAAATCGAACCATCATTAGACAAGGTTAACTAAGTATTAATTACTCTCAAAGTAAATAATCATTTTTTACTCAGAGCATTCGTGACTATGTTTGCTTTCCCCAGATGATAATCAATCACCAATTCATAGTCTTTCAGCAACTCGAGCCATCGTCGTTGTCGCAAATTCAAATCTTTTTGAGTCATGATATACTTCAAGCTTTTATGATCAGTAAAGATATGGCACTTTTCATCGTATAAATGATGTCGCCAAATTTTCAACGCGAAAATAATAGCAGCCAATTCTAAATCGTGCGTCAGATAGTTCTCTCCATGCGGCTTGAACTGTCTGGAGGCATAAGCTATCACTTTTCCCTCTTGCATCAAAACAAAACCCAAACCATTCAATGACGCGTCACTAAAAATCACAAACTCTTTATCCGACTCAGGTTGAACCAAAACTGGTGCCTCAGTTAATGATGCTTTCAATTGTTCAAAACTCTGCCGATATTTTTTGAACCACTCGAATTTCACATCTTTTTGTAGCAATCTGTTTATTGGTGTAGCAATCATCGAGAACCCTTTAACAAACTTTTATAATAACCAGCTAAACCCAGAAAGCTTCTAACTTCAGATACATTTCTCGATGGTTTCCAATCAACAACTGCAAAAATCTTGCTCGGATCAACTCATATACCTTTCGATGAAACAATATGTCTTAAAAATTTAACTTCTCGGAGCCAAAACTCACATTTGCTAAATTTAGCAAAAATCTGTTTATCTCTCAAGGTTTGTAGCACAATCCTCAAATGCTCAACATGCTCAGATTCATCTCGTGAATAGATCAGAATGTCGTCAATAAAAACAACCACAAATCTGTCTAAATACGGTCTAAAGATTCGATTCATCAAATCCATAAAAACGGTAGGAGAATTAGTTAATTCGAAAGGCATAACAAGAAATTCATAATGCCCATAGCTTGTTCTGAATGCAATTTTTGGCACATTCGAATCCTTAACTCGCAACTAATAGTAACCAGACCGCAGATCAATCTTTGAAAACATTATTGCTCCTTTTAACTGATCGAACAAATCATCGGTTCACGGCAAAGGATACTTGTTCTTTATCGTAACCTTGTTAAGCTGACGATAATCAATACAAAGTCTCATTCATCCGTCTTTCTTCTTTACGAACAACACTGGTGCACCTCATGGCGAAAAACTAGGTAGTGCAAAACCTCTATTTGTTAACTCTTGCAACTAAGCTTTCAATTCTTTCAATTCTTTCAATTCTGTCGGAGCCATTCTGTACGAAACTATAGATATTGGTGATAATATTGGCACCAATTCAATGGAAAACTTGACCTCTCTGACCGGTGGCAAACCCGGTAACTCTTTTGGAAGTACATCCGAATACATACAAACTACTGGTATTGATTCAATCTTCGATTCTAATACCTTGTAACAACCCGATTTTGGGCCTAGTCGAAACAATGGTTTCGAAACCACTAACCCAAGGTCAAAGAAATTATTTTTTTATATTATTTTATGTTTTATAAAATAACTGTATTAGTGCATGAAAATTTTGGTGAAATAATTTTAGTGATTGCATGCTTAATTGCCAAAAAGGACTAAATCGCATAAGGGACAAAAGTTTTATTTCATTAGCTAATGGTGACAAATAGTTAAAGAACCAAAATTTAGGGTCTTTAAAGGGCAAATAGGCCTTTATTAATGGCATGGCCGGCCATAAGGACAAGAAAATCAAAAAAGGGTTAAAATTAGGTGAAATTTTGTGACCAATTTGACTAGAATAAAATAAAATAAGGAAAAGCTATCATTTTTTTTCTCTTCTTCTCTTCTCCACTGAATTTTTTAGTAAGGGGTTTTGAAAGCTTGAAATGTTCAGCCATTAAGTTCTCTCATAAGTAAGTGATTTTGATGACTTTTCTTGATAATTTTTGTAGTTTTTGGACCATAGTAGCATAAGCTATCTAATGAGGGGACTATTTTGCAAAATGGTTGAGAGTCTAGGGTTTTTCCATGAGAGTGTTCATGTTGTTGCTGAATTTTTATAGAAGAAAATGAATCTTGGTTGTTAAACAAACAAATTTTGTGAAGTAGTTTTCATAAAAACCCTAACTAATGACCATTTTGCATAAGTTATAAATTATGTGGTAAGTGTGTGAAATAATGGGAATTGTGGGCTACTTCTAGTTTAAAAAGAATTCACCTAGGCTTGGGTAGTGAAAAAATTTGATAAAAATTGATTAACGAGCCTAGGGGTAGAATAGTAATTTTATGAAAGTCTAAAGGCAAAATGGTCATTTTGCCCAAATATGAATTATGAAATGCATTGATTAAAATGATGATTAAATTAGTGAATTTTTATTATTTTAGATCAAGAATTACGAAATCCGGACCTAGACTGGGGGAAGGCCAAACAAATAGACTAAATCCAACTAGTCACCCACTTTTCGTATACCGAGGTAAGTTGTACGTAAGTAAGGCAACAATATCGTTATTATGTGTTGAATGATTAATTTTGCGTAACATGGTTGAAATTGCTTACGACTAATGCATGATGGAAAATTAATGTAGTAGAATCCCGATTGAACCTAGGAATAGATTTAATATCCATGCCATGACATTTGGGTGATATGTGTGCTAGTGTAAGACCATGTTTGGGACATGGCGTCGACCACGATATGAGAGCCAGTGTAAGACCATGTTTGGAACATGGCATCGTCAATGTTGTGAGAGCCAATATAAGACCATGTCTGGGACATGGCATCGGCATTGATATGTGTGCTAGTGTAAGACCATGTCTAGGACATGGCATCGGCGTTGATATGTGTGCTAGTGTAAGACCATGTCTGGGACACGGCATCAGCCACACCATGAGAGCCAGTGTAAGACCATGTATGGGACATGGCATCGACATTGAAAAGAGAGCTAGTGTAAGACCATGTCTGGGACATGGCACCAGCCTCGACATGTGAGCCAGTGTAAGACCATGTTTGGAACATGGCATCGATAATTCACCCTTTGTGTCAGGCTTATCAGATATCCTTTAGTATTCTAAATAGTTTCACGGGTTATTTTTAAGCTTATGATAATGATATGGAATGATATAATCATGTTGTGAGTGGTACAGGTTCTTATTTGAAACTTATGAGATATGAGTCTAGTTATGTTACCTTGATGGTAAGAATGACATGAGTAAGTTCTAGCTATGAAATTATTTTAGGATGATATTGTAATCTTTGACTTATACTTGTGATATAAGCATGTAGTGATATTAACCTTGGTTCCTTCAAGAATATTATGTTGATTTATAATATGTATGGTTGATATTGTTACTTATTTATATGCAACTTACTAAGCTTTGTGCTTACTCCTTCTCCTTTCCATTTTCTCATAGTGCCACCAAGCTAGTATCGTAGATTAAGGGAAGTCAGAGGCATCGATCACACTATCACCTGAAGCTTTTGGTATAGCTAGTTTAAATGTTTTGATTGTGGCATGTATAGGGACTTGAATCTTTTGTTTAGTGTCTTGTTAGTTCAGCCACAAGTGTTGGCTCATATATGGATGTGATATTCATTTTGTATAGGCCAGGCTAACATTGATTATTATTAAATGCATTTGATGCAAATTTCTCATGGTTGTGGTTGATTTGGTTATATGTGTTATGCTTGGATTGGTTTTGGTTGATATTGTGTAGGTTGGTGCAAGAAAGGGTGGCAAAAAGGCTTGGTAAATAGCTTTAATTCTTTCCACACAGAAAGACACACGGGCGAATGTCTAGGCCGTGTGTGACACACGGTCTGCCCCACGGGCATGTAGTCTGGCTGTGTGTCCCCTGTACCTCAATTTTTCAAGTCAGTATGCATGGTAGTAAACACACGGGCAGAGAAACGACCGTGTGTCTTAGCCGTGTGGGGGACACGGCCTAGTACACGGGCGTGTACCATGGCTGTGCCCTTAAAGGGTTGCTGACGTCAGAAACAGAATGTCAAGGTTTTTGCACAAGGGCTGAGACATGAGTGTGCCATGGCCGTGTGCGAGACACGGGCCATGGACACGGGCGTGTGCCAAGCCGTGTGAAAACCTCTGTAGGTTCGAATCGAAAATAAATTTGCATGGGCTAGGGACACAGGTGTGTCCCTATATGTTAAGGCCGTGTGAGTCACACGGGCCTTCAACATGCCCATGTTAAGAAGATACACAGGTGTGTGCCCCTGGTTACCTTAAAATTCTTCAAAGTATTCTAAAGCACTCAGTTAAGTCTCGAATCTCTTTTGAAGCGTGTTTTGGGCCCCGTGGGCTCGTATTAGGGATGTTATGTTCGGTTTTTAAAAATTTTAAATTTGGACAAAAATTTATGCCATGGAAACGTTTGTAAGCATGTGTTTAAGTATAGTAACACCTCGTATCCTGTTCCGATGTTGAACTCGGGTAAGGGGTGTTACAACCTTTGTATCTAGTACATAAACAAGATAAGCTTCGTAACCCTTCCTCACATATCTCTGAGCTGACATAGATGAAATTACAATAGGCAATTCACTCGACTCATCTACAATTCACAACGGCACCATGTAGCGTCAACCAATCCATACCCATAATTACATCGAACTCATCAAACGATAAAAACATCAGATTTACGAGAAAATAGTAACCTTGAATCATCAAAGGACAGTTCTTGCAAACTTTATCAACTAGAACATATTTGTTTAAAGGGTTTGACACTTTAATCATAAACTCAGTAGACTCAACAAGCAAACTCTTACTAGACACCAAATTCATACAAATATATGAATGAGTCGATCTAGGATCAATCAATGCAATTACATTAGTGTCATAGAGAGAAAATGTACAGGAGATAACATCAGGTGACGACGTATCTTGGCTAGTGCGCATAGCGTAAGCTCTGGAAGGTGCTCTACCTCTGATCTTACAGCTGAATCTTTTGTTGCACCTTTACTAGTAATCACATTTTCAGCACTTCAACGTGGTCTACCCCTGGCAACTGTATTACTCGGCCTTGAATTTTGAAGATTATCTTTCCCGAATAACTGAGGACAATCACGAATAAAGTGGACAATCACGAATAAAGTGTTCTTACGAGCCACATCTGAAATAGGCTTTATTATTACTATTCATCCAACAATCTCCAAAATTTCGTCGACCACACTGTTGACACTCGGGCTTATAGTTTCTCACCTGCCAACACTCGATACTGGTGTAGCTTGAGTCTTAGGACTTGAATATTGTTTCCCATGATCTACGTTTGGATACCCGATTGAAGTATTCAAATGAGTATACTAATCTCTTAATTTCTTTAATGATGACAGATACGGTTTATTCATCGATCTTTTTCTCGAATCTCTAGCCTCGAAGTCTGCCTTTCTCTTTTCTTTACCAAGTTCTTTGGCTTTACAGGCTCTGTCAACTAGCACTACGAATTATTTCAACTCTAGAATCCCAACTAGCAGTCTGATGTCTTCATTTAATCCATCTTCGAACCTTTTACACATAATTGCTTTGGTTGAAACACATTCCCGTGCATACTTACTGAGTTCTAACAAACTCTCTCTTGTATTCGATCATAGACATACAACCCTATTTCAGTTCAAGAAACTCCTTTTGCTTTTGATCAATGAACCGTTAACTGATGTATTTCTTTCTGAACTCAGCTTGGAAGAATTCCCATGTAACTCTTTCTCTCGACACTATTGACACTAGATTATTCCACCACTGATACGCGGTGTCCCTCAAAAGTGAAACAACACATTTTAAACATTTAGCCAGTGTGCAAGAAAGTTCATCAAATACTCTGATAGTGTTTTCAAGCCAAAACTTGGCTCTCTCGGGATCATCATCAACATTAGCTCTAAACTCTTCGGCTTTGTGTTTTCAAATCTTATCAACTGGCAGCTTATTCAGTCGTAAAAGTTCCACACCTTGAAGAGCTACGGAAATCGGTTGGGGATTAGGCGGGGGTGGAGGTTGTTGAACAGACAGATTTGTTTGAACAAACTCCATAAACCACTCATTCATCATCTGGAAGAAGGCTTTCTTAGCCTCTCCTCCTTAGCTACCGAATACGAGTCTTAACTCTGATTGCGCTACTCCGTGAATGGAGGCAGGCGCATTACTTTTGACATCATCAGCTATAGCTCGATTAGGATCCATTTACTATATAAAAACATGATTTAAAACTATCAGGAGATATCCCACTATCACAGGTTATATATGGCATGTATAGCTAGACACACACACGCTACGTTAGTCTGAGAATTAACTAAACCGTAGCTCTGATACCAATAAATGTAACACCCCTCACTCGTATTCAACACCAAAATAGGGTTACGGAGTATTACTGGACTTACTATACAATTAAACACACATTTCACATACATTTTCAATTTTCATATAATTATCATTCAACATTATTCACAAACATTCATATTGTCCCTATTATGAGCCTACGAGGCCCAAAACATGCATTTGGGAAGGTTCGGGACTAAACTGATAACTCAGGAATTTTTTATGAAACTTAGAAAATTTTACAATATACAGGGAAAACATACCTGTGTGGCCCAGCCGTGTGTCTCACACGGCCATAGACACACACGTGTCACAGGCCGTGTGGACATTCGAAATGAGAGCACATGGCCGTGTCTCGGCCCATGTCTGACCCCGTGTAACTCTCTGACTTGGGTCACACGGCCAACACATACGCCCGTGTGACTACCCCGTGTGCCCTAAAAATTGCCACACATGCCCATGTGCCAGGCCGTGCCAAACCTATAGGCTATACTGACTTATGCCACACGGCTAAGTCACACGCCCGTGCGCCAAGCCGTGTGGAGCATACTGACTTGATTTTTAATTCAACACTAGGGGACACACGGCCGTGCAACCTAACTGTGTGTCACACACGCCTAAAACGCACAGCCCGTGTCTCTGCCCATGTGGACAAAAATAGGCTATTTACCAAGCCAATTTGCCACCCAAATGGCACAAAACATATCATAACTAGGCATTTATATCAACTCCAATCAAACTCAATTTATACCAATTCATGCCATTTCAAGTCATACAATTACCACAATACATCAATCAATTTCATACCAAAACTCACTTTTACAATACAACAAGATAACCAATTCCAAATATACATTATTTGCCTAGATCACTAACATATCAATATTTATAACTCAACCATTTGCAATCCATATCATCTATTATTAACAAGCATCATATAACAAACATCAAACACATCAAACAAGTTATAAGCACATATATTTATACATGATACGTATCTATTCTCACCATTTCCTATCTTCGATATACTCGTTGAACCATTTGGAATAATATAGGATACTCGAAAAACTCGCACCCTAAGTGCCAATATATATAGCTAAAGTTATCTTAATAAATATTGCACCGAAGTGCTAATACATAGCTGAAGCTATCTCAATATCATATCTCAATAATGCTCACTCTCAAGCTATCAACGAGTCTACTCACACAAACTGACGGTCAAGGCGTAACTACACAGTGCTGCTCGCACAAGCTGATGAGAATCCGCAACACATGCTGGAAAACTCAGCCACCGGTAGGATATACGGACCATCACCTAAAATAATAATAACCCCTAATAACATGTCATTCGTATTCTAATCTATTCCTAAGGATCAACCGGGATTTCTCATTGCCAAATCATCGTCGAACGTATCTGTAAGGTCATATTTACAATTTATGCAGTATCAAAGTATTTAAATTACAATTATAACAATGCTTATTACATACGAACTTACCTTGAATGCAAAAATGGCGAAACGAGAGAATTAATCCAAAACCTTGTTCTTTCCCCAATCTAAGTCCGTATTTCACTTTTATTGATCGATATAATATTAATTTTAACTTATTTAATAATCTCTCTATTCAATTTAATCCAAAAACACACATTAAGGTACTTTTACATTTTTACCCCTAACTTTTCAACATTTTTACAATTTAGTCCTTATCTCATAAAAATAAAAATTAATGAAATTCAATCAAAACTCATGCTAGCTAAATTTCAATTAGGTCCCTAGCAGCCCATATTTTTCATTTATTTCATAATTTAACCACAAACTTTCAACATTTCTCAATTTAATCCCTAATTGATAATTTTACTAAAAATCACTTTACAAATGTTGTTTATTTAACAATAAGCATGCATTTTCTATCGTCAAACATCAAAATACTCATGTATTCATCAATAGAAAAGCCCTAAACCTTTAATAATTTTGCAAATTAGTCCCTGAGCTAGCTAGACTAAGCTACAACGATCTCAAAAACATAAAAATCAATAAAAACGGGACAAAAATCACTCACCTATTGAGCTATGAAGCTTGGTCAAATATTAAAGCTTAGAAAATGGCTTTCTTTCCCTTGTACATCTAGTTGGAGAAGATGATAAGAAAACAAAATGGTTTTGTTTTATTTATTTTACATTAATTTACTAAATTACTTAATTAACCTTTTAATTTCTATCAAATTTCAATACTACCAATCTCATAGATGTCCACTAGCATATTAGTGGTCTAATTAGCACTTAAGGACCTTAACTTTAAGATTCCATAGCTATTAGACACCTTTAGCTAATAGAACACCACTTTTGCACTTTACATGATTTAGTCCTTTTTATCAAATTAAACAATCAAACGATAAAATTTCTTAATGAAAATAACGAAAATTTCACACAACTATGCTATCATGCTGTATATCTTAAAATAATAATAAAATAATTATTTTGAATTTGAATTTGTGGTCCTAAAACCACTGTTTCGATTTGATTAAAAACGGGCGATTATAATCACACTTGTGTTTAAATGATTTTGCTTGAAGTTTTTCATGAAATGGAACTTTTACTAGTTGAAAGTTGCAGATGCAGATGTGTCAAAAACATCGATTTTAGTCTATTATGAAAATTATGCACTTTAACTAAACGTATAAATTGTCTAATGTGCCTGGAATCTGATAATCTGGGTTTTCTTTCGATTATGTTGTGATAGATGATTGTTGGAAATTTCTCGGTATTATTGATGGTAAAGTTATGATAGGACAACATCATAGTTGTTCAGTTAAGTCCAGATTTAGCCTCAAGTTTTGATATGAGTTCTAAATCGAGATGAGTTATGATTGATTTATTTATGCACTACCATTAAAAAGGTAGAAGAAAGATTCGACTTGATGGAGGTGAGTAATTTCGAGGACGAAATTTTCGTAAGGGGGAGAGTTGTAATAGCTCATTTTTTAGTGGTGTCAAAAATAGTGGTTTCGGGGCCACAAATCTGATGAGTAAGTTTGTAAATATTATTTTATGAATATTTAGAGTCAAATATGGTTTTTAAAAGGTTTTTGATATGGTAATTTATGTTATTCAAATGATTAATTCAGTTCAAGTGGTAAGACCCTAAAGTCAAATGGTTTTAAAAACTGAGGTATCGGGACCTTGTTTCTATAAACCAAGCTGTAAATATTTTTATAAATATTTACGGAGTGTTATTAAGGTTGTATTAAAGTTTCATTAAGAAATTTTAATTTTTCGATAGTTAATTAAGCAAAAAGGACTAAATCGTAAAAGTTGAAAAAGTCAATCATTATTAGTTTAAAAGAGTAAATTGATTAAAGAATTATAGTTGGGTGGCCTTAATGGGTAATTTATCCATACCTAAGATGGTGGGAAAGTTTTAAGCTTTAAAATCTTTTAATTTTATATGTTTTATAAGTTCATTTATTATTATAATAAAGTACAATGGTTAATAAAGTAATAATGATACAAAAGTCACCATCTTCAACCTTAATTTTTCTTTGTTTCAACCGAAAGCCATGGCTATGGAGAAGTTAGGTTCGACCATGTTTCACTTTATGCATGTAAGTCCATTTGCCACCCGTTTTTAATTATTTTTATGTTTTTCAAATCGTTGCAACTAGGTCTAGCTAACCCATACCTCTATTTTCGAAATTATCAAATGTTTTAGAATGTGCCATAAATGAATTTAAGGTGTCTGTGAAAGTTTATGATATCTTGTTAAGCTTTATTGTTAAATAGACATTTTATTAGGTAATTTTTGGTAACTTTTACTATTAAGGACTAAAATGTGAAATTAGTAAAATTACATGGACTTGTTATGAAATAATAGCAAATATGGGTTGTAAAGGAGTTCCACACAATAAATCTAAGCTTTAAATTTATTAAAAATGGTTAATTTGCATGTTTTAGGCTCAAGGACTAAATTGAATAAAAGTAAATTATTAGGGGCAATTTCATAAAAATGTCAAAAATGAAAAATTTGCATAAAATAAATTGTTTTACTATCTAAATTAAAAAATTGAATGAAATTATTAATTTATATTAAGAACAATTGGAAAATCGAGAAGAATGGAAAATTACCAAATAACCCTTGAACTTTGACATTTCTGCAGTTTAGCCAGGTAAGTTCGTATGAACTATAATCATTCAAAATTTGAGGTCCTTATATGGTAATTAGATCATTAAAGAAAAGTTAGTAGATATTTTTGGTGATTCATCCATGGAAAAAATAGAAAAGGCTAAGGACTAAATTGGAAATCAAAATAATTAAAGATGATAAATAATTAAATAGAAATATCATCTTATTTTATTATCATCTTTATCCCTAAATTTCATGGAAACCATAGGAGAGAGAGAGAAAACTAATCAAGCTTAATTGGGTAAGTATTCTTGTCATGTTTTTAGTAAGTTTTATATTTTTGAGATGGGGATAGTTTAATCTATCTATTTTGAGGATTAATTTAAAAAGTTATCAAAGTAACAAAGTTTTTCCATGAATGAATATGTTGAAAATTTGGAATTTATGGTAGAAAATGAAAGGTTGTTGATAGATAAACAACTTTTATAAAGAGAATTTTTATGAAATCATGATTTAGGGACTAAATTGAAAAGTGGTAAAACCCATGGAAAAATTTTGAATTTTGTGAAATATAAGTGATGCAAATGTTATATGAAAATTTGGTTAGGCTTGGAATAAGGATTAAATTGCATGAATTTCATTTTTCTGAGCCTAGGGATGAAATTCAAATTTATGGAAAGTTTAGGGGCAAAATGGTAATTTTACCTAATGTGTAAGTTGAATTCAATTGAATATGAAATGGATTAAATTGATGATTATATTCATTTATATAGATCTGGACAACTCAAATTCGAAGCTAGATCGAGGAAAAGAAAAAGTTTCGGATTAGTAGAATTTCTTGAATGGACGATTATTAAGGTAAGTTCGTGTAACTGAATTGAGTATATTTATATGCTTGTATTGAATGTGTTATGTAATTTTATGAATTATAAATGTTCAAAGTATGAAATAAATTATATGCTTGATATAGCTTGAATAAATGTTAAGTTCCGCTTGAATAATGAAATCCGATGGATATATGTAATTTCCCAATTTGAATGTGACCCTGCATATGTTGTGTAACAGCCCGGTTTAGACCCTAGTTGGAATTGTGGTTTCAGGACCACAGATTCGAGTCAAAAAAATATTTTTATATTATTTTTCGTGCCTATTATATGTGAATTACTATGTGTGAAAATTCTGTATCAAAATTTGATCGTTTGTGTGCTTAATTTGATAAAAGGACCTAATCGCGTAAATTGTAAAACTGGCTTTCTAATTGTTAAAGTTCTTATTTGCTATGTCTTCTTAGATAAGAGGTCCTTATGTTGCAATTAGACCATTGAAAGGGTAAATGGACATTAAAGACCATTTATTATGTGTTTATTATACGATTAAATAAAGGGTAAATTTGTAATTATGTAAATAAACTTAATTTAGTAAAATAAAACATGTTAATGGATGATTTATTCATCCATGCTTACCGAAAATCAAAGAAAAAAAGAAGAAATAAAAGCATTTAGGGTTCGGCTAGGTTAAAGCTCAATTAAGGTATGTGTTTTGATCGGTTTTTGATAATTTTTACGTTTTTGTGATCGTTGCTTAGTGTACTATCAAGATCATGTCTTAATTTCTAATTTTGTTGATGATTTTGAGTTATGCCATTGTTGATTTTGTGAGCTTTGAAATGTTAGTTGATGGAAAATAAAAGATATGTTTTGCGTTAACATATTTTGTCTTTGAATTTTTGATGAATTTGAGTAATTTGGGCTAAATTGTAAAAAGGAGATTTTGAGGGACTAAAATGTGAAATAAATGAAATATATGGGCTTATGTGAACACTATGAAAATTTGACTAAGCTTGTGTAAAAGGAAATTTTGAGTATTTTGTGATTTTGTAAATTAAGGACTAAAAGTCAAACTGTGAAAATATGAGGGCTAAATTGTAAAATGCCCTAAATATGTATTTATGGATTGTTATGAATGAATGTGTGATTGAATAAGCCAAATTTGAATTTATATAGATTAAGAACAAAAGAAAATGGAATTAGATCGGGGGAAATCGAAAATCGTCGAATAGTCAACTCCGTTCGTTCAAATCTGTACGAGGTAAGTCAATGTACAAATAAATGTACTTTGAATTGAATTACTATTGATTATATGCTTATGAAAAATGTTGAATGATTATATGTGTTGAGAATGAGATATCCGAGAAAGTATCGACAAAGTTCCAACGTCTGAAAAGCCTCGTACGAACCATAGGAATAGTTAGGATACATATGTCATGACATAGGATCTGATATGTGTTTTCATGTAAGACCATGTCTCGGATGTTGGCATCGACTTATGATTTATGTGTAAGACCACGTCTGGGACATTGGCATCATATTTGATTTCGTGTAAGACCCTGTCTGGGACAGTGGCATCGATATTTGATTACATGTAAGACCACGTTTGGGACATTGGCATTGTACGAGCTTTCCGAGCTATCTGCGTATCCTTATGATTCCAAATGGTTCAATGGGCATTCCGAGAAACGAATAATTATATGAAATGTGTATCCGATTCAGGTATGTTCGAAATGTATACTATATATTTGAGAATAAAAAGTAAGTATATGTATAAGTGATTATACGTGTTATAAGTATGAGAAAATATGTTATATGTGTAAATGAATTGGGAATATGTGAAATGTATATGAACTATGTGGTTTGAGATAGTATTTGGCCATGGAGTATATGTAATTTGATGATGCTTTCATGTTTTGAATGATAAGTTTATTTGTATATGGCTTACTAAGCTTTTGAAAGCTTACTTTGTGTGTTTTTTAACTATTTTATAGATATCGAAGCTATTGGGAGCTCGGGGATCTTCAAGGATCATCACCACACTATCGAACTCTATTTTGGTACCTTTTGAAAATGTGTATATTGAAATATGGCATGTATAGGCTAGAATTATGTCAATACGTTTTGAGTTGTGAATATTAGCCATGTGAAGTGGCTTGGTTTGGTTGTATATATGAATGATTTTTTTGTATGAATTATGTGATGCAATTATGCTAATATGATATGATCATGAATAGCCAAGAGAATTGGTCAATTTGGTAAGTTCTTGGTATATGTTTATTTGTAAAATTTGGTAAGTTTTGGCATGAGAATGAATGGAATGAATTGAGACGATGAAATATATGTTTTGGTATGTCTTGGGCTTATGATTTAGCATGTTTTGGTATGGATGTTATGTATGAAATTTGATGGTTTATGATATAGCATGAATGATGTATGTTTTGGAGTATGAATTGGCTAGAATTTGGTATAAAATATGTTTGGTTTTATGCTTGTAGAGAGGACCTTAATGGGTGGCAATTTGGCCTTGCAAATGGCATGCCCACATGGTTGAGCACACAGGCGTATGTCTCAACCGTGTCCTTCAATGTTTTTTTTAGAAGCAAGTCAGTCTCGAGCACAGCCTAGACACACGGGCGTGTTTGGTGGCCGTGTATGGCACACAGCCTTGGCACATGGGTGTGTGTGACCATTTCAAAGGGTACATGGGCTAGACACACGGGCGTGTGGTCAACTGTGTGACCCAAGTCTGTTTCGACCACGGCCAAGGCACACGGGCGTGTCTAAAGCTGTGTGAGGCACACGGCCTGTTCACACGGGCGTATGACCTGTACAACTTTGAAAAATGTTTAAGTTTTGAAAAATTTTGTATGGGCTCGGTTTAGTGCCGACCCCTTTCTAAAATATGTTTAAGGTCTCAATGACCTATATAAAGGACTCTATGATAATGTTTGACTATGATTGTGGATGATTTATATGAATTGTGTGTAAAATGTTTCAGCTTGTCTAGTAACGCCTTTAATCCTAGTCCGGTGACGGATACGGGTTAAGGGTGTTACATGTTGCAGATAGGATTTAGCTCAGACGAGTAATCCTGATAAAGCCCTCTCGAGCATCCTGATAAATAGTTCTTGCGAGCATCTTAATCGGTAGTGATTTTGCATGTGTTGTACACTACCGCAGCTCTATGTGAATGTCCTATTACATGACTTGATCGATTGTGTTCCAGCATATAATGCAAACACAAACATAGCTCTACATGAGCGTCCTGATATAAGCTCTTATGGGCTTCCTGACATGGCTCGCTCGAACTCCCTATTACCTTATTCGGTGCTTCCTGATAATAACTCTTTGGATTTACCTGTAAAGCTCTATGAGCTTCCTGATTAAAACTCTTATGAGTTTCCTGTTTAACTCGAATAAGTGTCCTGTTACATGGCTTATCTGAGCATCCTGATATATGGCTCGAATCTGTGCTCCTTGATTAAGTGCCCTAATGGGTACCTCTGAACATGAATGGACGAGTTACTGAATTATACACCTTGAGTGTACTACCTGAGTATCCATCAAAATTTCAATGATTCAGCGGTCAAATTCCCGAAATAAAAAATTATGAGATTAAATGAATTATGTCTCGAATTCGCATGAAATACTTGAAAGTTTGTAACATGATGAGCTCATCTATGCTTATTTGGTGTATATGTGAATTGTGTGACTAACATACTTGTTTGAATGTATGTGATTAGGCAAACTTGTTAATTTGTTGGGAATCATGTTATTATTTGCTCATTATAATGAATGTGAATGGTAAGTTTAATTCTTGTTATACGAACTTACTAAGTATTAAATGCTTAGTAGTTTTTATTTTCTCTATTTTATACTGCTCTGAAGTTCGTAAAGGTGGGAGATCGGTCGGAGCAATATCACACTATCCTCTATCTCGCTTTGGTATAAATAGTAAACTCATTTTGGTATAATGGCATGTATAAGCTAACTTGGCCATTGATGACATGTAAATGGTTGTATGTAATCTAGCCATTGGAATGGCCAGAGTGTTATATTTTGGTATGTTTATATAAAGGTTATAATATAATTAATATGTTTGAGAATGGTTAAATAGGAGATGGTATATATCTAATGAAGGATAAATTTTGAATTAGAAAAATTGACTAGTTATGTATGCCTACAAAAGGTAAAAATTTTAAACATGAATGCATGAAAAGATATATCAGTTAGATGTTAGAATTGGATTTGGTATATGTTTGAAATTGTTGGTGTTGGTTGTTGAAAAATTTGGGTGAGAAATAAAGCTAAGAAATGACTTTATTTTGTCCATACGGGTAGACACACAGGCATGTGTCTTAACCATGTGTGACACACGGCCTGGCGCATGGGCATGTAGTTTGGCTATGTGTCCCTTGCATCATAAATTTGAGAAACAGAATGCTCAGAATTGGGCACATGGGCAGACACATGGGTGAGTGTCTCAGTCGTGTGTGCTACATAGCCCAGAACACGGGCGTGTATCTTAGCCATGTGAAACCTGCACCTAATTTTAGAAAATTAAATTGATCACACCGCCTAGCACACGGGTGTGTGGCTAGCCGTGTGGTACAAGTCAGAGAGTTATACGGGGTCAGACATGGCCTACAGCACGGACGTGTCCTATGGTTACACGGTCGTGTCCCTTGACCACACGGGCGTGTATGCCCTGCATCTAGGAAAAATTTTAAAATTTTGCAAAAAATTCTCTAAGTTCCCGGTTTAGTCCTGGCTCGGTTCAAATGTTTATATTGGGCCCCAAGGGTCCATTCAAGGGACAATATGAGTAGTTTTAGAAATAAATAGTAATTAACATAAAATATCTGTAATTGTTCTGTAAACTCCGATAATACTTTGTAACCCTATTTCGGCGATAGATACGGGTTAGGGTTGTTACAATTTTTCTAATGTAAATGAATCTATATATATGTTATTATACAATTTATCATGTAAAGAAACAATGGAAATTCAATGACGTTTCGACAATTATCGAGCCTCGTTTGAACCTTAGGAATATATGGGATACAAATGACATGTTGTTAGGGTTACCATGTTTTGAGTCCTGGTCCTAAATGTCCTACCGATGGCTGAGTTCCAGCATTTGTTGCGGATACTCATCAGCTTGTGTGAGCGGCATTGTGTAGCTACATTTTGACCGTCAGCTTGTGTGAGTAGACCTAGGTTACCATGTTTCGGGTGCTAGTCCTGAATGTCCTACCGATTGTTGAGGTCTGACATTAGTTGCGGATACTCATCATCTTGTATGAGCAGCATCATGTAGCTTACATTCTGACTGTTAGCTTGTGTAAGCAAACCCATTTTACAGCTTGTATGAGCTATGACTATCTATTTAGCACACATTATGTGAGCTTTCTCGTATATCTGATGTTATTCTAAGTGGCTCAACGGTCATGAAAAGGGAAGGAACGGAACGGTAAGTATTCAAATGACTTATATTATGAAAACTATGAAAAGGAATGAAAAGGAAATGTTAAATGAAAGTATGACTATGTTCATGGAATTAATGATTTCAAGTGAGGTTATTTATGTTAATTCACTTATCTTATGTTATTCAAGTGCGTTATGAATTGATGCATTAACATGTAATGTTGATAATGCTTACGCTTGTGCCAAGCTATTGGTTGGATTTTATTATGTTAGTTTTAAAGAATTGCATTGAAATGGTAAATGACCAGATAGAAAGATGCTTATATGCATGAAAGAGTGGTAAGAATCAAAATATGTAATTTCTCATGAAATGATTTATTTTGTAGTTGATTCTAAAAGAGTTATACTAGCTTGTGGCTATGGTTAAGATTATGCTTATGTCTTTTATGTTATGCAAATGAAATGGGTCAGAATAGGTAATGAAATGATAAGTTCATCGTTGAGATGTAATGTGATGAAATAAAAGGATTATTGAGTTAGAAGAAGTTAGTTGTAAGGAAGAAACTTACTTATGCTATATGTGAATTTACTTATGTCATGAATATCATGATTTAATAATGTAATTAAGCTTGTGCTAAATAAATGGATTGGTAAGTAAGTAGATGAAATGATTCATCATTTGAAGGAAAGGTTGCCAATTATGTAAGTCAACCTATGAGACCTTATCATGTTATGAATGAAAGTTGTATGTGATGTTTATAAATATACTCAATTTTGAGTTGAATGGTGTTCAATAGGTTTATACTAAGTTTAAAGTATTGGTGTAGAATCATGTTTAATCCATGTATGATAGTTTTGAAGTGATAAGTTATGTTTCAAGTTTATACGAACTTACTAAGCATTCATCGCTTACATAGTCATCTTCCTCTTACTTTATAGATTTTCAGAAGCTCGATCAGTTTGGAAACTCGTCGGAGATCTGTCATACTATCTAGCGATTATATCGGTAGTTTTTGATGTCATGATCAAGGTTATAATGGCATGTATAGGTGGACTTGTGGTTTATGTTAGTTGAGTATATGTCATTTTGGTTTATTTAACCTTGGCACTTTTGGTGCATTATTGATGTAAGTTATTTTGACAATGTGTTAATGCATGTCTGAATGGCCAAAATGGTAGGTGATGAATTGACCTCAATATGGTCAAGTTATGGTATGCTTTGGAAAGGTTTTGAATAGATGTGCATGATTGAAATATGGTTTGTATATATGTTGGATGTTGGAACCATTTGGAAATGGCTAGGTTTGTGTCATTTAGATGGTTTTGATGCATGTGAGAAATGGTCCAAATGGTAAGATTATTTTGATGTGGTATGAATCTAATATGGTATGGCTGATATGTGTCAGCTGTGATATGTTTTGGCATGGAAACAAGTTAGTTGATAAATGGTTAAATATGCACATGTTTAGGTATATTTGATGTATGTGCTTGAGGTGCCAAAATGGCATATTGGTTGTATGGATTATTAGCCTATTGTATAAACCCTTTTTTGTAGGTTTTGAGTATGTTTAGAAGCCTTGATCATATGTGCAAAAATACTTAGGCTTATGCTTGGGAAGGGTGAAAGAAGTGGCTTGATTTTAGCCATTTTCTTGTCCATACGGCCTAAGACACGGGCGTGTGTCTCAGCCATATGTGACACATGGTCGTGTGTCCCCTGTAGGTTTTAATGCTTTCTTTTTGCAAGATACACGACCTAGCACACTACTTTGCACACGGACATGTGTGGCCATTTCGAAGGTTACACAGCCTGGCACACGGGCGTGTGGCTTAGCTGTGTGACCAAAGTTAAAGAGTTACACAAGCACGAAAACAGGCTGGGACACAGTCGTGTGTCCCCATTTCGAATGTTACACAGCTTGAGACATAGGCGTGTGTCTCAGCCTTGTGACCCCTGCAGTGTGAATTTTTCTAACTTTTTCTTCAATGTTTTAAATGTTTCTGATTTAGTCCTGAATTGTTTCTAAAGTGTTTTTAAGGCCTCGAGGGCTCGAATAAGGGACGATATGCATGCGTTTGAATGGATTATGTTATGATTTATGAAATGATTAGAAATGAATGATTTAAGTTTTGTTTTTATGGTAATGCTCTATAACCCTATTCCAGCGACGGATATGGGTTAGGGGTGTTACAGCATGGCTTTAGTAATTCTTAGTTAAGGAATGTAATTAATAGGAATGTAATTAATCTAACACATTTATGTCATATTGATTAAAACTCGTGTTTTTAGAAATTGCACATTGAAATTTTTTCTTTTTATTTTTCTTAGTTTAATTACTTAGGTAATTTTTAGTTTTTAAATCACTTCTTCAAATCAACATACTTTTCCTTCACCAAATTGTTTAAAGTTGTCATAAATATATTTCTTTCACAATCCCTATGGGTACAATAACTTGCATATATCCATCGTTTCAAGTTTTTGGTGCCATTGCTAGGGACTGTTTTAAAAGTCATTATTTGTGAAATTGTTAATTTTGCATTTTGGTCTATTTTTTTCTATTAAAATTTAATTCTAATGTTTTTTTGTATTTGTTTTAGGTGTTTATGAGTATTAATCAAATTATTGACTTACTTCCCATAGACCCTGAAATTGATAGGACTTTCAGACAGAGAAGACAAGCGAACCAATGAAGGACTGATGAGACGAATTTTGAAAATCGAAACTAAAATCTAAGAGGAGCATTCACTTATAATACTCATAATCCAATTACTGTTGTCGATGACAGAAAATGCGCCATTCGATAATATGCGATTTATTTATTCAAGAGCTCAATCCGAGTATTGTGAGACCCAAAATTGAGGCACCACAATTCGAACTAAAGTTAGTCATGTTCCAAATGTTGAAAAATATGGGTCAATTTAGTGGGATGCCTACTGAAGATCCACATCTTCATTTTCGGGTATTCATGGAAGTGAGTGACTCATTCAAACTAGTCGGAGTGATAGAGGATGCCTTAAGATTGAGATTACTTCCATACTCCTTAAGAGATAGAGCACAAGTGTGGTTGAACCTCTTACCATTCGATTCCATAACTACATGGCAAGAGTTGGTTAAACGTTTCTTAATGAAATACTTTCCTCCATCTCTGACTGCCAAGATTTGAAATGAAATCATTTCATTTCAGCAACTTGACAAGAATATTTATATGAGGCATGAGAGTGGTTCAAATAGTTATTATGAAAGTGCCCTTATCACGGCTTTCCTTACTGCGTTCAAATAGAGACTTTCTATATTGGTCTCAATATTCATACTAGAATGATGGTAGATGCTTCGGCAAATGGAGCCCTTCTTTCTAAATCTTACAACGATACTTACGAGACTATTGAAAGAATTGCCAGCAATAACTATCAGTGGCCAACCAACCAAGCAACCTTAAAAAGACAAGTAGCAAGAGTACATGAAACGGACATACTTACTTCTTTGGCAGCCCAGGTATCCTCTATGTCTTCCATGCTTAAGAACATAACTGTTAATGGTTTCAATAGTAATCTGACAGGTCAGTCGCCGAACTAGTTCGAGAATATTTCTTGTGAATACTGTGGAGGTGGCCATTTTTGTAACACCCCTAACCCGTAACTGTCGCCGGAATAGGTTAAGAGGCGTTACCAGACTTGTAATTCAGTTCAAAACAACCATTTAACAAATTCCATCTCATTTCAGTAACTATTAATCATTCATATTAAAATGTATTTAAATCAATCATACAGAACTTTAATCATGCATTTGAGACCAATTTGATAACATATAAAAGTTTCAGAAACTTAGAAAATTTTTGACTTTTAAAGTATCACACGCCCGTGTGAACAGGCCGTGTGCCTCACACAGCATTAGACACACCCGTGTGTCCAAGCCGTGGCTAAACAGGGCATACATACTGACTTGCTCACACGGCCACAAGACACGCCCGTGTGCCTTAGCCTTGGTCGAAATTGACTTACAATTGTAGGGTACTCTAGGGGGCACACGGCCGTGCAACATGACCATGTGTCGCACACAACTGAGACACACGCCCGTGTCTCTGCCGTGTGGACAAAAATAGGCCATTCGAAAAGCCAAAATTGCCACCCTAAAACATGAGCATAAACATTCATATTTGACCATACTTAAGCAACTCAATTGGCAACCAAATCAACCATTTCAATACACATTATAAGCCATAATCAAAGTCACCATTTACATGACCATATACCTATATAACTACATACATAATTCATTCATCTAACATCTATATATTGAGACTTATTTTGCATAATTTCATTCAAACATTACCATACCAAAACATATCATCATTAAGCACATATATGCAATCCAAATGATACCAAAATAAGCCAAATCACATGGCTTAACTTATATACAAATTCACTCTTAAACCATGATACCAAAACATAACTTTTACTATCAAACTAGCCTATACATGCCATATTTACATAAGTTCATAAGTTCATAAGTTCAAAATACCAAACGAAAATTTGGATAGTGTGACGTGCAACTCCGACTTGTCCGTAACGAGCTAGCTAACGAACCTCTATAAGACATAGAAACAGAAACAAAGTAAGCTTCTAGGCTTAGTAAGCCCTATAATTCAGAATTTAACTTGCCATTTAAAGTAATCAAAGCAATAATAAAATGCCAACAACTCAATTTAACCATCATCTAATCACACATAATCATCATATGTTAGTCATTTAACTAATACATAAACCATAACTTGTTCTTATAACATTATTTAGGCTAGCTGAATCTATTAGAGCTTCAAAGGATAAACGAGTGAACAATGTCAATAATCCGCCAATTCATCATCATACATGCTCTTTCGAGACATGGCCAGTAAGCTCTTACTGAGCTGAATAACAGTAAGCTCTATTGAGCTGAAAACAATAAGCTCTATTGAGCTGAACAGCATGCTCTTTCGAGCTGAATCAGCAAGCTCCAATGAGCTGAAATAGTAAGCTCATACGAGCTATGGTGAGTCAGCAACAAATGCAGGAGCTTGACCATTACAGTAATTCCAGTAACACGTCACTTGTATCCAATGAATTAACATAGTTCAAACAAGGCTCGGTAACAATTTTGATATATCATCGAGGCATTCATATTTCAAATAATTCAATTAAATATATTCAATTCAACCATTACAAGTATAGTAAAGTTCGATTCAAATTATAGGAACTTACCTGAGTTACTTGGATGAAAACTATCGTTTACTCGTCTACCTTTCATTTCCCCTGATCTAATTTTGGTATTTGCTTATCTTGATCTATATGATATCAAATTAACTCATTTAAATTTTCATTCAATTCAATTTAGCCTAAAACACTTATTTTGGCTAAATTACAAATTTACCCCTAAACTTTTAACCACTTTGCAATTTAGTTCTTTATATACAAAATGGCAAATTTATACAATTTACCCTTAATCCATGTATAGCCGAATTTCACATAATCACATAGCAGCCCATATTTTCATTTTATTCACATTTTCAACCACAACATTTCTATATTTTACAATTTAATCCCTAATTCTCATTTTTGTCAAAAATCACTTTATAAAACTAGTATATCTATTAACAACCGTCAATAATCTAACAAGAAACTTCAAAATACCTAAGCATTCAACAATGGCATATCTCAAAGTCTATAATAGTTTCAAAAACGAAGGTACAGGCTAGCTAGATTAAGCAGCAACGAGCTCAAAAACGTAAAAATCATTAAAAATCGAGTCAAAACCGTACCTTAAAACCTAGCTATGGCTGATTTTTCTTTCTCAATTTCGGTTTGGGAAGATAATAGAATAATGTGATTTTGATTTTGTTTTATTATTATTAACTTAATAAGCCATTTATAAAATTAACCTTTATAACATTTGATAATATCAAAAATACCAAGCCAACAACTTCCACTATACTATTTAAGGTCTAATTGACATGCAAGGACTCTCACACTTCAAGCTATAGCCATATAATACTTTTAAACAATAGACCTCTACTTTCACGCTTTACGCGATTTAGTCCTTTTTACCGAATTAAGCATTTAAACGGTAAAATTTTTTTACGAAACTTTCACATAATTAATCTAACATGTTGTAAACCTTATTTAAAATAATAAAATAAATATTTTGACTTCGAATTTGTGGTCCCAAAACCACTATTCTGATTTAACCTAAAAACGGGCTGTTACAATTTCTTTAAAAATTGCCTATTAAATCAAGAGTAAAAATATTACATAGGAAATTAGAATTGGAATGGTCAATCGAACAAAATCTCAGAGCTCTCTCTTCCTTGATAGAGCCGTCGGATTCTACTACCTCTTACCGGTTTACTGATCACATGCTGGTTATCAGAGTAGAAGCTGTCCGCAATCAAATTCTTACAACTCTTCATGGCAGAATCATCCAGTTTCTCCATGGAGTAATTAATGGGTAGACCATAGCGAATCTTCTATGTCATTTCAACCAAATTATCTATCGGAATATTCTAGACAAGTGCAACAACCCCCACCAGCTGAATCTTCAAGCGATCTTGAGAATCTACTGAAGGCATACATAGTGAAGAATGATGCCATTTTAAGAAATCTAAAGAATCAAATGGGTCAGCTACCCAGTGAACTTCAAAATAAACCCCAAAGAGGTTTGCCCAACAATACTGAAAATCCAAGAATTTTGGGCAAAGAACATTGCAAAGCAGTCACTTTGACAAGAGGAAAGGCATTGGAACCTAAGGTGGTTGAGGTTTAAGATGAGCCTGTTGTAGCTCAAGACAAAGAGTAAGTTCAACCGAGTGTTGAAACTTTTGTTTCACAAAAGTCAGATTCGGTGATCCGTGATGAGGTAAACTCTAAACCAGTTAGTTTTGATTATCTAACACCCTTGTCAAATGCAGAAAAATTTCCACAGAAGAGTTGTCTAGTTAAAGCTAAGATTCCACCATTTCCATATCATCAACGATTCTAGAAGAAACAATAGGATAATCAGTTGAAAGAAATTTTTGATATGAAGTGACTTTTAATGACTTCGATGCTACCAAATTCCCAGATGTAGTTGAAGACTGCTCTGCTATTTCCAAGATAGAATCGATGGCTTCTACAGAATTAGAGCTCAATTCTTTAGATGATTCGTTAGAAAGTATTCTACTAGCAGATTCACCAAGTGATGATGAAGACGAGGAATGTTTGGTTTTGTTAGAAGCTAAAACGAAGGGATTCACTTAGGAAGTTCCACTGGAATATTAGAGTTATTATCTCGGGAGTACACACAACCAAAAGTGTTGATTGAAAAGCCAGTTGAATTGGAATTGAAATTTTTTTCTCCTCATTTGAAATATGATTATTTGGGTCTATCTTCGACTTTACCTACCATGATTTTAGTTAAGTTTACCAAGAATCAAGAAGAAGAGTCACTTGTGGTTTTGGAAAAGCATAAGAAGGGTATTAGATGGATTATTGTAGATATTCGAGTCACAAGTTGGAGGATTTGCATGGATTATTTCAAAGTTCTGAAGCGAGTAAATCGAGGGGCTTAGAAACAAGAGTTAGCGGCAAGACTCAAAGTGAACTCGGAGTTCACTGTACGCATGCCTAAGCCTATTTGTGCGAATTAAGAGGATCAATCAACGCAAGTCACAATGGGGACGAGTAAGAGCGGTGGCCTCTTATGATCGAGACATACAAGTGAGAAATACAATGCAAGTTAGACAACGATGGAAACATAAGACAAGGAAAATGTTCCAAAAGGTAGAATTACATGACAGAGAGAGTAGTTGAGAATCAGCTGAGGCATTGAGACCGTTCGGAGATGAGTCAAACCAGTGCCATTCCGAGGACGCGACGAGGGCGTTGCAAGAATAGATAGGGAAGAATGTCATAGATTGCAGATCAAAACTCGTGACCATTGCATACAAAACATCCCATAGAGATCAACTTATGAAATGGAGCTCATTTGCCTGGTTCGACTGGTGGAACACATGGAGAAGCCCATTTACTAGAAGCCTTGGTGAACTAGTGAAACACTTCAATAAAATTAGAGTTACTAGGGTAATTTATGTAAATCGTAAGGGATAAAGATGTATAGAGTTTAAATCCCTCAGGAATCTCATCTTGTAGATAGGCACAAATCTCAATCGTTGATGGAACTCAATCTGTACCTTTGGTTTTGGGGGAGCTCAACTATAAATAGAGGCATTTCCCTCATTTGTATTCACTCAGTTGTAAACCTTTAAAGTAATAGAATACTTTTGAGAACATTTACTAAAACACTAAGTGTGCATTATTTTTTCTGTGGCTTTTTGTCTGTTCTTAGCTTCTTTTGTTTTTACGAGTTTGCTTCTGCTTAACTTCGATACTTAGAGAATTTTTGCAAGATTTTTAATTTTCCGAGAGTAGGCTAACTTAGGTGAATTTAAATAAAAAAAAAATCTTCTAAGGCCGCGTAATTTGCTAGACTAAAAATCTAACCTCGTGACAAAAAGACACTCTTAAAATTAACTACTCATGGAGGAGACGAGAAAATGGACAAAATGTGCATGAAAAGTGCGAATACCCTATACATGACCATGATTTTTTTTATCTTTTGTTATGTAAAAAAAATATATAATTAATCTTTTAAGTCTTAATTTATTTATAGAATGATAAAAGGCAAATTTAATACTAATAAATTTTAAAATATTAAAAACTCTATCACCCAAATCATTAGCATGGGCATATTTTTAGTCAAATATGAAGTTTGGCATTTTTATTAAGTGCCTTTTCAAGTTCTAAAAACACTCAAAATCTCTCACAGCTTTTACCAAAAGAAAAAAAAATCTCACAGTAATTACGAAAAGCACCACAAGTTTGTGGCCTTTGTCCATAAATAGCATTCCATAGACGACGTTTCCTCTCTCGGAAAGTGGACTACTTGAAGGAAGGAGCTCTAGGAGAGAGAGTAAAGAGTAATTTATATAAAGGTGACATTTAATTGAATTGCCGTTTTTAACATTGAGCTGTATTCAAGTAAACAAACAGTCGTAAAAAGAAAAACGCGGTTAAGTTTCTTCTTGTCTTTTCGTTTCATTTTACTTCTCTCTCTCTCTCTCTCTCTAGTTTCTGAAGTGAAATTGTTTGACTGTTCTCTAATTTAACAGGGGAGATTACTGTCTAAAGAAGTGTTTCTAATTTAGCAGGTAATCGTATATGATGTGTGGTGGTAGTGCGGTATATGATGACTGCGAGTTTACCTCGCCTTCCAACGGAGCTAAAACACTGATTTTAGTTGGGCGTACGGGCAATGGAAAAAGCGCAAGCATTCTTGGCATCAAGTCCTTTACCTCAAAGATTAGCCCGTCTGGGGTAACTAGAACTTGTGAGTTGCAGAGAACAGTGCTCAAATATGGGCAAATTTTTAATGTCATTGATACTCCAGGTATGGTGGAAAGGGTATTCATTGGAAAAGAAATTGCCAAATGTATCGATCTTGCGAAGGATGGGATACATGCAGTTGCTGTATTTTTCTCATTAAAGACTCGTTTTTCAGCATAACAGAAAACTGCATTTCAGTGTTTGGAGACTTTGTTTGGAACCAAAATTTTTAGCTACATAATTATAGTGTTCACTAATGGGGATGCCTTGGAAGAGGACGTAACATTGAAAGATTATTTGGATGATAGTCCACAACCATTAAAGGTTGTTTCCTAAATTAAATGCAACTTGATTTGTGTAGTTGAAATATAGCGATGGCAAAAATATCCTGGAAGTACTTGATTCAGATTATATTATATTTTTTATTTAAAAATTAAAAAAATTGATTTTTTTTAATTTTTAATTTTTTTTACTATTAAAAATTTGTGTGGTATGGGGTATCATATTTACCTTATGTTAACATATATGAACTATGAACCAGTTTTTAAAGTATATTTAATCTAATGTATAAATATTAAATTATTATATTTTTAAATATAGGGATCAAAATACAATTTAATTTTTAATATAAAGTATTCCATGATACTTTTACTTATAGCAACTGATACATGTCCTTCACTTGAAATCCAATAGGATGTTCTACTTCTTTGAGGACATCGATTCGTACTCTTTGACAACAAGACTGAAGATATCTTGTCTCACTTGTGAACATGGTCATAGCGCAGAATGGTGGGCAACCATATTATGATGAGTTGTTTGTGGAACTAAAGGTTAGATGGGTTTTATTTTAGTTTGTAGGGAATTTAGTACGAAGAACTTATGTGAGTAATTGTACTACAGAGAGGGGCAACTACATGTGATAAACAAGAAGAGGTTGCTTCTCTAAAAGGCTACATAAAGCAAGAAATATGCAAGGAGCAGAATGAAAGATTATATGAAAAGCTGCTTATGCGTATTTCTGAGTTGGTAATCCTACTATCTTCTTCTTAATTTGATGGTTACTGTTTATAGTTTAGTCAAACTTGCAACATAAAGCATAAGTATAAACCCAATTACAGAAGGAAATTAACCCATATATAATGTGACTTTAGAATAAAAATAAAAATGTCAGTTTGTAGCCTACTTGGATAACTGCCCCGAAAAGTGAATAAAACAATAACTTAAAATATCCTTGAGCAGAAAATTAGCTTTCGACGTAAATGAGAATCCGCTAAATATTATTAGTTAATAATGTTTATCTTATTTGTTTGTTTTACATAAAAAGAAATATTTTAACGACAATTAATAAGTCCATTCAGGTGCCTCATCAACTTACTAGGCATCCTTATCATACATTTGCTTCTTCTTTTTTTGACCATTTTGCTTTTGACTCATGAGTTAGATTAGGTTAGAGTCAAGCTCATATAAGGTATTTAGATCAATTTTTCAAGTTCGGTCTTGGTTCAGCTTAAATTATTTTTTTATTTTAAAAAAATATAATGCATTAAAAAACACTCAAATAAATATTTTCTAACACATTAAAAAGTATTTATACTAAAAAAATACTAACATAAATATAATAAATATTTTATTGTATTAAATACAATTTTTAAAATTGTATATTTCAAGTTAGATTATTAGTTGAGTTAGGTTTTTTTTTTTTTTTTTTGGGTTTTGGATAATAGATTTTTTTTGATACAAAGATAATAAATTTAATTATTATTAGATTAGTTATTAGATAATATATATAATTAATATAATTAATTTTTATAATATTATATATTCAGGTTGGGCTAGATTAAAATAATCTTGCTCAAGATTTGACTTATATAAAAAAATAGATCTTAAATTTTAGTTAAGCTTATTTTTTAATTTGTATTTTAATTTAAATCTTTTTATTTTTTGAGCGAATTTTTAAACTTAGTGAATCAACCATCGGCAACTCTAATAGTATCGTTTAAGTATCGGTTTTCCATTTCGCAAGTTGAATGTCATTTTATGATTTGACCATAGGTAGAGGCAAAGTTGAAGAGGCTAGAAGAGAAGTTAGCAGAGAAGCAGGCAGCGAGGAAGTCAGATCAAATGAAATTAACAAGCTTTGAGAGTATTTAGAAAATGCACAGAGGGAGACTGTGGAGCTCTGCAAGAAAGCTGAAAATAAATGTGCCATCCTCTGAATGCTATTATTTTATATTTATGACATTTTAGATTTAAATTATTTTGAATTACTTCATTCGCATTTGATATTTGGGAAAACATTTCTTCACCCCTTAATTGCAAACATTTGATCGCTGGACAGGTGCCCACATCTTCCAACTTTACTTTTTTCATATATATGAAAATTCATATTTTTCTGTGTCAATTTAAGAGTATAAATGAAACACTAACTTGATTTGATAATTTGATAATTATTAAACCGAGCTCAAGCTATCAATCAACTTGGATTCAAACTTAATAATACTTGAGTTAAATGACTCATGAGTTTTATCGTGCATTTTATATTTTTATATTATTAAATTACATTATTACCCTTAATATGTAAATACTAAGCTTAATTATTGACTCGAGCTCAAACTTAAAAATAAACGTTTGATCAAGCTTGAGCTAAGTATTGAGCTTTGAATTTTGAGTCAAGCTTGAGCTCGAACTTAGCAATATTCGAGCTTGGCTTGGTTTGATTGCACCCCTATGTCAGACCATATACTTCAAGAAAACTGAATGGCTGAAACCACGTAAACAAGGAGGATGGAAACAGTACTTGAAAGGTATGCACATAGACAAACATCGAAGCAGGATTAACTGAACCATAGAATTGAGTCAGATTAGTCATAAATATATTAGCCATTCCTATAAAACATTGTATGTCATAAATTTATAGACATCTGCTGAAAGGTATATAGATAGATGCTTTAATACTTCACTCATCTTCAGCTATTCACAAATTCCAACCCATAAGCTGTGGAACTTGAAACCATGGGAAGCATTTCCAAAGTTAAGTATGTACTTGGGGAATCAGTCATGGAATCAGTCATTTGGGCTAAACTGTAGCATGGAAAAAACTTCTCAACTATCTCATCTTCAAATGATCATATGATCCAGTACTGGGAAAACTATAACCAGGAAATTCTACATGCCATTTGAAGTTAAGAATGAACTTAAGGAACCAAAAAACACCAAAGGTGACAAGTCCAAGGAATTTCTTCTCTGTATGAAATGAGCAACATTTTTTTCTCCGAAGAACTTTTCAACTGGACTGCTTCCTTCTTAATGCCACCACTATTGTCCATCAAAGGGCATGAGTGGCAACCAGAGGTTTGGGGCCATGCATGGATTCAAGTCTTGACTAACTTGTGTTGTATTTCTTATGATAGATGCATGATATGTTACCATAACAGCATATAGTAACAGCAGCAGGCTACACGAATAGAGCAAACACATCCAGGTCAAAACTCAAGGGATTGCTAAAGCCAGTAATCTTATCCAATTCATACTTAAATGAATCCAAGAAGAGACCAAGAGAAAGGCCAGCTTTCCAATAGTTAAATATGGTGATCAGACTCCTAACATTGTTGAGTAGAGGAAGAGAGGCCCTATACATGAGGGCTCCTATACCCTCTACAACAAACACAGCCAAGGCAGCAGATAGGATATCCCAGTCACCTGTCTGCCCAATAAAAGTTGCAAATGCTGTTGCACAATAAAATCCTACCAAGAAAAAGAGTATCTTCATGGGGAGATTTTTCCTTAGCTCCTGAATCCTCACACCTAATTTGGTTTGAATACCTTGGATGGCCCTAATTAATCTGGGCCGCCCACCGTTGCTGGAAGAAGGATCAAACCCACTGGCATCCACATTGCTTCTAACAGACCATTCCATTTTCCTGCAGAAAATTAAAAAAAAAAAAAAAAAAAAAGCACCCAGAAGTTCAATTACACCATGGATACAACCTTCAAAGATCATACCACCCTATTTGACCTAAATTTAACGGCATATTTCTGGGACCAGATGCATACCTGAAATTATTGACATGAATGAAACATGGCTGAGAATGGAGCTTCCATCCAAAGGAGCGAACATTCTTATGAGAGCATGGTCCAAGATTCAAAGCCGCATCACTTGAATTGGAAAGCTTAAAAATGGAAAAAATAGCATTCCGAGACAACCTGGTTGTCGTGGTCATAGCTTGGGATGAACCTACAAAGTGACAATTCATTAACCAACAGCATCATGCGGCAAGCAGATGTCAGAATCAGAATTCTTTAAAAAGAGAATGGAAAGGGAAGATTAGAAAGAGATGAGAAGGTTTTAAAATTAAAAAACAAAATAGAAAAGAAGATGCAATGAGAGACAGAGAACGTACAAGCAACGGCCTGCAATTGCAATTGCAGTGAGGGAAACGCAGTGGCTTAGCCAAGAATTTGCAGAATCCAATTGGAAGGAGATAGGGGGAGAAATTTGGTAAGCCTAAAATAGCAAAATGATTGTATAATTTTGGGTAAAATGATACTAACACCAAAACGCGTATAAACTACGGACGGTGCTATGCTATACATATGGACCTGACGTGTGAGGCCGGATGCCTATAAACTTTTGGATAGTGTTTCTTTTTCTCCATCTTCTAATAGTTTTAATTGTTTCATATTATATTTTTAAAACTTTTATAATTAAATTTAAAATATTTTTTTATAAAACTATATTCCTAATTATATAATATTTCACTGTAATCCCGTAAAAGAACATGTGATGAAAATGATACAAATCAAGGAGTTGATTGAAACAAATTTAATGAAGTTTTCTTTCTTTCTTTCTTTAGAATGGAGTCAATCTTTCATTATAATTTGTTGAGATTTTCTTTCTTTCTTTCTTTAGAATGGAGTCAATCCTTCATTATAATTTGTTGAGATTTTCTTTCTTTCTTTCTTTAGGACTGAGTCCATCCTTGATTATAAGGATTCTTCAACTCTTTCCCTGTAAAAGCTTTATGTGTTGTAGGTTATAATGTAACTTTTCTATTGTTGAAGATATACAAAAATTCTTTCATAACTGTGTTGATTTAGATGGTGCCAAAGCCTCCTTCAATTTCTTTTGGAATTGAAGCAGACACAATTATTATTTCTGCTCAACGCTTCCGTTATAAGCTTCTTCCTTGTACCACGGTCACTATGTCTGGTTCTAAAAAGGGTGAAAGTGGTTCTCATGAGAAAACCAACAACCCTACAACTGTTTTCCGAATATAGGAAAATTCTCTAATCACCCCAGAACGCCTTGATGGAATCAATTATATTGAATGGTCCCTAAATGCCCAAGATAAGATTCGTGGAAGAAAGCATTGGGGTTTTATTTCAGGTACGAAAGTACCATCAAAAGATGAACTTTCAAATAAGTACGAAACCTGACAAGAAGAAAATTGCTTGGTCAAATCATGGTTTCTTGATGCAATGACAAAGGACATCAAATCATTATTCCTTCACTTGGGCACGAAAAAAGAAATATGGCATGCTGTAAAACAAACGTATTCTATCTAGCAAGATGCTTCAAAAGCATATCAACTTCATTGTGAGGTGATGTCTATTCGGTAAAATGATGAGTCCATTATTTCTTATTTTGGAGAACTACAAAAGACTTGGCAACAACTTGATAATTTGATGATTGTACTATGGAGTGTGCAACTGACATCACAAAATATACCGCAAAGGTTAACACTGCAACAACCCTTACCCGTATTCAATGCCAGAATAAGGTAAGAGGCATTATCAGACTTATCACACGAACAAGCATACAATTCTTGGTTATAAATTTGCGTCCAAATTAAAACCATTTTCTTTTAATCATAAAGTCCCTAATACAAGCCTACGAGGCCCAAAACAGGCTTTGGAAGTAGTTCGGGACTAAACTGAGAACTTTAGAAAATTCTACAAAAACTTAGAAAATTTTTCACTAAACAGGGGTCACACGCCCATGTGGATATGGGACACGCCTGTGTGGGCAGGCCGTGTGGTCACACATGCTGTAACACCCTAATTTTTGAGATTTTTACAATTTTCAAGAATTTGGTAAAAAAATTTTAAAATTAGGTATTTGGTGGTGAAATTCATAATTGGAGTGTGTAAATGGCCCTATGGAAGGCCCATGTGTTGGCCAAAACCCAGTAGAATTTTTGAATTTTGGACTTAAGGAGTTAGGGGCATTGGATGGGTGGCCTTATTAAAAGATGTGGGTAGAATATAATGTAAGAGAACCCCTGGAAAAGTGGTTAAGTGACGCCACTAAGGAGATAAAAATAATGGCGTGTAAGTGGTTGGGGGTAGGCCAAGGTTCGATTCACTAAGCTGGCAATTTTGTGGTTATTTTTATGTCTTGAGCATGCAGGAGTTTGAAGTCGAATGGAACTCTGTTGGAAAGATTTTGAATCAGTCAAATGCATGAATTTAGGAGTGATAAGGGGAGAGATTTTGGGGATTTGAAGGGAGGCTTAGAGTTGGCTGAATAGTGGGAATTAGGGAGGAGAAATCAGCTTAGGGGTTTTAGGTTGGTATTTCAGCACTAGAGGCTTTTGTTGTGCCGTTTTCCTTTGTTTAAACATCATAGGGTGATTTATTTTCTTCCTTTTTCTTCTCTAGCTGAAATCACCACTCCTTTCATCCATTTTTTTCTTTCTCTTCTTTTTCCAAAACCAAACTACCACTCCCTTTCTTTTCATCACCCTTGCCGAATAGCCACAAGAGCCGAAAGCTTTGAAGTTGGTTGTGCCGATTCTATTTAGACCAGCATCCTTCTTTTTTCTTCATTTGTTATGACCGATCCCTTCATCTGCTAAACTCTAAAAGTCCCCGACGGCAACACCAATACGAAGCCACCACACCATTTCTTTTTCTTGGTCCTAAAAGCCGAAATACCTTAGTTCTGGGGGCTTAGCCGAACCTATAGATCTCTAGGATTCGAAGGCTGCTAGGTGGTTGAGGGCTAAGTCTACTTTGGGTCTAAATAGTGCAGAAGGGAAGACTGTGGTAAGTACTCATTTTCCAAACTGATTCAGTAAGTATAAATGTTAACAAAAGCCAAAACCCCCTATAGCTTAGGGAAGATATTGATTTGAGGTTTAGGCCTCACTGGGCCTTTTCATTCGACTTTTGTGATTTGTGTAGTGATATAGACAACTTTGGAGGAGCAGCAAGACTTGGAGTATATGTTTGGATAAACTTGGATTGAATCATCGAACCCTGTGAAGGTAAGTGATCTAGGGCTATTAGGGGTTCTTTGGCCGAATATGGTGAGGTGGATTTTGGGTTTGATAAGCATGAATTGTAAACTAAGAATGGTGGTGATTAATTGTAGGTTGTCGTGGGAGACTTTGTTAGCAAACGTCACAAAGTAGGTGTGTAACAACCCTAGTAGTAGCTTAAATTAATATTCGCTGAAAAGCCGAAATGCTAAAATTTTGGCATTTTGGGAACTTGTGATTTTGCGTTTGGTTATAGATGCGATAAATACGATATAATCGATGTTGGGATCTATGGAACAGGTAAAAGCGCAATTTTGTGCACGATGGTAAGTTGGGCCTCAATGGGCTAGAATTGGGCCCAATGGGCTTTCGGGCCTATTTGGGTAAAATTGTTAGAAAACAGAATTTGGAAAAGATCATTGGTTAAACAATCAAAAATATTGATAATTTTTAATGAACATGGGAAACCCATGATATTTGGTAAATTTACGAAATTACCTTTATAATATGAAAAATAACTATTTTGCCCCTAGGTAAAAATGACCATTATACCCCCTAGGGTTTAATTATGAATATGATGCATGAGACACAGTTATACATGATATGACATTATATGCACATGATATGTTACGAGATGCACATGATATGCTATGATATACTCATTATATGCATGGGTTGGGTTTTATATAGATGGAGGAAGTGCAAAAAAGGCTTTGCCCCAGTTTACTAAAAAGGGCTTTGCCCTAGTTATTAAAAGGGGCTAGGCCTCAAGTTATATGATAATGCAGCTATGCTGCCAGTAGAGAGTTTGGTTGGGTGGGTTCAATTATTCCTCACATGGAGAGCTTAGCTGGTACGAGTGGAGAGTAACGGATAGTGGGTTGAGTAGTCTGCCCAAATGGGCTTCATACATTCATTGATATTTCATATGGAATTGAAATGGGCCTATGGACCATACCGTTTTCAGTAAAGGCTTCAGCCCAGTGATATGATTTATGAAAAGGCTTCGACTCAGTAACCGTTAAATGTAAGGCTTCGACCCAGTATGCTGATATTAGTTGGCCTCTGAAAGGGGCTTGTTGCACACTGAGTTTCCAAACTCACCCCTTTCTTTAACCTTGCAGGTGAGCCTTGATGTGGAGACTTGGAGACGGAGGGGATTCTGAGTGGCCGTGGTGATCACTTTCGAACTTTGCAATAAGTAACCAGTTTTCTTTAATTATTATTATTAATTGGTTTTGGGTTGTAATAAGGCTATTTTAATTATTTTTCTAGGATTATTTTATTTTATCCTCTATATTTTGCTGGTAATAATTCAAAATGGGTTAGACTTAGGGCGCATTCTCAAAATGATACTTGTTTCCAAAATAACGCAACGATACAATTAATCGGTTTATCAAAAATATATACTTAAATAAATTCTAACTCGTTTTTTTCCAAAACCTAACCTCGCGCCAAAGTGTGGAAATGGTTGTGGGCATGTCTAGGATTGGATCCAATCAAGAGCTTGGTACTTAAGCAGCCTTCATGGCTTACCTCCTCTGCTTCGGATACCTACTTGGTGCACAGCTTTCATTCACTTTATTAATTTAGCAAAGACTATCTTTTAAAACACTAAGAAGGATTTTAAAAGAGGCATGGGTTTTTTTTTAAAAACTTCATTGTGACACGTTGGATCCGACAATAACGTCTAGGTCGAGTTTGGGGTGTTACATTTAGTGGTATCAGAGCCAAGTTATAACAACTCGACTGTGTGTTTCTAAACGGGTTTAAAATCAAGAATTTTAAAACAAAGGTATTTTAAATTTTTAAGAATTTTTATTTTTCTGTGATCAAATAATTGTTTTTAAGTTTTAAATGGTTTGGAGAAAGAAGTGGCACACTGAATCCCCGACACCAAGTCTGTAAGTATACTTTCTTTTACACCGTGTAATATTGATATGATGCTATAGATAGAACTGAGACCCTACTATGATACTTTAGATAGGGTAGAGCTGTAAAACAGTAGGATTGAAACTGTAGCTAGGCTACGACGTTGCAAGAATAATCCCTGAACTGCCATATTTCTATAAGACATCTCGTAATAAACAACTAAAATATTAAACTAATGTCATAAAATTCGTAAATAGATAATTCGATATGAGTACAAGAGGAATTCGTGGAAGAAGCCGCGGACGTGGTCGCGGAAGGGTGCAAGCTGAATCTTCATCCTCAGGGCATAGGCCAGCTGAGGAGCATTCGTGCCACAGGCAACAGAGACTAGGTCACATGATCGGGCTGCGGGGGACGATGCTTTGTCCCAAGCGATGTTAAGGGTTTTGGAAGGGGTTGCTGGAGCTAGTACTGGGATAGTGAATAGGGGATCCATCTTTGAGCGACTCCGGGCTAATGGAGCAGAGGTTTTTAGGGGCGTATTTGGAGTAGCCCCAAACGTGGCTGAATATTGGCTAGAGGCAACAGAGCGGATTATGGATGACCTAGATTGCTCTGTGGAGCAAAAGCTGAAGAGGGCTGTGTCGTCGTTATGAGATGAGGCATACCAGGGGTGGATCACTGTAAGGGAAAGTACCCCGATCGAACGAGTAATCTGGGAACTGTTCAAGACTGCTTTTAAGGGGAGGTATGTTGGAGCTAGTTATGTGGATACCCGTCGAAAGAAATTTTTGAATCAGGCTCAGGGTAATAAGACTGTTACGGAGAATGAGGCAGAATTCTTGAGGCTGAGTCGATATGTTAGCTGGATAGTTGCGACTGAATATAAGCGCAGTGTTCGATTTGAGGATGGCCTCCACGATGAGTTTAGGGTGCTGATAGCTCCACAAAGGGAGCGTAATTTTACCGCGTTGGTATAGAAGGCTAAGATAGCCGAGGAAGTAAAACGAAATGAGCGGCAGAATCGTGAGAGGGATCGATCCAGATTCAGAAGGGATTTTGGACCCTTGAGTGCTGCATATAAAAATGCCAAAAGAGCTAGAATGGAGGAACCAGTTCGATCAGTTCCGATGAATACCTTTAGACCGCAGGCTTGCAGGGACTGTGGCAGAGTGCATATGGGGGAGTGCTGGAAACGAACTGGAGCATGTTTTTGATGTGGGTCTAAGGAACATAAGTTTAGAGAGTGTCCTCGGATAGCAGCTCAAGATCAAGTTGCGAAGCAAAGAGGTGTCCAACCGCTGCGAGGAGGACCACCTCCATAGAGAGGCCGTGGGCAAGGTAGAGGTGGCAATGGTAATGGATGAGGACGTGGAGCACCTGGCAGGGGTGCTGGACATGCTGAAGCTCGATAGTCGATGTTGGTTTATGCTGTACGGTGTCGTGAGGAGGGTAATGCTCCTGATGTTATAACTGGTACGTTCTTCATTCATAGTACGCCTTACACTACTTTGATTGATGTGGGTTCCACGCATTCATATATTGCCTGTAAGTATCTGGGGCGTTGGGTGTGCTTCCTGAGGAGACTGTGAGTGAGGTATTAGTGATAAGTCCTTTGGGACACTCGGTTAAGGTAGATAAACTCTTTAGGGAGGTACCTTTAGAGACACAAGATAGGATACTCGTAGGATATTTGATGGAGCTGCCATTTGGGGAATTTGATCATATTTTGGGAATTGACTGGCTAACTAATCATAGGGTGACATTGGATTGTGCTGTTAAGAGAATGGTGCTAAGAACTGCCAAGGATAAGGAGATAATGGTCATAAGGGAGCGAAGGAACTATTTGTCCAATGTTGTCTCGGCTTTAAGGGCTGAGAAGTTGATTCGAAAAGGTTGTGAGGCATTTTTAGCATTTGTGAGTCCAGCTGAACCTGAGGGGATGACTGTGGAGTCAGTCAGGACCATCAAAGAATTTCAAGATGTTTTTCTTGAGGAGCTTCCTTGACTACCTCCGAACAGAGAAGTCGAGTTCAAATCAACTTGTTACCTGGAACAGCTCTAGTATCCATTGCACCTTACCGGATGGCACTAAAGGAGTTGGTGGAACTGAAAGCTCAAATTTAGGAACTGTGGGATAGAGGGTTTATAAGACCAAGTGTTTCTCCGTGGGGCGCACCAGTGTTGTTTGTAAAGAAGAAAGATGGGACCATGCGGATGTGTATTGATTATCAGTAGTTGAACAAACTGACGATCAAGAACAAGTATCCTTTGCCAAGAATCGACGATCTATTCGACCAACTGAGAGGAGCTTTAGTATTTTCTAAGATCGACCTTCGATCAGGATATCATCAGTTGAGAGTCAAAGAAGAGGATATTCATAAGACGGCATTCAGAACTCGATATGGTCATTACGAGTTTTTGGTTATGCACTTTGGTTTGACTAATGCACCGGCAGCATTTATGGATTTGATGAATCGGGTATTTCAGCCTTACTTAGATCAATTCGTAGTCGTTTTCATTGATGATATCTTGGTGTACTCGGAAACGGAAGAGAAGCATGATGAGCATCTTCGTATTGTGCTGCAAGTGCTAAGGGAAAAGTAACTCTATGCAAAGTTCAGTAAATGTGAGTTTTGGTTGAGTGAAGTAACTTTCTTGGGGCATGTTGTGTCTGCTGAGGGGATCAAGGTAGACCCTCGGAGATTGAGGTGATTCTGGAGTGGAAGCCACCGAGGTCAGTAACAGAAATTCAAAGTTTTTTAGGGTTGACAGGTTATTATCGAAGATTTATGGAAGGATTTTCTGTGTTGGCAGCGCCGTTAATGAAACTTATAAGGAAGGGAGCACCGTTTGTTTGGACAAATAAGCAGCAAGAGGCTTTTGAGAAGTTAAAGAAGGTTCTAACTGATTCAGCTAGAGTCTGGTAGGGATTTCACTATGTACAGTGACGCGTCTCATGTTGGTTTGGCTGTGTGTTGATGTAAGAGGGTAAAGTGGTTGCTTATGTTTCACGACAGCTTAAGCCTCATGAGGTAAACTATCCTACTCATGACTTGGAGTTGGCGGCGGTGATCTTTGCGCTTAAGATATGGAGGCACTACTTATATGGGGAGAGATGCATTATCTATACGGATCATAAGAGTCTTAAGTACTTGCTGAGTCAAAAGAAGCTGAATCTGAGACAGTGAAGGTGGATAGAGTTGTTAAAGGACTATGACTATTCGATTGAGTACCATCCAGGTAAGGCAAATGTCATGGCTGATGCATTGAGTCGAAGGATTGTGGCGGAATTGAAGGCAATGTTTGCTCGTTTAAGCTTGTATAATGATGGAATTTTATTGGCAGAATTACAAGTGAGACCAACTTAGGTGGAGAAGATTAAGAAGGAGCAATTGGTGGATGAGTCATTGGTTTCTCAGTTTCAGCAAGCTGAGAAGGGGGAGAACCCAGACTTTGGATTAAATGGTGATGGGGTTCTTTATTTTCGAGAAAGAATTTGCATGCCGAAGGACTCTGATTTGAGATTGATGATTTTGAGAGAGGCGCATGGTGGACCTTATGCTATGCATCCAGGAGGGAGTAAGTTGTATCGAGACTTGCGAGAGCTATATTGGTGGCCCGGGTTTAAATGAAAAGTGACCAAATTTGTGGGAAAATGTTTGACGTGTCAACAAGTAAAGGACGAGCATCAACTGCCTTCAGGATTGTTACAGCCAGTGAAGATACCACTTTGGAAATGGGAAAGGGTAGCCATGGATTTTGTGAGTGGTCTGCCATTGACACCTTCTAAGAAGGACTCAGTTTAGGTGATTATGGATAGGCTAACCTATCCGAATCGACTACTCACTTTAAAGGTTGGCCAAGTTGTATGTGGCAGAGATAGTGCGGTTGCATGGGGTGCCAGTATCGATAATTTCTGACTGAGACCCAAGGTTTACATCTCGGTTTTAGCAAAAGTTGCATGAGGCGTTGGGAACGCGATTGGATTTTAGTATGACTTTTCACCCTTAGTCAGATGGGCAGTCAGAGAGGGTCATTCAAATTCTAGAAGACATGTTGAGGGGTTGTGTTATCGACTTTTGGGGCAGTTGGGAGGATTACTTGCCATTGGCGGAGGTCGCGTATAACAATAGTTACCAAGCAAGTATTCAGATGGCTCCTTACGAGGTACTGTATGGGCGAAGGTTTTCGTTCGCCTACTTGTTGGGAAGAGTTGAGGGAAAGGCAAGTACTAGGACCAGAGTTAGTAGTGGATACTGAAGACAAAGTTAAGGTGATCAGGAATTGGTTAAAGGAGGCAGTGGATCGACAAAATTCTTATGCTGATCTGAAGCGTAAGGATATTGAGTATGCTGTAGGGGACATGGTCTTTTTGAAGGTTTCGCCTTGGAAGAAGATATTGAGGTTTGGTAAGAAGGGCAAGTTGAGTCCATGGTTCATTGGGCCTTATCGGATCCTTAAGCGGATAGGGCCGGTGGCTTATCAGCTAGAGTTACCTCCAGAGCCGGATCGTATTCACGACGTCATTCATGTGTCCATGCTAAGGCGATATCGTTCTGACCCTACTCATATCGTGCCAGTTGCAAAAATAGAGCTACAGTCGGATTTGACCTTCGAAGAAGAACCTGTGCAGATACTTGATCGTGACGTCAAGGTGTTGAGAAGAAAGTCAGTTCCATTGGTGAAGGTACTTTGGAGAAACCATGGCAAAGAAGAAGCTACTTGGGAGTCAGAGGACGCGATGCGTCAACAATACCCTCAACTAATCGGATCAGGTAAAATTTCGAGGCCGAAATTTTTTTAAGGAGGGTAGAGTTGTAAAACCCTGATTTTTGGGATTTTTACAATTTTCAAGAATTTGGTAATTTTTTTTTAAAATTAGGTATTTGGTGGTGAAATTCATAATTAGAGTGTGTAAATGGGCCTATGGAAGGCCCATGTGTTGGCCAAAACCCGGTAGAATTTTTGAATTTTAGACTTAAGGAGTTAGGGGCATTGGATGGGTGGCCTTATTAAAAGATGTAGGTAGAATGTAACGCAAGAAAGCCCCTGGCAAAGTGCTTAAGTGACGCCACTAAGGAGCTAAAAATAATGGCGTGTAAATGGTTGGGGGTAGGCCAAGGTTCGATTCACTAAGCTGGCAATTGTGTGGTTATTTTTATGTCTTAAGCATGCAGGAGTTTGAAGTCGAATGGAACGCTGTTGGAGAGAGTTTGAATCAGTCAAATGCAAGAATTTAGGAGTGATAAGGGGAGAGATTTTGGGGATTTGAAGGGAGGCTTAGAGTTGGTTGAATAGTGGGAATTAGGGAGGAGAAATCGGCTTAGGGGTTTTAGGTTGGTATTTCGGCATTAGGGGCTTTTGTTGTGCCGTTTTCCTTTGTTTAAACATCATAGGGTGATTTCTTTTCTTCCTTTTTCTTCTCTAGCCGAAATCACCACTCCTTTCATCCATTTTTTTCTTTCTCTTCTTTTTCCAAAACCAAACCACCACTCCCTTTCTTTTCATCACCCTTGCCGAATAGCAACAAGAGCCGAAACCTTTGAAGTTGGTTGTGCCGATTCTATTTAGACCAGCATCCTTCTTTTTTCTTCATTTGTTATGACCGATCCCTTCATCCGCTAAACTCTAAAAGTCCCTGACGGCAACACTAATACGAAGCTACCACACCATTTCTTTTTCTTGGTCCTAAAAGCCGAAATACCTTAGTTCTGGGGGCTTAGCCGAACCTATAGATCTCTAGGATTCGAAGGCTGCTAGGTGGTTGAGGGCTAAGTCTACTTTGGGTCTAAATAGTGCAGAAGGGAAGACTGTGGTAAGTACTCATTTTCCAAACCGATTCAGTAAGTATAAATGTTAAGAAAAGCCGAAACCCCCTATAGTTTAAGGAGGATATTGATTTGAGGTTTAGGCCTCACTGGGCCTTTTCATTCGACTTTTGTGATTTGTGTAGTGATATAGACAACTTTGGAGGAGCAGCAAGGCTTGGAGTATCGGTTTGGATAAACTTGGATTGAATCATCGGACCCTGTGAAGGTAAGTGATCTAGGGCTATTAGGGGTTCTTTGGCCGAATATGGTGAGGTGGATTTTAGGTTTGATAAGCATGAATTGTAAACTAAGAATGGTGGTGATTAATTGTAGGTTGTCGTGGGAGACTTTGTTAGCAAATGTCACAAAGCAGTTGTGTAACAACCCTAGTAGTAGCTTAAATTAATATTCGTTGAAAATCCAAAATGCTAAAATTTCGGCATTTTGGGAACTTGTGATTTTGCGTTTGGTTATAGATGCGATAAATATGATATGATCGGTGTTGGGATCGATGGAACAGGTAAGAGCGCAATTTCGTGGACGATGGTAAGTTGGGCCTCAATGGGCTAGAATTGGGCCCAATGGGCTTTCGGGCCCATTTGGGTAAAATTGTTAGAAAACAGAATTTGGAAAAAGATCATTGGTTAAGCACTCGAAAATATTGATAATTGTTAATGAACATGGGAAACCCATGATATTTGGTAAATTTACGAAATTACCCTTATAATATGAAAAATGACTATTTTGCCCCTAGGTAAAAATAACCATTATACCCCCTAAGGTTTAATTATGAATATGATGCATGAGACGCGGTTATACATGATATGACATGATATGCACATGATATGTTACGAGATGCACATGATATGCTATGATATATTCATTATATGCATGGGTTGGGTTTTATATAGATGGAGGAAGTGCAAAAAGGGTTTTGCCCCAGTTTACCAAAAAAGGCTTTGCCCCAGTTATTAAAAGAGGCTAAGCCTCCAGTTATATGATAATGTAGCTATGCTACCAGTGGAGAGTTTGGTTGGGTGGGTTGAGTTATTCCCCACATGGAGAGCTTGGCTGGTACGAGTGGAGAGTAGCGGATGTTGGGTTGAGTAGTCTCCCCAAATGGGCTTGCATACATTCATTGATATTCATGTGGAATTGAAATGGGCCTATAGGCCATACCGTTTTCAGTAAAGGGCTCGGCCCAGTGATATAATTTATGAAAAGGCTTCGGCCCAGTAACCATTAAACGTAAGGCTTCGGCCCAGTGTGCTGATATTAGTTGGCCTCTAAAAGGGGCTTGTTGCACACTGAGTTTCCAAACTCACCCCTTTCTTTAACCTTGCAGGTGAGCCTTGATGTGGAGACTTGGAGTCGGAGGAGATTCAGAGTGGCCGTGGTGATCGCTTTCGAACTTTGCAATAAGTAACCAGTTTTCTTTAATTATTATTATTAATTGGTTTTAGGTTGTAATAAGGCTATTTTAATTATTTTTCTAGGATTATTTTATTTTATCCTCTATATTTTGCTGGTAATAATTCAAAATGGGTTAGACTTAGGGCGTGTTCTCAAAATGATACTTGTTTCCAAAATAACGTAATGATACAATTAATCGGTTTATCAAAAATATATACTTAAATGAATTCCAACTCATTGTTTTTCCAAAACCTAACCTCGGGCGAAAGTGTGGCAATGGTTGTGGGCATGTCTAGGATTGGATCCAATCAAGAGCTTGGTACTTAAGCAGCCTTCATGGCTCACCTCCTCTATTTTGGATACCTACCTAGTGCACAGCTTCCATTCACTTTATTAACTTAGCAAAGAATATCTTTTAAAACACTAAGAAGGATTTTGAAAGAGGCATGGGTTTTTTTTTAAAAAACTTCATTGTGACACGTCAGATCTGGCCATAACGTCTGGGCCGGGTTTGGGGTGTTACACATGCCCGTGTCCCGACCCCGTGTAACTCTCTGTTTGTCACCCAAGAACAAATTGAAAACACATGGCCAAGTCACACGCCCTGTGCTAGGCCGTGTGGTCGATTTAAAATTTATAATTTTTCATTAAATAGGTACAGACTTCACACATCTGGGACACACGCTCATGTCCAAAGCCGTGGCCCTCACACGGTTGAGACACGCAGCCATGTCTCTACCCGTGTACTTAATATTAGGCATTCTGTATTGTAAAAATTAGGGTGCAGGGGGGATACGGCCTAAACACATGACTGTGGGGCAAGCCATGTGTCGCACACAGCCTAGACACACGGCCGTGTGTCTACCCGTGTGGACAAAAATAAGGTTATTTACTAAGCCATTTGCCACCCTTTAATGGACACACCTAAACAACATAACATGGCACCAATCCAAGCATATACATACAACTAACATCCACAACCAAGACATCAACACGTCATCCATGAAAGGCATCATTTTATAAATATACTTATAGCCAATACTAGCCCAATACTAGCCCATTTCCATCGACCTTATACAAAATGAACTTCTAACCAATATAAGCCAACACATTTGGCCAAATCAATATGACATATAACAAAATGACCAAGTCCCCTATACATGCCATAACTGAAAATGTTGAATTCATTGGTACCAAAATAATTGTTGATAGTGTGAGTGGATCTCCGATAGTCTCCGAATCCCGAGCTAGCTTGGTGACATTATAAAACAAGGGAAAGGAAGGGGAGTAAGCTATATAGCTTAGTAAGTTCCTATGCAAATAATAAGCATCATAACCACACAATTAACATGAAAAAGATTAGATGAACGTTATCAAAATCTTATAGTCATAATTTACTCAATCACAATCCTACCAAGAGTTCATCACATATCGATCTCATTACTTATGAGTTTTACGTACATACATGTACCAACTCGCAACATAACCATATCCTTTCACAACTTTAACATTCCCGTAGAACACTCAGAAATCTTGCACACAAGTGCCATATATGTAGCCAAAGCTACCTCATATCTCATAATACATATGGGCTCATTTTCGAGCTATTCACGGGCCTGCTCACACAAGCTGCCAGTCAGGACGTGGCTATACAGTGCTACTTACACAAGCTGTCAGGTATCCGCAACACATGCCGGACTACCCAGCCACCGGTAGGACGTACGAGACCAGCATCCGGATTACATAATCGTATATACACATGGGTTTCTAGTGATATGTCACTCGTATCCTATTCTATTCCTAAGGTTCAACTGGGATTTCTCGCTTGACAAAACTTTTTCAAATACATCCAATGAGTCAATCACAATTCATACAATACTAAAGCATTTAAAACATAAATATAACAATGCATTGTTTACATACGAACTTACCTAGGTACAAAAATAGTAGAATTGGACCTAATCGTCAAACACTTTGTTTTTCCTTTGATCTAGGTCTGAACCTCATTTTTCATGATCTATAATAACAAATTTAACTCATTTAATACTCACATTATTCAATTTGGCCCAAAAATCATATTATGGAAAAATTACATTTTTACCCCTAATGTTTTACATTTTACAATTTAGTCCCTAGGCTCGTAAAATGAAATGTATTCAAATTCTTCAAACCCAAGCCTAGTCAAACCATTTTCATACTCATATCAACCCACATTTTCCACTTAATCACACTTTTACTACTTATTTTATAACTTTTACAAATAAGTCATTTTTTACATTTTTACCGAAAATCACTTAGTAAAAGTTGTTTATCTAACACCAAACATGCATTTTCTACCATTAGACATCAAAATACACAAATATCTAACATGGGTAAAATTTTAAAATTTGACAATACTTCAAAATAGTCATTTGAAAAGCTAGATTAGGTTACAAGGATATCGAAAACATGAAAATCATTAAAAATGGGGCTAGAACAGACTTACAATCAAGCTTGAAAGTGGCCAAAACCCTAGCTATGTCTTCTCTTGCAATATTCGGCCATGGGGGACTAAATTGATGAAGATGAAGACTTTTATTTAGTTATTTTGGCTTTATTTACTAGATTACCAAAATGCCTCTTACCTAAAAATTGAAAATTTTCACTAACCATGTCCATTTTTTTTCCACATTAAATTATGATGGTCTAATTACCATTTAAAGACCTCCAATTTAAAATTTCATAGCAATTAGACACCTCTAGCTTCTAGAACACACATTTTGCACCTATTGCAATTTAGTACTTTCAGTTAAATTAAATGCCCAATCGATAAAATTTTCGAACGAAATTTTCACGAAACAATTCTATGAAACTGTAGATCATAAAAATTATAATAAAAATAGATCTTTCTACGTTGGATTCGTGGTCCCAAAACCACTGTTCTAACTAGAACCAAAATTGGACTGTTATAACTCTCGCCCCCTTTAGGGATTTTCGTCCCTGAAAATCATACCGGAAAATAGGTTTGGGTATTGTTTTCTCATAGCTTCCTCGGGTTCCCACGTAGCTTCTTTGACCCCATGCCTTTGCCACAAAACTTTCACTAGGGCTAAGCATTTATTTCTCAACTGTTTAACTTTTCGAGCTAAAATCTTGATCGGTTCTTCTCCATAAGTCATATCAGGTTGAATCTCAACTTCTGTCGGTAAAATTATATGTGAAGGATCTGATCGATAACGGCGCAACATAGACACATGAAACACATCGTGGATCGTTTCTAACTCTATTGGTAAAGCTAACCTGTAACACCCCGTACCCGTATCCAAGGCCGGAACAAAGTACGAGGCATTACCAGACTTAACAATACACATAGACGAAAACCGGGCCATAAAATTTCATCTAATTCAAAACTTTTCAAACACATGCATAACAAACAAAACTAACTATATCATTACATCAAAACATAGGACATAACGCGATTAATTAAACTTATAAACCTTAATGGATAAGGACTACATCTCATAATCATATACGATAACTCAATGCAGACCGATACGTATGGTCAAAATCATAATAAAAATACATATCACAAACCAACGTCCTATACATGCCACTCACTTGATATTTCTAATATTTGAATTAATTCTCCCAAAAATGATAGTTTGATAGTGTGATTTTGCCTCCGACGATCTCCAACCCCGAGTGACCTGCCAATACTATAGAAATAGAGAGGATGGGTAAGCTTTACGCTTAGTAAGTTCATATGAAAATAATAAGCAATTACCACCATGCTTTTCAAGATAAAACACTATAATTGTACAATTACACATATTCAGGTTAAGTTGTGTTATCAAGTTACAGTTATTAAATCATTCATATCTGAAGCTACAAAACTCCAAATTTAGTTTCTTTAATTTTCCTTGAAACTATATTCATATATATTTCTCCCATAAAATTTCTGGAATTTTTGGTTTAGCCAATTAGTACAGTTTATTAGTTAAAGTCTCCCCTGTTTCAGAGTACGACTACTCTGACCTCTGTTCACTACGAACCAAATTTCTCCCTGTACAGAATTCCAACGACCATTCCATTTGTTTCCCTTAAAAATAGACTCAAATAGAAATCCATGAATGTAAGGTATGTCTCTTAATAATTTTTGTACAATTTATGGTGAATTTCTAAAGTCAGAATAGGGGATCACGTAATCATTCTGAACCAGTCTCACAAAAATATAAATATCTCAAAATGTAGAATTCCTTTGCTTGCTTTGTTTCTTTTATATGAAAAGAGACTCATTAATCTTTAATTTCTTTTCTTATTCAGCCTCTAATTAAATTTTTACTATTTTTAGTGATTTTTCAAAGTCACGTCACTGCTACTATCCAAAACAATTTTATTGCTAATTCACTCTTTCACACTTTCTTTGTATTAACCTCATTTTAACATACATATCACCAATCATTTTCACCACATTTCATACATCACAAGTATAGGCCCATGATTACAAGGTCAGCATAAAATCATCCTCATGTATAACTTACTTGTTTATAACCTTACCACATCCCGGTCACTTAATGAACACATCATTCACATAACCAAGTTCCTGCACTTATACATCACAAAACTCACAAAGCAGTACATAGCAAGTCTCCCGTTGAACACTTCGGATCAATCCTCGGTACTTGGTGGTTTCAGCACATAGCTCCACCCATCATAAAGTTCGGCTCTCTTGTACACATGGTGAACACTTAGTACCATCCATGTGACCTAGCCAATTTATCTCGTAGCTCTCTTGTCTACATGGTGTCCTTCACCTAGAACCACGCATGCGACCTAGCTACATATATCCCGTAGCTCTCTTGTCTACATGGTGTACACATAGTATCACCCATGCGACCTAGCTACATCATAATGTCTCGTAGCTCTCTTGTACACATGATGTGCACTCAGCACCATACATGTGACCTAGCTACATACCATCTGTATCATCCAATCTTTCCAAAGGTTCAACGGGATTTTCTCTCTTTTCCAACAATTTCACCAATCAAGTGATTATCAACAAACACATTTCCAATATTATTATAAAATATCATAATACAAGTAAAATTGATGTATTACTTACATATAAACTTACATCTCATTTAATATCAAGGCAATAACATTAAATTACACATTGCATTATTATTAAAAATCATATGAACTTACAATTACTCATAATATCCATAATCATAGAAATCACATTTATGTATGATAATTCAATACACTTCATATACCATAGACATATTTTTAAATCAATTCATAAACTTGGCACCATAACATTTAATTTAACATAATTCAATTAATTCACCAAATTTAACTTTCAAATATGAATTACAACATTATTGCGATATTATTATCATACCAACTTATCTCGATCCGAAGCGGCAATTTACTATTTTAGTCCATAACCTTGTATTTTCCGATTTAAGCCCGAATCTCGATTTCCTTCATCTATAATATCACATTTAGCCTAATAATTAGTCACATTATTCATACGGCTCCAAAATCATATTTTTACAAATTTTCATTTTGACCCCTAAACTTTTGCATATTTGCACTTTTGCCCCAAGGTTGGAAATTAAACTTCATCCTATTTTCTTATGTTTTATGACATGCTGATCATTTTTCCCTTCTATGGCAACATCAAATTCTCACTCTAACATGTACTTTGACTATTAGGTATTTTTACCGATTAAGCCCTTTTACTCGTTTTCACTTAAAACCGAGTAGCACAAGTTGTTTAACATAATTTAAAACCTCATATTCTATCATAAAACACCAAAATACACAAATTTCACCTATGGGTATTTTTCCAAATATGAACCCTAGCTTAAATTATTGCTAAAATAAGCTTAATCAAGTTCTGGGATTCCAAAACGTAAAAATCATTAAAAGCGAGGCTAGAACGGACTTACAATCGAGCTTGGAAGCTTGAAACCCTAGCCATGGAGTCTCCTTGGTATACACGTCCATGGTGAAGAAGATGAGCAAAATTGGCTTTTAATTTTGTATTTTAATTCATTTTACCCCTAAATGACCAAAATGCCCTTATTACTAAACTTTTCAAAAATTCCATCCATGTCCAATTTTTGTCCATAGACTTAGAAATTGGTCAAATTGCTATTTAAGATCTCCTCATTAATATTCCAAAGCAATTTCATACTAAAAACTTCTAGAATTCAAGTTTTGCAAATTATTCGATTTAGTCCATAATTTCAATTTAAGCACTTTATGCATAAAATTTCTTCACAAAATTTTCACACAATCATGCAATCATATCATAGACCTCAAAATAATCATAAAATAATTATATATCTCAAATTTGTGGTGACGAAACCACTATTCTGATTAGGCCCTAATTCGGGATATTACATAACCGATATGCTACTGGCCCTATTCTTTCAGTAATCTCATATGGCCCAACGAAACATGGACTTAACTTGCCTTTACGGCCAAATCTCAGAATCTTCTTTCGCAGAGATACTTTCAGAAATACTTTATCACCGATCTGAAATTCAATCTCTTTTCTTTTCAAATCTGTATACGACTTTCATCGATCTGAAGCGACTTTCAAACAGCCACGAATTACCTTTACGTTTTCTTCAGTTTCTCTAACCAAGTCAACCCCATGAATCTGTTTCTCACTAAGTTCTATCCAATACAACAGAGTTTGACACTTGCGGCTATACAATGCTTCATATGGTGCCATCTTTATACTCGACTGAAAACTATTTTTATAAGGAAATTCGACCAATGGTAGATATTTCTCCCAACTACCTTTGAATTCTAGAACATAACATCGGAGCATATCTTCAAGAATCTGGATTACTCTTTCGGATTGACTGTCGGTTTGCGGATGAAAAGCGGTACTAAAATTTAACTTCGTACCCAAATCTTCTTGTAATTTCTTCCAAAATCTCGAAGTAAATCTCAGATCTCTATCCGAAATAATAGAAATAGGCACTCCGTGCAATCTTACAATTTAAGCAATGTACAATTCAGCTAGCTTATCAAGTGAATAGTCAGTACGTACCGGAATAAAATGAGTCGATTTCATCAATCTATCAACAACAACCCAAACGACATCTTTCTTTTTCGAAGTCAAAGGCAAACCCGTTACGAAGTCCATCATCATCCTATCCCATTTCCACTCGGGTACCATCATTAGCTGAAGTAAACCCAAAGGCACTTGGTGTTCGGCTTTTACTTGTTGACAAATCAAACATCTCGAAACAAACTCTGAAATATCTCGTTTCATACCTGACCACCAATACAATTTCTTCAAATCGTTATACATTTTCGTACTACCTGGATGAACTGATAAACAACCACTGTGTGCCTCGTGCAAAATTTTCTGAATAATTTCATCATTTTTCGGCACATATACTCTATCTCGGAACATCAAACAATCATCTAAACTGATTTGAAAGTCTGAATCACTGCCCAATTCACACTGAGCTCTTTTAGCTTACAATTCACTATCATTTTTCAAAGCTTCATAAATTTGCTGAAGAAATATCGGTCTAGCTCTCATCTCGGCCAAATTGAACCATCATTAGGCAAAGTTAGTTCCGTATTCATAGCTCTCAAAGCAAACAAGGACTTTCTGCTCAAGGCATCTGCGACTACATTCGCCTTTCCCGGATGATAGTCAATCACTACTTCATAATCTTTCAGTAACTCGAGCCATCTCTGTTGTCGCAAGTTTAGATCTTTCTGAGTCATCAAATATTTTAAACTCTTATGATCAGTAAAGATATAACATTTCTCACCGTACAAATGATAACGCCAAATTTTCAAAGCAAAAACAATGGCGGCCAGTTCCAAATCGTGCGTCAGATAATTCTTCTCATGTAGTTTCAACTATCTCGAGGCATAAGCTATCACTTTTCCCTCTTGCATCAACACACAACCCAAACCATTCAATAAAGTGTCGCTATAAATTACAAATTCCTTTCCCGATTTAGGCTGTACTAAAATTGGTGCCTCAGTCAGTAATGCTTTCAATTTCTCAAAACTTTGCTGACATTTTTTGGACCATTCAAATTTAGCATCTTTTTGCAACAACTTGGTCATAGGAGTAGCAATCATCAAAAATCCTTTGACAAAACGTCGGTAATAACCAGCTAAACCCAAAAAGCTTCTAACTTCAGATATATTCCTTGGGGGTTTCCATTCAACAATTGCCGAAATCTTACTTGGATCAATCCAAATACCATCACCTGGAACGATATGTCCCAAAAATCTGACTTCTCGGAGCCAAAACTCACTTTTACTGAATTTAGCAAACAATTTTTTATCTCTCAACGTCTGCAATACAGTTCTCAAGTGCTCGGCATGCTCAGACTCATCTCGAGAATAAATCAGGATGTCATCGATGAACACAACCACAAACTTATCTAAATACGGTCGAAAAATTCGATTCATCAAGTCCATAAAAACTGCAGGAGCATTAGTTAGTCTGAAAGGCATAACAAGAAATTCATAATGCCCATACTTTGTCCTAAAAGCAATCTTCGGCATATCTGACTCTTTAACTCTCAATTGATAGTAGCCAGATCTCAAATCAATCTTTGAAAATACCATTGCTCCTTTCGATTGATCAAACAAGTCATCAATTCTCGACAAAAGATACTTGTTCTTTATAGTCACCTTGTTGAGTTGTCGATAATCGATACAAAGTCTCATAGATCTGCCTTTCTTCTTTACAAATAACACTGGAGTACCCCAGGAAAAAAAACTCGGTCTCACAAAACCCTTATCTGTCAACTCTTGCAAATGAGCTTTCAATTCTTTCAATTTAGTTGGAGCCATCCTATACGGAGCAATCGATATCGGTGAAGTCCCAGGTACTAAAGTAATAGCAAACTCAACCTCTCTGATTGGAGGTAACCCAGGAAACTCCTCTAGAAACACATCTTGATATTAACAGACTACCGACACTGATTCAATTTTCAATTCAAACATTTTTGTATTCAACACATAAGTAAGATAAGTTTCACAACCTTTCCTTACGTACCTCTGAGCAGACATAGACGAAATCACAATAGGCAATTCACTTGATTCATCGGTTTCAACCCGAAGAACTTCACCATTTTCACATTTCAATTCAATAGTTTTCTGTTTACAATTTACTATGGCATCATGTAATGTCAACCATTCCACACCCAAAATAACATCGAATTCATCAAATGGCAACCACATTAAGTCAGCCGGCAAAAAATAGTAACCTCGAATTGTCAAAGGACAATTCTTGCAAACTTTATCAACTAGCACATACTTGCCTAAGGGGTTTGACACTTTAATCACAAATTCAGTAAACTCAACAGGAAAATTCTTACTAGATACCAAATTCACACAAGCATAAGAATGAGTCGATCCAAGATTAATTAATGCAATAACATTAGTATCGTAAAGAGAAAATGTACCAGCAATCACATCGGGAGATGATGCATCCTCAAGAGCACGAATGGCATAAGCTGTAACACCTTTAACCCGTATCCGTTGCCGAAAAAGGGTTACGAGGCATTACCAAACAAAGCACAACGTTTGAACAATTTTGTATATACACATGTTCAAGTCTCTTAAACCAATCAAACTTTAAATCATATAGCTAAAATAATCACTTACAAATCATTTCATATCATATAACTATTATATAAGTAGTCACTTAATTCATAAACACAAATATAAGATATATCATTATATCACATAAGCATGTACACTTAACCAAGCTAATAAAACTATTTCATTCCATTATTCCGTACATGAATCATATAAATCAAATAAAAAAAAACATATCTCATTTTATCATATAATCATGTGCGCATATCAAACATGTTCAACTTATAGTCAAGTTGATTTATGGACCTAAGTGAATAACTTTGTAAAAACATCTATTCAACTAACAAAATTAAACCAAGAATTTAAATCCAATTCAAATAATGACAACCCAAATTTACCTATTTGGCATATAACCATTATATTTCTTATTACATGAATTACTATTCATATGGTCAAATGCAAATGCATAAGTAGAAATTATATATACTAAATTCATAAACTTTTTACAGTGTCTACTTTCATTTTATTCAATCACATCATTATACACATCATCAATAAGAAATATGTTTTAGTCAAATAACCAAATGCATGTAACATTTGCCAATTCCAAAATGTTTCACCTATATTTCATTTCAAATCGGTTTCTAAATGCTAATAATCAAAGCTCAACTCAATTCATGTTAAAAATATATATTTATATAATAAGACATTAATTATTCATAACTTAAATACATCCTTCAACGACATAAATCAAACTCATCAAATGAATATTCATAAGTTTAACATAACATTATTTCAAACCATAAATATTTTCCAACACGTCTCACGCATATAACATGCATTTCACTCAAAAATTATATATAAAACCATAGTTTGCATTTCATATCAAGCACATCACCTATTTATATTCATATTTCTTAACCGGAAACAACTAAGCTTAAAACATCATTTTTAGCCATTTCATTATACATATATCTAACAATCAACTTACATATAGTATACATATTACTTATCTATCACATGATATAACCCAATTCAACTAACATCAGAAATTACCTTATTTCAAAACACATCAAGAATCCTTATCAAACCATATCAAGCACCATTCACCCATATTTATATGCCATGACGGATTCATCAAAACCATATAAATCCATCATTGACCAAAAGCAATCAAACCAAATTTAACATAATTAAACAAGCCATTTTCGAATGGCTTATATATACATATCCTAAAATCCATATATTAACTAGCCTGTACATGCCATAGGTTTAAATTCAAACTTATAAAAGCACCAAAAACAATCGATAGTGTGATAGACTTTGCTGACGATCCCCGAACCCGTAACTAGCTTCCAAAATTTATAATATAAAGAACAAACATACACACATAGTAAGATATCATAGCTTAGTAATTCATAAGCAAATAAAAGAATCAATGACATTATTAAATCAATTTAACCAAACCAATTCATGCTATTATAATCACATTTAATCTCAAACTTGCAAATTTATATACAGCATATACATCCATGTATCAACTTTAACTTGGCTGAAAAACATATATATCCATTATCAAAGTTATCGTTTACTTTCAAGGTCATAATATCATAATATAGACGAATATATATGCACATTGATATATGTATACACAATTTCTTTACACTTTAATATCACATACTTATATCATTTTGCCGAATATAGATTTGCATTCAATATACATATAACCAACTTTATAACATGATTCATATCATCACTTCAAATACCAAAACTTACCTTAATTTCAATACATTAGCTAACACATACATGAACCTTTTAATTCGATTTCATATTCAGTCTTTACTTAACATTGCCCATTGAATCATTTGGAATTAAATAGGATACTCGAATAGTCACACATATCGTACAATGACAACGTCTCAGACGTGGTCTTACATGTAATTGACATATCGATGCCACTGTCCCAGACAGGGTCTTACTCGTAAACACATATCAAAATCACAAATCGATGCCAACGTATTAAACGTGGTCTTACTTGCACACACATATCGGAATCACACATCGATGCGAATGTATTAAACGTGGTCTTACTCGCACACATATATCGGAATCACATATCGATGCCAACTCAAAAATGTACCATTATAAAATCGAATTATAAGATCATATAACTCACAAATCATACCACAATCACATTTTTCAATGCCGATTCATAACTTACTGATAATCATTACAATTATTTATAGATCACATATTAAAATTTAACAACATCTATGTGCTTATAAACTTACCTCGGATAACAATAATCGGAACAAAATGATTGTTTGACAACTTTGGTTTTCCCCTGATCCAAATCTGATTTCTTTGGTTCTTGATCTAAACATATTCAAATTAACCTCATTTAAACATAATTTCATTTAATTTAGTCCAAAAACACATAAATGGGAAAATTACCATTTTGCCCCTAACATTTCACACTTTTTACAAATTAGTCCCTATTGCACAAAACACAAAATATGCAAAATTTGAATACATCATGCTTAGGCCGAATGTTCCTTATGTTCATACAAGTCCATACATTTCATTTATTTTAATTTTAGTCCCTGAAATTATTATTTTTATAATTTACCCCTAATTACTCAATTTCATAAAAAATTCTAATACAAAACATATTAATCCAAAACATATCTTTCATAATTCATCAACTAACATCACAAAACTCAATTATTCATCAATGGAATAACTCAAAATATTCATCAAAATAAAAAATTAAAGCATGGGCTTTGTACATTTCACTTTAACGATCTCAAAAACGTAAAAATTTTCAAAAACCGGACAAAAACTAACCTTGAATCAAACTTAAAAGTGGCCAAATGTAACTAGCTCTATTTTCTTTCTTTTTCCTTTAAAGAATCGACAAAGATGAAAAAAAAATGCATGGTTTTTTACATTATGTTTTATTATATTAACATTATTTAATATATTACAAAATTAACATTTGTTATAAAATATGAAACCATTATATATTATGACTAAAACCATCATCACAATTCATATGGTCTAATTACGTCATAAAGACCCCATATTAAAATAACAAAGAAATTTGGTACTTTAATAATTAGTTAGCAACTTTTATAACTTACACGGTTAAGCCCTTTTATTAAATCCGGCATCCAAACAGTAAAATTTTCAAACGAGATTTTCACACACATAAATTCACACATAATAAACACAAAAAAATAATTTTTAAATATTTTTCTGACTCAGATTCGTGGTCCCGAAATCATGTTCCGAATAGGGTCTAAATTGGACTGTTACATAAACTCTAGCAAGTGCTCTTGCCTCAGATCTCACTACTGTATCTTTCGTCACACCTTTATTGCTAGTTCCATTCCTGGTATTTCTTGGTGGCCTACCCCTATTGGTAGTATTACTCAGCCTTGCACTCAGAAATTGTTCTTTCTCAGCCATCTTAAGGTAATATGGGATAAAATGCTCTTGAGAACCACACTTGAAACAAGCTCGGTCATTCATCCTACACTCACCAGGGTGTCTTCTTCCACAATGCTAACATTCAGGTCTGTTAGACCTAACATTACCCACACTTGCCATTAAAGTAGCGTGAGTTTCAAAACCGAATATTGTTTCCTGCGGTCTCTGTGTGAATACCCAACTGAAACATTTGAACGAGAGTACATTTCTCTAGATTTGTTTGACTGATATTGAAATGACTTACTCATCGACCTTTTTCTTGCATCTCTAGCCTCACTCCCGGCCTTTCTTTTCTCTTTGCTTAGCTCTTTGGCTTTGTAAGCTCGTTCAACCAATATAACAAATTCTTTTAGTTCCAAGATTCTAACTAACAATCGGATGTCCCCATTTAGCCCATCTTTGAACCTTTTACACATAATAGCCTCGAAGGAAATACACTCTCGAGCATACTTACTGAGCCTGACAAATTCTCGCTCATTCTCTGTCACTGACATTCGGCCCTATTTTAGCTCAAGAAATTCTTTACGTTTCTGATTGATGAACAACTGATTGATATATTTCTTTCAAAATTCCTCTTGAAAGAATTCCCATGTAACCCTCTCTCTCAGTACCATAGATACTAGTGTCTTCCACTAGTGATATGATGTGTCCCTCAATAATGATATAGCACATTTCAAGCATTCTTCAAGTGTACATGATAACTCATCAAATACCCTGATAGTATTCTCAAGCCAGAACTCGGCTCTTTCGGGGTCATCATCTACATTAGCCCTGAATTCCTCAACTCTTTACTTTCGAATCTTATCAACCAGAGGTTTATTCAATCTTACTAATTCCACACCTTGAGGAGCTACGAGAATCGACTGGGGATAAGGAGGGGGTGGACAATGTTGAGCATTTATATTTGTTCAAATAAACTCCGAATACCACTAAATGTAACACCCATTACCTGTATTCAATGTTAGAACAGGGTACAAGGCATTGCCAGACTTATCACACGAACAAACATATAATTCCGGGTTACAAATTTGCATCCAAATTAAAACCATTTACTTTTAATCATAAAGTCCCTAATACGAGCCTACGAAGCCCAAAACATGCTTTGGAAGTGGTTCGGGACTAAACCGAGAACTTTAGAAAATTTTACAAAAACTTAGAAACTTTTCACTAAACAGAGGTCACACGCCCGTGTGGATATAGGACACACACGTGTGGGCAGGCCGTGTGGTCACACACGCCCGTGTCTTGACCCCGTGTAACTCTCTGCTTGTCACCCAATAACAAATTGAAGACACACGGCGAAGTCACACGCCCGTGTGCTAGGCCGTACGGTCGATTTAAAATTTATGATTTTTCATTGAATAGGTGCAGACTTCACAAGCCTGGGACACACGCTGTAACACCCCTTACCTGTATCTGACGCCAAGACAGGGTTCGAAGCGTTACCGGACTTAAACATTCACAAACATGCAAAATTGGGCCATAAAATTTCATTTAAATTAAAAACATTCAATCACATGCATAATGTCCCTTACACGAGCTACCGAGGCGCTAAACATGCATTAAAGGCGGTTTGGGACTAAATCGAAAACTTTAAAAAGTTTTGGGGAAACTTAGAAAATTTTTCCTAAAACAGGGTCACACGCCCGTGTGGACACAAAGACACGCCCGTGTGTCTCTAACACGCCCGTATCCTCAGGCCGTGTAACTCTCTGTTTATAACGTCAGCAAAACAAATTGAACCACACGGCCAAGCCACACCCCGTGTGCTAGGCTGTGTCCTCCACACGGTTGAGACACATGGCTGTGTCTCTGCCCGTGTGACTAGTACTTAGGCTATTTTCCAAGCCTATTGTTACCATTAATCCCTCATATCTTTACACACATCAAAGATATACATCATGGCATCATTTTAATGATTTAACATACATCACTAAGGTATATTCTTAACCTTAACATGCTATCATTCACTTATTACACGTACTCATATAATTTTAAACCTAGACACAACAATTTTATATTTATTGACCTTGTCATTTGATGACCACTTTTACCAAACTTTCATAACCATCAATTTATCAAGTAGCTTCAATCAACATCAAGTATTCATGTTCAAACATTATCAACTTATTTCCATATTATACATTTACCACGTGGCTATGACCATTTCGATTGGTCAAGAAGCACCCGTCATGCATATATGTCATAATACCAACCATACATATCCCACAAGCATAAACACATCATCTCATCACAAGCATTAGAACTTATCATGGATAATTAAGCTTACAAGCCACAATCATAATAAGCCACATCTCATGGCTATATACAATGAATCAATATAAGTCAATACATATGGCTAATCATAACAACATCTATCATAAAACTAAGTCCCTATACATGCCACTCACTTGAAGATATTAAGATTCATCAATACTCCAAAAGAGGTAGCTTGATAGTGTGAGGTTGCCTCCGACGATCTCCAACCTTGAGCTAACCTATCAACAATAAATAAATGGAAAGGAGGGAGTAATCTTAAAGCTTAGTAAGTCCATTTGAAAATAATAAGCAAATTATCAACATGATTCCATGGAAATATAATCATAATTACACTTTTACTTATTTTCTGGTCATGCTGTTTTCTTGAGTCATAGTTACTAAATTATTTGTATCTAGAGCTACGGAACTCCAAATTAAGATCCGTATATTTTCTCTGAAACTAGACTCATATATCTTCTTACCATAAAATTTATAGAATTTTTGGTCTAGCCAACAAGTAGATTTTATTCTTTAAAGTTACCCCTGTTTTGTTGTTTGACAACTTCGACCTTTCTTTACTAAAAATTTATTATCTCATGGTACGGGTTTCGATTAATGTTCCCATCTATTTATCTTGAAAATATACTCATTAAGGATTTATTCATTTAAATCCTAGCCCATAATCATTTTTTTTATAATTTTTATTGATTTTCCAAATTTGAGACAAGGGAGCCCAAAATCACTCTGACTTTGTCTCACCAAAGTTCAAATATCTCATAATATGAAACTCTTTTGCTTACACCATTTCTTCTATGTGAAACTAGATTTAATAATATTTAATCTCATATCTTATTCAGTCTCTAATTCAATTTCCAAAATATTTGATGATTTTTCAAAGTTACACAACTGCTGCTGTCCAAAACTGTTTTATTACAAACTTCACTCTTACATAATTTCACGTACTCTATTTCATCTTACCGAAAGTTTGCTCAACTATCGAGCACATTGCTCATAAATTTCCATAAACATATACCTGCACTTATTCATCACATAGTCATGTTCACATGTATTTTCACTTAGTCGATTTCTCGTTGAACTCATCGGAATAATAACAGATACACTGTTACCTGCACATATTACCACCCTTGTAACCAAAGCTATCTGGTATGCATAGTAGCCTGCACTTAGTACTACACATGCGACCAAAAATCTAGTACACATAGTAGATTGCATTTAGTACTACACACGTGACCTAGCCATCTGATACACGTAGTAGCTTGCATTTAGTACTGCACACGTAATCGAAGTTGTCGGGTACGCATAGTAGCCTGCACTTAGTACTACACACATTACCTAAAACCATCTTAAACACATAGTAGCCTGCACATAGTACTGTTCTCACAATGGATCATTTGTATCATTTCTATTCCGAAGGTTCATCCGGGAAATTCCTCACTTTTCAACATTTAACAAATTCATTCATAGTCTATTTCGATTCGTAATTTACATCAAATGATCATTCTATAGGCAGCCACATCTCATATAATAATGAAATATAATAACATAAAAAGAATCGATATATTATTTACATACAAACTTACCTCAAATGCGAGCACAACTATATATTCCGATTTAGTCCATATTCTCATTCATTTCCAACCTATGCCCGAATCTCATTTTGCTTGATCTATAATATCACATTTAGCTTACTAATTAGTCACATTATTCATATGGGTCCAAAAATCATATTTTTTTACAAATTTTCATTTTGACCCCTAAACTGTTACATATTTGCACTTTTTCCCCAAGGCTCATAAAATGATTTTTGTCCAATTTCCTTGAATTTTAAGCCTAGCTGAATCATTTTCATAACTATAGTAGCCCTTAATTTTCACTAAATCACTTAGTAAAAGTCATTTATTACACACCGAGCATTCATTTTCTACCATTAGACATCAAAACACATGCATGTCATCCATGGGTAAATTTTTAAACACAAACCCTAGCTTAAAATATGGGTAGAAATGAGTAGATCTTGTTACGAGGATTTTAAAAACGTAAAAATCATTAAAAACGGGGCTAGAACAGATTTACAATCGAGCTTGGAAGCTTGAAAAACCTAGCTATGTCTTCTCCATACAAGTTTCGGCCATGGGGTAGAAGATGGACAAAAATTGGCTTTTAATTTTATTTTTAATTCATTTTAATTACTAGATTACCAAAATGCCCCTAACTTAAAAAATTCAATTTCACCTATTTCATGTCCATTTTTGTCCAACAAATTATCCAATGGTTTAATTACCATTTAAGGGCCTCCAATTTAAAATTTCATAATAATTAGACACCTCTAACATGTAGAACTCAACTTTTGCACTTTTTACAATTTAGTCTTTTGACCAAATTGAGTGCCCAAACGTCAAAATTTTCGAACAAAATTTTCACGAAATCATCCCGTGAAATTGTAAACCATAAAAATATAATAAAAACAAATTTTAATTTGTCAAATTTATGGTCCAGAAACTACTGTTTCGACTAGGCCCTAATTCGGGATGTTACACACGCTTGTGTCCAAAGTAGTGGCCCTCACACGGCTGAGACACGCGGTCGTGTCTCTACCCGTGTAATCAATATTGGGAATTATGTGTTGCAAATATTAGGGTGCAGGGGACACACAGCCTAAACACATGCCCGTGGGGCAAGCCGTGTGTCACACACAACCTGGACACAAGCCCGTCTGTCTACCCATGTGGACAAAAATAAGGCTATTTACTAAGCCATTTTGCCACCCTTTAATGCATACACCTACATAACATAACATAGCACCAATCCAAGCATATACATACAACTAACATCTACAATCAAGACATCAACACATCATTCATGAAAGAAATTATTTTATAAATATACTTATAGCCGATACTAGCCTATTTCCAATGGCCTTATACAAAATGAACTTCTAACCAATATAAGCCAACATGTAACGCCCCAAAAATAGGGGGTTGTAATTTTGCGTTATCTAACAAAACTGCAAGTTACCTTTCATGCTCTTTTGGGTTTTGATTAGTGTAAGTTCTTAGTGTCGAAATCCCTATTCTCAATTTCTTTTCTTCTACTTTTTTCCAGATCACATTACTCTTTTCCTCTAACCTTTCATTTCCTTTTTCCCATAGTGCTATCGGTTTGCCTCCATATAGCCGAACCTTTCCTGTTTCATTCTTTGAGTTATATTGATCATTTCCTTTCTTCCTTCCTCTTCTCAATCTAGGTCGAATCCATCCCCTTTTCCTATATCTTTCACTTATTTTTTATTCTCTTCTACTTTACTTCCTCTGACCGAATGCTACTCCCCTTGTTCCTTTCTCAAATATTTTAGTGGTGTTAGGCCGAATATTACACTCTTGTGCTCTGGAAGTGCTTTGGCCGATTAGTTCTCTTTTAATTTCGGTAAGTGACTGTGCCTTTACTTCAGCACTTGTATGTATACTGTAGCCCATTAATGGTGTTTAGAAATACAGGATTTTAGGGAAGAGGAAATCGCTGCTAGTCTTGGGTATCAGTTCAGGTGGGGAAACCTTTTCTCGTTCGATCAAGGTAATATTTGGTGATATGTTGGCTTTGGTATAAGTTAAGTATTGTCTTTGAGAAGTGAGTAATGTAGTATCTCGATGCTTGTAGGTTGGTGCTAAAGGGGTGTTCGTAGGCTTTCACGAAAAGGTGTGTAACCGCACCCTTCCTCACTGCAAATCGGCAAAAGCCGAAAAGTTAAAACTTTGGCATTTGAGGCCTCACGAGCATGCGAATGCTCGTGTGGTAAACTAAGCCCACACATCACGGTCGACAGACTATAGAGGCCGCCATGAGCGTTCTCGTGGGTTTGGGTTGTTATGGGCCTCGTTGGGCCGAGATGGGCCTAGTGGGCTTGAGGGCCCCACATGGATAAAATTTACAGTAAGTGACAAATAATGAAGTGGGCTACGGTGATCGCTTAGTCAAGATTGAATTTGGGCTAAATGGGCCACACGAGCGTGTGGGCCCACTAGGGCCGAGTAATGGGCCTTGGGCCCATTACGCTGTTTTGGCCATATGAGTTATTTGAGTCATTTGAGACGAATGTAGACTTTTTGAAGGGTCGTTATCTATACCGAGACCCTAGAATTAGTTAAATGATCAAAATACCCTTGAGGGGTAAAATTACTATTTTACCCCTAATCGTCGCAATGACCATTGTATCTCTAGTGGCAGGTTAATTGATGTGCGCATGACGTTTATGTAACTGGTTTTGAGTATGACATACTGCATACACGTAACATTTATGACACGACATACTACATGGGGTTGGGTTTCTATTTCGGAGGAAGTACAGTATTAGTGGCTTTGCCACGTTTACTGTTATTAGTATCATTGCTACGTTACTGATAGTAGCTTCGCTGCGATATTGGTGTGTTGGATGGGTGGGTCGATTTAATCCCCATATGGTGTGTTGGTTGGTACGGGTGGTGTGTTGGTTGGATTGGGGTGGGTTACATGACTGCACTGTATTGATACTGAATTGGGCTTAGGTCTACATTGTGACTGCATATGGCTAAGGCCCAGACTGTACTACATGCATTGTTTACTGTTTGACTGATAGGGGATTAGACAATGAGTTTTCGTAGACTCACCTTTTCTTTAACTATACAGGTAATCCTCAGCCTTAAATGGTTTAGAGCCGCGAGGGACTCGGAGGTGGCCACACGATTGCTGATGTTCAACTTTTGACTTTATTTATTTAAATTTTCTATTGGGTTTTTGGTTATGTAATAAGGCCATTTGTGGTTTTAAATTTTTTGTTTTGGGCTTTGATTTCTTACCTTAAACTGCTAGACTAGGAAAATATGAGTTTTCAAAATAACAACTATTTTCGAGGAAAACACGCATTTTATACTTCAAGGTTTTTAAAAGCTTCTGCGATTTTATTCAGTTTAAAGAATCAATGGTGATAAACATGGCAACTATTTTGACAAATCGATTTCAATTGGTAATAACTTGAATTGCCAAATTTTCTCAAGCAATAAAAAATAAAAAGGTTTTAACTTAAGTTTAGATTCTTAATGACAAGCCCTGTTTCTGAAAAGCTCTTTGATGTGACATGCCAGATTCGGCTGTAACATCCAGGTCGTGTTTGGGGTGTTACACAACACATTTGGCCAAATCAATATGACACATAACAAAATGACCAAGTCCCCTATACATGCCATAACTAAAAATTTTTAATTCATTGGTACCAAAATAATTATTGATAGTGTGAGTGGATCTCCACGGTCTCCAAATCCCGAGCTAGCTTGGTGACACTATAAAACAAGGGGAAAGAAGGGGAGTAAGCTATATAGCTTAGTAAGTTCCTATGCAAATAATAAGCATCATAACCACACAATTAACATACAATTAACATGAAGAAGATTAGTATGAACGTTATCAAACTCTCATAGTTATAACTTAGTCAATCACAATCCTACCAAGAGTTCATCATATATCGAGCTCATTACTTATGAGTTTTACGTACATACCTGTACCAACTCGCAATATAACCATATCCTTTCACAAATTTGACATTCTCGTTGAACACTCAAAATATTAACGGATACTCAAAAATCTTGAACACAAGTGCCATATATGTAGCCGAAGCTACCTCATATCTCATAATTCATATGGGCTCGTTTTCGAGCTATTCACGGGCCTGCTCACACAAGCTGTCAGTCAAGACATGGCTACACAGTACTGCTCGCACAAGCTGTCAGGTATCCGCAACACATGCCAATGTACCCAGCCACTGGTAGGACGTACGAGGCCAACACCCGGATTACATAATCGCATATACACATGGGTTCCTAGTGACATGTCACTTGTATCCTATTCTATTCTTAAGATTCAACCGGGATTTCTTGCTTGTCAAAACTTTATCAAATACATCCAATGAGTCAATCACAATTCATATAATATTAAAGCATTTAAAACATAAATATAACAATGCATTATTTAGATACGAACTTACCTCGGTATAAAAATAGTAGAATTGGACCTAATAGTCAAACACTTTGTTTTTCCCCCGATCTAGGTACGAACCTCATTTTTATTAATCTATAATAATAAATTTAACTCATTTAATACTCATATTATTCAATTTGGCCCAAAAATCATATTATGGTAAAATTACATTTTTGCCCTTAATGTTTCACATTTTTACAATTTAGTCCCTAGGCTCGTAAAATGAAATGTATTAAATTTCTTCAAAACCTAAGCCTAGTCGAACCATTTCCATACTCATATCAGCCCACATTTTCCACTTAATCACACTTTTACTACTTATTTTATAACTTTTACAAATAAGTTATTTTTGACATTTTTACCTAAAATCACTTAGTAAAAGTTGTTTAGCTAACACCAAACATGCATTTTCTACCATTAGACATCAAAATACACAAATATCTAACATGGGTAAAATTTTAAACTTTGAAAATACTTCAAAATAGTCCTTAGAAAAGCTAGATTAGGTTACAAGGATATCAAAAACATTAAAATCATGAAAAGCGGGGCTAGAACGGACTTACAATCAAGCTTGAAAGTGGCCAAAACCCTAGCTATGTCTTCTCTTGCAATATTCAGACATGGGGGACTAAATTGATGAAGATGAAGACTTTTATTTAGTTATTTTGGCTTTATTTTCTAGGTTACCAAAATGCCCCTCACCTAAACTTTGAAATTTTTCACTAACTATGTTCAGTTTTGTCCATTCCAAACTATAATGGTATAATTACCATTTAAGGACCTCCAATTTAAAATTTCATAGCAATTAGACACCTCTAGCTTCTAGAACACACATTTTGCACCTATTGCAATTTAGTCCTTTTAGCTAAATTAAGTGCCCAATTGATAAAATTTTTGAACAAAATTTTCACGAAACAATTCCATGAAACTGTAGACCATAAAAATTATAATAAAAATAAATCTTTCTGCGTCAGATTCGTGGTCCTGAAACCACTATTCCGACTAGACCCAAAATCGTATTGTTACAAATACATAGCGTGTGTATATTTTTTTGATTGGATTGGATTCTCAATTAGATGGGGTAAGAGGTCGAGTACTTACCACTAAACCACTCCCAAATATCCAAAGTGTGTATGTTGTAGTCTATGCAGAAGCTAATCGACGGGGAGCCATGCTGGAGGGGCAATTAGAGAAGGAGCTACAATGATCATCAAAAAGACCTCTTCAAAAAGAGATCATAAATGTAACAGTTGTAATGGCATATGTCACATAGCGGTTACATGTTTTCGATTACATGGATTTCTAGATTGGCACCCAAAAAGCAAAAAGGCATCTCAAGCATCCTCTAATAACCAATATGAGAACATCAACCCAAATGTTTATCTAACCACAAGTTCTAGATTTGCTACTCAATTAGGTACATCCCTTACTAGTAATAGTGATTGGATAATTGATTTAGGTGCAACAGATCATATGACTTGTGATAGACAAAAATTTAGTCAATTATCTAATTGCTCTACAATATTGTCACTAGTGCTAATGAAGTTTCTTCTCCAATTGTTAGTACTGGTATTGTCCTATTATATCCTTATTTTGATATAAAAATGTTTTATTTTTTCCATCATCAAATTGTAACCTTCTTTCAGTACAAAAATTAACTAAATCTTATAATTTTTCTTGTATTTTTTCCCACTAACTATATTTTTCAAGACCTTCACTCCAAGATGAAGATTGGCAGTGGTAGAAAAAGGGAAGGATTATACTATCTGGAAGATGGATTTCAATATTTTACCAAAGGGTAAGCTTATGTGGTACAAGAGAATTCAGTTGGCAAGAAAGAAGAATAGATCTGGCTATGGATCCAAAAATCAATTTATCTACATCTCCATCAACCAATTCTCTTAGAGGTTAGTTACTCATATTAAAAACTAAGTTGATAAACATGAAAGAAGAAACCATTGCAGGCATTAACATAAAACTTGAGAAAAAGATGAAAGTTTTGATTTTTAATTTAGAAAAACTTAAAGGAAAGATGAAAATGAGCATCCAACAATAAAATAGAGAGTAAGAAACATAAATGTTGAAGTCTTTAACAAATAAAATAAAAAAATGAAATAAATTAAGCTAGAGATTGAGATGTTATTACAAGCAAAGGAAATGGACTACAAGTGCAAATAAACCTAAGCTACAGTGTTACCTAACCTAACTAACTTGAAGGATAACAAGAACAAGAAGAAAAATGCAGAAAAATAAACACTACAACTATGGAGAAAGATGAAAAACAAGAAGCCTTAGAAAAGTGCAGAGAAAAACTAAAGGGAACCTAAGAGAAACTATCTAAAACTAAGTCTAAGTGTGTCTCATCTCTCCTCAGCCAGATCTGGCTATTTTTAGCAGCAATTTTCTAACCCTCTTTGTGCCCAAAATGCCCTTGAACGGGCATTCAATGATTGGTTCTTCAGTTGTACAAAGACTACCCTTGGCATCATTTTTTTGTCCCTTCACGATATTGGTATCACTATACCTAAGGATAGGATATCGCGATACCGTCGATAGAATTGACTTGGGGTGCTCATTGGGCAGGTAGGTCTCGCGATACCCAAAGTGGATATCTTGATACCATTGTAAGTTATCTTCACCTTTGGGGCTTGTTGGGGGTAATGCGATTCCAAAGGTAGGATATCGCAATACCCTCTCCTTTGGTGATGTTCTCGCTTGATTTCGGCCTTCAACGCGTCCTTACAACACCCAATCGATTATTAGGCCCCCCCAATGGCACCATTGGCCAATTTGGGTCTCAAAATAAGTAAAAAGAGACATTTACACTTATTAAATCAAAATTCTATAAACTAAGAAAAACTACATAAAAGACACTAATTTGCTCGAAAATAAGCTCTATAAATATAACGGGACAACCTAATTTGCCGTATCAAATTATGACAGATCAGACATTGGGTACTTAATGTCACGACGAGATCAAGTCAATGAGTTACGTTGCGACGTGGAACCCTCGAAGGCATAACATATACCCAATAGTTTGATTGTATATGATTGTATAACACGTAATAATATTTTGAACCTAATAATATGTATTAATTGTTGAATTAAATTGTAATTTGACAGTAGTTGCTTCGACAACAAATGTGGCATCTCGTAGCTCGGACTTGGTGATCAAGTCAGGTATGGAGTGTTACATAGATAAAAACCAATTCAAAAAAGTCAACCTTGAAAACTTTTTGACGCTAATCCAGGATTGAGAACTAAGATTACAGATTATCATCCAAATGATAGAGATAATATAATGAGATAATTTTAACAACATTGACAAAGAGAAGATAATTCAATAGGTTCAAACACATGAGAAAGTGTTGTAGACAATTGTAAAAAAAGGTATACGTTATTAAAAATTATTTGATGTACCTTTTCTTTTAGTTATTGTTTTAATAGTTTTGTAATAGTCTTGCATTTAAGCATATACATTGGTTTATCAAGAATTAATATTTTGCATTAGTTTATATGATTATACATGCTTTAATTTTTAAAAAATTGACTCCACAATCCAAATTTCCTAGCTTCACCCCTAAATCAGGCCACCACTTCTTGATTTGATCGAACAATTTATTAAAAATCATAAAAAAATAAAAATAAAAATAAAAATATATTAAAAAATAGAGAAAATCAATTCAATTATTTTTTAGCTTGGTTCAAGTGATCTATATTGGTTCGTGAATCAATTGGTTCAACCCCTATCTTTGGACTGATAACTTAGTTGATTATTGGTCTAATCATTTAGTCTAGTTTCAGAAACATATATTTTGATCAATGAAAATTTTTAATTTCACTAGGTCAAGCAAGCAAGCACTGAAGTTCAAAAACAGAATTAATCACTAGTGCCTTGACTTCAGGAAGGCAACTTTCGATCACTGCTGCCATTGCCAGGCATTATAAAGAAAGAAGAAAGGGAAAAATAGAAAAAATAAAGATAGAGAAATAATGTAAAAGAAAAAAAAAGAATTATAATTACATTTCAAATTTCATATGATGCTATAATCTATTATTAATTAGAATTTTTTAATTGATATAACATGTTCGAGTAAAATTAGTAACAGAAGAATAGTTTAGACATCACTTGTGACCAAAAAAGTTTAAATACCACTTAAAAAAAAGGTATAGTTTATGTACTAATTTATAAGTTAAGCTTTTTCTTTTTAAATAGACTTTTTTATAATTGGAGGAGGATGATAGGGTTGCTTAGGATCGAACACAAGCTCTCATGCCTATAACATAAAGCTCTCACAACTAGGCCAAGAGGTTGTTGGAAATAAAAATAGACTTAACATTTGAATTAACTAAAATACCATTTTAGGAAAAAAAAGTATTTTAGGCACCACATGTGGCCAAAAGAAAATTTTAGGTACCAAGATAGGAAAAAAAACATAACTTAGGTATTATTTTAGGGGTTAAGCCTGTTATATTTGTAACACCTTGAGACTCGATCCAATCACCGGGTCTAAGCTACAAGATCCATATTCGTTGCCTAAACAACTTTGAATAATTTGTTGGATCTAGTCCTGTAACACCCCTAACCCGTATCCGTCATCGGAATAGGGTTACTAGGCATTACCAATCAATACACATCATTCACATACATTTATGCATTCAATATCAAAATCCATTCATCTTAATCATATTGTCCCTTCTAAGGTCCTACGAGACCTTAAACATGCTTAGAAGTGGCTCGGGACTAAACCAACAACATATGCAAACTTTGAGAAACTTATAAAATTTTCTAACTTTTAAGGGTCACATGCCCGTGTGAGCAGACTGTGTGCCTCATACGGTCACCAGACACACCCATGTCACAGGCCGTGTGAAAATAGGCACACGGTCGAGGACACGCCCGTGTGCCAGGCCGTGTGAAATCTAAGGGGGGTTTCTGACTTGGGTCACACGATCGACCACACGCCCGTGTGGCAAACCTGTGTACCTTTCAAAATGGCCACACATACCCATGTGCCAAGGCTGTGTCTCTCACACGGCCAATAGACACATCTGTGTGTCTAGGCCGTGTCAAAACTATAGGGTATACTGACTTAATTCGAAAGGGTACCCCAGGAGACACACGACCGTGTAACATGACCGTGTGTCACACATGGCTGAGACACACGTCTGTGTCTCTGCCCGTATGGACAAAAATAAGCCATTTGAAAAGCCAATTTGCCACCCTTTCCACAAGCACACATAGCAACCAAATTAGTACCATTTCAACAAATATATAAGCATCCAAAGCATGCTATTCCATACACATTTCATACCATCTATTCACAATCATTTCAACTACTCAATTCCACAATCAAGACATACCATACCAATATGCCAAAATCATCAAAACTTGCTTATCTTCTAAATGCATTTACTCATCAATTTATTACCTATTGCATGCTTCAAAACATACCATTTCATCATCTCAAAGCCAAGCCACAACATATCATCAATTCTAGCATTAGCTTACCATATAACAACTAATTACTTAAGCAAACATATAATCATCACAACAACCATAAGTAATATGCCAAAACAAACCATCACATAAGGCATTATATACATTACATGTATCACATGTTAGGCACATAATTCAAGCTAACTTTAATGGTCATACACATCAACATTTACAAGCCAAATCTCATGGCTAATATCATAACTCATAACATACCAAGATGACACTAGCCTATACATGTCATATAACATATATACAAAGCTCCCAAAAGTACCAACGAGATGATCGATAGTGTGACAATGTTTCCCGACGATTCCCGAGTCTGAGCTAGCTTCGATAATCTATAAAACACACAAAGTAAGCTTTAAAAGCTTAGTAAGCCATGTACAAATAAAATCATCATATGAACAGTTGCATATTAATTCAAATATGCTAAGCATAGCTAATCACAGTCAAATTCGCAAACCTTTATCAATGAACACATATTCAACATCTTAATCAAATTCATTATTTACTTCACCTTTCAATACTTATATGAATCTCGTACGTACCTGAGTCATTTAATTCATTCACAGATTCTTTCTCGACTAAATTTTGCCTATTGAACTATTCGAAATTGTTAAGGATACTCAGAAATCATATAAGCTCGTACAATGCCATATCCCAGATATGGTCTTACATGTTATCACATATCGATGCCACTGCCTCAGACAGGGCCTTACACGTAATTGATTAACGATGCCAATGTACCAGACATGGTCTTACACGTTATCTCAATACAATGCCAATTTCCCAGACATGGTCTTACATGTAATCACATCTCGATAAGCTAATGTCATGACATTTATATCCTATTCTATTCCTAAGGTTCGTACGAGACTTTCAGATATCGTAACCTTGTTAATTATTGCTCATAAGTGCTCGCTCAACATTTATGACATTTCCATGACAAGTAAACACGTGTAATTCAATGTAAAGACATTTATTTGCATATGAACTTACCTCGTATTTGGGATAAATAGACTGGATCGACTATTCGTCAACTTTCGATTTTCCCCGATCTAAATTTGTTTTCTTTCGTTCTTGATTTGTATACATTCAAAATTAACTCTTTCATTCATAAACACATTCAATTTAGTCCACAAATACATATTTGGGCATTTTTACACTTTAGCCCCTAAAGTTCCACATTTTTACATTTTAGTCCTTATTTCATAAATACACAAAATTCACACAATTCAATTTAATCCATGCTTAGCCAAATTATCATAATACCCCTATTAGCCCATAATTCATATTTATTCACATTTTTAACCCCACATTTTTATCTTTTCACAATTTAATCCCTAATGTGTATTTTCATCAAAAGTCACTTTACAAAACATGAAAATCTATCAACAATTATTCATTTTTCATCATCAACACTCAAAAACATCAAGCTATCATCAATGGCTCACAAATTCATCAACCAATTCAAAAATTGAGGCATGGGCTAGCTAGTACTCAAAGCAACGATCACAAAAATATAGAAATCATCAAAAACCGAACAAATTTCATACCTCAATCAAGATGGACAATGGACGAACCCTAAATATTCTTCAAAGCTTTCTTTTCTCCTTAATAATCAGCCAAGAAAGATGAAATGAAGCTTAATTTTTATTATGTTTTAATTTATGTTAAGTTATTTAACATTTTACAAATTTAACCTTAATTAAAAGCCATTGAAAACATATAATGGATGGCTATTCATGTCAATTCTCACTATCCATGGTCTATTCACAACATAAGGACCTTACATTTAATAAACCATAGCATGATATTCCATACAAATTTCATACCATCTATTCACAATCATTTCAACTACTCAATTCCACAATCAAGACATACCATACCAATATGCCAAAATCATCAAAACTTGCTTATCTTCTAAATGCATTTACTCATCAATTTATTACCTATTGCATGCTTCAAAACGTACCATTTCATCATCTCAAAGCCAAGCCACAACATATCATCAATTCTAGCATTAGCTTACCATATAACAACTAATTACTTAAGCAAACATATAATCATCACAACGGCCATAAGTAATATGCCAAAACAAACCATCACATAAGGCATTATATACATTACATGTATCACATGTTAGGCACATAATTCAATCTAACTTTAATGGTCATACACATCAACATTTACAAGCCAAATCTCATGGCTAATATCATAACTCATAACATACCAAGATGACACTAGCCTATACATGTCATATAACATATATACAAAGCTCCCAAAAGTACCAACAAGATGATCGATAGTGTGACAATGTTTCCCGACGATTCCCGAGTCTGAGCTAGCTTCGATAATCTATAAAACACACAAAGTAAGCTTTAAAAGCTTAGTAAGCCATGTACAAATAAAATCATCATATGAACATTTGCAAATTAATTCAAATATGCTAAGCATAGCTAATCACATTCAAATTCGCAAACCTTTATCAATGAACACATATTCAACATCTTAATCAAATTCATTATTTACTTCACCTTTCAATACTTATATGAATCTCGTACGTACCTGAGTCATTTAATTCATTCACAGATTCTTTCTCGACTAGATATTGCCTCTTGAACTATTCGAAATTGTTAAGGATATTCAGAAATCACATAAGCTCGTATAATGCCATATCCCAGATATAGTCTTACATGTTATCACATATCGATGCCACTGCCTCAGACAGGGCCTTACACGTAATTGATTAACGATGCCAATGTACCAGACATGGTCTTACACGTTATTTCAATACAATGCCAATTTCCCAGACATGGTCTTACATGTAATCACATCTCGATAAGCTAATGTCATGACATGCATATCCTATTCTATATCTAAGGTCCGTACGAGACTTTCAGATATCGTAACTTTGTCAATTCTTGCTCATAAGTGCTCGCTCAACATTTATGACATTTCCATGACAAGTAAACACATGTAATTCCATGTAAAGACATTTATTTGTATATGAACTTACCCCGTATTTGGAATAAACGGACTGGATCGACTATTCGTCAACTTTCGATTTTCTCCGATCTAAATCTGTTTTCTTTCGTTCTTGATCTATATACATTCAAAATTAACTCTTTCATTCATAAACACATTCAATTTAGTCCATAAATACATATTTGGGCATTTTTACACTTTAGCCCCTAAAGTTCCACATTTTTACATTTTAGTCCTTATTCCATAAATACACAAAATTCACACAATTCAATTTAATCCATGCTTAGCCAAATTATCATAATACCCCTATTAGCCCATAATTCATATTTATTCACATTTTTAACCCCACATTTTCATCTTTTCACAATTTAATCCCTAATGTGTATTTTCATCAAAAGTCACTTTACAAAACATGAAAATCTATCAACAATTATTCATTTTTCATCATCAACACTCAAAAACATCAAGCTATCATCAATGGCTCACAAATTCATCAACCAATTCAAAAATTGAGGCATGGGCTAGCTAGTACTCAATGCAACGATCACAAAAATATAGAAATCATCAAAAATAGAACAAATTTCATACCTCAATCAAGATGAATAGTGGACGAACCCTAAATGTTCTTCAAAGCTTTCTTTTCTCCTTAATAATCAGCCAAGAAAGATGAAATAAAGCTTAATTTTTATTATGTTTTAATTTATGTTAAGTTATTTAACATTTTACAAATTTAACCTTAATTAAAAGCCATTGATAACATATAATGGATGGCTATTCATGTCAATTCTCACTATCCATGGTCTATTCACAACATAAGGACCTCACATTTAATAAACCATAGCAATTGAGCACTTTTAACATATAGAATGCCACTTTTGCATTTTACGCAATTTAATCCTTTTTCTCAAATTGAGTTATTAAACGATAAACTTAACTCACGAAATTTTCACACATATATTCACATACTTTAAACACCAAAAATAATATTAAAATAATTTTACGACCTCAGATGTAATGCCCCAAACCCAGCCTGGACGTTATGGCCGAATCTGGCGATGTCACATTGAAGTGTTTTTCGTAAAGTGAGATATCATTGAAAACCCGTTCTGTATTTAACCTATTTGCGATCCTAACGATGATTTTAGGATGTCTCGTTTATTTTCAAAATGTAAGTCGTTTGGCAAAAAGTTAATCATACTAAGACGTCATTAAATTTTTAAAACGCTATTTCTTGCGGAAGCTCTTAAAACAGGTTGCGTAATCATGGTATTTTTGAAAAGCATTTATCTTTCTGAAATCCTGTGTCTTACCCTACTTCTAGCAGTTATAAATCAACATAAATAAAAACCCAAATTAAAGTAAAAATCGATAAAGGCCTTATTACAGTAAAAATACCTAAAATAAAATTACTCATAATTTTAAAAACCAAAAATGAAAGTATGCACGGTTGTGTGGCCAGCATAGATCCGCCTAAAACTGGGGATTACCTGAACATATAAACAAATGGGTGAGTTGTGAAAACTCAGTGTGTAGTTCCATACCAAATAAGCAAACAGTGTATATACAGTCTAGGCCTAAGCCAATTCAGTAATGGTTTAGTATCAGTTTGGGCTTGAGCCCATCTCAGTGACAGTAGCAGTACAAATATGCAATCAAGAGATCCTACCCAGCTAGCCTCTACACTCCATCTTCGTCCAACCCTGTACTCCATGTGGGGATATAATCAACCCATCCATCCCTACACTTCAAATAGTACCGGTTGCGGCACTACTAAACGATTTTCATGATGAGATTGCGCCAAGACAAAGACACTTCCTCCAATCATATAAAGGCCCAACCCCATGGAACACATCATGCTTCATGTCATGTCATAATATCATACATGTACTCAATACAGTTAAGATAACATGCTAATTATAATCATACATTACAAAGGGGCACATAAAGGGGCAAAATAGTCATTTTATCAAACAAGGGGTCTAGGTAAACTTACCGACCCAATAGTAGGTCCAAAGTTGTCTCGAGTGACCCGTACAACCTTAAAAGTCAAATAGTGAAAATGGGCCCACGACCCATATTGCAGGGCCATGTGGGCCTACCCGCCTGTGTGGCCCACAAAGCCTAGAGATAGCCTTGGTCGTGAGGATTGCACAGCCTGACCCAATATTCTCCACATGTTTGTGTGGTTTACCCGTGTGGGTCCCACACATCCGTGGGGCCCTCATGGCCCAGTTCAGCCCGACATGGCCCAAAACAGACTCGGCCCATGAAATCGCTCATGATTGGCCTCGATGATCATACGCCCATGCTTAGTCACATGGACTACCACACAAGCGTGTGCACGCCCGTGTAGCATCGTCGTTTACTTATTCTGGCTTTTACCGATTCCCGAAGTTGGGATTGTTATTACAAACCTTGTGGTGAAAGTGCGCAAAACCCCACGAGCACCAACCTTGATTGAACGAATGTGGCTTAGCCCACTTATCCCGCTGACAAGGATTAATTACAAATTCCTTGACGAATATCTAGATTACAAGTGGATTCTATTAATCATGATTGCTCATACACATGACTTAAATCAACGTATGCTTACTTACAGAAACACAGAACCCAAAAGTAGGGGAATGAAGCATTCGGCCTAGACCCTAGAATACAAGCCAAAATACCCAGTTGCATACGATGACTAAAAACAGAATTACCTTCGATCGAGTGACGAAAAGAAAGATTTCGGTCACTTCAATATTAATGTAAAATGTCCCACTCCTTGAGAAGTTCCAAAAACTAAAAAGGGACACAACAAGAAGAAAGAGGAGATAAGAGTCGGCAATGAAGAAAAGGGAAAGATTGATAGAATAAAGGCAATATTCGACTACAAGGGGAGGAGGTATTCGGCTACAACAAACCGAGTGAGAGAGAGGGAAAAGCAAGGAGAATCAAGCAAAGCAATAGTATGCAAAAGAGGGGGATTAATAGACTCAAAAGGAAAGAGAGGAGCAGAGAGAGAGGAGAAGAATCAGACGCAATCATCCAAAGGGAAACCAATTGAGAAAGAGGGAAATCAGTCAAAACAAAGAAAACTAAGATAGCAACTAATAGAGGAGAGTCAGAGAAGTAAAAATTTGGGACAAACAACAAAAACGAGAAGGTACCAAAATGCAATATTCGACCTCAAAGAGAGAAAAGAACTAAAAAGAATGACAAAAGCCCAGAGTGATTTGCACAAAGTCAAATTCTTCCCCAAAGCCGAATTCTTGAGTGCCTATAGTTCAAATTCAGCACACCTCTTCCTCTCACCTCAACTCCCATGATTTTCTCCTCAAATTTGGCTGCACAATCCCCACACTCCTCAAACACTCAAACTACCCACTAGCATCAGAATCCCATTGACATACAAACACTCACACGACATCCAGCAAAATAAAATCCTTCTTGTGCATAGCAGGACTCGAACTCCAGACCCTCAGTAGTAGTAACCTGCAACCTATCCCTTAAACCAGCAGGCCTGTTCTGTTATGGAAAACTCACATTAATTTAAAAGGCCTACTGACTAGAGATAGGGTTTATTCCTTTAAAAACAAAACTTTTGCACAAGCCAAGGCTTGAACTCAAGACTTCTCAAACTCTGCCCAGGACACTTAACCACTAAAGCAGACACATATTTGTGTGTCACAAACATGCAAAAATAAATACTTTAAGATTTTGGGGCGTTACAACTCTACCCCATAAAAAAATTTCGGTCTCAAAATTTTACCTGATCAAAACAAATGAGGGTATTGTTGTCGCATTGCCTCTTCAGGTTCCCACGTGGCCTCCTCAGAGCTGTGATTACGCCAAAGAACATTCACTAGTGGAATAGACTTCTTTCTTAAAATCTTTACATTATGATCTAAAATCTGAACCGGCTTGTCCTCAAAAGTCAGATCTGGTCTAACCTCAACCTCCTCAATTGAGATAACATGCGTAGGATCAAAGCGGTAGTGCATCAGAACGTATAGACGTGAAATACATCGTGAATCTGGTCTAACTCTAGAGGTAACTCCAACTGATATGCAACCGGCCCCACACGTTTTAGTTTGCGGTAAGGCCCAATAAACCTAGGGCTCAACTTGCCCTTTCGACCAAACCTTAGTACCTTCTTTCCTGGCGAGACCTTGAGAAAAATGAAGTCCCCCATAGAATACTCAATTTCCTTATGCTTTAGATCCGTATACAACTTCTGTCTGTCTGATGCCACCTTCAGTCAATCCCAAATTAGTTTAACTTTATCCTCGGTATCTAAAACTAACTCAAGGCCCAAAACACGTAGCTCGCCCAACTCAGTCCAGCACAAAGGAATGCGTCACCTACGACCATATAATGCCTAGTAAGGTGCCATCTGCATGCTAGACTGATAACTATTGTTATATGCAAATTCTACAAGCAGCAAGTATTCCTCCCAACTGCCTCGAAAATCAATCACACAACTCCTTAACATGTCCTTCAGTATCTGAATCACCCTCTCTGATTGGCCATCTGTCTGAGAATGGAACACAATACTGAAGTCCAACCTTGTACCCAGAGCTTCATGCAACTTCTTCCAGAACCGAGACATAAAGTGAGGATCCCTATCAAATATTATCGAAACTGGTACCCCGTGTAGTCTCACTATCTCAGCCATATACAATTAGCCAGCTTCTGCAAAGAGTAATCAGTACAAACTGGTATAAAATGGGCAGATTTGGTCAATCGATCCACGATGACCCATACTGAATCCTTCTTAGTGGGTGTTAGGGGCAGCCCAATAACAAATTTCATAGTCATTCTCTCCCGCTTCCAAAGTGGAATTCTAACTGGCTAAAGCAACCCTGAAGGTAACTGATGTTTAGCCTTAACCTGCTGACGAGTCAGACATTTACCCATGAAATCGGTAACTTTACACTTAAGACCCGGCCACCAATATATCACTCGAAGGTCTCGGTACATCTTATTTTCACCAGGATGCATAGCATAAGGACTACTATGCACCTCTCGCCGTATAGACTGCCTCAAATCAGTATCCTTTGGTACACAAACTCTCCCACGGAAACAAAGCACCGCTTCACTATTCAATCCAAAATCTGATGTGCTACCATTCTCACTCTGTCGAAATCGAGGACCCAGCGACTCATCCTCCAACTGTTTATCCTTAATATGCTCAATCCACGTCGATTTAACCTAGAGCTTGGCCAATAAGCTTCCATCATCAAATAAACTGAGGCGAGCAAACATCGCCCTTAGATCAGTCATAGCCCTATGGCTCAGTGTGTCGGCCACCACATTGGCCTTTCTAGGATGATATTCGATCATACAGTCATAATCTTTTAGCAGCTCCATCCATCTACGATGCCTAAGATTTAGCTCCTTCTTAGTAAGGAGATACTTGAGGCTCTTGTGATCAGTGTAAATAATACACTTCTCACCGTATAGGTATTGCCTCCAAATCTTTAGTGCGAATACCACTACAGCCAACTCCAAATCATGCGTCAGATAATTCACCTTATGAGTCTTAAGTTGACAAGACGCATAAGCAACCACCTTACCCTTTTGCATCAATACGCATCCCAAACCAACATGTGACGCATCGTTGTAGCTCTTTCCCAGACTCTAGTTGTATCAGGACAAGAGCCTCAGTTAAAACTTTCTTAAGCTTCTCCAAACTCTCTTTTTGCACATTATTCCAATTAAACAGAACACCCTTACGCAACAACTTAGTTAGCGAAGCTGCAATCAACGAAAACCCTTTAACAAAATGTCGATAATACCCCACCAGTCCTAAAAAACTGTGAATCTTAGATACAGTCCTAGGCAGCTTCCAATCCAGAACAGCTTCAATCTTTCGAGGATCAACCCTAATCCCCTCAACAGATACCACATAACCCAGAAATGTTACCTCTCCTAACCAAGACTCACACTTACTGAACTTGGCGTACAGTTGTTTCTTCCTCAAAATCTGCAGAACCAATCGGAGATGTGCATCATGTTCATCTTCAATTCTCGAATACACCAGAATGTCATCAATAAAGGCCACTACGAACCGATCCAGATAAGGCTGGAACACCAGATTCATCAGATCTATAAAAGCTACTGGTGCATTCGTCAGTCCAAACGGCATCACTAGGAACTCGTAATGACCATAATGAGTCCTAAACACTGTCTTGTATACATCAGTATCTTTGACCCTTAGTTAATGGTACCCCGATAGAGATCAATCTTAGAGAACACTGAAGCTGCTCGAAACTGGTCTAACAAATCATCTATCCTCGGTAAGGGGTACTTATTCTTAATGGTATTCAATTGCCGGTAATCAACGCACATACGCATGGATCCATCCTTCTTTTTCACAAACAAAACTGGTGCTCTCCACAGAGACACACTAGGGTAGATGAACCCACGATCTAACAACTCTTGAATCTGAGCTTTAAGCTCCACAAGCTCCTTCGGTGCCAAACTCAACTTCACAGTTTGAAGGTAACCTAGGTAATTCATCAGGAAAAACATCTAGAAAGTCTTTAACTATTCTGATATCTTTAACAAAAGAACCCTCAGAATCTAAAACACTAATGTAGGCTAGGTACACCTCGCAACCATTACGAACCAACTTCTCTGCCCTCAGTACAGAGATCACATTTGAAAAGTAGTTCTGACGCTCTCTAATTACACCTACTTCGTTACCCTCTGCAGTTCTCAGTACCATCTGTTTGGTTGCACAGTCCAAGGTCACCCGATTTTTAACCAGCCAGTCTATTCCCAGAATTAAGTCAAATTCTCTAAAAGGAGGTTCCATCAAATCCGTCAAAAAGATAACTCCCTGAACCTCCAAAGGTACATCTTTGAACAATTTATTTACCCTCTCTGACTACCCTAATGGACTCAACACAGTAACCTCACTCGTAGTACTCTCCACTAAGATACCCAGAGTCTTAGACACAGTACAAGATATATAGGAGTGCGTAGATCCTATATCTATCAGTGTAATATAAGGTACATCATAGATAAAAAACGTACCGTGATAATGTCTGGGGCATCTCTATCCTCTCGGAGCCGTACAACATAAACCAAAACTGGCTGCCTCGCCTCAGTATGACTAGCACCTCTGCCCAGTGCCTTCTGACCATGGCCCAAACCATTACTGTAACATCCCTAACCCGTAACCATCGCTGGAATAGGTTAAGAGGCATTACCGGACTTGTAACTCATTTCGTAACAATTAGTTTATCAGATATCATCTCATTTCAATAAATATCAGTCATTCATATTCAATATGAACTTAAATCAAGAATACAAAGCCTAAATCATGCATTCGGGACCAAATCGGTAACATATGAAAGTTTTAAAAATATAGAAAAATTTTAACATTTCAAGTGTCACACGCCCGTGTGAATAGGCCGTGTGCCTCACACGGCTAGTAGACACGCCCGTGTGTCTAAGCCGTGGCCAAACAGGGTATACATATTGTCTTGCTCAGACGGCCACAAGACACGTCTGTGTGCCTTGGCTATGGTCGAAACTGACTTATTTTAACTAAGCTTCAGTAGACACACGGTCGAATCACACGCCCGTGTGTTAAACCTGTAACACCCCAAACTCGGCCTAGAAGTTTGGCTCGAATCTAGCGTGTCACATTGAAGTGTTTTTCGAAAACCATATTTCCATTAAAAACCCTTCTTAATAATTAAAAACTTATAACCTTTTTAAACCTTGTTAGAAAACCTCAGCTGAATAACATTCCTAACAACTTTGTAAAAATATTGGCAGTTGCGAAAGCTTAATTTAAAAACAATTATGAATACGTGATGTTTTGAAAATAGTAGTTGCTTTGGAAAATCGTGTTCTAATACTAGCAATTATAAGAACAATAAATAAAATTCCAAATTAGAAATCCAGAAAATTACAACGGCTTTACTACAACCCACATAAAAACATTTACAAGCAATAATCAAAACTGTAACATAAACAATGTGTGTGGCTCTCTCCGAGCCCCTCGCAGCTCCGATCTGTCAAGGGCTAAAAATTACCTAAAAGGTTAATAAACGGGGTGAGTTTACGAAAACTCAGTGTGTAATCCCCTACTTTATAAAAGGAACAGTTAGTCATATAAAAGAATTAAAAGTCTGGCCCCAGCCCTACTTATAGTTTCAGTATCAATTGGGCCTTAGCCCATTATAACAGACGAGCACAGGATGGGCCTTAGCCCATCTGAGAATAAGAAACATTATCAGAACTAGAATCAAAATGAGAATCAGAATCAAATTCGGTGTGTGAATCGAATCGAATCAGTAGCGAGAATCGAATCGAATGTGAATGCAATCCCAACGCAATCCATCCGTATACACCCCCGTATCAACCTTACACCATGTGGGGAGAAAACTCGACCCATCCATCCGCTACACACCATAGAATTTGCAGCATGGCTGCCAGAACAGATATTGTGACAGAGTCACCAGATACAGATATTGTGGCAGAGCCACCAGAATAGATATTTGTGGCATAGCCACCAGAACAGATATTTGTGGCATAGCCACGAGAACGCTTCCTCCATCAATATAACCCATATCCCTTGCAACAGATATACATGTCATGGCATACAATATACATAATTAGAATATCATGCCCATATTTGAATCAAACAATCACAGTCAAATCATTCATATCACCAACATATATTCACAATCAAATACGTCAACCACACAGTCCAAGTCAGTCACTTGCCCAAAAGGGCAAAACGGTCATTAGACACCCTAAGGGCAGAATGGTAATTTTACCCCACAAGGGTATTCCGGTAATTCTACCCTACAGGGGTATTTCAGTATTTCTACCCTACAAGGGTATTTCAGTAATTTTACCCTACAGAGGTATTTCAGTAATTCTACCCTACAGGGGTATTTCGGTAATTCTATCCTATAAGGGTATTTTAGTAATTTTATCCTACAGGGGTATTTCAATAGTTTTGTAAATCGAGGGTAAAACGGTAATTCTATAAATCGGGGGTACTTTGGTAATTTTACAAGTCGAAGGTATTTCAGTAATTTGGTAAACTAAAGTATTCTAAACAGGGATAACAATATGAATGGGCCTAAAGCCCTTTCTCGGCCCAAATAGGCCCACATGCTCGTGTGGCCCTTTTAGCCCAAATCTAGACATAGATATGAGATTCACCTAGCCTAGTCCAATATTTACTACATAATCAAACAACTTATCCAATTGGGCCCGTAGGCCCATTGGGCCCACATGGCCCCCTTCGCCCATCGCACCCAAGTAGCCATCCTCTGCCCAGAGTGGTGAGAAATACACACACGATAGGAGCGGAGTTAATCTGTGCTCCGAGCACTCTTAGCCGACGCCTAACCCAAACGAGCACGCCATAAAGCGAAAGGGATCAGCCAAGAAAGGTACCTTTACTCTCCTCATGGTTCTCTCTATTTAAAGCCAGCTTCGCATCCACTCTTATGTTAGCTTTCCGATGTGGGATCCCTCCATCATTAGAGTTTAAATTCAACACCAACTCTTGCCGACCCCTGTTACCAAAATAAATGCTCTTTGATTGCCATGAGTTTCGAACCCTAGACCACCTTGCCAACTTTATGACGCCACCTTCCTGTCTCTTATGTGGCGCTACTTTGCCACTAGACCACAAGGCTTTTTGTGGCACAATTTCTCCAACAATATTCTTAAGGCCTACCTACTGCACCCAGGGTTTGATTCACCTTAAACCAAAATTTTTGCTAGAGTCCAAGTTTGAACCCAGGACTTCTCCAACACTTCTCAGCACACTTAACCACTAAAACAAGCCTTCATTAACTAAATTTACATGCATAACAAAATATTACAAGCTGCCTTCAACCGCTCCCATGCTCAAGGCCCAAAACTTCTAGGCCCAAATTCAGGGTGTTACACAACCATGTGGACAAGAAATAGGCTTGTTTAAAGCCACTTTTCCTCACCCAACTTCAATCACCTAAGCTCACATATAACACCATAATTTCATTTAATTTGGAAATCAAAACAACCATTTCAAATACACATTATATGCCATTACAAAACCAAACATTTATATACTCAAATCAATTCCATTTGTGCATTCCAACATATACCAAACCAATATGATTCATTAGCCAATATACACATATAACCTATTCAATAATTCAACCTTAAACATCCAAGTACCAACTATTATTCCAACAGTTTCTATTCATGATTCTTTCACATATCCCTACCATTTACTTATCCCCATTCCATCAACTACTTACCGAAACATGCCATATCTAGTACACATAAACATAACCCAATATTTAACCAAATTAAGCCAAATCGCATGGCTTAAACACATTAATTCATATAAGCTTCAATAGCTTACATAACTCATACATCTCAAATCATCAACTAGCCTATACATGCCATATTACCAATTCAAAGAATTCAAAAATACCAAATCAACTCCTGGATAGTGCGATGAAATCTTCGATGACTTCCAACCCAAGCGAGCTTTCAAATAACTGTAAAACACTGTAAATAAATAGAGTAAGCTAATAAGCTTAGTAAGCTCATATGACTAGTATGTACTAATACCATTTAACAATTAATTCATAATTAGAGACACATAAGAATGTATATATAAATCAGTTCCATCAAAACCAACACGTAATATAATAACAACCTAGTAATTTCTGTATGTATTCATCAGTTTTCACTTACATCTCATATGAAATTATTAAATATCACTTACTTGGCGAGCGTGTCACGTATACCTAAACTGATTCATATCATCATTTCAATTCTCGTACCATTATCTTCTTCGTTGAACCATGAAAATAGCATCAAATAATCTATGTCTTGTACAATAATAGGCATATATGTGGTTAAACCACCTATATCTCGATTCACATATATAACATTTGTTCATATGCCATTATAACCTATATTACCATTTCAATACAATCCAACCAAATTTTCCAAATACTTAAGCTTATAAAATCATCAATACCATGTAATTCACATAACATTATGGCAATTCATTTCTATTCATATAAACTGTAATTCATTCATATAACCAGTAGTTCATCCGTATAACTAGTAATTCATCAGTGATAACAATAATTTATCCGTATCAACAGTAATTCATCCGTATCAACAGTAATTCAGTCATTTCAATAGTAATTCATCCATTAACACAATATTCTGTATTATTCCAAATTCACATATCATACATATAACATTAATATCATTTATAACCCGTAACTATTCCGTATAAACAGTATTTAGGCCCGTTGAACCTATTAGAAATTCAAAGGATAATCGAGTGAACAATGTCAATAATCTGTCAATTCATCATCATACATGCTCTTTCGAGACATGGCCAGTAAGCTCCTCCTGAGCTGGTAAACAATAAGCTCTATTGAGATGAAAACGGTAAGCTCCAATGAGTTGAAACAGTAAGCTCCTACGAGCTGTATCGGTAAGCTCTAATGAAATGAAACAGTAAGCTCTTATAGGCTATGGTGAGTCCATAACAAATGTAGGAGCCTGACCATTACGGTAATTCCAGTAACACGTCACTCATATCCAATGAATTCACATAGTTCAAACAGGGCTCGATAACGAATACAATATATCATCAAAGCATTCATATTTCAAATATTTTAATTAAATGCATTCAATTCAACAATTATAATTATAGAGAAGTTTGATTCTAATTATACAAACTTTCCTCGTGTCGCTCAAATAAAATTATCGGCTATTCGTCCACTTTTCATTTTCCCCGATCTAGTTCCAGTAATTACTTAATTTGATCTAGATATAATATCAAATTCAATATATTAACCTCCAAATTATTCAATTTAACATTTAGTACACATTTTGGGAAAAATTACGCTTTTACCCCTATTGTTTTACATTTTTATAATTTAGTCCCTTATCTCGTAAAATGAAATTCATTCAATTTTGGCCAAACCCAAGCCTAGCCGAATTTAATACAAATTTATAACAGCCCATATTTTCATTTATTCACACATCTAACCATGAATTTTACACTTTTCTCGATTTAGTCCTTAATTGACATTGTTGTTAAAAATCACTTTATAAAACTTGTTAATCTAGCTTCAAACATTAATAATCTATCATAAAACATATAAAAAACCAAGCATTATCTATAGCAGTTTCAAAAAAAGATATATAGGCTAGCTAGATTAAGCTGCAACGAGCTCAAAAACGTAAAAATTATTAAAAACCGAGACGAAATGGACTTACATGCATAGATGTTCTTGGCCGAACCTTCAAAAGAGTGAAAATGGTGATTTTCCTTCTTTAGTTTCGGTAGAAGAAGATGAAAGCACCAAACATTTCATTTGTTTTATTTTTTTAACTTAATTACATAAATTACCAAATTATCCCTTAATTAAAACATTAAAATTCATTTATGCATGTCCATCATAGTCTACTTACACAACCAATGGTATAATTACAACAAAAGAACTCCCACTACTTAATTTCATAGCCATTTAATACCTTTAACTTATAGAATTCAACTTCTACGTTTTACGCGATTTAGTTATTTTTACTAAATTCGGTAAAATTTATTTACGAAATTTTCACACGAACATTCTATCATACTTAAAACCTTAATAAAATAATAAAATAAATATTTTGAATTTAGATTGTGGTCCCAAAACCACTATTCTGATTTGACCTAAAACGGTCATTACAATTACCACCCTCCGGCACGACCGACCGACCTCTCGGTGGTTCTTTGAACACCCTCGGTAGTATCTGATGCCAATAATACTAGTAGCTTGCATCTGATTGGGCCTCTATGAACACTCTCTGATACGATGCTCCAATGATCTGAATCTCAAACATGCCCCAATCCTTTTTCAGCATTCGCCCTGATGGTTTCTCCCACAATTAGCATAGGGCTGTAGTCCAGTAGCAGCAATAGGGGCCCCAACTCTGACTGGCCCATCAACTTTAGCCTTTTTCTTAGGCCTCAAAAAGAAATTTGAGGGCTCTGAATCCCTCTTGTTGCTACCTCTTTCTTTCTCACGGTTCTGGCACTCAGCACGCTTCACCTCCTCGGCAATTTTCACCTTATCAACCAAAGCAGCAAAATCTCGCTCCCTCTGTGGAGCTATCAAAACTCGAAGACTATTCTTGAGGCCATCCTTGAAATGAACACACTACTAGTACTCGATTGCCACTATCCCTCGCGTATAGTGGCTTAATCGCAAAAATTCAACCTCATACTCAGCCACTGATTTATCCCCCTGGATCAGATTCAGAAACTCCCTTCTCCGGGCATCCACATAACTGGTGCCCACATACTTTCCTTGGAAAATAGTCTTGAAGAATTCCTAGGTTAGCCAATCAGGCTAAATGCCCTCTTTAACTGTAAGCCACCACTAGTAAGCCTCATCTCTCAGCAGTGACACTGCACCCTTTAATTTCTGCTCAGGAGTACAGTTGGGATTATCCATGATCCTTTCCGTGGCCTCAATCCAATATTTAGCCACATTAGGGGCAACTCCAACAATACCCCTAAAAATCTCAGCCCTATTAGACCGGAGTCGTTCCGTAACCGACCCACGGCCCACAACACCAGTATTGGGCCAATGACCCTCTCCAGAATCTGTAACATAGCTTGGGACAGTGCATCATCCCCATTCGCACGATCATGAGACCCAGTCTCAGTTACTGGTGAAGCCGGTGCCTCCTTAGTTTCAACATTAGGCATGTGGCTAGTTGACGAGGACCCAGCTCGAGCACCTCCATGGCCTCTACCGCGCCCTCTTGTACCCCTTCCACGAGCACTTCTTGTGATCATTATCAAATTGTGATTTATTTTTATTAATAGTTTTATGCATCAGTTTATAGTTTCACTATTTATTAATGGATGTTTTATGGAAAACAGTATTGGTAATTTAGAGTTTGTTTTCGTAGATCGCAGTCTTACTACAGTTTTTAGTTTACCCTAAATAGAGTATTTTAGTACAGCCTACAACCTACAGTAGTTTCAGTATTTCAATTCAAACAAACAATAGCTTTAGAAGACTTACAGAATCGATGTAGGAGACTCGGTGTACCACATTCGGTAAAACATTTTAAGATACTTCAAATCATTTGAAATAGTTCTTTTAGAAATTCCAAGTTTTGAAAGAAACCCAAATCTATAGCCAAATTTTGCAACCTGGCTCTGATTCCACTAAATGTAACACCCCAAAACTGGCCTGGACGTTATGGCCGAATCTAGTGATGTCACGTTGAAGTGTTTTTTGTAAAGTGAGATATCATTGAAAGCCCGTTCTGTATTTAACCTATTTGTGATCCTAACGATGATTTTAGGATGTCTTGTTTATTTTCAGAATGTAAGTCGTTTGGCAAAAATTTAATCATACTAAGACGTCATTAAATTTTTAAAACGTTATTTCTTACGGAAGCTCTTAAAACAGGTTGCGTAATAGTGGTATTTTTGAAAAACATTTATCTTTTTGAAATCTCGCGTCTTACCCTACTGCTAGTAGTTATAAATCAAAATAAATAAAAACCCAAATTAAAGTAAAAATCCATAAAGGCCTTATTACAGTAAAAATACCCAAAATAAAATTACTCATAATTATAAAAACTAAAAATGAAACTATGCGCGGTTGTGTAGCCACCTTTGAGTCCCTCGCAGCATCGATCCGCCTAAGACTGGAGATTACTTGTACAGGTAAACAAATGAGAGAGTTATGAAAACTCAGTGTGTAATCCCATACCAAATAAGCAAACAGTGCATATACAGTTTGGGCCTAAGCCCAATTCAGTAATGGCTCAGTATCAGTTTGGGCCTGAGCCCATCTCAGGGACAGTAGTAGTACAGATATGCAATTAAGAGATCCTACCCAGCCAGCCTCTACACTCCATCTCCGTCTAACCCTGTACTCTATGTGGGGATATAATCAACCCACCCATCCCTACACTCTAAATAGTACCGGTTGCGGCACTAGACGATATTTTGATGAAATTTGCCGATCTGATACACTTCCTCCAATCATATAAAAGCCCAACCCCATGCAACACATCATGCTTCATGTCATGTCATAATATCATACATGTATTCAATACAATTAAGATAGCATGCTAATTATAATCATACATCACAAAGGGACAAAATAGTCATTTTACCATATAGGGGCAAAATAGTCATTTTATCAAACAAGGGGTCTAGGCAAACTTACCGACCCAACCCGTGTAACCTTTACAGTGAAATAGTGAAAATGGGCCCTGTAACAGCCCGATTTGGGGCTAGTCGAAATAGTGGTTTCAAAACCACTAACTTGAGGTTGAAGAAATTATTTTTAATATCATTTTATATATTGTATCATGGTTAGATAAGTACATGAAAATTTTGGTGAATTAATTTTAGCGATTGCTTGCTTAACTGCAAAAAAGGACTAAATTGCATAAAGTGAAAAAGTCTTAAATTGTTAGCTAAAGGTGTTAAATTGCCATGGAACTTAAATTGGGGGTCTTTAAAGGGCAAATAGACCCTAGGAAGAGTGCTAGCCGGCCATAGGAGACAAAAGAAAGAAAAATGGTCAAAATTAGATGGGTAGGTGACCAATTTTGACTAAAATAAAAATAAAATAAGGAGAAAAAGATATCATCTTTTCCTCTTCTTCTTCATCATCGAAAAATGCAGCCATTAGAGGGTTTTTAAGCTTCAAAATTTTCAGCCACTTAGTCTCTCTACAAGTAAGTGATTTTAATGAGTTTTCTTAATGATTTTTACATTTTTGGACTCCTTGAAGCATGAGCTTTCTATTAAGGGGACTATTTTGCAAAATAGACAAGAGTCTAGGTTTTTACCATGAAAGCATGTGTGTTGTTAACTAAAATTTTATGGAAGAATATGAGTCTTAGATAGGTAATAAACTACTTTTGTGAAGGGATTTCTCATGAAAACTCTATTAGGGACTATTTTGCATAAGTTGAAAAATAAATGATAAATGTGTGAAATAGTGGAATTTTTGGACTGCCATAAGAGCAAAAGGGGTTTGGGTAGGCTTATAACATGAAGAAATTTGATAAAAATTAATTTTCGAGCATAGGGGTAAAATGGTCATTTTGTGAAAGTTTAGGGGCAAAATAGTCATTTTGTCAAATTATGAATTTTTGAGTGTCTAAATCGATATGCTGATGAAATAAATAAGTTCTATTATTTTAGATCAAGAGAAACGTGATTCGGGTCTTCATCGGGGTAAGAACAAAGTTTACGAGGTTTAAGCTTGTCTTCATCATTTTGTATCGAGGTAAGTACATATGTAAATAATGTGTTAATGAAGCTTACTTTAAAATACTTTGATAATATACATTTGTAATTGGCTTATTGTTGTTATATATCTAAAGTCTATTTGTTGCCATGAATGTGTAAATGACATGTTGTTTGAGTAAATTACATTTTGAGCAAATACAATGCTATTTAGTTAGATGTGGAATCCCGTTGAACCTTAGACATAGCATAGGATACAAAGGGTCATACTATAAAAATTATGTGGTCTGAACTCATGAGTTGAGTCTAAGTTCATGAGATGAATATTGTATGTAACATGGGTCCGGGTACTGACTTTGTGTATAGTCTCGTGAGTGGTTCAAGGAGCGAATGTTACCTGATAACTATGGGGGTCCAGGTCCTAACTTGATAAAAGGGCCCGTGAGTAGCCCAAATGTGAGTGTTTCATAGCACAAGGTAGCTCTGACTACTTATATGACTCTGAGATACAAATTCCCTGCGTATCCATATGTGTTCCGAGAGTTCAACGGGTAACTTGAAGATATAGTGAGTGAAAACTTTGATGAGGTACGTATACCAAACTCATGGATAGGACTTGAGTAAGGGATAAGAGGCATCAAGTATACATGAATGAAAGGAAGAGTAAGATAGAGATGTTATGTGATTTATATCTTTTATGTATGATAAATTTACCGTATGACGAATATGATTTCCCTTTTTACAACACTTTATTCGCATATGTGTACTTACTAAGCTCCCATGCTTACCCTCCTTCTCTTTTTCTTTCCTTATAGTGTCGCTAAGCTAGCATCGAGGATCCAGTAACGTCAAAAGCTTCAATCACACTATCACTCAAGACCTTAGTATAGCTAGTTTAATTGTTTTGTTTACTGACATGTATAGGGACTCGAGTCTTTTGTTTAGTGTTTTGTCAAGTAGCCATAATGAGTTGGCTCATATGTGAAAAATGATACTCATTTTGTATAGGTCATGAATGTTGGCTAATGCTAATTATTATTCAATGCAATGATGCAAATTTCTAATGGCTATGGCTGTTTTGGTTATGTACATTATGTTGGTATTGAACTTGGTTGATCTTATATAAATAGGTGTTGGTAAGGGTGGCAAAGAGGTTTGGTAAATAGCCTTATTTTGTCCACATCAGTATACACACGGGCGTGTGTCTAGGCTGTGTGTGACACACGGTCAGCCCCATGGGCGTGTGGTTCGGCCGTGTGTCCCCTGCACGTAAAATTTGCAAGTCAGTATGCATGATAGTAAACACACAGGCAAAGACACGGCCGTGTGTCTCAGCCGTGTAAAGCACACATTTTAGGTTTGCTGACGTTAGAAACAGAATGTCCAGGTTTTTCCACACGAGCGTGTCATGGCCGTGTGAAGGACACGGGCCGGGGACACGGGCCTGGGACATGAGCGTGTGCCAAGCAGTGTGAAAACCCATGTAGGTGTGCATTTAGAATTAATTCCACAAGGGTAGAGGACACGGGCGTGTCCTTGTATTGCTTAGGCCGTGTGAGCCACACGGGCCAATAGCACGACCATGTTGAAATGTTACACGGGCGTGTTGCCCCTCCCACATGGGCGTGTTCCCCTGTGTTAAGGGTTAACTTCAGATTTCTTTAAATGGCCTGGATTGATTTCGAATGGGTTCCAATGAATGATTTGAGCCTCATAGGGTCTTATTATGGAGTTTTTAAATAAAATTGAAAAAGTTTTAATTTGACCATGTTTTGGTGTTATGAAAATGTTATATGCGTAAGTTTAAATTAGGTAATGCCTCATATTTTGACCCGGCATGGGGCACGGGTGTGGGGTGTACATTTAGTGGTATCACAGCTACGATTTAGTCAGTTCTTGGACTAACATAGAGTGTGTACGAGTCTAGCTATACATGTCATAAATAAATTGTGATAGTGTGATGACTCCTAACCATTTAAGTTGTGTTTTCATATAGTAATGGATCCCAATCGAACTATGGCGGACTACGCAGAAAGTAACGCGCCGGCTTGTAACACCCGTCGCCCGTATCCCTCGTCGAAACAGGGTTCGAGGTGTTACTCGACTTAAACTCAATCAATCACACAAAAACAGTGCCATAAAATTTCAACCAATTTAAAAACTTTTCTTTTCACATGCAATCTATCCCATATATGGGCTTACGAGGCCCAAAACATACATCTGGGGTGGTTCGAAACCCAACCTAAACTCAATGAAAAACTTAGAAAATCTCTTGCATCAAAGCTTCAAACGCCAGTGTGGGTATAGAGCACATGCCCGTGTGCTACTACCATGCATACAAACTTGAAAAAAAACATAGGTGCAGGGGATACACGGTTGGACAACACGCCCATGGAGGCAGACCGTATGCCACACACGGTTTAGACACACGCCCATGTGTCTACCCGTGTGGAAAATTACAAGGCTATTTTCCAAGCCATTTGTCACCCTTGCAACATGTGCACATATACTTATCCAATAACATAAAACATGGCATAAATGAGGTCTTAAACATCTAAAAACGTTATGCTCAAGTCATTTTATTATGCAATAAATACCATAGAATTTGCTCACATCACAATAGATAGTATCATACATATATATGAATAAACATTTAGGTCCACAACATCATTAGCCAACATAGGCCAATTCACATGGCCAAAATACTTTATCAATACAAGCCAACACCTTTGGCTAAATTATAATATCACATACTCAACATTAAAACCCTATACATGCCATAAACTCGAAACACTAGGATTTACTTACACCAATAGCGTGAACTCGACAGTATGATAATATCTCTGCAGGCCTCCAACCCGAGCAAACCTAGCAACCCTAGAGAAAATAGAAAAGAAGGGGGGTAAGCTTTACGCTAAGTAAGTTCTTAAGAAAATAATTAGCAGCTCATTTACATGTTTTATCAATGTTTACAACATATACTCAAGTTCACAACAAGCTGTCTTCCTGAGCAACAGTCACTAAATTATTTATAACTGGAGCTACGAAACTCCAAATCAATTGTTGTTAATTTTTTCTAAAAATAGACTCATATATCTTCTATCCATAAAATGTTCAGAATTTTTTGTTTGGTCAACCAATACCATATTTTTCTTAAAGTTTCCCCTGTTTCACTATTTGACTAATCTGACCACTCTTCACTATGAGTCCAATTTTTCATTGTACAAAATTCAAAATATGTTCTCATTGATTAAATTTGAAACTAGACTCATTAAGGAGTCCAAGCATATAAAATCTATCTTATAACCATTTTTTTACAAATTATAATGATTTTCTAAAAATAGAATAGGGGACCCCGAAGTCAGTTGATTCTGTCCCACGCCACTTCAAATATCTCATTATCAGCAATTCTTTTGCTTACACGGTTTCTTTTATAAGAAACTAGACTCATTAAGATTTAATTACATAATTTATTCAGCTTCTAACTCAACTCCCACAATTTATGGTGACTTTCCAAAATCACGTTACTGCTGCTGTCCCAAGCAGATTTATTACAAATTTACTCTTTCACACATTCTTTGCATTCATATTATTTAAACATGTGTATCACCAATCAATTTCATCTCATATCTATACTTTTACTTAAGCATAATCTCAATACAATACATCACGCTCAATTATTCGTACACAACCATTCAAATTAGAAATTATAAGGTGGTTCCGCACATAGCCCACCTTTATCAATAATTTACGATGGTTTTACCCTTACATAGATGACATAGGCATTTTCACCTATGCTTCTCAATTCACATTCGTGATTCAATTCCAATCGATCTAACATGCATAAGTACATATCGCATACCTGGCCAACTTAATGTACTGAACGAATTCAATTATCGATTTAACACAAGGTCTCATAGTTGAACATAAACATGAAACCATTTCTCATATATTCGATTCACATCAATCATCAAATTCATTTAATTCACATGTACATAATTAGGTTGTTCGTACCTGAATAATTTACTTTATGGAACATATCGTATTAGCCCATAGTCTTATAGCACCACGCTTTTAATAGTTCACTGGCAATTTGCCTGTTAGGTAATAACCTGATTTCATCACCGGCCATAAGCCTGCTAGACCTTTAAGTCTGAATTCATTCCCCGGCATTTCGCCTGCTAGGCTTGAAGCCCAATATCTTTTCACCGGCATTATAGCCTACTAGGCCCGAGGCTCGATATTATCTCACCAGCATTATAGGCTGCTAGGCCCGAAGCCCGATATCATTTCACCGGTATTATAGCCTGCTAGGCCCGAAGCCCGTATATCACATTTCGATAAACAATTCACCTATTCTTTCACAGTTTCATAACTTATACTTCAATTACGTATAACTGAAACACATATCTATGAACAAAGATTTTCATCCTTTCAACCACATAGGGTTTAATTTCCACATTGGAGCACATATCTTAGTACATCATTTAATAGTATCAAAGTCGACTAGATATGCTAGTCACATACGGCTCATAACTTTAATTTAATATTCATTCAACACAAAGAACATATGTATATATATATACATATATACAATCAAACATTTCTTAATTATGATTATTCAACTCTTAAGCATATAACATGATCAAACACAAACACTTAAGAACTTACCTTGGATTTTATCGAATAACTACGGATTGACTAATCGACTAGTTTCGCTTTCCCTTTATCCAAAATTGGCTCCTTATGCTCTTGAGCTTGAATTAAACAAATTTAACTTATTGTTAATCAACTAATCAAGTATTGTATAATGAGTATATTCGGCTTTCACACATTTTAAACATAGTAATAATCATGCACATTAAAATCAAAGTGCAATTAATCCTATACACAAAAATATACGACACTTCATTTCCATCTACTTATATACACTTATCACATAAGACCATTTCATACTTTCTATCACCTAAATAAACAACAAATTTTCCAATTAATTTCTTAAGTCCACATTTGGCATCTATATCCACAAGAACACATTAGCCGATTACTATAAATCATCTAAACATTTTTCACTTAAATCACACATACATATCATGCTAGCACATAACACCATGATTTTGTCCTAATTTGGATAGCCAATAATTTCTGATATTACAGTGAAAGATATTAATTAGCTAAGCACCATAAATTTGTCCTAATTTGGATGACCAATAATTTCTGACATTACAAAGAGCAAATTAATTAGTAATAAACTATCTTAAGTTCAATTTTAACTCTCTCATGCAAGAATGTGACAAGCATGCAAGTTAACTTCAACATTCGGACAAGCATTTAAATAAAAGAATATGCATGCTAAATTTCCAGCATTTGGACAACATTTCAACTTGAAGTTTTCCAGCTTTTCACCTTTAATATTTCGAATATTCAAAAGCAAAAAGAAGAGTACAACTAATCAATTAAAATTTTTGAACATAATTCAAGGTATATGTTCAACTGAACATTCATGTTAACTCATAATCAATAAGGTATTAAGTAGAAAATAAAAACATTATTAGCATGCATGCTATCTACATACAACAACCATTCAACTTCCATCTATTATCAACCCTCAATACACAAAACATCAAAAAAAATCAAAGAAATATAAACATCCATGACCGAATGTCATCTTCATCAATTTACAAAAAAATTTTTTTGCCATGAGCTAACTTCTATACTTGATGACCACTCCAAATATACAAAGATTTTCAATGAAGGAGCATTAAACATACCTTAATCTAGACATTCCCCATAGCCGAATGCCTTAGCTTTATTTTCTCTTCTTTTCTTTATGGTTTTCGGAAAAAATAGGAGAAAGGATGGGTGTAACTTTGTTTTTATTACCATTTTCTATTATAAAAATTCATATTTCATCCTATTAATATATTAAACATTTAATTCTTTAATATAAAAGACATGAAATGCTCATCATCCACTAACTATTATAATGCTAAAATAAAATGCATATATTATTTGCACCATACTTAAGTTATAATATAAAATGCACATATTGCTTATCATTCCCATCATGGCTGGCCACTACAACTAAAGTGGGAAGTTTGACATGGAAATCCTCCTATTTTGCACTACAATTTATTTGGCCACTACAAATTAACCTATCACATTTTCTAAAATTTTCTCATAAGTCCTATTTCATAATTTCACTCACAAATGACAAAATCAAAGCATAAAATTTTCACACATGCACTTTCACATATAATAAGCACAGAATATAACATCTAATTATTTTTGTGACTCGGTTTTGTGGTCTCGAAACCACTTTTCGACTAGGGCCAAATTAGGGCTGTCACAACTCTCCCCGCCTAAAAGAATTTTTGTCCCCAAAAATCTTACCAATGAATAAATTAGGGTATCGTTCTTTCATTAGAACACAATTCAAACTGTTCATTAACATATGGTTGAAGATCATAAACTCATTATTCAACTCAAGCTGAACCAGAACTGACATTTCGGTTGATAATATCTTTGTGTAAAAAGAAGTTTCAACAATCGAACTAACTTTAACTTTTCTCATAGAATTGCTTCGATAGATAATAATTTTTTTTACCAAATCTTCACGAATTCAGAATCTTCTTTTAGACTATCCCTCAAATCACATCTTTCTTCTTATTAGAAAGATAACCTTTGAAATATCACTATACTTAGAAAGATGACCTTCGAAATATCACTATACTCTCACATTTCAAGCCAGAAATTATAATCATAATAAACATAATCAACTCTGTCAAATAAATATTTCTTACAGATAATCACATGAAATCATAAGAAACCGATATAGCAAAATTTCAATGTCTGTAATTACACAGAATATTAGAAAATTACCACCCATATAGAATGATATCCCAGAAAATGTCCAGAAAGAACAATGTCACTCATAATTACTGAAATCCATAATAACAGAGACAATATACTCTTCACGAATATTCAACCGAACAATAATCAGTAGAAACAAAGTATTAGCATCATACATATTTTTCTGTTGATTTTTATATTCACATATGGGAATAAATACCAAAGAAAGACATAGCAATGTCAAACATAACCCAAACAAACCAACGATGCTTTCGTTTATTAGTATGCTCAACTAATGTTCTCATATGACAAAAATTCCTTCTGGAATTAAACCATCACATATACTTCTGAAGATAAATGTACACATAGAATGCCCCGAAAAAGTCATAGTAACTGCCTGACTATAACTACTGCACTCAATCATCAATATAATTCAATCATGACTCAACCGTCTGATTCTGTTTTCACTAATCCCATACTATTACACTATTGTACTCTATTCTGGTAAGGGGCGAAAATTGTAAAACCTTTAAACTTTTGACTTTCAAGCAAGTGCACATTCAACAACAACATAGCATTACGCACATTGATTCAAACATTTCAAATTTCCAACTTATTATGAACACATTTTCATACATCTCAGTAATACATGCAACTTTATTTCCTATGAATGTTAGCAAAACATAAGTGAATTTATCACAATTCAAACTTTCATTTCTTTTACCCAAATTACCAAAAATTTCTTATCAAGTTTCCACGTCTAATCTTGATCACTTGTCACTATTTATCAAATTGGAGAACGTCTTATGGTTTTGAGTACATCGCCTACTTGATGCCATAGTCCAACTATGGTCTTAACTAGCTTTGCTATTGTCGTGCCGATGCCTATCCGAGATAGGTCTTATGCTTAGCACAAGTTGAGCTGATGCCACGTCCCAGACGGGTCTTACACTAGCTCCTCTATCTCGGTGACGATGCCTGTCTCAGACAGGTCTTACACTTGCACCTATGAGGTCGATGCATGTCCCAGACATGTCTTACACTGGCTTTCGTATTTCATGTATTGCCATGGTCCAACCATGGTCTTTTCCGTCAATTTATTAGAAAATGATCGTACTCATTCCCTGCTTCCACCCAATTTAATCTTTCATTACAATTTTCACACTATTATGATATTTATGAATCTATAACTGAGATTATAAAGCATAACATTACGACATCTTGACTTCATTAGTCTAGACATAAATGTCAATCTCATGCATATACTGATTATTAACCAGGCAATAAAAGCATTTATTCATACATTCTGTCATTTCAAACAAATTTTCTCCTCATAATTACTAAGCCAAGTGAGTTAGGTACGTATCATCATGTAAATACTGACATGTACGAAAGAGCTTATCACAACTTAACTTTTATTTCATTCCATGTTTCCCTATTCTTTAACTCATTAGTGTCACAAAATGAGTACTAGTTCATGTAAAAAGAATCATAAATTTCTTTTCATACCTTTACCATTTTCAGCATATCATAAGCATGATTCATTAATCTCAATCTTACTTTTATCTCTATCAAGATTTGCTCGGTTGGAACTCATTCCTGTCTTAACCAATAATTTTGTTAGGGCTGGGAGATATCACACTATCACGAGTAATACTATGGCATGTATAGCTAGACTCTCTTAAGCTAGGTTAGTCCAAGAATTGACTAAACCATGCTCTGATACCACTAAATCTAACACCCGTCGCCTGTATCCCTCGTCGGAACAGGGTTCGAGGTGTTACCCGACTTAAACTCAATCAATCACACAAAAATCGTGCCGTAAAATTTCAACCAATTTAAAAACTTTTCTTTTCACATGCAATCTGTCCCATATATGGGCTTATGAGGCCCAAAACATAAATCTGGGGTGGTTCGGAACCCAACCGAAACTTAATGAAAAACTTAAAAAATCTCTTGCATCAAAGCTTCACACGCCAGTGTGGGTATAGAGCACACGCCCGTGTGCTACTACCATGCATACAAACTTGAAAAAAAACATAGGTGCAGAGGACACACGGTTGGACAACACGCCCATGGGGCAGACCGTATGCCACACACGGTCTAGACACACGCCCATGTGTCTACCCGTGTGGACAATTACAAGGCTATTTTCCAAGCCATTTGTCACCCTCGCAACATGTGCACATATACTTATCCAATAACATACAACATGGCATAAATAAGCTCTTAAACATCTACAAACGTTATGATCAAGTCATTTTATTATGCAATAAACACCATAGAATTTGCTCACATCACAATAGATAGTATCATACATATATATGAATAAACATTTAGGTCCACAACATCATTAGCCAACATAGGCCAATTCACATGGCCAAAATACTTTATCAATACAAGCCAACACCTTTGGCTAAATTATGATATCACATACTCAACATTAAAACCCTATACATGCCATAGACTCGAAACACTAGGATTTACTTACATTAATAGCGTGAACTCAACAGTATGATAATATCTCTGCAGGCCTCCAACCCAAGCAAACCTGGCAACCCTAGAGAACATGGAAAAGAAGAGGGGTAAGCTTTACGCTAAGTAAGTTCTTAAGAAAACAATTAGTAGCTCATTTACATGTTTTATCAATGTTTACAACATATACTCAAGTTCACGCCAAGCTATCTTCCTAAGCAACAGTCACTAAATTATTTATAACTGGAGCTACGAAACTCCAAATCAATTGCTATTAATTTTTTCTGAAAATAGACTCATATATCTTCTATCCATAAAATTTTTAGAATTTTTTGTTTGGTCAACCAATACCATATTTTTCATCAAGTTTCCCCTGTTTCACTGTTTGACTAATCTGACCACTCTTCAGTACGAGTCTAATTTCTCATTGTACAGAATTCAAAATATGTTCTCGTTGATTTAATTTGAAACTAGACTCATTTAGGAGTCCAAGGATATAAAATCTATCTTATAACCAGTTTTTTACAAATTATAATGATTTTCTAAAAATAGAACAGGGGACCCTGAAGTCAGTTGATTCTATCCCACGCCACTTCAAATATCTCATTATCAGCAATTCTTTTGCTTACACGGTTTCTTTTATAAGAAACTAGACTTATTAAGATTTAATTACATAATTTATTTAGCTTCTAACTAAACTCCCACAATTTATGGTGACTTTCCAAAATCACATTACTGCTGCTGTCCCAAGCAGATTTATTACAAATTTACTCTTTCACACATTCTTTGCATTCATATTATTTAAACATGTATATCACCAATCAATTTCATCTCATATCTATACTTTCACTTAAGCATAATATCAATACAATACATCACGCTCAATTATTCGCACACAACCATTCAAATTAGCAATTATAAGGTGGTTCCGCACATAGCCCACCCTTATCGATAATTTACGATGGTTTTACCCTTACATATATAACATAGGCATTTTCACCTATGCTTCTCAATTCACATTCGTGATTCAATTCCAATCGATCTAACATGCATAAGTATATATCGCATACCTGGCCAACTTAATGTATAGAACGAATTCAATTGTCGATTTAACACAAGGTCTCATAGTTGAACATAAACATGAAACCATTTATCATATGTTCGATTCACATCAATCATCAAATTCATTTAATTCACATGTACATAATTAGGTTATTCGTACCTGAATAATTTACTTTACGGAACATATCGTATTAGCCCATAGTCTTATAGCACCACACTTTTAATAGTTCACTGGCAATTTGCCTATTAGGTAATAACCTGATTTCATCACCGGCCATAAGCCTGCTAGACCTTTAAGTCTAAATTCATTCACCAGCATTTCGCCTGCTAGGCTTGAAGCTCGATGTCATTTCACCGGCATTATAGCCTGCTAGGCCCAAGGCCCGATATTATCTCACCAGCATTATAGCCTACTAGGCCCGAAGCCCGATATCATTTCACCGGCATTATAGCCTGCTATGTAACGCCATAATTTTTGAGAATTTTAAAAATATTGGTAAAATTTAATATTCTGTGTTTTGTCTGCTTGACGTAGGATTAATTATGTTAGTGGGCCTCTAGAAGGCCCAAGCTTAAGTTAAAACCCGGTAGTTTTAGTTAATTTTAATTCCATAAGAAAAAGGGGGGTTCTGGTTAATTGGGCTTTTAGGTATTAATTGTGTAAAATAAATCACAAGAAAGCATGTGGTAAAGTGGCTAAGTGACGCCACTGGGAATGCTATAAGTGGCGTGTGGATGATTGGGAGGACCCAGGTTCAAGTCACAATGACAGAAGTTAAAGGATTAATTTTTATGCACAGAAAATGGAAGTAATGGAACTGAAGTAAAAGTCTGTCAGGAGGAGTTTGAGTTGCTCAGGAGATTGAGTAAGGAGGGGATAAGGGAGAGGATTTAGGAGCTGATCAAGGAGGATGGTGTTGGTCGAATAGTGGACTCTTGATGAGCAAGAGTTGGTCGGCCAAGGGTTTCTTTAGGGGGTAGATTTTGGCTAGGTCAAAAGCTAGGTATAAATTCGGCATTTAGGAGTGTTATGCCGTCTTTTCTGACCATTCTTCCTTCTCTTCCTTTCTTTTCTTTTTCTCACCATCTATTTTTCTTCTTCTTTCCCCCATAGCTGAATATTTCCATTATTCTATTCATCTCCATTTTCTTATCATTTGTTCTTAAGCCTTATACACAAAAGTCGAAATCCTGAAAGCTTATAGTTCTTTTGTGCCGATTTCTCCTAGCCAAACCCCGTGGTTTTTCTCCATCTTGTGGTTGATTCTTCTTTCTTCTAAATCTAAAAACTCTATCGACAAAGCCACTACAAAAACCTTATTATTCCATATTTTCTTTCATTGTTACAAAAAAATCGAAAAACCCCATATTCTAAGGAGTATAGCCGAATACTGAGATCATTGAAAGCTTGACTTTTGTTATCATCTGAGGGCTTAGATCTACATCGGGATCGAATGGAGACTCATTGGAATCATTGACTAAGGAATCAGTGGTAAGTCTTTCCAAAACTTAGTCTTGCTTTCGTATTTTAGGAAAAGCCAAAATCTCTAAATATTAGGGAGGTTGCCGATTTGGACTTGTAGCCCTAAGGGGTTGTGATAACTATTCTGCTTTGGTAAATGGTGTGATTTAGAGGCTGCTGATCAAGGGCTTGGACAAGTGGAACGATCAGATCTTTGGATTTAATCATATTTCGGCAATAAGGTAAGAGTAATAGGGTTTTAAGCATGTTGGCCGAATATGGTAAGGGACTATATACTTAGTGTTATTTTGATATCTAGAGTAATATGTTAGTAATTCAATTGTAGGCAGTTCATGTGTGGATCTCGTCAGCGAATCATCATAAAATAGGTGTGTAACTGACACCCTCTCATAGACTAGATTGGCAAAAGTCGAAAACCCGAAATACCGAAAAGTCAGTATTTTGGGAACTTGCGAGTGTGTGAATGCTCGTAAGATAAATGGGTTAATAATTCTGGTAATCTGAAGTGATAAAACTGCAGTACGCGCAATTTCGTGCATTATTGATATTTTGGGCTTAATGGGCCAAAAATCGGTTAATGGGCCAACAAGCCCAATTCGGTAAGTATGTGCGGTAAGTGTTTTCTGATTGCACGTAAATGGTAGAAATATGCATGAAAACCCTAAGATAGCTAAATTACTAGAATACCCCTTTGTATGGAAAATTATATGTAAAATGACCTTTATACCCCTAGGGTTAATTTTGTCTGAAAAGCATGATGATTTAAATTTGTACGATGTATGCCATGAATAAATATCTGTTGCATGGGGGCATGGGTTATATTATGGAGGAAGCGTCCGGGTGGCTATGCTACAAATTATCTGTTCTGGTGGCTCTGCCACATATATCTATTCTGGTGGCTCAGCCACAATTATCTATTTCTGGTGACTCGGGCACATTATCTGTTCTGGCAGCCATAATGCATATTTCTGTGGCGTGTAGTGGTTGGGTGGGTCGAGTAGTCTCCCCACATGGTGAAAGGATGGTATGGGGGTGTAGATGGTTGGATATGGGTTGGGTTTCTGCATAAGCATGATATATCTGTTCTGATCTGTTCTGGGCCTGTGGGCTTTATTCTGAAATCTATTCTGGGCTAAGGCCACCTTGTTCTATTTCTGTGGTTTGAACTGATTTAGGCTATGGTTGGGTTAATTTACACACTGAGTTTCCCCAAACTCACCCCTTTATTTTCATCCTTGCAGGTAATCCCCAACCATAGTGGGCTTGGAGTTGTGAGGGATTCGGAGTGGCCACATGTTTTTGCAAATTTAGTTTCTTTCTGATGAACTGGACGTCCTTCTATTTTCGTTTACGGTTTTGGGTTTTAAAATGTAATAAGGCCGCTTAATTATTTTTATGGTCTTGATTTATATTTTATTATGATGGAAATGATTTATTTTAATTATCAAAACGGATTAGTTCTAGGGTGCGTTTTCCAAAACAATAATTGATTTAAAAAATAACATGATTACAAGTAAGGCTTCCGCTAAGCAAATGATTTTCAAAAGACTAATCACTTTTCTAAAATGGACTTAATCCATTGGGTTTCCTTATAAATAAACGCGATGTTAGAGTGTGGCAATGGTGGTATGCATGTCTAGGATTAGATCCGAAGGGAGCTTGGTACTTAAGCAGTCCGACGGACTCACCTCCTCTTTTTCGGTTTCCTACCTGGTGCACAGCTTCTATTCACTTTAATCTATTTAAAAGGTATCTTTTAAAACATCAACTAAGTTTTCTAAACTAAGTAATATAGAATATTTTGAATGCTTCGATGTGGCACGTCGGATCTGATCATAACGTCTAGGCTGGGTTTGGGGTGTTACATTTAGTGGTATCAGAGCCAAGTTGCAACAACTCGGCTGTGGAATGGGTTTGTAAAAATAAATATTTTTAAAAACAAGATTACAAAACTCAGTTTTCAAAAGTTAGATTTTTAGAAGGTGGCATTCCGAATCTCCGGCCCAACCCTGTAAGTATTCTAAAATTTTTCTGAATATATATTCTGAATTATCTGTCTGTACTGAAACCCTTCTAGAATACTCTAGATAGGATGATACTAAAACCATAGGAAAAATTTGATGAGAAACTGAACTATAGCTAGACATCGATTCTGCGAAAACCAACTCTAAATTACTGTTTGATTCATAAAATATCTGTAAAAATCACTGGAATAATAAATTAGTGCATAAAATTTGTAGTCAGATAAAATGATATGAGTACAAGAGCCACGCGTGGAAGAGGCCGTGGAGGTGGCCGAGGAAGTGCTCGAGCGGGATCTTCGTCTTCGGGACATATGCTGGCGGCAGATGCACCGGTACCTCCGGTAACAGAAGTGGAGTCTCATGATCGTGGTGCCAGGGATGACGCCCTGTCGCAGGCTATGCTCCGTGTTCTGGAAAGGGTGGCTGGGGCAAGTACCGGTAATGGAATTCGAGGATCAATTTTTGAACGACTCCGGGCTAATGGAGCAGAGATCTTTAGGGGCGTATCTGGCGTAGCCCCGAATGTGGCAGAATATTGGTTGGAGGCCATAGAACGGATTATAGATGACTTGGACTGCTCTGTGGAGCAGAAGCTGAAGGGGGCCATTTTGTTGCTACGAGATAAGGCTTATCAGTGGTGGCTCACCGTGAGAGATGGAACGCCAGCTGATAGGATCACTTGGGAGCTGTTTAAAATGGCCTTTAAAGGAAAGTACGTCGGGGCAAGTTATGTGGATGCCCGCAGGAAGGAATTCCTAAATCTGGTTCAAGGAAATAAGATGATATCGGAGTACGAGGCTGAGTTTCTGAGGCTAAGTCAGTATGCTATGGGAATAGTCACTAAGAAGTATAAGCGTAGCGTGCGCTTCGAGGATGGACTCAGAGATGATCTTAAGGTGCTGATTGCTCCGCAGAGGGAGCGAGATTTCACGGTTCTAGTAAAAAAAGCTAAGATAGCTGAGGAGGTAAAGTGTACTGAGAGGCAGGACCATGAGAAAGATCAGAACCATTTCCGGAAGGATTCTGGAGCTTCAGGTGGAGCAAATAAGAATGTCAAAAGGGCGAGAGTGGAAGAGCCAGTTCGAGCAGTTCCGATGAATGTGGTTAGACCACTAATTTGTGGAGACTGTGGTAAGGTACACTTGGGTGAGTGTAGGAAACGTTCTGGTGCTTGCTTCTGATGCGGATCTATGGAGCATAGAGTTAAAGACTATCCTCAGAGAGCTGATTAGGTTCAAGTTGCCGAACAGAGGGTTGCTCAACCCGTGAGAGGTGGACCACAACCACCACGTGGACGTGGACAAGGTAGGGGAGGAAATGGAAATGGTTAAGGACGAGGGCCGCCTGGCAGAGGTGCCGAAAATGCTGAGGCTCGACAGCCAGCGTTGGTGTATGCGGCTCGTTGTCGAGAGGAGGGCGACGCACCTGATGTCATAACTAGTGCGTTTATGGTTTCTAGCATGCCGTATATTGCTTTAGTGGATATTGGATCTACTCATTCCTATGTTGCATGTGCGATATCTGGGTCATTGGGAGTGCATTCTGAGAAGATAGTGAGTGGGGTATCTGTGTTAAGTCCTTTGGGCCACTCGGCTAGGTAGACAAACTGTATAGGGATGTACCTTTAGAAACTCAAGGTAGGATCTTTCCTGGAGATCTAATGGAGTTACCGTTCGGAGAGTTTGATCTCATTCTGGGAATGGACTGGCTTGTTAAGCATAAGGCGACTTTGGATTGTGCTGCTAAGCGAATGGTGCTAAAGACCACGGAAGGTGATGAGGTTGTGATGATAGGTGAACGAAGGGACTATTTATCTAATGTGGTGTCAGCATTGAGGGCTGAAAAGTGGATTCGGAAAGGTTGTGAGGCCTATTTGGCATTCGTAAGTCAGTCGGAAGAAGAGGGGCTGACAGTAGATGAGGTTAGGACTGTAAAAGAGTTCCAAGATGTTTTTTCGAAAGAGCTTCCGGGATTACCTCCAAACCGAGAAGTCGAGTTTGGAATCGATTTGTTGCCTGAAACAGCGCCAGTGTCTATCGCACCGTATAGGATGGCACCGAAGGAGTTAGTAGAGCTGAAAGCTCAAATTCAAGAGTTGATGGATAGGGGCTTCATTAGGCCAAGTGTGTCTCCATGGGGAGCACCGGTGCTATTTGTGAAGAAGAAGGATGGGACGATGCGAAAGTGTATTGATTATCGCCAGTTGAACAAACTGACGATTAGGAATAAGTATCCACTACTGAGGACTGACAATCTGTTCGACCAGCTTAGAGGAGCTTCTGTATTTTCCAAGATCGATCTTCGATCTGGATATCATCAGTTAAGGGTCAAGGAGGTAGATATCCATAAGACGGCATTCAGGACTCGGTACGGTCATTACTAGTTTCTGGTTATGCCTTTTGGACTAACGAACGCTCCTGCAATGTTTATGGATTTGATGAACCGTGTATTCCAACCATTTCTGGATCGATTCGTGGTCGTCTTTATTGATGATATTCTGGTATACTCTGAGACTGAAGCAAAACATGATGAGCATCTTCGCACTGTGTTGCAAGTGTTAAGGGAAAAGGAACTCTATGCGAAGTTCAGCAAGTGTGAATTCTGGTTGAGCGAGGTAACCTTTTTAGGACATGTGGTCTCTGCTGAGGGGATTAAGGTGGACCCTCGTAAGATGGAAGCAATTCTTGAATGGAAGCCGCCTAGGTCGGTGTCAGAAATTTGAAGTTTTCTAGGCTTGGTAGGATACTATAGTAGGTTTTTGGAAGGTTTTTCTGTGATGGCAGCACCTTTGACGAAACTTATAAGGAAAGGAGTACCGTTTGTATGGACTGATAACCAACAGGAAGCCTTTGAGAAGTTGAAGAAAGTTCTGACGGAAGCACCTGTATTAATTCAACAAGAATCTGGGAAGGATTTTACTGTGTACAGTGATGCATCACATGTAGGTTTGGGTTGTGTGTTGATGCAAGAGGGTAAGGTGGTTGCTTATGCATCACGACAGCTTAAGCCTCATGAAGGGAACTATCCTACTCATGATTTGGATTTAGCAGCAGTGATTTTCGCACTTAAGATTTGGTGACATTACTTGTACGGAGAAAGGTGTATTATATACACAGACCATAAGAGTCTGAAGTATTTGCTGACTCAGAATGAACTGAACCTTAGGCAAAGGAGGTGGATCGAGTTGCTTAAGGATTATGATTGTTCGATCGAATATCACCCAGGCAAGACTAATGTGGTAGCCGATGCTCTAAGTCGTAGAGCTGTATCTGATCTGAGAGCAATGTTTGCTCATCTAAGTCTGTATGATGATGGAAGTCTGTTGGCTGAATTGCAAGTAAGGCCAACTTGGGTGGATCAGATTAAGGAAAAGCAGTTGAAAGATGAGTCCTTGGTTGCTCATTTTCAACAAGTTAAAGAAGGAGGAACTTCTGATTTTGGGTTAAATAACGAAGGAGTTCTATGCTTCTGAGGAAGAATTTGTGTTTCGAAGGACTCTAACTTGAGACAGTCAATACTTAAGGAAGCTCATGGGGGACTTTGTTCCATGCATCCTGGAGGGAATAAGTTGTATCACGACTTGCGAGAACTGTATTGGTGGCCTGGGCTGAAACACGAAGTAACAAAATTTGTGGGGAAATGTCTGACATGCCAGTAAGCGAAAGCTGAGCATCAATTACCTTCTGGATTATTGCAGCCAGTGAAAATACCACTTTGGAAGTGGGAGAGGGTAACCATGGACTTTGTGAGTGGGCTACCCTTGACACCATCGAAAAAGGACTCGATATGGGTGATTGTGGATAGGTTGACCAAATCGGCTCATTTTATACTAGTTCCCACTGACTTTTCACTTCAGAAGTTAGCTAAGTTGTATGTGGCGGAGATTGTGTGACTTCATGGAGTTCCAGTTTCGATTATCTCTGATCGAGATCCTAGATTCACATCTCAATTTTGGCAAAAGCTACATGAGGCGTTGGGAATGCGATTAAACTTTAGTACGGCTTTCCATCCCCAAACTGATGGTCAGTCGGAAAGAGTTATCCAAATACTGGAGGACATGTTGAGGGGATGTGTTATTGATTTCTGAGGTAGTTGGGAGGATTACTTGCCATTGGCAGAATTTGCGTACAATAATAGTTATCAGGCGAGTATTTGAATGGCACCATATGAAGCACTGTATGGGCGAAGGTGTCGAACACCTAGTTGTTGGACCGAACTAGAAGAGCGACAAGTTCTTGGACCAGAGTTGATAGCTGATACTGAGGAAAAGGTCAGAACAATTAGAGATCGGTTAAGAGAAGCATCTGATAGGCAAAAGTCGTATGCAGATTTGAAGCATAAAGAGATTGAATACTCAGTGGGGGATATGGTCTTCTTGAAGGTCTCTCTTTGGAAGAAGATATTAAGGTTTGGTAAGAAGGGCAAGTTAAGTTCGCGGTTCATTGGGCCTTATCGGGTTTTGAAGCGAGTAGGCCCAGTAGCTTATCAGTTGGAATTGCCTCTAGAGTTAGACAGGATTCACGATGTTTTTCATGTCTCCGTGTTAGGGCGATATCGTTCTAACCCTACTCATGTAGTGCCGGTTGCAGAAATTGAGGTGCAAACTGATTTAACCTTTGAGGAGGAGCCTGTGCAAATTTTGGATCGAGATGTTAAGATTCTGAGAAGGAAATCTGTTCCATTAGTAAAAGTGCTTTGGTGTAACCATGGCAGAGAGAAAGCTACTTAGGAGCCAGAAGAGGTGATGCAACAGCAATACCCCCATCTGTTCAGACCAGGTAAATTTCGAGGACAAAATTCCTTTAAGGAGGGTAGAGTTGTAACACCCCAATTTTCGGGAATTTTAAAAATGTTAGCAAAATTTAATATTCTATGTTTTCTCTGCTTAGCGTAGGATTAATTATGTTAGTGGGCCTCTAGAAGGCCCAAGCTTAAGTTAAAACCCGGTAGTTTTAGTTAATTTTAATTCCATAAGAAAAAGGGGCGTTATGGTTAATTGGGCTTTTAGGTATTAATTGTGTAAAATAAATCACAAGGAAGCATGTGGTAAAGTGGCTAAGTGACGCCACTGGGAATGCTATAAGTGGCGTGTGGATGATTGGGAGGACCCAGGTTCAAGTCACAATGACAGCAAGTTAAAGGATTAATTTTTTATGCACAGAAAATGGAAGTAATGGAACTGAAGTAAAAGTCTGTCAGGAGGAGTTTGAGTTGCTCAGGAGATTGAGTAAGGAGGGGATAAGGGAGAGGATTTAGGAGCTGATCAAGGAGGATGGTGTTGGCCGAATAGTGGACTCTTGAGGAGCAAGAGTTGGCCGGCCAAGGGTTTCATTAGGGGGTAGATTTCGGCTAGGTCAAAAGCTAGGTATAAATTCGACATTTGGGAGTGTTGTGCCATTTTTTCTGACCATTCTTCCTTCTCTTCCTTTCTTTTCTTTCTCCCTCCATCTATTTTTCTTCTTCTTTCCCCCATAGCCGAATCTTTCCATTATTCTATTCATCTCCACGTTCTTATCATTTGTTTTTAAGCCTTATACACAAAAGCCAAAATCCCGAAAGCTTATAGTTCTTTTGTGTCGATTTCTCCTAGTCGAACCCTGTGGTTTTTCTCCATCTTGTGGTCGATTCTTCCTTCTTATAAATCTAAAAACTCTATCGGCAAAGCCACTACAAAAACCCTATTATTCCATCTTTTCTTTCATCGTTACAAAAAAACCGAAAAACCCCATAGTCTAGGGAGCATAGCCGAATACTGAGATCACTGAAAGCTTGACTTTTGTTATCATCTGAGGGTTTAGATCTACATCGGGATCGAGTGGAAACTCATTGGAATCATTGACTAAGGAATCAGTGGTAAGTCTTTCCAAAACTTAGTCTTTCTTTCGTATTTTAGGAAAAGCCAAAATCTCTAAATGTTAGGGAGGCTGTCGATTTGGACTTGTAGCCCTAAAGGGTTGTGATAACTGTTCTGCTTTGGTAAATGGTGTGATTTAGAGGCTACTGATCAAGGGCTTGGACAAGTGGAATGATCGAATCTTTGGATTTAATCATATTTCGGCAATAAGGTAAGAGTAATAGGGTTTTAAGCATGTTGGCCGAATATGGTAAGGGACTATATACTTAGTGTTATTTCGATATCTAGAGTAATATGTTAGTAATTCAATTGTAGGCAGTTCATGCATGGATCTCGTCAGCGAATCATCATAAAACAGGTGTGTAACTGACACCCTCTCATAGACTAGATCGGCAAAAGCCGAAAACTCGAAATGTCGAAAAGCCGGTATTTTGGGAACTTGCGAGTGTGTGAATGTTCGTAAGATAAATGGGTTAATAATTCTGGCAATCTGAAGTGATAAAACTGTAGTACGCGCAATTTCGTGCATTATTGATATTTTGGGCTTAATGGGCCAAAAATCGGTTAATGGGCCAACGGGCCCAATTCGGTAAGTATGCACGGTAAGTGTTTTCTGATTGCACGTAAATGGTAGAAATATGCATGAAAACCCTAAGATAGCTAAATTACTAGGATACCCCTTTGTATGGAAAATTACCATGATACCCCTCGGTGTAAAATGACCTTTATACCCCTAGGGTTAATTTTGTCTAAAAAGCATGATGATTTAAATTTGTATGATGTATGCCATGAATGAATATCTGTTGCATAGGGACATGGGTTATATTATGGAGGAAGCGTCCTGGTGGCTATGCCACAAATTACTCTGATTCGGTGGCTCGCCACATATATCTAATTCAGTGGCTCACCACAATTATCTGTTCTGGTGACTCGGTCACATTATTCTGCTCAGCGACCATCTTTGCATATTTCTATGGCGTGTAGCGGTTGGGTGGGTCGAGTAGTCTCCCCACATGGTGAAAGGATGGTATGGGGTGTACATGGTTGGATATGGGTTGGGTTTCTGCATAAGCATGATATATCTGTTCTGATCTGTTCTGGGCCTATGGGCTTTATTCTGAAATTTGTTCTGGGCTAAGGCCACCTTATTCTATTTCTGTGGTTTGAACTGATTTAGGCTATGGTTGGGTTAATTTACACACTGAGTTTCCCCAAACTCACCCCTTTATTTTCATCCTTGCAGGTAATCCCCAACCATAGTGGGCTTGGAACTGTGAGGGATTCGAGGTGGCCACATGTTTCTGCAAATTCGGTTTCTTTCTGATGAACTGGACGTCCTTCTATTTTCGTTTACGGTTTTGGGTTTTAAAATGTAATAAGGCCGCTTAATTATTTTTATGGTTTTGATTTATATTTTATTATGATGGAAATGATTTATTTTAATTATCAAAATGGATTAGTTCTAGGGCGCGTTTTCCAAAACAATAATTGATTTAAAAAATAACACGATTACAAGTAAGGCTTCTGCTAAGCAAATCATTTTCAAAAGACTAATCACTTTTCTAAAATGGACTTAATCCATTGGGTTTTCTTATAAATAAACGTGATGTTAGAGTGTGGCAATGGCGGTGTGCATGTCTAGGATTGGATCCGAAGGGAGCTTGGTACTTAAGCAGTTCGACGGACTCTCCTCCTCTTTTCCGGTTTCCTACCTGGTGCACAGCTTCCATTCACTTTAATCTATTTAAAAGGTATCTTTTAAAACATCAAACTAAGTTTTCTAAACTAAGTAATACAGAATGTTTTGAATGCTTCGATGTGGCACGTCGGATCCAGTCATAACGTCTAGGCCGGGTTTGGGGTGTTAAATGCTAGGCCCGAAGACCGTATATCATATTTCGATAAACAATTCACCTATTCTTTCGCACTTTCATAACTTATACTTCAATTACGTATAACTGAAACACATATCTATGAACAAAGATTTTCATCCTTTCAACCACATAGGGTTTAATTTCCACATTGGAACACATATCTTAGTACATCATTTAATAGTATCAAAGTCTACTAGATATGCTAGTCATATACGGCTCATAACTTTAATTTAATATTCATTCAACACAAAGAACATATGTGTATATATATACATATATACAATCAAACATTTCTTAATTATGATTATTCAACTCTTAAGCATATAACATGATCAAACACAAACACTTAAGAACTTACCTTGGATTTTATCGAATAACTACGGATTGACTAATCGACTAGTTTCGCTTTCCCTTTATCCAAAATTGGCTCCTTATGCTCTTGAGCTTGAATTAAACAAATTTAACTTATTGTTAATCAACTAATCAAGCATTGTATCATGAGTATATTCGGTTTTCACAATTTTTAAACATAGTAATGATCATGCACATTAAAATCAAAGTGCAATTAATCCCATACACAAAAATATACGACACTTCATTTCCATCTACTTATATACACGTATCACATAAGACCATTTCATACTTTCTATCACCTAAATAAACAACAAATTTTCCAATTAATTTCTTAAGTCCACATTCGGCATCTATATCCACAAGAACAGATTAGCCGATTACTATAAATCATCTAAACATTTTTCACTTAAATCACACATACATATCATGCTAGCACATAACACCATGATTTTGTCCTAATTTGGATAGCCAATAATTTACAGTATTACAGCAGCATATTAATTAGTAATAAACTATCTTAAGTTCAATTTTAACTCCCTTATGCATTAACCGTACAGCATGCAAGTTAACTTCCAACATTCGGTCAAAGCATTTAAATAAAAGAATATGCATGCTAAATTTCCAGCATTTGGACAACATTTCAACTTGAAATTTTCCAGCTTTTCACCTTCAATATTTCGAATATTCAAAAGCAAAAAGAAGAGTACAACTAATCAATTAAAATTTTTGAGCATAATTCAAGGTATATGTTCAACTGAACATTCATGTTAACTCATAATCAATAAGGTATTAAGTAGAAAATAAAAACATTATTAGCATGCATGCTATCTACATACAACAACCATTCAACTTCCATCTATTATCAACCCTCAATACACAAAACATCAAAAAAAATCAAAGAAATATAAACATCCATGGCCGAATATCATCTTCATCAATTTACAAAAAAATTTTTTGCCATGAGCTAACTTCTATACTTGATGACCACTCCAAATATACAAAGATTTTCAATGAAGGAGCATTAAACATACCTTAATCTATACATTCCCCATAGCCGAATGCCGTAGCTTCATTTTCTCTTATTTTCTTTATGGTTTTCGGCAAAAAAGGGAGAAAGGATGGGTGTAACTTTATTTCTATTACCATAAGGATGGGTGTAACTTTATTTTTATTACCATTTTCTATTATAAAAATTCTTATTTCATCCTATTAATCTATTAAACATTTAATTCTTTAATATAAAAGACATGAAATGCTTATCATCCACTAACTATTATAATGCTAAAATAAAATGCATATATTATTTGCACCATACTTAAGTTATAATATAAAATGCACATATTGCTTATCATTCCCATCATGGCCAGCCACTACAACTAAAGTGGGAAGTTTGACATGCAAATCCTCCTATTTTGCACTACAATTTATTTGGCCACGACAAATTAACCTATCACATTTTCAAAAATTTTCTCATAAGTCCTGTTTCATAATTTCACTCACAAATGACAAAATCAAAGCATGAAATTTTCACACATGCACTTTCACATATAATAAGCACAGAATATAACATCTAATTATTTTTATGACTCAGTTTTGTGGTCCTAAAACCACTTTCTGACTAGGGCCAAATTAGGGCTGTCACACGGTTTCCACTGAAGGGGCGGTGCTATTCGATAATCGACCTCTCACGGTTAGTCAGGGAGGAGGAAAAGGGGCTCGGGAGGCCTTTCTATACATGATGAATGAGTGGTACACGAAGTTCGTCGGAGTGAACCCAAATGCTCAAACCCCTCCATCCCCACCAATCTCTCAACTTGTCCCCTAGTACCCCAGGGTACGGACTTTGAGAGGCGGAATAGACCTCTAGTGGATAAGATTCAAAAGCATAGAGCCAAGGAGTTCCGTGCTAATAAAGATGATGACCCTGAAAGGGCAAAATTTTGGCTTGAGAATACCATTAGGGTATTTGATGAATTATCCTGCACTTCCGAAGAATTTTTGAAATGTGCCATATCTTTGTTGAGGGACTCGGCATGCTACTGGTGGAAGGCGTTAGTCTCAGTGGTGTCTCACGAAAGGGTCACATGGGAATTCTTTCAAGAGGAATTCCGGAAGAAATACATCAGTGAGAGATTTATGGACCAAAAGCGTAAAGAATTTCTCGACATGAAACAAGGCCACATGACGATTATTGAATATGAAAAAGAGTTTGTCCGACTCAGTAAGTACGCTCGAGAGTGTATATCCTCTGAGGCTAAGATGTGTAGAAGGTTCAAAGATGGACTTAATGAGGACATTAGACTATCAGTGGGTGTCCTTGAGTTGAAAGAGTTTGTAGTACTTGTTGACCGGGCCTGTAAAGTCGAGGAATTAATCAAGGAAAAGAAGAAAATCGAAGCAAAAACTAGAGATGCAAGGAAGAGACATGAGAGCAAATCATTTCCATCACAGCCTAAAAAATCTAGATTCGCCTATTCTCGTTCTCATACATCGGTTGGACATTCATACCGAGATCGTAAGAAGCAAGATTTAGATTTTAAGTCTCGGGCTCCATCAGTGGCTAGAGTAGGCAATGTTAGATCTTCCAAACCAGAATGACAACATTGTGGTCGAAATCATTTCGGCAAGTGTAGAATGAATGAAGAATCTTGTTTCCGATGTGGTTCTCAAGACCACTTTATTAAAGATTGCCCCGAGATGACTAACAAAGAGAAGTTTCAAGGTACAAGGCCAAGCGGCACAAATTCTAAAGGAAGGCTTCAGAAAAATGTTGGAGTTGGGGCTGGGAGTAAGAATGTGACGAGAGACACCATCGTAAGGTTTGAAGCTAGGGCTCCGGGTAGAACCTATGCCATACGTGCACGTGAAGATGCATCCTCTCTTGACGCAATCCCTGGTACATTTTCTCTCTACGATAATACTGTTATTGCTTTGATTGACCCTGGTTCTACTCATTCATATGTGTGAATGAAGTTGGTGTCTAGTATGAATATGCCTGTTGAGTCTATGGAGTTTATGATTAAGGTGTCAAAACTATTAGGCAAACATGTAATAGTCGATAAAGTATGTAAAAAATGTCCTTTGGTAGTTAAAGGTCATTACTTTCCGGCCGATTTGATGCTGTTACCATTTGATGAGTTTGATGTCATATTGGGTATGGACTGGTTGACATTCCATGATGCTGTAGTAAATTGTAGACAAAAGGCTATTAAATTGAAATGCGAAAACGGTGAAACCCTTTGGGTTGAATCAGGTGAACCAGGGAACTTGCCTATTATAATATCTACAATGTCTACCCAGAAATGTTTGAGAAAAGGATGTGAAGCTTATTTGGCTTTTGTAACGAATACAAAGGAATCAGAGTTGAAGGTTGAGTCAGTGCCAGTTGTAAGTGAATATGTGGATGTATTCCCAGAAGAATTGCCTGGGTTGCCCTCTGATAGAGAGGTTGAATTTGGTATATAGCTAATGCTAGGGACCACACCTATTTTGATTGCTCCGTATCGGATGGCTCCGACTGAGCTGAAAGAACTAAAGTTATAGTTGCAAGAATTGACCGACAAGGGTTTCGTGAGGCCAAATTTTTCACTGTGAGGTTCTCCGGTGTTATTTGTGAAAAAGAAAGATGGATCTATGAGGTTATGCATAGATTACCGGTAGTTAAATAAAAGGACGATCAAGAACAAATACCATTTGCCATGAATTGACGACTTGTTTGACCAACTGAAGGGAGTAGTATGGTTTTCTAAGATAGATTTGAGATCAGGCTACTACCAACTACGAGTTAAAGAGGCTGATGTGCCTAAAACCACTTTTACGATGCGATATGGCCACTATGAGTTTCTTGTCATGCCTTTCGGCTTAACAAATGCTCCTGCCTTGTTTATGGATTTAATGAATAGACTATTTTGGCCATATTTAGATAAGTTTGTAGTTGTATTCATTGATGATATCCTAATCTACTCTAGAGACAAGTAGAACATGCCGAACACTTAAGAACCATTTTGCAGACTCTGAGGGACAATCAGTTGTATGCCAAATTTAGTAAAAGTGAATTTTGGCTTCGAGAAGTCAGCTTTTTGGGTCATATTGTCTCGAGTGATGGTATTAGGGTTGATCCCAAGAAGGTTTCTGCTATTGTTGAATGGAAACAGCCAAGTAATGTGACTGAAGTTAGAAGTATTTTAGGGTTGGTCGGTTATTACAGGTGACTTGTAAAGGACTTATCTATGGTTGCGACCCCCATGACAAGGTTGCTGCAAAAAGGAGTTAAGTTTGAATGGTCGAATAAGTGTCAGCAGAGTTTCGAGAAGTTGAAGATGTTGTTGACTGAGGCTCCAATGCTAGTACAACCCGAATCAGGAAAAGAGTTCGTGATTTATAGTGATGCTTCTCTAAATGGGTTGGGATGCGTGCTTATGAGAAGGCTGTCATAGTATTTGCTTTGAAGATGTGGCAACATTATTTATTCGGAGAGAGATGCCAGGTATATTGGAAACACAAAGATTTATATATTGGAAACACAAAAATTTATATACTTTGTCATACCCATTTTTACTTAAATTTGTGCAAAACCAGTTAAATTCTTGTCGAAAAATAATTAAATATTATAAAATAATTAAATTGTGTTAAAAATATGAACATGGTGAATTTTAGTTAATTTTGATTAATTTTGACTATTTTCGACAGATTCGCGCAAAGGGCGAAAATTGGCTCGGCTGATACTATTGAAAGCACAAAACTGATAAGCAATTTGAAGTATCGAGGCACATTAATTTCCAGCCTAAGACGGTCCAGAAATGTGTATTAATTCATAATTTAATTAATTTTAATTTATTCCCCATTTAATTTGGGTTAAATAAATTATTTTTAATTAATTATGGAGAAAGGGTCGATTGAACCACCTTTCGTCGAACCATATTGAGTGAACCGAACCAGCCACTAATTGGGCAGCCCAGAACCGTCCATATGCTGACCCAAATCAGTATTTCAGCTGATTAAATATGCTCGCAAAAAGGCCCTTGAAAGACTTCCAAAATGCATTCAAACCCCACCTTTAATTGTGGCTTTGTAGATTTGCCCCAGGCTATTTTTAGCAAAGTTGAAAATCTCAACTTTTGCCAAGTAGATGGCCAGCCATAGGGGTTTCTTTGGATGCTAGAATTTGATATTTTTAGCAGCCACAATCAGCTATAAAATCCACCCATTTCTGATCATTCAAACCATCCCTCAATCCCACAACATTCTCTCATTCTCTCTTCTCCTCTCTCACTTTTCTCTCCATTTTTTCCATCCCATTTCCCTTTTTGTTCAAGTGCTGATTTCTTCTCTTGGGAAATAGGCTCTCATCAGCCATTTTTGAGCAGCAATTAGGTGTCCATAAGCCACTTTAATAGCCGAGGGCAACGAAGAACGAAGAACAGAGCAACTTGTCAAGCCACAGAGAAACACCGGATTTGCTTCTTATTCCCTATCTCTTTAATTTTCGTTGTTGTTTGACGAACATGTTTATGAATATTTATGCTATTGAAATGGTTATCTTAATCAATTTATCTTAAATTAAGTTGGTTTTGGGTTGATTATATTCTGCCTGCTTGAGTTGTTAAAATGATGTTTATGCTGTTATAGACCTCGGTAAATTGCTTGGTTAAGTAAATCATGCCTAAGTTATTCTTGCAATATAATTGTTAAATAACTAATGAATTAATTATTAAATTGTATTTAAATTATAATTAATAGACACAATGCTTAATCAATGCATGTTTATTCTTCTAAGGTAGCTGAAGTTTAAATTAACATTGTATTTGGCGATACATATGCCTTGCATAACTTGTAAGATTTTTGTGATTAAACTGTTTCAAGGTAGAAATACCCTGTTACCTCACTTAATCTTTTATATGCTTGTGAAAATTGATTAACCGCTTGGATTGACATTGAAAAATGTTCAAGAGATTGATTAATTTAATAAGTATGTATGAGGAGTAGTTAGCAAATTACCGAGTTACCGTGAATTTATTCGTAGCAATATAAACATAAGTTTGATAATTCTAAGTTAAAGAAATGTAATTAATCCAACACAATTATGTTATCTTGATTAAATCTTATTTGAAATCGTGAATTAGAACTCCTTTGTTTTACTTTAATTATTTACTTAGTTTTTAAATAGTCTTTGACCACCTTTTAAAACCAAATTATTTTTACCTCACCAAAGTGTTTTACAATTAATTTCATAAATAATTCTTTTTACAGTCCCTGTGGGTACAATAACTCGACATTTACTTGTCACTTTATTGCTTGTTGTGATTGTGTACACTTGCACATTTTCTGTCGTTCCAAGTTTTTGGTGCCATTACCGGGGACTGTTTTAAAAAAAAGCCATTATTTGTGAATTTGTTAGTTTTACATTTTGGTTTACTATTCTATTAATTTTTAACTCACTTAATTTTTCTGTGATTATTTCAGGTGTTTATGAGTATTTAACAGATTATTAACTTACTCCCTGTAGACCCTGAGATAGAATGAACCTTTCGACAGCAAAGAAGACAAGTGAATCAGAGAAGGACTAAAGGAATGAATTTTGAGAATATGAACCAAGGAAATGGATCAAACCTTGCTCAAAATCCTATCCTTATTGTTGATGATAGGGATAGAGCCTTAAGACAATATGCTGTGCCAGTGTTTAATGATCTTAATCCAGGTATTAGGAGACCCGAAATCGAGGCACAACAATTCGAGCTAAAGCCAGTCATGTTCCAGATGCTTCAGACAGTGGGCCAATTCAGTGGAATGCCTACCGAAGATCCTCATCTTCATTTAAGATTGTTTATGGAGGTGAACGACTCTTTCAAATTAGCTGGAGTACCCGAAGATTCATTACAATTGAAGCTGTTCCTGTACTCACTAAGGGACAGAGCTCGAGCCTGGTTGAACTCATTGCCACCAAACTCAATTTCCATATGGCAAGAGTTAGCAGAAAGATTTCTCATGAAGTATTTCCCGCCTAGCAAGAATGTTAAGTTGAGGAACGAGATCACTGCCTTCCAATAAATGGATGATGAATTCCTGTATGAGGCATGGGAAAGGTACAAAGAGTTATTACGAAACTGCCCTCATCATGGAATCCCACATTGCATCCAACTTGAGACATTTTATAATGGTCTCAATGCTCACACAAGGATGGTAGTAGACGCTTCTGCTAGTGGTGCTCTCCTTTCTAAGTCTTATAATGAGGATTACAAAATCATCGAGAGGATCACCAATAACAATTATCAATAGCCAACCAATCAAGCCGCGTTAGGAAGACGAGTCACTGAAGTACATGAAGCAGACGCTCTCACTTCACTCGCATCTCAGGCATCTTTAATATCCTCAATGCTTAAGAATCTTACCACTAATGGGTCTAACAGTTTTGCAGCCTAACTATCTCACCAATTGGAGAGTATAGCCTATGTTTATTGTGGGGAAGGACATTTGTTCAAAGAATGTCCATTGAACCTCGAATCTGTATATTACATGGGTAACTAGAACTAAAATCGAGGAAGGCAAGGACTGCAATCCAACTTCTATAACCCATCGTGGCGAAACCACCTGAATTTTTCCTAGAGTAACCAAGGAGCTGGAACCAGTAACAACTATGCCCAACCTAGACCGACTTAGCCGCCTAGTTTTTCCCAGTAAGTTCAGAAACCAGTTCAAGCTGAACCATCCAATAGCTTGGAGAATCTGCTGAAGGCATACATGGCGAAGAATGATGCCTTAATTCAAAGCCAAGCAGCTACATTGAAGAATTTGGAAAACCAAATGGGCCATCTTGCAACTTAACTTAGGAACCTACCACAAGGTGCTTTACCTAGTGATATGGAGAATCCAAGAAATCTAGGGAAGGAATGTTGCAAAGTGTTAACATTGAGCTGCAAAAAGATAGTAAAGCCCAACACTATCGAAGCTGAAAAGGAGCCAGCTGACACTCAAGACTCAGAGGAAGTTCAACCAAGTGTTGAAATTCCAGTTTCACCAGAACCAGAATCTGCAAAAACTGACCCAATTCTGATCAACTAACAACTGCGTTAGATGTAGGATTACCACCAAAGACAAATCAACCAGTACCAATTCCAATAATGAACCCTTCACCACCCTACCCTCAAAGACTTCAGAAGAAGAAACAGGAAATTTAATTCAAGAAGTTCCTTGATGTACTCAAGCAACTTCATATCAACATCCAGTTGGTAGAGGCACTTGAACAAATGTTGAACTTTCAAAACAAACTATCCCCAAAGCTAAAGGATCCTGGATGTTTTGCCATACCTTGCAACATTGGAGCAACATATTATGGTAAGGCACTATGTGACTTGGGTGCAAGTATAAACTTAATGCCTATGTCAATATTAGAAAGTTGGGGATAGGTGAAGTCAGACCTACTACGGTTACACTTCAACTAGTAGATCGATCCTTAGCACATCTAGAAGGAAAAATTAAGGATGTATTGGTACGTGTAGATAAATTCATCTTTCCTGCTGACTTTGTGATTCTAGATTTTGAAGCAGACAAAAAAGTACCAATTATCCTAGGAAGACCGTTCTTAGCAACTGGAAGGACCCTTAATGATGTGCAGAAGGGCGAGCTTGCGATGCGTGTTCAGTATGATTAGGTAACATTTAATTTTTTTAAGTCTATGTGATATTCTGACGTGATTGATAATTGTTCTGCAGTATCTGACATAAAGGATTTAATAGTGGAAAAGGAAGTCAAATCTATTGAGGATCCACTGGAAAGAATTTTGACATCGGACCCTCCAAATGATGAAGAGGAGGATGAGTACTTAGCTTTACTAGAGGCTAATCAAAGGGGATTTAATCCACAATCTCGTTTTGAATCTTTGAAGTTAGAGAAGAGGGAGTATGCCCAACCAAAAGCGTCAATCGAGGAACCACCTAAATTAGAACTCAATGTAACGCCCCCACGCCCGAGACCGTCACCGGAGTCGAGTATGAGGTGTTACTAAGCTTAATTTAACATTTTTAGAACTTTGGATTATTTGTTTCTACATTCAAAGTTTTTAAGCTACTTGCGTCACAGTCACAAGAAAAATCATATCTCGAGTTACAAAATCAAAATTAAGATCCGTAAATTTTCCTTGAATCTAGACTCATATACCTATCTACTAATTTTTTTCTAGAATTTTTGGTTGAGCCAATTAGTACAGTTTATTAGTTAAAGTTACCCCTATTTCAGGACTTGACTGGTTTGACCTCTGTTTACTTCGAACCACATTTCTCTCTGTAAAAAATTCATATGACTATGAGGTTTATTTCTACTAAAACTAGACTCAATAAGGATTCTGAGGATATAAAATACACCACCTAATTATATCTTTAAAATTTATAGTGAATTTCTAAAGTTGGAACAGGGGATTTAGAAACTGTTACGACCCTGTTTCACTAAAATTCAAATATATTTTAACATATAATTCATTTACCTGTATCATTTGTTTCATGTGAAACTAGACATAATAAGCTTAAATTTGATACATAATACATCACCAGATTCAATTTCTATGATTTTTAATAAATTTTCAAACTCGCATCAGTGTTGCTGTAGTATTCTGTTTATGGCAAATTTCATCCCTTTTATGAGTTTTTATGCACTAAGTATCTTAATAATTTTCCTTAACATCAAACATAATCTAAACTAACCATTTTCATAATTTATCATTTTCAAACATTTTCTCAACCATTCCATCACCATATCATAAGATCATTTGCACAAAATAGGTATATTGCTATACATGCCATACTTAAATTTACAAACCATTTACCAAAAGTCTTAGGATAGTGTGGTGAGCCTTCGACCTATCCCGACTCTCGAGTGGCTTGTCCAAAACTACAATGAGTAAGAAGGAGGAGTAAGCATAAATGCTTAGTAAGTTCATATGCAAATAATAAGTAACATAACAAACGGTCATACCAATCAACATTAGCATGCATCACTAAAACACATATCACATTTCTAATCATTTTTCATCATCTTATTACCTTATCGTGATTGTATCAATACTCAACCCGAGGGTTAAATACATACCTGTCCAAAATATCCATTTCACATCACTTACCAATACGTCTCTTTACATCTCGAATATTCCTCCAATTGAGTAGAACTTACCAGTTGAACACATCGGAATATAATTCGGATACATGGATAACTTGCACATAAGTGCCATATATGCAAACAAGCAATTATGTAACCCGCCCATAAGCGAACTCGGACTCAACTCAACGAGCTCGGGCGTTCGCATCCATAAGTGAACTCGGACTCAACTCAACGAGCTCGGATGCCTAGTTACATCTCTTGAACTCGGACTCAACTCAACGAGTTCGAACATTCGCATCCATAAGTGAACTCGGACTCAACTCAACGAGTTCGGATGCTCAACCATCCTAGTGACATGTCACTTGTATCCTAATCTATTCCTAAGGTTCAAAGCGGGATTTTCCTCGAACACATATCCTTGCCATCTTAGTAAAATACCGAAACCAATACTCGGTAGCACTTTATATTTAACAAATAATACAAATAATTTGCATTTTATTGAAAATAACCACAAAGCATATATCTCATAATAAAAATCAGCATATCATATAATTAACATCAATAATTTACAAATAACAATTATACTACATTATTTACACATGAACTTACCTTGGTACCAAAATACAAAGATTTTGCAATTTAGTCCACAACCTTTTCTTTTCCTCGATTGAGGTTGATTCCACGTCTTTCTTGATCTAAAATAACACATTTAGCTTATTTAATACTCACATTATCAAATTAATCCTTAACTCAAATTTTGGCAAAATTATAATTTTACCCTAAACTTTTACATATTTACATTTTTGCCCCTAGGCTCCGGGATCAAACTTTATTCCTTATTCTTATGTTTTACAACATGCTGATCACTTTTCTCTTCTATGGAAACATCAAATTCTCACTCTAACAAGCACTTATGACTATTAGGTATTTTTGGAGATTAAGCCCCTTTACTCGTTTTTGCTTAAAATCGAGTAGTACAAGTTGTCTAACATAATTTAAAACTTCATATTCTATCATAAAACATCAGAATACACAAATTTCACCTATGGGTATTTTTCCAAATATAAACCCTAGGTTAAATTATTGCTAACATAAGCTTAATCGAGTTATCGGGATCTCAAAACGTAAAAATCATTAAAAGCGGGGCTTAGAATCACTTACTATGAAGCTTGAAAGTTGAAGAAACCCTAGCTATGGTGAGAGTGAAGTTTCAGCAGCAACTAAATGGGAAGATGACTATTTTGTGTTATTTTTCCCATTTTATTTCATTTAATATCAAAATGACCAAAATGCCCTTACTACTAAACTTCCAAAAATTCCTTCCATGTCCTAATTTTGTCCATGAACTTAAAATTGGTCAAATTGCTATTTAAGACCTCTTAATTAATATTTCAATGCAATTTCATACTAAAAACTTCTAGAATGCAAGTTTTGCAACTTATTCGATTTAGTCCCTACTTTCAAATTAAGTATTTTATGCATAGAATTTCTTCACGAAATTTTCACACAATCATGTAATCATATCATAAACCTCAAAATAATTATAAAATAATTATTTCTATCTCGAATTTGTGGTCACGAAACCACTATTCCGATTAGGCCCTAATTCGGGATATTACAACTCTCCCCCCCTTTAAGGATTTTCGTCCTCGAAAATCTTACCGGTAAACAGATGTGGGTATTGATTTCTCATAGTTTCTTCGGATTCCCATGTAGCTTCTTCTATTCCATGCCTTTGCCACAACACCTTCACAAGTGCAACATTTTTATTCCTTAGTTGTTTGACCTCTCGAGCTAAAATCTTAATCGGTTCTTCTTCGTAGGTCATATCTGGTTGTAGTTCAATTTATGTCGGTGAAACTACATGTGAAGGATCTCGAACGATACCGACGTAACATAGATACGTGGAACACATCATGAATCTTCTCTAATTCGGTGGTAATGCTAGCCGATATGCTCATTGGTCCAACTTTTTCAATTACTTCATACGCCCAATAAAGCGAGGACTTAATTTGCCCTTCCGTCCAAATCTAAGGACTTTCTTCCACGGAGACACCTTTAAAAATACTTTATCACCAACTTGAAATTCAATGTCTTTTCGTTTTAGATTTGCATAAGATTTTGTCTATCTCAAGCGACTTTCAAGCGATCTCGAATTACTTTCACTTTTCTTGATTTCTTTTATTAGATCAACTCCATAAATCTGATTTTCCTTGAGTTGATCCAATACAAAGCGTTCGACACTTACGACCATACAATGCTTCATAAGGTGCCATTTTCAAGCTCGTCGATAACTATTATTGTAAGCAAATTCTACCAATGGCAAATATCTTTCCCAACTTCCTTGAAATTCCAATACACAACATCCGAGCATGTCTTCAAGAATCGAATTATTCTCTCCGATTGTCCATCGGTTTGTGGATGAAAGCGAAGATCTGAAATTTAACTTTGTACCTAACGCTGCGTCTTGCAATTTTTGCCAAAACCGTGCGGTAAACCTTAGATCTCTATCTGAAATAATCGACAATGGTATTCCATGTAATCTAACAATTTCTCTAATATACTGATTCAGCCAACTTGTTAAGAGAATAATCCGCACGTCTTAGGAATAAAATGAGCCGACTTAGTTAATCATCAACTATTACCCGGATGGCATCTTTCTTTCCCGAGTCAATGGCAATCTCGAAACAAAATCCATAGTAATCGATCCCATTTCCATTCAGGGAACCATAATAGGTGAAGTAATCCCGAAGGCACTTGGTGTTGACTTTCACTGTTGACAAATTAAGCATTTGGACACAAACTCGATATATCTCTTTTCATTCCATTCCACCAATACATTTTCTTCAAGTCATTATACATTTTCGTACTACTGGGTGAATCGAGAAATAACCACTATGTGCTTCTCTGTAGGATCTTTTGAATCAATTCCTCATTCTTTGGTACACAAATCCGATCTTTAAACATTAAGCACCTATCAAAACCAATTCTGAAATCGACTCTGTATCAACTTCACAATTGTTTTCTCTTGGCTTGCAAATCTTGATCATCTTTTTGAGCTTCGAAATCTCTGTAAAAACTCAGTTTTACTCTCATTTCTGCTAGAATCGAACGAATCATCGACACTTTCAACCGAGTGTTCATAATTCTCAAAGCAAACAACAACTTTCTGCTCAAAGCATCAAAGAACTACATTCGCTTTTCGGATGATAATCAATATCAAGCTCGTAATCTTTCAATAATTCCAACCATCTTATTTGTCTTAAATTCAAGTCTTTTTGTGACATCAAGTACTTAAGACTTTTATGGTCGGTATATACCCGGCAATTTTCACCATACAAATAATGTCGCCAAATTTTCAAAGCAAACACCACCGCATGACCAATTCCAAATCGTGAGTAGGATAATTCCTCTCATGAGGTTTTAATCGCCTCAAGCATATGCCACCACTTTTCCTTCTTGCATAAGCACACACCCCAAACCATTTAGAGAAGCATCACTATACACCACAAATTCTTTACCGATTCAATTTGTACTAACACTGGTGCCTCTGTTAATAACTTTTTCAATTCTTCAAAACTCTGTTGACATTCTTCCGTCCATTCAAATTTAACATCCTTTTGGAGTAATCTAGTTATAGGAGCAGCAATTATAGAAAATCCATTTACAAACCGCCGATAATACCCAGCTAGCCCCAAGAAACTTCTAACTTCAGTTACATTTTTCGGTGGTTTCCAATCAACAATGGCTGAAATTTTACTAGGATCAACCCGTATACCATCACTGAAACAATATGACCCAAAATCCAACTTCCTGTAGCCAAAATTCACTTTTACTAAACTTAGCATACAAATCGCTTATCTCTCAAAGTTTGCAAAACTATCCTCAAATGCTCAAAGCATGCTCTGTATCATCTTTTGAATAAATTAAAATATCATCTATAAACACCACAACAAATTTGTCCAAGTATGGTCGGAATATGCGATTCATTAAATCCATAAACACAGTAGGAGCATTTGTCAACCCGAATGGCATAACTAAAAATTCATAATGACCATACCTTGTTCTAAAAGCGATTTTAGGCACATCCAGACTCTTTTACTCATGATTGGTAATACCCGGATCTCAAGTCAATCTTTGAAAACCATGTCGCTCCTTTTAGTTGATCAAACAAATCATCAATTCTTGGCAGCGGATATTTGTTTTTGATTGTCACCTTGTTTAATGGCGATAATCAACACACAACCTCATAGAACCATCCTTCTTTTTCACAAATAACACGGAGCACCCCAAGGTGAAAAACTCGGTCTCACAAAACCTTTATCAGTCAACTCTTGCAATCTGCGACTTTAATTCCTCCAACTCACTGGTGCCATTCTATACGGAGCAATCGAAATCGGAGCTGTTCCTCGATATCAAATCAATACCAAATTCTACTTCCTCGATTGAGGCAAACCAAGCAATTCTTCCGGAAATACGTCGCAAATTCACACTGGCAAGCATCGATTCAACTTTCTTTTCAATTTCTTTTGTATTAATTACATACGCCAAATAAGCTTCATAACCCTTTCTCGGATATCTTTGAGCCGACATTGAAGAAATCACACTAGGTAATGCCTCTCGATTTATCCGATTCAACCCGCAGAGTTTCACCGTTTTCACACTTTAATTCTATAACCTTTTCTTTGCAATTTACTATAGCATCATGCAATGTCAACCAATCCATACCCAAAATAACATCAAATTCATCAAACGGCAAAGCAACATCAAGTCGATTGGAAAGTAATGACCCGAATCATTAAAGGGCATTTTTGCTTACTTTATCAATGATCACACATTTGCCTAACGGATTCGACACTCTAATCATAAATTCTGTGTTCTCAATGGTATATTCATACTAGACACCAATTTCATGCACACATATGAATGAGTAGAACCGGGATCAATCAAAGAAATAACATTAACATTATAGAGAGAAAATGTACCGGTAATCACATCGGTGAGGAAGCATCTTCACGCGCTTTAATAGCATAAGTTCTAGCGGAGCCCTTCCTTCAGTCTAAGCGGTGCATCCTGGCTACATTCTTACCGCTTGCTTCGCTCCCGACTTTTCTTGGATATCTTCCTCTCGAATCCGCCCCACTTATTTTTGTATTCTCAAATTTTTCTTTTCAGCTCTCTCTCGGCGATCTCTAATAAAATGATCAGGAGAACCACATCGAAAACATTCATTTGCTCTACACGGACCAAAATGATTTCTACCACATCTGCTTGCACTCAGTTTAACAAATCTCGAGTTACCTACACCATTTGCCGCCAAGTATCCGAGATTTAGGACCCACATTTTGCTTCTTATAATTCCATATGATTGCCCGGTGAAGCTTGGGAACGAGGATTCATATTCCTTGACTTTCCAGTTCTTTGTGAAAATGAACCGCTCATCGGTCTTTTCTTCCAATTTCTAGTCTCACCTCTACCTTTTTCTTTTCTTTAAGCAATTCTTCACCTTACAAGCTCGATCAACCAATACTACCATTTCTTTTAATTCAAGAATTCCAACAAATACCTTGATGTCTTCGTTGAGCCCGTCTTCAAATCGTCGGCACATCTTGGCCTCTGTGAGGAACATACTCTGCGGCATACTTACTTAATCGAACAAACTCTCTTTCATATTCTCGTAACCATCATATTACCTTGCTTCACTCAAGAAATTCTTTACGCTTTCGATCAATAAATCTTTCACTAATATATTTCTTCGAAACTCTTCTTGAAAGAATTCCCAAGTTATTTTTCTCTTTCGGTACCACCAGAAATCAAAGTCTTCCACCAATTATAAGTTGAATCCTCAACAAAGATATAGCGCATTTCAAACATTCTTCAGTGTACAAGATAATTCGTCAAATACCCGGATAGAATTTTCAAGCGAACTCGCTTCTCGGCATCATCATCAATATTTGCTTTAAATTCTTCCCCTTGCTTTTAATTCTATCAACTGGAGTTTCGTGAAATTTCATCAGATCCATACCTTGAGGCGTGGGGTGCAGGTTGAGGAATTGGGGAGGTGGGGAGGTTGTACATTTGGGTTCGTCTTAACGAACTCGAGTGTACCATGCACTCATCATTTGGAGAAAGGCTTCCCGACCCCTTTCTCCTCCTCCCCGACCAACAGTAGGAGGTGGATTTTTTCAGTCGGCGCTGCTCCTTCAGCCGTGAGTGGCGCGATTACTCTCTACTTCATCCGCCACACCTGGATCGGGATCCATTTACTATAAAAAAATCATTTAAAAAGGTCAAGTCGTCACACTATCACAATTTATACATATGGCATGTATAGCAAAATCCGTACATACAACACGTAGTCCGAGAACCGACTAAACCTGCTCTGATACCACTAAATGTAACGCCCCCACGCCCGAGACCGTCGCCGGAGTCGACTATGAGGTGTTACTAAGCTTAATTTAACATTTTTAGAACTTTGGATTATTTGTTTCTACATTCACAGTTTTTAAGCTACTTGCGTCACAGTCACAAGAAAAATCATATCTCGAGTTACAAAACTCAAAATTAAGATCCGTAAATTTTCCTTGAATCTAGACTCATATACCTATCTACTAATTTTTTTCTAGAATTTTTGGTTGAGCCAATTAGTACAGTTTATTAGTTAAAATTACCCCTGTTTTAGGACTTGACTGGTTTGACCTCTGTTTACTACGAACCACATTTCTCTCTGTAAAAAATTCATATGACTATGAGGTTTATTTATACTAAAACTAGACTCAATAAGGATTCTGAGGATATAAAATACACCACCTAATTATATCTTTAAAATTTATAGTGAATTTCTAAATTTGGAACAGGGGATTTAGAAACTGTTACGACCCTGTTTCACTAAAATTCAAATATATTTTAACATATAATTCATTTACCTGTATCATTTGTTTCATGTGAAACTACACATAATAAGCTTAAATTTGATACATAATCCATCACCAGATTCAATTTCTATGATTTTTAATAAATTTTCAAACTCGTGTCAGTGTTGCTGTAGTATTCTGTTTATGGCAAATTTCATCCCTTTTATGAGTTTTTATGCACTAGGTATCTTAATAATTTTCCTTGACATCAAACATAATCTAAACTAACCATTTTCATAATTTATCATTGTCAAACATTTTCTCAACCATTCCATCACCATATCATAAGATCATTTGCACAAAATAGGTATATTGCTATACATGCCATACTTAAATTTACAAACCATTTACCAAAAGTCTTAGGATAGTGTGGTCGAGCCTTCGACCTATCCCGACTCCTGAGCTGGCTTGTCCAAAACTAAAATGAGTAAGAAGGAGGGAGTAAGCATAAATGCTTAGTAAGTTCATATGCAAATAATAAGTAACATAACAAACGGTCATACCAATCAACATTAGCATGCATCACTAAAACACATATCACATTTCTAATCATTTTTCATCATCTTATTACCTTATCGTGATTGTATCAATACTCAACCCGAGGGTTAAATACATACCTGTCCAAAATATCCATTTCACATCACTTACCAATACGTCTCTTTACATCTCGAATATTCCTCCAATTGAGTAGAACTTTACCCGTTGAACACATCGGAATATAATTCGGATACATGGATAACTTGCACATAAGTGCCATATATGCAAACAAGCAATTATGTAACCCGCCCATAAGCGAACTCGGACTCAACTCAATGAGCTCGGGCGTTCGCATCCATAAGTGAACGATGCCTAGTTACATCTCTTGAACTCAGACTCAACTCAACGAGTTCGAACATTCGCATCCATAAGTGAACTCGGACTCAACTCAACGAGTTCGGATGCTCAACCATCCTAGTGACATGTCACTTGTATCCTAATCTATTCCTAAGGTTCAAACGGGATTTTCCTCGAACACATATCCTTGCCATCTTAGTAAAATACCGAAACCAATACTCGAGTAGCACTTTATATTTAACAAATAATACAAATAATTTGCATTTTATTCGAAAATAACCACAAAGCATATATCTCATAATAAAAATCAGCATATCATATAATTAACATCAATAATTTACAAATAACAATTATACTACATTATTTACACATGAACTTACCTTGGTACCAAAATACAAAGATTTTGCAATTTAGTCCACAACCTTTTCTTTTCCTCGATTGAGGTCGATTCCACGTCTTTCTTGATCTAAAATAACACATTTAGCTTATTTAATACTCACATTATCAAATTAATCCTTAACTCAAATTTTGGCAAAATTACAATTTTACCCCTAAACTTTTACATATTTACATTTTTGCCCCTAGGCTCGGGATCAAACTTTATTCCTTATTATTATGTTTTACAACATGCTGATCACTTTTCTCTTCTATGGAAACATCAAATTCTCACTCTAACAAGCACTTATGACTATTAGGTATTTTTACCGATTAAGCCCTTTTACTCGTTTTTGCTTAAAATCGAGTAGTACAAGTTGTCTAACATAATTTAAAACTTCATATTCTATCATAAAACATCAGAATACACAAATTTCACCTATGGGTATTTTTCCAAATATAAACCCTAGGTTAAATTATTGCTAACATAAGCTTAATCGAGTTATCAGGATCTCAAAAACGTAAAAATCATTAAAAACGGGGCTTAGAATCACTTACTATGAAGCTCGAAAGTTGAAGAAACCCTAGCTATGGTGAGAGTGAAGTTTCAGCAGCAACTAAATGGGGAAGATGACTATTTTGTGTTATTTTTCCCATTTTATTTCATTTAATATCAAAATGACCAAAATGCCCTTACTACTAAACTTTCCAAAAATTCCTTCCATGTCCTAATTTTGTCCATGAACTTAAAATTGGTCAAATTGCTATTTAAGACCTCTTAATTAATATTTCAATGCAATTTCATACTAAAAACTTCTAGAATGCAAGTTTTGCAACTTATTCGATTTAGTCCCTACTTTCAAATTAAGTATTTTATGCATAGAATTTCTTCACGAAATTTTCACACAATCATGTAATCATATCATAAACCTCAAAATAATTATAAAATAATTATTTCTATCTCGAATTTGTGGTCACGAAACCACTATTCCGATTAGGCCCTAATTCGGGATATTACACTCAAGGTATTACCTTCATATTTAAAATACATTTATTTAGGTAACGCTTCTACTCTGCCTGTGATTGTTTCAGCAGAATTGACGAATGAGCAAGAAAAGAAACTTATCTTAGTCTTGAAACAATTCAAGAAGGCTATCGGATGGACCATAGCTGATATTCGTGATATTAGTCCATCTGTATGCATGCACAAGATTATCCTAGAAGATGGCAAAAAAGGTACGATTGAAAGTGAACCCTATCATGAAGGACGTGGTGAAAAAGGAGATTATCAAGTGGTTAGATGCGGGTATCACTTATCCCATCTTAAATAGTTCGTGGATAAGTCTGGTCCAATGCGTGTCAAAGAAGAGAGGTATCACAGTCGTAGGGAATGAGAAAAACGAGTTGATACCAACTATAACAATTACGGGATGAAGGATTTGCATCGATTACAGGAAGCTGAACAAGGCGACTAGGAAAGATCACTTTCCTTTGCTGTTCTTAGACTAGATGCTGGATAGACTCACTGGACGAGACTGTTACTATTTTTTCGATGGATACTTGGGGTATAATCAGATTACAGTAGCACCAGAAGATCAACACAAGACAACATTCACCTACCCGTACGGTACATTTGCATTTAGACGCATGCCATTTGGTTTATGTAATGCACCTGCTACATTTCAAAGATGTATGATGTCTATTTTTACTGACATGGTTGAGAAGTACTTGGGAAGTTTTTATGGATGACTTTTCAGTATTCAGAGATACTTATGATGATTGCTTAGCCAATCTAGCTAAGGTACTAAGACAATGCGAAGAAACGAACCTCGTACTTTACTGGGAAAAGTGTCATTTCATGGTACGAGAAGGAATTGTTCTAGGGCATTGGATAACGAGACATGGGATCAAGGTAGATAAATCGAAGGTAGACGTTATTAAGAACCTTCCACCGCGAGCATCTGTAAAGGGTGTTAAGAGCTTTTTGGGCCACGCCGATTTCTATCGAAGATTTATCAAGGACTTCTCCAAAATTGCTAAACCCTTATTCAAATTATTAAAGAAGGACACGACGTTCAAGTTTGATGATGAATGCTTAAAAGCTTTCAAGGATTTGAAGGGTCGATTAGTTACGGCACCCATAATTATCACACCAGACTGGGATTTGCCATTTGAATTAATGTGTGACGCAAGCGACTTCACAATAGGAGCTGTCATGGGCCAGTGAAGGAACAAAGTTTTTCATCCCATCTACTATGCAAGTCGGACTCTTGCAGGAGCTCAACTAAACTATACGGTAACAGAAAAAGAGTTACTTGCTATTGTATTTGCTTTTGACAAGTTTCGATCTTATTTTATAGGTACCAAAATAACTGTCTATATGGACCACTCGGCAATTAAGTACTTACTTGCCAAGAAAGATGCTAAGTCGAGACTGATCTAGTGGGTGCTTCTATTTCAAGAGTTCGATCTAGAAATTCAAGATCGAAAGGGAGTAAAAAACCAAGTAGCAGATCTCTTGTCCAGATTGGAGCTGCAAGAAGGGAATTCTCCTATTATACCAAAGGGAATTCTCCTATTATACCAATTCAGGAAACATTTCTAGATGAACACATACTGAAGGTAAGTTATGTCCATTATACCCCTTGGTTTGCTGATATTGCTAACTATTTAGCTTGTGGTTTGATGCCAATTGATAAGACATATCAAAAAAGGAGAAAGTTTTATCATGATGTGAAGTACTATTTCTGGGAATAGCAATATTTGTTTAAAAAGTGTGCAGATCAGATGATTAGGAGATGCGTGGTAGAAGATGAAGTGCAAAAGATTTTATACCATTGTCACTCAGCTCCGATTGGGGGACACTTTGGAGGTACTTGTACAGCGGCCAAAGTATTGCAAGCTGGATTCTTTTGGCCAACACTATTCAAGGATGCATATGCATATGTAAAGTGCTATGATCGATGTCAAAGGGTCAAAAATGTCACTAACAGAAATTAGATGCCTCAAACAAACATCATTGAGGTAGAATTGTTTGATGTATAGGGTACTGACTTTCTTGGTCCTTTCCCTCTGTCTTTTGGTCACAAGTATATATTGGTAGCAGTAGACTATGTGTCCAAGTGTGTCAAGGCTGAAGCTTATCCGACAAATGATGCAAAGGTTGTAATGAAGTTCTTGCAGAAATACATGTTCACAAGGTTTGAAACCCCAAAAGCTACAATTAGTGATGAAGGGTCCCACTTTGTGAACAAGTGGTTAAAATGGTTATTAGACAAGTACGGAGTGAAACATAAGGTTGCAGCAGCTTACCATCCGCAGACGAATGGGCAAGCTGAACTAGCAAATAAGGAGATCAAAGGCATTCTTGAGAAGGTAGTTTGCCCGAGCTGACGAGATTGGTCCAAAAGGCTGGATGATGCTTTGAGGGCTTACAGAACAACATACAAGACACCTTTAGGGATGTCACCTTACAGGTTGGTCTTTGGTAAAACATGTCATCTACCATTGGAGTTAGAGCACAAAGCTTACTAGGCTCTTCAACAGCTTAATTTGGATCCTAAGCTCACAAAAGAGAAACGGATGTTCCAACTTAATGAGTTAGAAGAGTTCCGAATGTTTTCATATGAAAATTCCAAATTTACTTAAATAAAAACTCAAGAAATGGCATGACAAACACATTCGAGTTTGAGAATTTGAAGCAGGTCAGCAAATCTTGTTGTTCAATTCCAGATTAAGGTTCTTCCCAGGTAAGTTAAAATCATGTTGGTCCAGTCCATTTACGATTCATCAAGTCTATCCATATGGAGTTGTTGAACTCCAAGGTAAGGGAGGTAATTTCCAAGTTAATGCTCAGCGCCTGAAACATTATTGGGGAGATAAAATTGAGCGGGATAAAATCTCGTCCATTTTATCGGATACTTAATTTTTCATTTTTACTTTTGAATAAATGATTTAGGGTATATTTTCGGGTTTAGTATGTTTAAATAAATTTTGTCTAGGAGATTGGAACTTAAGCGGGACCGCTTGTAACCCCTCCAATCTTTCCTGGGAATTTATTTTTACATAATTTCCTAAGAAATTATTCCCTAAATGGGAAAATAAATTTTTAGTTTTTCAAATAAAAAGGTCAATTTTGATCCATGTTTCAATTTGCAACTCAATTCTAAATTTTCATTAAGTCTAGGGACTTAATTGAACTATTTCTAAATTTGATTGCTTTTTTTGTAAATAATAAAAACTAGGTACTTCTCCTTGTAAATATTTTCAAAAAGCATCTAGAATAAATATTTTTTATTAATTTGATAAACCTTAATATATAATTATATTTATTATAATTTATATATTAATTTTTATCAACTTAGCTTAGAATTAGGATTAATCGTATTTTAATTATATTTTATGGTTATCTTAATAAATTAATGGCAATTGATAATTTCATATATATATATTTAATTATTAATTGTTGTTAAACTTTGAGTAGAATTAGAACTTAAGATTTTTTTTTTCATTAAAATTTTCTAAGAATTCTACTACAAACCTTATTTTTCCATCTATAAATACCATCAACCTTTCTCCCTCCATTCATTCATCTTCAAAACCCCAAAAAGACCCCTAAGTGTGCATAAGCCTAGCCCGGTGATCGCCTGATGAGACCGCCGTGCACGCCCAGCTCCATCGCACTGCTGCTGCCTCGCCAAAGAAATTGCCCCAGCCGAGTCGCTCCAAGCTTCCATCCGCGCGCGACGCCATCGCCTGAGCCACAACACACGAGTGCCAACGCGCCTTAGTGCCTATGCTGAGTCCATCTGCAGAAGGCTATTTGTCGCATTCTTTGCTCCCACATGCACCATCCGTCCAAGAACCTAGCCACCTTGCACACCAAGCCTTTTAGCTAAGCCTTCTAACCCTTCTTTTAAATTGCCATCTTTTTCTTCATAATAATAATAATTATTATTTTTAAGAGTTCTTAAAAAAAAATAGGTGGTAAGACCTAATTTTCTCTTAAATTTTAATTTTATTCAATTAGTTAATTTTTCAATTCATTGAATTATTAATAATTTTTATTAAATTTTTGAGAAAATAATTTTCCCATCTTATGATTAGGTTAAACATGCCTCGTAAGAGAACTCGTGCTTCCGCTCAAATTGATGAAACACAAAACAAGTTCCATTGTGAAGAAGCCAAAGTGAGATACAAAAGTATCTTCAAAAATCAATAGATGCATCCAGAGAAAGGCTTTACATTAAGGGAAAGCAACTACAGAGACTTTATGGCACATATTCGTCAAGTTGCTGAAACCCTCAATTGGGAACTATTTTGTGAAAAGAGACCTAGTGTGGATGAGGAGCTAGTTTGTGAGTTCTATGCGACTTTAACTTCATGCGAGATGACAGAAGTTCTAGTTTGCAGAATCAAGGTACCGATAAATTCAAATGCTATTAATGAGTTCTTTGAAATACCTGATTTCGAAAACGATGAATATTCCATATTAATGAGCAATATCAAGCCTGAGAATTTGCAAGAAATTCTCGAGGAACTGATAGTTCAGGGTTCTACATGGACTATGTCAAAACAAGGAATCCATACTTATCGAAGAGAATATTTGTCGCCACTCGCAAAGGTATGGTTTTACTTCATCCAATTCAGCCTTATGCCTAGCTCACATGGGACTATAATCTCGTTAGAGCAAATGGTCTTATTGTACTCGATCCTAACTGGTAAGACCATTGATGTGGGAAAGATCATCTTGAGGGAAATACGAAATTGTGCCGTTAAATGCTCTGGCCCTGCTCACTTCCCCTTTACAATAACAATTCTATGCTTGAAAGCTGAAATTCTTGCAAATGTAAGGAAGATAGGGTATAGCCAAGGCACAATCATAGTTTGGGACCTCTACCGAGTCGCTGGAGACTCAGTTCTATAGCAACGAGTTGAAGGAAGTGAGAAACCTGAGGACCCTGATGAAGAAGAAGATCCCACAATGCAATCATTTGAAGTCCCTGGTAAGGTAGAATCAGTGGAGCCAGAAGCTGAACCTGATGCTGAAACTTTAATATTTAGAGCTCAACTGTCTAGCCCAAACCTTCGAGATGAGCTATCAAAATTGATGGACTTAATGCAACATATGCAATGGCAGCAGCAAGCCTACTGGAGATACTAAAAAATAAGGGATAACTCGATGAGAAGTGCTTTTAAGAAAATATACAATGACCCGTTTATTTTTGTGCCTGAGTTCCCAGATTTTATATTTTAACCATGAAGTCCATTATCAAAGAAGGAGCGAAGCGATTCATGCAAAGGCAATAATGATGGAGCAAAAGATGAGTCCAATTCGGAAGGATCTGCAAATAAATAAAAGGGAGGAATCTTGACTTTACTTTATTTTTGTTCTTAGATTATTTTTAGGATTAAGTTTAATTAGGAATTTTTATTTTTGCATTATAAAACGAGAAATGAAAATTATGAGTAAATATGAACAAGTCTCAAAATATAAAGTGTGACAATAGATATATACATGTCTAGGGTTGGATTCAGAGAGAGCTTGGTACTTAAGCAGTAAAATTGACTCACCTCCTCTTTTCTGGACTCCTACTGGTGTATAGTATTTATTCACTTTAAACAATGAGAACATTGTTCATTTTAAGTTGGGGGGACCGAAATTTCCACTCAGAATAATTTTATTTTCTTTTAATTATGATTAGGATATATTTTGTTCAAAAATTTGAATTTTGTTAAGTACGCTAAACTTGAGTATGAATAAAATTCTATTATTTCAATAAATTATTATGTTAGCTTACTAATGACATGAATGCATTTTTAATAAAGCATGCAAATTCGTACCATAAAATTTTTAGTTCTTTAGGAAAGTTAGGTATGCATGAAAGTTTAAGTCTTTAGAATTGACTTAGTAGTTTCTTGAGGCGAAATCCTAAGAAGCATGGAGCGTTGGAAATGATTTAGGCAACTATTGTTTGGACCATTTGAGCTTTTCAAGCCCACCATGGTAAATTTTATCCTTTAAAACCCAAATTTGAGACTATATGGCCTAATTTTATGTCGACCCTTACAATATTTAGCCATTACTTTTCGCTTAATGATCTTAAAATTGTCTCAAATACTAAACTCAGTACTATTCAAAATGTTCTTCAAAAATAAGTTTGGAGGAGTTGAAAAGAAGTATCAATTGCTCAAGAATTGCAGTACACAAAGTAAGTGCTCGTGTTAGTTTTTTTTTTTTAAAAAAAAGAGCACATGTATTTGAAAGAGATGTACAAAAGAGCATATGAAAGTCAAGTTGGTGTATCAAAGGTAAAAATTTCGAAGGTTCGATTAACGCTGAGTCTAGGGCTTTAAGCCAAAATTTATCCATCTTTCACATACCCCTAGCCTAGCCACGTTACAACCTTGATAAAGACCTATTGATTCAAAGTCCTAATGCTACCTACATTAGTGGAGAGAAATTGCTACAATCAACATATGAAGACATAAGTTAAGCTTAATGATTGTAGCTTAGTCTTGATAAAAGAATAAAAATCAAATTGGTAAGGGTTAACATGTCTTTGTTACAAAAGCATTTAGTCTAAAATTTGCTATCATAATAGTTGTTGAGATTAATTTGAACAATATGTATACTTAAGTAGCATAACTATCAAATTTCTTGTTTTTGAGCATGAGTATATCAAATTCACAATTTTAGGGAGAATGTTGTTCTGAAGGAGTTTTTCAAAAGTGTTTCCGATAAATTCTTTTCAAAATTTGTGGATTACTCGGGACGAGCAATGAATTAAGTTGGGGGTGTGGAAACATAAAAATTTATATACTTTTTCATACCGATTTTTACTTAAATTCGTGCAAAACCAGTTAAATTCTTGTCAAAAAATAATTAAATTGTGTTAAAAATATGAACATGGTGAATTTTAGTTAATTTTATACTTAATTTTGATTAATTTTGACTATTTTCGACAGATTCGCGCAAAGGGCAAAAATTGGCTCGGCTGACACTGTTGAAAGCACAAAACTGATAAGAAATTTGAAGTATTGAGGCACATTAATTTCCAGCCTAAGACTGTCCATAAATGTGTATTAATTCATAATTTAATTAATTTTAATTTATTACCCATTTAATTTGGGTTAAATAAATTATTTTTAATTATTTATGGAGAAAGGGTCCAGTTGAACCGCACTGGTCGAACCATATTGAGTGAACCGAACCAGCTACTAATTGGGCAGCCCAGAACCGTTCATATGCTGACCCAAATCAGCATTTTAGCTGATTAAATAAGCTTGTAAAAAGGCCCTCAAAAGTGTAACACCCCTTACCCGAGACCATCACCGGAGTCTAGCACGAGGCATACCTGACTAAACTTACTAATTCGGGGCATAAAATTTTCTTTTAAAATTAATTAATTTACATTCATTCAATATGTCCCTAAAAAGGGCCCTCAAGACCCTAAAACATGCAATTGAAACGGTTCGGGACCAAACCGAGAACATTAAAAATTTTTCGAATACTTAGACAAATCAAAACAATTTATTTCATTATTCCTTATAAAACTGTCCACCTGCATCATAGTCACTAAATAAATCATAACTTGAGTCAAAAAACTCAAAATTTAAATTTGTGAATTTTCCCTGAAACTAGACTCATATATCTTCTTATTAATTTTTTTTCAGATTTTTTGGTCTAGCCAATTAGTACAGTTTATTAGTTAAAATTTCCCCTATTGCACTATTCGACTACTCTGACCTCTCCTCACTACGAATCAATTTTCTCCCTATACAAAATTAAAATAACCATGTCGTTTGTTTCTCTTGAAACTAGATTCACTAAGGAATCTATAAATATAAACTATAACTTCTAATTATTTTTGTACAATTTTTAGTGAATTTATAAAGTCAAAATAGGGGATTCAGAAATCGCTCTGACCCTGTCTCACTAAACTATAACTCTTAATATACACTTCTTTTGCTTACTTTGTTTCTTTCGTATGAAAATATACTCAATAAGCTTTAATTCTATATCTCATTCATCACCTAATTTCGTTTCTACCATTCTTGGTGATTTTTCAAGATCACGTCACTACTGCTGTTTAATACTGTTTTAATGCTAATTTCACTTTTTCATGATTTCTTTGTATTAACTACCATTTAGGCATACAAAACACTGAAACATTTCTTCATTAGCCATTTCAATAGTTAATCATTATTAAATATTTACATACCATTCTTTAGCCATATCATAAGGACATACACACAAAATGGCTAAGTCCCTATACATGCCATAAACTAGAACGTTTGTAAACGAAGATATCCATTTGGTAACTTGATAGTCGATAGTGTGAAGTGATCTCCGATGACCTCCAACCCGAGCTTGCTTTTAAGTAGATTGAAACATGAGAAAGTGAAAGAAGTAAGCTTATAAAGCTTAGTAAGTTCACATGTAAAATAAGAAGCATTAGCAATCAATTTAGCTTACTACTATGCTGTCATAATTTGATTAAATAATGTTTAGTTCTTACTTTCCCATCTTACTCATCAGTAACCTTAGCAAAGGCTCAGAATACAAAAGGCACCTTACTTAATACCTTGCTTACATACCTGCAACATCTCACTTAGCACATGAGTACTCTTTCATAATATAGTCATATTGCCAATCATGTCATAAAGTGTCACAAGCATAACTGAAAACTCATCACTTACTTAATACTTGATAATCTCAATTACTTACAATCTCAATATTAATTAAGTCTTAAATGCATACTGGTACTCTTTCTTCACATTCCCACCTTGTCATTTCTTTAAATTACTCTTTGGATTACTCGGGAACCTTTTCCTTTTTGAACTTACCATTGCCATGTCTTGACATTTTCTTACGTGGTATCCTTGCCTTATGAACTCCCAATGCCATGGCTTGACATGGTCTTACATGGGACCTTTGCCTTATAGTAACTTATCAATGCCATGTCTTGACATGGTCTTACATGATTTCCTTGCCTTATAGAACTTATCAATGCCATGCCTTGGCATGGTCTTACATGATATCCTTATCTTACCAGATGCCATGATCCAAACATGGTCTTACATGGTATCCTCGTCTTACCAAATGCCATGTTCCAAATATGGTCTTACATGGTATCCTTATCTTAGTGCCAATGCCACATCTTGATGTGGTCTTACATAGAGTCCTTAATCAATGCTGATGCCATGTCTTGACATGGTCTTACACGGGATCCTTGCCTTACCAATGCCATGTCTTGACATGGTATTCTTAACCGTCAATTCCTCCTTATATGCCATGTTATGAACATGGACTTTTCCGTCAATTCTTCCTTAATTGCCATGGTACAACCATGGACTTTGAGATATCAATGCCTTGTCAAGTCATAGCTGAAACATACTTGCTCAAATTCTTAAGGTTAGTCGCATAACTCAATAATAACAAAACTAATAACAATAATTGCATAATAATAAAATGCTACTCAACTTACATACTTACATTCTCAATCTCATCATATCATCAACTTAACTTATTCTCATCAAACTATGCCAGTTAATACTTTCTTGTTATCATACAAAGCCATAATACAAAATATGGTCCTACATATAAATTATACAAGTTCTCTTTTCAATATCGAATTATTATTGAGCATTAATCATTATATCTGAAACTCAATACTAAAGATTTTATGGACAAAATATCAATTTATAATTCAAATATGCATAATTAAATGCTTATTAAACATATGAACTTACCTCGATACCAAAATGACTATTTTATCAACTTTCCCAATTTTCAATTTTTCTCCCGTTCTAGGTCCAAATCTCACTTTCCAAGTTCTAAAATATCATATTTCACTTATTTAATTAATGTAATATTCAAAACATTCCCCTAACTCTAACTTTGGCAAAATTATAATTTTTCCCTTAAACCTTTATAGAATTACGATTTTGCCCCTAGGCTCGAAAATTAAAATTTATCCAATTTTCTTATGTTTTGTGACACGCTGAATCAAATTCCTACTCTATCATGTACTTATGAACATTAGGTATTTTTACCGATTATGTCGTTTTAATCGTTTTCACTTAAAATCGCTTAGCAAAAGTTATTTAACATAATTTCAAGCTTCATATTCTACCATAAAACATCAAAATAAACACATTTAACCTATGGGTATTTTTCCAAATATGAACCCTAGTATGAATTATTGCTAGAATAAGCTAAATCAAGTTATTGGGACTCTAAAAACGTAAAGAACATTAAAAACGAGGCTAGAACGGACTTATTATTGAGCTTGGAAACCCTAACCACGACTTACCCCATGCTATATTCGGCCTCCATGAAGAAGATGGACAAATTTTGGCTTTATTTTCCCTTTTCAATTCTTTTAATTACTAAATGACCAAAATGCCCTTAAAGGCTTTTCTTTCAAATTTGTCTTATTCTTGCCCATTTTTGTCCAAACTTAAATATGATGGTCTAATTACTAAATAAGGACATCCACTTTAAGAACCCATTTCAATTAAATCCCCTTTATTATCTAGAACACACATTTTGTTAATTTTACAATTTAGTCCTAATTATCAAATTAGGCACTTATACATAAAATTTCTTCACGAAACTTTTACACAATTATTCAATCAATGAATAAACCTTAAAACTTAATCGGAATAATTTTTTTTGACCTCAGATTCATGGTTTCGCAACCATATTCCATTTAGAACCTATTTCAGGATGTTACATTTCTCACCCCTTTAGGGACAACCATATTCCATTTAGAACCTATTTCAGGATGTTACATTTCTCACCCCTTTAGGGATTTTCATCCCTGAAAATCTTACCTACAAATGGATTCGAAATTGATTTCCAACAACAATTTCAAATTCTCATTCAGCCTTGGCATACCGAACATTTTACTTTCTTAAACTAAGGCTCTGAACTGGAATACCTACTGATAAGTAATTGACCTTATTTTATCATTAACCTCATACTCTCTGATGAAACGCAACTAACTCTTCTTTTCTTACAAAAATGGAAATTCTCTGCCACTAAGGTACTTTCAAAAAAACAAAAAATACTTGTTTCTCTTTTAAGTATCAATATTCTTACCTTTCGATTCTGTATATAATTTTTGATAATCTGTCTCTGATTTCTATAATTAATTTTCACTTTTCTCTAATCCTTTTTGCTCAATTCAATTCTGTGAAATTCTCTTCCTCAATTCAACTATTAGTACAAATGTGACATGCAGTAACATTTAGCAATCTCATAGTCAAAACCTACTATAGCTTTCTTCTGAAGTCACGGTGCAACCCTGGATTTCCAACCATAACAACTAAAATTTACACTCTGAATGAATTAACAACCTCAAAATGAATAACTGATCGTGATTTTCTGTGATAAGTTTTATAAATTTATAATTAGTCGTTCTTGAAACTAACTATTATCACGACGTAGGCAAGTGTACCTATCGAACAGTAGTATAGCTTTAGCAAGACTGGATTGTCGAACCCAATGGAATAAAAAGTACTAGTAATGATTGTCTTTTTATTATCTAGCTTAAGAATAATAGGGTTTGTTTTAATTAAGTAATTAACTAAACTAAGAAATCACAAAAAAATAGAATTGGGGAATTACTTTTGGAAAAACGTTTGAATTAAGACAATACCTAAGGAAAAATCCACCTACACTTCACTTGTTATTTTGGCTCCGAATCAGACGATTTATTCATTTAACTTGTTCCGTACAAATCCCTATGTTATGTTATTATCCCTATTCAAGGCTAATAACGTCTAACCCTAGATTGACTAATTGAAATCTCTTTCTAACTAACACCCTAAGGTTGCATTAACTCGATCTATGGATCCCCTTATTAGGTTTCACCCTAATTCGGCAAAATCTTGTCTCCCTATCTCTAGGCGCGCAATCAACTCCGCTTAATTTTGACAAAGTCACTCTTAGACAGGGACTATTCATCCTCCAACTAAGAGCATTAACTTGAATCAATATCTTGAAATACCAAAACAAGAATTAAGAACACATAATTAAGAACAAGTCAAATATTTATCATACAATTCAGAAAATAATAACAAGATTCGTCTTAGGTTTCATTCCTCTTAGGTATTTAGGGGTTTTAGTTCATAACTAAATAGAAAAACATCTCAGAAGAATAAATAATACAAAACATAAAGAAAATCCAAAACTCCTGCAGGGAAATTGAGGAGAGATTTTCAGTCTTGATGATGAATTCAGCTTCTGAGATGGATCAATCAGCTTTCTTGGAGTAATTTCGTGTTCCCTATTCTCTGTCCCTCCTTTTTTTCCTCCTCTAGGTTGTTTAAATAGGCTTTAGAATGCTTCAAAGCCTTAAAAATTTCCCTTTTCCGAATAGAACTTAACTAGGGCTCGGCAGGGACACGCCCGTGTGACACGTCCGTGTGCGATCACTTTAGGCCGTGGTTGAGGCTGAGATATCAACACGCCCATGCTGAGGTTGTTTTAGGTCGTGGTCGAGCCTGTTAGAATAGCACTGACGTGTGTTCTACCTGTGTGAGGAAGTCCAGGCATTTTCTCTGTTTTTGGCCTGTTTCTTGTTCTTTTCACTCTCCTATGCTCACCTAGATATAAAACATGAAATTAAAGGATTAGGAGCACCAAATTCACCAAATCTAAGGAGGATTGATTCATAAATGTGTTAAGCATGGGATAAAAATATGTATAAATTACGATTTATCAAATACCCCCACACTTAAGTGTTTGCTTGTCTTCAAGCAAAATCCTCAATTCACAATTAAGAATTCCTTTATCTTAACTTATAATTCCTATTAATAATATCTCAAACTAATCCATAAGTAATCATACATTGGGGATTCAACCAAAAGAACATTAAAGTTTCAAACATTCCAAGTTGAGTATTTAATCATGAAAAACATAGGTATCTCCCCCCATCTAAGTAGTTACCATTGATTCAAAATCTCACAGAGTTTAACATCCTCACTAAAGATTTACTCAAATCACTCAAAGTGTTTAAGGATAATGAAATTAGCACTCATTAGTCAATATAAAAAGTTATTACCATAGGCTTGCATGAAAATCAAATCTCCACCACTATATATTAAGGTGATACATCAATCAAAAGGTCTTTAGAGGGTTATAATGAGGCTCGGTCAGGGGGTGCGGTCACAAGCTGAAAGAAAAGGTTAGAATTGAGATTGAATTGAAAAATTACTTAACTAGAAAAATACTTAATACCACTTGCGTAACACAGAGCTTCTTCTCAGAATATGGAATTTAAATACTTAAGCTCAAAAACAAAAGATCAGTACTACTAATATGTATACATGTATTTATTTATTTATTTATTTATTATTATTATTTTAAGAACAAGTCAAATAACATAGACTAACTACTAAGAACAAGACATAGATAAGCAATCTATTCAAATCAAATCTCGACAAAAATAAGGATCAAATTAATTGAGGGGCTTTCAACAATAATGAGATAAGGGTTAATATTAAGGGTAATACAAGGAATGGCTTGTTATGCTCAAAGGGTTTTACTAAGGGTTAACCATGGAGGTAGGCTTTTCATGGCATGAGTGGGTTAATCCTAAGGGCCTATATCAGCTTGATATATCAAATCAAATGGTATGGTGTTGACATGCATAATCAAGCAAGTTCTAGAATAACAATTTGATATTGACGCACTCAAGCAATAATAAAAGTGAGCATGAAAGAAATAATAGATGCTCTTAAAGGCTCAATAATCTCACAAAAATTATGGCTTTTTGATGTTTAAACTTGTGGATTTCAATTCAAGATAATACCTAAACTTGGGGAAACAACCTAAAGTTTTAAATTCTCAAAAATTAACTTGTCATGCTTAATTCTCTAATGTCTTAAAGTTTAAATAATCAATGCATGAATGCCTATGTTCTAATTCAAGATATATCAATAAAAATCATAAATCAATCAAAATTCATCCTAAACATGATACGAGAGATTTACAGGAGAACAAGACAATATTCAGGGATTTTTCTGATAATAAAATGAATACCCCCCCACACTTAAGATGTACATTGCCCTCAATGTACAAAGATAAATATACTAAAAAATCTAAATATAAGATCATAAGATAGGGAGAGAAGTGAAACTTCCTGTGTTATGAATGAATGGGATCCCTGTATTAGCGAGAGCGAGAATTGAAAATAGAGCTGGAGGAAAGGCATGATTCTGAGGAAGAAATAATCTGATAAAAATAAAAATAAAAAAATAAAAGTAAAAATAAAATAAGAGAAATAATCTAATTTTGCAAGTGGCATGGCTGTATCGCATGCCCGTGGGGTTCGTGTCGAACTCGTGTTTGTCGCGAATTGAGAGTTTGTCGCACGTCCTGAGGACATGCCTGTGTGCCTAGGCCATGTGGCTGCATGATCGTATCGCACGACCGTGTGCGATATGGTTCGCTTCTCCTACGCCCGTGTACCTATGCACACGCCCGTGTTATTTTGGCAGTGTTGACCATGGGCGCTAGGCACGGGCGTGTCGCACGCCTGTGTCATTTTGGCAGATTTGCCCACGGCCTACTCACACGATCGTGGTAATTTATCGCATCCCGTGTTTTGGGAAAAAAATTACTCTATTTTCACACGCCGTATCGCACAGCCGTGTCTTTTCTCGTGCTACGGGCATGGCCTAAGGCACGCCCGTGTGCATGGTCATGTGGATTTTGTGAACCTGTGTTCAAAGATTCAGTTAGTGATCTAGATATTAAAAACTTTGAAATTTAAATAAAATTTAAATAAATGAAAATGTTAGTACTCGGGTTGCCTCCCGAGAAGCGCTTGTTTATAATCTAAGCTTGACTTTCTCTTGTTGGTGTAGTTAGGGAGGTTCGTGGAGTCGTAGCTCCTCTTCCTTGTCCTTAAAATTCTCACGATTATAAAGTTTGAGACAATGACCGTTTACCTTGAAAGTCTCTTGTGATGGGTGACTTACATCTACTGTGCCATATGGAAAAAGAGATTAAACTACAAAAGGTCCTGACCATCGTGATTTAAGTTTTCTAGGAAACAATTTGAGTCTCAAATTATATAGCAAGACAAAATCTCTAACTTCAAATTGTTTCTGTTGCTTTAAACGAGCATCATGGCGCTGCTTTGTTGCTTCCTTGTATAGGCGTGAGTTTTCATATGCATTGGCTCGCCATTCATCTAGCTCGTTCAACTGTATCAACCTATTTTTACCTGCAAGTTCAGGATCAAGGTTTAGAAATTTAATAGCCCAAAAGCTTTATGCTCTAGGTCAAATGGTAGTTGACAAATTTTTCCATAAACAAGTCTGTAAGGTGATGTTCCTATGGGAGTCCTAAAAGCAGTTCTATAAGCCCATAAAGCATCATCTATTTTCATTGCCCAATCTTTCCTGTTTGATTCTACTGTCTTTTCAAGAATCCATTTAATTTCTCTGTTTGCCACTTCGACTTGTCCACTAGTTTGAGGATGGTATGGGGTGGCTGTTCTGTGATGAACTCCGTATTTCTTAAGGGTTTTCTCAAATTGGGTGTTACAAAAAATGAGTGCCCCTGTCATTGATAATTGCTCTAGGTGTTCCAAATCTCAAGAAGAGTTTCTTAAGGAAACGTACGACCACTCTAGTATCATTAGTAGGTAAAGCTTGGGCTTCTACCCATTTGGACATATAATCAACTACTAATAAGATGTATTTATTCCCAAATGAACTAGGAAATGGACCCATGAAGTCGATACCCCAAACGTCAAATATTTCACATGAAAGCATATAGTTTTGAGACATTTCATCATGTTTGGAGAGGCTACCTGTCCGTTGGCATTTGTCACAAGAAGTCACATACCTGTTAGCGTCTTTGAATAATGAGGGCCAATAAAAACCTGATTCAAGTGTTTTATGTACGGTTTTAGTTCCACTGTAGTGTCCTCCAGTCGGTCCTGAGTGGCAATGTTCCAAAATCTTTGATGTTTCAGACCTCGTGATGTATCTTCTAATGACTTGATCTGTACATATGCGAAAAAGAAAAGGGTCATCCCAAAAGTAATTTTTCACACCATTAAAGAATCACTTCTTTTGCTAGTGTGTCAACCCTTTTGGAATAATGTTAGCGGTTAAAAAAATTGTGATGTTTGCAAACTAAGGGACTCAGAATCAGATATAGCAAAAAATTGTTCTGCAGGAAACGAATCATTTATTTCAGCTTCATCTAGTTCTTTGGTTTTTGAGCTCTCAAGCCTGGAAAGATGATCAGCCGCGAGATTTTCAGCTCCTTTCTTATCCTGAATTTCTAAGTCAAATTCCTGCAACAACAAAATCCATCGAATGAGTCGAGGTTTTGCATCAGTTTTAGTTAAAAGGTAGCGAAGGGCAGAATGGTCAGTGTAAACGACAACTTTAGACAATATGAGATATGATCGAAATTTATCAAATGCAAACACTACAGCTAGCAATTCTTTTTCCGTGGTAGTGTAATTTTCTTGTGCGGTTGTCAAAGTCTTTGTAGCATAATAGATAGGTTGAAAGTGCTTGTCTCTTTACTGTCCTAAAACCGCACCTACTGCAAAATCACTCGCATCACACATTAATTCAAAAGGTAAATTCCAGTCAGGTGCAATTATGATTGGAGCATTAATTAATTTATCCTTGAAGGTATTAAATGCTTTTAAACATTCCTGATCGAAATTAAAAGGTACATCTTTTTCTAGTAATTTAGCCAAAGGCTTAGCTATTTTAGAAGAATCCTTAATAAATCTTCTATAAAAACCAGCATGTCCTAAGAAGCATCTAATAGCCTTGACCGAACTAGGAGGGGGTAATTTTTCGATTGTCTCAATTTTAGATTTGTCAACTTCAATCCCTTTACTAGAAATTTTATGCCCTAATATAATACCTTCTTGAACCATGAAGTGACATTTCTCCTAATTAAGCACAAGGTTCGTTTCCTCACATATTATTAAAACTCGTTTTAAATTTTTAAGGCAAAGATGAAAAGAGTTACCGAATACCGAGAAGTCATCCATAAATACCTCTATAATGTGTTCCACGAGTTCATCAAAGATGGCCATCATACAGCGCTAAAAAGTGGTAGGAGCATTACATAATCCAAAAGGCATTCTACGATAAGAAAACGTACCATATGGGCATGTAAGTCTCATCTTTTCTTGATCTTCAGGAGCTATTGGGATTTGGAAATAGCCAGAGAGTCCGTCTAAAAAGCAGTAGTACATGTGCCCGGATAATCTTTCCAACATTTGGTCAATGAATGGTAAGGGAAAGTGATCTTTTCTTGTGGCATCATTCAGCTTCCTGTAGTCAATACAAACTCTCCAACCTGTGACTGTTCTTGTTGGAATTAACTCATTCTTCTCGTTGGTCACAACCGTCATGCCTCCTTTCTTGGGAACAACCTGCACTGGACTTACCCAAGAACTGTCAGAAATAGGATAAATAATTCCAGCATCTAAAAGTTTAATTACCTCATCTTTAACAACTTCTTTTATGTTGGGGTTCAGTCGTCTTTGAGTTTGCATACATGGCTTATATTCATCTTCCATTAAAATTTTATGGGTGCAAAAAGAGGGGCAGATCCCTTTGATGTCAGAAATTTTCCAAGCTATGACCCTTTTATGTTCTCTTAGTACTTGGAGTAATTCCTATTTTTCTTTGGGTTACAGGTTAGAAGCAATAATCACTGGTAATGTAGAATTATTTCCAAGGTATGCATATTCCAAGTCACTCGGCAATTGTTTAAGTTCCAGTTTGGGAGGTTCTTCAATAGAATGTTTTTGCTTGAGTTCATCGTTTATCTTAATACCCTCATATTCTTCTTGTCTTGAGGAATGTTCATTAGAGTCATCGTCTACCTCTTCTCCTTGAGTTAGACACAGTTCCATCATGTCCTTCCGTATAATTTCCTGAAAAGAGTCTTGAGTAGCATGATCAATAGAGTCAATAAAATAACATGAGTCATCCTGTTCCTAGGAAAATTTCATAGCATCATAAATTTTAAAGTTAATCTCTTCATCACCTACTCTAAGTATTAGTTTACCATCACTCACATCAATAACAGCCCTAACAGTGGCTAAAAATGGACGCCCCAAAATTAAAGGCACTTCCATATCTTCGTCCATGTCAAGCACAACAAAGTCAATAGGGAATATAAATTTATCTACTTTTACAAGTACATCTCCTATAATACCCCTAGGATATTTAACAGTTCTATCAGCTAGTTGAATACTAATCCTAGTGGGTTTAGGTTCCCTAAGACCAAGTTGTTTGAACATTTTATATGGCATCAAATTAATGCTAGCGCCTAAATTAGATAGTGCTTTCTTAACATTCAAACTACCAATTAAGTAGGGAATGGTAAAACTTCCTAGGTCTTTCAGTTTGGTTGGTAGTTTATTTTGGAGTATGGCTGAGCATTCATCATTGAGTTCCACTGTAGATAAGTCCTCGAACTTCCTTTTATTTGTTAGAAGCTCCTTCAGAAATTTTGCTTATGTAGGCATCTGCGAAATGGCTTCAACAAAAGGTAAGTTGATATGTAATTGCTTAAAAAGTTCAAGAAACTTACCGAATTGCGCATCCATGCTGTCCTTTTTCAACTTTGTTGGGTATGGAACTGGTGGGTTATATTCCTTTGGCACTGGTTTCTCATTAATTTCAGGTTTTTCCTCATCTCTTTCGCTTATCATGGCTTCTTGTGTTAGCTTCTTTTCATATTCAGCTAATACTTTTCTATTCCTTAGTGTAACTGCTTTCACATGCTCTTTTGGATTGGGTTCAGTGTTACTAGGTAAACTTCCTGATGGTCTTTCAGAAATCAATTTGGACAGCTGGCCTATCTGAGTTTCGAGCCCTTGGATTGATGCTTGTTGATTTTTAAGTGCCGTCTCAGTATTCTGGAAACGAGTTTCTGACAACACGAAGAATTTGGATAGCATCTCCTCAAGGTTTGGTTTCTTTTCTTGTTGGTAAGGTGGTTGTTGAAAACCCGGAGGATTCTGTGACCTTTCATTCCCTTGACCACCCCAAGAGAAATTTGGGTGGTTCCTCCAACCTGTATTATAGGTATTACTGTCTGGGTTATTTTGAGATCTAAAGTTATTGTTACCCATATAGTGGACTTATTTCTCTTCCGTTGTAGGATTGAAGGGTTGATATTCTATATGTACACTTCCCCCACTTGAATCACACCTCATCACTGGATGTACCTGCGTAGAACCAAGTAAACCATCAATCTTTTTATTTAGAAGTTCTATCTGATTTGATAACATGTTAACCGCATCGACATTATAAACGCCTGCTGTTTTGGTTGGCTTAGTCCTCATAACTTGCCACTGATAATTATTCAGTGACATCTCCTCAATAAATTCGTAAGCCTCTTCAGGTGTTTTGTTATTAATGGTTCCACCAGCTGTTGCATCAATCATTTATCTTGTTGAGGGGTTTACGCCATTGTAAAACGTTTGAACTTGCAGCCATAGAGGTAACCCATGGTGAGGGCACCTTCGTAGTAGATCCTTGTATCTCTCCCATGCATCATAAAGTGTTTCTAGATCCATCTGCACAAAAGAAGAGATATCATTACGTAATTTGAATACTTTAGTAAAAACTTTTCAGACATTTGTTCCCAAGTAGTGATTAAACCTCGTGGTAACCAGTTCAACCACTATTTAGCTTTGTTCCTTAATAGAAAAGGAAATAACCGAAGAATAATGGCATCAGTAAAAACACCATTAATTTTAAATGTGTCGCAAAACTCGAGAAAATTTGCCAAGTGAGTGTTGGGGTCCTCGTCCTGCAAACCATCAAACTGAACAAATTGCTGTATCATTTGAATTGTGTTAGGTTTCAGTTCAAAATTATTTGCAGCAATAACAGGTCTAACTATACTTAACTCAATTCTTGTTAAATTAGGTTTAGCATAATCATACATAGTACGAAGAGCAGGATTTTGATTTACTAGAACAGCAGGGTCGTAGAAGGTAGCAGATTTTCTTGATTTTCAGCCATCTCCTCGGTTGTAGTTGAGATATCGTCCTCTTGTTCTTCCTCTATGTATCTTAGGCTTCGCTTTATTTCTCGTCAGTTTCTACGAGCGGTGTGATCGATTTCTTCATCAAACAGTAATGGTCCCGACAGGTTTCTTCTAGTCATAAACTATAAGAACCAGCTAGAAGGAAGGAAAAGAAAATTTAGTAAACAAAAACAAAATTAAATTGCAGTAAAAGTAAATAGCTAAAGTAATAAAAAGTGAGTGTTCCTAATATTCTAGTTCCCCGACAACAGTGCCAAAAACTTGATCGTGATTTTTCGTGATAAGTTTTATAAATTTATAATTAATTGTTCTTGAAACTAACTATTATCACGACGTAGGCAAGTGTACCTATCGAACAGCAGTATAGCTTTAGCAAGACTGGATTGTTGAACCCAAAGGAACTAAAAGTACTAGTAATGACTGTCTTTTTATTATCTAGCCTAAGAATAATGGGGTTTGTTTTAATTAACTAATTAACTAAACTAAGAGATCATAAAAAATAGAATTGGGGAATTACTTTTGGAAAAACGTTTGAATTAAGATAATACCTAAGGAAAAATCCACCTAGACTTCACTTGTTATTTTGGCTCTGAATCGGACGATTTATTCATTTAACTTATTCTATAGAAATCCCTAAGTTATGTTATTATCCCTATTCAAGACTAATAACGTCTAACCCTAGATTGACTAATTGAAATCTCTTTCTAATTAACACCCTAAGGTTGCATTAACTCGATCTATGGATCCCCTTATTAGGTTTCACCCTAATCTGGCAAAATCTTGTCCCCCTATCTCTAGGTTCGCAATCAACTCCGCTTAATTTTGACAAAGTCACTCTTAGACAGGGACTATTCATCCTCCAACTAAGAGCATTAACTTGAATCAATATCCTGAAATACCAAAACAAGAATTAAGAACACATAATTAAGAACAAGTCAAATATTTATCATACAATTCAGAAAATAATAATAAGATTCATCTTAGGTTTCATTCCCCTTAGGTATTTAGAGGTTTTAGTTCATAACTAAATAGAAAAAAATCTCAGAAGAATAAAGAATACAAAACATAAAGAAAACCCAAAACTTCTGAACGGAAATTGAGGAGAGATCTTCAGTCTTAATGATGAATCCGGGTTCTGAGATGGATCAATAGGCTTTCGTGGAGTAATTCCGTGCTTCTTATTCTCTATCTCTCATTTTTGTCCTCCTCTAGGGTATTTAAATAGGCTTTAGAATGCTTCAAAGCCCTAAAAATTACCCTTTTCTAAATAAAACTTAACTAGGGCTCGGCAGGGACACGCCCGTGTGCGATTACTTCAGGCCGTGGTCGAGGCTGAGAGATCAACACGCCTATGTTGAGGTTGTTTTAGGCCGTGGTCGAGCCTGTTAGAATGTACAGGCATGTGTTCTACCCATGTAAGGAAGTCCAGGCTGCGTTGTTTTCCCACGTCAACCTATTTTCTTTGTTTTTGGCCCGTTTCTTGTTCTTTTCGCTCTCCTATGCTCACCTAAGTATAAAACATGAAATTAAAGGATTAGAAGCACCAAATTCACCAAATCTAAGGAGGATTCATTCATAAATGTTGTTAAGCATGGGATAAAAATATGTATAAATTACGGTTTATCAATACCTCAGATAATCCTTTAGTAGAAAAACTCATTCGTACTGAGAAGAATACACAAACTTCTTCGAGCAATCAACCATAGCTCATTTAACCTTTTGGTGATAATGTTAATTCTATTGCACAATTCTTCGAAATACCCTCACATTTCACACAAATATCAATACTAACTGTAATAGCTTCTGAGATACTTGAAAATCAACTTTAACTCTCTAAAAGTTCAGGTATCGAATTCAAAGTCTGGTACATAACATTTCACACTCTTACTAGTATAACTAGCTCAAGTTATCATCCATCTCTGTACTTCTCAAATAATCAAATAGTTATCATTGTGCTAGGTATCATAACTGTTGCAAAATCTCTTGATTTCTTATTAACACATTTCTAGAAACCATAAACTCTTTATTCAAACCAAGCTGAATCATAATGGATACTTCAATTGTCAATATCTTCAACTGTTTATACTTTATTAGCATGAATTCAAGCCAAACTAAACTTCATACAATGAGAACTTTAACAATCAAACAACTTGGATTTGCAAAAATATACCTCTGATGTAACCATTCTGATATGTGTATACAACTTTATACCATAACCTCTAGAATATGTACTATTTACTTGGGTCATTTATCTATTTATACATGATAAATCAACATTTACCTCTGAATCCATGAATAATTCAAACATACATATAACTCAATCAACTGCTCAACTGAATCAGTCTAAACTAAAAGACAATAACTTTTCAAAAACTGTTCTTCTCTATGCTGTCATGATATCTCAAACATACATTCTGTCGTGATTTCTTCAAAGAGCTAATTACTAATCATTATTACTGCATAACTCGAAAGAACATAACATTCGGTCTTTAACTTACTAATATATATATCAAGATTATGCAAAAAATGAAAATCAATACACATGTCCAAACTGAACTACACTGAGGCCACAATACTCATACTACTCAAAAATCATAATGCCATAATAAGATTGACTTCTCAATTACTTTAGTAAATAATGTCCCGGGTGAAAATAAAACATCCTGATCATCTGAGAGATTTAGACACAAATTTCAATAACAACCAGTGCAAAAGCAGAATCTTTATACCTCTGATAACTATACCTCTGTACTTTCATTATCAGGCCTGAACTCGTAATCATCATAAACATACTCATAATAAGAAGAAACCATTTTCATCAATAGAGCATTTTCTACTAATGTCTCATGGCTGATACTTTGAACAGTAATTTATTAATAAAACCGAGATAATAAAATCTCAGAACATGGAGCTACACAGAATTCCTGGTAACCACATCTCATGTAGAATAGTTAAGGTTTCAATAGCATCTTAGAAAATTTCCAAAAGGAAAGGATAATACTCACAAGCACTGGGAACAATTATGACAGAAGCCATAAAATTTTCCTTTACTTTCATTAAGCAATACTTAACAATACAGATCAGTAACATCATACAGATCTTATTGTCAACCTTCCATCTGCACGCTAAAGTAGAAAACCGGAATAGATAGAGCAATATCAATCACAGCTCAAACAAACTATAATGCTTTCATCTGTCTGTAAATTTAACTACATTCTCATACTGCAAGAGTTGCATCTATGATCTTGCATATATTTATATATATATCTGAAAGTAAATGTACACATATAATAGTCTGAAAAGATTTTTCTATAATTTCTCAACTATAAACTCTACATTCAACTATTAATACGGCTTAATTATTATTCCTCTATCTAATTCTGTCATTACTGAATTCACATTATCCCATACATAGTTGGAATTTATTCGGAAGAAAATCTAGCAATCATATACCTTACACATCATACTTGAATGAGTGCATTAGCTGAGCCTGACCTTTCTTTTACAGTGACATTTTAGTTATCTAGATGATTTTATTATTAACCTGGCATCTTTTCTGCAACTGTGTTCATTTGCTAAATCATTCTCGACTCTGATTACATTGTCAATAAATCTGTCACTGAACTCTTTAGTTTTCCACTTTAGCCTATTCAATCTGAATTTCATGAAATCTCATTGTAAATTACCTTGTTGATAAGGGGGGTGAGGTTGTAACACCTCTGACTTACCTCTTACATACTCATGCATATAACTTAACACTCATTATATTAAAATATTATCACAATTATACAATTTGCTTCAAGCAACTTAACATGCACGTTCATAATACAATGACTTCATAATCATCTTATGCAAATTAGTGCACTTATACATGCATTCATAAATCTCGAGTAAAATTACTCATAGCATTCACTTAACTTCTCTAGTTATACATATAGCATCATACAAATGCCAATTTAACATGAACACTTATCTCAATATAAACTTTCCTTTCATCTTATCTCATCTTTCATATTTCCGAACAATTCTTATTCATAATTTATTCATTATCACATAAACATCATGAACCATTATTCTTACATTTTATGAGCCTCAACTCATCATAAAAATATTGTCTGTACTATCAAGCTTAGCTCGGTTAGAGTGCGCATCTGTCTGACAAAACATTTTATATCTGGGTCGGGAGTCGTCACACTATCATAGTTCAATATGGCATGTATAGCTAGACTCTTACTCATACTGAATATTTCAAGAACTGACTAAACCTTTGCTCTGATACCAAAAATGTAACACCCCTTATCTGAGACCGTCGCCGGAGTTGAGCACAAGGCGTTACCTGACTTAACTTACTAATTCGGGGCATAAAATTTACTTTTAAAATTAATTTATTTACATTCATTCAATATGTCCCTAAAAAGGGCCCTCGAGACCCTAAACATGCAATTGAAATGGTTCGGGACCAAACCGGGAACTTTAAAAATTTTCTGAATACTTAGACAAATCAAAACAATTTATTTCATTATTCCTTATAAAACTGCCCACCTGTGTCATAGTCACTAAATAAATCATAACGCGAGTCATAAAACTCAAAATTTAAATTCGTGAATTTTCTCTGAAACTAGACTCGTATATATTTTTACAAATTTTTTTTCCAGAATTTTTGGTTTGGCCAATTAGTACAGTTTATTAGTTAAAGTTTCCCCTGTTGCACTATTCGACTACTCTAACCTCTCCTCTCTACTGATCAATTTTCTCCCTGTACAGAATTCAAATAACCATTCCGTTTGTTCTTTTGAAAGTAGATTCAGTAAGGAATCTATAAATATAAACTATAACTCCTAATTATTTTTGTAAAATTTTTAGTGAGTTTAAAAATTCAGAATAGGGGATTTAGAAATCGCTCTGACCCTGTCTCACTAAACTATAACTCTTAATATACACTTCTTTTGCTTACTCTATTTCTTTCATATGAAAATAGACTCAATAAGCTTTAATTATATATCTCATTCATCACCTAATCCCGTTTCTACTATTCTTGGTGATTTTTCAAGATCACATCATCATCTTTCTTTGTTCAATCTTTGTTTTAATGCTAATTTCACTTTTTCATGATTTCTTTGTATTAACTACCATTTAGGCATACATAACACCGAAACATGTTCTTCATTAGCCATTTCAATAGCTAATCATTATCAAATATTTACATACCATTCTTTAGCCATATCATAAGGACATGCACATAAAATGGATAAACCGAGCTTGCTTTTAAGTACTCTGAAACATGGAAAAGTGAAAGAAGTAAGCTTATAAAGCTTAGTAAGTTCACATGTAAAATAATAAGCATTAGCAATCAATTTAGCTTACTGCTATGCTGTCATAATTTGCTTAAATAATGTTTAGTTCTTACTTTCCCATCTTACTCATCGGCAACCTTACCAAAGGCTCAGAATACAAAAGGCACCTTACGTAATAGCTTGCTTACATACTTGCAACATCTCACTTAACACATGAGTACTCTTTCATAATATAGGCATATTGCCAATCATGTCATAAAGTGTCACAAGCAAAACTTAAAACTCATGACTTACTTAATACTTGATAATCTCAATTACTTACAATCTCAATATTAAATAAGCCTTAAATGCATACATGTACTCTTTCTTCATGTTCTCACCTTGTCGTTTCTTTAACTTACTCTTTGGAATACTCGGGAACCTTTTCCTTTTTGAACTTTCCATTGCCATGTCTTGACATGGTCTTATGTGGTATCCTCGCCTTATGAACTCACCAATGTCATGCCTTGGCATAGTCTTACATGGGACCTTTGCCTTATAGTAACTCATCAATTCCATGTCTTGATATGGTCTTACATGATTTCCTTGCCTTATAGAACTTATCAATGCCATGCCTTGGCATGGTCTTACATGATATCCTTATCTTACCAGATGCCATGTTCCAAACATGGTCTTACATGGTATCCTTGTCTTACCAAATGCCATGTTCCAAACGTTGTCTTACATGGTATCCTTATCTTAGTGCCAATGCCACATCTTGATGTGGTCTTACATGGAGTCTTCAATCAATGCTGATGCCATGTCTTGACATGGTCTTACACGGCATCTTTGCCTTACCAATGCCATGTCTTGACATGATCTTACATGGTATCCTTAACCGTCAATTCCTCCTTAAATGCCATGTTATGAATATGGAATTTTTCGTCAATTCTTCCTTAATTGCCATGGTACAACCATGGACTTTGAGATATCAATGCCTTGTCAAGTCATAGCTGAAACATACTTGCTTAAATTCTCAAGGTTAGTCGCATAACTCAATAATAACAATACTAATAATAATAATTGCATAATAATAACATGCTACTCAACTTACATACTTACATTCTCAATCTCATCATATCATCGACTTAACTTACTCTCATCAAACTATGCTAGTCAATACTTTCTTATTATCATACAAAGCCATAATACAAAATATGGTTAAGTTCTCTTTTCAATATCGAATTATTATCGAACATTAATCATTATATCTGAAACTCAATGCTAAAGTATTTATGGCAAAAATATCAATTTATCATTCAAATATGCATAATTAAATGCTTATTAAACATATGAACTTACCTCGATACCGAAACGACTATTTTACCAACTTTCCCAATTTTTGATTTTTCTCCCGTTCTAGGTCCAAATCTCACTTTTTGGGATCTAAAACATCGTATTTCACTTATTTAATTAATGTACTATTCAAAACATTCCCTAACTCAAACTTTGGCAAAATTACAATTTTGCCCCTAAACCTTTGCAGGATTACGATTTTGCCCCTAGGCTCAGAAATTAAAATTTATCCGTTTTTCTTATGTTTTATGACACGTTGAACATTTTTCCCTTCTATGGCAACATCAAAGTCCCACTCTATCATGTACTTATGAACATTAGGTATTTTTACCGATTATGTCGTTTTACTCGTTTTCACTTAAAATCGCTTAGCAAAAGTTATTTAACATAATTTCAAGCTTCATATTCTACCATAAAACATCAAAATAAACACATTTAACCTATGGGTATTTTTCCAAATATGAACCTTAGCATGAATTATTGCTAGAATAAGCTAAATCAAGTTACTGGGACTCCAAAAATGTAAAGAACATTAAAAACGAGGCTAGAACAGACTTACTTTTGAGCTTGGAAAGCTTGGAAACCCTAACCATGGCTTCCCCCATGCTATATTCAGCCTCCATGAAGAAGATGGACCAATTTTGGCTTTATTTTCCCTTTTTAATTCTTTTAATTACTAAATGACCAAAATGCCCTTAAAGGCTTTTCTTTCAAATTTGTCCTATTCTTGCCCATTTTTGTCCAAACTTAAATATAATGGTCTAACTACTAAATAAGGACCTCCAATTTAAGAAGCCAATTCAATTAAATCCTCCTAATTATCAAATTAGGCACTTTTACATAAAGTTTCTTCACGAAATTTTCACACAATTATTCAATCAATGAATAAACCTTAAAACTTAATCGGAATAAATTTTTTGACCTCAGATTTGTGGTTTCAGAACTACTATTCCATTTAAACCCTATTTCAGGATGTTACAGAAAGACTTCCAAATTGCATTCAAACCCCACATTTAATTCTAGCTTTGTAGATTTGCCCCAGGCTATTTTTAGCAAAGTTGAAAATCTGAACTTTTGCCAAGTAGATGGTCGGCCATAGGGGGGCTATTTGGATGCTAGAATTTGATATTTATAGCAGTCACAATCAGCTATAAAAGCCACCCCTTGCCGATCATTCAAACCATCACTCAATCCCACAACATCCTCTCATTCTCTTTTCTCCTCTCTCACTTTTCTCTCGATTTTTTCCATCCCATTTCCCTTTTTGTTCAAGTGTCGATTTCTTCTCTTGGGAAATAGGCTCTCATCAGCCATTTTGGAGTAGCAATTAGGTGTCCATAAGCCACCTTGATAGCCGAGGGCAACGAAGAACGAAGAACGGAGCAACTAGTCAAGCCACGGAGAAACATCGGATTTGCTTCTTGTTCCCTATCTCTTTAATTTTTGTTGTTGTTTTGACGAACATGTTTATGAATATTTACGCTATTAAAATGGTTATTTTAATCAATTTAGCTTAAATTAAGTTGGTGTTGGGTTGATTATATTCTGCTTGCTTGAATTGTTAAAAAGATGTTTGTACTGTTATAGACCTCGGTAAATTGCTTGGTTAACTGTTATAGACCTCAGTAAATTGCTTGGTTAAGTAAAATCATGCCAAGTTATTCTTGCAATATAATTTTTAAATAACTAATGAATTAATTATTAAATCGTATTGAAATTATAATTAATAGACACAATGCTTAATCAGTGCATGTTTATTCTTTTAAGGTAGTTGAAGTTTAAATTAGCATTGTATTCGGCAATACATATGCCTTGCATAACTTGCAAGATTTTTGTGATTAAACTGTTTCAAGGTAGAAATACCCTATTACCTCACTTAATCTTTTATATGCTTATGAAGATTAACCACTTGGATTGACATTGAAAAATGTTCAAGAGATTGATTAATTTAATAAGTATGTATGAGCAGTAGTTAGCAAATTACAGAGTTGCCGTGAATTTATTCGTAGCAATATAACCATAAGTTTGATAATTCTAAGTTAAAGAAATGTAATTAATCCAACACAAGTATGTTTTCTTGATCAAATCTTACTTGAAATCGTGAATTAGAACTCCTTCGTTTTATTTTAATTATTTACTTCCTTTGTTTTATTTTAATTATTTACTTCCTTTGTTTTATTTTAATTATTTACTTAGTTTTTAAATAGTCTTTGACCACCTTTTAAAACTAAATTATTTTTACCTCAACAAAGTGTTTTACAATTAATTTCATAAATAATTCTTTTTACAGTCCCTGTGGGTACGATAACTTGACATTTACTTGTCACTTTATTACTTGTTGCGATTGTGTACACTTGCACATTTTTTGTCGTTCCATATACACCGATCATAAAAGTCTTAAGTACTTGATGACCCAAAAGGATTTATATCTGAGGCAACGGAGGTGGTTGGAATTATTAAAAGATTATGATTGATTATAGATTATCATCAGGGAAAAGCGAACGTGGTCGCCGATGCATTAAGTAGAAAATTATTGTTTGCTTTGAGAGCAATGAATGCCCGATTGACCTTGTAAGAGGATGGTTTGATTCTAGCAGAGTTAAAAGCTAGACTGACGTTTTTTCAAGAAAATTTTGAGGCTCAGAAGAGTGATAGCGAATTACTATCCAAGAGAACCCAGTGTGAATCGAATGTTGAATCATATTTTCAGATTGGTCCCGATGGTTGCTTGAGATTCCAGGATAGGATTTGTGTTCCTAAGGACACCGAATTGATTCGGAAGATTTTAGATGAGGCACACAGTGGTTGTTTATCAATACACCCTGGGAGTACGAAAATGTACAATGATTTAAAGAAAATGTATTGGTGGCCAGGGATGAAAAGAGATATTTCAGAGTTCGTATCCAAATGCTTAGTATGTTAACAAGTGAAGGCCGAGCACCAAGTACCTTCGGGTTTACTTTAGCTTATCATGGTCCCAGAGTGGAAGTGGGATCGAATTACTATTGTAACACCCCTAACCCGTAACTGCCGTCGGAATAGGTTAAGAGGCATTACTGGACTTGTAACTCATATCAGAACCACCAACATCAAATGTCATCTCATTACTAATAAAAGTCATTCATTATTCATATAAATTCGAGTATACAATGCTTAAACATACATTCGGGACCAATTTGATAACATATAAAAGTTTCAGAACTTATAAAAATTTTCAACTTTTAAAAGGTCACACGCCCGTGTGAGCAGGCCATGTGCCTCACACGACCTTAGACACGCCCATGTGTCTAAGCCGTGGCAAAACAGGGCATAGCTACTGACTTGCCCACACGGCTACAAGACAAGCTCCTGTGTCTTGGCCGTGGTTGAGCCTGACTTAGGCCACACGGCTAGCCATACGCCAGTGTGCTTTGGTCGTGTTTGGGACTGACTTATAATTTTAGGGTACCTTAGGGGACACACGACCGTGCCACATAGCGATGTGTCGTACACGGTTGAGACACATGCCCGTGTCTCTACCCGTGTGGACAAAAATAGGCCATTTGAATAGCCAATTTGCCACCTTAATTTGGTCAACCTACAAGTAAAGAAAACAAGCATATTTGCACCACTATTTCAGCCAATTTCGACACCGAAACATAAACCATCCATATCATATAATGGTCACCCAAATCCATACTCATAAACCTTACAAATTCATGCTAAACATAAGGTAAGATCATATCAAACCATTTCTTTCCATACATCTTTCAATCCCATGATAAAACTTAGCAAAACTTACCAACATTTACTATTTCTTTTGTTCAACTAAGACATACCACATTTACACATTAGCATCACATACCATAAGTCGTTATCAACTATGAGTTTATGTACCAACTAGCCAAATCACATGGGTAAGTATATACATCACAAAACATACTTCCACAACTACTGGCCTATACATGCCATATTTCAAAATATACATTTTCAGATGTACCAAAATGAGGTTTGATAGTGTGGTGATGATCCTTGACGATCCCCGAGCTTACAGTAGCTTCGATATTTATAAACAATGAAAACACACACAAAGTAAGCTTTTAAAAGCTTAGTAAGCTCGTACTAAAATCATCAACAATATATAAAACATAAAACATCAACACATAAGTATTTACACATTTTCAATTCATATGATCATACCAGTTCACATTTTAGTCCCTCAAAATAACATTTTTACAAATTAGCCCCAAATACTCAATTTCATCAAAAATCCAAAGATAAAGCATATAAACCCAATTTCAAACTTTTGTAATTCATCATATAACATCGCAAAGCTCATGAATCCATCATGGCACATTTCAAAATCATCAACAAAATCAGAAATTGAGACATGAGCTTGATAGTATATTAAGCAACGATCATAAAAATGTAGAAATCATCTAAAATCGAAGCAAAAAATACCCTAATTAAGCTTTCAATGTGTCGAAACCCTAAAAACCAAGTTTTTCTTCTTCCTTTTTCTAATATTCGGTTAAGGAACAAATAAATAAAATGAATTTGATAACTTTTCTTTTAATTATATGACTTTAATAACCAATTTACTATTTTGCCCTTTTTTAACCAATTATAAAACCATTTAATGGATGGTTCTTTTAGTCCATTAACATTTTCAATGGACAAATAACAACATAAGGACCCTTGTTTTAGAAAGCCAAATCAAATAGGCACTTTTAACATCTAGCACACAGCTTTTACATTTTACGTGATTAGGTCCTTTTTGCAAATTAAGCACACAAACAATTAAATTTTCATGCGAGACTTTCACATATGTCAATTCACTTATAATAGGCATAGAAAATAATATTAAAATATTTTTCACTTGGATTTGTGGTCCCGAAACCACTATTCTGACTAGAGTCAAAACCAAACTGTTACAATTCTCCCCTCTTAGGGATTTTCATCCCCGAAAATCTTACCGTTAAACAAATTCGGATATTGCTATCTTATAGTATTCTCAGGCTCCCATGTGGCCTCTTCAACACTGTGACACTGCCATATCACTTTAACTAATAGAATTTTCTTATTCCGCAGCTTTTAACCTCTCGAGCTGAGATACGGATCGTCTTTTCTTCATAAGTCATATCAGACTGAATTTCTATCTCAGACGGAGGAATCACATGTGAAGGATCGGATCTGTATCGTCGAAGCATCGATACGTGAAACATATTATGAATCTTTTCTAGCTCTAGTGGCAACAACAATCTATATGCTACCGCCCCAATACGCTCGATAATTTCATACTGCTCGATGAACCTTGGACTTAACTTACCTTTTCTACCAAACCGAAGCACTTTCTTCCATGGAGACACTTTCATAAACACTTTATCACCGATCTCAAACTCAACGTCCTTTCTTTTCAAATCTGCATATGATTTCTAATGATCAGAAGCTGCTTTCAAACTACTCGTATCACTTTTACTTTCTATTTAGTTTATTTTATGAAATCAATCCCGTGAATCTTATTTTCGCTGAGCTTAGTCCAATACGAAGGTGTACGGCATTTGCGACCATATAAAGCTTCATAGGGTGCCATTTTAATGCTCAACTGAAAACTGTTATTATAAGCAAATTCAATCAAGGGCAGATATTGTTCCCACGTACCTTCAAACATAAGAATGCAACATCTCAACATATCCTCAATTATCTGAATAATCCGCTCGGATTGACCGTCCGTTTGCGGATGAAAAGCAAAACTAAAGTGTAATTTAGTACCTAGAGCATCTTGCAACTTCTTCCAAAATCGTGATGTGAATCTCGGATCTCTGTCTGACACTATAGACAATGGCACACCATGCAATCTCATGATATTAGAAATGTATAACTCAGCTAGTTTATCAAGTGAGTAATTGGATTAAACCGGAATAAAATGAGCTGATTTCATCAAACGATCAACTACAACCCAAAATGTATCTTTCTTTCTCAAAGACAGGGGTAAACCCGAAATAAAAGCCATTGTCACTCGATCCCATTTCCACTCAGGACCATAATCGGTTGTAACAAACCAAATGGCACCTGATGTTTAGCTTTAGCTTGCTGACAGATCAAACATTTAGAAACAAAATCAGAGATATCTCTTTTCATTCCAGACCACCAATAATGTTGTTTTAGCTCTTTATACATTTTCGTACTACCCGGATGCACAGATAAACGGCTACTATGAGCTTCACTCAGAATCATCTAAATTAACTCTGGATTTCTTAGAACACAAATTTGATCTCGAAACCTCAAACAATCATCTTTATCAACTCTAAATTCTGAATCAGTTTCTACATCATACTGAGTTCGTTTAGCTAAAATCTCATTATCAATCTTCTGAGCTTCGATAATCTGTTGTAAGAACAAATGTTCTGCTTTTAATTTAGATAAAACTAAACCATCATCAGACAAAACCAAATGAGCATTCATCGTACGCAGAGCAAACAACGATTTTCGACTCAAAGCATCAGCCACAACATTAGCTTTTCCTGGATGATAATCAATCACAAGTTCGTAGTCCTTTAGCAATTCCAGCCATCTTCTCTGTCGCAAATTCAAATCTTTCTGAGTCATCAAATACTTCAAACTCTTATAATTAGAATACACGTGATATTTCTCACCGAATAGGTAATGGTGCCAAATCTTTAGAGCAAACACAATCGCAGCCAACTCAAGATCGTGTGTCGGATAGCTCTTTTTGTGCAGCTTCAACTGTCTCGAAGCATAAGCAATGACTTTGCCTTATTGCATTAAAACACATCCTAGACCAATCAACAAAGCATTACTGTAGATCAAAAATTCTTTACCCGATTCAGGTAGTACTAATACCGGAGCTTCAGTCAACAAGGCTTTCAACTAATCAAAGTTGTTCTGACACTTTTTAGACCACTCAAATTTCACATCTTTCTGTAACAGTTTTGTCAACAGAGTCGCAATCATCAAAAAACCTTTCACAAATCTTCTATAATAACCAGCAAGTCCCAGAAAACTGTGGACTTCAGAGACATTCCTTGGAGGTTTCCAATCCAAAATAGCTAAAATATTTCTCGGATCAACTCGGATTCCAGATGCTGAAATAATATGGCCCAAAAAGCCAACTTCACGCAACCAGAACTCACATTTACTGAACTTTACATACAACTATTTATCTTGTAGAGTCTGTAACACTATTCTCAGATGCTCGGCATGTTCAGATTCATCACGTGAATAAATCAATATGTCATCAATGAATACAACAAAAAATTGATCTAAATATGGTCTGAAAATTCTATTTATCAAATCCACAAAGATAGCAGGTGCATTAGTCAATCCGAAAGGTATAACTAAAAATTCATAATGGCCATACCTCGTTCTGAAAGCAGTCTTCGGAATATCTAAGTCTTTCACTCGCAACTGATAATAGCCTTATTTCAAATTCATTTTCGAGAACACATCAGCTCCTTTCAACTGATCAAAAAAATCATCAATTCGGGGCGGGGGATACTTATTCTTGATAGTCACTTTATTCAACTGACAATAATCGATACACATTCTCATCGTACTGTCTTTCTTTTTCATAAATAGCACCGGAGCAGCCCAAGGTGAGAAACTCAGTCTAGCAAACCCTCTATCGGTCAACTCTTGTAACTGAGACTTTAATTCTTTTAGTTCAGTCAGAGCCATTCTGTACGGAGCTATCGAAATTGGAGTAGTACCAAGTACCAATTCAATACGAAATTCAACTTCTCTAACCGGAGGTAATCCCGGAAGTTCTTCAGGAAATACATCAGGGAACTCACAGACAACAGGTACTATTTTAACTTTCTTTTCTGACACTCTCAAATCAATCACATAAGCAAAATAGGCTCCACAACCCTTTCTCACAATACTCAAAGCTTTCATTGAAGATATCACAGCAGGCAATCCATTCAAATCACTAGATTCAATTCTGACTATTTCACCATTCTTGCATCCCAAATCAATAGTTTTCTATTTGCAGTTCACCACAACATCATTCAAAGTTAACCAATCCATACCAGAATTATATCAAACTCATCAAAAGGCAACAACATCAGATTAGCTAGAAAACAAGTGTCTCCAAACATTAACGGACAATTCCTGTAGACTTTATCAACCAGAACACATCTGCCTAGAGGTTCGAAACTCTTATTACAAATTCAGTAGACTCTACAGGAAAAGTCTTACTGTTCACTAAGTTCATGCTTATATATGAATGTGTTGATTCAGAATCTATCAAAGCAATCACAGAAGTATCGTAGAGAGTAAATATACCCGTAATCACATCTGGTGATGAAGCTTCCTTGCGAGCTCGAATAGTATAGGCTCTGGCAGGTGCACAAGCCTCAGATCTAATAGCTGTGTCTTTTGTTCCTTTTTGACTACCGCTTTCATTTCCTGAATTTCTAGGAGGTCTACCATGAGAAGCATTACCACTCTGCCTCGGATTCTAAACATTATCCTTTTCAGCTCAATCTGGGCAATCTTTTATAAAATGATTTCTTGAACCACAACTATAACAAGCTCGATTATTACTTTTTCCCCAACATTCATTGAAATGTCGTCTTCCACATTGATCACATTTAGGCTTTTCATTCTTTGTATTATCAACACTGGCAACAGACGTAGCTGAAGATTTGAAATTCGATTATGATCTAGCACGATCTCTATTCGAATTTCCCACACTAGTCTTTGAACGACTACTATCATCTCTAAACTTCTTTGACCCAGATTGAAATGATTTGCCCAATAATCTCTTTCGTACCTCTTTAGCATCAAAAATTAGCTTTTCTTTTCTCTTTCTCAAGATCTTCATCTTTACATGCTCGTTCCACAAGTATAACAAATTCTTTGATCTCCAGAATTCCAACTAACAAACGAATATCCTCGTTCAAACCATCTTCAAATCTTTTGCACACTATTGCTTCCGTAGATACACATTCACGAGCATATTGACTCAGCCTCATAAATTCTCATTCGTATTCTGTGACAAACATACGACTTTGTTTAAGCTCGAGAAACTCTTTATGTTTTTTATTAATGAATCTCTGACTGATATATTTCTTACAAAATTCAGCTTGGAAGAAATCCCAAGTAACCTATTCACTCGAAACCACAGATGTCAAAGTCTTCCACCAATGGTACGTGGTATCTCCCAAAAGTAAAATGACACATTTTATACATTCTTCTGGACTTAAAGATAACTCATCAAACACTCTTATTGTGTTCTCTAACCAGAACTCGGCTTTTTCAGCATCACCACTTGTTGTAGCTCAGAACTCTTCAGCACCATACTTTCTAATCTTATTGACTGGTGGTCTACTTAACTGTACCGGATTCACTGATGGCATAACAGGAGCTTGAGAAGGATTACCCAAGGGTATAGGTTGTTGTATAGCTGGATTGGTTCTAATATATTGAGTGAACCAATCATTCATCATCTGATAGAAAGATTGTTTAGCCTCACCATCACGGCTACTCGTAACTGATCGAGAATCAGCTTGCACTGTCCCTTGCGCGGGAGCAAGCACATTGCTTTCAACATCGTCTGCTACAGCCCTTTCGGGATCCATTTGCTATATAAAAGCACATTTCAATGTCAGGATTCATCACACTATCATAGTTCATAAATATGGCATGTATAGCTAGACTGACAAGTGTTATGGTAGTCCTAGAACTGACTAAACCATAGCTCTGATACCAATAAAAAATAATGCCCCTAACCTGTAACCGTCGCCAGAATAGGTTAAGAGGTATTACCGGACTTGTAACTCATATCAGAACCACCAACATCAAATACCATCTTATTAATAATAAAAGTCATTCATTATTCATATAAATTCGGGTATACAATGCTTAAACATACATTCGGGACCAAATTGATAACATATAAAAGTTTCAGAACTTATAAAAATTTTCAACTTTTAAAAGGTCACACGCCCGTGTGAACAGGCCATATACCTCACACGGCCTTAGACACGCCCGTGTGTCTAAGTCGTGGCAAAACAGGGCATAGCTACTGACTTGCCCACACGGCTACAAGTCACACTCGTGTGTCTTGGCCGTGGTTGAGCCTCACTTGGGCCACACGGCTAGCCATACTCCCATGTGCTTTGGCTGTGTTCGGGGCTGATTTATAATTGTAGGGTACCCTAGGGGATACACGACAGTGCCACATAGCCGTGTGTCACACACGGCTGAGACACACGCCCGTGTCTCTGCCCGTGTAGACAAAAATAGGACATTTGAATAGCCAATTTGCCACCCTAATTTGGTCAACCTACAAGTAAAGAAAACAAGTATATTTGTACAACCATTTCAGCAAATTTCAACAGTGAAACATAAACCATCCATATCATATAATGGTCACCTAAATCCATACTCATAAACCTTACCAATTCATGCTAAACATAAGGTAAGATCATATCAAAACATTTCTTTCCATACATCTTTCAATCCCATGATAAAACTTACCAAAACTTACCAACATTTACTATTTCTTTTGTTCAACTAAGACATACCACATTTACACATTTGCATCACATACCATAAGCCATTATCAACTATGAGTTTATACACGAACTAGCCAAATCACATGGGTAAGTATATACATCACAAAACATACTTCCACAACTACTAGCCTATACATGCCATATTTCAAAATATACATTTTCAGATGTACCAAAATGAGGTTCGATAGTGTGGTGATGATCCTTGACGATCCCTAAGCTTGCAGTAGCTTCGATATCTATAAACAATGCAAACACACACAAAGTAAGCTTTTCAAAACTTAGTAAGGTCGTACTAAAATCATCAACAATATATAAAATATAAAACATCAACACATAAGTATTTACACATTTTCAATCCATATGATCATACCAATTCAATGAACTTCACGTACATAATATAATCTACCACTTAGGTATCGTACATACCTGAATCTTCTCGTACTTATTCATTTTCATTCTCATCTCTCGTTTGAATATTTTAAGACTTCCCGTAAATTATTCGTACTTCAAACATCTGCACACTTAGTGCAGTAAAGGTTAGCTGAAGCTAGAATGATTCCGCACACTTAGTGCCATCTCAATTAACTGAAGCTAAGTCGATATCGCACACTTAGTTCCTCAAGTAGCCGAAGCTAGTTTAAATCGCACACTTAATGCCAGATACTATTAATTCATCGACGTATTCATCCAAACCAGATATATATACAATCTATGTATAATCAAATCATCAAAATATACTTAACATCATGTTTTATGTACGAGCTTACCTTGTACTCAGAATTGTCGACTTGATCATCTACTCTATAATCTTCGACTTCTCACGGTCTAAATCTAAATTCCTCTTTTCTTGATCTATATGTATTCAAAATTAACCCTTTTATTCACCAAATCATTCAAAACAATCCATATACACATATTTAGGGCATTTTCCAAACTAGCCCTCTCATTTTCACATTTCGAGACTTTAGTCTTTAAATCACAAAATCACAAAATGCACATAATTTGCTTGTACACAAACTTAGCTGAATTTTCATAGTTATCATACAAGTCCATACATTTTATTTAGTTCACATTATAGTCCCTCAAAATAACATTTTTACAAATTAGCCCAAAATACTCAATTTCATAAAAAAATCCAAAGACAAAGCATATAAACCCACTATCAAACTTTCATAATTCATCATATAACATCACAAAGCTCATGAATCCATTCATGGCACATTTCAAAATCATCAACAAAATTAGAAATTGAGACATGGGATTGATAGCATATTAAGCAACGATCACAAAAACGTAAAAATCATCAAAAATCGAAGCAAAAACATACCAGAATTAAGCTTTCAATATGCTGAAACCCTAAAAACCAAGTTTTTATTCTTCCTTTTTATAATATTCGATTGAGGAACAAATAAATAAAATGATTTTGATAACTTTTCTTTTAATTATATGACTTTAATAACCAATTTCCTATTTTGCCCTTTTTTAACCAATTATAAAACCATTTAATGGATGGTTGTTTTAGTCCATTAACATTATCAATGGAAAAATAAAAACATAAGGACCCTTGCTTTAGAAAGCCAAATCAAATAGGCACTTTTAACATCTAGCACATAGCTTTTACATTTTACGCAATTCGGTCCTTTTTGCAAATTAAGCACACAAACAATTAAATTTTCACACGAGACTTTGACATATGTCAATTCACTTATAATAGGCACAAAAAATAATATTAAAATTTTTTTATCACTCGAATTTGTGGTCTCGAAACCACTATTCTGACTAGAGTCAAAACCAGACTGTTACAACTATGGACTTCGTAACGGGTTTACCGGTAACCCCAAAGAAGAAAGATACTGTATGGGTTGTGGTTGATCCACTGGCAAAGTTGGCTCATTTTATTCTGGTATGCACGGATTACTCACTCTATAAGCTAGTAGAGCTATATATTTCTAAAATTGCGAAGTTACACGGAGTACCTTTGTCGATCATTTTAGATAAAGATCCGAGGTTCACATTGCGATTTTGGAAAAAACTCCAAGAAGCTTTGGGTACAAAGTTTAATTTTAGCACAGATTTCCAGCCGTAGACCGATGGCCAATCAGAGAGAGTAATTCAGACCTTGGAAGACATGCTCCGATGTTGTGTATTAGAATTTCAGGGTAGTTGGGAAAAGTATTTGCCGGTGGTGGAATTTGCTTATAATAACAGCTTTCAGTCGAGTTCAAAGATGGCACTTTATGAAGTATTGTATGGACGTAAGTGTTGAATGCCTTTGTATTGGACCGAGCTTAGAGAGAGTCAGATTCACGGGGTCAATTTAGTCAAGGAGACCGAAGAAAAAGTTAAGGTGATTCGTGATTGTTTAAAGGCCGATTCGGATAGATAGAAATCCTACGTGGATTTGAAATGAAAAGAGATCGAGTTTCAGGTCGATGATCAGGTATTTCTAAAAGTATCCCTGTGGAGAAAGGTTCTTAGATTTGGTAAAAAGGGTAAACTGAGTCCGCGTTTTATCGGACCTTATGAAGTGATTGAGAGAGTCGGGCCGGTAGCCTATCGGTTAACCTTACCATCGAAATTGGAAAAGATCCATGAAGTATTCCATGTGTCCATCCTACGCCGATACCACTGTGACCCTTCACATGTGATTTCTCTGACTGAAGTAGAGATTAGATCGGGTATGTCTTATGGTGAGGAACCTGTTAAGATCCTAGCTCGAGAAGTTACGCAATTGAGAAATAAGAGCGTTCCTCTTGTGAACGTGTTATGGTAGAGACATGGGGTTGAAGAGGCCACATGGGAACCCAAAGAAATCATGGGAAGCCAATACCCGAACCTTTTTACCGTAAGATTTTCGAGGACGAAAATCCCCAAAGGGGGAGAATTGTAACAACCCGATTTTAAGGCTAGTCAGAATAGTGGTTTTAGAACCACTAAATCGAGGTTGAAGAAATTATTTTTAATATCATTTTATGTGTTGTAGCATGATTAGATAAGTACATGAAAATTTTGGTGAATTAATTTTAGCGATTGCTTACTTAATTGTGAAAAACGACTAAATCGCATAAAATGCAAATGTCTTAAATTTTTAGCTAAAGGTGTTAAATTGCCATGGAACTTAAATTGGGGGTCTTTAAAGGGCAAATAGACCCTAGGAAGAGTGCTAGCCGACTATAGGAGACAAAAGAAAGAAAAATGGTCAAAATTAGGTGGGTTGGTGACCAATTTTGACTAAAATAAAAATAAAATAAGGAGAAAAACATATCATCTTTTCCTCTTCTTCTTCATCACCAAAAAATGCAGCCATTAGAGGGTTTTTGAGCTTCAAAATTTTTAGCCACTTAGTCTCTCTACAAGTAAGTGATTTTAATGAGTTTTCTTAATGATTTTTACATTTTTGGACCCCTTGAAGCATGAGCTTTCTATTAAGGGGACTATTTTGCAAAATAGACAAGAGTCTAGGGTTTTTCCATGAAAGCATGTGTGTTGTTAACTAAAATTTTATAGAAGAATATGAGTCTTTGGTATGTAATAAACAACTTTTGTGAAGGGATTTCTCATGAAAACCCTATTGGGGACTATTTTGCATAAGTTGAAAAATAAATGATAAATGTGTGAAATAGTGGAATTTTTAGACTAATATAAGAGCAAAAGGGGTTCGGCTAGGCTTATAATATGAAGAAATTTGATAAAAATTGATTTTTGAGCATAGAGGTAAAATGGTAATTTTGTAAATGTTTAGGGGCAAAATAGTCATTTTGCCCAATTATGAAATTTTGAGTGTCTAAATCGATATGCTGATGAAATAAATAAATTCTATTAATTTAGATCAAGAGAAACGTGATTCAGGTCTTGGTCGGGGTAAGAACAAAGTTTACGAGGTTTAAGCTCGTCTTCATCATTTTGTATCGAGGTAAGTACATATGTAAATAATATGTTAATGAAGCTTACTTTAAAATACTTTGATAATATCCATGTGTAATTGGCTTATTGTTGTTATGTATCTAAAGTCTATTTGTTGCCATGAATGTGTAAATGACATGTTGTTTGAGTAAATTACATTTCGATCAAATACAATGTTATTCGGTTAGATGTGGAATCCCGTTGAACCTTAGACATAACATAGGATACAAAGGGGCATACTATAAAAATTATGTGGTCTGAACTCATTAGTTGAGTCTGAGTTCATGAGATGAATGTTGTATGTAACATGGGTCTGGGTACTAACTTTGTGTACAGTCCCGTGAGTGGCTCAATGAGCGAACGTTACCTGATAACTATGGGGGTCCGAGTCCTGACCTGATAAAAGGCCCCGTGATTAGCCCAAATGTGAGTGTTTCATAGCACAAGGTAGCTCTGACTACTTATATGACATTGAGATGCAAATTCCCTGCGTATCCATACGTGTTCCGAGAGTTCAACGGGTAACTCAAAGATATAGTGAGTGAAAACTTTGATGAGGTCCATATACCAAACTCATGGATAGGACCTAATTAAGGGATAAGAGGCATCAAGTATACATGAATGAATGGAAGAGTAAGATAGAGATGTTATGTGATTTATATGTTTTACGCATGAAAAATTTACCGTATGATGAATATGATTTCCCTTTTTACTACAGTTTATTCGGTAGGACCTAATTAAGGGATAAGAGGCATCAAGTATACATGAATGAATGGAAGAGTAAGATAGAGATGTTATGTGATTTATATATTTTACGCATGATAAATTTACCGTATGATGAATATGATTTCCCTTTTTACTACACTTTATTCGCATATATGTACTTACTAAGCTCCCATGCTTACCCTCATTTTCTTTTTCTTTCCTTATAGTGCTGCCAAGCTACCATCAGGGATCCAGTGACGTCAAAAGCTTCAATCACACTATCACTCAAGACATTGGTATAACTAGTTTAATTATTTTGTTTACTGGCATGTATAGGGACTCGAGTCTTTTGTTTAGTGTTTTGTCAAGTAGCCATAATGAGTTGGCTCATATGTGAAAAATGATACTCATTTTGTATAGGCCATGAATGTTGGCTAATGCTAATTATTATTCAATGTAATGATGCAAATTTCTAATGGCTATGGCTGTTTTGGTTATGCACATTATGTTGGTATTGAACTTGGTTGATCTTATATAAATAGGTGTTAGTAAGAGTGGCAAAGAGGCTTGGTAAATAGCCTTATTTTGTCCACACGGGTGTGTGTCTAGGCCGTGTGTGACACATGGTCAGCCCCATGGGTGTGTGGTTCGGCCGTGTGTCCCCTGCACGTAAAATTTGTAAGTCAGTATGCATGATAGTAAACACAGGGGTAGAGACACGGCCGTGTGTCTCGGCCTTGTGAAGGACACGGCCTAGCACACGGGCATGTGCCTTGGCCGTGTGACAATTTGGGGTTGTTGACGTCAGAAATAAAATGTCTAGGTTTTTGCACACGGGCTAAGACACGGGCGTGTCATGGCCGTGTGAAGGACACGGGCTAGGGACACGGGCGTGTGCCAGGCTGTGTGAAAACCCCTGTAGGTGTGCATTTAAAATTAATTCCACGGGTAAAGGACACGGGCATGTCCTTGTATTGCTTAGGCTGTGTGAGCCACAGGGGCCAATAGCACAACCATGTTGAAATGTTACACGGTCGTGTTGCCCCTTCCACACAGGTGTGTTCCCCTATGTTAAGAGTTAACTTTAGATTTCTTTAATTGGCCTGGATTGATTCCGAATGGGTTCCAATGAATGATTTGAGCCTCGTAGGCTCTTATTAAGGAGTTTTTAAATAAAATTGAAAAAGTTTTAATTTGACCATGTTTTGGTGTTATGAAAACGTTATATGAGTAAGTTTAAGTTAGGTAATGCCTCATATTCTGACCCGGCGTGGGGCATGAGTGTGGGGTGTTACAGGCCCACGACCCATATTGCAGGCCCATGTGGGCCCACACACCCGTGTGGCCCACAAAGCCCGGAGATGGCCTTGGCCGTAAGGATTACACAGGCTGACCCAATATTCTCCACACGTTTGTGTGGTTTACCTGTGTAGGGCCCATGTGTTTGTGGGGCCTTTACGGCCCAGTTCAACCCGACATGGCCCAAAACGGCCTCAGCCCATGAAATCGCTCATGGCTAGCCTCGATGAGCATACGCCCATGCTTAGTCACATGGTCTACCACACGAGTGAGCGTATGTGATAAACTCTAAATTATACATATTGTTACCCCAAATACTTAGCATATTTATGGATATTTACTATTAGATTTGTGAATTTTGGTGCTCTTAATCTGGTTATTTCATGTTTTGTACTCAGGAGACCACCAAGAGTCAAAAGGAGCCAAAAATGAGCTTAAAAGAGAGAAAAAGGACCAAATCAAGAAGATCACATGGCCTAAGCCTTACCACACAGGCTGCTCACACGCTCTTGTCTATCGAGGGTGTTGTCCAAGGATTTCACGATTCACACGGCCGTGTGAAATTTAGCGGAACGAACACAGCCTGGCAAACACGTCACATGACTATGGCACACGGGTGTGTCCTTTTTTCAAAGAGTTGTATCCTACATGGAAAAAGGATACTTAGGGAAGAAGAAAGCCAATCCAAAGCCTATATGAACACCCTAAATATGACCTAATAAGGGGGCTTTTTTGGGGATCTTCGAGAACTTTTCTGGAACACAGAACCACACGCTAGGAATTACTTGAAGGAAGCCAGACGATCCATCCCAAAAGTCGGAGCTACTCCAAGACTGAAGATCTCTCTCAAAATTCCTTCAGGGGTTTTAGAGTTTTCTTTATGTTTTGTTATTTTCATACTTTTGAGATGTAATATTATTTCATTATGAACTAAACCCCTTAGATACCTAAGGGGGATGAAACCTATGATGGATCTTGTTATTATTATCTGAACTATATGATAAATATTTGAATTGTTTTTAATTATGTGTTTCTAATGCTTGAGTTAATATTCCGGGTATTGACTCATGATTTAATGTGCTTATGCAGAGGAGGAATAGACCCTGCCTAAGAGTAGATTTGGCATAATTAAGCGGAGTTGATCGAATGCCTAGAGATAGGGTTACGAGATTTTGCCAGATTAGGGTGAAACCTAATATGGGAGTCCATAGATCGATTTACTGCTTCCCTAGGGTTTTAATTAGAAAGAGATTTCAATTAATTCAACTAAGGGTTAGGCGTTATTAGTCTCGAAACAGATAATAATGTAGGTTAGGGAGTCTCACGGATCAAGTCAAATGAATAAATCGTCTGGTTCAGAGTCAAATAACAAGTGAAATCTAGGTGGATTCCTCCTTGGGTGTCGTCTTTCTCAATTGCTTCTCTTCAAGTCTTTTTCTAAATTTTCTCTTCGCTTTAATTAAATTAGTTAATTAGTTTAGATAATTAGTTTAATAAACAAACCCTTTTATTCCTAGGCTAAAAAATAAAAAGATAGTTATTACTAGTACTTTTGGTTCCCTTGGGTACGATATCCCGGTCTTGACATTACTATACTATTGTTCAATGGGTGCGCTTGCCTTTTCGTCGTGATAATAGTTAGCCTAGGTTTGATCTTTATTATAAATATTTATTACTTGTTACAAATCACGCGATCAGCACGCCCGTGTAGCGTCGTCGTTTACTTATTTCGGCTTTTGCCGATTCTTAAAGTTGGGATTGTGATTACACACCTTGTTGCGAAAGTGCGCAAAACCCTACGAGCACCAAACCGTGATTGAACGAATGTGGCTTAGCCAACTTATCCCACTAACAAGGATTGATTACAAATTCCTTGATGAATATCTGCATTACAAGTGGATTTTATTAATCATGATTGCTTATACACATGACTTAAATCAACGTATGCTTACTTATGGAAATACAGAACCCAAAAGTAGGAGAATGAAGCATTCGGTCTACACCCTAGAATGCAAGCCAAAATACCTCAGTTGTACACGATGAATAAAAACAGAGTTACCTTTGATCGAGTGACAAAAAGAAAGTTTCCGGTAGCTTCAATATCAATGTAAAATCCCCCACTCCTTGACAAGTTCCAGAAACTGAAAAGGGACACAACAAGAAGAAAGATGAGATGAGAGTTGGCAATGAAGAAAAGGGAGAGATTGATGGAATAAAGGCAATATTCAGCTACAAGGGGAGGAGGTATTCGACTACAACAAAATCGAGTAAGAGAAAGGGAAAAGCAAGGACAATCGACCAAAGCAACAGTATGCAAAAGAGGATGATTGATAGACTCAAAAGGAAAGAGAGAGGAGTAGAGAGAGAGGAGAAGAATCAGACGTAATCAGCCAAAGGGAAATCAATTGAGAAAGAGGGAAATCGGTTAAAACAAAGAAACCGAGATAACAACTGATAGAGGTGAGCCAGAGAAGTGAAAATTCAGGACAAACAACAAAAACGAGAAGGTACCAAAATGCAATATTCAGCCTCAAATAGAGAAAAGAACCGAAAAGAATGAAAAAAACCCAGAGTGATTTGCACAAAGCCGAATTCTTCCCCAAAGCCAAATTCTTGAGTGCCTACAGTTCAAATTTGGCACACCATTTCCTCTCACCTCAACTCCCCATGATTTTCTCCTTAAATTCGAATGCACAATCCCCATACCCCATAAACACTCCAACCGCCCACTAGCATCAGAATCCCACTGACATACAAACACTCACACGGCATCCAGCAAAATAAAATCCACCTTGCGCAGAGCAGGACTCAAACTCCAAACCCTCAGTAGAAGTAACTCGCCACCTATCCCTTAGACCAGTAGGTCTATTCTGTCATGGAAAACTCACATTAATTTAAAAAGCCTACTGACTAGAGATAGGGTTTATTTCTTTAAAAACAAAACTTTTGCACAAGCTAAGACTTGAACCCAAGACTTCTCAGACTCTGCCCAGGACACTTAACCACTGAAGTAGACATGTATTTGTGTGTCACATACATACAAAAATAAATACTTTAAGATTTTGGGGCGTTAAATCAAATTTGTGGTTCTGAAACCACTATTTTGATTTAGCTAAAATCGGGCTATTACAACTCTCCCCCCTTAGGAATTTTTGTCCCCGAAAATCTTACCAGTGAATAGGTTTGGATATTGCTTTCTCATAGCATCTTCAGGTTCCCACGTAGCTTCTTCTACCCCGTGTCGATGCCACAATACTTTCACTAATGCTATTCTTTTATTTCTCAGCTCTTTGATCTCATGAGCTAGAATTCAAATTGGTTCTTCACTATACGATAAATTTGACTGAATCTCAACTTTGGTTGGGAAAATAATATGCGAAGGATCAGATCTGTACCATGGTAGCATCGATACATGAAGTACATTATGAATCTTTTCTAACTCAGATGTTAATGCTAGCTGATAAGATACTGGTTCAACTCGCTCGAAAATCTCATACGGCCCAATAAATCTCGGTCTTAATTTGCCTTTACGACCGAATCAAAGTATTTTCTTCTATGGAGATACTTTCAAAAACATTTTATCTCCAATTTGAAACTCAATATTTTTTCGTTTCAAGTCTACGTATGATTTCTAACGATCTGACGCTGCTTTCAGACTATTACGAATTACTTTCACTTTTTCTTCTATTTCTCTAATCAGATCAACCTAGTGAATCTTATGCTCGCTAAGTTCAGTCCAGTACAACGGTGTTCGACACTTCAGACCGTATAAAGTTTCATAAGGTGCCATTTTAATACTCGATTAGAAACTGTTGTTATACACGAATTCAATCAAGGGCAAATACCTTTCCCACATACCTTCGAACTCAAGAATGCAACATCTCAACGTATCCTTGAGTATCTGTATAAATCGTTTGAATTGACCATTCGTCTTAGGGTGAAATGCGGTACTAAAATGTGGTTTTGTACCCAGTGCATCTTGCAGTTTCTTCCAAAACCTTGATGTGAATCTCGGATCTCTGTCCAAAATAATAGAAACAGGTACTCCATGTAATCTCACAACCTCAGAGATATACAACTCAGCTAACTTTTTAAGGGAATAGTTTGTACGCACAGGAATGAAATGAGTTGATTTTTTCAATCGGTCAACAATAACCCAGATTGCATCTTTCTTACTCGGAGATAGGGGCAAACCCGAAACAAAATCCATAGTCACTCTATCCATTTCCGCTCAGGAATTATAATCGGCTGCAATAAACTAGATGGTACCTGATGCTCAACTTTAACTTGCTGACAAATCAAACATTTCGAAACAAATTCCAAAATATCACGTTTCATGCCATGCCACTAATAAAGTTGTTTCAAGTCATTATAGATTTTAATGCTTCCCAGATGAATAGAAAAACGACTACTATGTTCTTTGTTCAAAATCATTTGAATCAACTCTGAATTTCTCAGAACACATATTCAGCCTCTAAATCTTAAACAATCATTGGAATCAACTTGAAACTCTAAATCAAGGGTTGAATCACATTGAGCTCTTTTAGCTAACATTTTATTATCAACTTTCTGAGCTTCACAAATCTACTATAAAAACAACGGTCTCGCTTTCAACTCAGCTTCAATCGAGCCATCAACAAATAGAACCAACTGAGTATTCAATACATGTAGAGCAAACAAAGATTTTCGGCTTAATGCATCAGCAACTACATTTGCCTTTCCCGGATGATAGTCAATCACGAGCTCATAATCTTTTAACAATTCTAGCCATCTCCGCTGTTGCAAATTCAAATCTTTCTGAGTCATCAGATATTTTAAACTCTTGTGATCTGAATAAACATGGCATTTCTCACCGAACAAATAATGGCTCCAAATCCTTAACGCAAACACAACGGCTGCTAACTCTAAATCATGCGTCGAGTAATTCTTTTCATGCGGCTTTAACTATCTCAAGGCATAAGCTATGACTTTTCCTTCTTACATTAAAACACAGCCCAGGCCATTCAACGATGCATCACTATAGATCACAAATTCTTTACCCGATTTTGGTTGTACTAACACTAGTGCTTTAGTCAAAAGAACTTTCAACTTATCGAAACTTTTCTGACATTTCTCTGACCATTCAAACTTTACCTCTTTCTGAAGTAATCTCATCAACGGAGTTGCAATCATTGAAAAGCCTTTCACAAATTGTTGGTAATAGCCAGCTAGCCTCAGAAAACTGCGGACCTCAGAAACATTTTTCGGAGGCTTCCAGTCCATTATTGTAGAAATTTTGCTCGTATCGACTCGAATACCTGATGCTGACACAATATGCCCCAAAAAACTAACTTCGCGCAACCAAAATGCACATTTACTAAACTTTGCATATAATTGGTTATCACGCATAGTCTGTAATACAATTCTCAAATGCTTGGCATGCTCAGTTTCATCTCATGAATAAATCAAAATATCATCTATGAACACAACGACAAATCGATCTAAGTACGATCTGCAAATCCGGTTCATTAAGTCCATAAAGATAGTAGGCGCATTCGTTAGTCCAAAAGGCATAACTAGAAATTTGTAATGTCCATACCTCGTTCTAAAAGCAGTCTTTGGCACATTAGAGTCTCTAACTCGCAACTGATAATAGCCTGATCTCAAATCTATTGTCAAAAACACTGAGCCCTTTTTAATTGATCAAACAAATCATCTATTCTAGGCAGAGGATATTTATTCTTGATCGTCACTTTATTAAGCTGTCAGTAGTCTATACACATTCTTATCGTGCCATCTTTCTTTTTCACGAACAATATGGGAGCACCCCAAGGTGAGAAACTCGGTCGTGCAAATCCTCTATCAATCAGTTCTTGTAATTGAGCTTTTAATTCTTTTAACTCTGTCAGAGCCATTCTATACGGAGCTATCGATATCGGCATAGTTCCTGGCATTAAATCCATACCAAACTCAACCTCTCAGATCTGTGGTAAACCTGATAACTCTTCAGGAAACACATCTGGGTATTCACACACAATTGGTACCGATTCAATCTTCTTTTTAGTCATTTTTGTATCAAGAACATAAGCAAAATAAGCTTCGCAACCCTTTCTCAAATATTTCTAAGTCAACATTGATGAAATCACTGCTGGCAAGCCATTCATATCATCCGACTCAATCCAGATAATCTCATTATTCTGACATCTCAAATCAATCACCTTTCTTTTGCAATTCACAACAGCATCATGTAACGTTAGCCAATCCATACCCAGAATTATATCAAACTCGTCAAATGGCAACAACATCAAATTGGCCGAAAAACAAATATCTCGAAACATCAATGGACAGTTCTTGCACACTTTATCAACCAACACACACTTGCCTAAGGGATTCGATACTCTAATTACAAATTCAGTATGCTCTACAGGCAAAATCTTACTGGATACTAAATTCACACATATATACGAATGAGCTGATCTTGGATCTATCAATGTAATAACTTTAATATCATAGAGAGTAAAAGTACTGGTGATGACGTTTGGAGATGACGCTTCTTCGCGAGCGCAAATAGCGTATGCTGTAGTAGGTGCTCTCGCCTCTGACCTCATAGTAGGGTCTTTAGTCACTTTCTGGCTACTACTCATGTTTCTCGTGTTTTTGGTTGGTCTACCTCTTGCTGAAGTGTTACCCGGCCTCACATTCTGTACTATATTTTGTTCAGCCAACTCCAGACAATCACAGATAAAATGATCCAATAATTCACATTTAAAACAGGCTCGATCATTCAACGTACAATCACCGGGATGCCTTTTACCATAATGTTTACATTCAAGTTAGTTAGGTCTCGCACTCCCAACACTAGCTATTGAAGTAGCTGGAGCTTTGAAGCTTGACTGTTGTCTTATTTGATCTCTATTGAATGTCCCACGGATGCAATAGAATGATTAAACGAGTCTCAAAATTTCTTCAATGCAGACTGATAAGATTTACTAGTTGATCTCTTTCTCAAATCTCTTGCTTCAAAATTAGCTTTTCTCTTTTCTTTGCTGTGATTATCGGCTTTGCAAGCCCTTTCAACAAACACAACAAATTCTTTGATTCCAGTATCCCAACCAAAAGTTCTATATCTTCATTCAACCCATCAACGAACCGCTTACACATAATCTCTTCGGTAGAAACATAATCTCGAGCATATTTGCTCAATCGTATAAATTCTCTTTTGTACTCGGTCAAAGTCATTCCGCCTTGTTTCAATTTTAGAAACTCTTTATGTTTCTGATCGAGAAATCTTTGGCTTATGTACTTCTCTTAAAACTCGGATTGAAAAAACTCCCAGGTAACTTGTTCTCTAGGAGCCACCGATGTCAACGTTTTCCACCAATGATATGCATTATCTTTAAGCAAAGATACTACGCACTTGATACATTCATTTAAAGCACAGGACAATTCATCAAATACTTTGATTATTTTCTCGAGCCAGGACTCAGTCCTCTCAGAATAATCATCAACTATAGCCCGAAACTCTTCAACCTCGTGTTTACGTATCTTATCCACTGGCAGCTTACTCAATTGGATCAGATCTATCACTTGTGGAACAATTGGGACTTGTTAAGGAAAAGGTGGGGGTGGAGGTTGTTGAGCAGCTGGATTCGTTCGAACAAACTCCGTGAACCCCTCACTCATCATTTGGAAGAAGGCTTACTTAGCCTCTCCCCTTTGGCTACTTGAAATAGGCATAGAATCGCCCGGCGTTGCCCCTTGAGCGAGAACAGGCGCATTACTTTCAACGTTGTCAGCTACGGCTCGATTGGGATCCATTTACTATATAAAAACACATTTTTAAGTGTCAGGAATCATCATACTATCGCAGTTTATATATATGACATGTATAGCTAGACTCTCACACACTACGTTAGTCCTAGAATTGACTAAACCGTTGCTCTGATACCAATTAAAAGTAACACCCCTAACCTGTATCTGTCGCCAGAATAGGGTTACAAGGCATTACCGATCAATACACATTATTCACATACATTTATGCATTCAATATAAAAATCCGTTCACCTCAATCATATTGTCCCTTCTAGGTCATACGAGACCTTAAAACATGCTTAGAAGCTGTTCGGGACTAAATCGACAACATATGCAAACTTTGAGAAACTTATAAAATTTTCTAACATTTAAGGGTCAGATGCCCGTGTGATCAGACCGTGTACCTCACACGATCGCCATACATACCCCTGTCATAGGCCGTGTGAAAACAGGGCATATATACTGACTTGTACCACAAGGTCGAGGACAAGCCCGTGTTCCAGGCCGTGTGAAATCTAAGGGGGGTTACTGACTTGGGTCACACAGTCGACTACACGCCCATGTGTCAAACCCGTGTACCTTTCAAAATGGCCACACACGCCTATGTGCCAAGGCTGTGTCTCTCACAAGGCTAATAGACACACCCGTGTGTCTAGGCTGTATCAAAACTGTAGGGTATACTAACTTAATTCGAAAGGGTACCCCAAGGGACACATGGCCGTGTAACATGACCATGTGTCACACAAGACTGAGACACACGCCCGTGTGGACAAAAATAGGCCATTTGAAAAGCCAATTTGCCACCCTTTCCGCAAGCACACATAACAACCAAAATAGTACCGTTTCAACCCATATATAAGTATCCAAAACATGCTATTCCATACACATTTCAAACCATCTATTCATAACCATTTCAACTACTCAATTCCACAATCAAGACATACCATGCCAATATGCCAAAATCATCAAAATTTGCTTATCTTCTAAATGCATTTACTCATCAATTTATCACCTATTTCATGTTTCAAAATGTACCATTTCATCATCTCAAAGCCAAGCCAGAACATATCATCAATTCTAGCATTAGCTTACCATATAACAACTAATTACTTAAGCAAACTTATAATCATCACAACAACCATAAGTAATATGCCAAAACAAACCATCACATAAGGCATTATATACATTACATGCATCACATGTTAGACACATAATTCAAGCCAGCTTTAATGGCCATACACATCAACATTTATAAGACAAATCTCATGGTTAATATCATAACTCATAACATACTAAGATGACACTAGCCTATACATGCCATATACCATATATACAAAGCTCCCAAAAGTACCAACGAGATGATCGATAGTATACGACATTTCCTGACAATCGTCGAGTTTGAGCTGGCTTCGATAATCTATAAAACAGAGAATGAACACACAAAGTAAGCTTTAAAAGCTTAGTAAGCCATATACAAATAAAATCATCATATAAACATTTGCATATTAATTCAAATATGCTAAGCATAGCCAATCACATTCAAATTCGCAAACCTTTATCAATGAACACATATTCAACATCTTAATCAAATTCATCATTTAGTTCACCTTTTAGTACTCATATGGATCTCGTATGTACCTAAGTCATTTAACTCATTCACATATTCTTTCTCGATTGGACTTTGCCCGTTGAACCATTCGAAAAAATCACATAAGCTCGTACAATGCCATATCCCAGATATGGTCTTACATGTTATCACATATCGATGCCACTGTCTCAGACAGAGTCTTACACGTAATCGATTAACGATGCCAATGTCCCAGACATGGTCTTATAGGTAATCTTAATACAATGCCAATGTCCCAAACATGGTCTTACATGTAATCACATCTCGATAACCTAATGTTATGACATTTGTATCTATTCATAAGGTTCGTATGGGACTTTCAGATATCGTAACTCTGTCGATTCTTGCTCTAAAGTGTCGTTCAACATTTATAACATTTCCATGACAAGTAAACACATGTAATTCAATTTAACAACATTTATTTGCATATGAACTTACCTTGTATTCGGGATAAACGGACTGGATCGACTATTTGTCAACTTTTGATTTTCCCTGATCTAAATTTGTTTTCTTTCATTCTTGATCTATTTACATTCAAAATTAACTCTTTCATTCATCAACACATTCAATTTAGTCCACAAATACATATTTGGGCATTTTTTCACTTTAGCCCCTAAAATTCCACGTTTTTACATTTTAGTCCTTATTTCATAAATACACAAAATTCACACAATTCAATTTAATCCATGCTTATCTGAATTACCATAATACCCCTATCAGTCCATAATTCATATTTATTCACACTTTTAACCCCATATTTTCATCTTTTTTCACTTTAATCCCTAATTTGTATTTTCATCAAAAGTCACTTTACAAAACATGAAAATCTATCAACAATTATTCATTTTCCATCATCAACACTCAAAAACATCAAGCTATCATCAATGGCAACTCACAAGTTCATCAACCAATTTAAAATTGAGGCATGGGCTAGCTAGTACTCAAAGCAACGATTACAAAAACATAGAAATCATAAAAAACTGAACAAATTTCATACCTCAATCAAGATGAACAATGGCTAAACCCTAAATGTTCTTCAAAGCTTTCCTGTCTCCTTAATAATCGGCCAAGAAAGATGAAATGAAGCTTAATTTTTATTATGTTTTAATTTATGTTAAGTTATTTAACATTTTACAAATTTAACCTTCATTAAAAGCCATTAATAACATATAATGGATTGCAATTCATGTCAATTCTCACTATCCATGGTCTATTCACAACATAATGACCTCACATTTAATAAACCATAGCAATTGAGTACTTTTAACATATAGAATGACATTTTTGCATTTTACGCGATTTAATCATTTTTCTCAAATTGAGCTATTAAATGATAAAATTAACTCATGAAATTTTCACACACATATATATTCACATATTGTATACACCAAAAATAATATTAAAATAATTTTACGACCTCGAATTTATGGTTCTAAAACCACTATTCTGATTTAGCTAAAATCGGGCTGTTACAGGTGCCCTAAGTATAGTAATTTTGTCTAAATATACTTGTAATTTTTTGAATAAATTGGTTAATAAAAACTATTCATAAATAACATGAATACTTTGTATATTGTGCTTACATGGTTTTTGCATGTAAAGCAAAATGGAAGCAAATGTTGCTCATTGGTTGTCTAATGTTTAACTAATACTAAACAATATTACATGTTCAAATCATAATATGAAAACGCAACTTGTATTAGTAGACGAACCTCAACATGTCCTTAGTCTAATCAGAAATGAGAAAACCAATTGAAATACTAATATGTCGTCTATCAAGTCCAATTAGGGAGATGCCTTGTCTTGGGCATTAGAGCAAATAACTCCTAGAAGATAAAGATATAGATGTGACTGACTGGACTGACAATACATTGGACAGGACTCAAGAAAAATAGTTCCTATACCGGTTTTTGGATTTATTCAATTGTAACGTTCATAGTGTGACATACCTAAATCCTGAGTGGATGACAGACTATGTATGCGTGACTTGAACAGTCTAATGTAAGTAAAAGCCTGAGTTCAAATAGATAAGGAACCGAAAGCTGGTATGTTTAGTTTACGACTTCTGTAGTGTGCAGCGTCATTCACAATAGTGAAATTCATCACTTGAGACATGGGTAAATGATAATCCTCTCATTGGCATTACATGGTTGATGAAAAGTAAACATGGCTATGGGTCATTCATCTTTATGATAAATGATTTGATTACTATTTAATAGTAATTGACTTTTCATGAATGGATATGTAATGGTTACCATGAAATAAAATAAGATTATATTGGGAGACAGGATATTATCCCAAAGAGATTAAGGATATCCTATGAGGGTAATGCACTTATGATAAGGTCATTGGACGAGTATTGAGTAGATACTTTCGTAATGGTATGTCGTTAGGGAGACCTCAGTCACAATATTATAATGGAATGACTTCGTGACTAAATGAGTTTATAATTAATAGGAGAAAAGTTGGAACTTAATTAAAAAGCATTTTAGCCCTAATCACAAATGTCCAATCGGTCCTTCTAGTAGCTCATTGAGACCAAAAATGAATTGCGTGGTTGAATCGAAAAAGAACAGAATAAATATAAATAGATAAATGGAAAAGATTCAAAAATGATTATGGTTTTCTCTGATATGGTGAAATAAAATCATTTGGAAATGAATATGGTTTTCTCAAAATGGAAATGGAAATGAAAATGAGAAATGACTCATTTGCAAATGTACACGAATTACTTATAACTGATCGAAAGAATGAGTTCATGTTTTTGAGCTGTTTAGAAGCCCAAAAATAAAAACAAACCATTCGGTCATAGTGAACAAGTTGAGTTGCGAAATATTGAATATATTTTCTTGGAAATTTTTAACAGGGGTAAAATCATCATAATTTTATCAGAGATAAAATTGGGATGAAAAATTTATTTAATTGGAAAATCAATGTTTACTTTGGAAAATAGAAAAATATATATTGGATTGGATTAAATTATAAAGTGTTGGGTTAAAAGTCCAAAATACCAATATAATTGGGCCCAATATAATGAAAGGCCCAACTCCACATCATAATACACATGAGGAGAAGCACACCCTATTAGCCCCTCTCCCTCTCCTAGTTGGATTGGAAAGTTGTTTTTCTATTTGAAATAAGCTTCTACAATTCAACAAGGGTTCTACCTTCTCTTCCTATAAATAGATAGCGCTGGTAGGGCATATACACAACTTTGAGAGATTGTTATTCTGTCAAAAAATAGAGAGAAATTATTCTCAACAATTAAATATATTTTTCCAAAATAAAAAGTCTATCAATTTCTCTTAAAGAAGAGAGAATTTTGGTTTTCACCCCTAAAAGAAAAGAAAACTTTTTCTAGTTTTATGTTTTGATGCAATTGGTTTGCACCCACACTTGAAGCAGTTCACTGTAGAGAAAAGCAGAGAAGATTATTTGGTTGAAAGCCAAAAAACATCAAGGATCTACTTATTCAAAAACACATGTATGATTTTGGTCTAAGTTTTATCACTATAAATATCACAAATCGGGTTAATTTTCAAAATTTTAATTTTTCGCTGTACAAGAAAATCGCTTTTAAATCAAATTTTTTTCAACAGAATTACATCAAATTAACATTAAAATATGAGTAATACACGTGTATAATATGATATGTAATCATTCTTGGGTTTTATACAAGCTTACAGAAGCTCTTTTTCTAGCCCGACGTCAAAATAGAATCAAATTGTAAAGAATTCAAAATTTCAAGTTAACATCCTGACTTTAGGGGTTCCTCATCGTGACACAACATACTGACTTGGGGCATCACGACTTTGAGAGTATATCATTGCGGTGTAACTCTTTGTTTGGTCTCGTCGCGATGTTGAGAGAATTTTGTTGCGACGTGACTGACTACTTTCCAAAGCTACCAATTGTTACAAGTTGGATAACCTGAAATTACACTTAAACATTTCAATTACAACCATGTGCTTATTCTAGGGAATTATTTTTGAATCTTAATTTGTTTCAAGTTTTAAAAATGATTATTTTTAATTAGTTTTTACATTTTTTTTATCTTTTATCTCAAATAGAAACTCAACAATTTCACATTCTTTCCCCATCTCTCCTGCACATTCTTTTTGCCCCTTTCCCTCCACGTTTTCCCTTTTTTTTTTGATTCTTTCCTCTTTTCATTTTTGTTTTGGTGATTTTTGGAACGGCAGAACTTGTGTTCCATTCAATTGGGTTTCAAAATCGAAATTGGGATTTGAGGAGTCGATCATTTTGGGCACTCTTAAATTGCGTATCAGGTGTGTGTTTAGGTATTGTGAAATTATAATATTGAATTATTAGTTTGTTATTGTGAAATTCGACAATTTATTTGTGTTTCTGAAATTAGTTAATTGAAGTATTCTTGGGTTGACAAATTGCTTGAAAATCGGTATATAATGGTGTGTTTTCTGAACCATTAAAAGGTTAAGGGTTAGTGTTGAAGACAATTCACGTTTCAGCCAGTTTTTGGTATGGTTTGTGACCACACAGGTGGCCACATGGGCGTGTGCCCCACATGAGTGGTTCACACGGCCGTGTGCATTTGGGAAATAAGGTTTTAGGGCCAATTTTGGTGCCACACGGCAGTGTGGCTGATTTGTGGATTTTTAGTCTATTTTTACACGAGCATGTGTACTGGACACACGACCCTATCCCGTGGGCACATGGGCATATAAGGCTTACACACAGCCGTGTCTGCCCTGCACCTTATTTTAGCACAAATGGATAGAGAGTTACACGGGCTATCCACACGACCATGTTCCTGGGTCACACGGGTATGTGTCATAGTCACCCGAGCATGTGCCTCCTTCACATGGGCGTGTGGACCCCCACACGGCCTAGGCACTTCCACACGACTGGGGCACATGACTATGTGACTCTGTTTCAAAAATTTTGGTTCTGAGTTAGATTGTAACTTAATTGTGTTCATGTGTGTTTCGACCCTTGGCTAGGCCTTAGTAAGGGTAGTTGAGACCATGTTTTGGCTCAAACATATGTGTTTTATGTAATCGTTACACTAGTTTAATGATTCATTAATGTGATGTTGCCTAATAATTGTGTGTAGTGATATCTGATTCTAGACCTGGTCGATTGGATGTGTGCACCTCTGATTCGATTTGATTGTCTGTACACTATTTCTATAAGTCGGTCTGCATATATGCATTTGCATAAAGTTTTTGGGATTGGTTGTGAAAAGTAGGATCTAACACCCCAAATTTGGCCTAGACGTTATGGTCGAATCCGAAAGCGTCACATGGTAGGGGTTTTGAAAACGGAGTTGTCACATCAGAACATTCATGTTATTACTTGAAAACACCATCTAATTGATCCATTTGCCAAAACTTATTACAGCGGAAGCCTTAAGAGAGTTGTATTATGAAAATGTAGTCGTGTATTGGAAAAACCTTTATTTGCGTATAAATTGTCATTTTTAGAGAAAAATGTTTTTCTTAAACATGCATTAGCAATGTATAAATCCAAACAAACAGTTATAAAACCATAAAGTCCAGAGAGTCTCAAAAATTACAAACTCTCAAAAAATAATCTAAAAATCATGAATAACCCATGAATAATTAAGTTTTAATAGTTTTACGGATGAGTGATCACCGCTAATTCTCTGCTACACTGATCTGCCTAAGTCTGTGGATTTCTTGAAAGAATAGACAAGCAGTTGTGAGTTTACGTAAACTCAGTGTGTAACCCAACAAAATTAAGCATGCAACCATACAGATTTATAAACTTGATAAGAGAAGATCTGACTTCAAATTCGAATAAGAACGACCGAAGCAAACATGCATAAATCCTACCCCCATCCTCTACACACCATATCCGACCATCCTAACACACCATGTAGGGTTAGAAACACCCACCCATCCCTACACACCAACTTGTGCCGTTAAGACACATATCATAATATATGCAACCATGCTGCCAGAGTATAGGCGATTAACGCCATTCAGAACACTTCCTACTCAAATACAAATCCCACCCCAATCAGATATAGAATTATCAAATTAAACATGCTCAACATGCTTTTAAACAAATAACAGATATACATATGGTAGAACAGTCAGGCATTGATGGTCGTGAAACTAACTAAAAATTTGACTAAGGCAAGCGCACCTATCGAACAGTAGTATAGTTCTGATGAGACTAGAAATATCGTATCCATGAGGACTAAAAGTACTAGTATTAACTCTTTTTATATTATTTAGCCTAAAAATAAAGAGGAATTTTTTTAACCTAAAATTTAACTAAACTAATTAACTAATTAACGCGACAGAGACAAAAGTTGGAAAAGACTTTAGGAAAACTGATGTAGAAAACAATACCCAAGGAAGAATCCACCTAGACTTCACTTATTACTTCTGAATCAGATGATTTATTCACTTGACTTATTCCATGGAAATCCCTGATTTATGTTAATATCTCCGTCGAGACTAAAAACAACTGACTCTAGGTTGATTAATTGAAATCTCTTTCTAATTAAAACTCCTATCGTCGCATTAACTCGATCTATGGATTTCCCTATTAGATTTGACTCTAATCCGGCAGATTTACGTCATCCTATGTCTAGGATTGCATTCAACTCCGCTTAATTATTCTAGATCTACTCTTAAACAGGGACTTTTGCTCCACTGAATAAGCACATCAAACTTGGATTAATATCCTGAAATATTAAAACAAGAATCAAGAACACATAATTAAGAATAAGAGCAAGTATTTATCCTATAATTCAGATATTGATAAGATTCGTCTTAGGTTTCATCTCCCTTAGGTATTTAGGGAGTTTAGTTCATAATAATGGGGGAAAACATCTCAAAATTGGGGAAACAACAAAACATAAAGAAACCCATAAAATGCGCTAGAAATTGAATGGAGATATTCAGTCTTGATGTAATCCTATTTTTGAGCTGATTCCTAATGGCTTTCTTCGAGTATTTTCTATGTTATGCTCTCCGTGTCCCTTTAATCCTCTTCTATGGTGTTTATATAGGCTTTAGAATGCTTCAAAACCCTCAAAAGTGCCCTTTTTCGAGTAGAATTAAACTTGGGCTTGACAGGGACACGACCGTGTGCCACACCTGTGTGCAAGTGATCAACCCGTGTGTAACTCTGACTTGGATTATTGTCGACACAGCCATGACACACGGGGGTGTGGACTGCCAGTGTGCCTCACACAGGCATGTGGATAACCCGTGTGGAAGTGCCTGGGCTATGTGAAACACTGTTTTAAGCTCAATTTGTCCATTTTTGGCCTGTTTCTCGCTTTTTTTGCTATCCTAAGCTCTCCTGAGTATAAAACATGAAATTAAAGGATTATGAGCATCAAATTCACTAAAACCACGAGAAAATCATTCATAAATATGCCAAGCATGGGGTAAAAATATGTATAAATTACGGTTTATCAAATATCCCCACACTTAAGCATTTGCTTGTCCTCAAGCAAAATCCTCAACTTATAATCACAATAAATTCTTCTCAACTCATAATTCTCATCAATAATGTTTCAAAATAAACCATAAGCAGTCATACATTGAAAATTTAACTAAAAGAACATTAAAATTTCAAACAATCAAAGTTGTGCATTTTAATCATAAAATCATAGGCATCCCCTTTCATCTAAGTAGTTATCTTTAATTTCAAATTGACAAAGGTTGACATCCTCACTAAAGATTCACTCAAATCACTCAAAGTGTTTAAGGTTTAACAATTAAGCACTCAATAGTCAAACATGAAAAGCTAGTACCATAAGCTTGCATGAAAATCAAAGCTCCACCACTATAAATGAGATGATACACAAATCAAAAGGTCTTTAACAAGGTTGTAATGGGGCTTGGGTTAAAGGTGTGGATAAAGGCTAAAAAAGAGGGTTAGAATCGGGATTAATTTAAATAAATTACCAAACTTAGAGGAATAAAGCTAATTGTTGAATTACAAGGGAGTGCCAGAATTCGAACCATCTAAAGCAAATGATGTGAGCTTTTTCTCAATAATATAACTTTACTTAACCAAGCTCTTTATAACAATGAATAATTGTAACTATACATTTTTTTAAGAATAAGGACAACTGCAATAATGAAAAATACATCATAAGAAAAAATTTCAGCAACTGTGATGAACGAAAATAGTTAAGTAACTAATTAAATCAAATCCTGATAAAAAGGCGTCAATGAAAAGGGAGAAATTCTTATTGAATCAAAAATGGTTAAGTAGTGGTTTGTTATTAAGGGAAAAATTGCGAAATAAAAGTTAAGGCCCAAAGGGGTTCACTAAGGGTCAATTATGTGGGTAGGCTTTTTTATGGGTTAAAACCTAAGTGCCTTTATCATTTTAGTATATCAAATCAAAGGTGTGGTCTGGACATGTATAATCGATGCAAGTTCTAGAATAAAAAATCAATGTTGACACACTCATAACTAATAAAATCAGTGAGCAAGAAAGATATATGCTCTAAAAGGCTCAAAATCTCACAAAAATTATGGGTATTTGATGTCAAACCTGTAAATTCAAAACTTCAAGATAATACCTCAATTCAGGGAAACAACCTTGCAATTTTAATTCTTAAAAGTTTCAACTTATCATACTCGATTCTCTAATGTCTTAAAGTTTAAACAATCGATGCACAGTTACCTATGATTTAATTCCAAACATATTAATAAAAATCATAAATCAATTAAAATTTACTCTAATAATGATATGAGAAAATTATTTGAGAACAAGATAAAAATTCAGGGATTTTCTGATGATCACATAAATAACCTCCACACACTTAAGATATGCATTGTCCTCAATGTACAAAGATATATAATAATAATATAAGCAGAATATCAAAAGAGAGGAAGAGAAGCGAAACTGTCCTGAATTTGTTTTGACGAAATCCTTGGAATAACGAAGGCTGGATTTGTAGATATGACCAATGAAAGGCATGATTCTGAGTTACTAATAAGAAAACACCACTGTGGAAGGGAATTAAGGTTTACTCAATAATAACCATTAAGATAAACATAGTTCAAAATATAAAAACATAAGTCTTCAGAAATAAATAAAAGAAAGATAAAAAATAAAAATAAAATAAATAAATGGCCTCAAAGGTCCTTATCGTCTGTGTCGTGAGCCGGCAGCACTGGAGCAGTGATATGGAGGTGCTCACGAATTTGCTGCAAAGTCTCATTGATATTGTCGAACCTCGCATCAAGACTGTTGAACCTCTTAGTATAGTACCGACAAAAATCAGTAAACTCCTCGAATGACACTTCTCGAAAGCTCGCACTGAAGGGAGTATGTCGATGGCTCGATGGTGGTGGCTGTGGTGGATCCTCGTAAGGGGGAGGGACATCATCAGTAATGTCCTCTGGCTCATCCTGGTCATCAGACTGAATGAGTCAGTACTGAGGGGGGTCGAATCCATGGCGTCGCTCTATCATCCTCATATGGATCATGCTAGAAGTTTCCTGAAGAGACATCTGGCTGACTAGAGTGAGTGTCGATGACATCTCTAGAGTGTTAAAGAGGCCGAAGTGTCGAGCGAGGAAAGTTATGTAAGGGCCAAGGCAGATAGGGCCCCTCCTATGGCGATCTGTCTGGTGGCAAAAAATGAGAGCGATAAAATATGCTAAGTCAAATACATGGCCAGTCGCCATGCTCCATAAGAAGTATGCGTTAGTGGTGCTAACTACTCCAGTGCTCTCTCTCCTCCCAGTCATAGTGTAGGCCAAGATGGCATGAATGTAGCGTAGTGCTGGAGGGAGAGAAGTTACCTTCGAGCGACTTACGTCATAGGGGATCGTGCTTTCTGTAAGGTCAGTCTAACAGCAAGATGGAAAATAGTGTATGTGATGGTGAAGCTGTAGAAAATTCTCTGAATCCATGAAGTCCTCCGTGTAGAGGCCTAAAGCAGCTCCAAACTTGGGAACATTCATATGCCTAACGAGTCCACCAAGTCTAAAAATGATTGTACCAGCCTCGTCATGTGTGTTCATCACGTGTTGTAGCTGGAAAGTAGTGCAAAATTCCAAAGTCAGCTCTAAATGTGTGGGCTCGATGATTGCAAAGAACTGATCCCATGGTGCAGTGTCGAGATGGAATTGAACGAGGTGAGCAAGTTGGACTTACTCCAAAGCGGCCCAATCAATATATCGGCCCACTCCCAATGGTCGTACTCGTAGGAGCTGAAATAGGTCATCCTGTGGGCTGGATGAGAACCGAAGTAGTGGGTGACAATCTTTGGTCGAGGCGCTCGATGAGGTTGCGCCAAGATCCTTCTGCTTTTTCAAAGCGGGAACTGCAGTCTTCTTGCCTCGTGAGTTGGTCATAATGTGCCTGCAGAAACAAAAGAAGGGATTAATTGCAAATAATTCTTAATAGTAATCTATTCCTAAGATAGCATATTTGAATACTAAAACATGCAAAATTCAAAAAGTGAAATAATAATGTCAAAGCACCTAAAAGTATGATGCAGAAGACAGGCCTAATATGTAACAGCCCGATTTAGGGGCAAAACGGAACAGTGGTTTCGAAACCACGAATCTGAGATTTAAAAAAGAAAAATTAAATTTTTATTATAATTATTTTGAGGTTTATGATGTGATTGCATGATTGTGTGAAAATTTCGTGATGAAATTCTATGCATAAAGTGCTTAAGTTGAGATTAGGGACTAAATCGAATAATTTGGAAAACTTGCATTCTAGAAGTTTTTAGTATGAAATTGCTTTGGAATATTAATAAGGAGGCCTTAAATAGCAATTTGACCAATTTCTAAGTCTATGGACAAAATTGGACATGGATGGAATTTTTGGAAAGTTTAGTAGTAAGGGCATTTTGGTCATTTAGTTATTAAAATGAATTAAAAAAATTAAAAGCCAATTTTTGTCCATCTTCTTCATTAGGCTGAAATTTCAAGGGTTCTCCATAGCTAGGGTTTGTTTCAAGCTTTCAAGCTCAATAGTAAGTGCATTCAAGCCCCGTTTTTAATGTTCTTTACATTTTTTAAATCCTCGTAACTCGGTCTACCTATTTCTACCATTATTTCGAGTTAGGGTTTATGTTTAAAAATTTACCCATGAATGATATGCATGTATTTTGATGTTTTATGGTAGAACATGAATTTTTGAAGTTAGGAGAACGATCTTTTCTAAGTGATTTTTAGCGAAAACGAGTAAAACTGCATAATCGGTAAAAATACCTATTGTTCATAACTATGTGTTAGAGTGAGAATTTGATGTTGCCATAGAAGAGAAAAATGATCAGCATGTCATTAAACATAAGAATAAGGGCTGAAATTAAATTTCCGAGCCTAGGGGAAAAATCATAATTTTGTAAAAGTTAAGGGGCAAAAATGTAATTTTTCCATAAGGTGATTTTTGGATTGAAATAAATAATATGAGTGTTAAATAAGCTAAATGTGTTGTTATAGATCAAGAAAGGCGTGGAATCGATCTCGAACGGGGGAAGGAAAAGATTTTGGACTAAATTACAAAATTTCCATATTTTGCACCGGGGTAAGTTTGTATGTAAATAATACATTAACTTCATTTACATTTTTATATTTCAGCCTATTATATATGTAATTTAGCTGATTTTGAAGCATAAATTGACTATTGGAAAAATGGAAATAAGTAATAGAAAGAAATCCTGGTTGTACATTCGGAAAGATTGAATAATATAGATGGAGCGTGGTTAAGTCACATGTATGGTGCCGAGTGCACATCATGTGTACAAGAAAGCTACACGATACTATGTAGTAGCTAGGTCACATGTGTGATACGGGAAGTATCCCATATAGACAAGAGAGCTACTGGAGAGATAAATGTAGTTAGGTCGCATGTGTGATTCCAAGTGAAGGACACCATGTAGACAAGAGAGCTACGAGATAAATTGGCTAGGTCACATGGGTGATACTAAGTGTTCACCATGTGTACAAGAGAGTTGAATTATATGAAATATGATGGTGGAGCTGTGTGCTGAAACCATCAAGTATCGGGAATTGATCCGAATTGTTCAACGGGATGGCTTTATGGTGACATTGTAATCATGGACCTATACTTGTGATGTATGAAATGTGGTGAAAATGAATTGTGATATGCATGTTAAAATGAGATTAATATAAAGAAAGTGTGAAAGAGTGAATTAGCAATAATACTGTTTTGGACAGACGCAGTGACGTGAATTTGAAAAATCACCAAAAATAATGGGAATTTAATTAGAGGCTGAATGAGATATGAATTTAAAGCTTAATGAGTCTACTTTCATGTAAAATAAATATAGTAAGTAAAGGAATCTTATATTTTGATAAATTTATATTTTCGTGAGACCTGTTCAGAATGACTACATGATTCCCTGTTCAGACTTTAAAAATTCACCAATTGTACAAAAATTATTAAGAGTCATACCTTACATTCATGGATTCCTCATTAGCCTATTTTTAAGGGAAACAAACGGCATGGTCGTTGGAATTATGTACAGGGAGGAATTTGGTTCGTAGTACACAAAGGTCAGGGTAGTCGAACCCTAAAACAGGGGAGACTTTAACTAATAAAATTTACTAATTGGCTTGACCAAAAATTCTAGAAAAAATTAGTAAGTAGATATATGAGTCTAGTTTCAAGGAAATTTTATGGAATTGGATTTTGAGTTTCTTAACTCAAGTTATGATTTATTTAGTGAATATGATGCAGGAGAGACAGCTTGACCAAAGTGGAGTAAATAGTGAAATTTAAAGTAGATACACTTGAGTTATTATGTAATCATATTAAATTCTTTATTCATTATTTATATACTTGCTTACTAAGCTATAAGCTTACTTTCTTTTCTCTCTTTTGTCTTATAGTGTCGTCTAGCTTGCACAGGAGTCAAGGATCGTTGAAGATCTGCATACACCATCAATATTTTTGGGTATTTGAACTAAACATTTTGAATTATGGAATGTATAGTAGGCTTAGTTATTTTGTTACGTGTCATAATTTCCTAGGCTTAAAATATTGGCTACAGTATGTGATTGAGTATTTTGTACAAAGCCATTGAAGTTGGCTAATAATGTTAAAGGCATGTGTTATAATGTTTCATGATCCAATTGGATGCCATATTTTTGTCTCGGTTTTATTTAATGGTATGTGTTATGTTCTGGTAATACCTCGTACACTGTTTCGGTGTGGAATGCGTGTATGGGGCGTTACATAATTTGCATAATAAGTAATATGTTGATAAATAGGTGATATAAGTCAATATATTATATGCATAAGCAGGAGATAGATATGAACAAATTAATGAATTAAACATGGACTAAACATGGAGGATTAAGAAAGAAGTAAAAGGGAATACTAGTAGCAATAGAGTTAAAATAATAAGAAGGACTAACCTAAACTTAACATAATAATCATCAAAACCTTACTTCAAATCAAAATAATAAACATAAATGAAAGAAAACAAATAAATCATAATAATAATAGAATAGAAAAAAATTGAAAAATAAAAGAATAAAAATAAATAGAATAAAGAAAGGTGAAACAATGGTGGAATGGCCAACCGGGGGTAAACGGAGGGCACGGGCATGGGTTGACCGGTGAGGCAATGGTTGGTGTTGGGCTGGGTGGCCACGGTGGTGGGGAAGCTGGGAGGGTGGTGCTGTTCACGTACAAGGGGAAAGGAGGTGGAAGGGAAAAAGAAAAGAAGAAAAAGGGAAGAAAAGGAGAGGGTGGTCAGCCGGCAGTACTGGTGGCCGGAATAGGGCGTTGACGTAGGGGGAAAGTTTGGAGGGCTACGGCCGTTAGGGGGGAAATTTTGGGGAAGAAGACAAGGGAAAAATTTAGGCTTTGGGGGGTTTGAATAGGGGCACGACCGTGTGAGACCTGTGTTAGGCCACACGGCTGTGTCACATGCCTGTGTGGCTCGTGTCCAGCCCGTGTTTATCGCGAAAATTGAATGCCTAGTCGTCACACGGCCTAAGGACATGCCCGTGTGTCCAGGCCGTGTGGTTCACATGGTCGTACGATGTTGGTCGCTTCTCCCATGCCCGTGTGGTATTCCACACACCCGTGTGTCCAAACACACGGCCGTGTGCCTCACCCGGGTGGCTTCCTGACTTATTTAAAATTTGAAAAATTAGCTCCAGTTTTCACATAGCATAGGACACGCCCGTGTGTCCAGGCCGTGTGGGCCACTGTATCTACACAAAAACGTTAAAAATAACAAAAAGAAACTAGTTAGTGGCCTCCCGAGAAGTGCTTATTTAGAGTCTAAGCTCGACTTACCTCAACTTCATATGATTACGGTGGATCACGGAGTCGAGACTCATCTTTCTCACTATTAATTCCATTATCCATTGCCTACGCGAAGTATCAACTCACATGTGCCAACGCCAATGATAGTTCTAGCAGTTGCTAAAAAGGGTCACCCTAAAATCAGAGGTACGTCATTATCCTCTTCCATGCCTAAAATAACAAAATCAATTGGGAATATAAATTTATTGATTTTGACAAGTACGTCTTCAATGATACCCCTAGGAAATCTAATTGTTTTATCTGCCAATTGAATGCTCATCCTAGTTTGTTTGGGTTTCCTTAGACCTAGTTGTTTAAACCTTTTGTAAGGCATGACATTAATGCTCACCCTTAAATCAGCCAAGGCATTGTTAACATTTAAACTAACAATTAAGCAAGGAATCGTAAAACTCCCTAGATCTTTCAACTTGTTGTGTAGCTTATTCTGTAGAATGGCTGAGCAAACTGCGTTCAACTCCACATGCGATGCATCATCCAATTTCGCTTATTTGCTAAAAGCTCCTTTAAAAATTTAACTACATATAGTAAGTTAATGTGTAATTTCTTTAATAATTTAAGGAATTTACCAAATTGTTCGTCAGTGTGGTCTTTCCTTGTCGCATTGGGGTATGGCACACGAGGTTTATATTCTCTACTTACCGGTTTTTACTCATTGTGGTCCGCCTCATCCTTACCTTTACTTACCACAAGTCCTCGTCTTGATTCTAGTTCAAGTTCAACTAACCCTTCTTCATCTCAAACATAATCACATTAAGTTGCTCCCTTGGGTTAGTTTCAGTATTGCTCGGCAAGTTGCCTTGTGGTCATTCAGAAATCATCTTTGCCAACTGGCCTATTTGATTCTAGAGCCCTTGAATTGATGCTTGCTAATTTTTAAGAGCTGTCTCAGTGTTTTGAAAACATGTTTCAGATACTGCTATGAATTTCGTTAGCATCTTCTCAAGGTTCGGCTTCTTTTCCTGTTGGTAAGGTGGTTGTTGAAAACTAGGAGGATGTTGTGGCCTTTGATTTCCTTGACAACCCCATGAGAAATTGGGATGGTTCCTCCAACCTGCATTATAAGTGTTACTATACGGGTTATTTTGAGGTCTAGAGTTAGTACCCATATAGTGGACTTGTTCCTCCTCAGTGCCAGGGTTGAAGGGTGGATAATCTGGGTTGTGCATTCCTCCATTTAAATCACACCTCATCACTGGATGTACCTGAGTAGAACAATATAAACCATCAATCTTTTATTCAAAAGTTCTACCTGGTTTGACAGCATAGTAACCGAGTCGACGTTAAAAACGCCTACTGCTTTGGTCAGCTTAGTCCTCATAACTTGCCACTGATAATTATTCAGTGACATCTCTTCTATAAACTCATAACCATCTTCAGGGGTCTTATTATTGATGGTTCCACCAGCAGCTGCATTAATCATTTGTCTAGTCGAGGGATTCAAACCGTTGTAGAAAGTCTGAACCTGTAGCCAGAGGGGTAATCCATGGTGAGGGCACCTTCTTAATGGATCCTTGTATCTCTCCCATGCATCATAGAGTGTTTCTAAATCCATCTGCACAAAAGAAGAAATATCATTCCTTAGTTTAGCCGTTTTAGCCGGTGGGAAATATTTAAGCATAAATTTTTTGGTCATTTGTTCCCAAGTACTGATTGACCCTCATGGTAACGAGTTCAACCACTATTTAGCCTTATTCCTCAGTGAAAAGGGAAATAATCGAAGGTGAATGGAATCATCAGAAATGCCATTGATCTTGAAAGTGTCGCAGAATTCCAGAAAATTCGTTAAATGAGTGTTTGGATCCTCGTTCTACAAACCATCAAACTGAACAAACTGTTGTATCATTTGAATCATATTAGGTTTCAGTTCAAAATTATTTACAGCAACAACAGGTCTAACTATACTCGATTTAGTTCCTGTTAAACTAGGTTTAGCATATTCATACATAGTATGAGGAGCAGGATTCTATTCTATTGGATTTATAGCAACCATAGGAGGTAGCAGATTGTTCTGATTCTCAGCTATCTCCTCGGTTGTGATATGAATATCGTCGTCGTGCCCTTCCTCTATGTATTGTAGGCTTCGCCTTATTTCTCTTCGATTTCTGCGAGCTGTACTTTTGATCTCACTATCAAAAAGTAAAGGTCCCGACGGGTTTCTTCTAGTCATAAACTATAAAAACCTGCCAGAAATAGAAAGAGAAAAGTTTAGTAAATAAAAATAAAAAAAATTAAATAGAAATAAAAATAATGGCTAAAGTAATAAAAATTAAGTGTTCCTAATATCTTATCCTCGGCAACAGCGCCAAAAACTTGATGGTCATGAAACTAACTAAAAATTTGACTAAGGCAAGCGCACCTATCAAACAGTAGTATAGTTCTGATGAGACCGGAAATATCCTATCCACGAGGACTAAAAGTACTAGTATTAACTCTTTTTCTATTATTTAGCCTAAAAATAAAGAGGAAATGTTTTAACCTAAAATTTAACTAACCTAATTAACTAATTAACGCGACAGAGACAAAAGTTGGAAAAGACTTTAGGAAAACTAATGTAGAAAACAACACCCAAGGAAGAATCCACCTAGACTTCACTTATTACTTCTGAATCAGACGATTTATTCACTTGACTTATTCCGTAGAAATCCCTGATTTATGTTAATATCTCCGTCGAGACAAAAAACAACTGACTCTAGGTTGATTAATTGAAATCTCTTTCTAATTAAAACCCCTATCATCGCATTCACTCGATCTATGGATTTCCCTATTAGATTTGACTCTAATCTGGCAGATTTACGTCGTCCTATGTCTTGGATTGCATCCAACTCCGCTTAATTATTCTAGATCTACTCTTAAACAGGGACTTTTGCTCCACTGAATAAGCACATCAAACTTGGATTAATATCCTGAAATATTAAAACAAGAATCAAGAACACATAATTAAGAATAAGAGCAAGTATTTATCATATAATTCAAATATTAATAAGATTCGTCTTAAGTTTCATCTCCCTTAGGTCTTTAGGGAGTTTAGTTCATAATAATGGGGGAAAACATCTCAAAATTGGGGAAGCAACAAAACATAAAGAAACCCATTAAATTCACTAGAAATTGAATGGAGATCTTTATTCTTGATGTAATCCTGCTTCTGAGCTGATTCCTAATGGCTTTCTTCGAGTATTCTCCACGTTCTACTCTCCGTGTCCCTTTAATCTTCTTCTAGGGTGTTTATATAGGCTTTAGAATGCTTTAAAACCCTCAAAAGTGCCATTTTTTGAGTAGAATTAAACTTGGGCTCGATAGGGACACGGCCGCGTGCCACACTCGTGTGCAAGTGCTCAACCCGTGTACAATTCTGACTTGGATTAATGTCGACACATCCATGACACACGGGCGTGTGGACTGCCCGTGTGCCGCACAGTGGCATATGGATAACCCGCGTAGAAGTGCCTAGGTCATGTGAAGCACTGTTTTACGCTCAATTTGTCCATTTTTGGCCCGTTTCTCACTCTTTTTGCTATCCTAAGCTCTCTTGTGTATAAAACATGAATTAAAGGATTAGGAGCATCAAATTCACTAAAACCAAGGAAAAATCATTCATAAATATGCCAAGCATGGGGTAAAAATATGTATAAATTACGGTTTATCAGGTATACATTTAGTATCCTACTCAAATCAGTCTATCAGAATATCATAACATTCAAAACATGGTTTGAATAGCCCTTACCGACCCTACAGTAGGCCCACAGTCAATCGTAGTTACTTATGCGACCGTAGGGAAAATTTCAAAATTATAGGTCCCCATGCCCGTGTAGGCCCACATGCCTAGATTGGCCCTTGTCTGTGTAGGCCCACATGCCTGTGTGGCCTACACGCCCAACTTGGCCACACTCGAGCCACCACAAGGTCGTGTGCTATGCACGGCCATGCCTTTGTCGACCACGCGGTCATGTCTCACATACGGGCAACCACACGCCCATGTAAAGTCTGGTCTGATGCAGCAGTTCAACTGCATCACATTTGTACAGCAATTTACCGCACAATATGATGCATATTGTCATTTGCGTGGCTTAGGTCCACATATGTCGTGTGTAGGGTTGGATGGGCCTTTCGAGGTCCTATGTGGTGTGCAAGGTTGGTTGGCTACCTTCAGCTTATTCATGGTGTGACTGGGGATTGGATTGGTGTTCGGTTAGTGGGGTGGGTTTGTTTTTAATCTGTTTTGCATCAATACGTATTGCTGATTGTGCGAACATATGTTTGTTGGAACGATATGTTCACAATGATATGAAGTGATTTGTTTGATACGTATGGTTGGGACGTTGGTTCCATGTTTACATTTCGAATTTGTAATAGCCTTGTATGTTTCACCATTGAACTGCTAATTGAAATTTTGTTTTGTAACTTTGTCGTTTGTTAGGTTTCAAACTCACACCAAACTTGTGTAGCTCACCCCTTAGTTTTCCCCTTTTCAGATACTCTCGTTTTCTGAAGCTGGACTTGGCATGCCGGAGGTTTAGAAGTGTAATGATTTTAAACAAAATAATTAGTCTTCTCTTTTTAATTTTGAACTATTTTGGACTGTGCTTACTGAAAAGGGACTGTGGTATAAATTATATTTTGGAATTCCATAAGTTGTGTTTTGTCTCAAAATGAATTTTTTGATTTTATGAATTTATATTTCTGAACGTTTTAACGTATTTTGGAGTTTTCTGTTTTAAATCCTGAAATATTAAACGGAGCTACGTTTGAATGAGATTTTGACAAATCATTTGTGAATGGCCACTTCAGTGATCAGTGTGACCTCTGAGATCCAGTCTAAACTTTTAGGCTGGGTTTTGGGGCGTTACATTCAAAGCATACCAAATACATTCATACCAAAATATGCCAAAATAGCACTTCAAGTTTACACTAAACAACCAATTTCCAAAAGCCAACCATTTGTGATACAAACCAACTTAAACCCTAGGTACATGTCATTGTTGGAAAATTTCCGGTTCAAAAACAATTTTCTTACACAGTGAAAAATAAAAATTTTGAAAACTGACCCAGTTTATGATATTAATATTAATAAACCCTAAACCAAACTCATCTGTGTTTTCAGATATATGGATCATTGTCATTCTCGACTTTCAACCAAACGATCTTCTCTGTTATTCTTGTACAACAAACAGTTTCGAGTGTGGGCTCGAATGATTCGAATTAAACACAAAATAAGAAATAGTTTTCTTTTCTTTTGGAGTGAAAACAAAAATATCTTCTCAAATACAAACCGACAAAATTATTATTTTGAAAAATATATTTAATATTAAAGAATAAAAGTCTCTATTTTCAGGCAAAAGAACAATATTTGAAGGTTGTGTTAAGCCCTACCAGTGCCATCTATTTATAATGAGAGAAGTTACAACCCTTGTTGAATTGTAAAAATTTATTTCAACTAGAAAATGAAATCCTAGTCTAACTCGGAGAATATGTGGTAGCAACCTTAGCTTTTTTTTACTAGGGTTTGCCATCCACCCCTAGTAACATAAGAAGATTTAGGGCCTTTTTCCATATCAGGTCCAATTACAAGTACTTTCGGGCTATTAACCCAGTACTTTATAATTCGATCTAACCTGATATTTATTTTGCTATTTCCCAAAATAAACTTAAATATATTTCAAATTAAATAATTTTCTCAACCCAATTCTAATTCTGTTAAAATCATGATGACTTTGCTATAAAAGAATCTATGAGAAAATATATTCAATATTTCCACATTCAACAGTTCACTATGACAAAATTATTTATTTCCATAATCGAACTTTCAAATAACACAAATTTATTTCTGGGTCATTTTCATTTTGGAGAAAACCATATTCAATTCCAAATAGTTCAATTTGTCCATTTTCATTTTGAAGGAAACCATAACCATTTCTAAATGTTTCCCATTTCTTCATATTCACCATTTCTATTTATTTGTGTTAATTTGATTCAACATGCAATTCATTTCTAGTTTCAACGAGCTAGCAGAGGGATCGATTTGACATATGCAATTAGGGCTCAAATAATTTATAATTAAGTTCTAGTTTTTTGCCTATTAATTATAAACTCATTTAGTCATGAAGTCGTTTCGCTATAGTATCGTGACTGAGCTCTCCCTAATGGCATACCATTACGAAAGCAACTCGATCAGTGCTCATCTAATGACCTTGTCATAAGTGTGTTACCATCACAGGGTATCCTTAATCTCTTAGGGATAACATCCGTTCTACCAAATGATCCTATTTTATCTCATGGTAATCATTACATCTTGTTTTATGAAAAGTCAATTACTATCAAATGGTAATCAAATAATTTATCACAAAGACAAATGACAAGTGGCCACATTTTCTTTTCATCAACCATGTAATGCCAATTAGAGGATATCTATAACACTCTTAACCTGTATCTGTTGCCAGAATAGGGTTACAGAGCATTATCATAAAATCATAACTTAAAACATTCAATTCTAAACATTTTATAAATCATAGCATAGTTCATTCAAGCACATTCATATCATCCATTATTCGAGCCCTCGAGGCCTTAGAAACACTTTAAAAATGATGTGGGACTAAATCGAAAACATTTAGAACTTCATGGAAAAATACAGAAAATTTCACACTGCAGGGTCACATGACCGCGTGGCCAGGCCATGTGCCTTACACGGTTGAGACACATGCTTATGTCTCAAGTTGTGTAACATTCGAAATAGGGACAAATGGCCGTATCCCAGCCTGTGTCCGTGCCCGTGTAACCCTCTCACTTGGGTCACACGGCTAAGCCACACGCCCGTGTGCCAGGCAGTGTAACTCTTGAAATGCATTCATTAAAACCTACAGGGGACACACGGCTGTGTCGCATGGCCGTGTGTCACACACAACTGAGACACACGCTCGTGTCTTAGGCCGTCTGGACAAGAAATTGGCAAAAATTAAGCCATTTCCTTCACCCACCTCAAGCATGTACCTAAACAAATTTGCATATATGACCAATGCATCAAAACTTATTGAAAACTTGCATAAAAATGACCAACTTCCATTCAACCAATATGCCATATAGGCACCTCAATCACAATCAAACTAACATGCCTAAACATAAGCACGTTTAATCACATTGCTATTATTTGGAAACATACAACACTTGAGCTATACCATGTCAATATCACTTACCATTTGGACCATTACTCACATGCATCAAATTCACATAAGTGACACAAACCGACCTTTTCCAAATGGTACCAAACATCCAACATATATACATACCATATTTCAATCTTGCACATCTAATTCAAAACCTATCTAAGCGTACCATAACTTGACCATGTTGAAACTACACTATCACATACCAAATTGGTCATTTAAAACATGCATCATCTTGGCCATAATAGCACCAACCATCAAGGAATCAAAATATCATAACTACATAAGAAATGGATGCTTAGTAAGCTTGTAGAACATGATACATAACTTATCACTTCAATACTATAACACATAGATTAAACATGATTCAACACCAATACTTTAAACTTAGTATAAACCTATTGAACACCATTTAACTCACGATTGAGTATATTCATCAACATCACATATACTTTTCCTATATAACATATGGGAATCTATAAGTCGTAAAACATAATCATCAACCTTTTCATATGATTATGAACCGTTCTATTTACTTACTTTCTCTTCCATACCAAATGCATAGCATAAGCCTAAACAACATGATCATTTTACGAGTTAGTGTATTTACCGATGATATAAGTAAATTCTTCCATAGTATAAGTAGACTTCTCACATATAAGTACATCATTTATCACATGAAACCTTTTATAACATCATATTACATCTCAATTATGAGCTTATCGTTTCATTCCCTTTTCTTACCCGTTTCATTTGCATAGTACAAAGCATAAGCATAAACATCAATCATAACCACAAGCTTGGCACAAGCCTAAGCACCTCAACAACACATGTTAGTCCATTTAAACATAATTCAATTGAATTAGCATAAGATGAACTAATGGTACATGAATATACTTCTTTTAAATGCATCATTTCCGTGAACATAACATACTTTCATATAAAATTTCCATATCAATCCTTTTCATAATTTCATGACATAGTTCATTTGAACACATACCTTCCTTTCCTTTTTCATGCCCATTGAATCAAATAATACAACATCGGATAATTGAAACAATACTTACCGTACCAGTTACATATATAACACACCAAAACAAAGCTTGCTAGGCACAGAGTCTGATATAAATCACCAGCACGAAGCCTGCTAGGCACAGAGCCTAATATAAATCACTGGCATGAAGTTTGCTAGGCATAGAGCCTAATTTATTATCTTAAATACAACTCAATTTCATTAATTTCCTCTTTTTGGTCTCATATCATATAAGAACAATATAATGAATAATAAATGAATATTTTTAGCGGGAATTCTCAGGCGAAAAGGGACCTATTTTGTCTACAACCTATATTCAATAATTATAATCACCGTGATTATTAAAATAAATATCAAGAATATAATATAACATAGTACATGTAACACGAACTTATGTGGCTAAATTGCAGAAATGTCAAAGTACAAATACAAGGTCTATTTGGTAATTTTCTCTTCTTCTCGATTTTCTACCCATTCTTGATCTAAATTAATAATTTCATTAAATTCATTAATTTTAACAGAAAAACCAATTCATTTTATGCAATTTAGTCCTTTTCGACATTTTTAAAAAATTGCCCCCAACATTTTATTTTTATTCAATTTAGTCTCTAAGCCTAAAACATTCAAATTAACCATTTGTATTAAATTTCAAGCTTAGCCGTATGGTGTGGGACTCCTTTATAACCCATATTTTCTATTATTTCACAGCAAGGCCTTGTAATTTTACTAATTTCACATTTTAGTCCTTAACATTAAAAATTACCAAAAATTACTTAATAAAATATGTGTATTTAACAACAAAGCTTAAAAATATATCATAAACTTTTACAAACACCTCAAATTCATCCATGGCACATTCTAAAAAATTTGATAGTTTTGAAAACAAAGGTACGGGTTTGCTGGACCTAGTTGCAACGATCTCAAAAATATAAGAATCATTAAAAACGGGTGCAAAATGTAATTACATGCATAAATTGAAACATGGCCCAACTTAACTCCTCCATTGCCATGGCTTTCGGTTGAAACAAAGAAAACTTAAGGTTGAAGATAACCACTTTTGTATTATTTATTACTTTATTAACCTTTTTACTTTATTATAATAAATTAACTTATAAAACATAAAAAAGGTAAAATATTTTAAAGCTTAAAACCATCCCACCATCTTAGGTATGGGTAAATTATCCACTAAGTATGGGTAAATTATCCACTAAGGCCATCCAATTATAATTATTTAATAAATTAACACCTTTAAACTATAGCGATTAACTTTATCAACTTTTACGATTTAGTCCTTTTTGCATAATTAACTATCGAAACATTAAAATTTCTTAACGAAACTTTAATACAATCTTAATAACACTCTGTAAATATTTATAAAAATATTTACAAGTTGGTTTATAGAAAGGAGGTCCCAATACCTCATTTTAAAAAACCACTTGACTTTAAGGTCTTACCTCTTGAACTTAAATAATCATTCATATAATATAAATTATCATATCAAAAACCTTTTTAAAACCATAATTGACTCACAAATATTATTATTTACTCGTCTTGTGGCCCTGAAACTACTGTCTTCGACACCACTGAAAAATGAGTTGTTATAATATCATTTACCCGTGTCTCGAGCTATGAATTCCAATATTATGAATGACACTACATATTACAGAAGTCGTATACCCAACACAGTAGGTTTTGGTTCCTTAACTATTCAAACACAAGCTTTTACTTACATTAAAGTCTACAAGTCACACTGTAGCGCCCTAATTAATTTATTTCTGCTTCTGTAAAATTTGACACAATTGTGTATCTGCTTCAATGGTTAAGTGCTCTGGGTGTGTGAGAGAGGTCTTGGGTTCAAGTCTCATCTTCACCAAATTTTTTCAAAGGATTAATTTTGATTTTGATTTTGTTGTTCTTCTCTCTCCTACCAAATTTTTGTTCTTTTTTTTCTTTCTAAAGTTTCCTTTCTCCCTTTTTCTTTTCCTTATGCTCTTTCAATTTCGCTTTTCATCTCTCATGTCCTACTCATCGTATCTACTAAATTATTGATTCCCATCAGGTTCTGGTAACTAGGGTTTTATAAGTGGTTTTATCTTTTGTGTGTGACTATTCCTATTTTGTGGAATTGGTGTGGTAGTGTGTGTTGAGGGCTTTAATCGTTAAGAATTTTGTTTTCATAGGAAAATGGTGTGGAATGAGATAATGTTGTTTCAACGACATGAATCGTGTGTGAAGCCGTTTTCACTGGTGGTAAGTTGGACTGTGCCACCCGATTTTTTAGTTAATTGGAGCATAAATTGTAACGCCCTAATTTTCGGGACTTTTCAAGAATTTTGTGAGTTTTGGTGAATCTTGATTTTAGTATGATCTAATCGTATAAATCATGCCTAAGTATGTTAGTGAGCCTCTAGAAGGCCCAAGTCTAAGCTAAAACCTGGTAGATTTAACAAATTTTAATTTTAAAAACAGAAGGGGATTCTGGTGTTTTGGGCATTTAAGAGTTAATGGGAGGAATAAGCCACAAGAAGACCTAGGGTAAAGTGGCATGTGACGCCACATAAGTGCTTGGGAATGGCGTATGGATGTTTAGGGAGAGCTAAGGTTCGAGTCACAAGGTAAGCAAGTTAAGGTATTATTATTTTTGTGAACCATAAGGGGATGTGATGGAACTCAAGTGAAACTCTGCCGGGAAGAGTTTGAGCTGTTCAGGGGATTGGGTAAGGAGGAGATAAGGGAGAAAGTGTAGGAGCTGATCAAGGAATGTGGTGTTGGTCGAATGCTGGACTCTTGTGGAGTAAGAGTTGGCCGGCCAAGGGTCTCTGGTATAGGTAAGTTCGGCTAGGACTCTGAGGTAGACATTTCGGTATTAGGGAAGTGTTGTACCGTTTCTGTGTGAATTTTCCTTGAGGTTTCAGTTTAGTTTTCTTTTGGCTTGCCGAAATAGGGGTTGTCCTTAGGGTTTCTTTCTTTTTCCCTTTCATTCTTGCTAGTAGCTGAAACCTGGAAACCTCATAACTCTCTGTGTCGTTTCCCATAGCCGAATACTACTTCCTCTCTTACCTTTCCTTTCTTTTGTCTTTTCTTTTCCCTATAGCCGAACCTATACTCACCTCTCTTCTATTTCTTCCCTTATTGTCTTTACTTCAATATTCCTTAGTAGATCGAATCTTGCTATAGCCGAACCACTTTTTTTTTCTTCTTTAAAAAGCTGAAACCCTATTAAAGTCGAACCTCTCAACCTTTCTTGCAAAACTAAAACTTTTCAACACCGAGGTATGTCAGAAGCTGAATTCTTGATTACATTTTCCCTTCTTGCGCGGTGCTTGGATCTACAGTGGATCAGGAGTAGTGTCATAACGATATAGGTAAGAGTTCGAATCCTTCTTTAGTTGCTCATGATTTGAGGTAAAAGTCAAAACCCCTTAAGGGTGGCTAACGTTGGGACTAAGGGCATTTCTGCCTCTTTCTTTTGGTTTTGTATGCACTAGCGTAGACAAGGAGGCGTACAGCAAAGGGCTTGAAGGCTAACTCGGTTGGACATTAAGAACTAGTCCATATTTCAGAAAAAGGTAAGAATAATAGGGTCTAAGGCAATGTTGGTCGAATATGGTAAGGGAATTAGTACGTAGTTGTTTTCGTTATAGAGACTGACATTTTAGTAACTCGATTTTAGGCAACTCGTGTGTGGATCTCGCCAACATATCGTTACAAACAGGTGTGTAAACGACACCCACTCATAGACTAGATCGGCAAAAGTCGAAAAGTCAAAATACCGAAAAGCTAGCATTTTGTGAACTTGCGAGCGTGCGAACGCTCATGAGATAGTTTGTTTATCAACCTTGGTAATCTCAAGTGGTAGGATTGCAGAGTGCGCAATTTCGTGCACTTCGATAAATTTGGGCTTAATGGGCCGAAATCGGGTTAGTGGGCCAACGGGCCCAATTCGATAAAGACGCACGGTAAGTGTTTCCGTTAATACGTTAATGGCTGTAATATGCATGAAAACCATAAAATAGTATGTTTACTAGAATACCCCTAAGTATGCAAAATGACCATTATACCCCTAGGTTCAAAATGACCGTTATACCCCTAGGGTTAATTTTGACTGAAATGCATGATATTCTGATTCTGTATGATGTATTCCATGACATAAATATCTGTTGCATGGGATATGGGTTATATTGATGGAGGAAGCGTTACGGTGGCTATGCCACAAATATCTGCTTCTGGTGGCTCGCCACAAATATTCATATCCGTGACTTTGTCACATTATCTATTCTGGCAGCCATTCTGCAAATTCTGTGGCGTGTAGTGGATGGTGGGTCGAGTTGTGCGATCGACTGTGGGCCTATTGTAAGGCTGGTAAGGGCTAACCAAACCCTAAAACTGTGGATCTGATAGTTTGATATTCTGTCCTGAGTATGAAAATGCTATGCATGTCTGATATCTGTGTATAAGCATGTTGAGCATGTATAATCTGTATATCTGTATCTATTTTCTATATCTGATTGGTGGTGGAATTTGTATACGAGGAAGAAGTATTTTGTTCGGCATTAATCGCCTATATTTTGGCAGCTTGGCTGCATATATTCTGATATATGTTATAAGGGCACAATATGGTGTGTAGGGATGGGTGGGTATTTTTAACCCCACATGGTGTGATGGGATCTGTACCTGATTGTGTACATGACTTTGTATGTTAGCATGCTTAACTCTGTTAGGTTACACACTGAGTTTACGAAAACTCAGCTTTGTTTGTTTGCTCTGTTCAAGTAATCCATAAACTTAGGCGGATCGGAGCGGCAAAGACTCAATAATGACCACTTGACCGTAAACAATTTAAATACGGCAATTTATGGTTTTATTTATTATTTTGGTTTTCATTTGAGAGTTCGTAATTTCTGGGACTCTTTGGACTTTATGATTATTAATTGTTAATTTTTGGTTTGTTGATACTTTGCATGCCTTGATAAATTATTTTATTAAATAGATGGTTTTTTCGTTGATAAACCGTAATTTATACATATTTTTACCCCATGCTTAGCACAGTCTATGGATGAATTCTCCTTAGATGTGGTGAATTCGATGCTCTTAATCCCTTAATTTCATGTTTTATACTCAGGAAAGCATAGGAGAGTAAAAAGAGCGGGAAACGGGCCAAAAACAGAGAAAATGGGCCAACGTAAGAAATCAACCCGCCTGGACTTCCTCACACGGGGAGACCACACGGCCGTGTCAATATGGTAGAATCAAAGCATGACTTACACCGGTAGACCACACGCCCGTGCCTATTTAATAGCCTTAACCACGGCTTGAACCTATTGCACACGGGAGTGTCACACGGGCGTGTCCCTGTCGAGCCCAAGTATAGTCGTATTCGGAAAAGGCCACTTTTGAGGGTTTTTAGGCATTCTAAAGCCTATTTAAACAGAACAGAGGAGGACTAAAGGGGACACTCAGAATAGGGAGTAAGGAATTACTCAAAGAAAGCCGATTGATCTATCTCAGAAGCCGGATTCATCATCAAGACTGAAGATCTCTGCTCAATTTCTCTTCAAGAGTTTTCGGTTTTCTTTATGTTTTGTATTCATTATTCTTCTAAGATGTTTTCCTTTTTAGTTATGAACTAAATCCCCTAAATACCTAAGGGGGATGAAACCTAAGACATATCTTGTTATTATTATTTGAATTGTATGATAAATATTTAACTTGTTCTTAATTATGTGTTCTTAATTCTTGTTTCGGTATTTCAAGATATTGATTCAAGTTAATGCTCTCATTCGAGGATGAATAGTCCCTATTTAATAGTAACTTTGTCATAATTAAGCGGAGTTGATTGCGCGTCTAGAGATAGGGTGACAAGATTTTGCTAGATTAGGGTGAAACCTAATAAGGGGATCCATAGATCGAGTTAATACAACCCTAAGGTGTTAATTAGAAAGAGATTTCAATTATTCAATCTAGGGTGAGACGTTATTAGTCTTGAATAAGGATAATAACATAACTCAGGGATTTCTACGGAACAAGTTGAATGAATAAATCGTCCGATTCAGAGTCAAATAACAAGTGAAGTCTAGGTGGATTTTTCCTTAGGTATTGTCTTAATCAATCGAATTTTCTAAAAAATGTTTTCCCCAATCTCCTTTCTGTGGTTTCTTAGTTTAGTTAATTAGTTTAGATAAACAAACCATTTTATTTTTAGGCTAGATAATAAAAAGATAGTTAATACAAGTACTTTTAGTTCCTTTGGGTTCGACAATCCAGTCTTCCTAAAGCTATACTACTGTTCGATAGGTACACTTGCCTTTATCATGATAATAGTTAGTTTCAAGAACGATTAATTATAAATTTATAAAGCTTATCACGAAAAATCACGATCAAGTTTTTGGCGTCGTTGCAGGGGAACTAAGATATTAGGAACACTCGATTTTTACTACTTTAGCCATTTACTTTTATTGCAATTTAAATTTTGTTTTAATTTTCATTACTAAATTTTATTTTTCTCTCTTCTGACAGGTTCTTATAGTTTATGACTAGAGGAAACCTGTCAGGACCATTACTTTTTGACAAAGAAATTGATCGTACAGCTCACAGAAATCGAAGAGAAATAAGGCGAAGCCTAAGATACACAGAAGAAGAGTAAGAGGATGATATCTCAACTACAACCGAGGAGATGGCTGAAAATCAGGAAAATCCACTACCTCCTGCGATTGCCGCCAATCAAGTAAATCAGAATCAAGCTCCACGCACTATGTATGATTATGCTAAGCCAAATTTAACAAGAACTGAGTCAAGTATAGTTAGGCCTGCTATTGCTGCAAACAATTTTTAACTAAAACCTAACACGATTCAAATGATACAGAAATTTGTTCAGTTTGATGGTTTGCAGGATGAGGATCTCAACACTCACTTGGCAAATTTTTTGGAATTTTGTGACACATTTAAAATTAATGGCATTTCTGATGATGCCATTCGCCTTTGGTTATTCCCTTTTTCACCGAGGAATAAAGATAAATAGTGGTTGAACTCGTTACCACGAGGGTCAATCACTACTTGGGAACAAATGACTGAAAATTTTTTATTAAAGTATTTTTCGCCAGCTAAAATAGCTAAATTGCATAATGATATCTCTTCTTTTTTGCAAATGAATTTAGAAACACTCTACGATGCATAGGAGAGATACAAGGAACTCTTAAGAAAATGCCCTCACCATGTGTTACCACTCTGACTGCAAGTTCAAACATTTTACAATGGTGTGAACCCCTCGACAAGACAGATGATCGATGCAGCAGCTGGTGGAACCATCAATAACAAAACACCTAAACAGGCTTATGAATTTATTGAGGAGGTGTCACTAAATAACTATCAGTGGCAAGTCATGAGGACTAAGCCAACCAAAACAGTAGGCATTTATAACGTCGACTCGGTTACTATGCTGTCAAATCAGGTAGAACTTCTAAATAAAAATATTGATGGTTTACTTGGTTCTACACAGGTACATCCAGTGATGAGGTGTGATTCAAGTGGAGGAGGTGTACATACAGAATATCAACCCTTTAATCCTACAATCGAAGAGGAACAAGTCCACTATATGGGTAACAATAACTCTAGATCTCAAAATAACCCATACAATAATACTTACAATGCAGGTTGGAGGAACTACCCAAATTTCTCATGGGGTGGTCAAGGAAACCAAAGGCCACAAAATCCTCTGGGTTTTCAACAACCACCTTATCAACAGGTAAAGAAACCAAACCTTGAGGAGATGCTATCCAAATTTATCGAAGTGTCAGAAACCCATTTCCAAAATATCGAGACATCGCTTAAGAATCAACAAGCATCGATCCAAGGGCTCGAAACTTAGATAGGCCAGCTGTCCAAATTAATTTCTGAGAGACCACCAGGAACATTATCTAGTAACACCAACCCCAATTCAAAAGAGCATGTGAAGGCAGTTACACTAAGAAGTGGGAAAGTGTTAGCCGAATCTGAAAAGAAGCTACCACAAGAAGTCGTGATGAGCGAAAAAGAGGAGAAAAAACCCAAAAATAATGACAAACCAAGGCCAAAGGAATATAAACCACTTGTCCCATACCTAGTAAAGTTGAAAAAAGACCGCATGGATGCACAATTCGATAAGTTTCTTAAACTTTTTAAGCAATTACTTATCAACTTACCTTTTGCTGAGGCCATCTTGCAGATTCCTACATATGCAAAATTTTTGAAGGAGCTTCTAACAAATAAAAGGAAGTTTGAGGACTTATCTATAGTGGAACTCAACGAGGAGTGTTCGGCCATACTCCAAAATAAACTGCCAACCAAACTGAAAGACCCAGGAAGTTTCACTATCCCTTGCTTAATTGGTAATCTAAATGTTGAGAAAACACTAGCTGATTTAGGCACTAGCATTAATTTGATGCCATATAAGATGTTTAAACAACTTGGTCTTGGGGAACCTAAACCCACTAGGATGAGTATTCAATTAGCTGACAGATCTGTTAAATATCCTAGGGGTATCATAGAGGATGTACTTGTAAAAGTAGATAAATTTATATTCCCTGCTGATTTTGTTGTGCTTGACATGGATGAGGATGTTGAAGTGCCTTTAATTTTGGGACGTCCATTTTTAGCCACTGCTAGGGCCGTTATTGATGTGGGAGATGGCAAACTTGTACTTAAAGTAGGTGAGGAAGAGATTATTTTTAAGATCTATGATGCCATGAGATTTTCTAGAAAGCAAGATAACTCATGTTATTTCATTGACTCTATTGATCATGCCACTCAAGATTCTTTTCAGGAAATCATACATGAAGACACGTTGGAACTGTATCTTGCCTAAAGTAAGGAAGTATATAATGATGATTCAGAGATAGGTGAGGTAAAAACTGAACTAAACCCCAATAATCCAGTCTCAAGACAAGTAGAATATGAGGGTATCAAGACAAACGCTGAACTTAAGCAAAAACCCTCTATTAAAGAACCTCCCAAACTGGAACTTAAATAATTGCCAAATCACTTGGAATTTGCATACTTTAGAAATAATTCTACATTACCAGTGATTATTGCTTCTAACTTGCAACCCAAGGAAAAACAGGAATTACTCCAAGTACTAAGAGAACATAAAAGGGCCATAGCTTGGAAAATTTCTGACATCAAAGGGATCAGCCCCTCTTTCTACACCCACAAAATTTTAATGGAAGATGAATATAAACCATGTGTGCAAGCTCAAAGACGACTGAACCCCAACATGAAAGAAGTTGTTAAAGCTGAGGTAATTAAACTTCTAGATGCTGGAATTATTTATCATATTTTTGACAGTTCTTGGGTAAGTCCAGTGCAGGTTGTTCCTAAAAAAAGAGGCATGACGGTTGTGACTAACGAGAAGAATGAATTAATCCCGACAAGAACAGTCACAGGTTGGAGAGTTTGTATTGACTATAGAAAGCTGAATGATGCCACAAGGAAAGATCACTTTCCTTTGCCATTCATTGACTAAATGTTGAAAAGATTATCCAGGTATATGTACTACTGCTTTTTAGACGGATTCTTTGGCTATTTTCAAATCCAAATAGCTCCTGAAGATAAAGAAGAAATGACATTTACATGCCCATATGGTACGTTTGCTTATCGTAGAATGCCTTTTGGATAATGTAATGCTCTTACCACTTTCAGCGCTGTATGATGGCCATCTTTGATGAACTCGTGGAAGACATCATGGAGGTATTTATGGATGACTTCTCGGTATTTGGTAACTCTTTCTATCATTGCCTTAAAAATTCAAAATGAGTTTTAATAAGATATGAGGAAACGAACCTTAGGCTTAACTGGGAGAAATGTCACTTCATAGTCCAAGAAGGTATTGTATTAGGGCATAAAATTTCTAGTAAAAGGATTGAAGTTGACAAATCTAAAATTGAAACAATCGAAAAATTACCCCCTCCCAGTTCAGTTAAGGCTATTAGAAGCTTTTTAGGACATGCTGGTTTTTATAGAAGATTTATTAAGGATTTTTCTAAAATAGCTAAGCCTTTAACTAAATTAATAGAAAAAGATGTAGCTTTTAATTTCGATCAGGAATGTTTAGAAGTATTTAATACCTTAAAAGAAAATTTAATTAATCCTCCAATCATAATTGCACCTGACTGGAATTTACCTTTTGAACTAATATGTGATGCGAGTGATTTTACAGTAGGTGCGGTTTTGGGACAGCAAAGAGACAAGCATTTTCAACCTATCTATTATTCTAGCAAGACTTTGACAACTGCATAAGAAAACTATACCACCACGGAAAAAGAATTACTAGCTGTGGTTTTTGCATTTGATAAATTTCGTCATACCTCATATTGTCTAAAGTTGTCGTTTGCACTGACCATTCTGCCCTTCGCTACCTTTTAACTAAAACTGATGCAAAACCTTGACTCATTCAATGGATTCTACTGTTAGAGGAATTTGACTTGGAAATTTAGGATAAGAAAGGAGCTGAAAATCTCGCAGCTGATCATCTTTCCAGGCTTGAAAACTCAAATACCAAAGAACTAGATGAAGTTGAAATAAATGATTCATTTCCTGAAGACCAATTCTTTGCTATATCTGATTTTGAGGTACCTTTTTTTTACAGACATTGCAAATTTTTTAGCCGCTAACATTATCCCAAAAGGGTTGACACACCAGCAAAAGAAATGATTCTTTAATGATGTCAAAAACTACTTTTGGGAAGACCCTTTCCTTTTTCGCATATGTGTAGATCAAGTCATTAGAAGATGCGTTACAAGGTCAAAAACATCAAGGATCTTGGGGCATTGCACTCAGGACTGACTGGAGGACACTATAGTGGAACTAAGACCGCACATAAAATACTTGAATCAAGTTTTTATTGGCCCTCATTATTCAAAGATGCTAACAAGTACGTTACTTCTTGTGAAAAATGTCAATGGATAGGTAACATATCCAAATGTGATGAAATGCCTCAAAACTATATGCTCTCATGTGAAATATTTGATGTTTGGGGGTATCGACTTCATGGGTCCATTCCCTAGTTCATTTGGGAATAAATACATCTTAGTAGTAGTTGATTATATGTCCAAATGGGTGGAAGACCAAGCTTTACCTACTAATGATGCTAGAGTGGTAGTACGATTCCTTAAGAAACTGTTATCTAGATTTGGAACACCTAGAGCAATTATCAGTGACAGGGGCACTCATTTCTGTAACACCTAATTTGAGAAAACCCTTAAGAAATACGGAGTTCATCACAAAACAGCCACCCCATACTATCCTCAAACTAGTGGACAAGTTGAAGTGGCAAACTGAGAGATCAAACGGATTCTTGAAAAGACAGTAGAATCAAACAGGAAAGATTGGGCGATGAAAGTAGATGATGCTTTATGGGCTTATAGAACTGCTTTTAAGACTCCCATAGGAACATCACCTTATAGACTTGTTTATGGAAAAAGTTGTCATCTACCATTCGAACTAGAACATAAAGCTTTTTGGGCTATTAAATTTCTAAACCTTGATCCCAAACTTGCAGTTGAAAACAAGTTGATGCAATTGAACGAGCTAGATGAGTGGCGAGTCAATGCATACGAAAACTCACGCCTATACAAGGAAGCAATAAAGTTGCGCCATGGCGCTCGTTTAAAGCAACAAAAACAATTTGAAGTTGGAGATCTTGTCCTGCTATATAATTCAAGACTCAAATTGTTTCTTGGGAAACTTAAATTATGATGATCAGGACCTTTCGTAGTTCAATCTGTTTTTTCATATGGCACAATAGACGTAAGTCACCCATCACAAGGAACTTTCAAGGTAAATGGACATCGTCTCAAACTTTATAATGGCGAGAATTTTAAGGATGATGGAGAGAAGCTACAACTCCACGAACCTTCCTGATACACCGACATGGTAAAGTCGAGCTTAGACTATAAACAAGCGCTTCTTGGGAGGCAACCCGAGTATTAACAGTTTTTATTTATTTTAATTTTTATTTAAATTTCAAAGTTTTAATATCTAAATCACTAACTGAGTCTTTGAATACAGGTTCACAAAATCCACACGGTCATACACACGGGCGTGCCTTAGGCCGTGTCTATAACACAAGAAGAGACACGATAGTGCGATATGGCCGTGTGAAAATAGAGCAAAATTTTTCCTAAAACACGGGATGCGATAAATTGCCACGGCCTGTGAGCGAGTCGTGGGCAAATCTGTCAAAATGTCATGGGTGTGCGACACGCTCGTGCCTAGCACATGTGGTAGACATTGTCAAAATAACACGGACGTGTGCATAGGTATACGGGCGTGGGAGAAGTGAACTACATCCCATGCGGTCGTGTGATACGATCATGCAACCACATGGCTTAGACACATGGGCATGTCCTCAGGCCGTGTGACGATCTCTCAATTCGCGACAAACACTGGCTAAACACGAACCACACGGGCGTGTGATACGGCCGTGCCACTCGCAAAAATTAGATTATTTCTCTTATTTTATTTTTACTTTTATTTTTATTTACTTGTGAAAACTCATTTGTTTTTTTTAAACATGGCTTATATTTATGATTATTATTAGATTATTCCTTTAATTCTTCCTCAGAATCATGCCTACCCTCCAGCTCTATTTTCAATTCTCGCTCTCGCTAATCCAGGGATTCCATCCATTCATAACTCAGGAAGTTTCACTTCTCTCCCAATCTTATGATCTTATATTTATATTTTTCAGTATATCTATTTGTGTACATTGAGGACAATGTACATCTTAAGTGTGGTGGGTTATCTATACCTATATCAGAAACAAACCCTGAATTTTGTCTTATTCTTATGTGATCTTCTCATATTATTATTAGAATGAATTTTGATTAATTTATGATTTTTATTGATATGTATTGAATAAAAACATAGGCATTCACGCATTGATTGTTAAAACTTTAAGACATTAGAGAATCAAGCATGATAAGTTGACTTTTGAAAATTTCAAATTTTTAGGTTGTTTCCCCAAAGTTTAGGTATTATCTTAAGTTGAAAGTCACATGTTTAAACATCAAAAAGCCATAATTTTTTGTGAGATATTGAGCCTTTAGAGCATCTATTATTCCTTTCATGCTCACTTTTATTGTTGCTTTGAGTGTGTCAATATCGAATTGTTATTCTAGAACTTGCTTAATGATGCATGTCAAGACCACATCATTTGATTTGATATGTCAAGATGATAGAGGCACTTAGGATTAACCCACTCATGCCATGAAAAGCCTACCTTCACAATTAACCCTTAGTAAACCACTTTGAGCCTAACAAGCCATTCCTTGATTTATCCCCAATATTAACCCTTAACTCATTATTGTTGAAATCCCCTCAATTAATTTGATCCCTATTTTTGTCAAGATTTGATTTGAATAAATTGCTTGGCTATATCTTGTTCTTAATACTTAGTCTATGTTATTTAACTTGTTCTTAAAAAAAAAGAAAAAAAAACATACATACATATTAGTAGTAATCTTTCATTTAGAGCTTAAGCTTTTAATTCCATTTTCTGAGATGAAGCTCATTTTTATTCAAGTGGAATTAGTATTTTTCTAGTTCAGTAATTTTTCAAACTCAATCTCGATTCTAACCCTTTCTTTCAGCTTGTGACCACACCCCCTAACCAAAGCCACGTTACAACCCTCTAAAAGACCTTTTGATTGATGTATCATCTCAATTTAAAGTGGTGGAGATTTGATTTTCACGCAAGATTATGCTAATAACTTTTCATATTGACTAATGAGTGCTTCATTTATTGTCCTTAAACACCTCGAGTGATTTGAGTGAATCTTTAGTAAGGATGTTAAACTTGGTGATATTTTGAATCAATGGTAATCACTTAGATGAAGGGGGGACACCTATACTTTCGTGATAAAATGCTCAACTTGGAATGTTTGAAACTTTGATGTTCTTTCAGTTGAATTTTCAATGTATGATTACTTATGGATTATTTTGAGATAATATTTATAGGGATTATAAATTGAGAAGAATTTATTTTGATTGTGAATTGAGGATTTTTCTTAAGGACAAGCAAATGCTTAAGTGTGGGGTTATTTGATAAACCGTAATTTATACATGTTTTTACCCCATGATTAGCACAGTTTATGGATGAATTCTCCTTAGATGTGGTGAATTCAATGCTCCTAATCCCTTAATTTCATTTTTTATACTCAGGAAAGCATAAGAGAGTAAAAAGAGTAGGAAATGGGCCAAAAACGGAGAAAATGGGCCAACGGAGGAAATTAACACGGCCTGGACTTCCTCACACGAGTAGACCACACGGCCGTGTCAATATGGCAGAATCGAAGCATGACTTGCACGGGCAGACCACACGCCCATGCCTATTTAACAGCCTTGACCACGGCTTGAACCTATCGCACACGGGCGTGTCCCTATCGAGCCCAAGTATAGTCCTATTCGAAAAAGGCCACTTTTGAGGGCTTTTAGGCATTCTAAAGCCTATTTAAACAGAACAGAGGAGGACTAAAGGGGACACACAGAATAGGGAGTAAGGAATTACTCGAAGAAAGCCGATTGGTCTATCTCAGAAGCCAGATTCATCATCAAGACTGAAGATCCCTGCTCAATTTCCCTTCAAGAGTTTTGGGTTTTCTTTATGTTTTTTATTCATTATTCTTCTAAGATGTTTTCCTTTTTAGTTATGAACTAAATCCCCTAAATACCTAAAGGGGATGAAACCTAAGACAGATCTTATTATTATTATTTGAATTGTATGATAAATATTTAACTTGTTCTTAATTATGTGTTCTTAATTCTTGTTTCAGTATTTCAAGATATTGATTCAAGTTAATGCTCTCATTCGAGGATGAATAGTCCCTATTTAATAGTAACTTTGTCATAATTAAGCAGAGTTGATTACGCGCCTAGAGATAGGGTGACAAGATTTTGCCAGATTAGGGTGAAACCTAATAAGGGGATCCATAGATCGAGTTAATGCAACCCTATGGTGTTAATTAGAAAGAGATTTCAATTATTCAATATAGGGTTAGATGTTATTAGTCTTGAATAGGGATAATAACATAAATCAGGGATTTCTACAGAACAAGTTGAATGAATAAATCGTCTGATTCAGAGTCAAATAACAAGTGAAGTCTAGGTGGATATTTCCTTGGGTATTGTCTTAATCAATCGAATTTTCTAAAAAGTATTTTCCCCAATCTCCTTTCTGTGATTTCTTAGTTTAGTTTATTAGTTTAGATAAGCAAACCATTTTATTTTTAGGCTAGATAATAAAAAGACAGTTAATACTAGTACTTTTAGTTCCTTTGGGTTCGACAATCCGGTCTTGCTAAAGCTATACTACTGTTCGATAGGTACACTTGCCTTTATCGTGATAATAGTTAGTTTCAAGAACGATTAATTATAAATTTATAAAACTTATCACGAAAAATCACGATCATCCGTAAAAAGAGGTTTTTCTAAAAATACGATTTGGACTTCTAAAATGAAACAGTTTTGTTAGACTTCCGCTGTAAAATAGGTCTTGGTGAATAACTAATTAATTAATGTTTTCAAAAATGGATATAAAGTATATGAATTGAATAACTAAAATGATTTTACGTAACTAAACCCATTCCCTGTAATTTCTCTAGATTCAGCTATAACATCTAGCCGGGTTTGGGCTGTTACATTTAGTGGTATCAGATTTAGGTTGCAAAACTCGGGCAATGAATTTTGGGTTTCAAAATTATATTTTTAAAAGAATTGGTTTTCATATATTCTTTTTGGATAAATTGGGAAAGTATGTGGCACACTGAGTCTCCGGCGTCGATCCTGTAAGTATTTCTAAATTTTTGATAGAAAACTCTGAAAACACTGTAGTTAGCACTTTCTGAAACTATGCTGAGTAGTTAGAGACTGAAACCTTTGTAAACAATTCTGAACTTCTGATAATTTATGCATAAAACATCTGCTAATAAATACTGAAACTGATGCATAAAATTTCTAATGTAGATAAAACTTGAAATATACAATGAGCGCTCGTGGAACTCGCGGACGTGGCATTTGAGGCCATGGTAGAGGCCATAGAGGGGCTTGAGCTGAGTCTTCCTCTTTGGACAACATGCCGAACTTAGATACGAGTGAGACACCAGTTTCACTTTCTACTGAGACTGGGTCTTAATGTTGCTCGGCTGGGGATGATGCACTGTCCCAAGTCATGCTGAGGATTTTAGAGAGGGTCGCTAGACCCCATTCTGGAGCTAGGTGCCGAGGGTCGGTAACTAAACAACTTCGGTCTAATGGTGTTGAATTTTTTAGGGGTGCCACTAGAGTCGCCCCTAATGTGGCTGAGTATTGGTTGGAGGCCACTAAGAGGATCATGAATGATTTAGACTGTACTTCCGAGTAGAAATTTAAAGGTGCAGTCTCCTTGCTTCTCGACGAGGCATATCAGTGGTGGTTAACGGTTGAGGAGGGTACTCAGCCTGATGGTCTGAATTGAGATTTCTTTAAGACCACCTTCTAGAGTAAGCACGTGAGGGCGAGCTATGTGGATGCTCGTAAGGTGTGCCTAAGGTGTGGGTCATGAAGGATAGGGGCTTGTCTAAGGTATGGGTCATTAGAGCACCGTATTCGAGAGTGTCCACAGAGGGATAATCAGATGCAAGCTTCAGGACTAGGTTCTGCGCAGCCTCAGAGGGCAGTTCAGTAGTGCAACATCCCTTACCCGTATTCAATGCCGAAACAGGTTATGAGGCATTACCAGACGTAAACACAAGCAAACATACAAAGCCGAATGTAAATTTCCATCCAAATTTAAAACTTCTTGAAAACATTCATATTGTTCCTTAAATGAGCTACGAGGCCTAAAACATGCATTAGAAGTGGTTCGGGACTAAATCGTGAACTTCAGAAAACTTCCCAACACATAGAAAAATTTTCATCAAAACAGGGGTCACATGCCTGTGTGGCTTGGGACATGCCCGTGTGGGTAAGCCGTGTGGACACACACGCCTGTGTCCCTAACCCGTGTAACTTTCTCTCTATGATGTCATCAACAAGTTGAAGTCACACGGCCAAGTCACATGCCCGTGTGCTTAGGTCGTGTGGACGATTTAATTTTCAAATTTTTTCATAAAATAGGTGCAAACTTCACACGCCCATGTCCCTGGGCAGTGTCCTTCACACGGTTGAGACACACGGCCGTGTCTCTGCCCATGTGGACAAAATAAGACTTTTTACCAAGCCATTTTACCACCCTTACTTGCACCAACCTACACAACAACAAGCAACACCAATCCAAGCATATACATACAACCAAATTAGCTACGAACAAGATATCAATACATCATCTGCACATACCAACAACTATCATGCATAAACATCACATACTTATTTCCATTCATGCCAAATTTCATTGTGACAGCCCTAATTTGACCCTAGTCAGAAAGTGGTTTCGGGACCACAAAACCGAGTCATAAAAATAATTAACTGTCATATTCTATGTTTATTATATGTGAATAGGCATGTGTGAAAGTTTCATACTTTACTTTTGTCATTTGTATGTGAAATTTATTAGTTGGGACTTAAGTGAGACAATTGTGAAATGTGTTAGGCAAATGTAAAAGTGATCTAATATTACATGTTGTCAAAAAGGTTGGACTTGCATGTCAAATTAACCAATTCTTTTAGATAGTGGCCGGCCATGTTATTGATTAAAACATACTATATTTATTTTATGTTAATATTTCACATTAAAAAAGGAAATAATGAATAAAGAAAAATAAAATATTGATTAGTGGGAGGAGAAACCAAAGTTAGTCCATGTTTGCTCCTCCATTGCCGTAACTAGAAGAAGAAGAAGAAGAAAATCTTTGGGAAAATTCGACTATGGTGGTTGGCGAAATTAAGGTAAGTTCAATGTTATTCTTGGAAACTTAAGCACCATTTGGATGATTAGTTTAAATTCTACCTATTTTATGGTTTAAAGGTAGGTTTTGAATGAGTTAAGATTCGGCTAAGTTGTTTTAAAAAAAAAATTTATGGTGGATTGCTTTGATGTCATTAGCATGCTAATTGTGAAGCATTAAGTAGATGATACATATGATTGTGAAGTGGCTATTCGGGTTCTATAATGAAATTTTGCCAAAGCCGAATGTGTCATGAAGAAAAATGTTATATGTATATTATATAAGTATATGTGTATTCGGCCAAATGAATTTGATTTGAATTTTTGATAGGTTGAGGGATGAATGGCCGAATGAGCTATAGGCTATGTAAGGATGAATTTTGTATATAAGTTGTGTGTTTATGTGTGGCTTTATTAGTTAATGGCATTCGGCATTATTCTTCATTTATATATATGTGCATTCGGTCTTTGGGAGTAAATAGATGAAGTTAAAATGATAAATAATGTTTCTAAGACTTGTTAAGTCGTTGTGGCTATTGCCGAATGTATGTTTGGTTAAAGGAAATTTTCAATCGTTTATGCATGAGTATGTGAACTAAATATTTAATGAATATTTGGCAAAATGGGGTTAAGGGTTAAGTCATAAGAATTTTGGGTGGTTTTCATTGGACATTAAGGTGATATATACTTGGGCTATGTGAGTTAGGTGTTAAGTAACCTAATTATTTGATATGCATATTCGGTCATTGTTTGGCAATGATGTAACCTATGTGTAATTTGTTACATTTGATCATGAGATGGAATTTGTATATGAAAGTTTAAGCTTGAGTAGTTAGGGTTAAATGGGTCATATAATGATCTTAAATGAATTGTATGCATATGAGTGTGTAGGTATTTGTGTGTGCAGCATTGAAGCTAAATGGAAATTGTTATTGTGGTAAATGTTGATAAGATGACATTCGGAGTTAGCTATATGTTTTGGAACTATACTGTAATTTGAAAATAAAAGTGTATAATATTAAAGTATGCATTATATATATATATATATATATATATATATGCATGTGTATATTCGGTTGTGCATAATTATGAGTAAATGATTAAGTGATGATAATCATAAATAGGTATGAATATATATATATATATGTCTTATGTATGTACCATGTACTTATAGTGACAATCAGATGTATGATTGAATTCATGCATATGAAAGCATGATAAGTTATATGAATCTTTGTTTATGTATGCGAATTAAATATTGATTAAATAAGTATAAAATTGATTCATGACATATTTTATAAAATATAATATGTATTGGAGTTTTATATGATTGTCAAATGTGACTACTAAGAAGTAAAGTTGAGTAAGTAATTTAAATACATCTATTTGTTTTAATTAAGCTCTAGAGCAAAGGGGGTCCAAATCAGATAGGGGAAAGGAGAAAGCAGTCGAGTAGATTATCCACAACTGTTCAAAATATCCGAGGTAAGTTTTAAGTAGTCTCCTTTAGTATATAATTGACGATGTCTTTATAAGAGTATATTAGGTGAATTGCGATCTTTGGTTTGCACTTGAATAAAGTTGAATAATAGATAATGCATGTATATGACTTATAGTCTGATGGTCACTTTGAGTTTAAGATTAAATGGTGAAAAGAATGAGTGATATGAGATATAACTCTTAAGCTGAAATGTGAATGATGATGTGCATATTGAGTTTATATTCGAATGTAATATATGACTATTAAGTGATAAGATGGCTGAGATGTGTTATAATATGACCAAGTATGTATGAGAATAGAAATATATCCGGACATGAGGTCCGCAGGCTATATGCTGGAAATATATCCGGACATGAGATTCGCAGGCTATATGCTAGAAATATATCCGGACTTGAGGTCCGCAGGCTACGTGCTGGAAAAATATTCGGGTTAAAGACTCGCAGGCTTATGCTAGTAATGTATTCCGAGCTCTAGGACTTGACAGAACCGATGCCAGTAAGTTAAGTAAGATTACAACTTCGAATGTCCGTGGTAAACATCATTGTGTAAGTATTATATATTTTACATGTTAAGGTTCGTGTTACATGCTCATATTTGAATTGATTTCTAAGTGATTTATTAGTATTAAAGAATGATATATATATATATATATATATATATGTATGTGAATGAGTTCGGTGTTTGAGGATAAGACAATGATATATATATATTTGGTCAATGTAAGTCATCATATGAAGAATGTGACTAAAATAGTAGTATAAGCTATGTAGATAGTGAAATATGTGTTAGAAGTTTTCTTATGTATACATACATTCATATTCGGCTAATAGGTTTTATAACTAATGTATTGGTGTATTTTTGGCCAAGTGAATTGCAATTAGGATACGAGTTTTGTGATACTCAATGTTCAATTTTAATGACAAGCTTTAATAGTATGAATTGCTTAAAACTTACTAAGCCTCGAAAGCTTACTCTGTTTCTTATTTCTCTATTTTAGATTGTTGATTTTGGCTATCGATTCGGGGATCGTCAGCAGTTCTTCATATTATCGATCTTTTTGGTACAGTTATATTTTGGACTCGATATGGCATGTATAGGTTAGGCTGTTGACAAATAAGTTTTGTAATTGTAAATATTTTGGCCATATGAAAATGGCATATATATAACTCAAGGTTCAGTATGTATTCAGTTCAATTTCTGCTTTTATTGCTAAATTTTTGTGAATGAAAAATTAAATGTTTAGCTCAGTAATACCTTGTAGCCTAACCGGCGATCGGACTCGGGCTTGGGGTGTTACATTCATCTTCACGATAAGCATCATCACATAAATATACCAATGACCAATAAGAATAATATTACCAACTTCCAATGGCCATATACAAAATGAATCATTAACCATTACAATGCCAACACACTTGGCTAAACCAATATGACATGTAATAAAATGACCAAGTCCCTATACATGCCATACTCAAAATATTGAAATCAAGTATATCCAAAACAATCATTTGATAGTGTGAATCGAGCTCTGACATTCCTCGATCTCCAAGCTAGCTTGGTGACACTATAAGGAATGGAAAGAAAAGGGAAGTGAGGTTTTAAAGCTTAGTAAGTTTGCATGCAAATAATAAGCAACATAAATCATACATTAATCATATAACTACTCAACATAAGTTAGCATAATTATCATCAAGTATCTTAGGCTTAGCTTACTCATTAGCATTCTTACCAAGAGTTCATCTCATACTAAAATCCATACACATGAGTTTTACATACATACCTGTACCAACTCATGACATAGTTGCACACTTGGTCATCTCTGAAATACTCTTCAGATTACCCGTTGAACACTTGGAATACTACCGGATACACGGGAGGTCTTGCACATAAGTGCCACATATGTAGCCACTGCTACCTCATATTTCATAACACATAAGGCTCACACGCGAGCTAATCACGGGCTTGCTCACACAAGCTATTAGGTATCCGAAACACATGACAGACTACCCAGCCACTAGTAGGACGTACATGACCAGCACCCGGATTCACATAAATCACATAACACATGGTTTCCTAGTGACATGTCACTCGTATACTAATTTATTCCCAAGGTTCAACTGGGATTTTTTTCTCATCGTCAAAACTTTGTTGAATACTTTTATAGAAACAATCATACAATTTACGCAATACTAAGCATGAAATACATAATATAACATTGCATTATTTACACACAAACTTACCTCGGTACAAAATAATAGGAATTGGACCTAATCGTCAACAACCTTGTTTTTCCCCCGACCAAGGTCCGAACTTCGTTTTTCTTAATCTATAATAGCAAATTTAACTTATTTAATTATTACATTACTTAATGCTATCCAAAAATCAACTTATGGCAAAAATTACATTTTTTCCCTAGACTTTAACATATTTGCATTTTAGTCCTTAGGCTCGTAAAATGAAATGCACTCAATTTCTTTGTTACCGAAGCCTAGCCGAACCATAAACATGCTCATATCAGGCCACATTTTTCATCAAATCAGATTTTTCTACCCATTTTACATCTTTTTACAAATAGGTCCTTTTTAGGTATTTTCATGAAAAATCACTTAGTAAAAGTTGTTTATCACACCTTAAACATACAATATCTTCCATCAAGCATCAAAATACAAGCATGTCACACATGGGTAAACTTTTAAACATGAACCCTACTTCAAAATAATGGTAGAAATAGGTAAATCGGGTTACGAGGACTTCAAAAATGTAAAGAACATTAAAAATGGGGCTAGGATGTACTTACAATCAAGCTTGAAAGTTGAAGAAACCCTAGCTATGGTCTCCTTGAAAATTTTGGCCAAGGTGAAGAAGATGGATACCAATTTTGACTTGATTTTCCCTTTTTATTCTTTTATTTACCAAATAACCAAAATGCCCTTAATGCATAACTTTGAAATTTTACCTATTCATGTCCATTTTTGTCCACTAACTTATCTAATGGTCTAATTATCAAATAAGGACCTCTAATTTAAAATCTCATAGCAATTGGACACCTTTAACAAGTAGAACTCAACATTTGCACTTTTTATAATTTAGTCCTTTTGACTAAATTGAGCGCCCGAACGTCAAAATTTTCGAATGAGATTTTCACAGAATAGTTCCATCAAACTGTAGACCATAAAAAATATAATAGAAATGGATTCCATGTCAGATTCGTGTCTCGAAACCACTGTTCCAACTAGCCCAAAAAATCGGGCTGTTACAACTCTCCCCCCTTTAGGGATTTTCGTCCTCGAAAATCTTACCGGAAAATAGGTTTGGGTACTGTTTTCTCATTGCCTCCTCGGGCTCCCAAGTAGCCTCTTCAACCCCATGCCTATGCCACAACACTTTCACAAGAGCTATACTTTTATTTCTCAACTGTTTTACTTCTCGAGGTAATATCTTGATCAGTTCCTCACCGTAAGTCATATCTGGATGAATTTCAACTCCTGCCGGTGAAATCACATGCGAAGGGTCTGATCTATAATGGCACAACATAGACACATGAAAGACATTGTGGATCTTTTCCAACTCAGATGGCAAAATTAATCGATATGCTACCGGTCCTATTCTTTCGGTAATCTCATACGGCCCAATAAATTGTGGACTTAACTTGCCTTTATGGCCAAATCATAGAATTTTCTTTCATAGAGATACTTTCAAAAATACCTTATCACCGACCTAAAATTCAATCTCTTTTTTTTTCAAATCTACATACGGCTCTTGTCTATTTGAAACAGCTTTCAAACAATCACGAATCACCCTTACTTTTTCTTTGGTTTCTCTAACTAAGTCAACGTCGTGAATCTGATTTTCTCTGAGCTCTGTCCAGTACAATGGAGTTCGGCATTTTTGGCCATACAATGCCTTATAAGGCACCATTTTTATGCTCGACTAAAAATTGTTATTGTAGGCAAATTCAACCAACGGAAGATATTTTTCCCAACTACCTTGGAATTCTAGAACACAACATCTGAGCATATCTTCTAAAATATGAATCACTCTATTGGATTGACCGTCGATTTGCGGATGGAAAGTTGTACTAAAATCCAATTTTGTACCCAAAACTTCTTGCAAATTTATCCAAAACCTTGAAGTAAACCTCAGATCTCTATCCAAAATAATAGAAATAGGTGCCCCATGCAATCTCACAATCTCAGTAATGTACAGCTTAGCTAGCTTATTAAGTGAATAATCAGTACGTACCAGTATAAAATGAGCCAACTTCATCAATCTATTAACAACAACCCAGACATCATCTTTTTCTTTCGGAGTTAGAGGCAAATCCGTTACAAAATCCATCGTAATCCTAGTGGCTTTCACTTGTTGACAAATCAGACATCTCAAAACAAACTCGGAGATATCTCTTTTCATGCCCGACCACCAATACATTTTCTTCAAATTATTATACATTTTTATACTACCTGGATGCACAGATAAACAACCATTATGTGCTTCATGAAGAATTTTCTGAATAAGTTAATCATTTTTCGGTACACAAACCCTATCTTGGAACATCAAACAATCATCGAATCCAACATGGAAGTCTGAATCACTAATCGATTCACAATGTGCTCTCCTGCTTGCAACTCACTGTCACATTTCTGGGCTTCACATATCTATTGAATAAACATTGGCCTAGCTCTCAACTCGGATAGAATAGAATAGTAATCGGATAAAGTCAATCTCGTGTCCAATACTCTCAAAGAAAACAAAGTCTTCCTACTCAAGGCATCTGTGACTACATTCACTTTACCCGGGTGATAGTCAATCATCAACTCATAATCTTTCAGCAACTCGAGCCATCTTCGTTGCCGTAAGTTCAAGTCCTTCTGGGTCATCAAATACTTTAAACTCTTATGGTCCGTAAAAACATGAAATTTCTCACCATACAAATGATGTCGCCATATCTTCAAAGCGAACACAATTGCAGCTAATTCCGAATCATACGTTGGGTAATTCTTCTCATGTGGCTTCAATTGTCTCGAGGCATAAGCTATCACCGTCTTGCATCAACACACATCCTAGTCCATTCAGTGACGTGTCGCTATAAATCACAAACTCTTTTCCTAGTTTAGGTTACACTAAAACTGGTGCCTCGGTCAATAATGCCTTCAGCTTCTCAAAACTTTGTTGACATTTTTCAGACCATTCAAACTTGACATCTTTTTGCAAGAATCTCGTCATAGGAGTAGCAATCATAGAAAATCCTTTAACAAACCATCTGTAATAACCGACTAATCCCAAAAAGCTTCTAACTTCAGACATATTTCTTGGTGGTTTCCAATCAACAATCGCCAAAATTTTACTGGGTTCAACCCGAATACCATCACCTAAGACAATAAGGCCTAAAAATCTGACTTCTAGAAGCCAAAGTTCACTTTTACTAAACTTAGCATACAACTATTTTTCTCTCAAGGTCTACAAAATAGTTCTCAAGTGCTCTGCATGCTCTGTCTCATCTCGAGAATAGATCAGTATGACGTCAATAAAAACAACCACAAACTTATCTAAATATGGTCAAAAAATTTGGTTCATTAAGTCCATAAAAAATGCAGGAGAATTTGTTAGTCCGAAAGGCATAACAAGAAATTCATAGTGCCCATAACTTGTTTTAAAGGTAGTCTTTAGCACATCTAATTCTTTAACTCGCAACTCCAGATCTCAAATCTATCTTTGAAAACACTGTTGCCCCTTTCAGCTGATCAAACAATTCATCAATTTTCAGCAAGGGATATTTGTTCTTTATGGTCACTTTATTAAGCTATCGATAATCGATGCAAAGTCTCATAGATCTATCTTTCTTCTTTACAAACAATACCGATGCACCCCAGGGAGAATAACTCGATCTAACAAAACCCTTATCTGTCAATTCATGCAACTGAGTTTTCAACTCTTTCAATTTGGTCGGGGCCATCCTATACAGAGCTATCGATATCGATGTAGTCCTAGGGACCAAATCAATACCAAATTCAACTTCTCTAATTGAAGGCAAACCTAGCAATTCTTCTAGGAACACATACGAATATTCACACACTACTGGCACTCATTCAATTTTCAATTCAGATTCTTTGGTATTCAATACATAGGAAAAATAGGCTTCACAACCTTTTGTTATACATTTCTGAGTAAACATCAAAGAAATCACAATTAGCAATCCATCTGGCTCATCTGATTCAACTCGAAGGATTTCACCATTTTCAAATTTCAACTCAATGACTTTCCATATACAACTTACTATAGCATCATGCATAGTCAACCAATCCATACCCAATATAACATCAAACTCATCAAAGAGCAACAACATCAAGTTAGCTAAAAACAGTGACCTCTAATCATCAAAGAACATTTCTTGCATACTTTATCAACTAATACATGCTTGCCTAAAGGGTTTGACACCTTAATCGTAAATTTTGTAGACACAACAGGCATATTCTTACTAATTACCAAATTCATGCATACATATGAATCGGTAGACCCCGGGTCAATCAAAGCAATAAAAGTAGTATGATAAAGAGAAAAAGTACCGGTGATACCATCTAGAGAAGATGTATCCTCACAAGCACGACTGGCATCAGCTGTAGCCAGTGCTCTAGCGTCAGTCTTCCTCTAGAAGCTGCATTACTCATCCTTGTACTCTGAAACTTTTCTTTTTCAGTCATCTCAGGGAAATCTTTAATGAAATGATCTTAGGACCACACTTGAAACAAGCTCAGTCATTCATTTGGCACTTGCCGGGGTGACATCTTCTACAATGTGGGCATCCAGATCTATTGGGTCAATTACTAATGTTCGCAATAGAAGTAGTCTGAGATTTATAACCCGAATATTGATTTCCACGGTTTCTATCTGAGAACCCAACTGAAGCATGAGAACTAGAATGCATTTCTCTAGATTTCTTAGATTGAGATTTGAACGACTTACTCATCGGCCTCTTTCTTGCATCTCTAGCCTCAGACTTAGCTTTTCTCTTTTCTTTGGTCAGTTCCTCTGCTTTACAAGCCCGATCAACGAGAAAAACAAATTCTTTCAGCTCAAGAATACCCACTAACAGTCTGATGTCTTCATTAAGCCCATCTTCAAATGTTTTACACATAATAGGGCATACATACTGACTTGTCCACACGACCACAAGACACGCCCGTGTGCCAGGCTGTGTGAAAATTAGGGAGGCTACTGACTTGGCCACACAGCCGACCACATGCCTGTGTGCCACACACGACCAATAGACACGTCCATGTGTCTAGGTCGTGTCAAAACTGGAGGGTATACTACCATTAATTTGTAGGGTACCACAGGGGACACATAGCCGTGCAACGTGACCATGTGTCGCACATGGCTGAGACACACGTCCGTGTCTCTGCCCGTATGGACAAAAATAGGCCATTTTAATAGCCAATTTGCCACCCCAAATTGGGTCAACCTATAAGCAAAGAAACAAGCATATTTGCACAACCAATTCAGCCAAATTCCATACCAAAACATAAGCTATTCATCTCATATAATAGTCACCCAAATCCATACTCATAAGCCTTACTAATTTTTGTAGAAACACATATCAAAAGCATATCAAAGCATTTCTTTCCATACATCATTCAATCTCATGCCAAAACTCACCATAACTTACCAACATTTACCATTTCTTTTGACCAACTAAACACATACCACAATTGAATATTGGCATAACATATCATATACCATTATCAAGTTATAATTTCAAACATAAACTAGCCAAATCACATGGCTAAATATACATCAAAACAATAATCTTTCAACTACTAGCCTATACATGCCATACTTCAAAATATACATTTTCAAAGTACTAAAATGAGATTTGATAGTGTGGTGATGATCCTTGAAGATCCCCAAGCTTGCAGTAGCTTCGATATCTATAAAACAATACAAACACACACACAAAGTAAGCTTTCAAAAGCTTGGTAAGCTCGTACCAAAAACATCAATAGTATATAAAATATAAAACATCAACACATAAGTACTTATAAACTCTCAACTCATCCATCAAGTCCATGCCTACATCATTCATATGTTTATACCAATTCAATAAAATTTTTATGCATTTTACCATCTACCACATAGGTATTATACTTACCTGAACATTCTCGTATTCATTCGTTTTCATTCTCACCTCTTGTTTCCGAAGATCACCAACACTTTAAACATCTGCACATTTAGTGCTTTAAAGATTAGCCGAAGCTATAATAATTCCACAAACTTAGTGCCATCTCAATTAACTGAAGCTATTTCGGTATTGCACACTTAGTGCCTCATATAGCCAAAGCTAGTTTAAATCGTACACTTAGTGCCAAATACCATTGATTTATCATCGTATTCATCCAAACGAAACATATATACAATCTATGTATAATCAAAGGATCAAAACATAGTTATAACATCATATTTTGCGTACGAACTTATCTTGTAATCGAAATTGTCGACTCAGATTGTCTACTCTATAATCTTCGACTTCCATTGGTCTAAATCCCAATTACTCTTTTCATGATCTATATGTATTCAAAATTAACCCTTTTATTCACCAAATCATTCAAACCAATCAACATACATACAATTAAGGCAATTTTCAAAATAGCCCTCACATTTTCACATTTTGACACTTTAGTCCCTAATTTACAAAATCGTAAAATACACAAAATTTGCTTGTACACAAGCTTAGCCGAATTTTCCTAGTTCTCATACAAGTCCATACATTTCATTTATTTCATATTTTAGTCCCTAAAAGTAACATTTTTACAAATTAGCCCAAATTACTCAATTTCATCAAAAATTCAAAGACAAAACATGTAAACCCAACATCAAGCTTTCATAATTCATCAACTAACATCAAAAAGCTCATACTTTCATCAATGGCACATTTCAAAATCATCACCAAAATCAGAAATTGAGGCATGGGTTCGATAGTATACAAAGCAACGGTTACAAAAACGTAGAAATTACCAAAAACTGATCAAAACACATACCATAATCAAGCCAAACCATAGTCGAACCCTAGCAAGCTTTTATCTTTTATTTTGTTCTTCAATTTTTAGCAAAATGGATGAGTAATGGTCTTCATTTTATGCTTTGTTTTATTTAACTTATAATTCTTAATCAAATACCCATTTTGCCCTTTATTTATACATATAAAAATCATTTGAAATAAGGCCATATATGTTCATTAACTATGTAAATGACATAATAACCATATAAGGACATCTCAATTATAAAGCCAAGTTAGATAGGAACTATTAACATCTAGCACACAGCTTTTACATTTTACGCGATTAGGTCTTTTTTGCAAATTAAGCACACAAATAGTTAAATTTTCACACGAGACTTTCACACATGTCAATTCACTTATAATAGGAACGGAAAATAATATTAAAATATATTTCTAACTTAGATTTGTGGTCCCAAACCCACAATTTCGATTAGGATCTAAATCGGACTGTTACACGGAGACTCAGCGGTGACCACTCGATCGTAAACAGTTTAAATATGGAAATTTATGGTTTTATTTATGAATTTGGTTTTCATTTGAGAGTTTGTAATTTCTGGACTCTCTGGACTTTATGATTATTAGCTCTTAATTTTTGGTTTGTTGATAATCTACATGTCTTGATAAATTATTTTATTAAACCAATGGTTTTTCCACAAAAAAAAGGTTTTTCTAAATATACAATTAGGATTTCTAAAATGAAACAGTTTTGTTAGACTTCTGCCGGAAAATAGGTTTAATTAATGTTTTCAAAAATGGATATAAAGTATATGAGTTGAATAACAGAAATGATTTTACGTAACTAAACCCATTCCCTGTAACTTCTCCAGATTTGGATATAACGTCTAGGTTGGGTTTGGGGTGTTACACACTTATACATAGTCTGTCATCCACTTAGGATTTAGGTAGGCCACGCTATGAATGTCACAACTGAATAAGCCCATAAATGGATTTAGGATCTATTCTTCTTGGATCCAGTCTATTGTACTGTTAGTCCAGTCAGCCACATCTATGTCTCTATCTTTTGGGAGTCATCTATTCCGATGTCCAAGACAAAGCATCTCTGTAATTAGACTTGACAGAAAATATATTATTCTTTCAATTGATTTGGTCATTTCCAATTAGACTAAAGACATGTTTATATTTGTATACTAATATAAGTTGTCTTTCTATTTTACGATCGGACCACGTAATACCGCTCAGTCAGTTTAAACATTAGAAAACCAATGAGCAACATTTGCTTTCATTTTGTTTTGCATGAAAAACCCATATGAGGAAAATCATACAAAGTATATTAATGTAATTAATAAATTTGTTTATTAGCCAATTTGTTTAAAAATAAATTACAAGTTTACAAACGAATATACTACACTCAAGTCACCAGATCCAACAACAATATGCTAAACAAAAAGACAACTATACAACTTTTTTGAGTCTGGGATCGCTTCCTAGATGCTAGAATTACTTCTTGGGAACTCGAAATGTACCTATACATGCGCACAGAAAAACAAATTGTACGCTAAGTGATAATGCTCAGTGGTTTTTCCATGATTCAAGTCAATGCAATATAAACTTATATTAATGGTATAGATCAAATACGAATTCTATTATCACCTAATTCAAATACCATTCATACCAATTCCTATTCAATACATCAACCAGCATATGCTATAAAGAATACCATTTACATCTTATAAATCAAACCATACATAACTCAATTAACCAATCTAATATGCATATCATTTTAACATACTAATGCCAATAGAGGTCATAATCATATTTAGTACCATAACAATATATATATGCAAAATTTCCAAATCGAATCGTTTGATTCATCAAATTTTGTTTCAGCCCTTTGGGTTCGTATCATCGGTTTGCATGATCTTTCACATGCTATTGATAATCAAATATCCTATATATGAACTTTTAGTACAATTTCATAACATTGAATCATTTCAAGTATCATTTAACCAATTCACAATTTATATCCCCTATTAAAATGAATCGAACTCGAACTGATACATGGATCCCTACCAGCATTGCAATTTGACACCTAGTGCCTCATTGGAACGTTCGAAGTATATAGGTTGTGTCCAACGCTCATCGGTATAACCAAAGTAAAAGTTACACCAAACACCCATCAAAATGTCTGAAGGAATATGCACATAGCACTCATCGAATTATAGTTAAAATAACTTGTACTTTATCTATCTTATGACATGCCAACTATATTTGATTCTACCCAAACAATTAATATGGTAACAAATTTTCCAATTTCATTACATAATTTCATTTCACATTATATCGATCTCAACTTATCATCAATTAATCATTTTATCAAGTCATAACATGTTTCAATTCAATTTCACACCAGAGATCATAAACCGTTAAGTTTTGCTACTTTCTATTTTATTTAATTTTGTCCTCCATCTCGATAATCAATCCCAATCATAGCGATTCAATTCAATTAACAATTTTCAACTCACCTCAATACCATATCATGCAAAACGTCAAGAATATGCAACAATTAAATTGATTCTGAATCATAGAAATGCAAATCAATTTTTCGAGTCACTTGTCGACATCTTTCATTTTTTCCTTTCCCTCTTATAGGATTTGCATCAATGTTAGCTATGCACAATCACAAAACATACACATTATCAATTTCCCATCGAATTAATATTCAATTACAAAGACAAACATACATTTATTCAAATTAGTCCCTAAACTTGGGACAAGCATAACTTTCGATCTAAAGCTTCGGATTAAAATCTGATTTCACAATTAATTAAGACCTTTTACTTTCTATTACTACCAAAGTTTCATAAAATTTTGCATTATATTCAATTTGGTCTCTAACGTATGAAACTAATAATTATGCTTTCCAATTTAGTCATTTTCATAATCTAAACTTAATTTCAATCAAATCCACACCAAATTCATCCATTTATCAACACTGGAAACTTTGAAAAACTTTGACAGTTTCAAAAATTGGTAAATGGGCTAACTAAATCAAGCTCCCATGATTCAATTTCCATAAAAATCAAAGAAAAATGGCTATAAACTTACTTATAACCGAATGGCTAAATGGTTTGAAAACCTAAAGCTTTTTTCTTTTCTTTTTTTTTCTTGGGTTGCTACGACTTAGGGAAGAAGATGATGATATTTACATCTTTTCCCACTTAATTTGCTTTATATACTTTAATTAGCATTAGTTAATCCTGGTTTATAAACTTAATTAAAGCTTTATTATTTTAATTTTACTTTTAATTAAATTAGTGGATGTTGAAATTAGTGGATTATTCATCAACATCCATTAACCACTACTTATTATTTTTCTACTTACCATTTTAGTACCTTGGATAGTTGCTATTCAAGTCCCCAATTTTTTTCCTAATTAAAAATCTATAATGATTAAAATTTTAAAATTTAGTCCCCGAGCTTTAATTAATTACAATTTCAACTAAATTGTCTAGCCAAATTTCAATTCATCTATACACCAACTCCATAAATATACTCATTTAATATTTACGAACTTGATTTAAGAAAATAGGGTCCCGAAATTGCAGTTTCTAATACCACTAGAAATCGAGGTCATTATAATTGTCCCCTATTAAGAAATTTCATCCCCGAAATTTACCTCGAAAGAGGTGAGGATATTGGGATCTCATTGTCTCTTCTGGTTCCCTGGTCACTTCTTCTGTGCTATGACTTCGCCACAGGACTTTTACTAATGACACACATATTTCTCAGCTTTTTTACTTTTCGAGCTAATATTCCTACCAACTCTTCTTCATATGATAGATAAGGCTGAACTTCGATTGATTCCTTTAGTAAAATATGGAAGGGGTCATATCAATATCGTCAGAGTATAGATACATGGAATACATCGTAGATCTTTTGCGACTCCAATGCTAGAGCTAGATGATAAGCAACCGGTTCAACCTTTTCAACTATCTCATAAAGCCCGATTACCTAAGACTTAATTTTTCCTTGAGACTGAAGCATAAGATCTTTTTCTATAGAGAGACTTTTAAAAACACATTGTCACCCACATCATATTCAACGTCTTTCCACTACATATCAACATAAGATTTCTATCTATCTAAGGTTGCTTTCAATATGTATCTAATTAACTTAACTACACCTTCGGCTTCCTAAATTAATTTTGGCATGACAACCTTTTTCTTGCTCAATTCTAACCAACACAAGGGTGTTCTACACCATTGTCCATATAATGATTCATATAGAGCCATTTGAATACTTATCTAGGAACTATTATTATACCGAAATTTGGCTACTGGTACATAACATTCCCAACCAGATTCAAGATCAATAATAAAATCTCTCAGCATATCTACTAGCACATGCATAATCACTCTGATTGGCCATCAGAATGAGGATGGAGAGTTGTGTTCAAATTCAACCATGTACCTAAGGATTCTTGCAACTGCTTCTAGAATCTCAAGGTAAAATGAAGGTCTTAGTCAATGATAATAGACACAAGCACACTGTGAAGTCTAACTATCTCACAAATATAAAGTTTAGCCAACTTCAAAAGTGAACAATTAATTCTCACAACCAAAAAATGAGTAGACATCATCAATCGATCCATTATTACCCAGATTGTATTTCTTTTACGTAGTGATGTCGATAAACCAACTATGGTGGGAACCTAGTAGGCTGAAGCAACCTAGTGGGAACTTGGTGCACGAATTTTACCTACTAACATGTGAGACACTTAGTGAGATATTCAACAATCTCTCTTTTAATTTCATGCCACGAATATGACTCTCACAAATCACGGTACATTTTCACACCACTAGGATGCATAGGAAAAGAACCTGTAACACCCCTAACTTGTATCCGTCGTCAAAATAGGGTTATGGAGCATTACCAAAAACATTTAACTTAAAACATTTGATTACAATAATCTATAAAACACATTATAATACATTCAAACACATGCATAATGTCCCTTTTTCGAGCCCTTAAGGCCTTAGAAACACTTTAGAAACGATTCGGGACTAAATGAAAAACTTTTAGAACTTTATGGAAAAAGATAGAAAAAAATTCATACTACAGGGGTCACACAGCCTTGTGACTCACACGGCTGAGACACACACCCGTGTCTCAAGTCGTGTGGGCATTCGAAGCAGGGCCACACCACCGTGTCCCAACTCATGTAACTCTCTGACTTAGGTCACACGGCCAAGTCACATGCTCGTGTGTCAAGCTGTATGACTCTCAAAATGAAACCTTTAAAAACCTACAAGGGACACATGACTGTGTCGCATGGCCGTGTGTCACACACGGCTGAGACACAAACCTGTGTCTAAGTCTGTGTGGACAACAAATAGGCCAAATTTAAGCCATTTCCCTCACCCAAAACATGATTACATATACTAACCATTTGTACCTATTTTCAAGCGTCCAAAATGTACCTAACACATACATATTCAAGTTAGATAATCATGGTATTTGTTCGTACAACCAATATGCCCAAAAGGCACCTCAATCACAACAACCAAACATGTTTATACATTTGCATAGTTTAGTCATTAACCATCCAACCTTCGCAAATAAATTCATACCAAAACATACCAAAATGTTCACATACAAATATCACACTCAAATATACCAATTTGGCCATTCAAACCTATCATCACTAAACCATTTCAACATTTAACCATAAAAGCACTAAAATGCTAAATTTCATCATTCCATAAACTACATATATATACATGCCAACATGATAACTATTTCACCAAACAAAATACCATATTTACAAGCCAAATATAATGGCTATATCATCAAGTATCAAACAACTATACATGTGCATATTTAACCATTTATCCATTAACTAGATTCCATATCAAAGCATATCAAAATGACCTTACAATTGGGACCACATCTCACATGCATCAAAATAACATAAGTTTCCCAAGTTCATAGTAACATTACATGCCATTATCATCAGCAAAATAATAGACATATTCCACATAGACATGCCATTATAACCACTACCAAATCATCAAAATCTACCAATAAAATTAATGGATAGTGTGGTGGATCTCTGACTAGCTTCTAACCTGATCAAACTTTCGATAATCTGTAAGGTAAAGGAAAATAACTATGTAAGCAATGTATGCTTAATAAGCTCGTATAAACTTTAACCATAACATTTCATTTTAATAAAGAACTTTATGGGTAATTATAAATCTAAACCAATCACACAAAGTTTATCAACTTTATAACCATTAACTCAAGAATGAGTAAATTCATCAATATCACAAATATTTTCCATTCCTAACATAATAGGATTTTATAAGACTTTGAACCCTTCCATTTACTTACTTTAGCTCAAATAACAACATCAATTCACTAATTAGCATATTTATCCACAACGTAGATAAATTCGTCCATAACTTAAGTAAATTTCTCACATATAAGTAAACCCTTAAACTCATCAATCCATTTACATTATCACATTACATCTCAATTATGAACTTATCGTTTAATTACATTTCCTTACTCGTATCATTTGCATAACACAAGACATAAACATAAACATTTTAGTGCATATACTCATAACTCACTCAAAATATCATAAGGCAAGTCATATACATGAAAAACATCACTTGAAATCATCAATTTCATGAACATAAACATATTTTCATTGAACACTACACTTTTATTCCTTTTCATAGATTCATGACATAAGTCTTTTGAATATTTACCGATCCCTTCCTTTCCATACTCGTTGAATCAAATGAAATAACATCGAATAATGGAAATAATATTTTTAGTACAACTTACCTGATACAATACATTGGCATAAAGACTGCCAGGCTCGAAGCCTAATACAACACCAGCACAAAGCTTGATATAATACACTTGCACAAATCCTACTAGACATAGAGCCCGAATATCACTGGCACAAAGCCTATTAGGCTGTAACACCATGAATAATTTATTTCTGATCCTATAAATATCTGACACAACTGTGTATTTGCTTCAGTGTCTAAGTGTTCTGGGGTGTGTGTGAGGTCTTGGGTTCAAGTCTCCATTTTGTCATTTTAGATCCAAGCCTTATCCTTATTGAATGGGCTTGTATAAAATTGTCTGTTAGTCCATATCAGAATGAGCCTGCTGGTCCGAGTGGTAAGGGAGTTTTTGTGCTGGGGGTCCTGTGTTCGAATCCCTATATTAGCAAGGGTGTTAATTTTTTCTCAGTTGTCTGTTAGAATTTCAGCTGAGCTAAAATTCTATGGTACTTGAGATTGTGTGTTAGTGGGGAGTTAGGATTGTAATCTATTTGGTTATATTGTTTATTTTATTTTTCCTTTTTGAAAATTTTCTCTCTCTTCCAAAAACTCCCAAAAAATCTGACGTTAATTCTTCTTCCTGTTCTCTGCCAGTTTCTCCTTTCTCTTCCCTTCTGGTGATTTTATTTTTCATCCTTCCATCTGCTGTCGTAATTTTGAATCTCGATATTTTGGTGTCCATTGTGCGTTTTTGGTAAGTTTGGTAAGTGTGGTTATTGTTTTGATTAGTGAATCTTTGGTTGATGGGGTTCATTATTGTTGCTTAGGAGAAGATCAAGGGGCTGGGGACTTCCAATCGATGCTATAGTTGTGCGAAGTCACTATTGCTCTTTCAAAGGTAAACGTTTTGGTGGATTAAAGGATTGTCTAATTCAATGTAGTTTGGTTGAATATCTATTTAAGCATCTAATTTGGTGATTTATTGGTCAATTATAGGTGTTGTATGGCTTGGGAGTGGTTTTGCATTAAAATCATAACAGGTGTGTTCCCAAAACGCGGAAAATTAAGCTTCGACAAAAGCCGAAAAACTATACTGTAACACCCCAAACCCGGCCTAGACGCTATGGCCGAATCTGACGTGTCACACGTGTTTAAAAATCCATGTTTCGTTTGATTGACTAGAAAATCGCCTAAAGCTGGCTAACCAAAGTGAATAGAGGCTGGGCACCAGGTAGGTATCCGAAACGGAGGAGGTGAGCCATGAAGGCTGCTTAAGTACCAAGCTCCCGGATAGAACCAATCCTAGACATGCCCACAACCATTGCCACACTTTGGTAAACGAGTTGAAATCACCTCTAAGTGGTTATCTTTGTTAAATCGATTATGTGAGACGTGTTTTATTTTAAAAATAGGTATCATTTTGAAAACGCAACGTCCTAAGTCTAGCCCATTTTATTTATTATCACCAATTTAAACAAAATAATCCAGAAAAGAAAAGAAATAAAGTTAAAGTTAAAATGGCCTTATTACAACCCAAAAATAAATGATGAAATAAATAAACTTAGTGAAAACCCATTACTTATTGAAAAGTCCCAAATGCAATCACCGTGGCCACTCTGAATCCCCTCCAGCTCCAAGTCCCCAAGTCAAGGCTCACACTGTAAGATAAGAAAGAAAGGGGGTGAGTTTGGAAACTCGGTGTGCAACAAGCCCCTTCAGAGCCCAAAACAATATCACTTACATCGGGCCTAAGCCCAAATTTAATTACCACATTCATCGGGCCAAGCCTTTTCATAATTCATATCATAATCTTTGGGCATGACCTTTTCATATATCACATATCATAATCTTGGGCCGTAGCCTTTTTATTATTCATGTTCTGGGCGAAGCCTTTTTTCAGAAACAAGATGGCCCATAGGCCCATTTCAATATCACATGTAATATTAATGCATGAATGCAAGCCCATTTGGGGAGACTACTCAACCCACCAACCGCTACTCTCCACCCGTACCAACCAAGCTCTCCATGTGGGAATAACTCAACCCACCCAACCAAACTCTCCACATTGCAAACATCATTTATCATATAACTCTTGGAGGCCTAGCCTCTTATAATAATGGGCATAAGCCCTTTTAATAATCGGGGCATAAGCCCATTTGATGTAAATCGGGCGTAAGCCCTTTGCACTTCCTCCATCCATATATAGAACCCAACCCAAATGCATATAATGAATTTATCATGTATATCTCATACATATCATGTGCATACCATACATGTCATGTGCATATCATACATTTCATGTGCATATCATATCAATCATGTATATCAAAATCCCATGTGTCAAATTCACAATTAAACCCTGAGGGTATAATGGTCATTTTTACCTAGGGGCAAAATAGTCATTTTCATATTATAAGGGTATTATCATAATTTTACCAAATACTAGGGTTTCCATACTCATTATCAGATAATATAGCTCATAGGATCAAATGGCGAGTCTGGCCCATTTTTTCTGATTGGCCCGAAAACCCAATGGGCCTAACCTCGGCCCCTCGAGGCCCATCTTACCGAATTTGCCCGAAGTCACATTCTTACCCTTTTCCATTATTTTCGTTCATCGACTCATCGACATCAAACCAATTAGTGAGCATTCGCTTGCTCACAAGTCCTCGAATTGCGAAATTTGGCATTTCGCTTTTCACCGGCATTTATCGCTTTAAGCTAGGAAAGAGGGTAAGTTACACACCTGTTTGGCGATATTCCTCCACGAGATATCCTATACGATTTCTCCTATAATCAACCGTTAATAAATCATCTTCCATCAATTAAACCAAACGAGAACCACCTATTACCAACACTTACTCATTCGGCCATTCACCATAATAGCCTTAAAAACCTTACCTCGTCGACACTGATTGCCTTAGATCTAGCCACTCCAAAGATTCAACCGACTCAAGCCGTCAATACGCGTTGCTGCTCCTTTACCATAAAAATCATAACATTAATAAAAGAATCAACCCATGAGCCTATACCCATAATCGGCCACTTCCCTAAAACATAGGGGTTTCGGCCCTTGTTAATAGTCTTACATAAAATTGCTTAAGATTTTGAGCACTTACCACCGTCTCTTCTTCTTGAATCTGTCTAGCCCTAGGAGATAAGGGAGTTGATCACCGATAAACGAAATAAAGAAGGAAGATGGTTGTTGATAACCAAAAGTCGGCACCACCTTGATTCGCATGACTTTTTCTGGCTTTTGCGGTGTTTCGGTAAAAGTATGACTTAATGGATGAAAGGAGGGGAAAGTAGGCTGGTTTGGAAGATAGAGAAGAGAGAAAAAAAAATGGAAGAAGAGTTGGTAGATTTCGGCTATCAGAGAAAAGAGAGCACTAGCTAAAAAAAAAAAGCGGCAACAATACCCTATGTGCCAAATTCTAAATCCAATGAACTCTTGCCGAACTCCCCTCTTTAGCTTCCCTTAGTCGGCCAACTTCTATCCTCATCCCCAATCCCTAAAAACTCTCCTCTTATCACTCCTTAAATCATGCATCTGACCGAATCCAGACTCCTCCTTAGTAGAATCCATTTGAACTCCACCACCTTCCCTTTCTGCACTTAAAAAAATAAATGCTTCTATTGCCAACACAGGGAATCGATCCCATGTCCTCCCAAACCACTTACACGCCACCCTTATAGCTCCCTAGTGGCGTCACTTAGCCACTTTACTAGAGGCTCTTTTGTGATGCATTTTACCCATAACTTTACATAAGGCTAACTGGCCAGAACCCCTAACCCTTAAATCCAAAATTCAACAATTCAACTGGGTTTTGGCCAACACATGGGCCTTCCATAAGCCCATTTACCCACTCAAAATATTAATTTCACATCCAACATCAAAATTTTAAAAACTTTACTAAAATGTTGAGAATCGCGAATTAACCGAAAATCGGGGTGTTACAACTCTACCCTCCTTAAAGAAATTTCGGCCTCGAAATTTTACCTTGTTAGAAAAGTTGAGGGTACTGTTGACGTATCGCCTCCTCAATCTCCCAAGTAGCTTCTTCTTTGCCATGGTTTCTCCAAAGTACTTTCACCAGTGGAACTGTCTTCCTTCTCAACACCTTGACGTCACGATCAAGTATTTGCACAGGTTCCTCTTCGAAAGTCAAATCCGCTTGTACCTCGATTTCTTCAACTGGCAGAACATGAGTTGGGTTAGATCGATACCGCCTCAGCATGGATACATGGAAAATGTCGTGGATACTATGCAGTTCCGGTGGTAGTTCCAGCTGATAAGCCACTGGTCCAATCCGTTTAACAATTCGGTAAGGCCCAATAAACCGTGGGCTCAACTTACCTTTCTTACCAAACCTTAGAATCTTTTTCCAAGGTGAAACTTTCAGAAAGACCATGTCCCCTACAGCATATTCTACGTCCTTACGTTTCAAATCGGCGTAAGACTTTTGTCGATCCGTTGCCTCCTTTAACCGATTCCTAATCACCTTAACCTTGTCCTCGATGATTCGCCACCAACTCTGGCCCAAGTACTTGCCTATCCCCCAATTCTGTCCAACAAGTAGGCGAACGACATCTTCGCCCATATAGTGCCTCATAAGGAGCCATCTGAATACTTGCTTGGTAGCGTTGTTGTTATCTGAATTCCGCCAACGGTAAATAATCCTCCCAACTGCCCCTAAACTCAATAATACAACCCCTCAACATGTCTTCCAAAACCTGAATAATCCTTTCTGACTGTCCATCGGTTTGAGGGTGAAAAGCCGTACTGAAATCTAATCGCGTTCCCAACGCCTCATGCAACTTCCGCCAAAACCGAGATGTAAACCTTGGGTCTCGGTCAGAAATGATTGACACTGGCACCCCATGCAACCGTACTATCTCTGCCACATATAACTTGGCCAACTTTTGGAGTGAGTAATCAGTTCGAACAGGTATGAAATGAGCAGACTTCGTCAGCCTATCCACAATTACCCAAACCGAGTCCTTCTTAGATGGTGTCAATGGCAACCCACTTACAAAGTCCATGGTTACCCTTTCCCACTTCCACAGTGGTATCTTGACTGGCTGTAACAATCCTGAAGGCAGTTGATGCTCTGCCTTTACTTGTTGACAAGTTAAACATTTCCTCACAAATTCAGTCACTTCCCGTTTAAGCCCAGGCCACCAATATAGCTCTCGCAAGTCTCGATACAACTTGCTTCCTCCTGGATGCATCGCACAAGGCCCACTATGTGCCTCTTTTAAAATCATCATCCTTAAATCAGAGTCCTTCGGTATACACATTCTTCCTCAAAGCAGAGAACCCTTCACTATTCGGTCCAAAGTCGAATTCTCACCTTTCTCAACTTTGTCAAACCGAGAACCCAACGATTCATCCATCAAGCTGTTGCCTCTTAATTTGCTCTACCCAAGTCGGTCTCACTTGCAACTCGCCAATAAGCTTCCATCATCATACAAGCTTAGGCGAGCAAACATCGCCTTCAACTCGCCACCGTTCTACGACTCAACGCATCGGCTACAACATTTGCCTTACCGGATGATATTCAATGAGCAGTCATAGTCTTTTAATAGCTCGATCCACCTTCGTTGTCTAAGATTCACTCTTTTCGAGTCGCCAAGTACTTAAGACTCTTATGATCGTGTAAATGATGCATCTCTCTCCATACAAGTAGTGCCTCCATATCTTAAGTGCGAAAATCACCGCCGCCAACTCCAAGTCATGAGTAGGATAATTCGACTCATGAGGCTTAAGGCGTCGTGAAGCATAAGCGACCACTTTGCCCTCTTGCATCAATACACAGCCCAAACCTACATGTGATGCATCACTATACACAGTGAAATCTTTACCGGATTCTGGCTGAATCAACACCGGTGCCTCAGTCAGAACTTTCTTTAACTTTTCAAAAGCCTCTTGCTGCTTATTCGTCCAAACGAACGGTGCTCCCTTCCTTATAAGTTTCGTTAATGGCGCTGCCAACACAGAAAATCCTTCCACAAACCTTCTATAATAACCTGCCAACCCCAGAAAACTTCGAATTTCTGTTACCGACCTCGGTGGCTTCCACTCCACAATCGCCTCAATCTTCCTAGGGTCAACCTTAATCCCTTCTGCAGACACAATATGCCCTAAAAAGGTTACTTCAGTCAGCCAGAACTCGCACTTACTAAACTTTGCGTAAAGTTGCTTTTCCCTTAGCACTTGTAGCACAATCCGCAAATGCTCATCATGCTTCTCTTCCGTTTGCGAGTACACCAAGATATCATCAATAAAAACAACAACAAACCGATCCAAATATGGCTGAAACACTCGATTCATCAAATCCATGAATGCTGCCGGTGCATTAGTCAAGCCAAAGGGCATAACCAAAAACTCGTAATGACCATATCGAGTTCTGAATGCCGTCTTATGGATATCCTCTTTTTTGACCCTTAACTGATGATACCCTGACCGAAGGTCAATCTTGGAGAACACTGAAGCTCCTTTCAGTTGATCAAACAGATCGTCGATCCTTGGTAACGGATACTTGTTCTTAATTGTCAGCTTGTTCAATTGGCGATAATCAATACACATTCGCATGGTCCCATCTTTCTTCTTTTACGAAAAAATACCGGGCACCCCATGGAGAAATACTGGGTCTTATAAACCCCTCGTCCAACAGTTCTTGAATCGAGCCTTGATTCCACCAACTCTTTTGGTGCCATCCTATAAGGTGTAATCGACCTTTGGAGCCGTTCGGGCAACAAGTCGATTCCAAACTCGACTTCTCTATTCGGAGGTAGTCCAGAAGTTCCTCGGAAATACATCTTGGAACTCCTTAATGGTCCTAAGCGACTCCACGGTCATCACTGCAGTTCAACTTGACTCATAAACGCCAAGAATGCCTCACAACCTTCCGAATCAACTTCTCCGCCTTTACGCCGAAACAACATTAGACAAGTAATTCCTTCGCTCCCCAATGACCATTACCTCCTCATCTTTATCGTTCTTAGCACCATCCTCTTAATAAAGACAATCCAAAGATCGCCCCTATGCTTAGTCACCAGTCCATCCCCAAAATAAGATCAAACTCTCGAAATGGTAGCTCCATCAAATCCCCTACAAATATCTCACCTTGCGTCTCTAAAGGCACTTCCTTAAAAGTTTATCCACCCTAACAGAGTGTCCCAAAGGGCTTATTACCGATACCCCACTCACGAGACTCTTTGAAGCATACCCAATGCCCCGGATACATCACAAGCAACATACGAGTGGGTAGAACCCACATCAATCAAAGCGATGTAAGGCTTGCTATGGATGAGAACGCGTGCGATTATAACATCGGGAGCGTCACTTTCCTCACGACGTCGTGCGGCATAAACCCGGTAGCCGGTGTTGCCGAGCCTCGGCTTGTCCAAAGACTGCGCCGGTGCCCCACGTCCTCGTCCATTACCATTGCCACCTCTACCTTGACCACGACCCCTCTGAGGCGGTGGTCCCCCTCGCTGCGGTTGAACTCCTCTTTGTTCGCGACTTGATCCCGAGCCGCTCTCCGAGGACAATCTCTAAACTTATGCTCCTTGGACCCACATCAAAACACGCGCCCGAAGACGTTTCCAACACTCCCCCATATGTGCTCTACCACAGTCTTTGCATACCTGCGGTTTAAAAGTGTTCCTCGGAGTTGGCTCCTCCACTCTAGCTCTTTTAGCATTTCTATCCGCAGTACCAGAGGGTCTAGAATCTTTTCTAAATCTGGGTCGATCCCTCTCACGGTTCCGCCGTTCCGTCTGTTTCACTTCCTCGGCTATCTTGGCCTTCTCCACTAGTGCAGTGAAGTCACGTTCCCTTTGTGGAGCTATCAAGACTCTAAGCTCATCGCGGAGGCCATCCTCGAATCGAACGCTGCGCTCATATTCAGTCGCAACTATCCCACTAGCATATCGACTTAGCCTCAAGAATTCTGCCTCATACTCTGCAACAGTCTTATTACCCTGAGCCAAATTCAGAAATTCTTTTCGGCGGGCCTCCACATAACTCGCTCCAACATACCTCCCCTTAAAAGCAGACTTGAACAGCCCCCAAGTCACACGTTCGATCGGGGTACTCTCCTCATCGTGATCCACCACCTGGTATGCCTCATCTCTTAGCAAGGACACGGCTCCTTCGACTTTTGCTCCATCGAGCAATCGAGGTAAATCCATAATCCGCTCTGTCGCTTCTAACCAATACTCGCCACGCTTGGGGCTACTCTAGATACGCCCCTAAAAACCTGCGCTCAGTTGGCGGAGTCGCTCGATATAGATCCCATTTCATTGTCCCGGTGCTAGCTCCGCAACCCTTTCTAGAACCCTTAACATTGCTTGGGACAAAGCATCGTCCCCGCGCACCCGATCATATGACCCAGTCTCCGTTATGCGTGGCACAAATGTCTCTCTCGGTGGCCTATGCCTTGAGGCGAAGATTCACTTGCGCTCTTCCACGGCCGCGGCCCACGCCGCGGCCTCGCCCACGCGTTCCCCTTGTACTCATATCGAATTTTTCGATTCACGAGTTTTATGAAATTAGTCAAATATTTCAGTTTCTTTTAAGAGATGTTTATGGAAATATGGCAATTCGGGGATTTGTTTTCGCGACGAAATAGCCTAGCTACTGATCCCAATCCTCTTGTTTCATAGTTACGCCTAACTACTGATATTATAATAGGGCCTCGGTTTAACATTTTATCGAATTTACCAATACAAAAGTAGGGGTACTTACAGGACTTGGTGTGGGGATTGGTGTGCCACATCCTTCTTCAAACCATTCAAAAATTTAAACATACATTTGGTCAAAAATTTTCCAAAATTATTTTATAACACCTCCGTTTTACAATTTTTCGATTTTAAACCTATAAAAAGAACAAAGACAAAATTTAAACATCTTTAAAAAAAAATCTACCGTTTCAAAAATACCCTTCTTAGGCCTAAGTTTTCAAAATTTTTGGACCCGATCCACAGTAGAGAGTGTTGCAACGGGCTCGATACCACTAAATGTAACACCCCCAAACCGGCCTAGACGCTATGGCCGAATCTGACGTGTCACACGTGTTTGAAAATCCATGTTTCGTTTGATTGACTAGAAAACCGCCTAAAGCTGGCTAACCAAAGTGAATGGAGGCTAGGCACCAGGTAGGTATCCGAAACGGAGGAGGTGAGCCATGAAGGCTGCTTAAGTACCAAGCTCCCGGATAGAACCAATCCTAGACATGCCCACAACCATTGCCACACTTTGGTAAACGAGTTGAAATCACCTCTAAGTGGTTATCTTTGTTAAATCGATTATGTGAGACGTGTTTTATTTTAAAAATAGGTATCATTTTGAAAACGCGTCCTAAATCTAGCCCATTTTATTTATTATCAGCCAATTTAAACAAAATAATCCAGAAAAGAAAAGAAATAAAGTTAAAGTTAAAATGGCCTTATTACAACCCAAAAATAAATGATGAAATAAATAAACTTAGTGAAAACCCATTACTTATTGAAAAGTCCCAAATGCAATCACCGTGGCCACTCTGAATCCCCTCCAGCTCCAAGTCCCCAAGTCAAGGCTCACCTGTAAGATAAGAAAGAAAGGGGGGTGAGTTTGGAAAATCAGTGTGCAATAAGCCCCTTTCAGAGCCCAAAACAATATCAGCTTACTGGGCCTAAGCCCAAATTTAATTACCACATTCACTGGGCTGAAGCCTTTTCATAATTCATATCATAATCTTTGGGCATGACCTTTTCATATATCACATATCATAATCTTTGGGCGTAGCCTTTTTATTATTCATGTTCTTGGGCGAAGCCTTTTTCATGCAATGATGGCCCATAGGCCCATTTCAATATCACATGTAATATTAATGCATGAATGCAAGCCCATTTGGGGAGACTACTCAACCCACCAACCGCTACTCTCCACCCGTACCAACCAAGCTCTCTATGTGGGGAATAACTCAACCCACCCAACCAAACTCTCCTTGGTGCATCATTTTGCTTTATCATATCTCTTGGAGGCCTAGCCTCTTATAATAATCGGGCATAAGCCCTTTTAATAATCAGGGCATAAGCCCATTTTCAAGATGTGCGGGCGTAAGCCCTTTTGCACTTCCTCCATCCATATATAGAACCCAACCCAAATGCATATAATGAATTTATCATGTATATCTCATACATATCATGTGCATACCATACATGTCATGTGCATATCATACATTTCATGTGCATATCATATCAATCATGTATATCAAAATCCCATGTGTCAAATTCACAATTAAACCCTGAAGGGTATAATGGTCATCTTTACCTAGGGCAAAATAGTCATTTTCATATTATAAGGGTATTATCGTAATTTTACCAAATACTAGGGTTTCCATACTCATTATCAGATAATATAGCTCATAGGATCAAATGGCGAGTCTGGCCCATTTTTTCCGATTGGCGAAAACCCAATGGGCCTAACCTCGCCCCTCGAGGCCCATCTTACCGAATTTGCCCGAAGTCACATTCTTACCCTTTTCCATTATTTTCGTTCATCGACTCATCGACATCAAACCAATTAGTGAGCATTCGCTTGCTCACAAGTCCTCGAATTGCCAGAATTTCGGCATTTCGCACCGGCATTTATCGCTTTAAGCTAGGAAAGAGGTAAGTTACACACTGTTTGGCGATATTCCTCCACGAGATATCCTATACGATTTCTCCTATAATCAACCGTTAATAAATCAGCTTCCATCAATTAAACCAAACGAGAACCACCTATTACCAACACTTACTCATTCGGCCATTCACCATAATAGCCTTAAAAACCTTACCTCGTCGACACTGATTGCCTTAGATCTAGCCACTCCAAAGATTCAACCGACTCAAGCCGTCAATACGCGTTGCTGCTCCTTTACCATAAAAATCATAACATTAATAAAAGAATCAACCCATGAGCCTATACCCATAATCGGCCACTTCCCTAAAACATAGGGGTTTCGGCCCTTGTTAATAGTCTTACATAAAATTGCTTAAGATTTTGAGCACTTACCACCGTCTCTTCTTCTTGAATCTGTCTAGCCCTAGGAGATAAGGGAGTTGATCACCGATAAACGAAATAAAGAAGGAAGATGGTTGTTGACAACCAAAAGTCGGCACCACCTTGATCGCATGACTTTTGGCTTTTTGCGATGTTTCGGTAAAAGTATGACTTAATGGATGAAAGGAGGGGAAAGTAGGCTGGTTTGGAAGATAGAGAAGAGAGAAAAAAAAATGGAAGAAGAGTTGGTAGATTTCGGCTATCAGAGAAAAGAGAGCACTAGCCGAAAAAAAAGAAAAACGGCAACAATACCTATGTGTAGAAATTCTAAATCCAATGAACTCTTGCCGAACTCCCTCTTTAGCTTCCCTTATTCGGCCAACTTCTATCCTCATCCCCAATCGCTAAAAACTCTCCCCTTATCACTCCTTAAATCATGCATCGACCAGAATCCAGACTCCTCCTTAGCAGAATCCATTTGAACTCTACCACCTTCCCTTTCTGCACTTAAAAAAATAAATGCTTCTATTGCCAACACAGGGAATCGATCCCATGTCCTCCCAAACCACTTGCACGCCACCCTTATAGCTCCCTAGTGGCGTCACTTAGCCACTTTACTAGAGGCTCTTTTGTGATGCATTTTACCCATAACTTTACATAAGGCCAACTGGCCAGAACCCCTAACCCTTAAATCCAAAATTCAACAATTCAACTGGGTTTTGGCCAACACATGGGCCTTCCATAAGCCCATTTACCCACTCAAAATATTAATTTCACATCCAACATCAAAATTTTAAAAACTTTACTAAAATGTTGAGAATCGCGAATTAACCGAAAATCAGGGTGTTACATATACTATCGATGCCACATAGGTGTGTGCCTGGCTGTGTGGGTGGTCGTATACGAGACACGGTCGTGTGTTTAACGATGGCATGGTCGTACGCAAGACACGACTAGGTAGTAGTGTGAGTGTGGCCATGTGGGCCACACGGGCTAGGCCAAGTTAGGCGTATAGGTTTTGGGCCAGGCCATGTGGGCCACATTGGTGAGGCCAATCTGGGTGTGTGGGGCCACACGGGCATGTAGGCCCATGATTCTAAAATTTTCCCTAGAGCCGTATGGGTCGTTCCGATCAAATGTGGGCCTACCGTGGGGTTGATAAGGGCTAACCAAACCCTAGATTATGTGATCTAATATTTTGATAGTCTACCCTGAGTAGGAAACTATTATGCATGTCTGATTTTCTTCTATATATATTTGATATCCGTATGCGAGCATGTTAAGCATGATATTTCTGTATCTGTAATTTGTAATTATGTTTGGGGTGGGAATTGTATATGTGGAAGAAGTGCTCTGTATGGTAACCTTCACTTATATTCTAGCAGCTTGGCTGCATATTATCTGATATGTGTCGTAATGACACAATATGGTGTGTAGGGATGTGATCGTGATTTTTCGTGATAAGTTTTATAAATATATAACTAATCGTTCTTAAAACTAACTTTTATCATGATGAAGGCAAGTGTACCTATCGAACAGTAGTATAGCTTTAGCAAGACCTGATTGTCTAACCCAAAGGAACTAAAAGTACTAGTATTAACTGTCTTTTTATTATCTAACCTAAAAATAAAAGGGGTTTGTTTATCTAAACTAATTAACTAAACTAAGAAATCACAGAAAATAGGTTGGGCAAAATACTTTTGGAAAAACGATAGATCTAAGACAATACCCAAGGAAAAATCCACCTAGACTTCACTTGTTATTTGACTCCGAGTCGGACGATTTATTCATTTAACTTGTTCTGTAAAAATCCCTGAGTTATGTTATTATCCCTATTCAAGACTAATAATGTCTAACCCTAGGTTGAATAATTGAAAGCTCTTTCTAATTAACACCCTAAGGTTGCATTAACTCGATATATGGATCTCCTTATTAGGTTTCACCCTAATCCGGCAAAATCTTGTCACCCTATCTTTAGGCGCGCAATCAACTCTACTTAATTATGACAAAGTTACTCTTAGACAGGGACTATTCATCCTTTGAATAAGCGCATTAACTTGAATCAATATCCTGAAATACCGAAACAAGAATTAAGAACACATAATTAAGAACAAGTTAAATATTTATCATACAATTCAGATAATAATAACAAGATTCGTCTTAGGTTTCATTTCCCTTAGGTATTTAGGGGATTTAGTTAATAACTAAAAAGGAAAACATCTCAGAAGAATAATGAATATAGAACATAAAGAAAACCCAAAACTCCTGAAGGGAAATTAAGAGGAGATCTTCAGTCTTAATGAATAATCCGGCTTCTGAGATGGATCAATCAGCTTTCCTTGAGCAATTCCTTGCTTCCTCCTTTGCATCCCCTCTTTAGTCCTCCTCTAGGGTGTTTAAATAGGTTTTAGAATACCTAAAAGCCCTTAAAAGTGGCCTTTTCCGAATAGGACTATACTTGGGCTCGACAAGGACATGCCCGTGTACGATAGGCTCAAGCCGTGTTAAATAGGCACGGGCATGTGGTCTACCTATGTAAGTCGTGCTTCGATTCTACCATATTGACACGGCCATGTGGTCTACCCGTGTGAGGAAGTCCAGGCCATGTTGATTTCCTACGTTGGCCCATGTTCTCCGTTTTTGGCTCATTTCTCGCTCTTTTTACTCTCCTATGCTTTCCTGAGTATAAAACATGAAATTAAGGGATTAGGAGCATCGAAGTCACCACATCTAAGGAGAATTCATCCATAAACTGTGCTAAGCATGGGGTAAAAATATGTATAAATTACAGTTTATCAAATACCTCTACACTTGAGCATTTTCTTGTCCTCAAGCAAAATCCTCAATTCACAATCAAAATAAATTCTTCTCAATTTATAATCCCTACCAATAATATCTCAAAATAATATATAAGTAATCATACATTGAGAATTCAACTGAAAGAATATCAAAGTTTCAAACATTCCAAGTTGAGCATTTTATCACGAAAGTATAAGTGTCCCCCCTTCATCTAAGTGATTACCATTAATTCAAAATATCACTAGGTTTAACATCCTTACTAAAGATTCACTCAAATCACTCGAGGTGTTTAAGGACAATAAATGAAGCACTCATTAGTCAATATGAAAAGTTATTACCATAAGCTTACGTGAAAATCAAATTTCCACCACTATAAATTGAGATGGTACATCAATCAAAAGGTCTTTTAGAGGGTTGTAACGTGGCTTTGGTTAGGGGGTGTGGTCACAACCTGAAAGAAAGGGTTAGAATCGAGATGAGTTTGAAAAATTACTGAACTAGAAAAATACTAATTACACTTGAATAAAATTGAGCTTCATTTCAGAATATGGAACTAAATACTTAAGCTCTAAACGAAAGATTACTACTAATATGTATGTATGTTTTTTTTTTAAATTAAGAACAAGTTAAACACAATATAGAATGTTGCTTGATTATGCATATCAAGACCACACCATTTGATTTGATATGTCAAGATGATAGAGGCACTAAGGTTTAACCCACTCACTCCATAAAAACCTACCTTCACAATTAACCCGTAGTAAACCCCCTTGAACCTAACAACCCGTTCATTGATTTACCCTCAATATTAACCTATAACTCATTACTGCTGAAATCCCCTAAATTAATTTGATCCTTATTTTTCATCGAGATTTAAGTTGAAATAATTGCTTAGCTATGTTTTATTTTTAGCAACATTCTATATTGTGAGCATGAAAGGAATAAAAGATGCTCTAAAGGTTCAATATCTCACAAAAAATTATGGCCTTTTGATGTTTAAACCTGTGGCTTTCAACTCAATATAATACCTAAACTTGGGGGAAACAACCTAAAAATTTGAAATTCTTAAAAGTCAACTTATCATGCTTGATTCTCTAATGTCTTAAAGTTTAAACAATCAATGCATGAATGCCTATGTTTTAATTTAAGACATATCAATAAAAATCATAAATTAATCAAAATTCATTCTAATAATGATATGAGAAGATCACATGAGAATAAGACAAAATTCAGGGTTTGTTTCTGATATAGATATAGATAACCCCCCCACACTTAAGATGTACAGTGCCCTAAATGTACAAAAATAGATATACTGAAAAATATAAATATAAGGTCATAAGCTAGGGAGAGAAGTGAAACTTCCTGAGTTATGAATGGATGGAATCCCTGGATTAGCGAGAGCGATAATTGAAAATAGAGCTGGAGGGAAGGCATGATTTTGAGGGAGAATTAAGGGAATAATCTGATAATAATCATAAAGATAAGTCGTATTTTAAAAAAAAGAGTGTTTAAAAATAAATAAAAATAAAAGTAAAAATAAAATAAGAGAAATAATCTAAATTTTGCAGGTGGCATGGCCGTATCACACACCCGTGTTTTTCGCAAATTGAGAGATCGCCACACGGCCTGAGGACACGCCCGTATGTCTAAGCCGTGTGGTTGCATGATCGTATCGCAAGACCGTGTGGGATGTGGTTCGCTTCTCCCACGCCCGTGTACCTATGCACATGCCCGCGTTATTTTGATAGTGTTGACCACAGGTGCTAGGCATGGGCGTGTCGTGTAACACCCCAAACCCGGTCTAGAAGTTAGACCCGAATCTGGCGTGTTAAATTGAAGTGTTTTTCGAAAACCATGTTTTCATTAGAAACCCTTCTTATTTAAAACGTAGTGCATTGAAAACTTCTTAATTTTATTTCCAAAATTCCTTTTTACTTTGCGGAGGCTAATTCTAAGATTAACCGATTCATGACAAAGTGATGTTTAAAAGTTAAGTTGCGAAAATGCAGTGTTTTGAAAATAATTGTAGTTTTGAAAAACCGCGATCTACTTTTAACCATTATAAAACATAGTAATTAAAATCCCAAAGTAAAATAAAAACCAGAATCAAAAGAGGCCTTATTACAACCCAATTAAAAAGAAACACGCAACAGTAATAACAAATGTGAAAACATAAACAGTGTGTGGTCATCTCCGAGTCCCTCGCAGCACCGAACCACCTAACGCTGGGGATTACCTGTACAATTAATAAACGGGGTGAGTTTATGAAAACTCAGTGTGTAATCCCCTCCTAAACTAAAGCAGTTAGTAAATCGACAGAATTCAGAATCAGTCTGGGATGGAGCCCATTACAGTAACAGTGCATACAATAACGGTCTAGGGCCGAGCTTTATTCAATAACAGTACAGTCTGGGCCTAAGCCCTATGCAGTGACAGTGTGGGCCTAAGCCCAAAACAGTATAATCACAATGCAGGTATGTAACCCAACCCAATCCAACCAGCTCACCACCCGCACTAACCAACACACCATGTGGGGATTAAATTGACCCACCCAGCCAGCACACCAATATTGCAGCGTAGCTGCTAATAGTAACACAGCAAAGCTACTAAAATATATACGGCTTTAAGCCCTCAGTAGCGGTTCTATTATTAGCACAAAGCCATCGGTAGCTGTATTATATTTGGCACATAGCCATCAGCAACGGTAATATAATCGGGACACAGCCTTCGGTAAATATGATCGACACAGGGTCATGAATAAGTATGTTAAGCACATAGCCACAGGTAAATACGTTTGGCACAAAGCCATAGTCAACATAGCACAGAGCCACTTTTTGTTTGGCACAGAGCCATAATAAGAATAAGTGGCACTAAGCCGTCTATCGGTCCACAGTCGTCTCGTGCGACCCGTGTGACCATAATAGATCAATACTGGATCCACAGTCGTCTCGCGCAACCCGTGCGATCCCATCAGAACAGTACTTCCTCCATATCAAAGTCCCAACCCCATGCAATATGTCATGTATGTCATGCTCAATCATCACACATGTATACAGAATGACCATACTCAGTAATAGTCTTTTAAACATATAGTAAAAGCATATCAGTCGTACAACCACCGTCAAGACAATTAATTCACAATCGTACAATCACAGTCAAAACAGTTAAATCACAGTCGTACAATCATAGTCAAATAAGTCAGATTCATAGTCCAAGTCAGTCATTTACCCACAAGGGCAAAATAATCATTTTACTTATTAAGGCAAAACGGTCATTTTACCCTACAAGGGTATTTCAGTAATTTTACACTATAAGGGTATTTTGGTAATTTTATAAATTGGGGGTATTTTAATAATTTTATAAACCAGGGATATTTTGGTAATTTTACAAATCGGGGGTATTTTAATAATTTTATAAATCGGGGTCTTAACGGCCCAACCGAAGGTCCATCGTCACCTCGAGCGACTTAAGTAACCTAAACAGACATAACGGTGCAAATGGGCCCAAGGCCCATTACTCGATCCAAGTGGGCCCACACGCTCATGTGGCCCATTTAGCCCAATTTAGATACGACTATGTGTACACCATAGCCCGGTTCATTAATAGTCACTTACCGTAGATTTTGTCCGCGTGAGACCACGAGCCCATTGGGCGCATTGGGCCCACACGGCCCATTTCGACCCATCGAGGCCCAAAACAACCTAGGTCACGTGCGTGACATGACAAGTCTATTTACTTCTCGCTTAACAGTGAAATTTACCCACGCGAGCCCACGGGCCCATTGGGCTCATACGGCCCATTTAACCTAAAACTATTCACGACCATCCGAACGACGTAACTCAGTCCAAATCCTACCACATAACATACATTTTATCCGTGTGGGCCCATAAACCCATTAGGCCCACACGACCCAGTCCGACCCAGAACAGCCTATGCCATGTACGCGACATGACAAGCCCAACCATATTCCACCTAGCAGTTAGATTTACACAAGCGGGCCCATAGGCCCATCGAGGCCTAGAACGGCCCTAGCACACAAGAAAGTTCGTGGTGGCCTTCTACAGTCTATTGCCTATGGTTTGTGGGCTCAGTTCGCCCCACATGTGTTCGTACGCTCGTGAGGCCCCGAATGCCGAGGTTTCAGCTTTTCGACTTTTGTCGACTTCCAACAAAGAAGGGCGTGAATACACACCTGTTTATGGGAACGCACCGAAGTCCACGATCACCAACCTTGGCACATCCTGCATTGAATCCTCCTTCCCAACTCATCTGGTTTGCTCTATTTAAAGCCAGCTTCTCACCAATTCTCATGTTAGCTTCCCGATATGGGATTTCTTTCAACCAATAGGAAAATTCCTCATTCTTATGACCATTTCAACCACAGAGTTTCAGTCCAACTCCACCTCCTTCGCAGCTCAAATAGCAAAATAAATACTCCATTGCACACCCCAAAACTTGAACCTTAGACCTTACAGTTACACCACATGCCACCTTGCCACTCCACTATAGGCTCTTTCTATGTCATATTTTATCCTCAATTAATTATAAAGTTTATAGGCCAAAGTCCAGGTTCCTTTAAAAGAAAAACCAAAATAAATTGCAAGAGCCAAGACTTGAACCCAGGCTCTCTTGTAACCTTAATGACACCACAACCACTAGACCACATGCTTCGTTGTGTCATTTATTTCCCACAATATTATAAAAGGCCTACTTCCAAGCATCCAGGGTTTTATTCACTTAAAACCAAAAATTTTGCTAAAGCCCAGGTTTGAACCCAAGATTTCTCCAACACCTCTCAGAGCCGTTAACCATCAAAGTAGACATTTAATTGTGTCATTTTCTTGCACAATTAAATACTTAAATACAACCTCCTTATGGACCCATACTTAAGGCCCAATACTTCTAGGCCTAAATTTAAGGCGTTACATGTCGAACTCCCGTGTCATTTTGGCAGATTTGCCCACGGCCCGCTCACACGGCTGTGGCAATTTATTGCATCCCGTGTTTTGGGAAAAATTTTGCTCTGTCTTCACACGTCCGTATCGCATGGCCGTATCTCTTCTTGTGTTATGGACACGGCCTACGGCACGCCCGTGTGCATGACCATGTGGATTTTTTGAACCTGTGTTCAAAGACTCAGTTAGTGATCTAGATATTAAAACTTTGAAATTTAAATAAAATTTGAATAAATAAAAACCGTTAGTACTTGGGTTGCCTCTCGAGAAGCGCTTGTTTATAGTCTAAGCTCGACTTTACCATGTCGGTGTATCAGAGAGGTTCTTGGAGTCATAACTCCTCTCCATCGTCCTTAAAATTCTCGTCGTTATAAAGTTTGAGACGATGTCCATTTACCTTGAAAGTTCCATGTGATGGGTGACTTACCTCTATTGTGCCATATGGAAAAACAGATTGAACTATGAAAGGTCCTGACTATCGTGATTTAAGTTTCCCAGGAAACAATTTGAGTCTCGAATTATATAGCAGGACAAGATCTCCCACTTCAAATTGTTTTCGTTGCTTTAAACGAGCATCATGGCACCGCTTTGTTGCTTCCTTGTATAGGCGTGAGTTTTCATATGCATTGGCTTGCCACTCATCTAGCTCGTTCAACTACATCAACCTGTTTTCACCTGCAAGTTCAGGATCAAGGTTTAGAAATTTAATAGCCCAAAAAGCTTTATGTTCTAGTTCGAATGGTAGATGACAACTTTTTCCATAAACAAGTCTATAAGGTGATGTTCCTATGAGAGTCTTAAAAGCAGTTCTATAAGCCCATAAAGCATCATCTACTTTCATCTTCCAATCTTTCCTGTTTGATTCTATTATTTTTTCAAGAATCTGTTTGATCTCTCAGTTTGCCACTTCAACTTGTCCACTAGTTTGAGGATGGTACGGGGTGGCTGTTCTGTGATGAACTCTGTATTTCTTAAGGGTTTTCTCAAATTGGGTGTTATAGAAATGGGTGCCCTTGTTGCTGATAATTGCTCTACGTGTTCCAAATCTAGAGAAGAGTTTCTTAAGGAATCGTACTATAAAGCTTGGGCTTCCACCCATTTGGACATATAATCAATTGCTACTAAGATGTATTTATTCCCAAATGAACTAGGGAATGGACCCATGAAGTCGATACCCCAAACATCAAATATTTCACATGAGAGCATATAGTTTTGAGGCATTTCATCACGTTTGGAGATGTTACCTGTGTAACAGCCTGGTTTAGACCCTAGTCAAAAAGTGGTTTTGGGACCACGAATTCGAGTCAAAAAATATTTTAATATTATTTTCTATGTTTAAAGTATGTGAATTGATATGTGTGAAATTTTCGTACGAAAATTTTATCGTTGTGTACTTGATTTAATAAAAAGGACTAAATCGCATAAAATGTAAAAGTTGCATGCTATTAGTTAAAGGTGTCAATTGGCCTTGGCTTTTTAATATGATGGCCTTAAATGGTAAATAGCCCATTTATGAGATAGTGGATGATATTTGGTTTGGCATTTGTGTAAATATGATTTTATTTTAATGGTAAAATGGTAAAATGTTAAAAAAAAAGTTTAATTAAATAAATCAAAAGCCATGTTTTTTTTGTCTTTTTATGCTATCATCTTTCTCCATAGCCAAATGTGGAAAGAAAAAGATGAGTTTGGAAGCTTTGAATATTCGGCACCTTTGGAAGCTTACTTCGGGTATGTGTTTTACTCAGTTTTTGATAATTTTTACGTTTTGAGATCGTTGCTTTGAATACTAGTAAACCCATGCCTTAATTTTTGGATTTAATGAAGAATTTGAGATTTTCCATTTTTTATTATGTGATGAAATTATTGTTTGATGATGAATAATAAATATTTGATGTTTGATTTTCATGTTTAATTAAGTGATTTTTGATAAAAATGTGTATTAAGGACTAAATTGAGAAATTTGTAAATTGAGGGGTCAAAATGTGAAATGAATGAAAGAAATGGGTTGCTAGAGACCTAAGGTAAATTCAACCTAACATGGGTTTGATGAAATTTTGAGTAATTTGTGTTATTTTGAAATAGGGACTAAATTGTAAAAATGTGAAAGGTTAGGGGATAAAATGTAAAATGCCAAAATTATGTGTCCTTAGATAAAATTTAATGAAATGTTGAATGAGTGAGTTAATTTTGATATTAATTAGATTGGCAAAAGTAGAATTCGAATTTAGATCGGGGGGTGGAAATTAATGTGGTCGATTAGTCGTCTCATTCCAATTACTGTTGTCTGAGGTAAGTCTATAAGCAATAAACATTGTAAAATTTGAATGTATATGATCTTTATATGCTGAATTTAATTGTGTGAATTTTTTTTAGTTACAGCCGAATGTATAAATGTTTATGAGATTTGGGAACAAGTTCGATTCAATTGAGATATGATGTTTGAAAAGCTTAATATGAACATTAAGAAATAATTAGGATTTCCGAAATATAAATTATGTGTAAGACTGACTTTGTATCAGTGATATTCGGGCTTTATTGCTTAGCAGGCTTTGTGCCGGTGTATTATATCAGGCTTATTGCCTAGTAGGCTTTATATGCCGGTGTATTATATCAGGCTTATTGCCTAGCAGGCTCTATGCCGGTGTATTATACTAGGCTTTATGCCTAGCAAATTTTATGTGAACAACGGTAAAAGTAATCAAATGTGTTAAATGAGCTAAAGTGATCAGGTATGTGAATGTGGTTTACTTATTTGAAATGAAGGTAAATTGACTGAAAGATATGTGATAAAAATGTTATGTAATGCTATTTTCTGACGCATGAAAAATTGATTTAAAAGGCTCAGGTATGTATTCATACTAAATTATGAAATTATGGCAAGTGGAATGTTCGAATTAATGCTATAAATGTTACATGTTAATGTGAATTATATGTATGCATATGTGAAAGTATACATTCGGTTTACTTATGTATTCATGACATAAATGAGAGTATATATGTATATGAAAATCTATAATTGGCCAAATGAAAAGTATATGTGATTTTGTAAATGAAATGTATGTGTTTTCATATTTGGGCAATTGTAAAATATATTCGGCCACATATTATGTATATATATGTGTTATTATGGTTTGATTTATGAAGATATGTATATAAGAGTTTAAATATTCAGTTATATATACATTGATAATATGACTTTGAAAGGGTATGTTATTTTGATAATTGATACATGTATATTCAGTCAAGGTAAAATTTGTACATGGAAGTATATGTTATATATGAAATTGTGAGCTTGAAAATAAATGTGATCATGATAGCATAAATTAGTTTGATTAAACTAAGTTGATATTAATATTGAGTTATTTATTTGCTTATGACTTACTAAGCTCTCGAAGCTTACTCTGTGTGTTTTTCCTATGTCTTTAGAGTTTTAGAGAATTGCTCGAGTTGGAAGTTGTTGGAGACGTCATCACACTATCCGGTTATCATTTCGGTAACTAATGCTTTGAGATTTGGTTATGTGGCATGTATAGGCTTGTTTTGATATATTTGGTTTTGAAGGTTGTATATTTATATATATAGCCATATGAAAATGGCTTGATTATAATGTTAAAGGTAGTGTGTATGTGGCTATGACTTCAACTTATTTTGGAAGTATCAAATGTGGTATAATGTATGCTGGATGATTGTATAATATGGCTTGGTGATGAGGTAAAATGATGGATATGTATTTGGTTGTAAATTGGCTTTATAGGTTCGGATCCCAATGGCTAGAAATGATGTTTATGATTATATAGATTTGATCATGATATATGTTCATGTGGGGAATTAGGTTTCATGGTACTTATATGAGGTGTGTTTGATATATGAATCAATTTGGAAACAGTTTATAAAGTGTTGTGTATTCAGTTATGTGATGAAATTATATATGATGATTATAATCAACTTTGTGATTTGGGAATGATAGTTTAAATCATTTAGTCAAGTGTTTAGTAAAATGTTAATGTTAAATTTGTTGTATTGGTCTTATTATAAAGATTATTTATGTGTAAAATATATGTGTTTACTATGCTGTGGAAATAGTTTAATTTAGATTATTGTGTTAACCGAATAATTCATGAGGTGAATAAATAAATATATATGATTGGCTTGATTATTAAATTTGTAAATTGATTACACTTTGATTAGTAGTATGTGTTTTAAAATGGTTTATATTAATTAGGTAAAATGAGTACATGACGTTGATGTTTAAAAATTTTATACTTGATCATTTGGTGAGGTTGATTATACCGAATGTGTTTTGGTTTATTTGCCATGTGATATTGCATATTAAGTATAATATGCGTATGTATTGGAATAAAATACAATGCATGATTATATTTGGTTAAACTTAGTTAAAAAAAAATTATTGTAAAGGAGTTAACATTACTATGTGCATGATTGAATTGTATGACCATATTGAGTGGTAATTTGATCGGTAATGCCTCGCAACCCTAATCTGGTGATGGATATGGGTTAGGGGTGTTACAACCTGTCCGTTGGCATTTGTCACAAGAAGTAACGTACCTGTTAGCGTCTTTGAATAACGAGGGCTAATAAAAACCTGATTCAAGTATTTTATGTACGGTCTTAGTTCCACTGTAGTGTCCTCCAGTTGGTCATGAGTGACAATGTCCCAAGATCCTTGATGTTTTTGACCTTGTAACGCATCTTATAATGACTTGATCTGCACATATGCCGAAAAGGAAAGGGTCGTCCCAAAAGTAGTTTTTCACATCATTAAAGAATCACTTCTTTTGCTGGTGTGACAACCCTTTTGGAATAATGTTAGCGGCTAAAAAATTTGCAATGTCTGCAAACCAAGGTACCTCAGAATCAGAAACAGCAAAGAATTGTTCTTCAGAAAACAAATCATTTATTTCAACTTCATCTAGTTCTTTGGTATTTGAGTTTTCAAGCCTGTAAAGATAATCAGCTGCGAGATTTTCAGCTCCTTTCTTATCCTGAATCTCCAAGTCAAATTCCTACAATAGCAGAATCCATCGAATGAGTCGAGGTTTTGCATCAGTTTTAGTTAAAAGGTAGCGAAGGGCAGAATGGTCAGTGTAAACGACAACTTTAGACAATATGAGATATGATCGAAATTTATCAAATGCAAAAACCACATCTAGTAATTCTTTTTTCGTGGTAGTATAGTTTTCTTGTGCAGCTGTCAAAGTCTTGGTAGCATAATAGATAGGTTGAAAATGCTTGTCTCTTCGCTGTCACAAAACCGCACCTACTACAAAATCACTCGCATCACACATTAATTCAAAAGGTAAATTCCAGTCAGGTGCAATTATGATTAGAGCATTAATTAATTTATCTTTTAAGGTATTAAATGCTTCTAAACATTCTTGATCAAAATTAAAAGGTACATCTTTTTCTAGTAATTTAGTCCAAGGCTTAGCTATTTTAGAAAAATCCTTAATAAATCTTCTATAAAAACCAGCAAGTCCTAAAAAGCTTCTGACACCCTTAACTGAACTAGGAGGGGGTAATTTTTCAATTTTTTCAATTTTAGATTTGTTGACTTCAATCCCTTTACTAGAAATTTTATGCCCTAATACAATACCTTCTTGAACCATGAAGTGACATTTCTCCCAGTTAAGCACAAGGTTCATTTCCTCACATCTTCTTAAAACTTGTTTTAAAATTTTAAGGCAAAGATGGAAAGAGTTATAGAATACCGAGAAGTCATCCATAAATACCTCCATGATATCTTCCACAAGTTTATCAAAGATAGCCATCATACAGCGCTCAAAAGTGGCAGGAGCATTACATAATCCAAAAGGAATTCTACGATAAGCAAACATACCATATGGGCATGTAAATGTCGTCTTTTCTTGATCTTCAGGAGCTACTGGGATTTGGAAATAGCCAGAGAGTCCGTCTAAAAAGCAGTAGTACATATGCCCAGATAATCTTTCCAACATTTGGTCAATGAATGGCAAGTGAAAGTGATCTTTTCTTGTGGCATCATTCAGCTTCCTATAGTCAATACAAACTCTCCAACCTGTAACTGTTCTTGTCGGGATTAATTCATTCTTCTCGTTAGTCACAACCATCATGCCTCCTTTCTTAAGAACAACCTGTACTGGACTTACCCAAGAACTATCAGAGATAGGATAAATAATTCCAGCATCTAGAAGTTTAATTACCTCAGCTTTAACAACTTCTTTCATGTTGGGGTTCAGTCGTCTTTGAGCTTGCACACATGGTTTATATTCATCTTCCATTAAAATTTTGTGGGTGCAAAAAGAGGGGCTAATCTTTTTTATGTCAGAAATTTTCCAAGCTATGGCCTTTTTATGTTCCCTTAATACTTGGAGTAATTCTTGTTTTTCCTTGGGTTGCAATTTAGAAGCAATAATCACTGGTAATGTAGAATTATTTCCAGGGTATGCATATTCCAAGTGATTTGGCAATTATTTAAGTTCTAGTTTGGGAAGTTCTTCAATAAAGGGTTTTTGCTTAGGTTCATCGTTTGTCTTGATATCCTCATATTCTGCTTGTCTTGAGATTGGGTTATTGGGGTTCAGTTCAGTTTTTACCTCACCTATCTCAGAATCATCATTATATACCTCCTTGCTTTGGGCAAGATACAGTTCCAATGTGTCTTCATGTATGATTTCCTGAAAAGAATCTTAAGTGGCATGATCAATAGAGTCAATAAAATAACATGAGTCATCTTGCTCTCTAGAAAATCTCATGGCATCATAGGTCTTGTAACACCCCTTACCCGTATCTGACGCTGAAACAGGGTACGAGGTATTACCGGACTTGAGTACTTGTAATCATTTGAAACCGAGACACAAAATTTCATCAATTTTAGACTTTTCAAACATATTCAAGAGCATCTACATTAAATGACTTTATACAATAGAGACCTTCAAATAACATAGGTCAGTATTGTAGGCCAACTCCTAGCAACTTAATAACAATTAAATGAGTCCCCATACATGCCAAAGACTAAAAAAAAATACTTTAAAACCTTTATATATCGATCAATAGTTTAATAGTGTGATTTTACCTCCGGCAACCTCCAACTCGAGCTAACATTTGTGACACTATAGGAAAAAGGAAAGGAAGGGAGTAAGCATTATAGCTTAGTAAGTAAATATGTAAATATTAATAAACAATACATTATCATACATTAAACAAAGTCACAATATGTTCCCGGAATATTACCATCACAAACACACATATTTTCACTATTACAATTATAAACAGGTTCAAAATAAGCTATCTAGCAGAGTACCAGCAGGTAAATTATTTTTTTCTAGAGCTAAAAAACTCCAAATTACAAACTGTTAATTTTCCTTGAAACTAAATTCATGTATATTTTTACCATAAAATTTTCAGAATTTTTTGGTCTAGCCAATTAGTACAGTTTATTCATTGAAATTACCCCTATTTCACTGCTCAACTGTCCTGACCACTCTTCACTAAAAATAAATTTTCTCTTCGTACAGAACTCATATAATGTTATTGTTTATTTTATTTTAAACTAGACTCATTAAGGATTCCAAAAATACAAATTATATCCTATAATTATTTGTTTACAATTTTTAATGATTTTTCAAAATCAGAAAAGGGGATCTCGAATTTATTCTGACACTATCTCGTAAAAATTCAAATATCACATAATATAGAACACTTTTGCTTTCTATGTTTATTTTATATGAAAATAGACCCATTAAGATTTAATTCCATAATTTATTTGAGATTTAATTAAACTTCCATGATTTTTGGTGAATTTTCAAAATCACGCAACTGCTGCTGTCCAACACTATTTTACTACTAAAATTCACTCTTACATAATTTCACTTAATCCATTTTGTCTTATCGAAGTTCGCTCAAATATCGAGCACATTGCTCATAATTTTTTTCATAAACATATATCTACACTTATTCATCACATAATCATGTTCACACGTATTTTTACTTAATCGATTTTCCCGTTGAACTCTTCGGAATAATAACTGATACTCGGTTGCTTGCACATATTTTCACACTTGTAGCCAAGGCTATCTGGTACACATAGTAGCCTGCACATAGTCCTACACATGCGACCAATTATCCGGTACACATAGTAGCCTGCACTTAGTACTGCACACGTGAGCGAAGTTATCGGGTACGCATAGTAGCCTGCACTTAGTACTACACATGCGACCAATTATCCGGCACACGTAGTAGCTTTGCACTTAGTACTACACACATGACCTCACAGAGCTGCGTTCGTATCATTCCTATTAGAAGGCTCACCTGAAATTCTTCACTTTCCAATATGTTACAAATTTATTCATAGTCTTTTTTTTTTTAAATTTGTAATTTACAACAAATAATCATTCTATAGGCAGCCACATTCTATATGATAACAAAATATAATAAAGTAAAAAGAATCGATGAGTTATTTACGTACAAACTTACATACTTTCTCATTTCCATGTCGAATTAATATTGAACATTTAAATCATCATAATTATACTCACTTTCAATACCTCGGCAATCATAGTAAATATATAAATTTTACATTGAAACATGCATAAATTAATGCTTATTATACATATGAACTTACCTCGAGACTAAAACGGCCATTTTACTAACTTTCCTAATTTTCGAATTTTCTCTCATTCCAGGTTCAAATCTCATTTTCCGGGATCTAAAACATCATATATTACTTATTTAATTAATGTAATATTCAAAACAGTCCTTAACTCAAACTTTGGCAAAATTACAATTTTGCCCCTAAACTTTTGCATATTTACACTTTTACCCCTAGGCTCAGAAATTAAACTTCATCCCTTATTCTTATATTTTATGACATGCTGATCATTTTCCCCTTCTATGGCAATATCAAATTCTCACTCTAATACATAGTTATGAACAATAACAACTTTTACCAATTAAGCCGTTTTACTCATTTTTGCTTAAAACCGCTTAGCAAAAGTTGTTTAACATAATTTCAGCCTTCATATTCTACCATAAAACATCAAAATAACACATTTCACCTATGGGTATTTTTCCAAATATGAACCCTAGCTTAAATTATTGCTAGAATAAGCTTAATCAAGTTACCGGGATTCTAAAAACGTAAAGAACTTGAAAAAATGGGGCTAGAACGGACTTACTATTGAGCTTGGAAAGCTTGAAAACCCTAGACATGGCTTCCGCCATGATAATTTCGGCCTCCATGAGAAAGATGAGTCAATTTTGGCTTTATTTTCCCTTTTATTTCTTTTAATTACCAAATGACAAAAATGCCCTTAAGGCCTTTCTTTAAAATTTTGTCCTATTCATGCCCATTTTTGTCCAAACAAAATAAAATGGTCTAATTAAAATTTAAGGATTAGAACACATATTTTGCAACTTTTGCAATTTAGTCCTAAAAGTCCAATTAAGCACTTTATAGTAAAATTTCTTAACGATATTTTTACACAATATTTTAATCAATAAATAAACCCTAAAACTTAATCAGAATAAATTTTTTGACTTCAAATTTATGGTTCTATAACCATCGTTCTGTTTAGGCCCTAAATCGGGCTGTTACAGCAACTTCTGCAAATAAGCCCTAATAGGCAAATTAAACATGCAATCTATAAAATTTCTTATCAATACTCTAACACATGCATCTAATCACTCAGTAAATCATAAAAATTAATCAAAATAAACTTTTCTATATCAGATTTATGGTTTCATAACCACTATTACGTTTAGGCCCTATTTCGAGATGTTATAGGTCTTAAAAATAATCTCTTCCTCACCTACTCTAAGTACAAGTTTGCCATCTCCCACATCAATAACAGCCTTAGCAGTGGCTAAAAATGGACGACCCAAAATTAAAGGCACTTCAACATCCTCATCCATGTCAAGCACAACAAAATCAATAGGGAATATAAATTTATCTACTTTTACAAGTACATCCTCTATGATACCCCTAGGATATTTAACAGATCTGTCAGCTAATTAAATACTCATCCTAGTGGGTTTAGGTTCCCCAATACCAAGTTGTTTAAACATCTTATATGGCATCAAATTAATGCTAGCGCCTAAATCAGCTAGTGCTTTCTCAACATTTAGATTACCAATTAAGTAGGGGATAGTGAAACTTCATGGGTCTTTCAGTTTGGTTGGTAGTTTATTTTAGAGTATAACCGAACACTCCTCGTTGAGTTCCACTATAGATAAGTCCTCAAACTTATTTTTATTTGTTAGAAGCTCTTTCAAAAATTTTGCATATGTAGGCATCTGCAAGATGGCCTCAACAAAAGGTAAGTTGATATGTAATTACTTAAAAATTTCAAGAAACTTACCGAATTGTGCATCCATGTGGTCTTTTTTCAACTTTGTGTGTATGGGACTGGTGGTTTGTATTCCTTTGGTATTGGTTTGTCATTATTTTTGATTTTTTCCTCCTCTTTTTCGCTCATCACGGCTTCTTATGGTAGCTTCTTCTCAAATTCGGCTAACACTTTCCCACTCCTTAGTGTAACTGCCTTCACATGCTCTTTTGAATTGGGGTTGGTGTTACTAGGTAAGTGTCCTGGTGGTCTTTCAGAAATTAATTTGGACAGCTGGCCTATCTGAGTTTTGAGCCCTTGGATCGATGCTTGTTGATTTTTAAGTGCTGTCTCAGTATTCTGGAAATGAGTTTCTGACACCGAGATAAATTTGGATAGCATCTCCTCAAGGTTCGATTTCTTTTCCTGTTGATAAGGTGGTTGTTAGAAGCCTGAGGTTGGTAGTTTCTAATTTCCTTGGCCTCCCCATGAGAAGTTTGTGTGATTCCTCCAACCTGCATTATAAGTATTGCTATAAGGGTTATTTTGGGCTCGAGGATTATTACCCATGTACTTCAATTGCTCGTTCTCCATGCTATGGCTATAGGGTGAATATTCTGTATTACTCGATCCACCTCCACTTGCTTCACATTGCATCACTGAATGAACCTGTGAAGAACCAAGAAAACCATCAATTTTTCTATTCAAAAGTTCTACCCGATTTGAGAGCATGGTGACTGAATCGACGTTCAAAATGCCGGCTGCTTTCGTTGGCTTTGTCCTTATACTTACCACTGATAATCATTTAGTGACATCTCTTCTATAAATTCATAAGCATCTTTAGGTGTTTTATTATAGATAGTCCCACCAGCGGTTGCGTTAACCATTTGTCTAGTCAAGGGATTCAGGCCATTGTGGAATGTTTGAACCTGTAGCCAAAGTGGTAACCCATGGTGAGGGCATCTTCTTAAAAGGTCCTCGTATCTCTCCCATGCATCATAGAGTGTTTCTAAATCCATCTGCACAAAGGAGGAAATATCATTACGTAATTTTGCCATTTTAGACGGCGAAAAATACTTTAATAAAATTTTTTCGGTCATTTGTTCCCAAGTAGTGATTGATCCTCGTGGTAACGAGTTTAACCACTGTTTAGCTTTATTCCTTAACGAAAAAGAGAATAACCGAAGATAAATGACATCATCAGAAATGCCATTAATTTTAAATGTGCTGTAAAATTCTAGAAAATTTGCCAAGTGAGTGATGGGATCCTCATCCTGCAAACCATCAAACTAAACAAATTGCTGTATCATTCGAATCATGTTAGGTTTCAGTTCAAAATTATTTACAGCAATAGCAGGCCTAACTATACTTGACTCGGTTCCTGTTAAATTAAGTTTAGCATAATCATACATAGTACGAGGAGCTTGATTTTGATTTACTTGATCGGCGGCAATTGCAGGAGGTAGTATATTTTCTTGATTTTCGGCCATCTCCTAGGTTGTATTTGGAATATCGTCCTCTTGCTCTCCCTCTGTGTATCTTAGGCTTCGCTTTATTTCTCGTCGATTTCTGCAGGCTGTGCGATCGATTTCTTCGTCAAAAAGTAATGGTCCCGAACGGTTTCTTCTAGTCATAAACTATAAGAACCTGCCAGAAGAAAGAAAAAGAAACTTTAGTAACAAAAACTAAACAAAAATTTAAATTGCAGTGAAAGTAAGTAATAAAAATTGAGTGCTCCTAATATCTTAGTTCCCCGGCAACGGTGCCAAAAACTTGATCGTGATATTTCGTGATAAGTTTTATGAATTTATAATTAATCATTCTTGAAACTAACTATTATCACGATGAAGGCAAGTGTACCTATCGAACAGTAGTATAGCTTTAGCAAGACTGGGTTTATCTAAACTAATTAACTAAACTAAGAAATCACAGAAAATAGGTTAGGGAAAATAGTTTTGGAAAAACGATTGATCTAAGACAATACCCAAGGAAAAATCCACCTAGACTTCACTTGTTATTTGACTCCGAATCAGATGATTTATTCATTTAACTTGTTCCATAGAAATCCCTGAGTTATGTTATTATCCCTATTCAAGACTAATAACTTCTAACCCTAGTTTGAATAGTTGAAATCTCTTTCTAATTAACACCCTAAGGTTGTATTAACTCGATCTATGGATCCCCTTATTAGGTTTCACCCTAATTTGGCAAAATCTTGTCACCCTATCTCTAGGCGCGCAATCAACTCTGCTTAATTATGACAAAGTTACTCTTAGACAGGGACTATTTATCCTCCGAATAAGCGCATTAACTTGAATCAATATCTTGAAATACTGAAACAAGAATGAAGAACACATAATTAAGAACAAGTTAAATATTTATCATACAATTCAGATAATAGTAACAAGATTCGTCTTAGGTTTCAATCCCCTTAGGTATTTAGGGTATTTAGTTAATAACTAAAAAGGAAAACATCTAAGAAGAATAATGAATACAAAACATAAAGAAAACCCAAAACTCCTGAAGGGAAATTGAGAGGAGATCTTCAGTCTTGATGAACAATCCAGCTTCTGAGATGGATCAATCAGCTTTCCTTGAGCAATTCCTTGCTTCCTCCTTTACGTCCCTTTTCTAGTCCTCCTCTAGGGTGTTTAAATAGGCTTTAGAATGCCTAGAAGCCCTCAAAAGTGGCCTTTTCCAAATAGGACTATACTTGGGCTTGACAGGGACATGCCCGTGTGCGATAGGCTCAAGCCGTGGTCAAGGCTGTTAAATAGGCACGGGCGTGTGGTCTGCCTGTGTAAGTCATGCTTCGATTCTGCCATATTGACACGGCCGTGTGGTTTACCCGTGTGAGGAAGTCCAGGCCGTGTTAATTTTTTAAGTTGGCCCATTTTCTTTATTTTTGGCCCGTTTCTCGCTCTTTTTACTCTCCTATGCTTTCCTGAGTATAAAACATGAAATTAAGGGATTAGGAGCATCGAATTCACCACATCTAAGGAGAATTCATCCATAAACTGTGCTAAACATGGGGTAAAAATATGTATAAATTACGGTTTATCAGGATGACTGGGTGTTTTTAACCCCACATGGTGTGATGAGATGGTCAGAGTTGGTGTGTAGAGATTAGGGGTAGGATTTTGTATATCTGTTCTGCATATCTGATTTTATTATCTGTATCTGTAAAAGACTTAGGTCCGAATCTCGATCTGATTGTATATGTGATTTCTAAATGAATAGCATGTCTATTTCTGTTGAGTTACACACTGAGTGTACGAAAACTCACTTCTGTCTGTCTATTCTATTCAAGTAATCCATAGACTTAGGCGGATCGGTGTGACGGAGCCTCACGGTGACCACGAGTTTTTTAGAAAATAACGTTTTTTATGACTTCCGCTATAAATTACGTTTTAGAAAATAAATTAATTGAATAACACTTTCAACAATAGATATAAACAAATATGAGTTATAAAACTAGAATGATTTATCGTAACAACTCTGTTTTCAAAACCCTTCTTTGTGACATCTCCAGATTTGGCCATAACGTCTAGGCCGAGTTTGAGGTGTTATATTTTGTGGTATTAAAGCCAAGTTGCAAAACTCGGGCTGTGAAATTTTGGGTTCCAAAATTGTGTTTCAAAAAGAACTAATTTTTAAATAATTTGGACAATTTTAAAAAAGTATGTGGTACGCCGAGTCTCCGGCGTCGATCTTGTAAATATTTCTAAGTTTAGATAGAACTTTTTGAAAACTATACTAAGCTAGTTAGAGACTAAAATCTCTGAAATAGTTTTGAACTTCTAATAATTTATGCATAAAATATCTGTTAATAAATACTGGAGCTGATGCATAAAATTTTATAATGTAGACAAATTTGAATTTACGATGAGCGCTCATGGAACTCGCAGTCGTGGTATTCGTGGGCGCGGTAGAGGCCGTACGGGGATTGAGCTGAGTCTTCCTCTTTGGGCAATATGTTAAACTTAGACATGAGTAAGACACCGACTTCACCTGCTACTGAGACTGGGTCTCAAAGCCGCTCGGTTGGAGACGGCGCACTGTCCCAAGCCATGCTAAGGCTGTTGGAGAGAGTTGTTGGACCCCATTCTGGATCTGGGGCCGTAGGCCAGTAATTGAACGACTCCGGTCCAATGGAGCTGAGTTGTTTAGGGGTGTCACTAGAGTCACCCCTATTGTGGCCGAGTATTGGTTGAAGGCCACCAAGAGGATCATGAATGACATCTACTGTACTCCTGAGTAGAAACTTAAGGGTGCTATCTCTTTGCTTTGTGATTAGGCATATCAGTTGTGGTTGTCAGTCGAGAAGGGTACTTAGCCTGATCATCTAAACTAAGACTATTTTAAAACAGCTTTCTAGGGGAAATATGTGGGTGTGAGTTATGTTGATGCTCGTAAACGTCAGTTCATGAAACTCACGCAAGGTGATAGATTTGTAGCCAAGTATGAGGTCGAGTTTCTGAGGTTAAGCCACTACGCTCGAGGCATGGCAGCGTCTGAGTATGAGAAATGTGTTCGCTTTGAGGACGGCTTGAGGGATAATTTACGGGTATTGATTACTCCACAAAGGGAATGAGAGTTCGCGGTTCTAGTAGATAAGGCAAAGATCGCCGAGGAGGTTAAGTGTGTGGAGCACCAAAATAGGGATCGTGAGAGAGGCAAGAATAAGAAGGATTCGTAGCCCATTAGTTCTGTTCAGAGGCCTAAGAAATGGACCAGACTTGATGGGCTTGTTAGGGTGGGGGCTCCTGTTGCTCCTACTAGGACTTAGCCATGTGGTGATTATGGTAGGCGCCATCCGGGTGTGTGTTAGACGAGGTTAGGGGCTTGTCTAAGGTGTGGGCTTTTGAAGCATCGAATTCGAGTGTATCCACAGCAGGCTGGTCAGATGCAAACTTTAGGATCGGGTTCTGTACAGCCTCAGAAGGCAGGTCAGAGTACTTCTAGTGAGATTACTGTACTAAGTCTGTTGGGGCAATCTGTTCGGGTTAATAGACTTTATAGGAAAGTTTTGTTAGAAGTGCAAGGGGCTATATTTCTGGAAAATCTAATGGAGTTACCGTTTGGGGAGTTTGACTTGATTTTGGGTATGGACTGGTTAGTTGAGCACCGAGTTATTTTGCATTGCGTGACTAAGAGGGCCGTTTTGATGACCAAGATAAGGAGGTGGTTGTGATTGGTAAGCATCGAGATTACCTATCTAATGTTATCTCCGCTCTTGTGGCTGAGAAATTGGTTCGAAAAGGGTGTGAGGCGTATACGGCTTTCGTCAGTGTTTCAATTTCTGGGTGCTCTTCTGTTGGGGATATCAAAACAGTGAGGGATTTTTCTAATGTCTTTCCTAAGGAGTTATCGGGTTTTCCTCTGGATTGAGAAGTTGAGTTTGGCATTAAGCTTCTACCGAGTACAACTCCGGTGTCTATCGCCCCCTGCCGAATGGCACCAAAGGAGCTTATTGAGTTTAAGGCTCAACTTTAAGAGCTTTTGGATCATGGTTTCATCTGTCCTAGTGTGTCTCTATGGGGGGCACCGATTCTGTTTGTAAAAAAAAAGGATGGGAACATGAGGATGTGTATTGACTATCAACAGTTGAATAAATTGACTATGAAGAATAAGTATCCACTTTCGAAGATTTGTTTGATCAGTTTCGAGGGGCTTCAGTGTTCTCAAAAATAGATCTCCGATCTGGGCATCATCAACTTAGAGTTAAGGAAGTTGATGTTCATAAGACTGCATTTAAGACTCGTTATGGGTATTACAAGTTTCTAGTTATGCTCTTTGGTTTGACGAATGCTCCAGCTGTATTCATAGATCTGAAGAACTGAGTGTTTTAGCCATATCTGGATCAATTCATCGTAGTCTTCATCGACGATATTCTAGGTTACTCTAAGACTAATGACCAGCATGATGAGCATCTTAGAGTAGTGCTTCAGATACTTTGAGAGAAATAGCTCTACAATAAGGTGAGCAAGTGTGAGTCTTGGTTGTGAGAGGTAACCTTTCTAGGGCAACTGTTTGCTACTGAGGGGATCTGAGTGGACCCTGGGAAGATTGCGGCTGTGTTGGATTGGAAACAACCTAAGAATGTATCTGAGATCTGTAGTTTTCTAGGTCATGTGAGATATTATCGGCGGTTTGTCAATGTATTCTCTCTGATTGCATCTCTTGTGACTAAGCTTCTGCGTAAGGGTGTTCCTTTTGTCTAGACTGATGCGTAACAATCGAGCTTCGAGAAGCTCAAGTTTGTTCTTACTCAGGCTCCTGTTCTGATACAGCCTGAATCTGGTAAAGATTTTACGGTCTATAGTGATGCATCACATGTTGGGTTGGGTTGTGTACTAATGCAAGATGGTAAGGTTGTGGCTTATGCGTCCCGTCAGCTTAAGCCACACAAGGGGAATTATCTGACTCATGATCTCGAGCTAGCTGCTGTGGTTTTTGCGTTAAAGATCTGGAGACACTATCTGGATGGTGAGAGGTGTATTATATACACTGACTACAAAAGCCTTAGGTACATTCTTACTCAGAAGAAGTTGAGTCTTAAACAGAGTCGATGGATTGAGTTGCTCAAAGATTATGACTACACGATAGAGTATTATCCTAGTAAGGCCAATGTGGTGCCCGATGCTCTCAGCCATAAAGTGATGAATGATTTGAGGGCAATGTTCGCTTGTCTTAGTCTGTTAGATGGTGGGGGTCTGTTAGCCGAGTTGTAAGTTAAACTGACTCGGATTGATCAGATTCGGGATAAGCAGCTAGAGGATGAGTCTCTGGGTTTGCGATTTCGTCAGGTTAAGAGTGGCAGTAAATCTGATGTTAGGCTAAATAAAGATGGGGTTCTGTATTTTCGAGGTCAAGTTTGTGTACCGAACGATTCTGATCTAAGGCAGTCGATTCTAAGGGAGGCGCATAGCAACTCTTATTCTATGCATCTCGATGGTAATAAGATGTATCGAGATCTCCATGAACTGTACTGGTGGCCAGGTTTGAAACGTGAGGTTACGGATTTTGTTGCTCATTGTCTAACATGCCAGCAAGTTAAGGCTGAGCACCAGTTGCCTTTAGGTTTGCTACAACCTGTTTAGATTCCCTTATGGAAATGGGAACGAGTGATGATGGACTTTGTTAGTGGGTTGCCCTTGACATCCACTAAGAAGGATTCTGTTTGGGTCATCGTGGATCGATTGACCAAGTCTGCTCATTTTATTCCGGTTCAGACAGACTACTCTCTGCAAAAGTTAGCGAAGATTTATATCTTTGAGATTGTAAGGCTGCATAGGGTTCTTGTTTCGATAATTTTTTATAGAGATCCTCACCTCACTTCTCGATTCTAGAAGAAATTGCATGGGACTCTGGGTTCGAGATTGGACTTCAGTACTACATTCCATCCTCAGACCGATGGTCAATCTGAGAGGGTGATTCAGATACTAGAGGATATGATCCTGAGTTGTGTGATAGATTTCTGAGGTAGTTAGGAGGATTTTCTGCTACTAGCTGAGTTCGCCTACAATAACAATTTCCAGTCTAGCATCCAGATGGCACCTTACGAGGCTTTGTGTGGTCGTGCGTGTCGTACTCTGCTATGTTGGACTGAGTTGGGTGAGCATCGAGTTTTGGGTCCTGAGTTGGTTTCTGAGACTAAAGATAAGGTTAGACTGATTCGGGAATGTCTAAAGGTGACTTTTGATAAACAAAAATCTTATGCAGATTTAAAGAGGAGGGATATCGAGTACTCTGTGGGTGACTTTGTATTTCTTAAGGTTTCTCTGTGGAAGAAAGTTCTAAGATTCGGTCGTAAGGGCAAGTTGAGCCCTAGTTTCATTAGGCTGTATCAGATTCTGAAGTGTGTGGGACCGATCGCTTATCAGTTGGAGCTACCTATAGAGTTGGACCATATCCATAATGTGTTTCACGTCTCTATGTTGAGGCGGTATCGGTCTGATCCATCTCACATTGTTTCTATTGAGGAGATTGAGGTTAAACCGAGTTTAACTTTTGAGGAGGAGTCGGTTCAGATTTTGGTGTGAGATATTAAGGTTCTGAAAAGGAAGTCCATTCTATTAATTAAGGTTCTGTGGCGAAATCATGGCACTGAGGAAGCCATGTAGGAACCTGAGGACTCAATACGTCAATAGTATCCGTATCTATTCGGACCAAGTAAATTTCGAGGCTGAAATTTCTTTTAAGGGATAGCGTTGTAACACCCTGAATAATTTCTTTCTGATCATGTAAATATCTCATACAACTGTGTATCTGCTTCATTGGCTAAGTTTTTTGGGGGTGTGTGTGAGGTCCTGGATTCAAGTCTCCCTTTTGCCAAAACGTTGTTATTTTAGATCCAAGCCTTATCCCTGTTGAATGGGCTTATATAAAATTGTCTGTTAGTCCATATCAGAATGAGCTTACTGGTTTGACTGGTAAGAGAGTTGGTGTACTGGGGGTCTTGTGTTTGAATCCCTGCGTTAGCAATGGTGTTAATTTTTGCTCAGTTGTCTATTAGAATTTTGGCTGAGCTAAAATTCTGTGGTAGTTGAGATTGTATGTTAGTGGGGAGTTGGGATTGTAATCTATTTTGTTATCTTGTTTATTTTATTTTTCTTTTTTCAAAATTTCCTCTCTCTTCCAAAAATTCCCAAAAATCTGATGTTAATTGTTCTTCCTGTTCTCTGCCACTTTCTCCTTCCTCTTTCCTTCAGGCGATTATGTTTTTCGTCTTTCTATCTGTTTTCGTAATTTTGTATCTCGATATTTCGGTGTCCATTGTGTATTTTTGGTAAGTGTGGTAAGTGTGGTTATTGTTTTGATTAGCGAATCTTTGGTTGATGTGGTTCGTTATTGTTGCTTAGGAGAAGATCAAAGGGCTAGGGACTTCCAATCGGTGCTATAGTTGTATGAAATCATCGTTGCTCTTTCAAAGGTAAGGGTTTTGGTGGATTAAAGGATTGTCTAATTCAATGTAGTTTGGTTGAATATCGATTTAAATGACTAATTCTATGATTTATTTGTTAATTATAGGTGTTGTGTGGCTCGGGAGTGTTTTTGCATCGAAACCATAACAAGTGTGTTCCCAAAACGCAAAAAATCGAGCTTCAACAAAAGCTAAAAAGCCATACTGTCGACGCCACACGAGCGTGTACCTGGCCGTGTGCGAGACATTGTCGAGTGTTTGACGAGGGCATAGAAGTACGCAAGACACGACCGAGTCGTGGTGTGAGTGTGGCTGTATGGGACACACGGGTGTGTGGGTTTTGGGCTAGGCCGTGTGGCCCACACAGTTGAGGCCAATCTGGGCGTGTGGGCCCATGATTCTGAAATTTTCCCTAGGGTAGCATGGGTCGTTCCGATTGACTGTGGGCCTACTGTGGGGTCAGTAAGGGCTAACCAAACCCTAGATTATATGATCTGATATTCTAATAGTTTACTCTGAGTAGGACACTATTATGCATGTCTGATTTTCTTCTATATATATCTGATATCCGTATGTGAGCATGTTAAGCATGATAATTCTATATTTGTAATCTGTAATTATGTTTGGGGTGGGAATTGTATATGTGGAGGAAGTGTTCTGTATGGCGACCTTTGCCTATATTCTGGCAGCTTGGCTGCATATTATCTAATATGTGTCATAATGACACAATGTGGTGTGTGAGGATAGATGGGTGTTTTTAACCCCATATGGTGTGATGGGATGGTCGGAGTTGGAGTGTAGAGGTTAGGGGTATGATTTTGTATATTTGTTATGTATATTTGATTCTGTTATCTGTAACTATAAAGGACTTAGATCTGAATCTCGATCTAATTGTATATGTGATTTTTGTATGAATAGCATGTTTATTTCTGTTGAGTTACACACTGAGTTTACGAAAACTCACTTCTATCTGCCTATTTTGTTCAAGTGATCCATGAACTTAGGCGAATTGGTGTAACGGAGCCTCACGGTGACTACGAGTTCATAATTGTTTAAGATCATGATTTATATTTATTTAATTAAGGATCATATTCATGGAGTCTGTAATTTATGGATGTAACAGCCCAATTGTAACACCCTGAATTTGGGCCTAGAAGTATTAGGTTTGAACGGGGGTGCAGTTAGGAGATTGCACATAAATATTTAATTGTGCAAGAAAGTGACACAATTGAGTGTTTAGCTTAGTGGTTGTGTGCTCTGGAAATGTCTGGGAAGTCATGGGTTCAAGTCCTGGCTTCCACAAAATTTTGGTTTTTAAGGATAAAACCCTTATCTTTGGTCAGTAGGGTTATAAACAAAAATTTGGTAAAGTATAACATAAAAAGCCTGTTGGTCTAGTGGATAATGGCATGTGGAGTGTGGAGTGTGTTTGTGGTCTAAGGTTCGAATCCTTGCTTGAGCAAATGAAGGTTATTTTTATTAAAGGCCATGTGTTTGACCGAAATACCAAGAATTTGAACAGGTTTGAATAGATTTGTTGTTAGCCAAATTGGGGGAGTACAAAGGGGGATTTTCGAATGTTTAAATTGGTGGACAGGAGGAAATTTAGGAGAAAATCATGGAGTGGATCAAGGAGTAAGGGAGAGGGAGTTGGTTGTAGAAAATAGGACTCTTCTTGTGAAAAAATCGGTCATAAGCACTTAGTGCCAAATTTGGCTATTGTTTGCTCTCTTTTTCAGTAGCTGACTCATTTTGCTTCATTTCATTCTCCTTTTTTTGTGCTGGTTTAGTAGCCGAAACTTACTTGTGACCGTTTAGAGATGCTTCGTGTTAATTTACTTTGACTCTGCTCTACTGACCGGTACCTTGTTTAATCTACATTCGTCTCTCCATCACTTCTTCTTCTCCTAGTTTTCTTTGCCATAACCGAACCTTCCCTCCTCTCTTCTCATTTTCTCTCAATCAACTTTCCCATGCCGATTGTACCCGCTTCTCCTCTCTATCTCATTCGGTTTTGGCTTGTGGTGAATGAGTTATTCTTTTCCTTCTCCCTTCTCTTCAGTGCCATCAGATTCTAGCTAGCCGAATAGTGCTTCTGTGGTGACCTTTCAGGAACCGATTCTTTCTGTTATTCCTCTTTGTCGATCTGGGTGGTAAGTACTATTTTATTGGATGTTGTCTCTGTCCATTCTTGTCTCTTATTGTAACACCCCAAACCAGACCCAGACATTACGACCGAATCTGGCGTGTCACATTGAAGCGTTACTAGAAAAGTCATGTTTTATCTAAAGTGTTTCTTAGTGTTTTAAGAATATCTTCATTATAGATTAAAGTGAATGGAAGCTGTGCACCAGGTAGGTTGCCAGAAAAGAGGAGGTGAGTCAATTAGACTGCTTAAGTACCTAGCTCTCCGCGGAACCAATCTTAGACACGCACACAACCATTGCCACACTTTAACTGACTGATTATTTATGGAAAACCAATTCGTTTAAAACCATTTAAAAAGGTTATTAATTTTGCAAACATTTCCGTTGCAGAAGCTTTGCTTTGTTATCACGATATTTTGAAATCAAGTAACCTTTTTAAAATGCGCCCTAAAGCTATTCAATTTCAAACGATTAAAACAATATCATACCTAAGCTAACAAAACATACTAAAAACCATTAAAAATAATTAAAGCGGCCTTATTACAACTTAAAACCCAAACTACTAAGTAAATAAAAGCTAATCAAATCACAAGAAGAAAATCCAAATTTGCAGAACATGTGGCCACTCCGAATCCCTCACAGCTCCAAGTCTACTATGGTTGGGGATTACCTGCATGGATGGAAATAAGGGGTGAGTTTGGAAAACTCAGTGTGTAAAATAACCCAACCATATTCCAAGTCATCTCAAAGCACAGAAACAGATTAAGTTGGGCCTTAGCCCTATACAGAATTCAGAATGAAGCCCATAGGCCCATAACAGAGACAGAACAGATATTCTATGTATGTAGAAACCCAACCCATATCCATCCGTATACACCCCCATACCAACCTTACACCATGTGGGGAGACAACTCGACCCACCCATCTGCTACACACTACAGAATTTACAGCATGGCTGCCAGAACAGATAATGTGACAGAGTCACCAGATACAGATATTTGTGGTAGAGCCACCAGAAACAGATATTTGTGGCATAGCCACCAGAACGCTTCCTCCATCAATATAACCCATATCCCATGCAATAGATATACATGTCATGGCATACATCATACAGAACTAGAATATCATGCATTCCAGTCAAAATTAACCCTAGGGGTATAACAGTCATTTTGCACCTAAGGGTATAGTGGTAATTTTCATACATAGGGGTATTCTAGTAAATTTACTATTTTAGGGTTTTCATGCATATTACAGCCATTAACGTATTAACAGAAACACTTACCGAGCGTTTTTACCGAATTAGGCCTGTTGGCCCATTAACCCGATTTCAGCCCATTAAGCCCAAATATATCGAAGTGCACAAAATTGTGCACTCTGTAATCTTATCGCTTGAGATTACCAAGATTAACACACAAACTATCTCACAAGCGCTCGCACTCTAACAAGTTCACAAAATACCGGCTCTTCGGTATTTCGGCTTTTCGACTTTTGCCGATCTAGTCTAAAGTGGGTGTCGTTTACACACCTGATCTGTAACGATATGTTGGCGAGATCCACACACGAGTTGCCTACAATTGAGTTACTAAAACATCAGTCTACATATCAAAACAAACTACGTACTAATCTCCTTACCATATTCGGCCAACATTGCCTTAGACCCAAGAGTTCTTACCTTTCTGCCGAAATATGGACTAGATCTAGATGTCCAATCGAGTTAGCCTTCAAGCCCTTCGCTGTATGCCCCCTTGTCCACATTAGCGCACACACAAGTAGAAGAAAGAGGCAAATATGCCCTTAGTCCAAACTTTAGCCACCCTTAAGGGGTTTCGGCTTTAACCTTACATCATGAGTAATTAAAGAAAGATTCGAGCACTTACCTATATCGTTATGACACTACTCCCGATCTACTGTAGATCTAACCACCGCACAAGAAGGGAAAAATATAATCAAGGATTCGGCTTCTGAAGTCCATCGGTGTAGAAAAGTTTTAGTTTTGAAAGAAAGAATAAGAGGCTCGGCTTCAATGAAGTTTCGGCCAACCAGTTCCAATAGAGGATTTAGGTTCTGCTAAGGGGTAATCGGCAGCAGGTACTTGGTTTTGAGAGGGAAAAAAGGTAAAAAAGATGAGAGTCGACAAGAAAAGGAAAGAGAAAAGAAGAGGGGAGGAGATGAGAGAATTCGGTTTGAAGAAGAGAAGTCGGCACAGGTGTAGGGTGTAGGTTTTGGCTTCTAGAAAAAGAAAGAAAAAGAAAAACCTAAGGTACCCCACCCTATTTCAGCAAAACAACAGAATGATCAACCCAGTCCCAAAAATGCAAAAAGAATTTGGCAGCCACTAGACTAAATGCCGAAATTGCAAACACTAAGTGACCTAGCCGAATTTGCACTTACAGAGACCCTTGGCTGGCCAAATCTTGCTCCTCAAGAGTCCAACATTCGCCCAACACCACACTCCTTGATCAGCTCGTAAATTCCCTACCTTATCTCTCCCTTACCCAATCTCCTGAACAGCTCAAACTCTTCCTGACAGAGTTTCACTTGAGTTCCATCACATACCCTTTCTGTTCACAAAAATAATGCCTTAATTTGCTTACCTTGTGACTTGAACCTTAGCTCCCCTTGACTTCCACACACCACCTTCTTAGTACCTTAGTGGCGTCACCCTGCCACTTTACCACAGGTCCTTTTGTGGTCTATTCTACCAATTAAATCTTAAAAGCCCAATACACCAGAACCCCTTCTCTTTTAAAAATCAAAATTTGTTAAATCTACCAGGTTTTAACTTAGACTTTGGCCTTCTAGAGGCCCACTAACATACTTAAGCATGATTTAAACAATCAGATCATACTAAAATCAAGATTCACCAAAACTCACAGAAATCCTGAAAATCAGAGCGTTACACTTATGTCGTAGCTATGATTCTCTTTTAACCTTGCCTTTTCTAATCGACGTTGTTAGGGGAGTGGTGACGTTAGTTCTGCCTTGTCGTAGCGGCTACCTTGTTTAATCTACATTCGTCACTCCATCACTTCTCCTTCTCCTAATTTTCTTTGCCATAACCGAACCTTCCCTCCTCTCTTGTCCTTTTCTCTCAATCAACTTTCCCCTAGTCGATTGTACCCTCTTCTCCTCTCTATCTCATTTGATTTTTGCTTATGGTGAATGAGTCATTCTTTTCCTTCTCTCTTCTCTTCAGTTTCATCGGATTCTAGCTAGCTGAATAGTGCTTCTGCATTAACCTTTCAGGAACCGATTCTTTATTTTCTTCCTCTTTCTCAATCTAGGTGTTATGTACTATTTTACTGGATGTTGTCTCTGTCCATTCTTATCTCTTCTATCGTAGCTATGATTCTTTTTTAACCTTGTCTTTTCTGATCAGCGTTGTTAGGGGAGTGGTGACGTTAATTCTGCCTCGTCGTAGCGACTACCTTGTTGGGGGTTGCGAATCGATTATTTTCACCCTCTAGAATCGGTGTCACAATTCTATTTGATGATCTGTAGTAATCTATAATCAATCTTCGGGAACTTTTAAGGGGTGGGGAACCTTAAGTGTTCGATCAAGGTAAGTGCAGAACCATGATTTGGATAAGTATTATTATAGGGTTTAGTTACCCATTTGTTAAAGGACTGACATTTGGGATATGTTTGAATATAGGTTGGTGTTCAAAGGAACTGCACTCTTTTCACAACCTGTATGTATTCACACACTGAATAGACTATAGAACGGCAAAAGCCGAAAAGCTAAAAAGTCGAAAGAATGGCATTTTGGCCACATGGGTGTGCAAACGCACATGTGGTAAGCCAAGCCCATGAATCAGGGCGTAAGACTGTAGCGGCCACCATGGGCGTTCCCATGGGTTTGAGCTGTTCTGGGCCTCGATGGGCCGAAATGGTCTGTGTGGCCCAATGAGCTTGTGGGCCCCACACGGATAAATTCACGTTATGTGGTAAATACTGGACTGGGCTGTGTAGTTCGCATGGCGTGGTCGTTTTGGGGCTTAGTAGGCCACACGAGTGTGTGGGCCTACATGGACCGCATAATGGGTTTTGAGCCCATTCGCATTGTTATTTATGTTGAGGGTACATGAGTCGTCCGAGATGGTTTTGGACCTTTTAATGGGTCGGTAAGTGTGCCTAGACCCATTTTGATGAAAATGACCAAAATACCCGTATAGGGTAAAATGACTATTTTACCCCTCGAGGGTAAATGACTGATTTGTGCTATGTTATAACTGTTCTTATTGAGTACGACATTCTGCATACATGTATGATTTATGACAGGGAAATCTGCATGGGGTTGGATACTATTACGGAGGAAGTGTACTGATATGGTCGCACGGGTCGCGCAAGACGATTGTGGACCTACTGATGACTTTAAGCCTACTATACTGTACTGGTGGCATTGCCACATATTCTGTTACTGGCAGCACTGTTGCGCTACTGATGGCTTTGTGCCGCTATTGATGGCTTTGTGCCACTATTGATGGCTTTGTGCTGCTACTGATGGCTTTGTGCCACTACTCATGGCTTTGTGGCATATACTGATACTGGCAGCTTTGCTGCGTTACTATTACTGGCAGCTTTACTACGATATTATTACTGGCAGCTTTGCTACGTTATTGATATGCTGGCTAGGTGGGTCGACTTTGTCCCTACATGGTGTGATGGTGGTACGGAGTGTTGTGTTGGTTGGATTGGGATGGGATGGGATAGGTTGCATTGTTGTATTGAACTGTTACTGATATGGGCTTAGGCCCAAACTTGTTGTTTACTATTTGTTTATTATAGGGATTACACACTGAGTTTTCGTAAACTCACCCCACTGTTTTATCTGTACAGGTAATCCTCAAGCGGATCGGTGCTGCGAGGGACTCGGAGATGGCCAAACTACTGCTCTTATTTTCTTTTCTTTGTTGTTAGATTTTTGTTTGGGTTTTAAATTATGTAATAAGGCCTCTCTAATTTTCTAGCTTTTAATTTGGGATTTATGTTTATTATGACTTATATCTGCTAGAAGTAGAACGCAGTTTTCCTAAACGATAACTATTTCCAAAACACTACATTTTCGTAACACTTTTGAAATGCTTCCATAACAAAAAATGTTTTAAAAGTAATAACAATTTAAAAAGAATAACAAATAGGTATTTCGTTTTGAGTTTCAACAAAGAGGCCTTAAATTCCCAAACGGGTTTACATGAGCAAGAGCAAATTTTTGAAAAGCCTTCTATTATGGCACCGCCAGATTTGGCCATAACTTCTAGGCTGGGTTTGTGGTGTTACATTTAGCAGTATCAGAGCCAAGTTGCAAAACTCTACTGTGGATTTGGGTTTCTTCCAAAAAACTTTGAAATTCTAAAAGGACTGTTTTAAAACGATTTGAACTGTTTTGAAAGGTTATACTGAATGTGTGGTACATCAAGTCTCCACGCCGATTCTGTAAGTCATTCTGAAACTGTTGCTTGTTTACACTGAAATGCTGTAAATAAGAATATTGTGATTTTTTTAGGTATTAGACTGTATTGAAACACTCTAGTTGGAGTAAACTGAAACTCTGAAATTTAGATTTTGTATTTATTCTGTGTGTGTTCTGGAAATGTAGATTTTTAAGTTAGCGATAGTACTAATATGGATTCTGAGGGTAATCAAGATCACAAGGGGTTACCTGTTTCACTAGATCATGAGATTGTTCAAGAGACGGAGGTCAAGGTAAGTTTGCCAACTTCGGGTGGTGATAACCTGGAGCTTGGTACTGAGGCACTGACTCGGTTAGTAAGGGAGGTGCTAGAGGAAGTGTTTGAGGCCAGAGTTAAAGAGATTGGTGAAACGCTTCAGGCTAGGTGTTTGGATTGCAAGAAGAAGAGAGATCATAGTTCCCTGAGGCTGGAGCCTCGTTCTGTGAAACTTGTTAAAACACATTTGAACTTATTGGCTTACGAGCATTGTAAAAGATATCATTCAGGTAAATGCCGAAGAAAGTCAAGAGCATGTCTTAAATGTGGATCAAAGGAGCATCGGGTTCGGGATTGCCAAGTCACTTTTAAGTCAGGTAAGTTTTATTTGGACTTGATGATTGGGATATAGAATTTGTATGCGGGTGATATCTTGTAAGAGGCTTCAAGTTCAAGTTAAAATGAGTAAGTGTTGTTGGGATCAGAGTGTGCAGTACGAGCATAGTGGTGGAGTCTAAGTTGTGCAACTATTCTGATAGTTGGAAATTTCGAGGACAAAATTTCTTTAAGGAGGAGTGAGTTGTAACGCCCCGAATTTGGGCCTAGAAGTATTAGGTTTGAGCAGGGGTGCAGTTACGAGACTGCACATAAATATTTAAGTGTGCAAGAAAGCGGCACAATTGAGTGTTTGGCTTAGTGGTTGTATGCTCTGGAAGTGTCTGGGAAGTCATGGGTTCAAGTCCTGGCTTCCACAAAATTTTGACTTTTAAGGATAAAACCCCTATCTTTGGTCAGTGGGGTTATAAATAAAAATTTCGTAAAGTATGACACAAAAAGCCTACTGGTCAAGTGGATAGTGGCGTGTGGAGTGTGTTTGTGGTCTGAGGTTCGAATCCTTACTTGAGCTAATGGAGGTTATTTTTGCTAAAGGCCATGGAAGGAAGTTATGTTTGACCGAAACACCAAGAATTTGAACTGGTTTGAAAAGATTCGTTGTTAGCCGAATTGGGGGAGTAAAAAGGGGGATTTTCGAATGTTTGAATTAGTAGACAGAAGGAAATTTAGGAGAAAATCGTGGAGTGGATCAAGGAGTAAGTGAGAGGGAGTTGGTTGTCGAAAATAGGACTCTTCTTGTGCAAAAATCGGTCATAGGCACTTAGTGTCGAATTTGGCTATTGTTTGCTCTCTTTTTCGGTAGCTGACTCCTTTTGCTTCATTTTGTTCTCTTTTGTTTGTGCTGGTTTATGAGCCGAAACTTATTTGTGACCGTTTGGAGACACTTCGTGTTAATTTAATTTGACTCTGCTCTACCGATCGGTACCTTGTTTAATCTATATTCGTCTCTCCATCACTTCTCCTTCTCCTAGTTTTCTTTGCCATAACCGAACCTTCCTCCTCTCTTCTCTTTTTCTCTCAATCAACTTTCCCCTAGCCGATTGTACCTTCTTCTCCTCTCTATCTCATTTGATTTTGGCTTGTGGTGAATGAGTCATTCTTTTCCTCCTCTCTTCTCTTCAGTGCCATCAGATTCTAGCAAGCCAAATAGTGCTTCTGTGTTGACCTTTTAGGAACCGATTCTTTCTGTTATTCCTCTTTGTCGATCTGGGTGGTAAGTACTATTTTATTGGATGTTGTCTCTGTCCATTCTTGAATCTTCTATCGTAGCTATGATTCTCTTTTAACTTTGTCTTTTTTTATCGACGTTGTTAGGGGAGTGGTGAAGTTAATTCTGCCTCGTCGTAGCGGCTACCTTGTTGGGGGTTGTGAATAGATTGTTTTCACCTTTAGAATTGGTGTCACAATTCTATTTGACGATCTGTAGTAATCTATAATCAATCTTCGGCAACGTCTAAGGGGTGAGGAACCTTAAGTGTTCGATCAAGGTAAGTGTCGAACCATGATTTGGATAATTATTATTATAGGGTTTAATTACCTATTTGTTAAAAGACTAACGTTGGGGATATGCTTGAATATAGGTTAGTGTTCGAAGGAACTGCACTCTTTTCGCAACAGGTGTGTATTTACACACTGAATAGACTATAGAACGGAAAAAGCCGAAAAGCCGAAAGAATGGCCTTTTGGACACATGGGTGTGCGAACACACATGTGGTAAGCCGAGCCCACGAATCATGGGTGTAAGACTGTAGAGGCCACCATGGGCGTTCCCATGGGTTTGAGCCGTTCTGGGCCTCAATTGGCCGAAATGGGCTGTGTGGCCTAATGGGCTTATGGGCCTCACATAGATAAATTCACGTTATATGGTAAAAATTGGACTGGGCTATATAGTTCGCATGGCCGTGGTCGTTTTTAGGCTTAGTGGGCCATACGAACGTGTGGGCCCATATGGGTCGCATAATGGACTGTGAGCCCATTCGCATTGTTATTTATGTTGAGGGTACACGAGTCGTCCGAGACGATTTTGGATCTTCTAATGGGTCGGTAAGTGTGCCTAGACCCATTTTGATGAATATAACCAAAATACCCCTATAGGGTAAAATGACTATTTTACCCCTCGAGGGTAAATGACTGATTTGTGCTATGTTATAACTGTTCTTATTGAGTACAACATTCTGCATACATGTATGATTTATGACAGGGCAATCTGCATGGGGCAGAGATACTATTACGGAGGAAGTGGACTGATATGGTCGCACAGGTCGCGCAAGACGACTGTGGACCTACTGATGTCTTTAAGCCTACTATATTGTACTGGTGGCATTGCCACATATTTTATTACTGGCAGCATTATTGCGCTACTGATGGCTTTGTGCCGCTATTGATGGCTTTGTGCCACTACTGATGGCTTTTTGCCACTACTCATGGCTATACTGATATTGGCAACTTTGCTGCGTTACTGTTACTGACAGCTTTGCTGCATTATTGGTGTGCTGGCTAGGTGGGTCGACTTTGTCCTCACATGGTGTGATGGTGGTACGGAGTGGTGTGCTGGCTGGATTAGGATGGGTTGCATTGTTGTATTGAAGTGTTGCTGATATGGGCTTAGGCCCAGACTTGTTGTTTACTGTTTGTTTATTATGGGGATTACACACTGAGTTTTCGTAAACTCACCCCACTATTTTAATTGTACAGGTAATCCTTAGGCAGATCGGTGCTGCGAGGGACTCAGAGATGGCCACACTACTGCTCCTATTTTCTTTTATTTTCTGTTAGATTTTTGTTTGGGTTTTAAATTATGTAATAAGGCCTCTCTAATTTTCTAGCATTTAATTTGGGATTTATGTTTATTATGACTTATATCTGCTAGAAGTAGAACGCCGTTTTCCTAAACGATAACTGTTTCCAAAACACTACGTTTTCGCAACACTTTTGAAATGCTTCTGCAACAAACAATGTTTTAAAAGTAATAACAATTTAAAAAGAGCAACAGATAGCTATTTCGTTTTGACTTCTAACAAAGAGGCCTTAAATTCCCAAACGGGTTTATATGAGCAAGAGCAAATTTTCAAAAAGCACTCCAATGTTACACCACCAGATTCGGCCATAATGTCTAGGCTGGGTTTGGGGTGTTACACCAATTTCAGTGAAATTAGAATAGTGGTTTCGGGACCACAGATCTGAGTCCAAAAAATGAAATTATTTAAAATTTCATAAAATAATAGGTATTATGATAGGAATATTACATGAAAATTTTTATAGAAAAATTTTACCAATTATGTGTCTAATTGCAAGAAAGACTGAATTGAATAAAATGTTAAAGTTGTATACTAATAGCTATAAGGATTAATTAGTTAGGGAATTCAAAATGTGAGGTCCTTATATGACAATTAGACCATTGATGAAAAACATGTAGATATTTTTAGTGATTCATCCATGGAAAATTGAAAAAAAGACAAGGACTAAATTGGAAAGTGAATTAATTAATATATGATAAAAGATTATATCATCATCTTCTCCATAAAATATAAGGAAACCCTAAGAGAGAGAAAGGAAATTTCTCAAGCGTGAATTGTAAGTTCTATGTCCCGTTTTTAGTGATTTTTATATTTTTAAGATCGGGGAAGATTAGTCTCTTTATTTGGGGGATTAAATTGAAAAGAAATTAAAGTTTAGAAAATTACCCATGGATGAATATGCTATAAATTAGAAAATTACCCATGGATGAATATGCTGTAAATTGAAAGTTTTTGATAGAAAATGAAATATTATTGATAGATAAATCACTTTTACAAAGTGATTTTTGATGAAAACAAGTGTAGGGACTAAATTGCAAAGTAGTGAAATTCTTGGAAAAATTCTAAAAATTATGAAATACATGTGGTCAAAAAGTTATATTGGAATCTTGAATAAGCTTGGAATAAGGAATAAATTGCATGAATTTCAATTTCCGAGCCTAGAGATGAAATTAGAATTAATTAAAAGTTTAGGGGTAAAATGGTACTTTTGCCTAAAATGTGAAATGGGCTTGATTAAATGCAAAAATCATAGAATTGATGACTAAATTTATTTACATAGATCTAGAAGTGTCGAACAAAGAAAAAGATCGAGGGAAAGAAAAAATCTCGGATTAGTAGATACGATCAATTGTCGAGGTAAGTTCGTATAACTAAATTAAGCATGTAAATGTATCAAATCGATTGTTGAACTATGTGCATCATGTCTTGTAATTGTACATGCAATAAATGAATGTTGATTTGTGATTTACATACAAAAGATGAAATGTTACACAATTCCGTTTGAGTATTGATTTCCGATTGGACAGGTGATTATCGTGTATATGAGATCCTGCATATGTTGTAGTAAAGGTTGTTCCGAAAGGATAATCTTTTGATCTTATTATGAAAAGGAATGTAACCCGAAAGGGTAATTCTTGAAAAGGATTTATGTACCCAAATGGTACAACTTGAAAAGGTTGCATACACTTTATGTGTACACTTGGAAAGGTTAGGTATACTTTGTGTATACCATTTGAAGAGGAAAGGTATACTTTGTGTGTACCACTTGGAAAGGAATGTACACCTCGAGTGTACAACTAGAAAAAGAAAGGTCCCTCAGAAATTCAATAATTCAAGCGTAACGACATACATAGTGATATAAAGAGAAACGACATGATGAGCTCATCTATGCATTCTAGTATTTTTGGAACTAATCAATTTGGTTGAATGATTGTGTATAGGCCTTATTTGCTAAATGGCTAAATTAATGGACATATTGCTTATTGTATGAATTACTTGTTGAACATGAATGGTAAGTGTAGTTTGGTTATATGAACTTACTAAGAATTAATGCTTACTAGGTTTATTTTTCCTGTTTTATAATGCTCAAAGCTCGTGAAGGTTGGAATTGGGTCAGAGCTATCATCACGCTATCAATCCCTTCATTTTGGTAAAAATGATAAACCTATTTTGTTATAATGGCATGTATAAGATTTTGTGGCCAAATAACAAATTAATATTTTAATTTGTAATTAAGTTATTAGAGTGACTAGTAATGCATGTTTGAGATTGGTATGTTGTGAATTAATATGGAAACATGTTGATTTACATATTGGAAATTGGTTGAATTGGTTGATATATACTTATAAATTTTGGTACAGGAAAATGGTTAATTTGGGGTGAGAAATAAGGCTAGGAATGACCTTATTTCATCCACATGGGTAAAACACATGAGCGTGTGTCTAGGCCGTATGTGATACACGAACATCCACATGAGCATGTAGTCCGATCGTATGTCCCCTGCATCATGAATTTTAACTTCAAAATGGCCACACGGGATAGACATGGCCGTGTGTCTAGACCATGTGAGAGACACGGCCATGGGACATGGACATGTGTCCAAGCCGTGTAAAAATTGCACCTTAATTACAAAAAAAAATTAAATTAAATTAGTCACAGGGCCTAAACACACCGACGTGTGACTTGGCCGTGTGTCCCAAAATGGTTGATGACATCATAAATAAAATGCTAAGATTTTTGTACACGAGCTGAGACATGGGCATGTCATGGCCGTGTGAAGGACATGGTCTAAGGACACGGGCGTGTGTCAGGCCGTGTGAAAACCCTGTAGGTTCGAAATGAAAAATAAATTCATACGGGTAAGGGGCACAGGCGTGTCCCAAACCACACGGCCGTGTGAAACTCACACGGCCCAACCACACGGGCGTGTGGCCCTTTAAAACATGGAAAATTTACTAAGTATTGTATGAATTTTGAAAGTTTCCAATTTAATCCCGAATCATTTCAGGTGCGTGTTTTTGGGTGTTGTCGGCCTGAAAAAGGGATGTTAGACATATGATTGAATGATTTAAAATTCAATGAAATTTTATGGCTCGATTTTGAATGAATGTTAGTATTTATGTTTGATAACACTTCGTACCCTGTTCCGGTGTCGAATATGGGTAAGAAGTGTTACATTTATTGGTATCAGAGCTACGGTTTAGTCGATTCTCGGACTGACGTAGCAAGTGTGAATTTAGCTATACATGCCATTATATAATTGATGATAGTGTGATATCTCCTGACCAATTTTAAATCTATTTTTCATATAGTAAATGTCTTCTAACCAAGCAAGAGTAGAATCTGGGGAAGCTGAGAGTACTTCTCAAGCTTCTGTACGACGAGCTACAGATGGTAGTAGTAGTAGAAGGTCCGAATCAGAGGGCCGAAGTGAATATGCTAAAGTGGTTTTCTTTGAAATATTGGATAAATGGTTTCCTGAATATTTGAGAAGAAATTTTGCTACTTCCCAACCACAACCTCCCCCACCAAATACTCAGACTGTTCCTGAGAGACCATTGGGTACTGAAACTATTAGAATTAGTAAGGCTCCAGTAGATAAACTCAGAAAATATGGGGCTGAGGAATTTAGAGCTACAATTGATGATGATCCGAAAAAAGCTGAATCCTGGCTGGAAAATACTATCTGGGTGTTGGATGAATTATCATATACTCTAGCTGAATGTCTGAAATGTGTTGTATCTCTGTTAAAGGACACAGCTTATCACTGGTGGAAAACTGTAAGTTCAGTGGTTCCAAAAGAAAATATTACTTGGGAATTCTTTCAGTCTGAATTCAGAAAGAAATATATTGTCAAAGATTCCTAGATCAGAAAAGGAAAAAATTTTTAGAATTAAAACAAGGGAACAAGACCGTTGTGAAATATGAAAGGGAGTTTGTTCGGTTAAGCCAATATGCTAGTGAATGTGTCCAAACAGAGGCAGAAATGTGTAAACTTTTCGAGGAAGGATTAAATGAAAACATAAAATTACTGACTGGTATTTTGGAAGTAAGAGAGTTTGCAGCACTTGCTGATCGTGCAAAGAAAGCTGAAGAGCTAAGTAAAGAAAATAAGAAGGCAAACAGAGAAGCCCGATCCTCTAGGAAAAGACCTATTGGTAGGTCTCAATCATTTTTTTCAAAGAAATCAAAGAGGTATCAAGAAGTATCTACTACTTCAGTTGGGTATTCTAGTAAAGAACATGGTTTTCAACACTCTAATCCCAAGTTTTCGTCATCGTTAGTGACTAGTGTTGGAAGTGTGGGAAACACGAAGCCAAAATGTAAACATTGTAACAAATTTCATCGTGGGGAATGCCTAATGAAAACCGGTGCATGTTACAAATGTGGCTCATTTGATCACTTCTTGAAAGGTTGTCCGAAAATAGTTGAAAGAGATGCTAAACAGATTTCAAAACGAAGTAACACTGCTTCAAGGGGCAAACCACCTAGACACTCCGAAAATGTCAGTGGTAGCCGAAGTGCTACAAAAGATTCAAATGCTAAATCTGAAGCACGAGCTGTAAGAGTATGCCCAAAGATCAATCACGAGATGGTTGTAATAACGTACTTGATTTATCATGTTTATTGATATAAGGCATTGCCATTATTATTTTAGTTTCTTTCTGTGTACATAAATAAACTATTTTATAATAATGTCCTGAGAATAATATGATTATTCTTAAAAGATCCTTAGTCAAGTATTATTGTTGGCTAGGACAACAATAATGCATTAAGACTAACATGTAGATGATTGATGATAAAGAGTTGTCATTGATATGGAGTGTCAAAATCAATGCATGAATATGTGTGTTAGAGAACAACATATGGGACTGACCTGCTATGAGTATGTTTCTTGGATTATTATGTAATTGTCATAATATTACTCATAGTGATTACTATGTATATGATCCTCATACTTGAGATCATCATTTTCCCAACATCATGAGTTGTATATTTTGATATAGTCAAACAAACATCGTATCTCGCTGTTCTATAAAGACTGGTGTTGGATATACCACAATCTATGTAGAGGGATATGGTTGATCAATATAGCATAAGTCCCTCCTACATAATGGGAGTAATATCTTAGGCCACTTGATTGAGTGAGACTAGAAATGCATGGCCATGCTCAAATAAGTTGATATGAGTGTCATACTTATTTGTGTATCATAGTTCACTTAAGGTATCAAGAAACATGGGATGGACTATGCAACTGTGACTATTCCATGACTTGTGTCCATTCAAAAGATATAGGACTTAAGGATTAATGCATGAAAGGTTAATCACAAAAGGTTTTGTCGAATCATGACTTCTCGTAACTTAGATAGCAATGATGCATTGCTAGATGCCACTCTTTGTTTGTAACATTAGAATCGTTCTAATATTACTGCTAACGTTACAAGAACCTATAGGGTCACACCCTATGGTTGAAATGAACGGAGTAAAACATAGTTGGTATTGTATTCTGATTGTCAGATGAATTAAATTAATTATAGAATTAATTTAATTGGGTAATCAAATTGTTGAACATACTATACGTACAAGGATGTTGTACACATAATCAGAACATAATTTCAATAGTATATGAATTTGGTTCGTATATAAGTTTAAATAAATATAGTTTACCGAAATCTTTATTATAATTAATGTAATTATAATTTTTTTTAAATATTATTATATTTATTTTAATGATGACTATTATGTTCAGATTAATTTTAATCAATTAATATTCATTAAAAAGATATACCAATTAAAAGGGTGTTATATATGGCAAGGGTAAAAACCCTAAAGATAGAATATATGAATAAGCCTGAAACTATACTAAAGGGTCTAGCAGCCGTCAAGCATAAAAATCACTAAAATAGTTTCTGAGATTTTTCTACCGCTCATTGTCAATTGGGCAGACTACGTAGAGGCCGACATTGGAAAGGTTGCGGCTTGGTTCGATAGTGGTTCAGGATTCCCGTTGCCTAGGCGTCGCTGTCTACTCAGATTGAAGTTTCGGTAATTTCAAAACCTTTTATCACCCTGATACATTCCTTACACATGGATCCATGGTTTGGATCGCCGAAATGTTTTTAATTATTTTATTTTTCCGCTGCGCCTTGAAGGCTCCAGCGTTCCAACATGAGCTCCTGCAAGAACATATGCCATACGTGCCCGAGAAGATACTTCAGCACCAGATGCCATTACTAGTACTTTTTCTTTACTAGATACTGATATTACTGCATTAATTGATACTGGTTCCACACACTCGTATATATGCTCAAATTTAGTAAATGTTGAAAATTTACCTTTGAATTCAATGAATTTGTGGTGGAAGTTTCAAATACTCTTGGTCAATGTGTAAAGGTGGATAAAGTTTGTAAGAACTGTCCACTTATGGTAAAATTTACCTATTGAAATGTCAAGATGGTGAGTTACTTCATGTTGAACCTGACAAGCTGGATGGGTTATCTAATATGATTTCAGCAATAGCAGCATAGAAATGTATCAAGAAGGGATATAATGCTTATCTTGCTTATGTGTTGGATACTAAGGTAACTGAGTCAAAAATTCAATCCCTGTCAGTTGTATGTGAGTTTCTAGATGTGTTTCCGGAAGAATTACCTGGGTTACCACCTGTTAGAGAAGCGGAGTTCTCTATAGATATAATCCGGGAACAATGCCAATATCGATAGCACCCTATCGAATGGTTACTGCAGAGTTGAAAGAGCTGAAGGCCCAGTTACAAGAATTAATTGACAGGGGTTTTGCTCGACCTAGTTTCTCACGATGGGGTGCTCCGATGTTGTTTGTAAAGAAGAAAGATGGATCTCTGAGATTGTGTATCGATTACAGACAGCTCAACAAAGTTACCATAAAGAATAAATATCCACTGCCTCAAATTGATGATTTATTTGATCAGTTGAAGGGAGATACTGTATTTTCAAAGATTGATCTTCGTTCGAGTTATTATCAACTCCAGGTGAAGGATTCTGATGTTCCAAAGACAGCTTTCAGAACTAGATATGGCCACTATGAACTTCTGGTGATGCCATTTGGACTAACAAATGCACCAACAGTGTTTATTGATTTAATGAACAGGATTTTCAGACCGTACCTAGACAGGTTTGTCGTGGTATTCATAGATGATATTTTAGTTTATTCTCGAAGTAAAGATAAACATGCTGAACATTTGAGGATTGTGTTGAAAACTTTACGAGAAAAATAATTGTATGCCAAGTTTAGTAAATGTGAATTTTGGCTACAAGAAGTTAGCTTTCTTGGTCAAATTGTATCTACTGAAGGTATCAGGGTTGACCCGAGCAAAATTTCAACAATTATTAATTGGAATCCACCAAAGAATGTATCAGAGGTCAGAAGTTTTCTGGGTTTAGCCAAGTATTATCGGAGGTTTGTTAAAGGATTTTCAATGATTGCTTCTCTGATAACTCATCTGTTACAAAAAGATGTAAAGTTTGAGTGGAATCATAAATGTGAGTAGAGTTTTGATAAATTAAAGACTTTGTTGACTGAAGGACCTATATTAGTACAACCTGAATTGGGTAAGGAATTTATAATTTACAATGATGCATCTTTAAATGGTTTAAGTTGTGTTTTGATGCAAGAAGGTAAAGTAGTTACCTATGCTTCAAGACAACTTAAACCACATGAAAGAAGTTACCCGATACATGATCTGGAACTGGCAGCCATAGTGTTTGCATTTAAAATATGGTGGCATTATTTATATGCTAAAAAATGTCATATTTACGCTGACCATAAATGTCTGAAGTATTTAATGATACAGAAAGACTTGAATTTGAGGCAACGCAGGTAGCTCAAATTAATAAAGGATTATGATTTGATTATTGACTATCATTCGGGAAAGGCTAATGTTGTGGCAGATGCATTGAGCAGGAAATCTTTGTTTGCTTTAAGAGCATTGAACACCCGGTTATCTTTGTCAGACGATGGTTCGGTTGTAGCTGAATTAAAAGCTAGACCAACATTTATACAACAAATCTATGAAGCACAGAAGAGTGACAATGAGTTGCAAGCTAAACGAAAATAATGTCAAAAGAATCCTGATTCAGAGTTTCAAATTGGGTCTGATGATTGCTTGTTGTTTAAAAGCAGAATATGTGTTCTGAAGAACTCAAAACTGATACAAAAGATTTTGTATAAAGCTCATAATGGTACAATGACAATTCATCCAGGTAGTAATAAAATGTATAATGATTTGAAAAAGATGTATTGGTGGCTGAGAATGAAAAGAGATATTTCTGAATTTGTAGCCAAATGTTTAATATGTCAAGAAGTGAAAGCTAAGCATCAAGTGCCTTTGGGGTTATTACAGCCAATTAATGTACCAAAGTGGTAATGGGAAAGAATTACTATTGATTTTACGATGGGGTTACCTTTGTCTCCGAGGAAGAGAGATGTTATATGGGTAATTGTGGATCGGTTAACAAAATTGGCGCATTTTATTTCGGTATGTATGGACTATTCATTAGATAGGTTAGCTGAATTATATGTCTCTGAAATTGTTAGACTGCATGGTGTACCGGTTTCTATTATCTCTGACAGAGACCCTTGATTTACATCCCAATTTTGGTATAAATTGTGAGAAGCACTGGGGACACAGTTGCATTTTAGCACTGCATTTCATTCCTCAAACTGATGGCTAATCAGAACGAGTGATACAGATTTTGGAAGACATGTTACCGTGTTGTGTACTTGAGTTTAAAGGCAACTGGGAAAAGTATTTTCCTTTGGTTGAGTTTGCTTATACTAATAGTTATCAATCCAGTATCAAAATGGTACCATATGAAGCTCTGTATGGTTGAAAATGTAGAACTCCGTTGTATTGGATAGAGCTTAGTGAAAAGAAGATTCATGGGATTGATTTAACTCGAGAAACTAAGGAAAAGGTAAAGGTGATACAATACATCTTGAAAGCAGCTTCAGACAGACAAAAGTCTTATGCTGATCTTAAAAGAAAAGAAATTGAGTTTTAGATTGGTGATAAGGTATTCTTGAAAGTGTCACCCTAGAAGAAAGTACTTTGATTTGGTCGTAAAGGAAAATTAAGTCCTCGGTTTATTGAACCATATGAGGTCATTGAAAGAATTGGATCAGTAGCTTATCGGTTAGCATTACCGCCAGAACTTGAAAGAATTCACAATGTTTTCCATATATCAATGTTAAGACGGTATCGATCAGATCCATCACATGTTATCTCTCCAACAGAAGTGGAAATTCAACCCGACATGACATATAGTGAGGAACCAATTAAGATTTTAGCACGGGAAACAAAAAAGCTTAGAAATAACAAGATAGCATTGGTAAAGTTTCTTTGGCAAAAACATGGAATTGAAGAAGCTACCTGGGAACCTGAAGATGCTATGAAAAGGCAGTACCCGAATCTCTTCACTGGTAAGATTTTCGAGGACGAAAATCCTTAAGGGGGGAGAGTTGTAACAGCCCAATTTCAGTGAAATCGGAATAGTAATTTCGAGACCACAAATCCAAGTCTGAAAAATGAAATTATTTAAAATTTCATAAAATGATAGGTATTATAATAAGAATATTGCATGAAAATTTTTATAGAAAAATTTTATCAATTATGTGTCTAATTGCAAAAAAGACTGAATTGAATAAAATGTTAAAGTTGTATACTAATAGCTATAAGGATTAATTAGTTAGGGAATTCAAAATGTGAGGTCCTTATATGGCAATTAGACCATAAATGAAAAACATGTAGATATTTTTAGTAATTCATCCATAGAAAATTGAAAAAAAGGAAAGGACCAAATTGGAAAGTGAATTAATTAATATATGATAAAAGATTAAATAGAATAAAACTTATTTTATATCATCATCTTCTCAATAAAATACATGGAAACCCTAAGAGAGAGGAAGGAAATTTCTTAAGCTTGAATTGGTTAGTTCTATGTCCCGTTTTTAGTGATTTTTATATTTTTGAGATCGGGGAAGATTAATCTTTTATTTGGGGGATTAAATTGAAAAGAAATTAAAGTTTAGAAAATTATCCATGGATGAATATGCTGTAAATTGAAAGTTTTTGATAGAAAATGAAATATTATTGATAGATAAATCACTTTTACAAAGTGATTTTTGATGAAAACATATGTAGGGACTAAATTGCAAAGTAGTGAAATTCTTGGAAAAATTTTGAAATTTATTAAATACATGTGGAAAAGTTATATTGGAAGTTTGAATAAGCTTGGAATAAGGAGTAAACTGCATGAATTTCAATTTCCGAGCCTAGGGATGAAATTGGAATTAATTAAAAGTTTAAGGGCAAAATGGTACTTTTGCCTAAAATGTGAAATGGGCTTGATTAAATGCAAAAATCATAGAATTGATGACTAAATTTATTTACATAGATCTAGAAGTGTCGAACAAAGAAAAAGATCGAGGGAAAGAAAAAATCTTGGATTAGTAGATACGATCAATTGTCAAGGTAAGTTCGTATAACTAAATTAAGCATGTAAATGTATTAAATCGATTGTTGAACTATGTGCATAATGTCCTGTAATTGTACATGCAATAAATAAATGTTGATTTGTGATTTACATACAAATGATGAAATGTTACACGATTCCGTTTGAGTATTGATTTCCGATTGGACAGGTAATTATCGTATATATGAGATCCTGCATATGTTGCAGTAAAGGTTGTTCCGAAAGGATAATCTTTTGATCTCATTATGAAAAGTAATGTAACCCGAAAGTGTAATTCTTGAAAAGGATTTATGTACCCAAATGGTACAACTTGAAAAGGTTACGTACACTTTGTGTGTACACTTGGAAAGGTTAGGTATACTTTGTGTATAAAATTTGAAAAGGAAAGGTATACTTTGTGTGTACCACTTGGAAAGGAACGTGCACCTCAAGCATACAACTGGAAAAGGAAAAGTCTATAGGAAATTCAATAATTAAGCAGTAAAGACATACATAGTGATATAAAGAGAAACGGCATGATGAGCTCATCCATGCATTCTAGTATTTTTGGAACTAATCAATTTGGTTGAATGATTATGTATAGGCCTTATTTGCTAAATGGCTAAATTAATGGACATATTGCTTATTGTATGAATTACTTGTTGAACATGAATGGTAAGTGTAGTTTGGTTATATGAACTTACTAAGCATTAATGCTTACTAGGTTTATTTTCCTTGTTTTATAGTGCTTAAAGCTCGTAAAGATTGGAATTGGGTCGGAGCTATCATCACACTATCAATCCCTTCATTTTGGTAAAAATGATAAACCTATTTTGTTATAATGGCATGTATAAGCTTTTGTGGCCAAATAACAAATTAATATTTTGATTTCTAATTAAGTCATTAGAGTGACTAGTAATGCATGTTTGAGATTGGTATGTTGTGAATTAATATAGAAACATGTTGATTTAAATATTGGAAATTGGTTGAATTGGTTGGTATATACTTATATATTTTGGTACAGGAAAATGGTTAAGTTTGGGGTGAGAAATAAGGATAGGAATGGCCTTATTTCATCCACATGGGTAAAACACACGGGCGTGTGTCTAGGCCGTGTGTGATACACGGGCAGCCACATGGGCATGTAGCCCGACTGTATGTCCCCTGCATCTTGAATTTTAACTTCAAAATGGCCACACGGGATAGACACGACCGTGTGTCTAGACCGTGTGAGAGACACGGCCATGGGACATGGACGTGTGTCTAGGCCGTGTGAAAACTGCATCTTAATTACAAAAAAAAAATTTTAATTAGTCACAGGGCCTAAGCACACGAACGTGTGACTTGGCCGTGTGTCCCAAAATGCTTGATGACGTCATAAACAAAATGCTATGATTTTTGTACACGGGCTGAGACACGGGCGTGTCATGGCCGTGTAAAGGACACGGGTGATAAACCGTAATTTATAATATTTTCATCCCTCACTTAACACGTTTATGAATGATTTCTCCTTAGATTTGGTGAATTTGATGCTCCAAATCCTTTAATTTCATGTTTTATACTTAGATGAGCATAGGAGAACGAAAAGAACGAGAAACTGGCCAAAAATGGAGAAAACAGGCCGACAGGGGAAAACAACACGGCCTAGACTTCCTCACACGGGCAGAACACACACCCGTGCCAATCTAACAGGCTCGACCAAGGCCCAAATCAACCTCAGCACGGGCATGTTGATATCTCAGCCTCGACCACGGCCTGAAGTAATCGTATACGGGCGTGTCCCTGCCGAGCCCTAGTTAAGTTCTATTCGAAAAAGGGCAAGTTTGAGGGTTCTTAGGCATTCTAAAGCCTATTTAGACACCCTAGAGGAAGACTAAAAGGGGGACGGAGAACAGGGAGTAAGGAATTACTCCAAGGAAGCAGATTGATCCATCTCAGAAGCCGGATTCATCATCAAGACTGAAGATCTCTCCTCAATTTCCCTTGAGGAGTTTTGGGTTTTCTTTGCGTTTTGTATTCTTTATTGTTCTGCGATGTTTTCTTATTTAGTTATGAACTAAAACCCCTAAATACCTAAGGGGGATGAAACCTAAGACGAATCTTGTTATTATTTTCTGAATCGTATGATAAATATTTGACTTGTTGTTAATTATGTGTCCTTAATTCTTATTTTGGTATTTCAGGATATCGATTCAAGTTAATGCTCTTAGTTGGAGAATGAATAGTCCCTGGCCAAGAGTGACTTTGTCGTAATTAAGTGGAGTTGATTGCGCACCTAGAGATAGGGTGACAAAATTTTGCCAGATTAGGGTGAAACCTAAAAAGGGTATCCATAGATCGAGTTAATGCAACCCTAAGGTGTTAATTAGAGAAAAGTCTCAATTATTCAACCTAGGGATTAGACGTTATTAGTCTTGAATAGGGATAATAACATAACTTAGGGATCTCTACGGAACAAGTTAAATGAATAAATCGTCCGGTTTAGATAATTAGTTAGTTAAAACAAACCCCTTTATTCTTAGACTAGATAATAAAAAGGCAGTTATTACTAGTACTTTTAGTCCTTTGGGTTCAACAATCCGGTCTTGCTAAAGCTATACTATTGTTCGATAGGTACACTTGCCTACATCATTATAATAGTTAGCTTTAAGAATGATTAATTATAAATTTATAAAACTTATCACGGAAAATCATGATCAAGTTTTTGGCGCCGTTGCGAGGGACTAAATTATTAGGAACACTCAATTTTTATTACTTTAGAAATTTATTTTTCTTGCAAATTAATTTTATTTTAATTTTTGTTTTACTAATTTTCTTTTTCTTTCTTCTGGCAGGTTCTTATAGTTTATGATTAGAAGAAACCTGTCGGAACCACTACTTTTTGACGAAGAAACGATCGCACAACTCGTAGAAACCGATGAGAAATAAGGTGAAGCCTAAGATACACAGAGGAAGAGCTAGAAGACGATATCTCAACTACAACTAAGGAGATGGCTGAAAATCAAGACAATCAGCTACCTCCTGCGATACCCGCTGAATTAGCAAACCAGAATCCTGCTCCTTGTACTATATATGATTATGCTAAACCTAATTTAACAGGAACTGAGTCAAGTATAGTTAGGCCTGCTATTGCTGCAAATAATTTTGAACTGAAACCTAACATGATTCAAATGATATAGCAATTTGTTCAGTTTGATGGTTTGCAGGATGAGAACCCCAACACTCACTTGGCGAATTTTCTAGAAATCTGCGACACTTTTAAAATTAATGGCGTTTCTGATGAAGCCATTCATCTTTGGTTATTCCCTTTTTCACTGTGGAGCAAGGCTAAACAGTGGTTGAACTCGTTACCACGATGGTCCATCACTACTTGGGAACAAATGACCGAAAATTTTTTATTAAAGTATTTTCCGCTAGCTAAGACGGGTAAATTACGTAATGATATCTCTTGTTTTGTGCAGATGGATTTAGAAACACTTTACGATGCATGAGACAGATATAAGGACATACTGCGAAGGTGCCCTCACCATGGGTTACCTCTATGGCTGCAAGTTCAAACATTCTACAATGGTGTGAATCTCTCGACAAGACAGATGATTGATGCAGCCGCTGGTGGAACCATCAATAACAAAACACCTGAAGAGGCTTACAAATTTATTGAGAAGATGTCACTGAATAACTATCAGTGGCAAGTCATAAGGACTAAGCCGACTAAAACAGCAAGCGTTTATAATGTCGATTCGGTTACTATGTTGTCAAATCAGCTAGAACTTCTGAATAAAAAGATTGACGGTTTACTTGGTTCTACGCAGGCACATCCAGTGATGAGGTGTGATTCAGATGAGGTGTGATTCAAGTGGAGGAGGTGTGCATGCAGAATATAAACCATTCAATCCTACAACCGAAGAGGAATAAGTCAACTATATGGGTAACAATAACTTTAGATCTCAAAATAACCCATACAGTAACACTTATAATGTAGGTTGGAGGAACCACCCAAATTTCTCCTGGGGTGGTCAAGGGAATCAAAGGCCACAAAATCCTTCGGGTTTTCAATAGCCACCTTATCAACAGGAAAAGAAACCAAACCTTGAGGAGATGCTATCCAAATTCATATCAGTGTCAGAAACTCGTTTCCAGAATACCGAGACGACACTTAAAAGCCAACAAGCATCAAACCAAGGGCTCGAAACTCAAATAGGCCAGCTGTCCAAACTAATCTCTGAACGACCACAAGGTAGCTTGCCAAGTAATACTGAACTTAACCCAAGGGAACAACTCAACGTAATTAATGTTCAAGATAAAGAAGGATTCGTTGAGCCTGAGCCTGAACCGAGGCAAGAAACTGTGGTGAGCAAAGGTAAAGGTGAGGTAAGTCATAATGAAAACAAAACAGTGAGTGTAAAATATAAACCTCGTGTGCCATACCCCAACGCGACAAGGAAAGACCGCTCAGACGAACAATTTGGTTAATTTCTTAAACTTTTAAAAAAATTACATATTAACTTACCGTTTATTGAAGCTCTATCGCAGATGCCGAGTGCAATGAAATTTTTAAGGGAGCTTTTAGCAAACAAGCGAAAGTTGGATGAGGCGTCGCATGTGGAGCTAAACACAGTTTGCTTATTTATTATACAGAATAAGCTACCCAACAAATTAAAAGATCCAGGGAGTTTTACAATTCCTTGCATAATTGGTAGCTTAGATTTTAATATTGCATTTGCTGATTTAGGGGCAAGCATTAACGTCATACCTTACAAAATGTTTAAGCAACTAGGTCTTGGGAAACCCAAACAGACTAGGATGGGCATTCAATTAGCAGATAAAACTATAAGATTTCCTAGGGGCATTATTGAAGATGTGCTAGTTAAAATCGATAAATTTATATTTCCCGTTGACTTTGTTGTTCTAGACATAGAGTAGGATAGCAACACTCCTTTAATTTTAGGAAGGCCCTTTATAGCAACTGCTAGAACAATTATTGATGTTGGCACAAGTGAGCTCACGCTTCGTGTACGAGATGAAACAATTACCGTTCAAGCTCATAATTCTGGCAACACATCGAAGATTGAAGGTAATTGTGTGACAACCCGAATTAGGGCCTAATCGGAATAGTGGTTTCGTGACCACAAATCTGAGATAGAAATAATTATTTTATATTTATTTTATATTTATTTTGAGGTTTATGATATGATTTCATGATTTCGTGAAAATTTCGTAATGAAATTCTATGCATTAAGCGCTTAAGTTGAGATTAGGGACTAAACCGAATAAATTGCAAAACTTGCATTCTAGAAGTTTTTAGTATGAAATTGCATTGAAATATTAATTAGGAGGTCTTAAATAGCAATTTGACCAATTTTAGGTTCATGGACAAAATTTGGACATGGAAGGAATTTTTGAAAGTTTAGTAGTAAGGGCATTTTGGTCATTTGTATATTAAATGAAATAAAATGGGAAAAATAACACAAAATTTGGTCATCTTCATCACTAGTTGCTGCCAAAATTTACTCTCCTCCATAGCTAGGGTTTCTTCAACTTTCAAGCTTCATAGTAAGTGATTTCAAGCCCCGTTTTTAATGTTCTTTACATTTTTGAAATCCTCGTAGCTCGATTTACCTATTTCTACTATTATTTCGAGTTAGGGTTTATGTTTAAAAATTTGCCCATGAATGATAGGCATGTATTTTGATGTTTGATGGTATAATATGAATGTTTGAAGTTAGGAGAACGATCTTTTCTAAGCGATTTTTAGTGAAAACGAGCAAAACGGCATAATCGATAAAAATACCTATTGTTCGTAATTATGTGTTAGAATGAGAATTTGATGATACCATAGAAGAGAAAAATGATCAGCATGTCATTAAACATAATAATAAAGGCTGAAATTAAATTTCCGAGCCTTGGGGCAAAATCGTAATTTTGTAAAATTTAGGGGGCAAAAATGTAATTTTTGCATAATGTGATTTTTGGATTGAAATAAATAGTTCGAGTGTTAATTGAACTAAATGTGTTGTTATAGATCAAGAAAGGCATGGAATCGACCTCGAACGGGGGAATGAAAAAGCTTTGGACTAAACTGCAAAATTTCTATATTTTGCACCAAGGTAAGTTTGTACGTAAATAAATCATCGATTTCTTTTATGTTATTGTATTTTGATAACATGTGGAATATGGCTGCCTATCAAATGGTTATTTGATGTAAGTTATGAATTTAAATTGATTTGGACAATTTAGTAAAATGTTGGAAAAGTGAGAAATTTCTGTTGAACCTTCTGAATAAAAACGATACAAATGAACTATTGTGTGGTCACGTGTGTAGTACTAAGTGCAAAGGCTACTACGTGTACCGATTATTGGTCGCATGTGTAGTACTAAGTGCAGCTACTATGCGCACCAAAAGCGTAGTCACGTGTGTAGTACTAAGTGCGAGGCTACTACGTGTACCAGATTATTGGTCGCATGTGTAGTACTAAGTGCGAGCTACTATGCGTATCATATAGCTTCGCTACACGTGTGGAAATGGGAAAATGTTCAAGTAGTGGTGTATCCATTGTTATTAGATAAGTTCAACGGGAAATTGATTTAAATGAAGATACATGTGAAAGTGATTATGTGATGAATAAGTGAAAGTATATGTTTATTTGAATTTATGAGCAATATGCTCGATAAGTGAGCGAGCTTGATAAAATGGAAAGGATTGAGCGAAATATGTAAGAGTGAATTTTTGTAGTAAAACAATGTTGGACAAGAAAGAGTTGCATAATTTTGAAAATTCACCAAAAATCATGGAAGTAGAATTAAATCTCAAATAAATTATGGAATTAAATCTTAATGGGTCTACTTTCATATAAAAGAAGCAGGGAAACAAAAGACTTCTATATTATGTGATAATTGAATTCTTGTGAAAACAGTTACGAATGAAATTAAGATCCTGATTCGACTTTAGAAATTCACCATAAATTGTAAAAAAATTATTAAGAGTCATACCATACATGCATGTATTCCTTATTGAATCTATTTTTAAGGGAAACAGCATGGTCATTGGAATCTTATGCAGGGGAGAAATTTTGTTCAGTAATGCACAGTGTCGAGTAGTCATACCCTGAAATAGGGAGACTTTAACTAATAAACTGTACTAATTGGCCCAGCCAAACATTCTAGAAAACAATTAGTAAATAGACTTATGAGTCTAGTTTCAAGGAAAATTTACGGAATTGAATTTCGAGATATGTAGCTCAAGATATGATTTTTCTTTTAACCGGGACTCTAGAAAGCATTTTTGTCATCAATATATGTAACCATGTACTAGTATGATTGTTTTACTTTGATAAATTATATATCAATTTAGTACTTACTTACTAAGCTATATGCTTACCATCTTTTCTTTTTCTTGTTTTATAGAATTATTAAGCCAGCTCGGGATTTTGGAGATCGTCGGAGACTTATCTATACTATCAATACTTTTTGGTATTTTGTAATCACTACTTTGGAATTATGGCATGTATAGTGAGAGACTAATCATTTTGTTATATGTCATAATTAATTTGTTTTAAAGCATCACTTTTTTTTAATTTTTAAAATCTACATGTATCTATGTATATCTGTTAATGCTATCAACTTTAGTCTAAGCTAAAGTAAGTAAATTGAGTAAGGTCAGGTTAATGTGTGAATTCATGTTTTCGTGAATGGTAATGCTCCGTACCTTATTTCGGTCTAGAATATGGGTATGGGGTGTTACATTTATTGGTATCAGAGCCTGGTTTAGGCGGTTCTCGGATCTACGTACTGTGTGTGGAAGTCTATCTGTACATGCCATAATTATATTATGATAGTGGGATGACTCGACACTTTAAATCATGTTTTTTTTATAGTAAATGGATCCGACCGACCAGAGCATGATGATGATGTAGAAAGTAATGCGCTGGCTCCCGCGCAAGGGCTGCGCTTGATGGAGAGTAGACATGAGACACATGATCAGGGAGATAGGGCCCGGGAAGCCTTTCTCCGTATGATGAGTAATTGGTATACAGAATTTGTTCGGGCAAATCCGAACGCTCAGCCTCCTCCACCTCCTCCTATTCCTCAACCAGTTTCCGTAGCTCCTCAAGGTGCCGAAATGGTAAGATCGAGCAAACCCCCAGTTGATAAAATTTAAAAGCAAGGGCTGAAGAATTTAGGGCTAATATAGATGATGATCCCGAAAGAAGCGAGTTACGGCTTGAAAATTCTACGGGGTATTCGATGAGCTTTCTTGTACTTAGAAGAATGTTTGAAGTGTGTGCGTATCATTGCTAAGGGATTCGGCATATCACTCGTGGAAGACATTGGTATCAGTGGTTCAGAAAGAAAGGATTACATGGGATTTCTTTCAAGAGGAGTTTAGAAAGAAGTATATAAGCCAGCGGTTTATTGATCAAAAACGGAAAGAGTTCCTTGAACTGAAACAAGGCAAAATGTCTGTGGCAGAATATGACGTGAATTTGTCAGACTTAGCAAGTATGCTCAGGAGTGTGTGTCCACCGAAGCTATTATGTGTAATATGTTCGAGGATGGGTTAAATGAAGACATCAAGCTACTAGTTGGAATTTTAGAATTGAAAGAGTTTGTGGTATTGGTTGACCGAGCTGGTAAAGCTGAAGAACTGAACAACGAGAAGAGAAAAGCTGTGAGAGAAGCCAGAGACGTAAGAAAGAGGCCAATTAGTAAGTCATTCCAATCTCAGCCAAAGAAGTCTAAAGAAATGAATCCTCGGTTGACTGTTTCAACTGAACATTCGTATCGGGATCGTGGAAGATCATATTCGGATTCTAAAGCTCAAGCTACTTCAATAGCGAGTGTAGGTAATGTGAGATCTAATAGACCCGAAGTGCAAAGATTGTGGCAAACAACATTTTGGGAGTGTTGGACGATTAGCGGGCTTGTTTCAAATGTGGTTCTCGAGAACATTATATTAAGATTGTCCAAAAAGGGTTGAAGAAGAAAATTTTAGAGTACTAGACAGACTAGTGTTGCTAATAGAGGTAGACCTCCGAGAAATACTGGGAGTGGAGCTAGCAGTAGAAGTGTGACAAAGGAATTAACTGGGAGACCGGAAGCTAGAGTACTTGCTAGAGCTTACGCCATACGTGCTCGGGAAGAGGCGTCATCTCCTGATGTGATCACTGGTACATTTTCTCTTTATGATACTAATGTTATTACACTGATTGATCCCGGATCTACTCATTCTTATGTTTGTGTGAATTTAGTATCTAGTAAGAGCTTGCCCGTAGAATCTACTGAATTTGTGATTAAAGTGTCAAACCCTTTAGGCAAATATGTATTAGTAGATAAGGTTTGCAAAAATTCTCCTTTGATGATTCAAAGTCATCATTTTCAAGCTAATCTAATGTTGCTACCATTTGACGAGTTTGATGTCATTTTGGGTATGGATTGGTTGATATTACATGATGCTAGAGTAAATTGCGCATGAGAAAACTCTTGAGTTGAAATGTGAAAATGGTGAAATTCTTTGGGTGGAAACAAATGAATCAAATAAATTGCCTATGGTGATTTCATATATGTCCGCTTTCGATATATGCGAAAAGGGTGTGAAGCTTATCTTGCTTACGTATTAAATACTAAAATGTCCGAGTCGAAGCTTGAATCGATCATCAGGTAGTCTGTGAGTTCTCGGATGTATTTCGGAAGAATTGCGGGGTTGCCTCCGATTAGAGAGGTAGAATTTTCTATTGATTTGTTACAGAACTGCACCAATTTCGATCTCTCCATACGTAATGGCTCAGATGAATTAAAAGAATTGAAGGCTCGATTGCAAGAGTTAACAGACAAGGGATTTGTGAGACCGAGTTTCTCTCCCTAGGGTGCTCTGTATTGTTAAGAAAGAAGAAGGATGGTTCAATGAGACTTTGCATTGATTACCGTCGACTCAATAAGGTGACTATAAAGAACAAGTACCGTTCACGAGGATTGATGATTTATTCGATCGATTAAAGGGGGCCACAGTGTTTTCAAAGATCGATTTGACGTCCCGTTATTACCGGTTGAGAGTTAAGGAGTCGGATGTGCCAAAACCGCTTTGAGCGAGGTATGGACACTATGAATTCCTTGTGATGCCTTTCGGTCTAACAAATGCTCGGCTATCTTTATGGATTTGATGAATTGAATCTTTCGACCATACCTGGATAGGTTTGTGGTTGTGTTCATAGATGATATCTTGATTTATTCTCGGAATGAGTCCGAACATCTTTGAACATTTAAGAATGGTATTTCTGATTTTAAGAGAAAAGAAATTGTTTGCAAAATTGAGTAAAAGTGAATTTTGGCTTCATGAAGTTGGATTTTTGGGACATGTAGTTTCGGGTGATGGTATTCGAGTTGATCCGAGCAAAATTTCAGCAATTGTTAATTGGAAACCGCCAAAGGATGTATCTGAGGTTAGAAGCTTTTTGGGCTTAGCTGGATATTATCGACGTTTTCGATGATCGCCTCTCCAATGATTAAGCTGTTACAAAAGAATGTTAAGTTTGATTGGATGAAGAATGTCAACTAAGTTTCAAGAAGTTAAAAGAGCGGTTGATCAAAGCACCGTGTTAATGCAACCCAGTCGGGAAAGAATTTGTGATCTATAGTGATGCGTCATCAATTGGTCTTGGTTGTGTTTTAATGCAAGAAGGTAAAGTAGTAGCTTATGCCTCACGGCACGTTGAAAACCGTATGAGAAGAATTACCCGACACATGATTTAGAGTTGGCGCCATTATCTTTGCTTTGAAGATTTGGCGTCATTATTTATCTGATGAGAAGTGCCGAATCTTTACCGATCACAAAAGTTTGAAATATTTGATGAATCAAAAGATTTGAATTTACGTCAACGGAGATGGCTTGAATTGTTAAAGGATTATGAATTAATAATTGATTATCACCCCGGGAAAGCGAATATAGTCGTAGATGCTTTAAGTAGAAAATCTTTGTTTGCTTTGAGAACTATGGGTGTAAATTTAACTATGTCTGATGATGGTTTGCTTTTGGCCGAATTAAGAGTTAAGCCGCTATTTCTTCAACAAATTCGTGAAGCTCAGAAGAATGACGATGAATTACGAACAAAGCGAGCTCGGTGTGAATTGGATTGTGACTCGAGATTTTTCGAATCGGACGGAGGATTGCTTAATGTTTCGTGATCGAGTATGTGTACCGAAAGATACTGAGTTGATTCAGAAGATTTTACATGAAGCACAAATTGGTTGTTTGCAAGTTCATCCTGGTAGTACGAAAATGTACAACGAACTAAAGAAAATATATTGGTGGAATGGTATGAAAAGAGATATCTCTACGAGTTTGATGCCAAATGCTTGATTTGCCGCAAGTGAAAAGTGAACACCGTGTACCTTTGAGTTTACTTCAACCGATGATGATTCCCGAGTGGAAATGGGACAGAATTACGATGGATTTTGTGTGAGGTTGCCTCTAACTCCAAAAGGAAAAATGCCATCCAGGTTGTGGTTGATAGATTAACAAAATCAGCTCACTTTATACCAAGATGCACTGAAGCGACTCCTTGATAAGTTGGCTAAAATATATTTTTGAAATTGTGAGATTACACGGAGTACCTATATCTATTATTTCGGATAGAGATCCGAGATTTACTTGAGGTTTTAGAAAAAGTTGCAAGAAGCTTTGGGTACAAAATTGAATTTGAGACGCGCGTTTCATCCACAAACGGACGGTCAATCTGAAAGAGTAATTCAGTACTCGAGGATATGCTCCGATGTTGTGTTTTAGAGTTTCAAAGTAGTTGGGAGAAATATTTAGCCTTGGTTGAATTTTCCTACAACAACAGTTTTCAATCGAGCATACAGATGGCACCGTACGAAGCATTGTATGATCGCAAGTGTCGAACTCCTTTGTATTGGACCGAGCTTAGTGAAAAACGAATTCACGGAGTTGACTTGATAAAAGAAACTGAAGAGAAAGTGAAAGTGATTCGTGATTGTCTGAAAGCTACTTCAGATCGACAAAAGTCATTCGCGGATTTGAAGGGAAAAGAGATCGAGTTCCAAGTGGGTGATAAAGTTTTTCTAAAGGTATCTCCGTGGAAGAAAATTTTAAGGTTTGGCCGAAAAGGCAAGTTAAGTCCACGTTTCCTTGGGCCTTATAAGATTATTGAAAGAGTTGGACCAGTGGCTTATCGGCTAGCCTTACCAACTGAGTTGGAAAAGATTCATAACGTGTTTCATGTGTCGATGCTGCGACGTTACCGTTCTGATCCTTCACATGTAATTCCTCTGACGGAAATTGAAATTCGACTGGATATGACCTATGAGGAGGAACCAATAAAGATTTTGGCTTGGGAAATTAAACAGTTAAGAAATAAAAATATAGCCTTAGTGAAAGTATTGTGGCACAGACATGGAATGGAAGAGGCTACCTGGGAACCTGAGGAAGCTATGAGGAAACAATATCCGAATCTCTTTACTGGTAAGATTTTCAGGGACGAAAATCTCTAAAGGGGGGAGAATTGTGACAACCCGACTTAGGGCCTAATCGGAATAGTGGTTTCGTGACCAAAAATTTGAGATATAAATAATTATTTTATAATTATTTTATAATTATTTTGAGGTTTATGATATGATTTCATGATTTCGTGAAAATTTCGTAATGAAATTCTATGCATTAAGCGCTTAAGTTGAGATTAGGGACTAAACCGAATAAATTGCAAAACTTGCATTCTAGAAGTTTTTAGTATGAAATTGCATTGAAATATTAATTAGGAGGTCTTAAATAGCAATTTGACCAATTTTAGGTTCATGGACAAAATTTGGACATGGAAGGAATTTTTGAAAGTTTAGTAGTAAGGGCATTTTGGTCATTTGTATATTAAATGAAATAAAATGGGAAAAATAACACAAAAATTTGGTCATCTTCATCACTAGTTTCTCACGAAATTTACTCTCCTCCATAGCTAGGGTTTCTTCAACTTTCAAGCTTCATAGTAAGTGATTTCAAGCCCTGTTTTTAATGTTCTTTACATTTTTGAAATCCTCGTAGCTCGATTTACCTATTTCTACTATTATTTTGAGTTAGGGTTTATGTTTAAAAATTTACCCATGAATGATAGGCATGTATTTTGCTGTTTGATGGTAGAATATGAATGTTTGAAGTTAGGAGAACGATCTTTTCTAAGCGATTTTTAGTAAAAAACGAGCAAAGCGGCATAATCGATAAAAATACCTATTGTTCATAATTATGTGTTAGAATGAGAATTTGATGATACCATAGAAGAGAAAAATGATCAGCATGTCATTAAACATAAGAATAAGGGCTGAAATTAAATTTCCAGAGCCTTGGGGCAAAATTGTAATTTTGTAAAAGTTAGGGGAAAAAATGTAATTTTTGCATAATGTGATTTTGGATTGAAATAAATATTTGAGTGTTAATTGAACTAAATGTGTTGTTATAGATCAAGAAAGGCATGGAATCGAACCTCGAGCAGGGAAAGAAAAAGCTTTGGACTAAAGCTGCAAAATTTCTATATTTTGCACCGAGGTAAGTTTGTACGTAAATAAATCATCGATTTCTTTTATGTTATTGTATTTTGATAGCATGTGGAATATGGCTGCCTATCAAATGGTTATTTGATGTAAGTTATGAATTTAAATTGATTTGGACAATTTAGTAAAATGTTGGAAAAGTGAGAAATTTCTGTTGAACCTTCTTGAATAAAAACGATACAAATGAACTATTGTGTGGTCACGTGTGTAGTACTAAGTGCAGGCTACTATGTGTACCAGATTATTGGTCGCATGTGTAGTACTAAGTGCAGGCTACTATGCGTACCCGAAAACTGTGGTCACGTGTGTAGTACTAAGTGCAGGCTACTACGTGTACCAGATTATTGGTCGCATGTGTAGTACTAAGTGCAGGCTACTATGCGTATCATATAGCTTCTGCTACACGTGTGGAAATAGGAAAATGTTCAAGTAGTGGTGTATCTGTTGTTATTCCGATAAGTTCAATGGGAAATTGATTTAAATGAAGATACATGTGAAAGTGATTATGTGATGAATAAGTGCAAATATATGTTTATTTGAATTTATGATCAATATGCTCGATAAGTGAGCGAACTTCAGTAAAATGGAAAGGATTGAGCGAAATATGTAAGAGTGAATTTTTGTAGTAAAACAATGTTGGACAGCAGCAGTTGCATAATTTTGAAAATTCACCAAAAATCATGGAAGTAGAATTAAATCTCAAATAAATTATTTAATTAAAGCTTAATGGGTCTACTTTCATATAAAGGAAACATGGGAAATAAAAGACTTCTATATTATGTGATAATTGAATTCTTGTGAAACAGGTTCTGAATGAAATTAAGATCCCCTGTTCTGACTTTATAAATTCACCATAAATTGTACAAAAATTATTAAGAGTCATACCATACATGCATGGATTCCTTATTGAGTCTATTTTTAAGGGAAATAAACGGCATGATTGTTGGAATCTTGTACAGGGAGAAATTTTGTTCGTAATGCACAGGTGTTAGAGTAGTCATACCCTGAAATAGGGGAGACTTTAACTAATAAACTGTACTAATTGGCCCAGCCAAACATTCTAGAAAACAATTAGTAAATAGACTTATGAGTCTAGTTTCAATGAAAAATTACAGAATTGAATTTTGAGATATGTAGCTCAAGATATGATTTTTCTTTTAACCGGGACTCTAGAAAACAGCCTGTCATCAATATATGTAACCATGTACTAGTATGATTGTTTTACTTTGATAAATTATATATCAATTTAGTACTTACTTACTAAGCTATATGCTTACCATCTTTTCTTTTTCGTGTTTTATAGAATTATTAAGCCAGCTCGGGATTTTGGAGATCGTCGGAGACTCATCTACACTATCAATACTTTTTGGTATTTTGTAATCACTACTTTGGAATTATGGCATGTATAGAGAGAGACTAATCATTTTGTTATATGTCATTATTAATTTGTTTTAAAGTATCACTTTTTTTTAATTTTTAAAATCTACATGTATCTATGTATATCTGTTAATGCTATCAACTTTAGTCTAAACTAAAGTAAGTAAATTTAGTAAGGTCAGGTTAATGTGTGAATTCATGTTTTCGTGATGGTAATGCTCCGTACCTTAATTCGGTCTAGAATATGGGTATGGGGTGTTACAAATTGTCTAAACCAATCTACTAAAACTGATAATATGGTGTAACCTACTTTGTAGAAAATGAGTTTGAAGGTAGTACATGAGCCATATTCCAACAACAATATGGGACCTATTCATGAAGAACGAAGGCTGCAAATAGAGGAGCTAGATGAATGGCGAACACATAAACCGAGAACACGTGATAAACCAAAACTATACCAGAACGAGCTCGATACCTCTCCAAATCAACTTAAAGTTAGAGATAAAATCTTATTAGATGCTGCAGATCCTCACATTGTCACTGCAAAATCAAATGAAGAAATCCCTCTTACGGTACTTAGTATTTTCCCATTCGGTACAGTTGAGGTAAGTCATCCTAAGTTTGGCACTTTTAAGGTAAATAACACTCGTCTAAAACCTTATTTTGATGAGATTGATAATACGAATGAGGAGTATAAACTCCTCGAACCACTATGAACATTCGATGGAGAGGTAAGTCGAGCTTAGACTATAAATAAGCGCTTCTCGGAAGGTAACCTGAGCACTAACTATATTAACTTCTTTAAATTTTAGTGTTTAACACCTAACTTCCTAACAGATCTCTTGAATACAAGTTTACCACTCCCACACGGCCAAGCACACGGGTGTGCTTAGGACCATGTGGAAACAGGGCAAAGATTTCCCCAAAACACCAGATACGATAAAATGCCACGGCCGTGCGACATGGCCATGGGCAAACCTACCAAATTGACACGGGTGAGTGACACGCCAGTGCCTAGCACCCGTGGTCGACACTGCCAAAATAACACGGGCATGCGCATAGGTACATGAGCGTGGGAGAAGCGAACCACATCGCACACAGTCATGCGTTATGATCATGCAACCGCACGGCCAAGGCACACGGGCATGTCTTAAGGCCGTGTGACGAACTCCCAATTCGCGACAAACACGGGCTGAACATGAACCACGCGGGCGTGTGAGATGGCCGTGCAACATACAAAATTAGATTATTTCTCTTATTTTTACTTTTTTTTTTAGTTATTTTTAAATGATTCACGTCTTCTTTAAATGTGGCTTATCTTTATGATTATTATCAGATTATTTCTTCCTCAGAATCATGCCTTACTTCCAGCTCTATTGTCAATCCTCGCTTTTGCCAAACTAGGGAGTTCATTTATTCAACACTCAGGAAGTTTCAATTCTTTCCCTATCTTATAATTTTATATTTTTCTATATATCTATCTTTGTACATTGAGGGCAATGTACATCTTAAGTGTGGGGGGTAATCATTTCATTATCCGAAAAATCCCTGAATATTGCTTTGTTCTCTTGTAAATCTCTCATATCATGTTTAGAATGAATTTTGATTGATTTATGATTTTTATTGATATATCTTGAATTAAAACATAGGCATTCATGCATTGATTATTTAAACCTTAAGACATTAGAAAATTAAGCATGATAAGTTGATTTTTAAGAATCTAAAATTTAGGTTGTTTCCCCAAGTTTAGGTATTATCTTGAATTGAATTCCACAAGTTTAAACATCAAAAAGCCATAATTTTTGTGAGATTATTGAGCCTTTAAGAGCATCTATTAATTCTTCCATGCTCACTTTTATTATTGCTTTGAGTGTGTCAATATCAAATTGTTATTCTAAAACTTGCTTGATTATGCAAGTCAAAACCACATCATTTGATTTGATATGTCAAGATGATAGAGGCACTTAGGATTAACCCACTCATGTCATGAAAAGCCTACCTCCACGATTAACCCTTAGTAAACCGCTTTGAGGTTAACAAGCTATTCATTATATTACCCTTAATATTAACCCTTAACCCATTATTGTTGAAATCCCCTCAATTAATTTGATCCCTATTTTTGTTGAGATTTGATTTGAATAAATTGCTTAGCTATGTCTTGTTCTTAATAGTTAGTTTATGTTATTTGACTTGTTCTTAAAAAAAAAACATGTATACATATTAGTAGTGATCTTTTGTTTGTGAGCTTCAGTATTCAAATTCCATAGTCAGAAAAGAAGCTTTGTTGTACGCAAGTGATGATTAAACATTTTTCTAGTTAAGTAATTTTTCAAGTCAATCTCGATTCTAACCTTTTCTTTCAGCTTGTGACCACACCCCCCTAACCAAGCCTTGTTACAACCCTCTGAAGACCTTTTGATTGATGTATCATCTCAATTTATAGTGGTAGAGAGTTGATTTTCATGCAAGCCTATGGTAATAACTTTTCATATTGACTGATGAGTGTTGATTTCATTATCCTTAAACACTTCGAGTTATTTGAGTAAGTCTTTAGTGAAGATGTTAAACTCTGTGAGATTTCAAATCAATGGTAACTACTTAGATGAGGGGAGATGTCTAAGTTTTTTTTTCATGATTAAAAAATCAACTTGGAATGTTTGAAGCTTTAATGTTATTCTAGTTAAATTCTCAATGTATGATTACTTATGGTTTAGTTTGAGATGTCTTGATAGGAATTATAAGTTGAGAAAAAGGAATTCTTAATTATGAATTGAGGATTTTGCTTGAGGACAAGCAAACGCTTAAGTGTGGGGGTATTTGATAAACCGTAATTTATACATATTTTCGTCCCTCGCTTAACACGTTTATGAATGATTTCTCCTTAGATTTGGTAAATTTGATGCTCCTAATCCTTTAATTTCATGTTTTATACTAAAGTGAGCATAGGAGAATGAAAAGAACGAGAAACAGGCCAAAAATGGAGAAAACAGGCCGACAGGGGAAAACAACACGGCCTGGACTTCCTCACACAGGCAGAACACACGCCCGTGCCAATCTAACAGGCTCGACCACGGCCCAAATCAACCTCAGCACGGGCGTGTTGATATCTCAACCTTGACCACAGCCTGAAGTAATCGCACACGGGCGTGTCCCAACCGAGCCCTAGTTAAGTTCTATTTCGGAAAGGGCAAGTTTGAGGGCTCTTAGGCATTCTAAAGCCTATTTAAACACCCTAGAGGAAGACTAAAAGGGGGACGGAGAATAGGGAGTAAGGAATTACTCCAAGGAAGCCGATTGATCTATCTCAGAAGCTGGATTCATCATCAAGACTGAAGATCTCTCCTCAATTTCCCTTCAGGAATTTTGGGTTTTCTTTATGTTTTGTATTCTTTATTATTCTGAGATGTTTTCTTATTTAGTTATGAACTAAAACCCCTAAATACCTACGAGGGATGAAACCTCAGACAAATCTTGTTATTATTTTCTGAATCATATGATAAATATTTGACTTGTTCTTAATTATGTCTTCTTAATTCTTATTTTGGTATTTTAGGATATCGATTCAAGTTAATGCTCTTAGTTGGAGGATGAATAGTCCCTGGATAAGAGTGACTTTTTCGTAATTAAGCAGAGTTGATTGGCGCCTAGAGATAGGGTGACAAGATTTTGCCGGATTAGGGTGAAACCTAATAAGTGGATTCATAGATCGAGTTAATGCAACCTTAGGGTGTTAATTAGAGAAAAGTCTCAATTATTCAACCTAGGGATTAGACGTTATTAGTCTTGAATAGGGATAATAACATAACTTAGGGATCTCTACGGAACAAGTTAAATGAATAAATCGTCCGGTTCGGAGCCAGAATAACAAGTAAAGTCTAGGTGGATTTTTCCTTAGGTATTATCCTAAATCAATCGTTTTTCCCAAAAATAATTCCACAATTCTATTTTCTGCAATTTCTTAGTTTAGATAATTAGTTAGTTAAAACAATCCCCTTTATTCTTAGGCTAGATAATAAAAAGACGATTATTACTAGTACTTTTAGTCCTTTGGGTTCAACAATCCGGTCTTGCTAAAGCTATACTACTGTTCGATAGGTACACTTGCCTACATCATGATAATAGTTGGTTTCAAGAATGATTAATTATAAATTTATAAAACTTATCACAGAAAATCACGATCAACGGGCGTGTGTCAAGCTGTGTGAAAACCCCTGTAGGTTCAAAATGAAAAATAAATTCACACGGGTAAGGGGCACAGACGTGTCCCAAACCACACAGGAGTGTGAAACCCACACGGCCAACCACATAGGCGTGTGGCCCTTTAAAACGTGGAAAATTTACTAGGTATTGTATGAATTTTGAAAGTTTCCAATTTAATCCCAAATCATTTTCGATGCGTGTTTTTAGGCGTTGTGGGCCTGAAAAAGGGACGTTAGACATATGATTGAATGATTTAAAGTTTAATGAAATTTTATGGCTCGATTTTGAATGATTGTTAGTGTTTATGTTTGATAATGCTTCATACCCTGTTCCAGTGTCGAATATGGGTAAAAGGTGTTACAATGGACTCTCCGGACTGATTGATTTTATTTTGGGATTTGGATTTTCGTTTTAACATTTTATTTGCGATGGATATCTAAAAACATGGTTTTTACTAAAACAAAGGTTTTCCAAAATTATGAATGTGATTTCCAAAAAAATAACGTTTTCTATGACTTCCGTTGTAAATTACATTTTGGCAAATAAATTAATTGAATAACGCTTTTGACAATAGATATGAACGAATATGAGTTATAAAACTAGAATGATTTATCGTAACGACTCCGTTTTCAAAACCCTTCTTTGTGACATCTCAAGATTCGCCCATAACGTCTAGGCCGGGTTTGGGGTGTTACATAGGCATAGAGCCCGAATATCACCAGCACAAAGCCTACTAGACATAGAGCCCAAATATCACCGGCACAGAACTTGCTAGGCACAGAGCCCGAAATCACTGCATTTCTATTTCATTAAATATAACTAAATAAAATCCATGATTCAACCAATAATGAAATAGTATGAAATATTCAATAAGATTAATAGTAACCATATAACGATGTTACCTGGCTAAATAGCATAAATGTCAAAATACAGGGGCTATTTGGCAATTTTCCGTTCTCCTCGATTTTCCACTCGATCTTGATCTAAATTAATAATTTCATTCAATTTATTAAGTTAGATAGTAAAATAATTCATTTTGTACAATTTAGTCACTTTTGACATTTTTACAAAATTATCCCCAAAGTTTTACTTTTATTCAATTTAGTCCCTGAGCCTAAAACATGCAAATTAACCATTTTTACCCAAAATTGAGTGTAGATGAATACTTATAGCATCCAATACAACCCCTTATTGCAACAATTTCACATCAAATCATTGTACATTTACTATTTCCACAATTTAGTCCCTAACCGAAAAATTTATCAAAAATTACTTAATAAAATACTTTTAAATAACAAATAATATCTCAAATTCATCATTTAATATCTAAAACCACATAGATTCATCAATGGAAAAATTCACAATCTTTAACAGTTTCAAAAATAAAGGTATGGGCTAGATGGACTTAGTTGCAACGATCTCAAAAACATAAAAATTACAAGAAATGGAATCAAAATAGCCTTACATGCAAGAATTAAAAATGGCCGAACCTCCCAAGTTGAGTTCTCATGGTGTTTCGGCATGGTGAAATGAAAAGATGAAGAAGAAATGGCTTTTTCTTCTTTTAATTTTGTTTTAATTTCATAAAATCTACCATTTTGCCATTAAATCATATAATATTTTATAATTTTAATACATAGTGCCGTTCAATGTCAATACTAAGGACTATTTATTATATTGATTCATTCTAATTTAATAATCAAGCCATTAAATCACTAAAATGTTATATTTACTTCATTTTACACCATTTACAATTTAGTAACTATCGAAACGTTAAAATTTCTTAACGAAACTTTAATGCCACTTTAATGACACTCCGTAAATATTTATAAAAATAGCTAGAGATTTAAAATTTAGGGTCTTTAAAGGGCAATTAGACCCTTGTGAAATAGCCTAGCCGGCCATGGAGTGAGGGGAGACAAATTTGACAAAGTTAGGTGATGATGAGGTCTTCAAATTTCACTATTTTTAAATTAAATAAAACAAAGGTCATTTCTTCTCTATTTTTCTTCTTTCCACTAATTTTTATCAGCCATTGTTGGGTTTTTGAGCTTCAAAAATTTGCAGCAACATTAAGCCTCTCAAGTAAGTGACTTTGATAGTTTCTTTTAATGATTTTTGTATTTTTGAGACCCTTGAAGCATGAGCTTTCAAATGAGGGTGATATCTTACAAAATGGCCAATAGTTTAAGATTTTTCCATGGATGTTTTTGAGATGTTTATTGAGTTTTTATGGAAGAATATGAGTCCTAGTTGGGTTATAAACAACTTTTGTGAAAGGTGTTAGCATGAAAACACCTAAAGGGACAATTTTGCATGAGTTGTAAAATAGTTAATAAGAATGTGAAATAGTGAGATTTTAAAGTTGCTATAAGAGTAAAAATAGCTCGGTTAGGCTTGACATACAAAGAAATTTGATGAAAATCGATTTTTAGGCATAGGGGTAAAATGGTCATTTTGTCAAAGTCTAGGGGCAAAATGGTCATTTTGCCAAAGAGGTGAATTTATGATTGCTTAATTCTAATTAGTGACTAAATGAGTGCACATTGTCATTATAGATCAAGATTTACCAAATCTGAACCTAGATCGGGGGATGGCCAAGCAAACCAAATAGTCAAGTACTTTTTGTAAATCGAGGTAAGTTGTATGTAAATAATACAACTACACTGTTAATACTTGTACTCATATCGCCATTAAATTGATGTTGTATGAGTTGCTAAGTTATAAGTTAAGACTGTCCAGTAATATTGAGATAATAGAGATATCCCGTTGAAACATTAGGATACGAACTGGATATTCGTGCCAAGGCATTGGGTGACTTGTGCGCCTGTGTAAGACATGTCTGGGACATGCTTCGGCCACATTCGAGAGCAGGTGTAAGACCATATGCGGGACATGGTATCGCATTTAGGCGAGAGCTCTTTGTAAGACATGTCCGGGACATGCATCAACCATACGAGAGATAGATTGTAAGGCGGTGCGGGACTCGCATCGGCACAGAGATGAGTGCCAGTGTAAGACAAGTCTAGGACATGGATCGGACTCGACGGAGATAGCCAGTGTAAGACGTGTCTGGTACACGCATCGGCTAACAGTTGTGCTAGTGTAAGACATGTTTGGGACATGCATCAGCACGCATATATGAGAGCCAGTGTAAGACCATGTCTGGGACATGGCATCAGCAATACATCCCATGATGGAGCTTCATAGAATATCCAGTAGTATTCCAAACGTTTCAATGGTGAGAGTTGTAGATCAATTTTGATAAAGAAAGAATAATCATGTTGTGAGTGTTACAGGTACCTATATGATAAGTATGAGTAACGAGCTTAATTTAGAAAATGTGACTCGAGTAGAGGATAATGAGTAAGTTCAATTATGTTTTATCTTTGAGTTATAAGTATGATGACTGCTGGTGAGATTGTTGTTGTATATTTATTTATATGCAACTTACTAAGCTTTATGCTTACCCTCTTTCCTTTCCTTTTTCTTTCTATGTCGCCAAGCTAGCTTAAGGATCCCTTAAAGTCAGAGATATCGATCACACTATTGTCTGTAACATTCAGTATAGTTTGATTTGTATTTTTGAAGGTGGCATGTATAGGGCTAGACTAGGATGTTACATCATGAGAAGTGTTTATGTATTTTGGCTTAAGTCAAAAGCCCTTTATTTTGTACCAAGCCTAGAATAATGGTTATTATTCATTTTGATAAATGCATATGATGTTCTTTCTATGGTTGAATTATTACCCATTATGATAAGGTTTGTGTATTGAAAAGATCTTGTGTGGGTTGTGCAAAATGGGTGACCAAAGGGCTTGGAAAATAGCCTAGTTTGTCCACAGGGGTAAGATACACGGGCGTGTTTCTAGACCGTGTGTTACACACGGCTCACACCCATGGGTGTGTGTTATGGTCGTGTGCCCCCTGCACTTTAAATTTTGAAGTCATTTTAGCACACGGGCAGGCCACACGGGCGTGTGTCCATGCCATGCCATAAAGTCAGTATGCATGCTAGTAGTACACGGGCAAGAAACACGGCATGTGTCTCAGCCGTGTGAAGGACACGGTTACAGGGCACGGGTGTGTGTTTGGGCCGTGTAGTTTTGGCAGAATGCCCAACTTTTCAGACAGGGGTTCGGGACATGGGTGTGTCCTTAACACACGGTCGTTTGCTCTATATCCACACGGGCGTGTGAAACTTTGCTGTATGAGAATTTCTAAGTTTTTCATGAGTTCTTAGTTGGGTTCTTAACCACCTCGGATGTATGTTTTGGGTCTCGTAAGCCCATGTTTGGGACAGATTACATGAGAAAGGAAAAGTTTTTAAATTGTTTGAGATTTCATGAACCGGTTTTATATAGTTGAATGAGTTTTAGTCAGGTAATACCTCAAACCCTATTTCAGCATCGAATATGGGCGAGGGGTGTTACATTTGGTGGTATCAGAGTATGGTTTAGTCAATTCTAGAACTAAGCTAGCCAGAGTACGAGTCTAGCTATACATGCCATGTATATGCATATTGATAGTGTGACGATTCCTGATGATTATAAATTGTGTCTTTCTAGTAATGGATCCTGATAGAACTACGGCAGATGACGTGGAAAGTAATGCGCTGGTTCCCGCAGAAGGGACCGCGCCAGTAGAAAGTGAGCCCGTGAGTATGGGCCAAGGCAGAGGGGCTAGAGAAGCCTACCTCCGAATGATGGATGCTTGGTATATAGAGTTTGGTCGTGCGAAACTGAATACTCCACCTCCTCCACCTCCTCCGATACCTCAATATGCCCCGATAGCTCTACAAGGTGCAGATGTGTTTAGACGAGAGAAGCCTCCGGTAGACAAGATCCGGAAGCAAGGGGTGCGAGGAATTTTAGGCTAGTGTAGATGATGACCCAGAGAGAGCGGAGTTTTGGCTAGAGAATACCCTGAGCATATTCGATGAACTATCATGTACGTCTGAAGAGTGCGTGAAGTGTGCCGTGTCACTTTTGCGAGACTCAGCTTATTAGTGGTGGAACACTCTTGTGTCTGTAGTATCGAGAGAAAGAGTGACTTGGGAATTCTTCCAAGGAGAGCTGCAAAAGAAGTACATTAGCCAGAGGTTTATGGACCAGAAAAGGAAGGAATTTCTAGAGTTGAAGCCAGGTAACAAGACTGTGACAGAGTATGAGTGGGATTTTGTGAAACTCAGCAAGTATGCGCGAGAATGCATATCCACTAAAGCTACCATGTGTAAGAGGTTTGAGGATGGCCTCAATGAGGACATTCGAGTATTCATGGGCATCCTAGAGTAAAGAGAATTTGTAGTGCTTGTTGAGAGAGCGTACAAAGCAAAAGAGTTGGTGAAAGAGAGGAGGAAAGTAGCCAGCGAGTTACGAGATTTAAAGAAAAGACAGATGGGGAAAGCATATCAATCCTCCTCCAAGAGGTCAAAAGAATTTACTACCCGATCGAATACTTCAGTAGGGTTTTCGAAGAGAAATAAGAATCAGCAGAATTTGGCGCCTAAAGCCCAAACTACTTCAGTTGCAAGTGTTGGTAGTGCTCGGCCAAATAGGCTAGAGTGTTCGCAATGTGGAAGACGTCACTTGGGCGAATGCCGAGTAAATGAGAGGAGCTGTTTCAAGTGTGGGTTACTTGACCACTTTATCCTTGAGTGTCCTGAGATGGACAAGAGAGAGAGAAGACAAGATGCAAAGGCAAGCAATGCTCCCTTAAGGGGTCGGCCTCAAAGGAACCCCGGGAGTAGGACTAGTAGTAGAGGTGCACCGAGAGATACTACGATGAGGTCTGAAGGCAAAGCACCAGCAAGGACCTATGCTATACAAGCCCGAGAAGGGGCAGAGTCTCCAGATGTGATCACAGGTACCTTTTCTATTCACGATATAACTGTTGTCACTTTAATTAACCCGGAATCTACCCACTCTTACATATGTATGGATTTGATACCTCATATAGACATGCTTATAGAGTCCACTTAGTTTGTTATGAAAGTGTCCAACCCATTAGGCAAGCATGTATTAGTGGACCGAGTATGTAGAAATTGTCCTTTGATGATTAGAGGCCACTATTTTCCAGCCAACTTAATGTTGCTACCGTTTAATGAATTCGATGTAATTCTTGGGATGGATTGGCTGACCTCCCATAGCGTTGTAGTAGATTGTGGAAAAAAAGTAATTCAATTAAGATGCGAGAAAGGTAATGTCATATGAGTTGGGCCAAATAAGTCAGATAACCTGCTTGTAGTAATATCGTCTTTGACCGCTGAAAAATACTTGAGAAAAGGTTATGAAGCTTATCTAGCTTTTGTGCTGAATACTCAAGTATCTGAGTCGAAGATTGAGTCAGTACCGGTGGTTTGTGAGTTCATAGATGTCTTTCCAGAGGAGTTACTAGGGTTACCCCCTGAGAGAGAGGTTGAGTTCGATGTCGAGTTGGCTCCTGGTACGACGCCAATCTCGATTGTACCTTATGGGATGGCCCCCACTGAGTTAAAGGAGTTGAAAGTATAGTTGCAAGAGTTAATAGATAAAGGTTTTGCTAGGCCGAGTTATTCACCATGGGGTGCTCCAGTTCTTTTTGTGAAAAAGAAAGACGGGTCGATGAGGTTATGTATCGACTACAGATAGCTTAACAAAGTGACAGTGAAGAACAAGTATCCTCTGCCGAGAATTGATGATCTCTTCGACCAATTGAGAGGAGCCACTGTATTTTCTAAAATAGACTTGAGATCGGGTTACTACCAGTTAAGGGTCAAGGATCAAGATGTGTCGAATACTGCTTTTCAGACGAGATATGGGCATTACGAGTTTCTTATTATGCCTTTTGGATTAACGAATGCCCCGACCGTGTTTATGGACTTGATGAACCGTATCTTCCGACCATACTTGGATAGGTTTGTCGTTGTTTTCATAGATGACATACTGATTTATTCGCGTGATAAAAGTAAGCATGCGGAACATTTGAGAACTGTGTTATAGATTCTGAGAGATAAACAACTCTATGCTAAGTTTAGTAAGAGTGAGTTTTGGCTTAATGAACTTGGATTTCTAGGACACATTGTGTCGAGCGATGGGATCAGAGTTGACCCAAAAAAGATCTTAGCTATTGTGCAGTGGAAACCGTCGAGGAATGTAACAGAGGTTCGTAGTTTTCTGGGGCTAGCAGGGTATTACAGACGCTTTGAAATGGATTTTCTATGATAGCTACTCCAATAACAAGACTATTGCAGAAAGACGTCCAGTTTGAATGGGCAGAAGAGTGTTAGCAGAGTTTTGAGAAATTAAAGGCTTTCTTGACGGAAGCCCCAATTTTAGTGCAACCGGAGTCAGGTAAAGAATTTGTAATTTATAGTAACGCCTCCTTAAATGGTTTAGGGTGTGTACTCATGCAAAAAGGTGAGGTTGTAGCCTATGCCTCGAGATAGCTAAAACCACACGAGAAGAATTATCCGACCCATGATTTAGAGCTAGCAACTGTAGTGTTCGCCTTGAAGATTTGGCGACACCATTTGTATGGGGAGAAATGTAGGGTATTTACCGACCATAAGAGTTTAAAATACTTGATGACTCAAAAAGAGTTGAATTTGAGGCAACGTCGATGGTTAGAACTATTAAAGGATTATGAGTTAATCATTGATTACCATTCGAGAAAGGCAAATGTAGTCGTTGATGCCTTGAGTAGAAAATCGTTGTTTTCCTTGAGAGCTTTGAATACACAGTTGACTGTATTTAAGGATGGTTCGATCTTAGTAGAACTGAGAGTTAGACCGACTTTTCTTCATAAAATCTGGGAAGCTCAGAAAAATGATGAGAAATTTCAAGCTAGGAAAAATCAGTGAGAGTCAGGTGTTCAATCAGATTTTCAGGTTGGTTTCGACGGATGTTTAATGTACAAAAATAGAATTTGTGTGCCTAAAGATAGTGAGCTCGTTCAGAATATTTTACGAGAAGCACATAGTGGTAGTCTATCCGTCCACCCTGGTAGCGTAAAGATGTATAATGACCTGAAGAAAATGTATTGGTGGCCGAAAAAAAAGGGATATTTCGGAGTTTGTTTCCAAGTGCCTAGTATGTCAGCAAGTAAAGGCTGAACACCAAGTACCTTCTGGGCTACTCTAGCCTATTATGGTTCCAGAGTGGAAATGGGATCGTATCACTATGGACTTCGTGACCAGTTTGCCATTAACCTTGAAAAAGAAAGATGCTGTATGGGTTATTGTCGACAGATTAACTAAGCCAACCCACTTCATACCAATGCGTGTCGATTATTCTCTCGAGAAATTAACTGACGTGTATGTTTTCGAGATTGTGAGGCTACATGGTGTACCATTGTCGATTGTTTTGGATCGAAACCCGAGATTCACCTCGAGGTTTTGGAAAAAGTTACAAGAGGCTCTAGGAACCAAGTTAAGTTTCAGTACGGCTTTCCATCCACAGATTGACGGACAATTGGAAAGAGTCATACAGATCTTAGAGGACATGCTGAGGTGCTGCGTCCTTGAATTTCAAGGAAGTTGGGAAAAGTACTTACCATTAGTTGAATTCGCCTACAATAATGGCTATCAGTCGAGTCTAAAAATGGCACCTTATGAGGCTTTGTACGGGCGAAAGTGCTGAACGCCCTTATACTGGACTGAGTTGAAAGAGAGTCAGATTCACGGGGTTGATTTGGTCAAAGAGGCTGAGGAAAAAGTTAAAGTGATTTGGGAACGCCTAAGAGCCGCTTCGGATAGGCAGAAATCCTACCCGAACTTGAAATAAAAAGAGATCGAGTTTGAGGTCTGTGCTAGAGTATTCTTGAAAGTTTCCCATTGGAGGAAAGTCCTTAAATTTGGTCGAAAAGGCAAGTTGAGTCCTCGTTTCATATGACCTTATAAAATTACCGAGAGAATAGGGCCTGTTGCCTATAGATTAAATTTACCGCCAGAGTTAGAAAAGATTCATGACGTGTTTCACATGTCTATGTTACGCCAATACAGATCTGACCCTTCGCACATAATTGCGCCTACTGAAGTTGAAATTCTTCCAGATATGACTTATGGTGAAGAACCGGTCAAGATCTTAGCTCGAGAGGTTAAACAGTTAAGAAATAAGAATATACCACTTGTGAAGGTTTTGTGCCATAGACATGGAGTCGAGGAAGCTACATGGGAACCTGAAGAGTCTTTGAGAGAGAAGTATCCAAACTTATTTACCGTTAAGATTTTCGAGGATAAAAATCCCTAAGAGGGGGAGAAATGTAACAGCCCGATTTAGGGCCTAGTCAGAACAGTGGTCTCGGGACCACAAATCCGAAGTTAGAAAAAAATTATTATTTTATTGTTTCTATGAAGTTATATTATGATTTTATTAGTGCATGAAAAATTTGGTGAGCTAATTTTGATGTTATCAAGCTCGATTACGAAATAAGACTAAATCGCATAAAAGGTAAAAGTTACATTTTAGTACCCAAATGTATTAAATAGCTAGAGATTTAAAATTTAGGGTCTTTAAAGGGCAATTAGACCCTTCTGAAATAGCCTAGCCGGCCATGGAGTGAGGGGAGACAAATTTGACAAAGTTAGGTGATGATGAGGTTATCAAATTTGACTAATTTTACATTCAATAAGATAAAGGTCATTTCTTCTCTATTTTTCTTCTCTCCACTGATTTTTATCAGCCATTGTTGGGGTTTTGAGCTTCAAAAATTTGCAGCAACATTAAGCCTCTCAAGTAAGTGACTTTGATAGTTTCTTTTAATGATTTCTGTATTTTTGAGACCCTTGAAGTATGAGCTTTCAAATGAGGGTGATATCTCGCAAAATGGTCAATAGTTTAAGATTTTACCATGGATGTTTTTGAGATGTCTATTGAGTTTTTGTGGAAGAATATGAGTCCTAGTTAGGTTATAAACAACTTTTGTGAAAGGTGTTAGCATGAAAACACCTAAAGAGACTATTTTGCATGAGTTGTAAAATAGTTAATAAGCATGTAAAATAGTGAGATTTTAAAGTTGTTATACGAGTAAAAATAGCTTGGTTAGGCTTAAGATATAAAGAAATTTGATGAAAATTGATTTTCGGGCATAGAGGTAAAATGGTCATTTTGTCAAAGTCTAGAGGCAAAATGGTCATTTTACCAAAGATGTAAATTTATGATTGCTTAATCCTAATTAGTGACTAAATGAGTGCATATTGTCATTATAGATCAAGATTTACCAAATCTAAACCTATATCGGGGGAAGGCCAAGCAAACCGACTAAACCGAATAGTTAAGTACTTTTTTGTAAATCGAGGTAAGTTGTATGTAAATAATACAACTACACTGTTAATACTTGTACTCATGTCGCCATTGAATTGATATTGTATGAGTTGCTAAGTTATAAGTTAAGACTGTCCAGTAATATTGAGATAATAGAGATATCCCGTTGAAACATTAGGATACGAACTGGATATTCGTGCCAAGGCATTGGGTGACTTGTGCGCCTGTGTAAGACATGTCTGGGACATGCTTCGGCCACATTCTGAGAGCCAGTGTAAGACCATGTCTGGGACATGGTATCGGTATTTAGACAAGGGCTAGTGTAAGACATGTCTGGGACATGCATCAGCCATACAGAGATAGCCAGTGTAAGACGTGTCTGGGACACGCATCGGCACAGAGATGAGTGCCAGTGTAAGACAAGTCTAGGACATGCATCGGCCTCGACGGAGATAGCTAGTGTAAGACGTGTTTGGGACACGCATCAACTAAGAGTTGTGCTAGTGTAAGACATGTTTGGGACATGCATCAGCACGCATATATGAGAGCCAGTGTAAGACCATGTCTGGGACATGGCATCGGTAATATATCCCACGACGGAGGTTCATAAAATATCCAGTAGTATTCCAAATGTTTCAATGGTGAGAGTTAAAGATCAATTTTGATAAAGAAAGAATAATCATGTTGCGAGTGTTACAGGTACCTATATGATAAGCATGAGTAACGAGCTTAATTTAGAAAATGTGACTCGGGTAGAGGATAATGAGTAAATTCAATTATGTTTATCTTTGATTTATAAGTATGATGACTGCTGGTGAGATTGTTGTTGTATATTTATTTATATGCAACTTACTAAGCTTTATGCTTACCTTATTTCCTTTCCCTCTTCTTTCAGTGTCACCAAGCTAGCTTAAGGATCCCTTAAAGTCAGAGATATCGATCACACTATCGTCTGCAACATTCAGTATAGTTTGATTTGTATTTTTGAAGGTGGCATGTATAGGGCTAGACTAGGATGTTACATCAGGAGTAGTGTTTATGTATTTTGGCTTAAGTCAAAAACCCTTTATTTTGTACCAAGCCTAGAATAATTGCTATTATTCATTTTGATGAATGCATATGATGTTCTTTCTATGGTTGAATTAGTGCCCATTATGATAAGGTTTGTGTATTGAAAGGATCTTGTGTGGGTTGTGCAAAATGGGTGACCAAAGGGCTTGGAAAATAGCCTAGTTTATCCACACGGGTAAGATACATGGGTGTGTGTCTAGACCGTGTGTGACACATGGCTCACGCCCATGGGTGTGTGTTATGGCCGTGCGTCCCCTGTAGTTTAAATTTTGAAGTCATTTTAGCACACGGGCATGTGTCCATGCCATGCCATAAAGTCAGTATGCATGCTAGTAGTACACGGGCAAGAGACACGGCCATGTGTCTTAGCCGTGTGAAGGACACAGTTGCAGGGCACGGGTGTATGCTCGGGCTGTGTAGTTTTGGCAGAATGCCCAAGTTTTCGGACACGGGTTTGGGACATGGGCGTGTCCTTAGCAAACGGTCGTGTGCTCTATATCCACACGGGCGTGTGGAACTTTTCTGTATGTTTTGGGTCTCGTAAGCCCATGTTTGGGAAAGATTACATGAGAAAGGAAAAGTTTTTAAATTGTTTGAGATTTCATGAACCGATTTCATATAGTTGAATGAGTTTTAGTCAGGTAATACCTCGAACCCTATTTCGGCATCAGATATGGGTGAGAGGTGCTATAGTCTTACCACTTGAACTTAATAAATCATTTATAAAACATAAATTATCAAATCAAAAACCTTTTAAAAATCATATTTGACTCATAAATATTAAATAATAATATTTATGAAACTTGCTCGTTGAATTTGGTAGCCCCAAAACCACTATTTTCGACACAACTGAAAAACGGACTGTTACAAAACCATTGTACGCCTTACACAGAATCAATTTATTTAACTCAGCATTATTAGGAACATAGGTTTGATTGCAGAATCAAAGGCAATCATTCTTATCACTGCAGAAATTTTCAATATCACCTTGCTGAGCAATGTTTATCTTCTCCACTAACTTAGCATCTATAATTTATGCCTCTGTAATTTCATCAAGCAACACAAGATTAATTTTCAACTTAACTAATGAGCTCTCATCATCACAAATACTTAATTGAGGGAACGTTGCTCTCAATTCAATTACTGACTTTCAACTCAAAGCATCATCAACAATATTTGCTTTCCCAAGATAGTAATCAATTACACAATCATAATCTTTCAATAATTTGATCCAATGATGTTGTCTTAGATTCAATTCCTTTTGAGATAGGATATATTTGTGACTTTTTTATTTGTATAGATATGACATTTCTCACCATACAATTAATGCTGCTAGATCTTAAAAGCAAATGCCATAGTAACTAACTCTAAATTTTGCATTGGATAATTGCGTTCAAGTGTTTTCAATTATCGGGATGCATACACAATTACTTTACCATCTTACATTAGGACACAACCTAAGCCATTCAACCAAGCATCACTAAATATTGAAAAATCTTTCCCCAATTAAAGTAAGGTCAAGATCGAAACTTCTATCAACATGCTTTTCAACTTCTCAAAACTCTCTTGGCACTGACTATTCCACACAAATGACACATTCTTTTGCATGAATCTCCTATAATATTCGACCAAACCAAGGAAGCTTTTAATCTCTTATGCATCTTTTAGTGCTTTCTATTGGATACTAGCTTTAATCTTTTTAGGATCAACCCAAATTCCTTCAGTCGAAATAACATTCCCCAAAACGACCACTTCTAATAACCAGACTCACACTTACCGAGCTACCCAAAAGTTACTTCTCACGCAATAGTTGCAATACGATTCTCAAATGTTTATCATAATCAGCCTTTGACTTTGAGTATACCAAGATATCATTGATAAACACCACCACAAACTAGTCCAAATAAGGCTGAAATATGCAGTTCATGAGATCCATGAATGCCACAGGAGCATTAGACAGCCCAAATGTCATCACTAGAAATTAATAGTGTGTTGGGAAGTGGCCATATTGTAGTAAACATTTAACTATTTTCTATTTATTTTAACAATGAATAAAGAAAGTTAATTTCACATTGCACTATTATATTTTTTGTGTTTTTGTCTTTCATGTTTTGCATACATAGTGAAATTGTGACAAATAAATACTAGATCATTGATTGTCTAAGATAAAATTGATGATAAGTCGTACTGTAAGAACATTTACATTGCGAGAAAGATATCTTACTTCAGTAGATAATCTAAACGAGCCTGTAATCCCATAAAAGAATCAAAGTGAGCATTTGATTCAAATACTTAGAAGGATTATTATGTCATCTACAATTCCAATTAGGAAAATGGCTAGTCTTGGCTATCAAAGCAATTGACTCCACAGGTAGAGGCATAGATATACTTACTGCAAGAATGATACATTGAATTGGACCCAAGTTGAATTAATTTTAAATCCATTTGTGAATTGATTCTCTTCTGATGTTCATGGTGTGACTTACCTAAATCATGAGTTAGTTACTGACCATGCATATGTAACTCATGTGATTTGATATAAGTGGAGGCTAATTCTCTAAAGATGATCGAACAGATAACCTGCATGTTGGGTACATGACTTGTGTATGACATGACTCTAATAGCAACAATGGAATTCATAGCTCGATTAAAGAGTTAATGATATTCTCTAATTAGCATTGTGTGGATTGATAAATAAAGAATGTGGCCAAGAGTTTCATGTTCTTGAACGAGCAATTTATCATAGTCATTAGTTGACAGTGATCATATTAATCATTAAGAAGACACAATCGTGATTGTAACAGCCCATTTTAAGTGAAATCAAAATAGTGGTTTCAGGACCACAAATACGAGTCAGAAAGAAATTTTATTTTAATATTATTATATGGTCTGCATTATGATAGGGATGACGTATGAAAATTTCATTAAGAAAATTTTATTGATTACATGTTTACTTACTAGAAAGGACCAAATTGCATAAAGTGTAAAAGTTGAATTCTAGTAGCTTGAGGCATTAAATAGCTATGGAATTCAAAACTTGAGGTCCTTATAAGGAAAATAGACCATTAATCAAAGTTATTAGATATTTATGATGATTCATCCATGGAAAATTAATTAAAAAAAATGATGAAATTGGAAAGTTAAAAAAATTAAAAAGATGATAGGTTAATTAAATGAATAAACTAATTTTGTTTTCATTACCTTCCCCAAAATTTTCCATAGAAACCCTAGCTAAGAGAAAGAACTTCAAGCAAGCTTAATTGGGTAAGTAATCATGTCTTGTTTTTAGTAATTTTTATACTTCTGAGATCGTAATCACCTAATCTAGCTATTTTGGGGATTAATTTGCAAAGTTATCAGAGTATTAAATTTTCTCCATGGATGAGTATGCTAAAATTTTGAAATTTATGGTAGAAAATGAAAGGTTGTTGATAGATAAACAACTTTTGTAAAGGAAATTTTCATGAAATTGTGATTTAGGGACTAAATTGAACAGATGTAAAATTCATGGAAAATTTTTTATTTTTGCGAAATATATGGACTGTTATCATTATATGAAAAATTCAGGTAGGCTTGGAAAAAGGATTAAATTGCATGAATTTCATTTTCCGAGCCTACGGACGAAATTAGAATTAATTAAAAGTATAGGGGCAAAATGGTACTTTTGCCTAAAATGTGAATTTGATTGAATTGAATATGAATTCCATTAAATTGAGTTAAATTTACTCGTATAGATCCGGATAGACCTAGTACGAAATTGGATCGAGGAAAACAAAAAGTATCGGATTAGTAGATTCTCGTATACGAACAAGTATCTAGGTAAGTTCCTGTAACTATATTGTGTATATTTATATGTTTAAATTGAATGTAGCATATGTGAATTTTATAAGTTTTATATATATATGAAATTAATTGTATTATTGACAAATCCAAATAAAGTTTAAGACTCGTTTGAATAATGAAATTCGATGGATATAGGATTTTCTGTATTAGTTATGGTCCTGCATATATTGCGGATACATCATAGCTCGAAAGAGCATCTCATTATAAGCCCTCTTGAGCTTCCTGTTACAAGGTTCCTGCAAGCATCCAGATCGATATTGATCCTGCATGTGTTGCGGACATACCACAGCTCTTTGTTAGCGTCCCCATTATATGGCTATCTGAAGCTTCCTAATTAATGGCTCTTCGGAGCTACCCGTTATTGGCTCGCATGAGCTTCCTGATTATGGATCTAATGAGCTTCATGTTATATGCTCAAGAGAGTGCTTCCCGATTATGTGCTTTAATAAGCACCCCCGAATATGAATTGACGAATCACTGATTTGTACACCTCGTGTGTACTACCCGGATATCCATCGATATTTCAATGATTCAATGGACAAAAATCTTGATGTGAAAAAAATATAAGTTTTAAATAAATTATTTCTCAAATGTCCTTGAAATACCTGGGACTTGTTATACGATGAACTCATCTCTGTTTTCTTGATATTTATTATACGACTAACTTGTTTAATGAGAACATATGATTAGGCAATTGGCCAAAATGTTTTGGATGAATGTTTTTTATGATTACTTTAAATGAACATGATTGGCAAGTTAAATTATTGTTATACGAACTTACTAAGCATTAAATTCTTACTCTGTTTATTTCCACTGTTTATAGTACTCGACAGCCCGTTAAGGTTGGAAGCGGGTCGGAGTAAGATCACACTATCCTTCAGCTCATTTTGGTATAGTTAGTATATTACTTTTAGCATAATGGCATGTATCAGCTAAGTTAGGCCAAATAATGAAATGTTTTGGTTGTAATTAGCCATTGGAATGGCTAATGATGGTATGTTTGATGTATATATATATATATGCATGAAATTGTACTATGTTTGGTATGTAAGTGTCCTTGGATTGGTATTTTAGGTATAAACATGTTTAAGTAAGTATATGATCAATTGAGTAAGTTGGATAATTAAACAAATATTATGATATATCATGCATAAGACCCAGTTTTGGCTTGATTTTAATGTCTTAAATTGGTTGGTGAATGTTTTAAAGTGTTGACGTAGGTGGAAGACAAATTGGGTGAGTAATAAGGTTTGGAAATGACCTTATTTTGTCCACACGGGCAGAGACACGGGCGTGTGTCTCAGCCGTGTGTGACACACGACCTAGCACATGGGTGTGTGTTTTGGCCGTGTGTCCCTTACATCTTAAAAATTCAAAATAGAATGCTCAGGATTTTTCACACGGCCTGGCACACGGGCGTGTGACCCCTACACCTACACACGGCCTAGTACATGGGCGTATGGCTTGGCCGTGTGACCCAAGTCAGAAAGTTACATGGGTATGCACACAGGATGGGACACGACCGTGTGTCTCACATCGAATGCCCATACGACCTGGAACATGGGTGTGTCACTTGGCTGTGTGAGCCACACGGCCTGGCCACACGGGCGTGTGTCCCCTGCACCTAGGCAAAATTTTGAAATTTCGCGAAAAATTCTCTAAGTTTTGGGTTTAGTCTCAACTTGATTCTAATATGTAATTTGGGCCTCGAGGGCCCATTTAAAGGATGATATGTTTGATTTCGAATATGAATAGTAAATGAAATGAGTTAATTGTATTTGATTTGTAAACTTTGATAATACTTCGTAACCCTGTACCGGTGATGGATATAGGTTAGGGGTGTTACAGTGACAATGAGATAAAACAAGATTGTATTAAATGAACAAATTTAACTCAAAGGAATCAAGGGTACCATATAAAGGTAACACACACATGATAAGGTCATTGGATAAAGCAGTTGGATGAATTGATTTTGTAAAAAGTATACAATAAGGAGTTTTCAACCATGGAACGTCTTGTGGACTGACTCTATGATTAAGTAAATTTCGAATTATTGGAACGATGCTTCTAGACATAATTGCAATTACTCAAGCCTAAGTGTAGATGTCTAATTGGTCCCTCTACTATCTTAACAAAAGCTCGATAAGATTGCATTTGAATCAGAAGGAAATTCTACGACTTTTACAATAATTTAATTAAGTTGATTTATTCGATGGGGAATGAAATTAGGCAGTCATGAAAATTTGTTCAACTAGAGAATTTGATTAAAGAAATTTCTTGAAAAATTAATTTGGAAAATCTTAGTGAGTTTTGGGAAAATTAATTTTGATCAAGTAAAATTAAATTAATCAAATTAATTAAAATGAATATGATATTTTTGAAAATCAATTTTCAAGTCAAACAATTACCCCAATGGGTAATTGAACTTGAAAATTGGACTCGAGAACCAAAAACCAAGATCGGAACTCAAAATTGGTTGAATTGGGCTTCTTTTGTGAAACAGGGCTGACAGTCCAACTGATGGTTGGACCAAACTGGTTAGGCCGTCATTGGCCCAGATTGAACTGACAATAGATGAAACACCATCTACCGCACCAGCTAAATATTTGTTGGTGCCTCGACCATGGCAGTAAGCTGTTATAATAGGTTGTTTGGGGTTTCGACCAACCTCATCGATAGCATCGGGCCATGCGTGTGAACGCCTAGATGAGGGATGTTGCACCTTATACGGCTGATCGTGGAAACAACTGTCCTGGGCAGGCACCTGTCAATCAGGGAAGAGGGGTTTTGAACAACAAGCCTCACTCGAACCATGATATTGGTGGCCTCGTGATAAGGTGTCATGTCGGCCAGACCCATTCGAGCAAAGTAGTGACAGTTTGGGGTGTCGAGGGTCATTGCGCAATCGTTTGCACCATCAACAATGACGACTATGACGGTGGCGATTCGACGGATGGTCGACGATGGTGGTTCTTCGGTGGTAGAGTAGTGGAAAAATCATACTCCTAGTTGGACTCTACCAGGTAATTTCATTTGAAATTAACTTTTCCAAAGATAATATTATTTCAACAAATTTAATATTAAATTAAATTTAATATTTATCTATATAGTATTTTATTAATTTATATATAGTATTTTATTAATTTAACATTACTATGAAATTTTAAATTTAATTTAATATTTATCTAGATAATATTTTATTAATTTAATATTAACATGAGATATTAAAATAAATTAAATATTTATCTTGATAATGTTTTATTAATTTAATATTAATGTGATTAATTCTAATTCTAGTTGAATTCTCTCTAGACTCTCCCTATATAAAGAGAGCATGGATCATTATTCTCACACACTTGAATTCAGGAAAATGTGTAGAGAGAAAATTCTCTGAAAAATTATTTTAGAAATTATTTCAGAAAATTCAAAAGATATTATTGTTATTTACAATTTGACCCTAAAAGTTTAGATAAATTATGAAATTACCCCACTAGTAATTTTGTGAAAAAAATTCTAATTCAAAGTGAGCCTACACTTGGCAAACTTGAGCTTGGGGATAACGGAGAAGATTACTTGGTCGAAACGAATCATAAAGGTATGATTTTGATTAAGTGTTTATTACTTTAGATAACATAACTAAGTTTATGTTTTTGGAAAAAAAATTAAAACTCTGGCTTTCCCTTAAACTTATTTTTTGTTGCATTTTTTAACTCAATTTTCCAACAATTAGTATTAGAGCCAAGTTTTGCTCTATCTATAAGTATAAACAAGTAATCAAACTAGATTCCTCTTTTTCTTGAATGATTCGATTACATAGAAAGTGACATTTTTAGATCTTATGCATGTTTGGAGTTATATATGAGAATGGATGCAATATTATATATTTCTTATATAATTGTTATTTTTTATAAGATTGTTGTTATTAGAAAATAGATCGTGGACTATCATCTCCTTGTAGAACTTTTTTCTTTTAATTCATAGAATTCTTGTTAGCTAAAAACGGGCATAGTACTTAAATATAATTTTTCCAAAAGGATTCAATTACGAGGAAAAGATAGAGCAATAACAGTTGAAGACCCAAGGAATGTCTTGCTGTGAAAAACTATGTAATTTGTTTTGTATTTATTTTCCAGAAATAGAACCATGGAAACATTGGCCAAAAATTTTATTTAATTACCTATCTCTTTATATATTTGTTTTATAATTTTTATGTTATATTATAATTATGATATATATGTTTGAGATAATCCATAGTTGATTGATTAAAAAAATAAGAAGTGTGGTAATTTGAAAATACATGTGTTGTATTGTTTCATTCACTTTTTTAGGTTATTCGATTGCTGTGAACAGTGTGGTAATGAAAAGGTGCATGTCTAGGATTGGCTATGGCAAAGAAAGGCTTGGTTTTTAAGCAGTCAAATAAGGCTCACCTCCCTTTCTTCGAACCCTACCTGGTGCATGATAAACCGTAATTTATACATATTATTATTCCATACTTAACACATTTATGAATGATTTCTCCTTAGATTTGGTGAATTTGATGCTCCTAATCCTTTAATTTCATGTTTTATACTTAGGTGAGCGTAGGAGACTAAAAAGAACAAGAAATGGGCTGAAAACGGAGAAAATGGGCCGACGTGGGTAAACAACACGGCCTGGACTTCCTTACACGGGTAGCACACATGCCCGTGCCATTCTAACAGGCTCGAACATGGCCTAAAACAACCCCAACACGGGAGCCTTGACCACGACCTGAAGCAATCGCACACTGGCGTTCCCTATCGAGCCCAAGTTTAGTTCTATTCAGAAAAGGGCAAGTTTGAGGGCTTTTAGGCGTTCTAAAGCCTATTTAAAAACCCTAGAGGAAGATTAAAGAAGACACATAGAGTAGGAAGCAAGGAATTACTCGAAGGAAGCCGATTGATCCATCTCAGAAGCCAGATTATTCATCAAGATTGAAGATCTCCCTTCAATTTCCCTTCAGGAGTTTTGGGTTTTCTTTATGTTTTGCATTCATTATTCTTCTGAGATGTTTTCCTTTATAGTTATGAACTAAACCCCCTAAATACCTAAGGGGAATGAAACCTAAGATGAATCTTGTTATTATTATCTGAACTGTATGATAAATATTTAACTTGTTCTTAATTATGTGTTCTTAATTCTTGCTTCGGTATTTTAGGATATTGATTCAAGTTAATGCGCTTATTCAGAGGAGCAAAAGTCCCTGTCTAAGAGTAAATTTGTCATAATTAAGAAAAGTTGATTGCACGCCTAGAGATAAGGTGACAAGATTTTGTCGGATTAGGGTGAAACCTAATAAAAGGATCCATAGATCAAGTTAATGCAACCCTAGGGTGTTAATTAGAAAGAGATTTCAATTATTCAATCTAAGGTTAGACGTTGTTAGTCTCGAGAGGGATAATAATATAAATTAGGGATATCTACGGAACAAGTTGAATGAATAAATCGTCTGATTTAGAGTTAAATAACAAGTGAAGTCTAGGTGGATTTTTCCTTAGGTATTGTCTTAAATCAATTAGTGTTCCAAAAAGTATTCTCCCCAAATCTATTTTCTATGCATTCTTAGATTAGTTAATTAGTTAATTAAAACAACCTTCATTAATCTTAGGCTAGATAATAAAAAGAAAGTTAATACTAGTACTTTTGGTTCCTTTGGGTTCGACATCCGGTCTTGTTAAAACTATACTACTGTTTGATAGGTGCGCTTGCCTTCACCGTGATAATAGTTAGTTTGAGTACGATCATTTATAAATTTTAAAACTTATCGCGAGTGACAATCAAGTTTTTGGTGCCACTCCAGGGAGCTAAGATATTAGGAACGCTCAATTTTTATTACTTTAGCTATTTACTTTTATTGCAATTTAAATTTTGTTCTGATTTTCACTACTAAATATTCTTTTTCTTTCTTCTGGCAGGTTCTTATAGTTTATGGCTAGAGGAAACCCGTCAGGACCATTACTTTTTGACAAAAAAATCGATCGCACAGCTCACAAAAACCGAAGAGAAATAAGGCTAAGCTTAAGATACACAGAGGAAGAGCAAGAGGACGATATCTTAACTACAACCGAGGAGATGGCTGAAAATCAAGAAAAAATTGGTACCTCCTCGCGATTCTTCTTGACCCAAGAAATCGTAATCCTGCTCCTTGTACTATGTATGATTATGCTAAACCTACTTTAACAGGAACTGAATCGAGTATAGTTAGGCCAACTATTGCTACAAATAATTTTAACTGAAACCAAACACAATTCAAATGATACAATAGTTTGTTCAGTTTGATGGTTTGCACGATGAAAACCCAAATACTCATTTAGCAAATTTTCTGGAGTTTTGTGACACAATCAAGATTAATGGCATTTCTGATGATGCCATTTGCCTTCGGCTATTTCACTTTTCATTGAGGAATAAAGCTAAACAGTGGTTGAACTCATTACCACGAGGATTAATCACTACTTGGGAACAAATGACCGAAAAGTTTTTATTTAAATACTTTCCACCTGCTAAAATAGTTAACTAAGGAATGATATCTCTTTTTTTGTGCAGATGGATTTAGAAACCCTTTATGATGCATGGGAGAGATACAAGGACCTACTACGAAGGTGCCCTCACCATGGGTTACCTCTATGGTTGTAAGTTCAAATGTTTTATAATGGTGTGAACCCCTCAACAAGACAGATGATTGATGCAGCAACTAGTGGAACCATCAACAACAAAACACCTGAAGCAGCTTACGAATTTATTGAGGAGATGTCACTGAATAACTATCAGTGGCAAGTCATGAGGACTAAGCCAACCAAAACAGCAGGTGTTTATAACGTCGACGTGGTTAATATGTTATCAAATCAGGTGGAGCTTCTAAATAAAAATATTGATGGTTTACTTGGTTTTATGTAGGTACATCCAGTGATGAGGTGTGATTCAAATGGAGGAGGCGTACATACAGAATATCAACCCTTCAATCCTACAACCGAAGAGGAACAAGTCCACTATATGGGTAATAATAACTTTAGACCTCAAAATAACCCATACAGTAATACTTATAATGCAGGTTGGAGGAACCACCCAAATTTCTCATGGGGTGGTCAAAGAAATCAAAGGCCACAAAATCCTCTGGGTTTTCAACGGCCACCTTATCAACAGGAAAAGAAACCGAACCTTGAGGAGATGCTATCCAAATTCATAGCGGTGCCAGAAACTCATTTCCAGAATACCAAGACAGCGCTTAAAAATCAACAAGCGTCGATCCAAGGGCTCAAAACTCAGATTGGCCAGCTGTCCAAATTAGTTTCTAAGCGACCACAAGGTAGCTTGCCAAGTAATACTGAACCAAACCCAAGGGAACAACTTAATGTGATTAACATTAGCAATAAGGAAGGGTTAGTTGCATTTGAACCAGAACCAAAGCAAGAAGTGGTGGAAAGCAAAGGTAAAGGTGAAGTAGACCACAATGAACAGAAACCGGTAAGTGTAAAATATAAATCTCGTGTGCCATACCCTAATGCGACAAGGAAAGACCGCTCAGACGAACAATTTGGTAAATTCCTTAATCTTCGAAAGAAATTACATATTAACTTACCGTTTATTGAAGCTCTTTCACAGATGCCGAACACAATGAATTTTTTAAAGGAGCTTTTAGCAAATAAGCGGAAGTTGGATGAGGCGTCGCATGTGGAATTAAATGCAGTTTGCTCTGCCATTCTATAGAATAAGCTACCCAACAAGTTGAAAGACCCAGGGAGTTTCACGTTTCCTTATTTAATTGGTAGTTTAAATGTTAAAAAAGCTTTGGCTGATTTAGGGGCTAGTATTAATGTCATGCCTTATAAAATATTTAAACAACTAGGTCTCGGGAAACCCAAACAAACTAGGATGAGCATTCAATTGGTAGATAAAACCATTAGATTTCCTAGGGGTATCATTGAAGATGTACTAGTAAAAATCGATAAATTTATATTACTAGTTGATTTTGTTATTCTAGATATAGAAGAGGACAGTGACGTGCCTTTAATTTTAGGAAGGCCCTTTTTAGCAACTTTTAGAACAATTATTGATGTTGGCACAGGCGAACTCACACTTCGTGTGGGGGACGAAACAATCACCCTTCAAGCTCGCAATTCGAACAACACATCAAAAATTGAAGGTGATTGTATCAAACATTCTACTAAAACTGACCATATGTTGCAACCTACTTTGCAGGGAACAAGTCCGAAGGACATACATGACCCATGTTCAAGCAACAACAAAGGACCTATCCTTGAGGAACGAAGGCTACAAATCGAGAAGTTAGATGAATGGCGGACACATAAACCGAAAACACTCCATGATGAGCTAAGTTTTTCCCAAAATCAACTTAAGGTTGGAGACCAAGTACTATTAGATGTCGCAGATCCTCATATTACCACTTCTAAACTGAATGGAGCAAGCCCTCTTACGGTACTTAATATCTTCTCACACAGTACAGTCGAGGTAAATCATTCCAAATTTGGCACATTTAAGGTAAATATTACTCACTTAAAACCTTATTCTGATAAAACTGATAGCAGGAATGAGGAGTGTAAACTCCTCGAACCATCATGATCGCATGAAGCCTAGGTAAGTCGAGCTTAGACTATAAATAAGCGCTTCTCGGGAGGCAACCCGAGCACTAATGATATTAACTTCTTTAAATTCTAGTATTTAACACCTAACTTACTAACTAAGCTCTTGAATATAGGTTTTCCACACTCACGCGGCCAGGCACACGGGGTACTGTAGACCGTGTGAAAACAGGGCAAAGATTTTTCCCCAACACGGGATGCAACAAGTTGCCACGGTCGTACGACATGGTCGTGGTCGATCCTGCCAAAACAGCACAGGCGTGCGACAATCCCATGCCTTAGAACTATGGTTGAACCTGAGAAAATAGCACGAACATGTGACACGCTCGTTCCTAGCACCCGTGGTCGAACCAGTCAAAATAACATGGGCGTGGGCCTTTATACACGGGTGTGGGAAAAGCGAACGAAGCCAAGCACGGTCGTGCGACAAGGCCGTGGGAACCAACACGCCCAAAATTTGAAACCCACAAAAAATACGGGCTAAATAAAAGGCACACGGGCGTGCCCCACGACCATGTGCCCCAAATACCATTTTTTTTCTAATTTTATCTTTCTTTAAAACTATTTCATTCCATTTTTTTAAGATTTTTATAATTATTAAGTACATTATATTTCCAAGTATTTCTTCATGAGTAATCCTATTCCTCTATATTCCTAAAAAGTTCCTGATTCTATCACAGTTATAAAGAGCCCCGAAGCTCACTATTACTTAGGAACTTGAAACTCCACTGAAAAAGGTTCTCCACGACCGCCGCTTGCGGAACGCAACCTCTACCACCACTGGAGTATTCTCCTCCACTCTATATAACTCCAACCTAAGGAGCTCATTCATTTAACATTCAGGAAGTTTCACTTCTCTCCCTATCTTATGATCTTATATTTATAATTTCCACTAACTTTATCTTTTTACATTGAGGACAATGTACATCTTAAGTGTGGGGGGTCAATTATATCACTATCATAAAAATTCCCTGAATTTTGTCTTGTTCTCTTGTAAATCTCTCATATCATTTTTAGGATGAATTTTGATTAATTTATGATTTTTATTGATATGTCTTAAATTAAAACATAGGCATTCATGCATTGACTATTTAAACTTTAAGACATTAGAGAATCAAGCATGATAAGTTGATTTTTGAGAATTTAAAATTTTAGGTTGTTTTCCCCAAGTTTAGGTATTATCTTGAATTGAAATCCACAAATTTAAAACATTAAAAAGCCATAATTTGTGTGAGATTTTGAGCCTTTAGAGCATCTATTATTTCTTTCATGCTCACTTTTACTGTTACTTTGAGTGCATCAATATCGAATTGTCCCTCTAAAGACCTTTTGATTGATGTATCATCTCATTTTATAGTGGTGGAGATTTGATTTTCATGTAAGCATATGGTAATAACTTTTCATATTAATTGTTGAGTGCTAAATTCATTGTCCTTAAACACTTCGAGTGATTTGAGTGAATCTTTAGTGAGGATGTTAAACTCTGTGAGATTTTGAATCAATGGTGACTACTTAGATGAAGGGAGATGCCTATGTTTTTCGTGATGAAATGCTCAACTTGGAATGTTTGGAACCTTAATGTTCTTCTAGTTGAATTCTCAATGTATGATTATTTATGGATTAGTTTAAGATATTATTGATAGGAATTATAAGTTGAGAAAGAGGAATTTTTAATTGGGAATTGAGGATTTTTCTTGAGGACAAGCAAACGCTTAAGTGTGGGGGTATTTGATAAACCGTAATTTATACATATTATTATCTCATACTTAACACATTTATGAATGATTTCTCCTTAGATTTGGTGAATTTGATGCTCCTAATCCTTTAATTTCATGTGTTTATACTTAGGTGAGCAAGGAGAGCAAAAAGAACAAGAAACGGGCCGAAAACGAAGAAAATGGGCTGACATAGGAAAACAACACGGCCTGGACTTCCTCACACGGGTAGCACACACGCCCGTGCCACTCTAATAGGCTTGAACACGGCCTAAAAAAACCTCAACACGGGCGTGTTGATCTCTCAGCCTTGACCACGGCCTGAAGCAATCGCACACGGGCGTGTCCCTGTCGAGCCCAAGTTTAGTTCTATTCGGAAAAGGGCAAGTTTGAGGGCTTTTAGGCATTATAAAGCTTATTTAAACACCCTATAGGAGGATTAAAGAAGAAACATCGAGTAGGAAGCAAGGAATTACTCTAGGGAAGCCGATTGATCCATCTCAGAAGTTGGATTATTCATCAAGACTGAAGATCTCCCTTCAATTTCCCTTCAGGAGTTTTGGGTTTTCTTTATGTTTTGCATTCATTATTCTTCTGAGATGTTTTCCTTTATAGTTATGAACTAGACCCCCTAAATACTTAAAGGGAATGAAACCTAAGACGAATCTTGTTATTATTATTTGAATTGTATGATAAATATTTAACTTGTTCTTAATTATGTGTTCTCAATTCTTTCTTCGGTATTTCAGGATATTGATCCAAGCTAATGCGCTTATTCAGAGGAGCAAAAGTCCCTGTCTAAGAGTAAATTTGTCATAATTAAGCGGAGTTGATTGCACGCCTAGAGATAGGGTGACAAGATTTTGCCGGATTAGGGTGAAACCTAGTAAGGGGATCCATAGATCGAGTTAATGCAACCCTAGGGTGTTAATTAGAAAGAGATTTCAATTATTCAATCTAGGGTTAGATGTTGTTAGTCTTGAGAGGGATAATAATATAAATTAGGGATATCTACGGAACAAGTTGAATGAATAAATCATCTGATTTAGAGTCAAATAACAAGTGAAGTCTAGGTGGATTTTTCCTTAGGTATTGTCTTAAATCAATCAGTGTTCCAAAAAGTATTCTCCCCAAATTTATTTTCTGTGCATTCTTAGATTAGTTAATTAGTTAATTAAAACAACCTTCATTATTCTTAGGCTAGATAATAAAAAGAAAGTTAATACTAGTACTTTTGGTTCATTTGGGTTCGACATCCGGTCTTGCTAAAACTATACTACTGTTCGATTGGTGTGTTTGCCTTTATCGTGATAATAGTTAGTTCGAGTACGATCATTTATAAATTTTAAAACTTATCGCGAGTGACAATCACTGCACAGCTCACATTCATCTTTTCGGTTTTTCCCTTAAAAAAATTGTGGAGAATCAAAATTGTTTGATTCTATGATTGATTCTTATGAATGAATGAATGTAAATATTATAGAAATGTCATAACATGCCATGCATATATTGGAAGTATGTTATATAGATTAGGTAAGAATACCACCAGGACTATTGTATCATTCTTGAACTCTAAGATAAAAAAGATTGCATGTTTTGTAAAGTATTGAGTGGGAGGTCCCTAAACAAGACTTACGACCTCCATTAATGGTCCCTAACTGATAGCATGATAAAATTTTGAGCTGGTTCCTACCCTAACCGTACCCCAAGGTAAACATTATCATGTGGGTTCACCGGATGGGATCTCCTTTTAAGGACAACTAGTCATGCATGACTTTCAATAAGATTGTCCCAAGATGACTTGTAACACCCCTTACCCGTGTCCGGACCCGAGACAGGATACGAGGCATTACCAGACTTAAACACAAGCAAACATACAAAACCAGGCCATAAAATTTTGTTCAAATTAAATTCATTCATACATATGCAAATTGTCTTTTATATGGGCCTACGAGGCCCAAAACATACACCGAGAGTGGTTTGGGACTAAACCGAGAACTTTAGGAAACTTTGGGAAAACTTAGAAAATTTTCATGAAACAAGGTCACACGCCTGTGTGGGTAGGCTGTGTAGTCACACACACCCGTGTGGCTTGGGACAATCCCATGTCCTCCGCCCATGTAACTCTTTGTTTATGATGTCATCAACTTAATTAGGGTCACACGGACAGGTCACACGCCTATGTGCTTAGACCGTGTGGCGAATTAAATTCCAAAAATTAAGTGCAGACTTCATACGGCCTGGGCACATGCCCATTTCCTGAGGCCATGTTCTACACACAGCCGTGTCTCTGCCCATGTGTGTAACACCCCTTACTCGTACCCGAGACCGAAACGAGGTACGAGGCATTACGTACGAAAGCATAAATGTTCCGAGAAAAATAGGTTATAAAATTTCATTAAAATTTAAAAACCGATCAAACAAGGTCATATTCACCCTAATATGACCCTACAAGGTCCAAAACATACATTTAAAACATCCCGAAACTAAACTGAGAACTTAGGAAAATCTTAAGAAAATTCCTAGGTTTAAGCCTCACATGCCCATGTGGAGGCAATGCATATGCCTGTGTTCTTGGGACACGTCCGTGTCCCTTACCCGTGTGGAATTATTTGAATATATTTTCCATTTCGAACCTACAGGGGTTTTCACACGGCCGAGCACACGCCCGTGTCCCTGGCCCATGTCCTTCACACTGCCTAGAGACACCCTTGTCGTCGCCCGTGTCCAAAAACTTGAGCATTCTGTTTATGATGTCATCATGCATTTAGGGGCACACGGCCAAGACACATGTCCGTGTACTAGGTCGTGCCCTCCACACGGTTGAGACACACGGCCGTGTTTCTACCCGTGTGTTTACTACCATGCATACTGACTTAAAAATTTTAGGTGCAGGGGATTGACCGTGTGTCACACACGGCCTAGACACATGCCTGTGTGTCTATCCGTGTGGACCATTTTAAAGGCTATTTTCTAGGCCTTTGGTCACCCTTAACCAACCATACATACTAACATGTTCTTTGGACATTTATCATGATATAATTATATCCTTAAAACCTTATTGGCCAAGGTCATACATGTACTTCATCTCTCATTTTAACTTATGATAATATTACCCTCATTGTATTAGGGTTACCATTTCAACCATCATTTCATACTTGGCTCATTTTATAACCTTTGCCATTTGTAGCCTAAATCATTTCCAAGTGATTTGGCCACACTTCACATGACCATTTATGGTATATCACAATAGGCATTCATATGAAACATTCAAACATAATCATGCACATTTACTAGGTTTACAACCTACATCAAAATGAGCCATATCTCATGGCCATATACAAAATGAATAAGCATATAATCTAAGCCCTTATATTGGCTAGCCAAATGACACATATAACAAAATGACTAGAAATCCTATACATGCCATTATAACAAAATAAAAGTTTCTATATAACAAGGCAAGAGAAATTGATAGTGTTGACAATGCTCCAACCGTCTTCCAATTTTCATGAATCTGCGAGCTCTGAAAAACAAGGGAAAGGAAAGGAGGTAAGCATTAACATGCTTGGTAAATCTGAATAACGGGAAGGTAAACTTACCAGTTATTTAGTATACAACCATAAAAGATATCCATGCCAAACATGCATAGTATAAATCCTCTATCACATAAACTCAATCATCAAGTTAGTCTCATGCCAATACATTATAAAATTTGTCTTAGATGAGCTCATCAATTTAAACATTTCCATTCTCGTCTCTCATTATAATCCCGTTGAATTTCTCAGAGTCTCGATGGATATCCCATTTACCATGAAATCATACGAGTGACCATTTTAAATACACACTCCCGTGAACCTCACTCTTGCGGCGGGATAACCAGTTCAGGCTAAATCCCCCGTAACATAAACTCACAGAGTAATGTCGGGATTACCAATCTAGGCTAAATCCCTTATAATGACATATACCCCTAGGAGTTCGCATCTGAATTACCAATCCAGGCTAAATTCAGATCCTAATCGAATTACCCATTCAGGCTAAACTCATTACAACACAGATATTCTTCGGGAGGCTAGATCACTATAGGATCACTCGTCCGGGCTAGATCCTTTTTACCATTAATTCATTTTTAGGAAAACCCATCGATCATCCTATTCATTCAATTGGGACATTTTCTCATAACATCAACATTTCATGAAATTACCATACATTAAATATCACTATTATAACTCATACATGAACACACATTTTTAACATATTTAAAATAGTTTACATTCGAGTTATACGAACTTACCTGGTAATTATTTTCGGATTTGAATTTTGGTTACTCTGAAACCTTTCGTTTTCCACGGTCGACCTCTGAAATTGGTTCCTCAGGGTCTATATAAACAACAATGAATTATTAATACATTGCATTACTCATTTCCAGCCTAAAACTCATCCTAGGGCAAAATGACCATTTTCCCCTAACTTTTCACTCTTTTACAAATTAGTCCCTAGGCTCGTATAATGAAATGCATGTAGTTTCTTGGTTACCCATGCCTGGCCGAGTGTATCCTAAGCTCATACCAGCCCATATTTTCCTCTATTTCACATTTCTACCACACATTTTATACTTTTTACAAAATGGTCCTTTAAGCCATTTCCATGAAAATCTACTTAGTAAAAGTTGTTTACCATCCTTTAAACTCTCATATTCCTCCATAAATCATCAAAACACAAGCATCTCATGCATGGGTAAATTTCCAAACATGAACCCTAGCTTGAAATATGGGTAGAAATAGAGAGAGCATGTTACGAGGATCTCAAAATTACAAAGAACATTAACAACGGGGCTAGGGAGCACTTACTATTGAGCTTGAAAATGTTGAAAAACCTAGCTTAAGGAACCCTAGAAATTTCGACAGCTATGAAGAAGATGATAGCTGATTTTTGCTTTCATTTTCCCTTTTTATTGATTTTATTACCAAATGACCAAAATTCCCCTCCTTACACAACTTTCAAATGTTTCCATGTATGCTCATTTTTGTCCAAAAACTTAGAAATTGGGAAAATTACTCTTTAAGACCTTCTAATTAATAATTCAAAGCAATTTCATACAAATTGCTTATAGAACCGAAGTTTTACAATTTATTCAATTTGGTCCCTAACTTCCAATTGGGCACCTTATACTTAAAATTTCTTCATGAAACTTTAACACATGCTTATTTTCATATTCTAGACCTCATAATAATCATAAAACAAATATTTTAACATTGGATTTGTGGTTCCAAAACTACTATTCTGACTAGGCCCTATTTCAAGATGTTACAGTGTGTTTACTATTAAGCGTTCTATTTCACTTAATTAGGGTGTAGGGGCACACGGTCGAATTACACGCCCATGGGGCAGACCGTTTGTCACACACGACCTAGACACACACCCGTGTGTCTACTTGTGTGGACAACTTTGAAGCTATTTTCCAAGCCATTTGTCACCCTTAAATGCTCACTCACTCATGCATTTTTGATAGCATGCAACATAGTATATTTAGTCACTCAAATACTCATAAATATAATTAATTCATGACTTTGTAATGTCAACATATCACATATCCAAACCATCATGCTTTCATATTGCATTCGACACCAATTTCATATTTATTCATCATGATAAACCTACTTTCAATTTACTCAATTATACCATAGCTTTGGTCATACTTAATAGCTACAATTCATTCATTAAGCACATATGCCATTCATCTCACATACCATCCACTAGCAACCACATCAAGCATAACACATTGCATGCATGCATAATTAATTAGGGTTACAACCCAAATAATCAAATGAACCATATCATATGGCCATATACAAAACGAATCAAATATTACCATAAGCCAACACATTTAGCTAAACCAATATGATATATAACAAAAAAACAGACCAAGTCCCTATACATGCCATACTCAAAATGTTGAGACTAACTATACCCAATTTTCCAATTGATAATGTGATCAAAAACTCTGAAGTCCTCTGATCCCCGAGCTAGCTTGGCGACACTATAAGAAAAGGGAAAGGAAAAGGGGTAAGCCTTAAAGCTTAGTAAGCTCACATGTAAATAAAATGCAATTTAAATAAGCATTAATCATACATTTAACATAATGAACATAATCTTGCATTTTATTATCAAATCACTTAAATTTATTCTTCATATATATATATATATATATATATATATATATATATATATATTTTTTCTTACCACAAGTTCATCATATCTCATGTTATTCTCATGAGTTAGAAGTACATACCTGTGCCCTCTTACACATAATAACTTTCTCGTCTTTGACGTATTCATTAAGATTACCCATTGAACTTCTCTTTGGACTACCCATTGAACACTTGGAATACCATCGGATACATCAAAATCTCGCATCTAAGTGCCCCGTATGTAGCCAACGCTACCTCATATCACATATCACATGTTGCTCACTTTCGAGCTACTCACTCGAGCTGTCGGTTAGGATATAGCTACACGGGCTGCTCACACAAGTTGTCAGGTATCCGCAACACATGACAGACTACCCAGCCACTGGTAGAACATACAAGACCAGCACCCGGAACCCCATAACTTTGTCACATATATCATGAGCTCAGATCACATAACTCATGAGCTCAGATTGCATAGTCCCTAGTGAAATGTCACATGTATCCTAAACTATTCCTAAGGTTCAAACGGGATTCTTCGATACCATATTTTTGTTGAACTTGCTCGTAATGTCAATTTCAATATCCATAACCCCAATTCCATACTCATGGAATAATCAAAGCATAATTCATAATAAAATTTAAGCATTAAACACATGATACAACATCACATTAATTATATATGTACTTACCATACATTCAATATTAAAGCATTTAAATTATAGTACATATTACATAATTTGCATATGAACCTACCTCGATACAAAATGATAGAAACGAGTTTAATCCTCGTAAACCTTGTTTTTCCCCCGATCAAGACCCAAATCACGTTTTTCTTAATCTATAATGCCAAATTTAGCTTGCTCAATACACACATTGTTTGAATTGACCCATAATTCATACTTTGGTAAAACTACTTTTTTACCCCTAACTTTTCATTTAGTTACACTTTAATTCTTAGGCTCGTAAAATGAAATGCATGCATTTTCTTGGTTACCCAAGCCTAGCCGATTCATATCCTAACTCATATCAGCCCACATTTCTCATTAAATCACATTTCTACTACCCATTTCTACATCTTTTACAAAGAAGTCCTTTTTAGGTGTTTTCACTAAAAATCACTTAGTAAAAGATGTTACACTCACATCAAACTTGCATATTCTTTCATTAAACATCAAAATACAAGCATGTCACACATGGGTCAAATTCCAAACATAAACCCTAGATCAAATAAATGGTAGAAATGGCTAGCTCGGTTGACAACAACCTCAAAAATACAAAGAACATTAAAAACGGGGCTAAGATGCACTTATTATTGAGTTTGAAAGTTGGGAAACCCTAACTATGGAACCTTTGCAAAATTCGGCTAGCACTTGGAGAAGATGAGCAAATTTTGACTTATTTTTCCCTTTTTATTCTTTTATTAACCAAATGACCAAAATGCCCTTTTTACTAAACTTTAAATTTTTGCCCATACATGTCCATTTTTGTCCAAAATTATAGAAATTGGTCAAATTTTTATTTAAGACCTTCTAATTTATAATCCATAGCAATTTCATGCTAAACGCTTCTAGAACTCATATTTTGCAACTTATTCAATTTAGTCCCTAACTTCAAATTTGACACTTTAGGCATAAAATTTCTTCATGAAAATATCACACATACTTGCAATCATATCATGGACCATCAATAATCATAAAATAATTATTTCTATTTCGAATTTCTAGTCTCGAAACCACTGTTCTGACTAGACCCTAATTCGGGATGTTACATGACTCACAAATGAAAGCATGTCCATGATGGGTGTTGAGTCAATGGTTACACACTCAAGATAATCTCTTATTAAATAGTTTCCTAAGAAATGATATTTAAGCTAGAGATGATGGTCAAGCGTTAAACGATCATTGGTTGGTGTGGAGTCTTGAGAATAAAGATTCACAATTTGATTAACTATAATGCATGTTCTTACTAGTTAATCATGGGACCCTAAGGCGACATAATTGATAGGTGTGAGAATGATCATAACAATGGAAAAATGTTTTTTTCAAGGTTCTAGTACAAGACTTATGCATCATACTACATTCTTGATATGTTGCTGAAATGAAAATATTTTTTTAATACAAATATAGTAATTAGTTAATGTTTATTTGTTTTTCAGTTCAAATATGTCTCATACTCCTCTTATTAGCATTCTTACTGAGAATAAATTGAATGGGGATTACTTTCGAGAATGGAAATGGATCTTGCTAATAGTTCTCAGCTGTGAGAAATTGTAACACCTTAAACTCGGCCTAGATGTTATGGCCGAATATGTGATGTCACATTGGAGTGTTTTTCCAAAACCAAATTTAGAGAAGAACCATTCTATAAAACTTCTTTAGGTTTTTAACAAAAGTTTAGGTTGTTTGGTTCATCGTGAAAACTCAAGTTGTTTAAGCAAAATATTAATTATATTAGCTTGTTATTAACCCTTTTAAATAGTGTTTGCTTTGGAAGCTTTCAAAATGTGTTGCGTAAACGTGATGTTTCCAGAAAACATTTGTTTGTATTTTCTTGAAAAGAAATCTGAGTCCTATTCCTAACAGGTAAAATATAATAAATAAAATTCCCAAATTAAAAATAGAAATTAAAGAGGCCCTATTACATAATGAAAACCCAAAATAAAATCTTAAGTATAATATTAAAAGAAACTATGTCGAGTGGCCACCTCTGAGCCCTCCGTCGCCTCGATCCGTCTAAGCCTGAGAATTACTTGCACAGTTAACAGATGGGTGAGTTTACGAAAACTCAGTGTATGAAATCCCGTAACAACAAACAACCAGTGTAAATACAGTCTGGGCCTAAGCCTTTTAATTCCAGTTAGGGGCCTTAGCCCCTTTTTCAAGAATAATGAGCGATGCCGGGCCTTATCCCGCTTCAAGAATCAGAGGCAAAGATGGGCCTTAGCCCATTTCAGTACAATATGCAAGCAAAGAGTCCTACCCAATCCATCCGCTACACACCATCTCCATACCAGCCCTACACACCATGTAGGGATTAAATCAACCCACCCAACCTACACACACACCACTGCACTCGATTTTGGTACTAAAAAAGATTTTAAAGCAGAGTCGCCAAGTAATAGGCTTATAGCCTTTTACTGCACTTCCTCCAAAATCATATATCCCACCCCATGTAATGCAACATAATATCATACGTGTATGTAGAAATGTCATGCTCAAAAACAGTCATACATAATACAGGCTATTTAAGTCAATTTACCTCACAGGGGTATAATGGTCATGTCATCAGTATGGGGTCTAAGCGTACTTACCGACCCAACAGTAGGTCTACATTCATCTTGAGCGACCCTTGGAACCTTATCAGTCAATCAGTGCCAATGGGCCTATAACCCATATTACGGCCCATATAGGCCCACACTCTCGTATAGCCCACATAGCCCAAAAATGGCCTCAGCCGTGTAGTTCACACAACTTGGCCCATAATTTACCATATTTCGTAAAATTTCTCTACGTGGGGCGCACAAGCCCATTGGGCCCACACTGCCCAATTCGGCCCAGAATGGCCCAACACCGTTTCGACCCATGAAATCACTCATTTAATGATAGTGTTTACACACCTGTTATGGAGTTGTAGCCGAAATACCTCCGAGATTAAGAACCTATGGTCAACCTCAACCTCTCATTAGTCTCAAACCCTTGTTAATCTAATACCATAATATTGAAACTGCTTTAGCCAAATCATCTACTTACTAATCAATAATCGCAACATTCTCTTGCTCTAGCTCTACATACTCCTTCCAATGCTTTTACCTTCACAAGAATAGCTAACCGATTTATAAGGATCTACACTCTCACACAAATACATTTAGGACATAAGTACTTACCAATGAATAAGATGTCACTTGTAGGGATAAGGTAGTCAGCCTAACACCCTGCTATGAGTCCCTAGTATCAAATGTACAAAAAGAAGTCTTAAAAGAATATTTCCCCACGGTAGAAAAGATAAAACACAATCGATCAACCTAAGAGCTACATAAGTCGAACCTTTGAGAGGAGAACCTAATAAGGTTCGACTAGGGAGAACAAACCGTAACACTTACCAATAGATTAAGGGGTTTTCGACAGACCTTTAGCAAGAAATGGCCAAGGAACAGAAAAGAAAAGAAGAGAAGGAAGATGGTTAGGTCCTGACAAGATTCGGCCAAAGCAAGAAAAATAGAAGTGTTGAGAGAAGGAGAGGAGAAGAAGGAATGAATTGGTCCACAAGTACAGTTAACAACTAAAAATGGTTTGTGAGATGAGAAGCTAGTGTTATTCGACCAAGGAGGAGAATAGCAATTGGGAAAAAGAGAGTGAAGGACAAAATTCGGTTGACTAGAGGCTTGAGGGAAGAGTAGAAAATGAACTCCACGGCTTCAGAAAAAAGGTGAAAAATAACAAAAATGGCAAAACCCGAAATGAATAGCAAGAGGAGCTCCCAAAACTCTAAAGCTGAATTCCCTATAGTCAGAGTACCTATTCGGCTACAAATATTCTCCCTTTAAAATTCCACAAAATTCTCCTCAAATCACTCCCCCATTATCTCTTCAACTAACAAGTTCAAACTCTACTCAACCCAGTAGAGTTCCGATCAAACATAACCTCCTCCCCTGACCATTAGTAAAAATAATCTCCATATGCAGCAGCAAGGATTCGAACCTCAGACCCTCTTGCACACTCCATATGCCACTTACCACTAGGCTAGTAGGCTTTTTATGTCATTGCCTACTCACAATAATTTAAAAGTCTACTAGCTGAAGACAAGCGTTTATTCAAATAGGACCAAAATTTTGCTCGAACCAAGACTTGAACCCATGACTTCTCAAACACTCCTAAAGCATTAAATCACTAAGTCAGACATACATCCATGTCACAAACACACAAAAATAATTTAAACAGAGTTTCTGGGATTTAGGGTGTGATAGAAACGCAAATTCGTCCTTGATGAAACTTGGCCGTCTGAAGCTCAGCCCAAAAAGAGAAATTTTTTGAGAGATTCTGACTTGGTTGCTTAATGCTATACTTGTAACACCGAGCTTTCGGCAGGTTCTGGATTTGGCAGGTAAATCGAAAGTAACCTTAGTGGTGTAGTGCTATCCACCCAATTATTGTTCTTGCGTAAAGATAAAACACATAGTATGTATCAGATTATTAAGCGAGGGTTGTTCTTAAAATGTATTAAGTTATAAAGAAGAAGAGATTTGGTAAGAGTGTTGAGAACCTTATAAGTAGGGGTTATTGACAAAGGTATTGTACGCCCAATTTATTGAGTTGTTGTGCTAGTTACGTTCTAACGAGGTAGTTGGAAATGAACAAGGGACAAACCAGGAATATAAAAATATTGGATTTCTATTTATAAATGTAAATCATTTATAAAGGCAGCTTTGAAAATGTGTGACATGTGGTGGGTTCCAATAAGAGCGTGGGTTCTATTTATAGAAATTTAGGTCTAAAAGAGGGAGTTTTTTCTTCTTCCTTCTTCAAAAAGTATATCTCTCCAGATCTAAAAGAACCCAAAGTATTTTTTCTCTCTCTTGAGCTAAAGTTGAAGATTTGGATCTTTACCACTGATTACACCACGTTAAGTAGTTGCTTCTGATTACACGATGGAAGTCTGGATTTGGAGCTTTAAAATGTAGCAGGAGAGAATCAGGTGAGTCTCTATGCTAACTTTTGTTTGTATGTCGATGGTACTTGTAGATCTGTAAGAGAGTGGCTGAAAGATGATGCTGTGATCCTTAAGGTTACAATATACTATGTATGTGACCCTATCTGTAGTTATGAAAGTATGTCTATGACTGTGGTAATGTTTGTTGAGAATGATATGCATACTTGCTATAGATTTTTTAAGTTCAAGTAGGTCGATGTGAAGTATGGTTGCATCTGGATGTTTGGATTGTGTACATGCATCTTATTTTTATGCTATGTGATATGTTTTGATAAGAATGGGTTTGAGCATGATAAGTCTGTGTCTGTCTTCCTGGATTTGTCTAAAGGGGTCCGTCAAGACTTTAAACACGACCTCTGAAAGGAAGAGTCCATGGCTATGACACCATATCGTGTAAGACCATAGTTAGGTTATAACATCATATGGAAAAGAACTAAAGGAAGGTGATTATCCAAAGAGGGTTCTTTGCATGACCCTGAACGATGAGGGGCAAACCTCACGAAATGTAAGTCTAGTTGAATCCCTATCGTGAACACGCCAGAAAAAGAAAGCATCTGCAGTGATCTATAATAAGAAAACCTTTGTGGTGATCTATGATAAGGAAGCCTTTGTGGCACACTCTAAACAGTGACCCTTGTGGCAATCATCTGAAGGATACACCTCTGTAGTGGACCCTAAGAGAAAGAAATGGTATTTACGGAAAACTCAAAATGAACTATAGTTGTAATGAACTCAGAAGGAAAATCCCCTATGGCGTATCATGTTACACCTTTGATGAGATATTCTAATGAGCTTCCTGTATGCTGAGCTTCATATGAAATGTTATGACGTATCCTATATGGTCTTAAAATAAAAATAGAGGAACTGGAATGCACCAGACCATGTGGCAAGTTCAAAGTATGGTGCTAAGTAAAATTAAGGAATGAACCAAAGTAAAGGCTACGCCTGATAGTTTGATGAAATTCATCTATCAGTAAACAGTAAGAAGAAAGAATAGTCAAAGATAGATAAGATAAGGAAAGTGAATTCAAACATTATCTTGCAAAGAGCATTGAGTAAGGGGATCATGATTAAGATGGGTATGAAAGGAGTTAGTTCTGAAAGGATGAATCCACTAATGAAAAAATGTTAAGGGAAATTGACCACAGTATAGTAGATAGAAGAAAGGATTATGTTCGTTAATGGTAAACTACTCACTACAGCAAAACTGGTTTTCAATGGCGTTTTTAGTTGCGTTTGGACCAAAAACGTTGCAAAAGTTATACATTAGTAGCGCTAATAGGTAAAAGCCATAAAAGGTTAGAGCTATAGCCGCGTTTATGATAAAAATGCTATAAAAGGCTGAGCATTAGCGGCGTCTATGAGAAAAATGCCGCAAAAGGTCAGGCATTAGTAGCATTTATGATAAAAATGCCGCAAAAGGTCAAGCAGTTTAACGCTGCAAAAAAAATCATTTTATTTTAGGGCTTAGGATTTAGAATTTAATGTTTAAATTCTACGGTTTATGGTTTTATAATTTAGGGTTTAATGTTTATTATTTTTGGCTTATGGTTTTGTGTTTTAAAGTTTATGGTTTAGGGTTCACAGTTTGGGGTTTAGTGGTTTATAGTTAAGGTTTTAGGGTTTAGGGTTTTAGAGGTTAAGGTATTAGGGTTTAAGGGTTTAAGGGTAAGGGATTTTGATAAGAATGACGAAAAATCAAATTATTTTAGGGTTTAAGTAAGTAATAAGATTCTTTTTTAAATACTTTTGTACCTTGTAATATATATATATAGGGTTTATGGTTAAGGATTTAGGAAGTAGGGGTTTAGGGTTTAGTGTTTAAGATTTATGATTTAGAGTTTAGGGTTTATGATTTAGGATCTAGGGTTTAGGATTTAGGTTTTAGGGGTTAGGATTTAGGGATAAAATTTGAGAAGTTAAATTTTATCAAAATCAATTTGGATAAATTCTATCAGCTGTACAAAAAATTAAACTCGTGGATACGAACTCTTCTCAAGGAAGTTTGGTTTCATTTTTTAAAATTATTTTCGTACACAATTATAAAATTTTACAAATTAAATATATTGTTTGAAACAAAACAAACTTAATTTAAAGGAATTTATGAAATAATTAAAGTATAAAAATTTATTACTATCAAAGGCATTAGCGGCGCAAAAAAAATTTATTACTATCAAAGGAAATTTAATTGTATGAAAACGTCGTTATTTTAAGTGGCAGTTTAGTGGAATTAGCGGCGCTAGCTTATAAACACCGCAATAGATCAGTATTAGCAGTGCTTTTTAAAAAGCGCCGCAAAAAAAAATTTAATTGAATTAAAACGTCTTCGTTTTAATGCTTTAGTGGAATTAGTGGCGCTATGATATAAACACCGCAAAATATCAGAATTAGCGGCGCTTTTCAAAAAATGCCACAAAAAAAAATTAATTGTATGAAAATGTAGTCGTTTTAAATGGCGGTTTAGTGGAATTAGCGGCGCTAGACTATAAACACTGCAATAGATCAGCATTAGCGACGCTTTTTGTAAAACGCCACAAAAAAAATTAATTGAATGAAAACGACTTCGTTTTAATGCTTTAATGGAATTAGCGGCGCTAGCTTATAAACGCTGCAATAGATCAACATTAGCGGCGCTTTTTAAAAAACGCCGCGAAAAAATTTTTGAGTGGTGGTTTAATGGAATTAGTTGCGCTATGTTATAAATACCGCAATAGATTAGCATTAGCGGCGCTTTTTAAAATACGCCGCAATCGTCATTTTTTTTATACCAAAACTATGTTGTTTTGGTTTCATCCATTTTATCCCAAGTACTCCTCCGATAGTTGTTCTTTTTTCCCTTAAAAAATTTCCCCAATTCCCTCAATTCTCCCCTAATCTGTAACGCTCTCTAATTTCTATTTCTATTCTTGAAAAATTTTGACACAAATATATATTTGCTTTAGTGGCTAAGTGTTCTGGGCATGGGGTAAGAGGTCCCAAGTTCAAGCCTTGCCTTTGGTAAATTTTGGTTTTTTTTTTTTTTTGACTTAAGCCTTATGCTTGTTCAGCGGGCTTATATTAAGTTATTGGTAAAACCACATCAAAATGAGCCTGCTGGTTCGAGTGGTAAGAGAGTTAGAGTGTTAGAGGTCCTGTGTTCGATTCCTTGCGTGAGCAAGGGTGTTAGTTTTTGTACTGTGGACTGAAAGAGTTTCAGTATAGCTGAAATTCTGTAGTGGTTGTGAGTAGTGGGGATTGTGGGAGTGAATTTAGGGATATGGGGCGTTATTGGGATCACTTTTGACTAGTTCCTAATTATTTTTGAAAATTTTTTGTTCTCCTTCTCTTCTCAAATTTTTCTGGTGCCATTGTGCCATCTTTCCCTTCATTCTGTCGCTACTTTCTTTCTGTTCTCAACCACATTGATTTTTTTTCTGTTCATCGGTTCTTCCTATCAGATTATTCTTCGTTACTGTCTTTCGAGGGTTTTGGTAAGTCTTTCGGTTTATTCTCATTTTTTTTAGTGTGATGGAGTGACAGAAAGGCTACGGTTTATGGTGTAGAAGGAGGAGGAGAGCAGTGAGTTTCACTTCTGTCATTTAAGCGGTGGTAATGAAGCTTTTTTGTGGGCGGTAAGTCAGGGTTCTATTAGTGGTTGTTATCAATTTCATTTCATTATTTCACTAAATCAGTATAGGGTAATTTGGTTTTATGTTTCAAGAGGCTTGGGGGTGTGCTTGCATCAAACAGTAACAGGTGTGTATCTGAAAATGCAAAAAATAGGGTTTCAAGGAAAGCCAAAAACCCCACTATCAATGCCACACGGGCGTGTGGTCGCCCGTGTGCCATAACACGGGCATGTGATCGACAAGGCTAGGCCGTGCGGGCAAGACACGACCGTGTGCTACACATGGGCTAGACTGATTTGGGCCATGTGGGCCACACGGGTGTGTGGGTCCACATGGGTAGTCCACACAGGCGTGTGAGATTCTGGGCCAAGCCGTGTGATCCACACGGCCAAGGCCAAATTAGACCGTATGAACCACACAGGCAGGCCACATGGGCATGTGAGCCCATTTAACTGAAATGTGTTCTAAGGTTGCACGGGTCACCCAAGTCGACTGTGAACCTACCGTAGGGTTGATAAGCACTACTTAGACCCTTAAATGTGTGAATTGTATGTATGATGTATGTACCGAGCATGATGATTATATGAATGAATACTGAACTGTATGTGAAACTGATATTCATGTATTAGCATGTCATATACTGTACGTGGCGTTGCATTAGGTTGGGATGTTGATATTTGAAGGAAGTGTACTGAAAGGCTCTTAAGCCTATTATCTGGCAGCTCAGCTGCAATTTACTGATTATGTGCTGCATTCGGTACTACTTGGAGTGTAGAGATGGGTGGGTGTCTTAAACCCCACATAGAGTGTAAGGATGGACGGAAATGGTGTATAGAGGCTGGTTGGGTAGGACTCTGTTTACTGGATAATGAATATCTGATACTGTTACTATGATGGGCTTAGGCCCTAATGCACATCTGATACTAAAACACTGCATTTGACTATTTGTTGTGTTTGACTGTATGCTTGTCTTCTGTGGGGATTACACACTGAGTTTACGTAAACTCACCTCCCTCTGTTTTATCTATCCAGGTAATCCCCAGACTTAGACGGATCGATGCGGCAAAGGACTCGACGGTGACCACATGATTATTGAACTATTTTAATTTCAGTTATGGTATTTATTTCCTATTTATTTTCTGGGTTATTTTTTATGTAAATTGGACTTTTGGACTATTGCTATTACTTTGGATTTTCACTGTTTCAAGAATTTTTAAACTGCAAACTCAACTAAAGCTTGGTTTAAATCAAAACAATGTTTTCCTAAACGGGAATGATTTTCTTTAAATATCACAGTTTTAAAAACTTCCGCTACAAACTATGGTTTTAAGCGAATCAAATTAACGAGGAAACGATTTTGAAATTTACAAAAGATAAATATAAGATAATAAACGGAGACGGTTTTAACTTGATAACTTTGATTTCAAATCCCATTCCATGTGACATCACCAGATTCGATCATAACATCTAGGCTGATTTTCCCTAAATTTTCCCTAAATCAAATTCCCAACCCATCTACCGCTGAAGAAGCTGACTGGACACCTGCTGCATTGCCATCGACTAACCCCTCTGTTGCATCACCGTCACCGTCGCTATCGGTCTCTGCTGTCGCAGCCAATCTATAAATGCCACTCCTCTGTCGACACTTTTTCGAATTTAAACATGGCAAGATTTAATGTTTGGCTTTTTAATAATTGCTGGTTTTACAGTAACTTTTTATCATGGAAAATGTTAGGTATATGCTTGAAGCTAGAGAAGAGAACAAGGGTTAAAGGAGTATTAAAGGTGAAAAGAAGTTAGTGGATTGAAGCTTAGTGTTGAACCTACTGTTTTGGGAATCTTATTAAGGTTAGTGTTGTCTTGGAAATTAGTCTTGAATTAGTGATAGAATTAATTTTAGTTTACAATTTTTATGCTTACTATCAATTTTGATACAATCATTTGAACGGCTATTTAGGGTTGATTTGAATGATTATTATATCCCTCTATTAAGGCTTTTTGTTGTTTATTGTGATGGAAATTACGCCTTCCCAATCTATTCCCTTAAAGTTAAAGAATGATTCTTTCCTTTGAATGTAATTTAGTGCAGCTTATAATTGGTATAGTAGCCATGTCACTGGTTGAATATCAAAATTACGTAGGTTAAAAGTTCATTGACATAATATTGGGGGTTTGTTCTCTTTTTTTGTAAGCCTTTCCACTCTTCTCTCATTATAATATAATTGTTTATTTATATGAAAAGGTGATTGGTATAGTAATAAAATATGGATTATTATTCGATACATAGTGGTAAAAAATTTTAACTCCATAAAACAACTTGTTTATTTATTTTTTAAATACAACTTAGCAAGATATCAATTTTTAAACTCTATTTATAAAAATAAAAATTTTCACAAATTATATATCAAATATTAATTTATAAAATATTCACCGTGTTTTAGAAACCTAAAATAAACCCTTACCACATCTCTTATAAAAAGTAATATATATATATATATATATATATATATATATATATTGTGAGTCCATCAAAATATTTGATTGAGGCCACAATTATAAGTGGTGGATTCCTACATAATTATGAGTGACATTATAAAATGTAATTAGGGTCTTCAAGATTGCCCTAACTTAGGGCTTGTTTAGCATTGATTTTTGCTTGCTGAAAAGTACATTTTGGTGGCCTAATTTTACCATCCAAAACTCTTTTATGATATTTAAGCAAACCAAAAACTTTCTACCCCAAATTTGATTTTCTTTTTATAATTTTAATACTTGAATTCTACTTTTAAAAAAATCCATTCATCTCAAAATATTTTATAATGTTAGTACATTAATTTTTATATGATTAAAAAATACATATTATAAAATCTTATAAAAAATATCTAACTAAAATATGTAAGCAATATTTGCATGTTGTTTTAAAGGGAAATTATTAAAATAACATTGCAGATAAAATGCCCAGAAGAAGATTGCGAGATCTAAGTATTGCTCAAAATCCTCCAAATTTGGAAGAAACAAATAGTGAACAACAAACTGGTATTGGATCTTTGAATGTTCCGAATACAGATTACGAACCTGCAGAAATTCAAAGTAATGTTGAACATTAATTTACATGCGTGTTGACTTTTATTATTGATTTCTACTTCAAATTCTTATATTATAATATACCATTTTTCAGCTGAAAGCGGTGAGACGCGTAGAACTCGATGACGTATGCTACTAAAAGATTTATACGAGTTAAATTCTGCCGAGGGTGTCATAGTAGCCAGAAACAGTCTTGGTTAGCCTGTTGGATCAGAAGCTCTACTTTTAGTAGGATACTTAGGCATTATAGCACGAAATGCCAATCTGTTGCCTATCAACTACAAGTCATGGCATCATATGCCTGATAGTAACAAAAATCAGGCTCTCGATAATATTAAGGTAATAACATGAACGTAATTTATAATACTTTTGTTTAAAATTTTAATTTATATTTACTTTCTAAACTTGTGTTTTTTGCAGGAGAGATTTGTTTTAGAGGTCTCAGATAATTATGTCAAGAAGGCATTTGGAAAATAATGAAGAGACCATAAAAGTGCTTTAAAGAAGGAATATTTTAAAAAAAATATAAGCCTCGAAGAGAAATTGCGAAATATCCCACCGGGAATGCTGAGGTACCAATGGGAAGATGCAGTTAGATTTTGGAATTCAAAGAAAGAAAAGGTATTACATACTTTCAAACTCATATAATTATTTTGTTTTATAGTATTTACTATATACGTCATAATAATTTCATAATGTAGAATCGTGAGCGCATTGGCACTACAAGTTTGCAAAAACAAAATTCACTCACACAGCTGGGTCGAAAATTTTTCCTTGTGTAGCTAAGGACGAGGTATTTTGAATTTATTAATTGTGTCAAATATTAATTAATTTATATTAAATACTATTTTTACTACTATATTGTAGGAACAATCGTTTGGTCAAAAAGTTGGACGCCTTCAGCTTTTTGACATTACACATAGAAAGAAAGATGGATCTCCTACAACTACTGAAGCTACAGAAATTATGGTATATTTACTTAATAAAATTTGAATTATTTTAAATATTTATCATGTTTAATTATAATGGTTTAATTCGTCATTTGTAATGCAAATAATGTTAATTTATGTTGCATTTTTTTATTATATATTTCGTTTCTAACTCTTTGATTGATTTATTAGGAGAAACTAAAGGATAAAAGGGCGGAGTATGAAGCGATCGCTTCGAGTGATACTCTGTTAATCTTGACGACATTGATAATCGAGTTATTACTGAAGTTTTGGGTCCAAAAAGGTATGGCTATGTTCGATTTCAAGGATCTTTTGTAAACCCAACCCAATATTTTGGGTCCAGCACACAGCAATACATGCCTTCGGGGAGTCAGACTCAAGCTGAAGTTCAGAGGTTAAGAGACCAGCTGGCTCAGATGCAAGTGAGCACAATTGAGCAAATTGCTCAACTTAAAGCGGAGGCAGCAGCGAGGGAAGCAGAGCAAAGCAGAAAATACAACGAACTCCAGCAACAGCTTCAGAATATGATGAAGATGTTTCAGTAGTCGCAGAATCTGCCATCTTAGACGTTTGTTTTCTTATTGTAAGAATATTTAACATTATAACTTTTAAAATTATTGTAAGAATATTTTTTAATTTCATTTATTAATTTAGATCATATATCTTTCATTGGATTTGAAGTATAATTGTTGTTTTTGGTTGGATTTGTATTTGTTTTTTTTGGTTGGATTTGTATTTTTTGTTTTTGGTTGTTACAAGAATGGTTGTATATGAATGAAAATGGATGAAAGAAATCTGCTATAAAGTTAGTGGCTTTTTTTTCACAAACGCCACTAAAAAACACGACATTTAGCGGTGTTTTTAGTAAAAGCGCCACTAAAGGTCATGTTCTATAGCGGCGATTGTGGGAGAAGTGCCGCTAAACGTCATGTTCTTTAGCGGCGTTTGTGGGAGAACTGCCGCTAAAGGTCATGTTCTTTAGCGGCATTTGTGGGAAAAGTGCCGCTGAAGGCCATGTTTTATAGCGGCGTTTACAATAAAAGCGCCGCTAAAGGTCATGTTCTATAACAGTATTTGTGGAAAAGGCGCCGCTAAAGGTCATGTTCTATAGCGGCGTTTGTGGGAAAAGTGCCGCTAAAGGTCATGTTCTATAGCGGCGTTTTTTCAAATAAACGCCGCAAAATTTAGTGGCATTTTTTGCGGTGCTAATAAAAATGCCGCAAATATTTTTAGCGGCGTATATAGGCCCAAAAAAATGCCGCTAAAAACCTATTTTGCTGTAGTGACTCTTGGTGACAAACAGCTAATGATGTTAAGAAAAGGAGCTGATGGTGATGGACTATCTGCCCGTGGATGGAAATTAACAACTAAGGTATAAATGCTTATATATCACTAAGTTCTCATGAACTTATATGGACTGTGTTTTTTGTTTTAGGCTGATGTGAAGTTGTGCCTGGGAGAAATGATGCCAGGACTACGCCCAAGGAGTGGTTCATCAGATTATTATGCATACAGAGAAAATTTTGATAGCATGATCGAGTTTGTTTGATGCATAGAAACCTTTGAATCGAGATAACTACATTAGACTAGAATATCATTTTAGTAATACTTGTAATCAAATCCCCTCTGTATTATAACTGAAATTCTTCATTATTTATACTTATGTATTGAATTATAAAGTCTTGTAATTAAGTTGTTCAAATCGATTGAAATATGTGTAAGAAGAGTTAAGTTACATTTGTATTAGAGTGGTAAAACCCAATATTCGGATCCAGTTCATCGGATTAGGTTTGGGGTGTAACAATATTTTAACGACTATGAGTAGTGCGCTGCAAAAGCAGCACAAGAATTTCTATATTGCTAAAGAGATCATGGAAATTTTGGAGGAATTGCTCGAAAGCTAAGTCACATTGGCTAAACAATCCACTATTACAAATTTGATGAACTCCCAACAGAAAACTAGCACCCTAGTCAAACAACATAGCTTAGGCTTATGAGATTCTTTACAGAAGTGGAGGACAATGGGGAAGAACTGGACACGAACACTCAGATTGAAATGGTGTTCAAATCCTTGACCAAGGAGTTCGCTGGCTTCATGATTTCTTACAACTTGGGGAACAAGACGCTTACATTGACTCAACTTGTAACACCCCTTACCCGTTACCGTCGCCGGAACAGGGTACAAGGTATTACTAGAACATAGCACATACCTTTAAACAAAACCCGAAATAGAAATATGTCATCCAATTTGATAGTGTATCGTTATAACATATGTCTTGAACAATATTAGCCAACTTTAATGGCTTATACAAAGTAGTTGATCGAATACTGTAACCAATATTTTAAACCTAGGCAATTATGACACGTAACAAAATAATTAAGTCTACTATACATGCCATAATTCAAAATGTTTAGTTCAATACCCTAAAGTATTGATAGTGCGGACAGATCTTCGCGATCCTTAACTCCTGAGCAAGCTGAAGGACACTATAAAACAAAAGAGAGAAAACAAAGTAAGCTTATAGCTTAGTAAGTAAGTAAGTAAATATTAATGAAAGAATCTAATATGTTTATACAACAACTCAAGTATATCTACTTTAATTTCACTATTCACTCCAATTTGATTAAGCTATCTCTGCTGCATCATGTTCGCTAAATAAATCATAACTCGAGTTACAAAACTCAAAATTCAAATCCGTAAAATTTCCCTGAATCTATACTCATAAATATTTTTACTAATTTTTTTCTAGAATTTTTGGTTCAGGCAATTAGTACAGTTTATTGGTTAAAATTTCCCCTGTTACACAGCTCAACTGATCTGACCTCTGTTCACTACGAATTGAATTTCTCCTAGTAAACAATTCAAATAACCATAAAATCTGTTTCATTAAAAACTAGACTCAATTAGGAATTTAGGCATATAAACTATATTTCTTAATTTGTTTTGTACAATTTTTAATGATTTTTCAAAGTTGGAACAGGGGACCACGTAGTCATTCTGAGCAAGTCACACACAATTGCAAATATCTCAAAATATAGAATTCTTTTGCTTGCTATGTTTCTTTTATATGAAAGTAGACTCATTAAGCTTTAATTCCACATCTCATTAAACCTCTAGTTAAATCCATTCTATTTTTGGTGATTTTTCAAAATCACCTCATTGTTACTATCCAAAACAGATTTAATGCTACTTTCACTCTTTCACCCATTCTTTGCACTAACCTCATTTTAACTTACATATATATATACTACAAATCATTTTCATCACATTTCATACGTTACAAGTGTAGGTCCGTGACTACAATCTCACTACTAAGCCATCCCGTTGAACAATTCGGATCAACCCTCGATATTTAATGGCTTCAGCCCACAGCTCCACCATCATACTTCATTTAGTTCGGCTCTCTTGTACACATAGTGAACACTTAGTACCACTCATGTGACCTAGCCGATTTGTCTCGTAGCTCTCTTGTCTACATGGTGTCCTTCACTTGGAATCACGCATGCGACCTAGCTACATATATCCCATAGCTCTCTTGTCTACATGGTGTACACATAGTATCACCCATGCGACCTAGCTACATTCATCTCTTACGTAGCTCTCTTGTCTACATGGGATACATCCCGTATCACACATGTGACCTAGCTACTACATTGTATCTCGTAGCTTTCTTGTACACATGATGTGCACTCAGCATCATACATGTGACCTAGCTACGCTTCCTCTATTTTATTCGATCTCTCCGAATGTTCAACCGGGATCTCTCTCTATTGTTTATTTCCATTCGTCCAATGGTCTATTTATATTTTTAACATCCGCTAATATATTTACATAATAGGCTGAAATATAAAAATGTACATAAAATTAATGTAATATTTACATACAAACTTACCTCGGTGCAAAATGTGGAATTTTTTGCAATTTAGTCCAAAGCTTTTTCTTTCCCCCGTTCAAGGTCAATTCCACGCCTTTCTTGATCTATAACAATACATTTAGTATGGAGCTTGAAAGCTGAAGAAACCCTAGCTATGGAAGAGAGGAAAATTCGGCAGCAACTAGTGAAGAAGATGACCAATTTTGTGTTATTTTTCCCATTTTATTTCATTTAATATACAAATGACCAAAATGCCCCTCCTTACTAAACTTTCAAAAATTCCTTCCATGTCCCAAATTTTGTCAATGAACTTAAAATTGGTCAAATTGCCATTTAAGACCTCCTAATTAATATTCCAAAGCAATTTCATACTAAAAACTTCTAGGATGCAAATTTTGCAACTTATTCAATTTAGTCCCTACTTTCAATTTAAGCATTTTAAGCATAGAATTTTATCACGAAATTTTCACACAATCACGTAATCATATCATAAAACCCAAAATAATTATAAAACAATTATTTCTATCTCGGATTTGTGGTCACAATACCACTATTCCGATTAGGCCCTAATTCGGGGTTGTCACAATTCTCCCCCCTTTAGAGATTTTCGTCCCCGAAAATCTTACCGGTAAAAAGGTTTGGGTACTATTTCTTCATAGCTTCCTCAGGTTCCCACGTAGCCTCTTCTATCCCATGTCTGTGCCACAATACTTTCACTAAGGCTATACTTTTATTTCTTAACTGTTTAACTTCTCGAGCCAAAATCTTTATTGGTTCCTCCTCATAGGTCATATCCGATCGAATCTCAATTTCTGTTGGGGAAACCACATGTGAAGGATCAGAACGATAACGTCTCAACATTGATACATGAAACACGTTATGAATTCTTTCTAACTCTGCCGGTAAAGCCAACCGATATGCCACTGGTCCAATTCTCTCAGTAATCTCATACGGCCCAATAAAACGCGGACTCAACTTGCCTTTTCGGCTAAATCTCAGAATCTTTTTCCATGGTGACACCTTCAAGAACACTTTATCACCCACTTGAAATTCAATCTCTTTTCTTTTCAAATCTGCATATGACTTTTGTCGATCTGAAGCAGCTTTCAAACAATCCCGAATTACTTTTACTTTCTCTTCGGTTTCTTTACCAAATCAACTCCGTGAATCTGTTTCTCACTAAGCTCGGTCCAATATAAAGGAGTCCGACACTTACGACCATACAAGGCTTCGTACGGTGCCATTTGTATACTTGATTGATAACTGTTATTGTAGGCAAACTCAATCAAAGATAGATATTTCTCCCAACTACCTCCAAATTCTAAAACACAACATCTAAGCATATCTTTGAAAGCACTGGATTACTCTTTCCGATTGACCATCTGTTTGTGGATGAAACGCGGTACTAAAGTTCAATTTTGTACCCAAAGCTTCTTGTAACTTTTTCCAAAATCTCGAGGTAAATCTCGGATCTCTATCTGATATTATAGACATAAGTACTCCGTGCAACCTCACAATTTCAGCAATATATAATTCGGCTAATTTATCAAGTGAGTAATCAGTACGTCTTTGGTATAAAGTGGGTGACTTTGTTAATCTATCAACCACTACCCAAACAAAGCATTCTTCTTTTTAGGAGTCAAAGGCAAACCGGTCACAAAATCCATGGTAATCTTGTCCCATTTCCACTCAGGCACCATTACCGGTTGAAGTAGCCCTGAAGGCACTTGATGTTCAGCTTTTACTTGTTGACAAATCAAACACTTGGTTACAAATTCGTAAATGTCCTTTTCATACCGCCACTAATACAACTTCTTTAAATCATTATACATTTTTGTGCTACTGGGTGAATCGATAAACGACCATTGTGCGCCTCATGTAATATTTTTCGAATCAATTTATCATTTTTCACACACATATATCTGTCTCGAAACATCAAGCGATCGTGCGGTCCAACTCGAAAATCTGAGTCGTAACTCGACTCACATTGAGTTCTCTTGGCCCGCAACTCACTATCATTCTTTTGAGCATCACAAATCAATGAAGAAATAACGGTTTAGCTCTCATCTCTGCTAAGATTGACCCATCATCAGACAACGCTAGCCCCGTATTCATGGCTCTCAAAGTAAAAAGAAACTTTTTGCTCAAGGCGTCAGCAACTACATTTGCTTTTCCCGGATGATAATCAATCACCAGATCATAATCCTTTAATAATTCAAGCCATCTTCGCTGTCGCAGATTCGAATCCTTTTGATTCATCAAATACTTCAAACTTTTGTGATCAGTAAAAATTCGGCATTTTCACCGTACAAATAATGTCGCCAAATCTTCAAGGCAAAAACAATAGCGGCCAATTCCAAATCATGTGTAGGATAGTTCTTCTCATGCGGTTTTAACTGTCTCGAAGCATAAGCTACCACTTTACCCTCTTGCATCAACACACATCCAAGGCCTGTCAATGATGCATCACTATAAATTACGAACTCTTTTCTGGTTGTTTGTGTACCAAAATTGGTGCTTCAGTCAATCGTGCTTTCAACTTTTCAAAACTCTGCTGACATTTATCAGTCCATTCAAACTTAACATTCTTTTGCAGCAACTTAGTCATAAGAGAGGCAATCATCGAAAATCCTTCAACAAAACGTCTATAATATCCGGCTAAGCCTAAAAGCTTCTAACCTCGGATACATTCTTTGGCGGTCTCCAATCAACGATCGCAGAAATCTTACTTGGATCCACCCGAATACCATCACACGAAACTATATGTCCCAAAAATCGACTTCACGAAGCGTAACTCACTTTTACTAAACTTGGCAAACAGTTTCTTTTCTCTCAAGATCCGCAATATGGTTCTCAAGTGTTCGGCATGTTCGGACTCATCCCGAGAATAAATTAAAATGTCATCTATAAACACTACCACAAACTTATCCAGATATGGCCGAAAGATCCGATTCATTAAGTCCATAAATATAGCTGGAGCATTTGTTAAGCCGAAAGGCATCACAAGAAACTCATAATGTCCATACCTTGTCCTAAAGGCGGTTTTCGGCACATCCGACTCTTTAACTCTCAACTGGTAGTAACCAGACCTTAAATCGATCTTTGAAAACACTGTGGCCCCTTTTAACTGATCGAATAAATCATCAATCCTCGGCAATGGGTATTTTTTCTTTATACCAATTGTTCATCCTTTAGAGAAAGGCATCCCGAGCCTCATCTCCTTGTCTCAATGTCTCAGATCTACTTTCCACAGGCGCGATCCCTTGTGCAGGAGCCGGCGCATTACTAGCCGCATCATTAGCCGCAATTCCTTCAGGATCCATTACTATATTAAAACAAAACACAGTTTAGAACAATCAGCAGTCACCACACTATCACAATATTTTTATGGCATGTATAGCTAGACTTTTACACACACTTTATTAGTCCGAGAACCGACTAAACCATAGCTCTGATACCACTAAATGTAACATCCCTCACCCGTTACCGTCGCCGGAACAGGGTACAAGGTATTACTAGAACATAGCACATGCCTTTAAACAAAAACCGAAATAGAAATATGTCATCCAATTTGATAGTGTATCATTATAACATATATCTTGAACAATATTAGCCAACTTTAATGGCTTATACAAAGTAGTTAATCGAATACTGTAACCAATATTTTAAACCTAGGCAATTATGACACGTAATAAAATAATTAAGTCTACTATACATGCCATAATTCAAAATGTTTAGTTCAATACCCTAAAGTATTGATAGTGCTGACAGATCTTCGCGATCCTTAACTCCCGAGCAAGTGAAGGACACTATAAAACAAAAGAGAGAAAACAAAGTAAGCTTATAGCTTAGTAAGTAAGTAAGTAAATATTAATGAAAGAATCTAATATGTTTATACAACAACTCAAGTATATCTACTTTAATTTCACTATTCACTCCAATTCGATTAAGCTGCCTCTGCTGCATCATATTCGCTAAATAAATCATAAATCGAGTTACAAAACTTGAAATTCAAATCCGTAAAATTTCCCTGAATCTAGACTCATAAATATTTTTACTAATTTTTTTATAGAATTTTTGGTTCAGGCAATTAGTACAGTTTATTGGTTAAAGTTTCCCCTGTTACACAGCTCAACTGATCTGACCTCTGTTCACTACAAATTGAATATCTCCCAGTACACAATTCAAATAACCATAAAATATGTTTCCTTTAAAACTAGACTCAATGAGGAATTTATTCATATAAACTATATTTCTTAATTTGTTTTGTACAATTTTTAATGATTTTTCAAAGTTGGAACAGGGGACCACGTAGTCATTCTGAGCAAGTCACACACAATTGCAAATATCTCAAAATATAGAATTCTTTTGCTTGCTCTGTTTCTTTTATATGAAAATAGACTCATAAAGCTTTAATTCCAAATCTCATTCAACCTCTATTTAAATCCATTATATTTTTGGTGATTTTTCAAAATCACGTCATTGTTACTGTCCAAAACAAATTTAATGCTACTTTCACTCTTTCACCCATTCTTTGCACTAACCTCATTTTAACTTACATATATATATACTACAAATCATTTTCATCACATTTCATACGTTACAAGTGTAGGTCCGTGACTACAATCTCACTACTAAGCCATCCCGTTGAACAATTCGGATCAACCTCGATATTTAATGGCTTCACCCACAGCTCCACCATCATACTTCATTTAGTTGGCTCTCTTGTACACATAGTGAACACTTAGTACCACTCATGTGACCTAGCCGATTTGTCTCGTAGCTCTCTTGTCTACATGGTGTCCTTCACTTGGAATCACGCATGCGACCTAGCTACATATATCCCGTAGCTCTCTTGTCTACATGGTGTACACATAGTATCACCCATGCGACCTAGCTAAATTCATCTCTTACGTAGCTCTCTTGTCTACATGGGATACATCCCGTATCACACATGTGACCTAGCTACTACATTGTATCTCGTAGTTTTCTTGTACACATGATGTGCACTCAGCATCATACATGTGACCTAGCTACGCTTCCTCTATTTTATTCGATCTCTCCGAAAGTTCAACCGGGATCTCTCTCTATTATTTATTTCCATTCGTCCAATGGTCTATTTATATTTTTAACATCCACTAATATATTTACATAATAGGCTGAAATATAAGAATGTACATAAAATTAATGTAATATTTACATACAAACTTACCTCGGTGCAAAATGTGGAATTTTTTGCAATTTAGTCCAAAGCTTTTTCTTTCTCCCGTTCAAGGTCAATTCCACGCCTTTCTTGATCTATAACAATACATTTAGTATGGAGCTTGAAAGTTGAAGAAACCCTAGCTATGGAAGAGAGGAAAATTCGGCAGCAACTAGTGAAGAAGATGACCAATTTTGTGTTATTTTTCCCATTTTATTTCATTTAATATACAAATGACCAAAATGCCCCTCCTTACTAAACTTTCAAAAATTCCTTCCATGTCCCAAATTTTGTCCATGAACTTAAAATTGGTCAAATTCCATTTAAGACCTCCTAATTAATATTCCAAAGCAATTTCATACTAAAAACTTCTAGGATGCAAGTTTTGCAACTTATTCAATTTAGTCCCTACTTTCAATTTAAGCATTTTAAGCATAGAATTTTATCACGAAATTTTCACACAATCACGTAATCATATCATAAAACCCAAAATAATTATAAAACAATTATTTCTATCTCGGATTTGTGGTCACAATACCACTATTCCGATTAGGCCTTAATTCGGGTTGTCACACAACTCATGAAGGAATTACAATCCTATGAGTTGATGTTGAATAGTGGTAAGTAGGTTCAGGTGAGATCTGAGGCAAACTTAGCTATTGCCCCCTCGTCCTCTAATGGGAAACAAAAGCTAAGGGAAAAAAGAAACCGACTAAGTCTTCAGTTCCACCTCATGTGGACAGGAAGACAACTAAGGCGTCGAAGGATCCTAAAAAGGTCAAATGTTTCTTCCTCAACAGAAAAGGACATTTCAGATCAAACTACAAGGAGTATAAAGATTACCTAGCCAAAAAGGGAAAAGTTATGAAACGCTTTGTGATTGAAGCTTGCTTAATGGAAGAATCAATTAGTGTAACAACCCATTTTTCAGTGGTTTTAGAAATAGCGGTTTTGAGACCACCAATCTGATGAGTAAGTTCGTAAATATTATTATTTAATATTTAAATAACATTTACGAGTCAATAATATTGATATATTGAATTCTGATTTGATTATTTTTGCAAAGCGAACAAATAGTTAAGTTCAAGTGGTTTGTCCCTAATGTCAAGTGATTTTGAAAAATGAGGTTTCAGGACCTCGTTTCTATAAACTGAGCCAGTAAATATTTTTATTAAATATTTACAGAATGGTTATATAGGTTTATTGAAGTTTAGTCTAGAAATTTTAATGTTTAGATAGTTAATTTAGTAAAAAATGACTAAATCGCAAAGGTTGTAAAAGTCAATCATTATTGAGTTATATGGGTCTATTGTGTTTAACAACAAAATAAAAGGGGTTTAATATGTGATTAGACCATAAATCAATATGGTGAACAGTTTGTGCTGAGAAACAAATAAATATATGTTAATTTTATAACTTAAAATGTTTAAATAATAAAAGTAACATTAGTGGAATTAAAAGAAAAACAACATCATCTTCATGCTTGTTTTTCTCTATCACCGTTTCCACCATTAAAGCTTTGGGGAGGTTTGACCAAACTTAATTTCAATTGCATGGTATGTTTTTTTAGTCCGTTTTTAGTAATTTTTATATTTTTGTTATCGTATTAGCTTAATCTAACTGGCATAGGGGTCAATTTCTAAAACTATTAAAAGTTTAGGGACTTTTCGTGAATGATTTTGAAGTGTTTTTTATTTTAATTGATAGATAATTAAAGTTGGTAGTTAAATATAAGTATTTTGTTAAGTAATTTTTAATGATTTTAATGTTTAGGGATTAAATTGTTGAAATAGTAAAATTCAATGTAAATTGTGTGAAACGAGGAAAAATATAGGTTGTTAAAGACTAAGGGAAAAGTGACTAGCATGAATTTTAATTAAAAGTGGTTAAATTACAAGTTTCGGGTTTAGGGACTAAATTTTAAAAAAGGTAAAAATGTTAGGGGTATTTTATAAATTCGCAGTAAAGTGGGTTATATGCTTGAATTGTTTATTTCAAACTATTTGAATTATATAATTTAGTGAAATTATTATTTAGATCAAGAAACAATTCAAACGGACACAAGTCGAGGAAAAGCTAAAATAGAGGATTTGTAACAGCCTGTTTTTAGTCAAATCAAAATAGTGGTTTCGAAACCACAAATTCTAAGTCAAAATAATTATTTTATTATTATTTGAATGTTTACAGCGTGATAGTATAATTGTGTGAAAGTTTCGTTCATGAATTTTATCGTTTGAATGCTCAATTCGATAAAAATGAATAAATTGCGTAAAGTGCAAAAGTGATGTTCTAATAGCTAAAGGTATTAAATAGCTATAGAACCTTAAATTAAGAGTCCTTAAGTGGTAATTAGACCATTTCAATTGTGAATGGACTATTATGGGCATATATTAAGTGTTTTTAATGTTTTGTAATTAAGGTTAAATAGGTGATTTGATAATTAAAGTTAATTAAAATAAAACCAAAGTGATCATCTTCTTCCATTATCTTTCTACAGTCGAAAATAGCATGAGAATAAGCCATATCTAGGGTTCTTTATTTGGCCATTCTCATTTCTTACAATTAGGTATGTATTTTGTCTCGTTTTTAATGATTTCTATGTTTTTGAGATTGTTGCAGCTTAGTCTAGCTAGCCGAGAGACTATTTTGCAAAATTGTTAAAGATTTAAGATGTTGCCATTGATGAATCTATGAGTATTTTTATGTTTGATGCTAGATTATGAATGTTTGATGATAGTTATACAAGTTTTGTTAAGTGATTTTTAGTGAAAATAAAAATTAGGGTTAAATTGTGAAGTGTGGAAACTTCATGGTTAAAATGTGAAATAAATGAAAAATATGGGCCGATATGTGTACTAGGAAAATTTGCCTAGCACGGGTTGGTATTAAATTGTATGAATTTGTGATTTTATAAAATAAGGACTAAATTGTAAAAGTTGTGAAATATTTTGGGCAAAAGTGTAAATGTGCTTTAAGGAGTGTTTTGAATTAAATTGAATAGAAAGATTATTAAATAAGCTAAATTTGATTACATATAGATCAAGAAAAGTGAAATTCGGATCTAGATCAGGGGAAAAATAAATTACTGGACTAATCGACCTATTTCATCGTTTTTGTGAACCGAGGTAAGTTTGTATGATTAATAAGTTTAATGTTACATGTGTTTATATGTTTAAACATTATAATTGTGATATTACGACACTACGGAATCTATCGACAAAGCATTTACATAATGAGAATCCTGGTTGAACCTTAGGAATAGATAGGATACTAGTGACATGTCATTAGGGGTTATTGTGATTATGTGATCCGGGTGCTGGTCTTGTACGTCCTACTAGTAGCTGAGTATACCGGCATGTGTTGCAGTTACTTGACAGCTTGTGTGAGCAGGCTTGTTGATAGCTCGAGAGTGAGCATATATGTGATATGAGATTTAGATAGCACTGGCTATGTATGTGGCACTTTGGTGCGAGATTCCCGAATATCCGATATTATTCCTAATGGTTCAATAGGAAAAGATGATGGTATGAGAATGTAAGCAATGATACGGATCAGTTTAGGTACTTGTAATAAGTTTGGCAAGTAAGTGATAATTGATAAGTTCATTGAAAAGTAAGTGAAAGTTAATGAATTTATAATTGAAATATAGAACTATGGCAATGTGCAAATTGTTGATTTGAATGTAATACTTGTATTTACTTATGTTCTTTAAATGATGAATGAATTGGCAAATTATACTTATTAATCATATGAACTTACTAAGCTATAAAGCTTACTCTGTTTATTTTACCATGTTTTATAGTGATTTCAAAGCTAGCTTGGATTCGGGGATCGTCGGAGACTTCATCACACTATCAAGCTATCGTTTTGGTACTTTTGAATCTATTTTTTGGAATATATGGCATGTATATGAACTTTGATTACTTTGGTATATAAGTTGATGATGAATTTAGCCATTTGAATTGGCTTGTAAATGTTTTTGGTTTGGTTTGTATATATAACCATGAAAGTTGGCTTAATTTGGTTGGTTTGGTTGTGTATATGTATATGTGTGCATATGGCTTATATCATGTAATTGAGGTTGGCTTTGTGATGCTTATTGATAGTTGGTATTGTGGTTGTCAAATGTTTGATATATGAGAAGATATATGCTTGTGAGTTTGAGCATAATGATGCACATTTGAAATTGTCTAATTAGTTGAAATGTATATGTGATTTTGGTATAAATGGATTGGCCTATTTTGTGACTTGTGTATATTATGGATAATAATATTGAGTTAGCATGAATTAGGTTTGATTTAGTTGGTTTGAATGCCTATACATGCTATGTTTTGGTGCAAATTGGGTTGATGTAGGTACATGTAATTTGGGTGGCAAAATGGCTTGGTAAATAGCCTATTTTTGTCTACACGGGCAGAGACACGAGCGTGCGTTTCAGCCGTGTGTAACACACGATCAGGTTGTACGGCCGTGTGTCCCCTGGTGTTGTAATTGAAATCAAATCAATATGCTCCACATGACCTCACACACAAGCGTGTGACTTGGCCGTGTGGTATAAGTCAGTATACCCTACAGGTTTGACACGGTCTAGCACATGGCCTGGCACAGGGGTGTGTGTGGCCATTTTTAAGGCACACTAGCGTGTGTGGCCATTTTTAGGGCACACGGGCGTGTGTGTTGGCCGTGTGACCCAAGTCAGAAAGTTACACAGGGTCAGACATGGGCTGGGGCACGACCATGTGCCCCCATTTTGAATGTCCACATGGCCTGTGACACGGGCGTATCTTTGGCCGTGTGAGACACATGGCTGGGCCACACGGGCGTGTGTCCCCTGTTTTTTAGAAAATATTTTAAGTGTTTCTAAAAGTTTCCAGAGTTATCGATTTAGTCCCAAACCATCCCGAATGCATGTTTTGGGCCTCGTAGGCTCGTATTAGAAACGATATGAATGTTGTTGATTGATAATTCCATGAAATTGAAAATGTATGAGAAGATGTATGTGTAATTGTGTAATATGTTCGATAATGCTCTGCAACCTTATTCCGGAGCTGAATTCGGGTGAAGGGTGTTACAAGATTAGTCGTTGGCGAAGAGTTCATAATCATTTTGGTAGAGGTAAGTTCATATAATAATTAAGCTTGTTAATTTCTATTTTAAATTAATGGTTAATAAATGTTATGCTTTGTATAATTTTAATTGATTTCAAAATGATAACTAATAATTGGGACAAAATGGTGATATTATTCAAAGTGATGGTTATATATGAAAAAAGTGAAATTCATGGATGTATATTGGAAGTGGTATAATGGAATGAAGTAAAACGATTAAATATGGAATATGTCACGTTTCAACCTCATGAATACTTAGGATACAATTGACATGTCATTAGGGATTATACGGTTTTGGGTGCTGGTCCTAGATGTCCTACCGATGCCTGAAGTCCTGCATTTGTTATGGATTCTTCACAGATCATGTGAGCAACATCGTGTAGCTAAAATTCTGACCCACAGCTCGTATTAGAAGGCCCATTTTATAGCTCATGTGAGCACTATATCATATGGTTACAGTTACATGTAATGAAGCATTATATGGGCGTAAGTGTCGAACACCCTTGTATTGGACCGAACTCAGAGAGAATCAGATTCACGGAGTTGATTTAGTCAGAGAAACCGAAGAAAAGGTAAAGATAATACGTGATTGCTTGAAAGCCGCTTCAGATAAACAGAAATCCTATGCAGATTTGAAACAGAAAGAGATTGAGTTTCAAGTCGGGGATAAGGTTTTTTGAAAGTATCTCCGTGGAAGAAATTTTTGAGGTTTGGCCGGAAGGGCAAGTTGAGTCCGCATTTTATTAGACCATACGAGATTACTGAAAGAATAGGGCCGGTAGCATATCGGTTGGCTTTGTCATCTGAGTTAGAAAGAATTCATGATGTGTTCCATGTGTCTATGTTGTGCCGATACCGGTTTGATCCTTCGCATGTGATTTCACCAACAGAGGTTGAGATTCGACCGGATATGACTTATGGCGAAGAGCCGGTTTAGATTTTAGCTCGAGAAGTCAAAAAATTGAGGAACAAAAGTATTGCCCTTGTGAGAGTATTATGGCAAAGACATGGGGTTGAAGAGGCTGCATGGGAGACCGAGGAAAGCATGAGAAACCAATACCTAAGCCTTTTCACCAGTAAGATTTTCAGGGACGAAAATCCCTCAGAGGGGAGAATTGTAACATCCCGAATTAGGGCCTAATCAAAATAGTGGTTTTGAGACCACAAATCTGAAGTAGAAATAATTATTTTATGATCCTTATAAGGTCTATGATATGATTGCATGCTTGTGTGAAAGTTTCATGAAGAAATTCTATTGATAAAATGTCCAATTTGATATTTAGGACTAAATTGCAAAAGTTACAAAATGTGAGTTCTAGAAGCTTTAAGCATGAAATTTCCATGGATTATTAATTAAAAGTCTTTAAATAGTAATTTGCCCAATTTTTATTTTTATGGACAAAAATTGGCATGAATAGGAAAATTTTAAAAGAAATGCCCTAAGGGCATTTCTGCCATTTGGTTAATAAAAGAATAAAAAGGGAAAATAAGTCAAAAATTGTGTCCATCTTCTCCCACCTTGGCCGAAAATCTCAAGGAACTATAGCTATGTTTTGTTCAACTTTCAAGCTCAATAATCAAGAAAAACGGAGTCCGGACCTAAACCGAGGAAAGAGCAAGGTTGTGGACTAAATCGAATAGTAGCAATATTTTGAGTACCGAGGTAAGTTCGTGTGTAAATAATGGAACATTATATTATTATGTTTTTAATGCTTTAATATTGCATGCATTGTGTAATTGTCTTTGTGGATTTAATTAATGATGACTCGATGACGATTCGATGAAGTTTGATATCTCGAAACCCCAGTTGAACCTTAGGAATAGTTAGGATACAAATGTCATGACATCAGGGTTATGTGCGATCCCATGTAAGACCATGTCTGGGACATGGCTTTGGCTTTGATATGTAATTTCGTGTAAGACCATAGCTGGGCTATCGGCATCGATATGTGATCTCATGTAAGACCATGTCTGGGACATGGCATTGGCATCGACCTACGATCCCAGGTAAGACCATGTCTGTGACATGGCATTGGCATCGATATGTGATCCCATGTAAGACCATATCCGGGATATGGCATTGGCATCCTACAATGTGTATGAGAGTTCCCGAGTATCCTTTATTATTTTAAGTGGTTCAACAGGTAATCCAACGATCATGTCAAAGAGATGACAAGGTATGGTCATGTTGAAAGATTACAGGTACGTACACAAAGCTCATAAACATTGAAATTATGAATCGATGAAACCTCGGAAGAAATAATGATATATGATCATGGATGTTTGATGACGGAAATGTGAGTAAATGGCACAATAACAACTAGGGCATGAATGTATGAAATGGAAGTATAAATTGATAAGAAGTTGACTTGCATGAGCCATGATTATGAATGTGTACGTGTGCATGTGTCATTAAGGGTGACAAAAGGCTTGGAATATAGCCTCAAAGTTGTCCACACGGGTAGGCACACGGATATGTGTGACACACAGTCTGCCCTATGGGCGTGTACTCTGGCCGTGTGTCCCCTGCACTTGATTTTTAGAATTTCATTCACCACACGGCCTAAGCACACGGGCGTGTGACTTGGCTGTGTGACCCTAATTGTGTTGATGACATCATAAACAAATAGTTACACAAGCTGAGGACACAAGCGTGTCCCAAGCCACATGGGCGTGTGTGACCACACGGCCTACCCACACGGGCGTGTGATCTTGTTTCATGAAAATTTTTCTAAGTTTTCCTAAAGATTTCTAAAGTTCTCAAATTAGTCCCAAACTACTCCCAAGGTATGTTTTGGGCCTCGTAGGCCCATATAAGGGACAATTTGCATATGTATGAATGAATTTAATTTGAATAAAATTTTATGGCCCAGTTTTGTATGTTTACTTGTGTTTAAGTCCGGTAATGCCTCGTATCCTGTCCCAGTTTCTGACACGGTAAGGGGTGTTACATGTCACTCGTTAAATTATGAAATGGAAAGTATTTGTGTATTGATAGAAAAGGAATGAATGATACAAGATGGAATAATGATAAATGTAATGTTTATTACTCTGTTTTGAATTTATGTGCACAATATGGATAAATTATATGTTTCATGTACGAATTGAGCTTGGTGATGTATATAGGGAATGGTTAACTATTAAACATGTAAATGGTACTATACATAAGTTAAATAAATTGAGCTTAACTGGTAAGTTACGTTTGAGATTATATGAGCTTACTAAATATTATTTACTTATGTAGTTGTTTTTCTCTATCTTGTAGATCATCGGATAGTTCAAACAATTAGAATCGTGTTGGAGTACGATCACACTATCTAATACTCATTTTGGTAGTTTTTGGTTATTTTGAGGAATGGTTATAAATGGCATGTAGTAGAAGTTGTAATTGTGCTATTTGGCCAATGTGATGTGGTTTATGTTTACTTGTGTGTTCTTGTATTTGACTTGTAAATGCATACGTAAATCTATATCATATGGTCATTTTTTAATGTCTTGTAAATAGGTGTCTTATGACATGTTGATATGAAGATGAAATAGTTCAATGGTGTGAGAGTGTGTGATGTATGTTTAAACTATGGAATGTGGCTTTGAAGGCATTGAATTGGTATGTAAATTGTGGTGCCTTTGAATGACATATTGGTTAGAACTTATAGGATAGTTATTTTGGTATGATTGAGGTGAATTTAAATGTGTTTTGGTCATAGGAATGTATGTGTAAATGATTGGTTTGATGTGTAAATAATTGGGCATGAAATGGCTTATTTTAGAGATTATTTGGGATACAGGCTGACACAGTCGTGTGCCACACATGGCCATTCCACATGGTCGTGTGTCATTATTATTTTAGATGCAGGTTTCACACGACCTGCGACACGGCCGTGTGTCTCAAGTTAGTATGTAACATGGTCTGGTACAGGGCCTATGACATGGTCATGTGGCCCTATTTTGAACACCCATACAAGTAGACACTTGGGTTGTGACATGGCTGTGTGTCCAGACTTCAGTTGTCCACACGGTCTGGGCTATGTCACACGGCCGTGTGACCCCTGTTTCCAAAATTTTTAAGTTTTTTAAAAATTTCCTATTTTGTTTCAAATTGATCCTAAAATGTTTTCAAACTATATTTAGGGCATCGTAGGCTCTATTTAAGACCCATAAGTGTATTTTTGCTTTAATTAAATTGAGTTATTCAATATTAGCATTAATTTTTCATAATGGTTTCTGTTTTGAAGTTAAATGTTCTGAATTGTACAGTATTACTCCGTAACCCTAATTTAGAGACAGAGACGGGTTAGGGGTGTTACAATTGGCAACGAGGTTATTGATTCTGGAGCCACTAACCATGTGTGTGTTTCTTTATAAATGTTCAGCAAAACGAGAAGTTTGCGTGACATGAGCCTTTTGTTGCGGACCAGAGATGGGAGCTATGTTTCGGCCAAAGCAGTGGGAGAAGTTATTTTACATTTTGATAATTTTAGGAAGATTTTTTTAAAGGATATATTTTATGTACCTCGTTCTAAGAGGAATTTAATTTCTGTAGCATGTTTATCTAATGACAGTTATTCCGTGACATTTAATAAAGGAATTGCTATTCACATAAATAGTTCTTTGATCTATAATGGATGGATGGTAAACAATCTTTACTTTATCAAATCAAATAACTACTCGATGTTTCAAAAAAAATGGCGAATTAAAAGTTTAAAACTTCTCACTCTAATGAAGGGTACCTATGGCACTTAAGACTTGGTCATATTAACCAAGAAAGAATCACTAGACTTGTGAAAGATGATCCCTTAAGTATGCCTAAGGAAATTTGTCTTCCACAATGTGATTCTTGCTTGAAAGGTAAAATGACTAAGAGGTCTTTTAATGCGAAAGGTACAAGGGCCAACCAACCCTTAAAACTTGTGTACACTGATGTATGTGGTCCCATGACATTAGAGCCCGAGGAGGTCACAATTATTACATGACTTTCATCGATGACCATTCTCGATATGGATATATGTATGTAATGCATCACAAAAGTGAAACATTTGATAAATTTCGAGGTTTCGTGCAAAAGTGGAAAAACAATTAGATTTATCCATAAAGAATCTTTGGTCTGACCAAGGTGGGGAATACTTGTTCGACGAGTTCTTAGGATACCTCAATGAACACTTTCCAAGTGTGAATTCACTCCTGATAGGTTGAGTCCATTTGGGCATGATAGCCTCGTACTGATAAAGTTTCATGATATACACCCATGAATATGTTGGAAAAAATTCAGTTTAAAAATGATTTTCTATCACAGTGAAAATTTAAAATTTTGGAAACCGAGTCAATTTGTGATATTTATAACAATAAACTTTTCCCAAAATGTATTTGTGCTTAGTAAGACGGGTCCTAAAAGTTTTTGGCTTTCAACCAAACAACCTTTTCTGCTATTCTCATTCCACGAATCGCTTTGAGTGTGGCCTCGAACAATCACAAATCAAATACAAAACTAGAAACAATTTCTTACTTTCAATAGGATAGTAATATCCTCTCAATAGAAACCGATAGAATTTTTATTCCAAGAAAATAGAATTTATACTTAGGAAATAAATTTCTCACTATTTTCAAGCAGAATAATAATATCTCAAATTCTTTATTTTTAGCTCTACCACTTTCATCTATTTATAGAGAGAGATGAAAGAATCTTGGTTGAATTAGTAGAACACAAATAATATTTATTTGATAGAAAAACTAGTCTTCTAATTTAACTAGGAGAAAGGGGCGGCACACCCTTGTTAAATACACTAGGGTTGTTGCCCCATATGTATTGTGAGGGGTTTTGAGCCTCTCCAGTATTGGGTCTAATTATATGTGCTTCCTAAACTTTTAATTCAACCTAATACATATTTTTTTATTTCCCAAAATAAATATTATTATTAAACTAATTTAATTAGATAAATTAATTTTCCAATTAAATAATTTTTTCAACTCAATTCTAATTCCGTTAAAGTCATGACAATTTTATCGTAAAAGAATCTGTGAGAAAATATATTTAATTTTCATATTTAATGGATTTATAATGACCAATTAATTTAATTCTATTTTCAAACTTCAAAGATTTGATTAAATAATAATTTTAAATATTTTAAATTAATTCTCAAGTCAATTTCAATTTAATGAGAAAACACATTCATTTTCGGATGTGACCCATTTCTTTAATTGTATAATTTCCATCCATTTTCGTTCATTTGATTCTATATGCAATTTGTTTTTCGTTTCAATGAGCTACCAGTGAGACCAATTTGGACGTATATAATTAGGGCTTAAATGATTTATAATTAAGTTTTAGCTTTTCGCCTATTAATTATAAACTCATTTCACGAGCTTATCCACTATAGTATTGTGATAGAGCTCTCTATAATTACATATCATTACAAAAGCTACTCGATCAGTGCTTGTCCAACGATCTTGTCATAAGTGTGTTACCTTCATAGGATATTCTTAATCTCTTTGGGATAAATTTTTTCTCCCAATATGATCTTATTTTACCTCATAGTAACCATTATATCTTCCTTCATAAAAAGCCAAGTACTATCAAATAGTAATTAATTTGTTTATCATAAAGACAAGTGACTAGTGGCCACGTTTAATTTTCATCTATCATGTAATGCTAGTAAGAGAATATTATTTACCCATTTCTTGGTTTATGAATTCCACTATTGTGAATAATGCTTCATGTTGTAAAATTCATATACCCAACACACCAGTTTTCGGTTCCTTATTTATTTGAACATAGGCTTTTACTTCTATCAAAGTATACGAGTCACACATACATAGTTCATCATCTACTCAAGATTAACATATGCCACACTATGAACACCACAAGTGAATAAATCTATAAATGAATTTAGGATCTATTGTACTTGGGTCCTTCCAATATACTGTCTATCCAGTTAGTCACATTTATGTCTCTATCTTCTGAGAGTCATCCGCTCCGATGCTTAAGACAAAGCATATTCCCAATTGGACTTGATAGACAACATATTAGTCTTTCAATCAGTTTGCTTATTTTCTATTAGACTAATGACATGTTTAGGTTCATCTAATAATATAAGTTGTCTTTCTATATTACGATTTGATCATATAATATCTCTTAGTATTAGTTAAACATTAGATACCCAGTAAGCCAATATTTGCTTCCATTTTACTTTGCGTGCAAAAACCATCAAGGACAATATACAAAGGGTATTAATGTAATTAATGAGTATTATTATTAGACCAATTTTTAAAAAAAATACAAATGTATATAAATAAAAATACTATACTTAGGGTACCAGACCTAATACGCAGTTAATGGATTGAATGCTTATTCGGTCATGTCATATTAGTGGACAAAAGGACTTTTTCTATAAATACTTGAGGAACAATGAAGAAGGGATTGATCTTCCAACAACCTAAAGTTACCCTAAGCAATTGTCTTTTTAGTCAACCTGTCACATTGTCTTTGTTTTAGCTTTCAACCTCCTCTACACCATTGTAATCTCCTCCTTATCCTTCTCTGTTGTTATACCTTGTATCAACAAAACTAAATGACCTAAATTTCGTTAATATCCTTTTAACAAAGGATGAATTTTGATATAATGATATTTTAGAAGATTGAATATTAATATAATAATATTCTTGACGTTTAAATAAAATAACTAAAACCACAATATAAAATTATATTTATAAGAGTTTACCATTTTATAATGGTTAAAATATGCCATAAGTTCTTGTACTTTTTGAAAATTTAGAATTTAGTCTTTATACCTTTTTTCAAGAACTTAATACATCTACTTTTAGATTACAAAATTCAGGTGCAACGGTTAACATTATTAATTTTTTTGTTAATTTTGTTGGTTCGATACTTTGAAATAAAAACTCACTTGATAGTCATATAATTTTAAAAAATAACTTTGTAAAAACCCAAATTTAACAGAAAAAAATAGTATTAAATGTTGCACTTGGAACATTTGAAAAATAGAGGGACTAAATTGATTTAAATAAAATTTTAGAGTCTAAATTTCAAATTTTAGAAGAGTATAGGTAGTTTTTAACCTTTTATAAATATAATTTCAATAGTATTACATTTTCCTATATATGATATCCGTTTCAGATTTCCCTCGTCATAAATTTCCTCTTCTTCTGAACGGAATTGTTTTCCCTCTGGGCAGGAAAAAAGTAGTGAAAAAAGAGATCAAGTGGCTGAATTTTCCCTCGCTAAAGATGGATCTGTGGACTGTCCACGTGAAGAACGCAAACACTTGTAACCCTGCTGCTGGTTTAGCTGGGGCTTTGTTGTTGAAGGGGAATTCGATTCCTGAAAGACCCAATTCCTTGATGATTGGAAAACTCGGAATCCTTGACGTTAGAGTCTCAAGGCGATGCCTCTCTTCATCTGCCGCTCGTTCTTTCACTGTTAAAGCTATGACTAAGAAGAATAATGACGATAATTCCTCTTCTTCTTCTGGTACGCCATTTTTCTTTTTGTTGCAATTTTTGGGGGAGAGGTCATATATATATTTGTGTAATCGTGGTTTATATCTATGGGTTTTTAAGCTACTTGTTGATGTCATGTGTTTAAGAGTGACTTGTTCAAGTATTGGGGATCTTGAACGTTAATGGATAGTGACCGATCAATTAATTGAAAAGTAAAGGTAATGTTTGCTTTCATATGTTGAATAGAGGCAATTGGTAGAACTCTCAAAGATTAGTGATTTATGTACTGGTATTGAACATGGTTGTGGAATGTTTATGATAATGAATCCAGGAAATGGTGATCAATCTATTCCCAATGAAGAGAGTTCAGGAAGAAATAATTCTCCGGACGGCAATAAATCTTATGACTCGGCTTCTCAGAACTCTCATTATACGGACACAGACTGGAGAGAGTTCAGAGCAATGTTATACAAGAATTACCAGGTGATATTTTTCTTCCTTTAATTATGTACCTGCTGCTTCTTCAATAATTAAGGAGTAAAATTATTTGGACGCTTCTCCTTTCTCCCTTCTACTCAGTTTGGATGTCAAGATCCTGAGAAGGTCCAATGTTACCTTCCAGCTTATGGTTCATCTTAGTTGTTGGCCTTGACTAGAGAAACTTCATGAAGCAAACATGTAGATATTTGATCCCTAGATTGGAACCTTGAAAGTATTCAAGAAAAAAATGTTGAACTTCGACTGTCCAAACATATATATATATGTATATACATGTATCTATTTATATGATAGTTCTTAATTAAAGTTCTTTCCCTCATTGTTTCTGACAGACAAATGGTGTCTAGTTTCTCAAACCTATAGTTCAATTGACATGTCTAGGACCTACATGAGGATTTCTTGAGGCATAATTTTAAGCATTCTTTCCTCAGTTAAGACATTGGCAATAATGGGGGAAAGAAAGTAATCTAGACTATCAATTTAAGATAGAAAAAAGTTCGTAACAAATTACTTACTCTAAGATACAGATTATTGTAGTCAATGAGGGTGCCTAAGCACCAAGGGGCAAGCCAAATAATATATTTTATTTCTTATACCCTCTCGGGCATGGTGCCTTCAACCTGACAAAGCCTTGAATGCACTACAATGCGGGAGTGCGCCCTTAATATTGTTTGGAATCTGCTGGAGATTAGAGCCATGCAAAGCCTGGGTAACCCTTGAACATCTTATAAAACAAAATGTAGATTAAGGACATCAAGCATTACTATCACTGTTCTTGCTCTAGGAACACTAGAGTCTAAATCTGTTGTATAAATTTTAACAGGTAGAGAAGACAGAATCTGGCACTCATAAGCAAGGTGAGACACCTCATGTGCCGAAACCTCTTGGCAAAAAATGGGCCCACCCTCTTTCTGTGCCATAGACTGGCTGTGTTCTTGTTGCCACAGAGAAGCTGGACGGAGTTCGTACCTTTGAAAGAACGGTTGTTGTCCTTCTAAGATCTGGAACCAGACACCCACAAGAGGGGCCATTTGGAGTTGTCATTAATCGCCCGGTGCACAAGAAGATCAAACACATGAAACCCACTAATAATGAATTAGCTACTACTTTTGCCGATTGTGCCCTGCACTTTGGAGGGCCTCTTGAGGCGAGTCTGTTTCTTTTGAGAGTTGGTAAAAAGTTGAAGTTCCCTGGGTTTGAAGAGGTGATTCCTGGCCTCTGTTTCGGTGCTCGAAATAGTTTGGATAAAGCTGCAGAGCTGGTGAAGAGAGGAGTACTTAAGTCTCAGGATTTCAAGTTCTTTGTTGGTTATGCCGGGTGGCAGCTGGACCAGCTGATAGAGGAAATTGAATCAGAATATTGGTATGTGGCTGCTTGTAGTCCGAATCTGATTTTTGGAGACACATTGGTCTCATCTTCAGAAAGTTTGTGGATGGAGATTTTGCAGGAAATGGGCGGTCACTACTCAGAATTGAGCCGGAAGCCTAAGCAAGATATATAGATACCTATTCCTATTCCCTACAGGTAATGGGTCATTTTAGAATTAAGAAATCAATCCGTATGTTTAATCATGATGTGTAGGTATATATGAAATCAAATGTACAGAAAATAAACTGGCTTTTTAAGTTAATAGATCATTCTTGTTTTCTGTTCTCCTCTGCTTTTGTCACATTTTCTTTTCTTTATAAACTTCGCTGCTCCTAAAATTTGTATGTAATAATAAATACATTTAAGTTAAATTGGTAAGGATTAGTATGATCGAAGGCCTGGTTTTCAGTATTTTGCATTGTAATGACTTGGCACTATTTAGCACAAGAAAAAAGCTTCAATTTTTGGCTTCTCCTGAAGAAAGTCATGGCGGGCCGGGATATCAGGTCACTTGTAACACTTTTCATGTAGTAGACACATCATTTTGGTAATTTAAAAAAAAAAGTAATTATTTAGATTAAAACTCAAATCTCTTTCACCCAAAAAAAAAAAAAAACAAATCCCTTTCCTTAAAAAAACTCAAATCTCTAAAATAAATCTCAATTCCTTTACAGATCATTTATCAATTCCTTTTGTCTCTTTTCATCAATTTCATCATGGAGTTCGCATCAAATGCCGTTCGTTAAAAAAAAAAAATTCATTGTACGATTCTCTATTGTTTATATCACTCATTCGCCAATCACAAGTATGATTTCATTTCAATTTTTAATTTTCTTTTTTTTTTTAGGGTATTCATATCTAGCAAACATGATTTTTTCGGGTTGGATATTTGTTCAAATTTTTGGATTTTAAAAAAAAAAAATTTATATCACTCATTTACAAACCACATGTACGAGTATATCCAATTTTTAATGTTCTTCAATTTTTTTTTATATAAGGTATTCATATCCAGTTAACATTGTATTTGTTTTATGAGGTCTGATATTTCTTCAATTTTTTGGGTTCTTATATTTTTTTTAATCTTGTTTTGTTTTTTTTGATAATATATCAATGTTTTCAGATAATTGAAAGATTTAAAAGGACAATTCTTTTATGGAGAATTAGAGTTTTCCTCTTGCAAACACAAAATTGCTTCACGCATACATAAACTCAATTTTTTATGGAGAATTTAAGCTTTACACAAGATTGTTGTATTGAAATAGAAATGTGTGAAAGTATCTTACTTTTATAGCTCACTCAATTGTTCATATTGCACAAATAACTTTTATTTGTTTTCCTCGAATCAAGAAATAGTATCAATCAGAACTCTTCATTCACATAGAAATAAAGCTCTTTAGTTTATCGTTTTATAAATCATGGTTTTTCGCAGCATACATTGTAAATTATGAAAACTTTAGTTTACGTCAATTATTTAGTTATCACTTGAGTAATGCCATGGCTACCTACAAAAGAATTACATAATATAATTTAGTGAAATTATGAGTTTTGTTCTTCAATTTTGTTCTCGGTCTAGAATTTAACTTTTTTAGCAATAGTATAAAATATGGGAACTTTGATTGTGTTATGGCTATTTTTGAGTTCTTTTAAAAGCAAAATCAATGCTTTCTCTTTGTCAATATTTGATAGCACTATTTTCTATATCTCTTTTTCAATAATTGTAATGGTTAAAGTTTTAGAGATTTCCATCATTGACCGCAATAATATAGATGAAGCATTTTCTTTGCATTTATAGTTGTATTTAAGACATGTAGCACTCAGTGATTTATTCTTTCTTGAAATTTATATTTGTTACATATGTTTATGCAAATTCTATTGTTGATTTTGTTTAAAAGAATAAGATTAATTTACGAAAATTAGATGTTAAAATTCTATTATGGTTGTACATTTGTTTTCCATGTTGCAAATACCATGCAACCCTTTGATGCTTCTCAGATTTCTCTTTTTAGATATTAACTTTTGGTCTCCTTGTAGTTCAAACTTTAATCCATGAAAACTATCTTGCTAATCAATGTCATAAAAGTCTTAATGATGAGGTTTTTTTTTTTCTTTTGTTGTTTTTATGATTTTGTAGATGCTTAAGTACACAACAAATTAAGAAGCATTGTCATTGAAAGCTGATGAAAATGATTGCAAAGACTCCATGAATTAAACTCGTTCGGATTCGATTTTTTAGTTTGTGGTTTCAAGTCTTTTTTTGCTTTGTAATGAATTTGGATATATGTTTGTATTTTGTACCTATCTTGCACTAGTATGATTGGTTTTAATTACTGATTGATAAAACTAGGTGTTTGTTTGGATCTTGCTTGAAGGGGCAATCAACACTGACTAGCATTTTTGTAGGAGTACATTATGAGTTATGACATAGCAAGTTCCAATTGAGTACCATGGTCTTGTGAGCAAATGTAATATCCATATCATTGTTGAAAGAACTGTTGTTGAATCCTTGGATTTAAGGGCCTCGTCTTGATACCTCTAACTGACCAATTAAATCCATGGCCTTCACCTACATCAATATATGGGGATTGTTTCTTGTGTGATCCATTGGTTGGCAAGTGTCAAATTATTTCCTTATGATTGAAAAGCTTTATAATTTAAACTTTGAGGGTGTGCCCAACAATTTGGTTTTTTCTTCTTTTTTTTTTTTTTTTTTATATTGAGATATTGTATCTTGAACATCTATTTAGCACTTTTAGTGGTTTTTCCTTTTAATAAAAGCTTTTATTGGCCGAGCAAAAATAAAAAATAAGAATTTTGCATGTTTTTGTAGAATTAATTTGTACCAAAGAATGATCAGTGTGTTGCATTACTATGATATTCATAGAATCCCCCCAAAGTATAGAAAAATATTAAACTTTTTAATTATATCATTTTCTAATTAACATTGAATCACCAAAATCATATATTTACAGAAATGTTAATTGAACTTCTTCCATACTAAATAATAACTAAAACGAAATACAAGATACAACTATAAAAACCATATAATAATATTATTCTCAAAACATTATATAATCACAAATAATAAAATCAAAGTCTTTCTCATGAATTATCGTCAATCTTTTTGATATTCTAAATCATTTGAGAAATGTTCCTGCATTAAAAATATTATAGTGTTAGATAAATCCCTAAATTATACATATAATCATTTCATACAAGTAAAAACATATATTACCTGAGTCTTGAATAGAGATGGATCATTCTCTTCCAACATTATAATATAACTCATGTTAGCTGAAGAATTGAACCTTCAATTTGAAGAAAATTATAACAACACATTTTTTGTGGTGTAAAAAACAGTAGTTTTGAGACCACAAATTCGACGAGTGAGTCCATAAATATTTTTATTTAATATTTACGAATCAAATATAATATTATATTAAATTTTGATTTGATAAATTTTGTTAATTGGACAAACAATTAAGTTCAAGTGGTTTGTCCCTAAAGTCAAGTGGTTTTGGAAAATGAGGTATCGGGACCTCATTTCCATAAACTGAGCCTATAAATATTATTATTAAATATTTATGGAGTTTTTATATAGGTAAATTGAAATTTGGTGTAAAAATTTTGGTAATTGGATAGTTAAATAAAGAAAAAGGACTAAATCGTAAAAGTCACAAAAATCAATCGCTATTAATTTAAAAGGGTTAATTGATTATAAAAATATAAGTTGACGGTTTTAAATGGTAAATAAGCATCATTGCTATATAGTGGACGGTTGTGAATGAAAAAATATATATATGTTAGTTTTTATATTAAAATGTTAATTAATTTATAATAAAACAAAATAAAAGAAAAACATTACCAATTTTCACCATTTTCTTCTTAAAAACCGAATTCTTCATTGTTGTAGAAGGAAGCTTTCAGCCATTGCATGGTATGTGTTTTGAGTATATTTTTAATGATTTTTATATTTTTAAAATCGTTGTAACTTAATTTTGCTAACCCAAGGACTAATCTGTAAAAATGTTAAATTTGAGATATGTCATTGGTGAATTTGTGATTTTTTGAAGTTTGACGATAGATTGTTAAGCTTGATAGTTAAATAAGACTATTTTGTAAAATGATTTTGATTAGTTTTAAAGTTTAAGGACTAAGTTGTTAAAATAGTAAAATTACATGAAATTCTTGTGAAAATTTGATAAATATGGGTTGTATAGTGACTGTTTAAAACTTGGCTAGCATTGATTTGATTAAATTGTGATAGATTTAAAAGTTTCAGGTTTAAGGACTAAATTTAATAAAAAGGTAAATTTTAGGGTAAAAATATAAAATTTTGATAAAGTGTTATATATGTGAATTTAAGTGTTTTAAACTATTTGAATTGATTAATTGAATAAAAATATTATATTTAGATAAGAAACGGATTAGTTGGTTGATAATCAAGGGAAAGGAAAAGTGGTTGAGTAGTCTTCGTTGACGTGTTCGTAGTTATTGTGATTAGGTAAGTTCGTAAATTTTTTATTTAATATCTATCTATCTATATATGTTGCGATTGAGTTCATTTACTTGTTAAATGGTAAGGGATGAAATGAACTAAGTTGTAATGTTAATTAAATTAAAGGTTATGTTTGAAAATAGGAAACTACATGGATAAATTCTTGTTATGAAATAACGTGTATATGACTAAATGATATACATATGAAACACGACCCGTATGAACTTCGTGAATGCTTAGGATACAAATGACATGTTATTAGGGTTATTTACTATTTCGAATACTGGTCTTGATGTCCTACCGATGGCTGAAGTCCTGCATTTGTTGTGGATTCTCTATAACTCTTGTGAGCAGCATCATGTAGCCTAACATCTCGACCCATAGCTTGTGTGAGCATCGTTCCCATGTATCTGACGTTATTTCATTTGGTTCATAGGGTGAAAAATGAATATATGAAATGGTTATATGAATTGGATATATGGAAATAGATATATAGTTGATCAAAAAAATCGTCAATATGTGGCAAGGGATACTTATTCTTTATTGTGACTTTATTCAACTTCTTGTAGTCAATACACAATCTTAAAGTGTTGTATTTCTTTTTCACAAACAATACAGGTGCACCCCAAAGAGATATGCTTGGTTGAATAAACCATCTGTTTAACAATTCTTGCAATTATACTTTCAACTCTTTTAACTCAGCTGGTGCCATACGTTACGGTGATATCGATATCGATGTAGTTCCAGGAACCAGATCAATCACAAACTCAACTTCACAGTCATGAGGTTTGTTTCGTGTCTCGATACTGTGAGAATACCCAAAAATTTGAAAGATGTTTTACAGATTCCTGAATGGAATGAGACTGTTTTAGAGGAGATGCGTGCTCTTGAAAAAACAGCTACAAAGGAAACAATGGAATTACCTGTAGGAAAAAAAAATAGTGGGCTGTAAATGGGTGTTCACAACCAAATTTAGATTGAATGGATCTTTAGACAAATACAAAGCTCGATTGATGGCTAAAGAGTACACTCAAACATATGGCATAAACTATCTTGAGACATTCGCTCTAGTAACTAAGTTAAATTCTATTAGAGTTCTTTTATCCATTGTTGTTAATCTTGATTGGTCTTTACAGCAGCTGGATGTGAAGAATACTTTCCTAAATGGAAAACTTGAAGAAGAATGTGAAGAATCCTCCTCCATGTTTTGAAGAAAAATTTTGAACTCAAGTATGTAAGCTCAAGAAATCTTTGTATGGTCTAAAGTAGTCTCCTCGAGCTTGGTTCGAATGGTTCACTTAGGTTGTTAAAAAACAAGGTTGTAACACCCATCACCCGGTCCGGTCACTGGACCTGAGTTATAGGATGCTATATCAACATCATAATAATTATACATGTACATATAGCTTTAAGAAAGAACAATTTTTATTAGCTTAAGCATTTCCAAAGGTGATTGCGACTAAAGAAACATTATACGACATTTGAAAAAGTTTAAATAGATGCTTATAGATCATTTAGCAAATTTCCAAATAAAATAACGTAGGAATTGATACTCAATAGTAGGTATTGATATTTAGTAAAACAAGTATCGATATTGAATAGAAAATTGATACCATTCCAGCATTCTATTTTTCCAACTCAATTTTGAACCAAAAACATTTTATCGATACATAAACAAAGATATCGATATTTTTACCCCGAGTATCGATACTTGTGATAGGGTATCGATACCAAATTAAGCTACTATTTTCCTGCACATACATTTTAACATCGATGTATCAATATTTAAGCCTTGAGTACCGATACCTCTGTACAAATCAACAAGAACACAGAAAAAATAGAGGAACATTCATACTCAACGATTATTGCTTTCAACATGCATCATTAGACACATTACCAATCATGAAACATTCATAATTATAGTTCCAAACAATACCAAAACTCCAAAGTCCAAAATAATACTAAACAAATAATAATAATCAACGAAATTATAAACCCACATTGCCTTTATTCAAAATACCCAAAGTTTATAACACGACCTACTTAAACTTATTTCCTTGCTAGGATCACTTCCTTGGCTGAATCGTAAACACCGAAAACACTACTTATCTGCAAAGATTTAATGAGTAGTGTGTGAACTTAAACAAGCTCAGTGAATGATGGAATAATGTCAAAGCATACACAACATCAAAGGTTAAACAAGAGCATACTACAACACATTCACAACCATATTCTAATTGAGTCAAAATTACGTGTTTATGCTTCATTAATTCATAAAAGTATCATATACTCTCACATACAATTTCACATAATATATCTTATATATAAGTCATTTAATTGCAATTTGGCACCTTAAGATTATGAAACATAAAAGTGGGCTCTATCACCACACATTGGATAAACCTAAACACTCTCCAACACACCAATATGTCCCGATGAATGGAGCTTAGCTCGACATCCTCTTATCTCTCCAATCTGTCCCGAGACCTTAATGCCTAAATCACAACACAAGGGCGAGTACTCACAATCATATGGCATGCCAACTATATCTAATGGTTTTAGGAGATCATAAAGTTAAAATATCCACAATTTCACATGCTTAATTACTGCTTTAATGCACATCATCACTGTTCATATTCATCTTTTTATATCACAAACTTGTACACAATGCATGCTTATCGGATTCATATTTAGTTTCACTTTAAGTGCCACAAATATGCTCATTGAGCCATCACATATTTGTTCACCTATGAATGCATTAAAATCAGATTATCACATACCACATACCAGTATTCACTTACTTTACCTGTCACATCAATATCATATTCCACAATTCGACATACATTATGTATATTTTCATAACAAGACAACAAGTATAAGAAAGGCTTACACTCAAAACTTAGGATAGGGGTTTAGGCTATTCCTAAGCTCCCAAATAACGTTATGAATCGCACATACAGACAGTGACTCTGGACACTCACCAATCACGCTTCCGTTTATAAGCCGAAAGCTCAAACAATCTTTTCCTTGCCTTTAGACTTGTTCGTAGTGGCTCCCAATTGATCCGAAACTTAACACACATAACAAACACACTCCAAACTCATCAAAAACAACCTTGAACACAACCAAATAGTAAGAAATATACAATTCAAGCCTTTCATTTTTCACTACTGAAATCTAGCTAATTTTATCAAAATTGAAGTTTCGACATTCTAATCTCGTTTCTAATCCTCAATTTCGATTCCAAACATCCTAAATATCATTTAATTTCCTAAATATTTCAAAAAATTGAAGCTTTTCAAGAACATGAAAAAAGGGAAAATGTTTGATTCTTAAAAATTCGGTTATAAACTATCAAATTGAAGTGAAATAACTTCTAATTAAGTTAGAATGAATCAAAAATCACTTTGAAATGACGGGTTTACTCAATATTACGAGATTTTCCATTTTTGAATCTAAACATACTTTAAAAACACCAAATCTAAATATAATCGTTTAAAATTCAATTTAAATTAACAACACTCTTTATTTAACCTTAGAAAGTTAGAATATTACCTTGATTTGATGAAAATGGTTATCTACAAACCTAATTCGAGATATCAACTCAAGAAGAACAATGACAAATTTGGGGAAGCAATCACATTTTTCATTTGAAATTGGGGATTGTTTTGATGTTTGGGGAGTTAATAAATTTGAAGGAATGAATTGATTTTGTTAAAACTCTCTGATTTTAGGTTTTTAGAAAACTTTGAATGTTTTGGGGTTTGAAAGAAGAAAAAGACGTGAATGGCTCTATGTAGGAGATCATTTTTCAAAAATTGGGCAATTTGCCATTTTTGTCACTCCTAATTCTTCCCTTTCCAGTTAGGTCCTAAATCAATTAAAATATTTTTTTTTTCAAATTAGACCTCAAAATTAAATTTTGTTTTAAGGTAGTTAATAAAATAAAAACCCAAATATGCCACTTTAATTCTTTAATTGCTCACTTTCGATCCTAATTTCTGATATCTAACACAACCTCCGGTTAGTGACCCAATTCTACTAGCCCAAAACTACTAGGCTGGGTTTCGAGATGTGACAATTCTCCCCTTCTAAAAATAATTTTGTCATCAAAATTTCCTGTTGACACGTCATTTGCTTAATCACAAAGTCTGTTATTTCTTCTTTTAAACCAACCACCACGTTTTCGCTATGCAACTTTGGTTCCTATTCTGTTTAATTTCCTAAGGCTTTTCTTGAAGATCCTATTCACCACCATGAATTGTCATTTGGTAACTTCACTAACAGTTTTCTCTATTCACTACGACACTCTCAACTAAAGAACTCGTAACCATTGTTCCTAATTTAATAGTCTCTATCGAGATCCTCCACTTATTACCTAAATCATTCAAAATTTACGAAGGTGTAAAACCTAAATCTACCAATGAGAATAAATGGATTTATTACAAGAAAAAAATACCCACAATCTTGAGGACTGAATCTTGATTTTGCAGCTCCCTAATAGTATATATGCAAGCTAGTCCTCTGGCCTCAACCTAAGTAGCAAAGGTCTGAGCAACAACCCACTGCCTAACCTGTCTCTCATTACCACCTCTACCTTGGTCATGGCCTCTAGCAAGCATAGGTGTAGGTACAAAACTCTGAGTCTGCGAAACTTAAACCCTATTCGGATAATCCCTCAACATGTGTTCTTTAAAGCCACACTTGAAACATTCGTCTCTCAGTTTTCGGCACTCTCCAGGATGCCTAATTTTACAATGTCCACAAAGCAGCCATCCAGAATCACTCGATGATCCACTAATACTAACTACAACACTACCTTGCTACCCAAATTGACTTGGTTAAAACTTGTTTCATGCACTCCTATCAGAATCCTAAGTATCATGTCTTCTCTTTCTCGATTTAGTCACTATTGAGCACGACAGTTCAACCAAAGTCTCCTCAACATATTTAGCTTTCTCAACCATCTCATCGAACAACTAGGTATTCTAAGCTACCAAATAAACCTGAATCTCTCGATTAAGCCAAAAACGAAACCTCTTGCATCAGTCCCTCTCAGTAAGAACCATCTCAAGAGCATATTGACTAAGTAGCACAAATTCTTACTCGTACTCAACCATAGTCAAACTACCTTGAACTAGGTCCAAAAACTCCCATTTACAAGCTTCCATGTACTACTTTCCCATAAACTTCCTTTTAAACACTTCCAAGAAATAATCTCAAGTCAAACGGTCTACAATAGCACCTCTCTTCACTGTATTCCACCAATGATAAGCTTCAAAGTCGAGTAGGAGCACAATACAACCTAACTTCTCCTTGTCAGTATAGGACATCAACTCGAGGATCCTCTGAACACTTTCAAGCTTGTATTCTACTATAGTTGAATCAGCTCATTTCACTCCGGTAAACTCCTTACCACCCAACGCTTGCAGATGTTCAAGTGGTAGTCCTTGATTAACAAGTGCAGGAGCAGGGTTAGCACCAACAATCCTTTGAAATACCCCAATCATGGCTTCCATCAGAGGGCCAACACCCTCATCAGGTATATTCAATCTACATGGTAACACAAGAGGTGTAGAGGATGTACCATCCATTGATCATTCGCATTCACATTCACAAGTCTACGGGGAATTTTTGTATCTAATCTAACATACACAAACAAACCAAATGTGTGAATGGCGGGGAAATTATCAAAGGCATGTCTCTATACGAGAACATTTATATAGAGGCAACGTGTTCCCAATCTTACCCCAAAATCAAACAAATTCATACAATTTCAATTAGAGGTATCCACATCAAATAATTTAAGTACTAGGAAAATCTTGCCACTTGGGTTTTCGATACATGGGTTACATAACCCCAGCCCGTAAATCGTTAGCTTAGGTCTAAGTGTTAGAGAAATTAGGCTCTAATACCACTAACTTAGGCTCTAATACCACTAAATGTAACACCCCTCACTCAATCCAGTCGCTGGACCCGAGTTATAGGACACTATGTCAATATCGTAACAATTACACATGCACACATAGCATCAAGAAAGAATAATTTTTAATAGTTTAAGCACTTTCAGAGGTGATTGCAACTAGACAAACATTATACAACGTTTGAAACAGTATAAATACATGCTTAGAGTCCATTTAGCAAATTTCTAAAAAAAATAGCGTAGGCATCGATACACAATAGTAGATATTGATATTTAGTAAAAATAGGTATCAATACTGAATAGGAAATCGATACCATTCCAGCATTTTATTTTTTCAACTCAATTTCAAACCAAAAATGTTTTATCGATACATAAACAAAGGTATTGTTATTTTTACCCTAAATATTGATACTCGTGAAAGGGTATCGATACAAAATTAAGCTTCTATTTTCCCGCACATACATTTAACATCGAGGTATCAATACTTAAGCCTTGAGTATCGATACCTCTGTACAAATAAAAAAGAACACAACAAAATAGATGACACACTCATACTCAACGATTATTCCTTTAAACATGCATTATTAGGCACATTACCAATCATCAAACATTCATAATTATATATCCAAATAATACCAAAACTCCAAACTCTAAAATCATAATAAAAAAATGATAATCAAACAAAATTCTAAATCGTTATTGCCTTTATTGAAAATACCCAAAGTTTATAACACCACCTACTTAAACTTATTGCCTTGCTAGGATCACTTCCTTGGTCTCATCGCTCACATTGAAAACACTACTTACTTGAAAAGATTTAGTGAGTGTGTAAGCTTAAACAAGCTCATTGAATGTCGGAATAACCATAAAGCATACACAACATCAAAAGTCAAGCAATAGCATACTACAACAAATTCACAACCATATTCTAATCAAGTAAAATTACATGTTCATGCTTTATTAATTCATAAAATAGCATATACTCTCACATACAATTTCACACAATATATCTCATATATCCAATATGTCCTGGGGCCTTAATGTCCAAATCACAACACAAAGGTGAGTACTCACAATCCTTTGGCATGCTAACTATATCCAACAATTTCAAGAGATCACAAGGCCAAAATATTCACAACTACACATACTTAATTACTGCTTTAATGCACATCATCATTGTTTATGCTCATCCATTTACATCACAAACTTGTACATAATGCATGCTTATCGGATTCAAATTTAATTGCACTTTAAGTGTCACAACTATGCTCATTAAGCCATCACATATTTGTTTGCATATGAATGCATTAAAATCATACTATCACATACCACATACCGATTCACTTACTTTACTTGTTACATCAGCATCACATTCCACAATTCGACATACATTATGTATATTTTCATAATAAACAAAGTATAAGAAAGGCTTACACTCGAAACTTAGGATATATATTTAGGCTACTCCTAAGATCTCAATTAACACTATGAATCTCGCATATCAATAGTGACTCCGGACACTCACCAATCACGATTCCTCTTACAAGCTGAAAGCTCAAACAAGCTTTTTATTGCCTTTAAACTTGCTCATAGTGACTCCCAATTGATCCGACACTTAACAAACATAACAAAAATATTCCAAACTCATCAAAAACAGCCTTGAACACAACCAAATAGCAAGAAATACACAATTCAAGCCTCTCCTTTTTCACTATCGAAAACTTGCCAGTTTTGTCAAAATTACAGTTTTGACATTCTAATCTCGCTTTTAATCCTCAATTTTGATTCCAAAATCTTAAATATCATTTAATTTCATAACTAAACCATTAATTTCACCTAAGTCTATGGTCCTAAATTTTTCAAAAACTGAAGCTTTTCAAGAACATGAAAAGAGGGACGAAGCTTGATTCTTAAAAATTTGGTTATGAATTATCAAATTGAAGTAAAATACCTTCTAATTAGGTTATAATGAATCAAAAATCACTTTGAAATCATGGGTTTACTCAAAATTACGAGATTTGTCATTTTTGAATCCAAGTATACTTTAAAAACACCAAATCTAAATATAATTGTTTAAAACTCGATTTGAATTAAAAATACTTTTTATTTAACCTTAGGAAGTCAAAATATTACCTTAATTTGATGAAAAAAATTATTTACAGCTCTAATTTAAGATTTCAACTCAAGAAGAACAATGGCAGATTTGGGGAAGAAATCACGTTTTTCGTTTGAAATTGGGGCTTGTTTTGGTGTTTAGGGAGTTAATAAATCTAAAGGAATGAATTGATTTTGTTAAAACTCTCTGATTTTAGGTTTTTTGAAAACTATGAATATTTTGGGGTTTGAAAGAAGAAGAAGAAGTGAATGTCTATGTAGGAGACCATTTTTCAAAACGTTGGGCAATTTTCTCTTTTGGTCACTCCTAATTTTTTCCTTTCTAGTTAGGTCCTAAATAAATTAAAAATCTATTTTTTTTTCTAATTAGACCTCAAAATTAAATTTTTTAAGCTAGTTAATAAAATAAAAACCTGAATATGCCACTTTAATACTTTAATTACTCATTTTCGACTCTAATTTTCAATATCTAACACAACCTCTGGTTAGTGACCTGATTCTACTAACCCGAAACTAGTAGGCCAAGTTTTGGGATGTGACAAAGGTTACTCACAAGGACAAGCCTATCACATAATGTTCAACTAACACTCACAAAGAGGTATAGAATAACAGTTATTATAGTTTATGTAAATGATATCATTCTTACAAGAGATGATGTGGATGAAATAAGGCGTCTCAAGGAGCATCTAGCATTGAAGTTTGAGATCAAGGACTTGGGTCCTTTAAAATACTTCCTTGGAATGGAAGTTGCTTGATCAAATAAGGGTCTTGTGGTCTCTCAAAAAAAATGATTGATCTTTTAAAGGAGATTGGGATGAGTGGTTGTTGCCCAGCTAACACACTAATTAATCCAAATGTAAAATTCAAAAATAAAGAAGGAAGATCAGTTGATAATAGAGGTGTGCATGGGCCGGGCCGGGCCGGGCCCATAAAAAATTTTTGGCCCGTTTTCAAGGCGGGCCTGCTCGGCCCAAATATGGGCCTAGAATTTTGTCCAAGCTCGGCTTGAGAAAAAATGATAGGTCTCAGAGTTCTACTGCCCTACTAAACCATATTAAAATTTTTTTACTTTTTTATTAAATAAAAACTTTAAAATATAATAAATCAAATGCATTTAAAACATAAAAAAATATTAAAAAAATGGGACTAAAATAATTCTTAAAATAATATATAAATTAAAAATATAATAAAAAATAATTATATTAAAATTAAAAATTGAAATAAATTAGAACTAAATTAAGAACTAAATTATATTAATAACAAAAATTTTACAATATCAAAATAACATTAAAAAAAAAAAAAACCTAAAGTTACTTAAAATTTAAAATAAAAATAATTTAATATTAAAAAAATCAGTAGTAGGCCCGCCAAAAAATCTTGCTCGAGGTCCGCCCGTTTTCTAAACGGGCCTCTTTTTTTGCCCAAGCCCATTTTTCTCGGCCTATATTTTTACCCAAACCCTCCCATTTTTCAAGCGGGCCTTGGGCTTGCAGGTCGCCGCCCTACCATGCACACCTCTAGTTGATAAAGGGCGATGCACTGGAGAGACTAGTTGGTAAGTTAATCTACTTATCACATACAAGTCCAAACATAGCTTTTGCAGTTAACTTAGTGAGTCAATTTATGCACTCCCCAATAGAGGAATATGAAGAAATAGTGTTTAGGGTTCTAAGATACTTGAAGAGTTTACCTAACAAAGGATTATTCTTCAAGAAATCTGAACAAAGAGGAATTGAAGCTTATATAAATGCAGAATGGGCAAGCTCAATAACATATAGAAGATCTACATTAGGATACTGCACATTTGTTTAGGGAAACCTTATGACTTGGCGAAGTAAAAAATAAAGTGTTGTAGCAAGAAGTAGTGCAAAGGCTGAGTTTAGATCAATGGCTCAAGAAATTTGTGAAATGGTGTGGTTAAAAAGAATTATAGAAGAGCTAAAGAAACTAATAACTTCACCAATGAAGTTGTACTGTGATAGCAAAGCTGCCATTAGCATTGCTTACAACCCAGTCCAACATGACAAAACTAAACATGTTGAGATTGGTAGACACTTTATCAAGGAGAACATTGAAGAAGGCAAAGTGTGCATGTTGTTTGTTCCTTCAAAACAACAGATTCCTAACATATTTACCAAAGGGCTCTCTAAGACAAGTTTTGATTTTCTTGTAAGCAAGTTGGGCATGATTGATATATATGCACCAACTTAAGGGACGCTGTTGAAATACGTAAAGCCCCACATATTTTGGGGATATTTTTTAAGTTATTTAGGTAGATAACTCTTAGAATAATCAATTGAGATTTTTTAGGAATATTTTTTTATCTTTTAGTAGTTTACTAGAATAAAGGTATTATTTTCCCAGTTAGGTTATAAGTCTTTTTTCTATTTAAATTCAGTTTTTTACTTAATAAAATTATAATAGCTTTATTGAATACTCTCTTGAGAACTTTCAACCACAACTAAAAATTTTCTCAAATTCACTAATTTGTAACCTTTTGAGGACAAGGACTAACCTTTACAATCATTAGGTTTTCTACCCAAAACCTTAAGAAAACCCTCACAAAAATAATAAACAAGATTAAAGATAAAAGACACCTCTCAAAGGTTGATATTACAATGATCAAGCTCACTTAATGACTATACTACACTTGAAAGATTGAAAGAAATTGCTACCCAAGTGTGTGTATGAAGAACAAAAAGAATAACAAAGAAAAGATTGGATTTATGTACAATTGATTTTGCAAACTTGTTTCTTGTCTTCAATGTGAAGCCCTTGAATTGTATTTATGTCCTCTAACTACTTTGGATACGTTAAACTTGGATTAAAGCCATTGCAGCGATAAATTCGAGCACTAATTGCAATTTGCAGGGAACTTGTAATGATGCAACTTCACTTTATCGGTAGAACTCTTTAAAAATTTGACCATTTGAGCCTATTGTATCGCTGCAAATGAACTTGTGTCGACACAAGAATCAGGGTTTCAAGAGAAAGGGACTTGTGGCGATACATCGTAGCATTTGTATCGGTAGAAGGCGTAGGAGAATTCTTGAAGGCTTACTATCAACCTTGTTTTGGTAGAAATTTCCATGGTTATAGGTAAAAATTCAATTGTATTGGTACATTAGCTCTTTTGTACCAATAAAAGTCTGTTGAAGATTTTGGGGTGCTTACTGACTTACTTGTATCGATAGAACTCTCACAATCTTGGTAAAAATGATTTTGAGAGGATATTTACCATAGTGTTTTGAAAAATCAAATGCATGAAATATATTTAAAAACATGTTGAACAATTTTATGAGTTTGATAGTACTTGAAAATAATTTTTTAAGGTGGCATCATAAATCAGAAATTCGACCAAGAGAGAATTCATAATTTAATTTTGTTATATCAAAACATTTGAAAAATAAGGCTAACAATATTGATTTGATTTTTTTTTTAAATAGTTTTGTTTTTATTGGTTAGGCAAAACTTTCATGCATCTTAGTAATATAAATATATATATATATATGTGTGTGAGATTATTAGCGTTTATATATTAATATTGTATTCATATTATTTTTCATATCATGCATGTTTTAGTTATTTTCTTATGTTAATTTTTGTCATATCCTTTTTCATCTATTGTTGTAATAGTTTTGAATAATAATTTGATTTTAACTCTAAATTCATTTACTTAAGATACTAAATTATATAAAATATATATTTAAATAGGTCATCATACTGACCAATTTAGGGAATAATTTGAATGTTGCTTTTAGAGTAGTTGATTCACACTATACTTGTATGTGAGTAGGGCTTGGATAAGGAATTTTTTATCTCAAGTCAGGTTAAAATGGCCTAAATTTAATTTAAATAATAAAATATTTTTAATTTTAAATTTAATTATAATAATATAAATTAATATGAGTTTTTTTTAATATTTAAACAATAAAACGAATTAACAAGTTTGATTGCCCTGAAAATAGGCCTAGGTTTGAATTTTTTTTTAAAAATCGAGTCACGTATGATCGGTCCATGAATAACTATAATCCACACTCCACATGTTAATATAGGTCAATTTAAAATTCATGTAGCATGAAAAAAAGGTTAAAAGTAAATTTATTTTATTAATTTTTAATTTATGTTTGGCTAAATGCTCAAATAAGGATCGGTTACACATTTAAAGGTAAAACCTTTCAACTTGTTCAAATATAAGCCTAACCTTTTCGAATTTGTTCACATTAGGGCGTATAACTCACTTAGGCCACGCGTGAAAAACACATGCTTTAAAAAAACTTATATGGCAAAAATTTGATGACCTGGCAAGTTAAGTTTAATTATTGATAGGTAAAAGAATATAAATTAAAAGAAAAAAAAACATAAAACAACAATCCCTTAAAAAGAACTTAAAGGTCAACCCTTTTAGTCAAGTAAAAAAATTCAGCTTTCTCATTTTGTTTGTCGACCCCCTTTCTATGAACAAAAGAAGTCCTAAAACAAATTAGTCAAAATTGAAAGGAAACTTCAGCAAGAAGACTATGAAAGGAGAATGATTAGCATGTACATATTTTGAGAAGGTATTTGGGGCTTTTTTTTTTTTTTTTTTTTGCTTTAAAGTTTATTTCTTTTTAGCAACATTTGATTCAAAGTTACATGATTACTTTTTAAAGTTATTTGATTCAAAGATGTGTATTTAATATTTTATTTTATTTGTGTATTTGGCTATTTGTAAATATTGATGCTTTTAAATGGTAATTGCAGATTTTTTTTAGGAATAGTTACTAGAAAAAGTAGAAAGTCATTTTTAGCTCTGCCGCCTCCCACAGGGTTTTTTCAAGTTAGTCTTCAAACATTTAGCAGCCAACAGAAAAAAAGAAGCCTGCTATGAAAAAAAAAGACTGCATTGAAGATGGAAATTAACAATCCAAACTTGAAGATATTTGAGACATTGATGCAAATGGATTCTCTTGGATAACAATATAAGTTATAATTCTACTATTTCTTTATTTTGATTCAAATAATTTTTGAAAAATTTAGGCTCTTGCCCAATTTTCAAGTATTTGGGTTTTTTTCAAAGTTGAAGGTAGAAACATATATGGATTACTTTTTCTTATTTTAAATTTTTTTTTTATCTCCATAAATTTCATGTTGAAAATAATTAACTAAAAAAGATTATATATAATAATTATTAAATGTCACATCATCATGTTTTCTCAAAACGAAAAAAAGCCTCCTGTGCGTGTATGAGAAGTGCACGTTTAAATGAACAATACCCCTTACGTAAGCATTTAACCTTCGAATTTTTAGTGACTTACTTGAAAGTGTTGATGTCCATGCATCATAGAAAATGTTAAAACTTTTTTATTTTTAGATAACATATTTATTTTCATATTGAATTAATCAAACTCCTTTTATTTCTTTTTTGTTAAGAAAAAACGCATTTTCTATTACACTTATTTTATTTTCCGTATTGCCATATGTTGGTGGATGACAAACAGTATGGTCACGACTACTGAATCATCACAAACAGGGAACAAAGAAACAAAAGTTTCCAACTTTAGTCATTAATTCTGATAGTTTTTAACTGCAAGACGAATGTATGCGTATCAACGGTTTCTACTCACCATTATGCAAACATTACAACACTGAAATGAAAGTGGATTATCAAAATTTCAAACAATTTTCTCAGTGCATGAATCATTACACAAGTTGCAAATAAACCATCTTTGATCTAAGCAGTTGCACTTGTTAATTCTTTGGCTGGGCTTGCTACTACCATTTTCTGTGGCTGCAGGCACCAAAAAGAAGAAGAAAAAACAATGAAGAGGGTAAGCTCTATCATTAATAAATCAAAATGCCTATTACAGAATTATTAATTCAATTTTATGTTGCACAAGAATCATCATGAAAATAAAACACAATTCCTAAAACAGTTTCTGCTAGTACAGATTGACCAATCTCGATGCTCTCTCCAATTGTTGTGGTGCATAAAAATGTATGGCTTTGTTTTATGCAAAACAACTAACCACTATGCTCAAGTTTTAGCTAAGATTCGAGAGGATTGAAGAATGACTAATAATGTGAAACGAAACAGAGCCCCCCTGATTTTGTAAAATTGTTACAATAGAAATTAAGAAATGGCCCACACACCATTAACACCAAATGCAAAACCTTCAACTAAACCAAATTATCAACTGATATATATTCAGCATCCTAAATCCTATGAACCAACTCTTCAAAATCTTAAGTTATTAAAAGGTACGTTCTTAATAAAGTAAATCAATTACTTACGGCTGCCAACTCTTCTTCATGTTTTGGAATGAAAGCAGTGTCAACTTTTCCGTTTCTGAAGTCCTGTTAAGTGTATCATGTTCAATTAGATTAAACAATTATGAACCTCAGCATATTCACCCACTAAACATACACATCCCACATTCAAAAGATAGCACCACCAACCTCAATATCAAGGATGAGTTTATGGTATTCAATTGTTGTAGGAACCCCTGAAACAAAAGGTATGGATTAGGAGATTGCTTGAGGGATAGACTTTTTCTTGAAAATAAAATTAGGCTGAAAAGAAAAAATGGAGAAACTCCTTTGGAACAAGCATATTCAATTACATACAAATACAATACGAGGAAGACGTTTTCTTGATAGAAAGATTATACTGGATAAAAGAAAATCGAGCAACTCCTTTGGCACAAGCATATTCAGTTACATGCGTAAGCACCAACTGAAACAACAGGAGTCAAACTGACAATGGTGTCAGCTGCTCATTCAAATCGATATACAAAGTTACTTTTCTTCTGGTTGAAGGGATTTCTCCCAAAGTTCCATAGAACCTCACATATGTGAAAGTGTAAAAGAATTTACCACAGAAAAACAGAAGTAAATGATAGAAATAGTACAGCACAACGAACAAAGTCCACTCTTGGACAATAATTAGTACCTGTAATTACAGTGTCATCAAGAGCCCTTTTCATGCGCTCAATTGCCTTTTCCCTTGTTGGAGCCCATACAATAAGCTAAAACAGAGAAACATAGAACAATGTCAAAGCTAAAGTTCGCATTTTAGTGAAGCACCCCAGAAAATTATAAAACTGCATACAAAGGAACTGCAGCAACACCTTGCAACATGAATCAAAAAATGTATGCGGTTCCACATAAAACCTTGCTTCATGTTTTACTATGTAAAGAATAACCTTAACAAAGTCCAAAACTTAATGCAGTTTACTGTACACACCTTGACATAGGTAATTTATGGTGTTCTTATTACTCTTTAAAAGAAAAGGAAAAAAAGATTTAAAATTCTCCTCTTCCAAAACAAACATTCTTGGACCTTCAAGGACTTTGCATCGAGCAGCTCATACATGCATAACCTTACAATTCATAAACTTGAATAGCATAAGAAATATTACAAACCTTTCCAAGTAATGAATCATAGCTTGGAGGAACTACATAATCAGAATAAACATGGCTATCCATTCGAACAAATGGGCCTCCAGATGGCAAGTACGATGTTATTCTCCCTGTCATTGGAAAAGCACAGGATTTTTTTACAATATCAAAATACTATACCAAGCATTCCATTTCTTCTCTATCCTTTCTGTTATTTGAAAGCCTCAAGGAAATTGAGCATAAATTTCAAAATATAAAAAATAACAAAAAAAGAAACTATATATCCTATAATGTTAAAAGAAGAAGATAACATCTAATAAAGTTGGCACTTGGCAAAAAGAAAAAAAAAAAGCACCTGCAAGATTGAATGATGCCAGTATAGAAGAAAAAGAGAAATTTTTTTAATAAAAGGAAACAACAAAAAGGTTCTGATGATGGCTGTTAATATCAGGTAAAGCATTGGGGGATTTGTCTTTCAATGCAGTAGCCTCCTATCTATTTATATTAGAATACTACGTGGAAAGAACTAAAATATCCCTTATCCAGAATAGTGTACAAATATATCTTATTATAGAACCAAGTATTGGTAAACAAATCTAATAGTTGGTCTTGGTGCATAGGTCTCATAGATCGTCAACAAATCACATTCTGCAAAAGTTCATTAACTAGATGACAATCCACATCAACATGTTTAGTTCTTTCATAAAACACTGGATTTTGGCTACATGAAGAGTTGCTTGGTAATTACAATTACCAAGGGGATGACCAGAAGACAAGAAGTGACTTTTCTTTTATTATTACAATATTGTGGGAGGAAAGGAGATGATGGAGTTTCAACCTGTGTCATATAGGTACCAGACAGAAGACAGTGACTTTATCAGCAAATGAATATTTCAAATCCCTTCAATAGTAGAAAGCTCAACAAGTTTATTGTCATGGGGCTCTAGCTCAAAACGGTACTCCTCTTACCTGTCTATCGTCCAATTCTTCTCATCCAAAATCTTTCCTTCTCGATTATGGTGCTAATGACTATATGATAAGTACTAATTTGTTATCTATCCTTTTGTTAACAACTTTGTTACCCACTGGCACTAGCACTTCACAGCCTAGTTCTTTACTTTCCCAATTTTCTATTTAATACATGCCTCAGTTTTCCTTTTCCTTTCATCCTGTCTATTAGTAAGCAAACCAAAACACCAAATTGTTGTTACCTTGATTCTAATATTATCCAGGATTTGCGGAAAAAAAAATCGAAGATAGGGTGAATTAAATGGGCTCTACTATTTTGATCTATTGCAACTTTTTGCATGTCAGTGTTGCTTCCACCATTTCAGTTTTCATTGTCATCTTGGTCACCCATCTTTGGAGAAGATGAAGCAGTGGATTCTAGACTTAGTCGTGCTGTCTTAAGTGACAGTCGAGTTAGTTGGGAAACCATCATTGTAGTTGATTTGGTCCCCTGCTTCAATAAACAAGCTCAAAATTCCTTTATGATAGTCCATTCAGCTGTTTGACATCCCTGTTATGTTACCTCCAAATTGGGATTTCATAACTTACCTTTGCAAATAATTCGTGTTCCGCGTTTTTATCGATCAAAGATCCTCTAAGGTGTTCTCAATTTCATGTCCCTTTCATGCTGAAATTAATCTCAATTTACTGTCTATTCAAGTACTTCACAATGATGATGCTCAAGAGTATTCTCTAACTCCTCCAGTTCCTTCACGCAAAAGCATGGTCTGATTCATCAGTTGTAGGGGCCACAACAGGAAGAAAAAAAAAAAAAAAGGTTACTCATTGTTTATCATATCAAATGCATTTTCCTAAACATTTTGGATTGATGAGTTACTTAAACCATGTTATTTGATTAGTTGAATGCCTTCTTCAGTTCTCAATGGTCAATCTTCTCATTCTGAAATTAATCTCAATTTACTCTCTCTATTCGAGTACTTCACGATGATAATGCTCAAGAGTTGTTTGCAATTCCATGCTGAAATTAATCTCAATTTACTCTCACTATTCGAGTACTTCACAATGATAACACTCAGGAGTATTCTCTAACTCCAATTCCTTCATGCAAGAGCATGGTCTGATTCATTAATTAAATGCCTTCTTCAGTTCTCAATGACCAATCTTCTCATTCTGCACTTCGTTCCTCTATAGCAAACCTTCATATTTCCTCGAATCTTTGGTTGTCATTTGTGCAACTTTCACTGGGTCAGGAAAAATTGGATAATTGATCTATTATTTGTATATTTTTAGGATGCTGGTCTTATAATCTAGTTTTGAATAAATGCTGATGTTACTTCAGTTGAAGATGCTCTATACTATAATTCTTACACCTTTACCTGTTGAGCCCAATCCTATTGCTTCTACTCCACAAAATACAGGTCACTCTTTAAGTCCTGATTATATCTTGTCCTAACTCGAAGGAATACACCAGATGCACCGTCAAGCAACAGAGAGCCTCCTTCAAATACATGAACACAATCCAGTCCTCCAACAAATTTCTAGTCATCAAATTCTTCTCTGTATTGTCCTAACGGTTTATATCTTCCTATTATTGTTTGGAAGGGTAAATACTCAGCCCAGCTTGCACAGCTCTCGTACCATGTTAATGATGGAGAACTGGGGGAAAAGTAGTCTACCAATGTGATGGGCTCCAAAATATTTATGTTAGAACATTATGTACAAAAGACCAAAATATCCAATAAAATACTTAACGTAGCAATTCTCAAAAAAGAGACCATTGCAACTGCACACAAACAGATAAAAAAAATACAATAAACACATACCTGGTCCGGGTCTGAACCCTTTAAATGCATCTTCTGCATTGATACGACATTCAATGGAATGCCCTCTGAGCACAATATCTTCCTGCAAATCATAATTTATGAGCAGTTGAATACATTGTGTTCTATGGTCCAAAGTATTTCACTTAACCTTTTGCATTTCAATACCTGTTTGTAGCGCAGTTTTTCCCCTATAGCTACACGAATTTGTTCTTCAATCAAGTCAACAGAGGAAATCATTTCAGTTACAGGATGCTCCACCTGAGTTTATTTGATGAAAATACACATTTAGCAGCACTTCTAATTAATCTGCTAATAGGTAATGCATGAATCAGAGTCCCCAATCCTTATTGACCTGGATTCTAGTGTTCATTTCCATGAAGTAGAAGGAACCTCTTTCATCCAATAGGAACTCAACAGTTCCTACACCAATGTAACCAATAGATGCTGCTGCAGCTACTGCTGCATCACCCATGGCCTTCCGCAACTCTGGTGTCAATGCTGGAGAGGGAGCCTCTTCAAGAAGTTTTTGATTACGTCTCTGTATAGAAGTCACATTCAACAACATTTTATATCAGTAAGCTAGTTACCTGTTCAAATAATAAAGGGAAATAAAGCAACAGCAATAGAGAACATTGTGCTGCTAAAAGTTCAATTAAATTTTAGCACATTACATCTTGCAGCAAAGATTTGAGAAATAGCCACTAGCCTAGTAGCCTTTGTAAGCATTTTTGCTCCTCCTAACATAAGGATACAATAGTTGGAAGTTATTCTCATGAGAAAGATGCTTTAATTACCAACACAAATTAGTGATCAGACCTGTTTGATTCATTGTGATGAACCCATGAAAAGTTCAACTTATTTGTTTTCATACTTATAACTTTAGTGCTAATCATAAAGATTTTTTTTTTTAAACTTTAGCTATTTTCCTCTAGAGGGGCAGATCCAATTTATGCACCCAAGGGTTAGCTTGTCAAGCGTAGCTTATTTTTGGAGCTTCTAGGAGTAAAGTTTTCCCTTGAGTTCAAATCAGCATCTAGTCTCCATTGTTGTTATTTTGACAAATTGCGTTTACCTTCTATGATGTTGGAATAATATATGTTGAAATACTATAAGAGAGGACTATATTTGTTAAAACAAAGCAAAGGTTAAGGTGAAACATCAATGGTTGATTCCATATTTGAGAGGAAAAACGAAGTTCATCATGGGCTTAGACGTGTCTACTCATATCTGGATGTGTCCAGCAGTGTCTTGAACATGTTTTCAACTGTGTCTGATTTTCTTTTACGAGTCCTCACATGTCCAACATGTATTCTGCTGTGCCCATGTTGGACTTGTAGAAGGGTCTGTGCTTCATACTCTAGCACTCATAAGTGAGACATTGAATTTCATATGCTCTACTAAACTTTGTAGTAGGAATCCTATCTCTAGTAGAGTTAATCCTCAAGAACCATTACAACTGAAATAATCATATTTCAAGATGGGTTTAACATATTACATTTTGAGTGTTTTAGTTTATTAAGGAATGGATGCCAAGAATCACTCGTTTTCATTCAAAGAAAAATCACATCCCCTTTTTTATGACTATCAAACCAAATTCTTGCCCCAAAGTACCCATCAATATCCACCAGACAAACCCCTCAATTAACCAATAAATCCTAATTCCTAATATTATTGCTTTCCAGAATTTCAAGCAAACCTTTTTCCTTCAGTTTCAGCAATTTTTTAAGATAAATTTCAATTGCTACAAACCTGGTCTGATTCCTAAACGTTAAAAATAATTCCTATAATGGCCACAAGTCTTAAGATCCCTAGTTTTCTGACCCTATTACACCATACATATGAGTAGGCATATCTTTTCAAATATATTATGTCCCACATTACAAAGAGTTTGGAACTGAGAAGCTTTAACAGATACTCTAAAGGAGTAGCTAAAGATGGTTTTGCCTTTCCACAGAACTTCAGCCTTCAAGTTGAGTTGGCTTTTTCTTTCTTTTCTTTTCTCTGAAGGTTAAAAGTGATTCCTTTATGAATTGATTTGCTAAAACAAGATGCAGCAAAGTTCTGGGTTAAGCATGGTTATAGTACCTGGATGCTGCAGTCTCGCTCACCAAAGTGAACAACATTACCATATTTATCCGCAAGAACCTGCAAAACCATACCACATAACATAGGAGAATCAAAAACTTGCATGGAGTCTATATTCTATAACAGAGAACACATGAAGTGAATGACACTATGGCTTAAACACAGGTCAGTAAGCAATGCATGCCACAAATCTTCCAACAGTGAAGGCTAAGGAAAACACAGTATTATTGACACAGGAAATTTATTTATATTATAATATTTTATTATTTTAGTTTTATCTTGTAATATTTATTTTAAGTATTAGATATATTACAGAAAGCTAGGGTTATTAGTTGTCTTAAGTATTTAAACCTAGGGCTTGGAATAAAACTTTGTTTGCAAGAAAGCCTAATAACTTTACTTGCAACAAAGAAAGTCTAAATAAGTTGTAGGCTTTACAGCCATGATTATTATTCAGATTCTTTTCTTTGAATTAATAGAAAAACTAGAGGTTTTTAATAACCTAAGTTTTCTAGAGTTTATCTATTCTATTTCTTTGTTTACTGCTGTTTTTTTTCCCCTAAACCACAACAATTATCCTAGCACAAATACTGTCACAAATTATATGATGTCACCACAAAAACATTCTAGCTATTAAGAAAAACTACATTAGTACACTCTCCAGATTTACATTCTTAAAGAGTGATTCAAGCCCACAAAGAGGAGGGAACTTATAGCACAGACAAATAACCTGGAACTCAATGTGCCTTGGATTTTGGATGTACTTCTCCAAATAAACTCCATCATTTCCAAATGCAGCTGCAGCTTCACTTTTGGCTTGCTGTAATATGTAGAAATTAAATTAAAACTGAGAGCAGAAACACTTCAGTTAGATAATGCATGCTCCAACTTTTCGGAGAACATTCATTTCTACCTCAAAGGGATATAACCAGCATTTTAGAGTATATACAAAAAAAATAAGTAAAAACTTTGTCACATATTGAATAAAAGATGGGTCAAGAAATTATGTGAAAAGAAAAAAAATGGAAGTAATTGTTTAGTAGATCAAAGAAACACTCCTGAGTAAACAGTGGTGCCTTCAAGCAAGTAAACAAACCTACATTATTTCCCTACTTTCCATTTTTCTCTCTTATCAACAAATACTGTTCCAAACCGAAGTCCATTTAAAAATCAAATCAGGAAAAGGATGTATTCCATATTCACATCAGTTATGCTCAACCCAGGAGGACAAATAGAAAAGCAGATATGAATCAAATGACAATCCAATGATTACATAAATTACATAAAACTGACTTCCAAAGAGAGATCTGTAAAATAATTAAAGCGACTCATATTTGAAGTAATACCTGCAGTAACTTCACAAACTCATCAGGCTCGGTAGCAAGACGCATTCCACGCCCTCCACCACCTGCCGTGGCCTTGAATATATAAAAGAATAAAAATTAATGACTAACACAGATTTCAATGCAGTTTCACAAACAATGGTACCCTCTTGACATTCAAAATTATATTTCATAGCTATCTTTTGATAACAGTGCCAGAAAAAGAATACAAGATATTCACTGCATCCCTTAACAAAAAGCACCATTGAACCACTACAATTCTAGGAGCAATAAAATGAACACCTAATAATTTTCAAATGGCGATCAATAGAAGATATTAGATTTTGTAATGATTTTCAAGAAGTTACAGCCAGAGCAAAAGAAAGGTTTATGAACTCTATGCTAGGATAGTACTCAAAAATCATTTTATTTTATTTTTTGAAAAAAAAGAGAATGACTCCATTATTATTCCTCGATCTGCTTTACATAGATGTCTTATCTTCCTAATATAGGCTTTTAGGCCGATTTTCCTGTCAGCATGCATGTCTGCTAGATTCTTTCTTTTTTAACACAATCTTGGAACTAACCAGAAAATATGAAATTTTAATCTAAATTTTCTAAACAAAGCATAAGTAGAATAGCGAAAAGGTGCACCAAATTCGCATGTTCAGTCGGTAAATTAAACTGACACTATAGAACATAAATTGATAGCTGGGGAGCAAAATAATCACCTTGATCATCACAGGAAAGCCAATCTCATGGGCAAGCTTGATTGCTTCCTCTGTACTCTTTAAAAAACAGAAAGTTAACAAAAGAACTGTAAACTGACAGTATGAATACTATGTTTGAGCTGCATAAACATTTATTTACCCAAAATATAATACCTGTAACAATCCATCACTTCCTGGAACAGTAGGAACACCCGTGTTCTTCATTGTTTCTCGTGCAGTTGATTTGTCACCCATAACACGAATACTGTCAGGCTGCCCAAGCATAGCCAGAATTTATTCTTTAAATTAGGGCTGAGGGTGAGCTAAAACCAAAAAGTATCCAAGCTGGACAAATGAGCTAAAAGAATTTCATGTAGGTTTAGTTTAAAACTCATCAAACTTATTAGCAAAAAGAATTAAAAGAAAAAGAATCTGGCCACAGTAAACAAGTCTTGGAGATAAAATTTCTAGTGACCTCATGAAGTAGCAGACATATCTCACAAATTGACAAGCAATCTGCTTGCCATACAGAATTATTTTGCAGTGGTGAATTGAAACTAAATGCTGAAAGCAAGCAACTCCAACTAAGAAAGATAGGCTAAAATAACTGCACAAAACTGGGTCAAAATACTGCAGCAAATTCAGATTAGCGAACATTCAGGATGAGGAAACAAGCAAAGAGATATATCATCTCATGAGTGGATCTATGAGCTGCACTCACATATAGCTAACTGAAATTTTGAAGTAATTAAAATGTATGTTCAGAAGAAATTTTGCTTTTCTATGCTCAGTATCAATTTTAAACATCTAAAAACACTTTGGTATTTAGGTAGCTCGTATTAGCCAATGGCTAATGGCCCTCTAAGGTATCCAATATGAGTACCAAAACTAACTTCACCAGCCTCAATAGAAAGCACAGGTTGCAACTCTATCTATCAATATGTTATCCACCATTATGCACATTCGTTACTTTTGAGCGGGAAAATGCCATACTGAATACTCCAATCAATTAGGGGAAAAAAAACTAGTTTTCCAATAATAAAATTATTGTCAAATAACTTGACAGTTGTGTACTTACGTTAGGCCCAATAAAGTTGATCCTGTGATCTCTGCACATTTCTACAAAAACCGCATTCTCAGCAAGGAAACCATACCCAGGATGAAGCATAGTACAGTTACGGCTAATTGCAGCAGATAGGACATTTGGAATCAATAAATACCTGAACAAAACACAGCCAAACATACAAATTGAGCTGTTATCATACTCAAACTGAATAAATACACAAACCCTAAGCACAAAAGCATGCTTTGGTATGCTTGCAATACAGAATACAAAAACATAGATAAGGATTGTAAAAGCAGAGAATGAACTCAAAGCATGTGCATTAAAGAAAAAGAACATAGAGAGGGCTTATATATGCCCGATAATATATGCCTATGGAAGTGGAAACAATCTAAAGAGAATTTATACTTGATTCTTCAAGTGAAGACAACAAAATACACTTCATGATTTGTATAAATGGTCTTTTTTGGCCTTGTACATATTTTCAAATTTCAATTGAATTCAAAATGAAATTAAGCTTCCTACTCTTAAAAGAAGAAAAGACGGTTGTAAACTTTACCAGAATTCAAACTTAACTAGATTCGCATTTTTTAACCCAAAATACATTTGGAAATAATTTAAAACTTAACACTGTTGCTATTAGTACACATAAATAGACCTCGCCAAGGCTTTAACACAGGGCAGAGGTGATAAAAGAGAACAGCCAAAATGATAAGAACCTTCCAAATTCCATTGAATTGTTACATGCAAATTATTTCCAGTTAAATCTTCATAAGACTTTTGGTACTTCTTCATGTATTATAGCTAGTTGAAACTTATCTAACAGATATAATTTAAATCAGTCTTTTTCAAGCACTATAGCTAGTTGAAACTTATCCAACAGAACAATTTAAAACAGTGTTTTCATAGTGTAATTGCTTCAGTCCCCTTCTTTCTTAATCTCCAAACTACATATCTCTAATTCAATGAACAAATAAAGATTAAATGAGGAGCATCTAACAAGACAAATTTCATAACAAACTTTGATGTAAAAGCTAAGACAATTATAATAGAAACATAACAAGGAAACCATAGATGCTCAAGATATGACTACTTACGATTGACTGCTTGGTGCTTCACCTATGCAAACTGATTCATCAGCCAGCTTCACATGAAGTGCATCCTTATCAATTGTAGAGTAAACAGCAACACATGGTATTCCCATCTCATGAGCTGTTCGGATTACACGAACAGCAATTTCTCCTCTATTTGCCACCAAAATTTTCTCAGCACGGCATTTAGCACCAAGAGCTCCTCCACACCTGCTAGATTTACATCTAACTTGAGTTGACTGAGCTTTCTGCCTAGGAAAGTTGATCCTGCTTCCCACCATAAAGGTACACTGGGAACTCCTAATAACTCTACTTCTCCCCAAGAATAAGCCCTTCAATAGGAGAATCCATGATATTAGCTATATATCATAATAAAGTAACTCGTTACTTTGATTAACGATATGTTAAAAGTTTATCCCTCTATTTGAGGCATTGTAGAGATGTCTGCAATCGATCAAATAGCTCTTAGGATTTAACGCATGTGATTGATAAGTTTCATTAGCACTTTGTGGAAAATCATTAGATATGAATACGTTAGATACTTGCGATTCGATACGTGAGTGTAAAATAGCATCTCCCCAAAAAAGCATGCTCTTTTTTACCACCAGATAAAGAAAATATGTTGTTGGGAGCAAATAGATTGAGGAATTACCCATACGTAAAATCACAATAAGTATTTAACGGGGTATCGGAGCTTTGGAAGATTTCGTCCTAGGAAACTAGAAAACATAGGAGCATTGCCGGAATTCACTCTAGGAATCTATACCCAATTTCTAAAACTGTATAGAAGAAAGAATCTAGCATCCAGCAGAAGGAACAAAGTGAAAATTATGATGCGAAAAGAGAAGGGAGACTTACAGGAGGTGATGTGACCGATTTGCACATAGTCAGTGAAGCATCCATTGCCATTGAGAAAAACAGAAAATGCCTACAATAGCAAATACCCATTCAAGCCAAAGCTTCAGTGCTACATGTCTAAGCATTAAAAAAAAAAAAACCAAATAGATCTAATGAAACACAATTTAAAGAAAGAAAGAAAGAAAGAGAGAAAGATACCAAGCTTGACGTGAACAAGAATCAGAGCAATGTAGTGAGACAGGGAGATGGGGAAATAGAGAGAAGAGGGAGATATGGAGAAGTTGTCGATGGAAACGAGGCAAGTGTTTTATTGAATGCTCCGCCTAAATGGTTGGGGTTATCACTCATCAGGCATATAAGCCCAGCTCCATCAATTAGCAGTCATTGACCTTTCCCTACGGTTCTATCTCTACGGTTGGGTCCATTCCTCCAATGTTTTCATTCCACATTTGTATCTCACAATTGTCAGCGCCCACTTAGCTCTATTTGGATTTGGGCCGGAAAAAGGAAAAACAGCTCGACTCATGCCCATAACAAGTTTTTTTCTTTTTCTTTTTTTCTTTTACTTTTGAAAATCGTCGGGCAGGTTGGACCTTTTTATTAAGATTTACGGGTCAGGGTCATAGTTGGCTTTACTTAAATTTGTCTTAGCTGTCACTATATTTATTAAAAGTTGTATTCAAAAATGTTTATTTAAGTAATTAGATTGTTAAAATTAATGATTTATTGCTTTCTTTGTTCGTAATGTCTACATTAATATTTTTTTCTATTTAATTTTTTTTCATGAAACATATTTGAATTTTACAAATTTGCAAACTAAAATTTAAAATATTTTTTTTCTCCAATCTCCACCACTGACCATTAAATCAACTTAAATCTAAAATATGTTCTTCTACTCGTCGAAGGGTACTGATTCACCATGCCGATCATTGAATCGTTGTTTGAAGCTCGCTAGTGAAACTTTAAAAAAAATTAATAATCCAATCACTTAAATAAAAATTTTTGAATAATTTAACGACTTAATTGAAAACTTTGAATAGTTTAGTGACCAAATTGTAAATTTGTTTAGTTAAGTGACCAAAACAAAAACTTATCCATAATTTAGTGACTAATGATGAAATTCACCCTTTATTAAAATATTCTTATATTAATTTTATAATAATTTATATTATAATTTTATAAATATATTCATATCTTTCATATGATTTTTATAAAATTTTATTTAAAATTTTATATTATTTATTCCATTTAACTTTCTAAAAATTAGAATTAATTCTTTTCTTTATTCTACCAAAAAAAAAAAGCCATGAATAGTTAATTACTCAAGTCTGCTCTCAAAGTAGCACAATTTCATCTAGCAATGTCTAGGGTTGGGTTTCTGCTTGTGATAATATTTCTTTCTGCTGACAAGGAAGTTTTCTTTAAAAAAGAAGATACTCTGAGTAGCGGTTATAAAAACTAATTTTGTTAAGATCAAAATCTCGATTATAAAAGGGAATAGTTGAATTTGCTGAAGGCAGTAGAGATGGCACTAATGGAGAAAGAGTTGGCAAATTTAAGCCTTAACGAGGAAGAGGATGAAGGCATGCAATTTGCGACGGAGGCTAGACCATAAAGATCGTTATACGAATTGTGCTTAGTTGCATGCTACCTCGTAGCCAATGTGGTTCACTTTCCTACAATGAAGAATACGATGGCTAATTTATGGCACTCGTTGGGGGAGAATTCAAATCTCTGACCTAGGTAAGAAACGTTATGTTTTTTTATTCTTTTATGAGGTAGATATGGAACGGGTGATGAGTGGAACGCCATGGACTTTCAATAACCATTTCTTTTTGCTTCATAGACTAAAAGATGGCAAAGATCCAAATTTAGTATCGTTGGTATATGCTGATTTCTAGGTGCAAGTTCATGATTTTCGACTGGGTTCCTTTTTTGATTATGTGTTGCAACAATTGGGGGATTTTATTGGTAAATTTCTAGAACACGATACAAAACAGCTTAATCAGGGATTTAGAAACTTTATATGTATCAGGGTTCAAATAGATATTAGAACGATCTTGAAGAGGAAGAAAAAAATTTTGATTTCCCAATTAGATTCGGTTTATGTGAAATTTCGATATGAAAAACTGTCCTTATTTTGCTTTCTTTATGGATGTTTGAGGCATGGAGACAGATTCTACCGAAAAAATATTAATCTAGGGTTGAAAGAAGTGGAATGTGGATGGGATGTATCATTAAGGGCGCAACCAAGGAGAGCAAACGTCATGCCAAACATATGGTTGAAGGAAGACAATATGGGGAGAAATTATGGGAAAGAAGCTGGCAAACAAGAAGTTGGGAATAACGGCAGAGGGATGAGTAGTTTCGATACACGACATCACTTGGGGTTTATTAACCATACTTTAGGGTTTAATTTGCGGGGTAATGGGAGGCAAGACATAAAAAAATGGGTAGTATTGTTAAGTGAGGGGGATAAAGAAGATATGGATGAGGAAAGTGAGGAGCTACTATTGGAGAATAAAGAAGGGAAGAATAGATATAGGTCAAACAGTCAAGTACAAGGTAGATTTACGCATGCAAGTGAGGTTAGACCAAGAGAACAGAAAGGAACAATTTACAAAAAATAGATATCGGCGACTGCCAATTGGCAAGACGACTAAACGTAATGAGAATCTTAAGTTGGAACGTCCATGGATTGGTCCTCAAGTTGTCTTTTTTATAGAGACAAAATTAGACAGATCTCGGATGGAAAGAGTTAGATGATGGATGCGGGTTTTATTGTGGTATAGATGTGTCGGCAATAGGAACAAGGGGCGAGTTAAGCCTTTGATGGAAAAGTGAGGTATCGATAAGATTAAAGAGTTTTTCTAATAATCATATTGATTTTGACATTGAGGATGGTGAAGTAAGATCAACTTGACGAATGATTGGATTCTATGGGGCACCAGAGGCTCGAGGAAGAAGTGAAGCATGGGACATGCTGAGGAGACTAGGGATGGAGCAAGTTACGCCATGGTTGGTTTGTGGCGATTTTAATGAGATTCTTTACTCTTTTGAAAAGGAAGAAGGTTTGCTAAGGGATGAAGGTCGGATGGAAGAATTTAAGATAGCTCTGAATGATTGTCGATTAAAGGATGTGGGATATGTTGGTAGGTGGTTTACATGGGAATGAGGGAACCTTTCTGAAACAAATATTAAAGAACAGCTTGAAAGAAGGGTTGCAAATAGAAAATGGATCAATCTATTTCCTGAATACACAATCCAACATTTGTCTCATTCCTTTTCTGACTACTGTCCTTTATTTTTTTTTCAAACTAAACAAAAGGGGATGAGTAAAAGAAGGAAAGGTTTTAGATTTGAAGCATGGTGGACCATGGAGACATCTTGTGAAGAAGAAGTGAAGAGGTTATGGGCGATAAGTAGGGGAGGGGTGATGGAGAAATTATAATTAGTAGGGAAAAGAATACAAATGTGGGAAATAGGAATAATAAAATTACGTAAAGGGCTACCAAGAAAATTACTTTCTTGAATTGAGGAACTCTATGGAATAGAGAGAATGGATGAGAATTTGGCAGAATTAATTGACGCCAAAATTCATTTAAATTTAGAAATTGAAAAAGAAGAGAGGTATTGGGAGCAGTGAGCAAGGATGAATTGGTTAAAAGAATGAGATAAAAATACAAAAATTTTCCATAATTTTACGTCTCAAAGAAGAAGAGCAAATCGGTTCAATGAGCTCGAATAATAAACAGGGGCAAATAATTATGGACAAAAGAGAGATGGTGGACGTGGCAAAGAGATATTTCAAAAACATCTTTTCCTCAAGAAGAGTAGGCAATCCTGAGTACATACTTTCAAGGACTGAAGTGTGCATTTTGGATAGAATGAATCAAGGCTTAACTAAAAACTATATTAGGGAAGAAGTTATTCTTGATCTTAAAAGCACAGGGCCAACCAAAGCTTCTAGGAGTGATAGGTTCCTGGCACTTTTCTTCCAAAAATATTGGCATACTATTGGGCAAGAGGTTGGAGATTTCTATCTTGACATATTAAATGACAAAGGTCCGTTTGATGGGGTTAATATGACAAATATTGTTCTTATACCTAAAGTGGCGAGTTCAACCAACCTCAAGAATTTTCGACCTATTAGCCTATGTACAGTAATTTACAAGAATATATCAAATGCAGTGGCTAATCAACTCCAAAAAGTATTAAATATATGTATTGATAAAGCCCAAAGTGCATTTTTGACAGGAAGACTCATTACGGGTAATGTTTTATTAGTGTATGAATTAATACATTCTCTAAAATAGAGAAGAATGGGCCAACATGGAAGTTTAACTCTAAACCTAGACATGAACAAGGCGATGATAGGGTGGAGTGGTCTTTTTTGGAAAAAAATTATGCATAAGATAGGATTTGGAAAGCCCTTTGTGTCCATAATCATTCGGTGTGTAACATCAATGAATTATTCGGTATTCATGAATAGTGAGATAGACGATTGGCTCAAACCAATGAAGGGGTTGCATCAAGGTGATCCATTAAGCCCCTATTTATTCTTAATTTGCAGTGAAGGCCTTTCATCTTTAATAAGTTAACGTCATGGGAAGGTACTATTAAAGGGACAAAGGTATGTTGTAAGGGTCCAACTATTGCACACTTACTTTTTGCAGACGATTGCATTTTATTTGGGGATACTACAAAAATGGGAGCCCAAAACCTTAAGACTATCTTATGAGAGTATGAAATTTATTCTGGTCAATGCATAAACTGTGATAAGTCAATGGCATATTTTAGCTCAAATGTTTCGGAGCAAAAGAGAGAGCAATTAGTAAACATGCTTGAAGTACGAACCTCAAAAAATCTAGAGAAATACTTGGGTCTACCAAATATTATATGGAGGGATAAAAAAAAAAGAACTTTCTAGCTCCTAAAGGATAGGATGATCAATAAAGTCAGAGGGTGGAGTACAAGATTTTTGTCAATTGGAGAAAATGAGGTGTTTATAAAAGTAGTACTATCGATAATTCTTACCTACTCTATGGCATGCTTTTTGTTAGCTAAATCATTTTGTGCAAAATTGGAAATCATTATGGGCCAATTTTGGTACCAAAAATGACATGATAAATGTGGAATTCATTGGTGTAAATGGAGGAAGCTTGGTGAATTGAAACAAGATGGTGGAATGGGCTTTAGATGCTTATCGAAGTTTAATGTGGCGTTGTTAGAAAAGCAAGGCTGGCGTTTAATTTGTTATCAATTTCGTTATTCGCAAAGTCATTAAAAGCAAAGTACTATCTAAATTCAAATTTCATGCAAGCAAGATTGGGAAACTTACCATCATATACATGGAAAAGTTTATGGCTAGCAAAAGGACTTATTAAGAAAGGGATGTGTTGGCGAGTTGGCTCAAGAAAGCATATACAAATTTGGAATAAGGCATAGGTCTCAAGCACTGAAGATTATAAGATTCAGTTATCAAAAATTGACTAGAATCTGGTATATGTTTCAGATTTAATTGAACAAAATTCAAATTTCTGGAAGGAAGAGCTAATTAGAAGTACCTTTCATCCCGAAGATGCTGAGAGGATTCTATGGGTTCCCCTTCCTATTGAGCAAGAAGCAGATAGAATGTTATTGTGAGGAGAAGCTTTAGGGGTTTATACAATACAAAATGGTTACAAAAACTTAATACAGAATGACAGAACAAAAACTTTACAAGCAAATCAAAATCATTACAAACCCATATACAAAAAACTATGGATGGTGGAATTACCCTCAAAAACAAAAATCTTGGTGTGGAAAAGCTTAAATAACTTTCTACCTACTCTTTCTAATCTATATCAACGCAGATTGGGGAATACAATAAACTATCTGAGGTGTTTAAACAGTACTGAAACCACATATCATGTGTTTAGAGACTGGCTATTTATAGCTAATGTTTGGTCTAAACTAGGAATCAGATGGACCTTGGAGCAAGATCAGTTACAGTATAATAACTGGATATAGGCTTTATTCGAAACAGAATCGAAACATAAAATTAGAACAATAGTGTACACAACATGGGGATTATGGAAAGTTAGAAATAAATTGGTTCATGAAAATAAGATACAAACTGGGCCAAGTTTGGTTCAATTCATTACAAAATATTTGCGGGAATTGGAAGGAGTTAACAAGAAGGTACTTGTCAGTATTGTGGCAAATGAATACTAGAATCCACTAGAAGGCATGAATGTTAAAGTCAACTTTGATGCTACATTTGATAAACAACATAGGAAGTCATATACAGGAATCGTCATTAGAAACTCAATCGGTCAAGTTTTAAAAGTAAAAAGTTACAATAACGGGTTCATACCAGTGATGTTTGCAGTAGAGGCACTTGCATATGTTCAGGTGATTAAATTTGGGGTAGAGTCAGGCTTCTTAAGAGTTGAAGTTGAAGGTGACACGTTAACTATTATTAAAAAGATACAAAGTGAGGAAGAGTATATATCTAACATTAGGGCTTACATTTCAGATGCCAAAAGATTAAGAAGTAATTTTATAACTTGTAGATTTAAGCATGTATGGAGACAAACAAAGAAAGTAGGACATATCATACCAAAAGAAGAGTTAAATAAGGATGCAAATACTTATTTGGCTAATGGCCTCTCCAGTTCGATAGCCTGGGCTGTTGAGGATGACATACAAGGTGGAAGAAGTGGTAGTTGACGGAATTGTGGTGAAATCAAAAGAACATTGCAAATTTGAAAGGTAAGGAATTATAGATTAGAGCGTTAGAAGGAGAATACATCGGTTTTTTAGAGAAGAAAATGAGGAGGAGAGTGGTTGTCGCGTGTGAAATGATATGCGATTTGTGCAAGTATACATGTCGAATCAAGTAATAAAGTGATAAGTGAGACCGTCTCCATAAGTATAGGATTAGGTATACAAATGGTCAAGTTATTATAATAAATTTAAATTAATGTTAAGAAAAATAATGATAAGAATGAAGTGGTAAACAAAAGGAATATAAATGTGAACAAAATGTGTTACTGATGAATAATTGAAAATGTTATGGTAATGCAAGAGTAAAAATGCAATGGCAATGATTATATGAATAATATGTAACTGAACAAATAAACAACTAAGGATGCAATGGCAAAGATACTATGACAAGGGATAAGGGATATACGATGTTGATATGGAAGGTTGGAATTACTAAGAATCTACCCTTATTGTTAGAACTGCCTCGGAAAAATAAAATCTACCCTTATTGTTAGAATTGTCTCGGTAAAATAGTAATCAATCTACTGCTCAAAAGAGTTCTAAAGTGGTCTGCTACTTTCGATAGCAAAAACCTCAAGTTACCTTATCTGCATCTATAGGCCTTTAATACGGTACTCTGCATTGTTTCCTTCCATATGAACGTTGCTCTATGTCTAGAGTCTATTACAAATATCTGTCAAGTACTTGCTTATATCATTCAATTTTGGTCCAACTAATCCAACCTTTTCAGAATTAAATTAGTTTATGGGCATGCTGCTCAGTCATCTATGTCTAGGGATTGCACACATACAATTTAGAAATAAAACAATTGAATGAAACAGTAAATTAATTCAGATCTATGCTTCAACCAATAAAGAAAATAAAGGTTTCATCAAGTAATCCCAACCCTATGAGATTTAACTCATGGGTTGGCAAATAAAATTCAAAACCAAAATATCATTCAACATCATTTTTATCAAATCAATTAATGGAAAAATTGTTAAGAAATAACAGAAGAATGTTGGGAAAACAACTTTCGTGTGCCTAGTTCACACTCTAGCGGTACAGTGTCCTGTGGTGGCTGAGAGGGACTGCTTTCGTATTTCTCTTTCCATCTCTACTCAACCACTACCCTCTAGTTTCGTCTATGGATCTCCACCTTTGTTCCTCTTTTTTGGGTTTCCTCCTTTGGCTTTTTCCCTAAGGTAAATCCAACAACCCAAGATATCTTCTCCTCTTTTTTATATTTTCTTTTTGGTTTAATATTTTTCCTTTAGGGTAGGTAGTTATCAGCCCATGATCTCATAATCTTTTTTCCTCTTTTTTAGGCAAATTTTTTGGTACAAGTAAAGTTGCGCTAAAACTGTTATGCGTTAAGTGTTGACTCGGTCTTTCTAGAATTGCCATGACATTCGTGTTGGCAAATTATCTAACCTTTTGCCACGAAAAACCTTCACTCCTTTATTTCTTTCTCCGCATCCTGCACTTGTCAGTTACTACCAAACAAATCCTTTCCATAAACAAGTAAAAGTAACATATAATAACATTTAAGTACATTTCAATCTTCTTAATGTAATGCAATGAAAATTACGAATGGAATGTCCTAAAATGCAATTCAATTTACTTAAGTACAAGCAATTAGCTAGGACTAAAGGCATGAAATATAACTCTTTTCAAGAGTTAGAAGTGGTAAGACCTTTCAGATCTAAAATTTGTTTTAGTGAAACAACAACCAAATAGCGAGTAAAATCGTTCATAAAGGAGATGCCTTTGACCATAAGAAGATCTGGGTTGTTGAAGACCATTTTTCTAAAGCTTGGAAAGATCTGTTGAGAAGGTGAGTGACCGTCGAAGATGAAAACTGGCTGTGGGATGGTTTCTTTAGGGTTTTGTTAGGAATAGTTGTTTATTTAAGGATTGGACTTTTTTAGGTTTTTGTAACAAGGCCGATTTTGGTTTTTATAGGCCTTTGTTTTTAGTTTAGGTAATTGTTTTTTACTTTACTTTTTTTTGAATAAAACGCAGGCCAGTTTAATTAAAAAAAACTTTCTAAAGTTAATATATTATGAAATGTTATTTAAAATTTCGAATGGAAGCAAGATCGGAAACCATTTCGAAGGTTAAAGTTGGGTATGGAATAGGTACTTGTTCATAGGCCAAGTCACCAAACCATATTAGAAGGTTCGCTGAAATTTAGAAGGATTTGGGTAAAAATATTAGGCCTCAAAAATGGGTTTAAGCAAGAAAAAAAATTTAAGCTCGTTTAAAAGTTAAATCTATAGTAATATATAATATGTTAGTATTTGGTACACTGATAGTGTATTTTTTATTCTACAAGCAACATTAAAAAACTGGCATGTGTCTCTTTTTAAAAATATTTATTATTTTAATAATTTACTATACCCTTGTAGGACACTTATCAATCCCATTGCCCTTCTTGTGGAGTTTAAAAACTCTACTAGCAATGTACCAAATATTTTTCCACATATAATACTACTAACATTAAAAAATGTCAAGATAATTATATATAAAATTTTAATAAACAAAAAAGTATTAAATTATTAAATATTAAATTAACATAATATAGATATATTTAAAAAAAATAATATGGACAGACCTAAAATGGGCTTGGGTTAGTTATTGACAAATATGGGCAAGCTTGGGTAAAATTTTAAGCCTATACTTGTAACCACTTCTTGCACTGACGTTCATGAGGTCACTTTAGATCTGGTGCCATGAGTGTAGTATATTCATTTGTAAACTTGTAATTTTTTCAAAAAAAATTATTAATAAAATAAATTCATTGATTACATTAATATACTTTCTATGATTGTACTCAAATGATTTTTGCACGCAAAGTAAAATGGAAGCAAATGTTGCTCATTGGTTGTCTAATGTTTAAACTAATATTAAATGGTATCACGTGGTTGGATTATGATACAAAAAGACAACTTATATTAGTAGACGAACCTAAACATGTCCTTAGTCTAATCAGAAATGAGCAAACCGATTGAAAAAATAATATGTCGTCTATCAAGTCCAATTGGCAAGATGTTTTATCATGAGCACCAAAGCGGATGACTTCTAGAAGATAGAGACATAGATGTAACTAACTAGATGACATTATATTAGACTGGGCCCAAGAAGAATAAATCCTGAATCCATTTATGAATTCATTCACTTGTGACGTTCATAGTGTGACATACCTAAATCATGAGTGGATGACGAACTACGTATGCGTGACTCGTACACTTTAATGTAAATAAAAGCCTGAGTTCGAATAGATAAAGAACTAGAAGTTAGTGCATTGGGTGTACAATTTCTACAGTATGTAATGTCATTCACAATAGTGGAATTCATAACCTGAGACATGGATAAATGATAACCTCTAATTGGCATTCATGGTTGATGAAAAGTAAACGTGGTCACGAATTGTTCATCTTTGTGATGAATGACTTGATTACTATTTGATAGTAATTGACTTTTCATGAAGGAAAATGTAATGATTACCATGAGATAAAATACGATCATATTGGGAGAACGAATATTATCCCAAAGAGATTAAAGGTATCATATGAGGGTAACAAATTTATAACAAGGTTGGATTAGCACTAGTCGAGTTGCTTTCATAATGGTATATCATTGGGGAAAGCTCAGTCACGATACTATAGTGCAATGACTTCATAACTAAATGAGTTTACAATTAATAGGTGAAAACTTGGAACTTAATTATAAATCATTTGAGCCTCAATTGCATAAGCCCAATCAGTCCCTCCACTAGCTCGTTGAAACCAGAAATGAATTGCGTGTTTGAATTAAAATAAACAGAATGAATAGAAATAAAGAAATGATAAATATTCAGAAATGATTATGGTTATCTTCGAAATGGAGAAATGGAATCATTTGGAAATGAATGTGGCTTTCTCAAAATGGAAATGAAAATGAGAAATGATTTATTTACAAATGAACATGTATTACTCAGAAATGATCGGAAGAATGAGTTTATGTTTTTGAGTTATTTTAAAGCCCAAAAATGAAAATAAACCATTCGATCATAATGAACAAGTTGAATGATGAAATATTAAATATATTTTTTCAGAAATTTTACCAGGGGTTAAATTGTCATAATTTTATTGGGGATAAAATTAGGATGAAAAAATTATTTAATATAAATATTGAAGAATATTTTTGGAAATTAGAAAAACAAATATTGGGTTGCGTCAAATTATAAGGTATCAGGTTAAAAGCCTAGAAAGTACTTGTAATTGGACCCGATTTGGAAGAGGCCCAAAAGCCCCTTATGTTAATAGGGTGGATGGCTAATCCTAGTTAATATTAACTAGGGTTTTCGGTACCTATGCTCCTAACTAGAAAAAGAGTTCGTTTTTCTATTTGAAATAAACTTTTCTAATTTAACAAGGGCTCTGCCTTCTTTCCCTATAAATAGATTGCACGGGTAGAGCTATTTAGACAACTTTAAGATATCGTTATTCTGCCTGAAAATAGAGATACTTTTATTCTCTTAGAATTAATATATTTTTTGGAATAATGGTTCTACCTATTTCTATTTGAGAAGAGAATTTTTCTTTCTACATAAAAGAATAGAATTTTTCTTTCCACATCAGACTTGACCCAAGAAGAATAGATCATGAATCAATTTATGAATTTATTCACTTGTGACGTTAATAATACGACATACCTAAATCCTGAGTGGATCATAGACTATGTATGCGTGCCTCATATACTTTGATGTAAGTAAAAGCTTGAGTTCGAATAGATAAGGAATCGAAAGCTAGTGCATTGGGTATATGACTTCTACAGTATGTATTGTCATTCATAATTGTGGAATTCATAGCCTGGTACATGGGTAAATGATATCCTCTCATTAGCTTTACATGGTTGATGAAAAGTAAACGTGGTCACAGGTTGTTTGTCTTTTTTACGAATGACTTGATTACTATTTGATAATAATTTTAGTTTTCATAAAGGAAGATGTAATGATTACCATGAGGTAAAATGAGATCATATTGGGAGAATGGATATTATCCCGAAAAGGTTAATGATATCCTATCAGGATAACACACTTATGACAAGGTCATTGGATGAGCACTGATCAAGTTACTTTTGTAATGGTATGTCGATAGGGAGAGCTCAGTCACGATACTATAGTTGAATAATTTTGTGACTAAATAAGTTTATAATTAATAGACAAAAAGCTGGATCTTAATTAAAAATAATTTGAGCCCTAATCGCATATGTCCAATCGATCCCTCTGCTAGCTTGTTAAAACCATAAATGAATTGCATGTTGAGTCAAATGAGCAAAAATGAATAGTAATGGTGAATATGGAGAAATGGGAAACATTTGGAAATGATTATGGTTTTCTCCAAAATGAAAATGAAAATAGAGAAATAAAAGCACTTAGAAATGGATTTGATTTTCTCCAAATGAAAATCAAAAATGAAAATGACCTAGAAATGAATTTATGTTTTTCAAAAATTCGAAAATGGATATACATTTGGTCATATGAACCGTCGAATATGGAAATATTAAATATATTTTCTCATAGATTCTTTTATGGTAAAGTTGTCATGATTTTAACAGGATTAGAATTGAGTTGAGAAAATTATTTAATTGGAAGTATATTGATTTTTATTTTGGGAAGTAGAAAAACAAATATTGGGTTAAAAGCCCAAAAAGTACTTATAATTGGACCTGATATGGAAGAGGCCCAAAATTCCCTTATGTAAAAAGGGGTGGACGACAAACCTTAGTAAAAATAGCTAGTGTTATCGCCACCTATACTTTTAGTTAGATTAGGAGTTCGTTTTTCTATTTGAAATAAATTTCTACAATTCAACAAGGGTTCTACCTTCTCTCCCTTTAAATAGATGGCACTGGTAGGGCTCTTTACACAACTTTAAGATATCATTTTTTTCCCAAAAATAGAGAGACTTTTATTTTCTAAGAATTAAATATATTTTTCAAAACAATGGTTTTGTTGGTTTCTATTTGAGAAGAGATTTTCGTTCTCACACTAAAGAAAAGAAAACTATTCCTGATTTTGTGTTTGATTCGATTCGTTCAAGTCTACACTTGAAATAGTTTGTGGTAAGAGAATAGAGAAAAATATTATTTGGTTGAAAGTTGGGAACGACAGGGATCTGTCTATTCGAAAACACATGTGCAAATCTGGTTTAGGGTTTATTGCTATAAATATCACAAATCGAATCAATTTTCAAAATTTTTATTTTTCGCTGTGGAAGAAAACCGTTTTCGGATCAAAATTTTTTCCATGAGTTTGTTAAGTCCAATTGAGGAGATTCCTTATGATGGGCATCAGAGTGGATGAATCCCAGAAGATAGAAACATAAATGTGATTGAGTGGACTGACAATACATCAGATTGGAGCCAAGTAGAGTAGATCCTGAATCTGTTTATGGATTTATTCACTAGTTACATTCATGGTGTGGCATTCCTTAATCCTGAGTGGATGATGGACTATGTATGCATGACTCGTATACTTTGATGTAAGTAAGAAGTTTAAGTTCAAATAGATAAGGAATCAAAAGCAATTGCATTGGGTATATGACTTCTACAATATATAACATCATTCACAATAGTGGAATTCATAGCCCAAGACACTGCTTAATGATATCTTCTCATCGGCATTACATGTTAGATGAAAAGTAAACGTGCCCAGGAGTCATTCGTCTTTGTGATGAATAACTTAATTACTATTTGATAATAGTTGACTTTTCATGAAGGAAGATGTAATGGTTACTATGAGATAAAATAAGATCATATTGGGAAAACAGAATTATCCTAAAGAGATTAAGGATACCCTATTGAGGGTAACACACATATGACAAGGTTATTGGACGAGTATTGATCAAGTAGCTTTCGTAATTGTATGCAATTAGTGAGAGCTAAGTTTGTTGGATCTGGTGCCCTAAGTGTAATATATTTTTTTTTTGTACACTTATAATTTTTTCAAACAGATTGGTTAATAAAATTATTTAAGAATTACATTAATACCTTTTGTATATTGTCCTAACAGTTTTTTTTGCATGTAAAACAAAATAGAAGTAAATTTTAGCTCACTAGTTGTCTAGTGTTTAACTAATACTAAGCGGTATTACGTGATTGGATCGTAATACAAAATGAAAACTTCTTTTAGTAGATGAACCTAAACATGTCATTAGTATAATCGGAAATGAGCAAACTGATTGAAAGAATAATATGTCATCTATCAAGTCCAATTGGGGAGATACTTTATCATGGGCATCGGAGCAGATGTGTAACACCCCTAACCCGTATTCGTCGCCGGACTAAGGTTAAAGGCATTACCGAACAAATCGGAACATTTAGCATTCAATTCAATGTCATCATCCACAAACGTATTCATACATCAATAATAAGTCCCTTACATAGTTTATCGAAACCTTAAACATGTATTAGCAAAGAGGTCAGGACTAAACCAAGCACATACAAATTTTCTAAAAACTTAAACATTTTTCAAAGATGTACAGGTCACACGCCCGTGTGAACAGGCCGTGTGCCTTACATGGCATTAGACACGCCTGTGTGTCTAGGTCGTGTCAAAACATTGACTTGCTCACACGGGCACAAGACACGTCCGTGTGCCTTGGTCGTGGTCGAAACTGACTTAAAATCATAGGGTACCCCAGGGGACACACGGCCGTGCAACATAACCGTGTGGTGCACACGGCTGAGACACACGCCCGTGTCTCTACCCGTGTGGACAATAATAGGCCATTTCTAAAGCCAATTTGCCACCCAAATTGAGTCAAACCTACAAGCATCAAACCAAGCACATTTGCACTATAATTTTAGCCAATTTTAATACTAAAACATACACCATTTATACCATATCATAAACCACCAAGTTCATGCTTGTAACCATACCATAATCATACCAAATCATAAGTCAAATTCATACCGAAACATATGTTTCATACCTCAATATACTTCATTCAATCTCTTACTATAATTTTACTAATTCCTCAAACAAGCACATACTAAAACTTACCTAAATTGACCATTTTATTTGGTCATTCAAGAATGAATCAAAACATACCAATTATGAACACAAAGCATATAACAAAATTCATTCATATTCACAACCATAACCAAGCCATATCACATGGCTAGATATACTCATCACAAAACATATTCATAACCTTCAAGCCTATACATGCCACAAAATCAAAAAATCAAAGCTTCTATTTACCGAAGTGATAACCGGATAGTGTGATGAGATCTCCTACGACTTCCAATTTAAGCAAGTCTTCGAAACTCTATAAACATAGGAAAACCACACAAAGTAAGCTTTGAAAGCTTAGTAAGCTCGTATGACTAGTATGTAATATTTACAATTTAACAATCAATTCACATTTAGATAAGCATGAATACATATAAATTAGCTCCATCGAAATTAACACGTATTACAATATCAACCTGGTAATTCTTGTATGTGTTCACCGGTTTTCATTCATGTAACAAATGAAATTATTAAATATTACTTACTTGTCAAGTGTGTCACATATACCTGAACTGATTCATATCAACATTTCAATTCTCATACCTTTATCATGTCCGTTGAACCATGGAAATAACATTGAATATTCTGTATCTTGCACACTAGTTGACATATATGTGGTTAAACCACCTATATCTAGATCCACATATAACATTTGTTCGTACATCATTATAACCTATATTACCATTTCAATACAATCCAACCAAATTTGCCCAATGCATAAGCATATAAAATCATCAATAGATTAGTATCATTATATCGATGTAATCATCAAGTCACCATAGGTGAAAACAATAAATATTCAATCTCAAGTACATATAACTTCATTCCGTATTTAATTCATCAAATAACATCAATACCATGTAATTCACATATCATACATAATATTAATATCACTTATAACTCGTAACTTATCCATATAAACAGTATTTAAGCCCGTTGAACCTATTAGAACTTCAAAAGATAGTCGAGTGAACAATGTCATTAATCTGTCAATTCATCATCATACATGCTCTTTCGAGTCATGGTCAGTAAGCTCCTCTTGAGCTGATAAACAGTAAGCTCTATTGAGCTGAAAATGGTAAGCTCTATTGAGCTGAATAATAAGCTCTTTCGAACTGAATCAGTAAACTCGTACAAGCTATGGTGAGTTTGCAACAAATGCAGGAGCTCGACCAATGCGGTAACCCAGCAACATGTCACTCGTATCCAATGAATTCATATAGTTCAAATGGGGCTTGGTAACGAATACAATATATCATCAATGCATTCATATTTTAAGTATTTCAATTATATATATTCATTTCAACAAATACAAATATAGAAAAGTTCGATTCTAATTATACGAACTTACATCGTCCGCTGTAACGATAAATTAAGTCAACTAATCGGATACTTTGAATTTCCCTCGATTTAGCTTCAAATTCTGCTTTTGCCAATCTAGTTAATATCAAAATTAACTTAATAATTCAATAGTTCATTCAATTTAATCCAAGAACACATAAATGGGCATTTTGCACTTTAGCCCTTAAAATTTTACATTTATTCAATTTAGTCCTTATTCACAAAAATCACAAAATATACAAAATTTCCATATACCCATGCTATGCTGAATTTCCCTCTAATCCATATAATTCAATATATTTCATTTATTTCACATTTTAGTCCTTCAAAATCTCATTTTCACGATTTAGCCCAAATTACTCAAATTTATCAAAAATCCAAAGACAAAACATGTTAATCTAACATCACATGCTTATTTTTTGTCATCAAACTTTACAAAGCTCAAACTATCATCAATGGCATCTCATGAATTCATCATCAAAATTAGAAATTTAAACATGGGCTTGATAAAACACAAAGCAGCGATCACAACAACATAAAAATCATCGAAAACGGAACAAAAACGGACCTTCAATATAGCCAAACCCTAAATCTTCAAAGTGGTTTCTTTTTCTCATCCATATTTGGCCAAAAAGATGAACATCCATGGCCATTTAATGTTTTGTTTTATTATAACACTTATTAATCATAAATTACCTTTTTAACCTTTATAAACTAATATGAAAACTTTATAATCAATGTCCATAACTATCCATTCTTGTTTTCAATGGCTAAATTACAACATAAGGCCTCACATAATAAAAGCCATAGCAATATGGCACTTTAACAATTAGCAAGTCACTTTTGCATTTAACGCGATTTAGTCATTTTACTAAATCGACTATCCAAACGATAAAATTAAATCACGAAATTTTCACAGATATCAATTCACATTTTATAAGCATAAAAAATAATATTAAAAATATTTTTTTGACTCGGATTTGTGGTCCCAAAACCACTATTCTGACTAGGGTCTAAATCGGGCTGTTACAAGATAACTCATTGAAGATAGAGACATAGATGTGACTGATTAGGCTATCAGTACAATAAACTAGACCCAAGAAGAATAGATCTTGAATTCGTTTATGGATTTATTCACTTGTGATGTTCATAGTGTGACAAGCCAAAATTTTGAGTGGATGACAAACTATGTATGCATTACTTGTATACTAGCTCATTTTTAAAAAAAATTATTTTTCGCTGTGCAAGAAAACCATTTTTGAACTGGGTTTCTCCTAAGAGTTTGTCAAGTTCAATTAAGGAGATGACACCCAGAAGATAAAGACATAGTTGTGACTGACTAGACCAATCGAATTCATGCATGTGTTTCCTGCTTAGCGGCTGTTTGTTGTTCCTGGCTTTCAACCAAACGATCTTCTTCCCTATTCTCGTACCACAAACTGCTTTGAGTGTGGGCTCGAACCAATTGAATATAAACACAAAACTAGGAAATGTTCTCTCCTTTTTGGGTTGAAAACGAAAATTCTCTCTTCTTTAATAGAAACATGTAGAATTGATATTATAGAAAACTATATGTGATAGTTGAAAATAAATTGTCTCTATTTTCGGCAGAGTAACAATCTTTCAAAGTTGTGTAAATAGCTTTACTAGTGCCATCTATTTATAGGAAGAGAAAGTAAAACCCTTGTTGAGTTTTAGTGGTTTATTTCAAACAGAAAAGCAACATCCTACTTAGAATAGAACTAGGGTAGATGGCACACACTAGTATTCCTATTAGGGTTCTCACCCTCTTCATGTCTATTAGGGATTTTTGGGCTTCTCTCACATCAGGTCCAATTACAAGTACTTCTTGGGCTTTTCAACCCAGTACTTTGTAATTTGCTTTAACTCGACTTTGTTTTTCTATTTCCTAAAATATACTTCAATATATATGTTAAATAATTTTCTCATCCCAATTTTACCTCCAATAAAATATTGACGATTTTACCCTTGGTAAAATTTTGAGAAAATTCATTCAATATTTCACAACTCAATATGTTCACTATGATAGTATGGTTTATTTTTATTTTCGAACTTCAAAATAACTTAAAAACATAAACTCATTACAAATGGATCATTTCCATTTTCATTTCCATTTTTGGAAACCTAAATTCATTTCCAAATGATTTCATTTCTTGATTTCGGAGAAAACCGTAATGATTCCTAAATGTTCCCCATTTCTCTTTTTTCTATTCATTTGGTTCATTTCTATTTAAATACGCAATTCACTTTTGGTTTCAATGAGCTAGCAAAGTGACCAATTGGACATATTTAGTTGAGGCTCAAATGATTTATAATAAATTTCGAATTTTCGCCTTTTAATTATAAACTTATTTAGTCATGAAGTCATTCCAATATAATATTGTGACTGAGCTCTCCCCAATGACATACCATTACAAAAGCAATTATTCAGTGCTCGTCTAATGACCTTATCATAGGTGTGTTACCCTCATAAGATATCCTTGATCTCTTTGGGATAATATCTTTTCTCCCAATATGATCATATTTTATCTCTTGGTAACCATTACATCTTCTTTTATGAAAACTCAATTACTATAGAATAGTAATTAAGTCTTTCATCACAAAAACAAACAAACCATGGCCATGTTTAGTTTTCATCAATCATGTAATGCCAAAGAGAGGATATCATTTACCCTTGTCTTGGGCCATGAATTCCACTATCGTGAATGATATTACATATTGCAAAAGTTGTACACCCAAAGCACCAGCTTTCAGTTCCTTATCTATTCGAACTCAATCTTTTACTTACATTAAAGTATTCGAGTCATGCATACATAGTTTTTCATCCACTCAGGATTTAGGTATACTACACTATAAACATAACAAGTGAATAAATTCATAAACAAATTCAGGATCTATTCTGCTTGGGTCATGTCTGATGCATTGTCAATCCAGTTAGTCACATCAACCTCTCTATCTTTTGGGAGTCATTTACTTTAATGCCAAGATAAGACATCTCTCTAATTGGACTTGATAGACAACATATAAGTCTTTTAATTGGTTTGCTCATTTCTGATTAGACTAAGGACATGTTTATGTTCGTCTACTAATACAAGCTGTCTTTGTAACACCCTTAACCCGAAACTGTCGCCGGAACAGGTCTACGGAGCATTACCAGAACTTACAGATTAAATAAACAGATATTCTACACCATACAATATTCATGTCAGAAATTAATCATAAAGTACCCTATATGAACCCTCGAGGTCCAAAACATGCATTAGAAATGAGTTGGGACTAAATCGGGTACTCAGAGAATTTTTTGCAAAATCTCAAAATTTTTCCCAGATGCAAGGGTCAGAGGCCCTTGTGGTCAGCCCATGTGGCTCACATAGCTAGGGACACGCCCATGTCTCAGGCCGTGCAACTCTCTAACTTGAGTCACACGGTCAGGTCACACACCCATGTGCTAGACCATGTGCAGTTGCAGGGCTCATATGGCCAAGCCCCACGCCCATGTGATAGATCGTGTAATCAATTCTTAGCATTCTGTTTTGACATTTTAAAAATGCAGGGGACACACGGCAAGATTACAAGCCCATGTGCTAGGCCGTGTGTCACACACGGCTGAGACACACACCTGTGTGGACAAAGATAGGCTATTTTCCAAGCCACATTTCTCGCCCAAGTTGTCTTCCTCCTACACCAATACTTAAACATGTTTACAAGCCATTTTAAAAAAATTAATTTAAGTCAAAACCAAGTCTCATGCATGATATATCATCACATACAACTAACGTACTCTTAAACACCTCAAATGACACTTTACCATCATGTAATTAAATATACAAAATTTAACTTATTTAATTCACCTATATGCATATTTTACCAAATATTTTAGAATTAATTTTCAATATGCCAACATGATTTCTATCAATCAATCATTTAAGCATACACCAAACATGTTATAGCCTCATTTATACATATCAAAACATGATCATTATAAGACATTCCAATGGCTAGTTATAACCCAAACATTTACATGCCAACATTGGCTAATTAACATATACATGCCATTATAACCATAATTTATTTACCATATATACCAAGATGGGCCGATAGATAGTGTGAGTGATTTCAGCCGATGCTTCCAATCCAATGAGCTTCCAAATTACTATAGAACAAGGGAAAATAAAATAGAGTTCCATATTCATATATCACCATCTCATACTTCCATATATCATGTATCATCATTTTCATGTATTCCAGGCAGATACATGTAATAATTCATTTCGCGTTCATATCTCCTCATGTTAGGGTTTTGCCTATTGAATTTATTTGGAATATAGATGGATACACATGTAGTACACTCGAAGTGTACAAATCAGAACCCATCAATTCATATTCAAGGTTACCCATAAGGGCACATAATCAGGAAGCACACTCTCGAGCCATATAACAGGATGCTCATGTGAGCCATGCATCAGGAAGCTTATCCAGGCTAAACAGGAAACTCATAAGAGTCTATAACAGGAAGCTCATTGAGCTTAACAGGTAACTCCGAACAGTTATCAGAGAGCTCCGAATAGCATAACAGGGAGGTCAAGCGAGCCATGTCAGGAAGCTTATAAGAGCTTATATCAGGACGTTCACTAAGAGCTGCGTTCGTGTTCGCAATAAATGCTGGACCACAGCCGATCGAATCGTATATCATGACGCTCACAAAGAGTTGCGGTAGTGTGTACTACATGCGAAATCACTATCGATCAGGATGCTCGCAGGAACTATATAACAGGATGCTCGAGATGGCTTATAATAGGATTGCTCGTCCGAGCTATAGGGTGTCCGCAACATATGCTGGACCACAATCAATACAGGAAATCATGTATCCATCGACTTTCATTATTCAAACGAGATTTAATTTTTATCGGGCTTTATCAGATATATATATATATATATATATATATATATATATATTCAATTTCATATGCATGAAAACTAAATAATTCTCATGCACAACATTCAATTCAAGCATATAAATATGCACAATTTAGTTATACGAACTTACCTCGATAAATGTTCGTGTACGTAAAATCTATTAATTCAACAATTTCTCTTTCCTCGTTCTAACTCCGAATTTAGTCTATCCAGATCTATACGAGTAAATTTAACATCAATTCATACTCAATTCAATCCAATTTACATCTTAGGTAAAATTACCATTTTACCCCTATACTTTTAATTAATGACAATTTCATCCCTAGGCTCGGAAATAGAAATTCATGAAATTTAATCCTTATTCCAAGCCTAGCCAAACTTTACATGTAACATTTATAGCCCATGTATTTCATAAAAATTCAAAATTTTTCTTGAATTTTACAACTTTACAATTTAGTCCTAAAATCATAATTTCATCAAAATTCACTTTACAAAAGTTGTTTATCTATTAACAACCTTTCATTTTCTACCATTAATTTCAAATTTTCAGCATACTCATCCATGGAAAAACCCTAGTACTTTGATAACTTTGCAAATTAGTCCCCGAGATAGCTAAATTAAGCTATTACGATATCGAAAATATAAAAATTACTAAAAATGAGACAAGATTACTTACCCAATTAAGCCAAAATAGCTTGCTTGAGCTCACTTTCTCTTAGCTAAGGTTTCCACGTTTTATTTGGGAAAGATGATGATAAATTGATGATATTTTCTTCTTTTTTTTTTATCATTTATCATCATTATTTTTTTCACTTTCCAATTTCATCATTTTCTTTATTTTATTTTCCATGGATGAATCATCATCCTTAACCACTAAGGACCTCCACTTTAAAGTTCTATAGCTATTTCATCCCTTTAGCTATTATAACTCAACTTTTGCATTTTGTGCAATTGGGTCCATCATACTATAGAGCATAAAATAATATTAAAATAAATTTCTCTTTCGAAATCGAATTTGTGGTCCCAAAACCACTATTCTGATTTTATCGGAAACGGACTGTTACAACTCTCCCCCTTAAAAATTTTCCTCCTCGAAAATCTTACTTGTAAAGAGGTTTAAATGTTGCTTTTTCATAGTTTCCTCCGGTCCCCAAGTAGCTTTTTCTATATCATATTATTGTCAATGAACTTTCACTAAAGCTACCTTTTTTATTTTTCATTTCTTTCACTTCACATGCTAGAATTTCAATCAGTTCTTCCCTGTTAGTCATATCAAGCTAAATTTCAATATCTATTAGAGAATTAAGATGTGATAGATCTGATCGATACCGTCATAACATATACACATGAATAAAATTGTGAATTTTTTCAAGCTCTGGCAATAATGCTAATCGGTACGCAACAAATCCGATTCTTTTCAATGAACTCATATGGCCCGATAAACCGCGGACTCAATCTGCCTTTATGACCAAACCGGAGAACTTCTTCCATGACGAAAATTTCAAGGATATTTTATCACTAACTCGGATCTCTATTTCTTTTATTTAAGATCCACATAAGATCTCTGACAATCAGAAACTGCCTAGAAACTATCTCAGATCACTTTTAATTTTTCGTCAATTTCACTGATCAGATCAATTCCATGTATTCTTTTTCTCACTAAGCTCAGTGCAATACTATGGAGTTATACATTCATGATCACACAGAGCTTCGTACGGTGTCATTTTAATACTTGATGGGAAACAATTATTATATGCGAAATCAACTAACGATAATCATTTCTTTTCCAATTGCCTTTAAATTCTAAAATACATCACCGAAACATATTTTCAAGAATCTAAATCACACATTCAGATTGACCATCCATTTGAGGATGAAATGCGGTACTAAAATGTAACCGCGTGCCCAGAGATTTTTGTAACTTATTTCAGAATCAGAATGTGAATCGTGGATCTCAATTAAAAATAATGGAAACCGGTATACCATGTAATCTGATAATCTCAGAAACATACAATTCAGAAAAGCTATTAAAAAAATCCATTCATGCCAGGATAAAATGTGCAAGCTTCATCAAAAGATCGACGATTACCCCAAATAGCATCTTTCTTTTTCAGAGACAGGGGTAGTCCCGATACAAAATCCATAATAACTTTATCCCATTTCCATTTCGGTATCGTCACTGACTGTAGCAGTCCCTAAGGTATCAGTACCTGATGTTCAGCTTTAACTTACTGACATATCAAATATTTAAATACAAATTCAGAAATACCACATTTCATTCCAGGCTACCAGCACATCTTTTTCGAATGATTGTACATTTTATTATTCTATAAATGACAAACATATTACTATTATAAGCTTCATGATAAATTTTCTGTACAAGCTCTGGATCTTTTTGTATACAGGCTCTGCCTCTGAATAATAGACAATTATCAGATCCATTCTGAAATTCTAAATAAAAAATTGACTCACTCTATATCCGTTTAACATGCAACTCGTTATCACTTTTCTGAACTTTACAGATCTATTGTAGAAAAATCGGTTTAGTTTTAAGCTCAGCTAAAAATTAAGTCATCATCAGACAATAATATTCGGGTATTCATTTCTTGTAAGGCAAACAGAGATTTTCTACTCAGAGTGTCAGCAATTACACTTGCTTTTCCTAAATGATAACCGATTATCAAATCATAGTCTTTCAATAGCTCTAGTTATCCACACTATCTCAGATTCAAATCTTTTTGTGACATCAGATAATTTAAACTTTTATAATCAGTACAACACTTTTCACCAACTAATAATGTCGTCAAATTTTCAGTACAAATACAATAGTTGTCAAATCTAATTCATGTATAGGGTAATTCTTTTCATACGATTTTTAACTGTCTGGAAGTATAGGCTATTACTTTGCCTTATTGTATCAAAACACAGTCTAACCCATTAAATGATGTATCACTGTAAATCACAAATTCCTTACTCGATTCAAGCTGAACCAGAGCTAGTGCTTCGGTCAATAGGGCTTTTAACTGGTCAAAACTTTGTTGACACTTATCAAACCATTCAAATCTTACATCTTTCTATAATAACCGTGTCATCGATGGAGCTATTTCAATTATTAACATCGGAGCTTTAAATTTTTCTAAAGACACAACCATCATTCAGATTAAAAACCATTGTGCTATAATAGGACCGACATTTCAACCGTATAGATAGAATAATACTTTAATATCAATAGTGCACTCCAAAATAGAAAAGAAAAACCGAAAGTGGCCCTAATAACAACCAGTGTAGCAATACAGTTTCTATAATCTGTGATCCATATCACCAAGCTACATGATCGAGTCAGTATTTATAACAGTAAATGTAATTACCTCTGGCTGTTATAGAAAGAGATAGATCGATATCCCAAAGAAAGTCTAGAAGAGTAATATCACACATACGCAATAGAAACAACTGATAAAAACAGTAAATGTAATTACATATTTGCAATTCAGAGCTTCAACCAGTAGGTGTAGAAAATAGTATCATATGAATCTTTTCATCAAGTCTTCTATCAAACATAATAGTTTAGAAAACCAAGGAAGATAGAGCAATGTCGATCATAAATCAACTAGACTAACAATAATTCCGTCTAATATCATGATTAGCCAACCTTTCTATGTGATAAAAATCACATCTGAAAATGAATAGTTACATATATATCTGAGCATCAAAGAATATATATAATACCCAGAGGAAATCACTGTGAAATACCCAATTGTAACAACTGCATTCAAATATCTTTGCAATTTCATCACTATTCCACTGATTAATAAAGTCATCAATAATCTCACATTATTCAGTTCACTAAAGGAACCAATTCAGAAGCAATTTTTAGTTAATCCGTTCTGTACATACCATACCTGAATAAGTCGATTACTCATGAATAACTTCTTCCTTAACAGTGACGTTACGTATCCCGAATAATCTTAAGGAAAATCTGATATCTCTTTTAAAACCGTCTTTACTTACTAACCCATTTTCAGCCTTGACTGCATTATTAATCATTCAGCCACTGAACACTTCAGTTTCACACTTGTGAACTTAATCAATATAAATCTTGTGAATTTCATTATATAAAACTGTACTGGTGAGGGGGTAGAGTTCGTAAAGCCTCAAAATTTAACTTTTAAAAATATACATATATAACATAACATTTTCCATCGACATTTTCATTATAAAACATTTATTTCATACCTTTATGAGTTCCATTTCATGATAAGTAACATTTTTTTTACTCAGACACTTGAGTATTGCTTTCAGCATTATTAGAATTAGCTCGGTTGGAAAGCTTCTCTGTCTATTAATAAAATAATTCTCATCAGAGTCGGGGGATATCACACTATCAAAGGTTATATAATGGCATGTATAGCTAATCTCGTATACGCTACGTTAGTCTGAGAATCGACTAAATCGTAGCTCTGATACCAATAAATGTAACACCCTTAACTTAAAATCATCGCTGGAACAGGGTTACAGAGCATTATTGGAACTTACAGATTAAATAAATAGATATTCTACACCATACAGTATTCATGTCAGAAATCAAACATAAAGTCCCTTATATGAACCCTCGAGGTCTAAAACATGCATTAGAAATGAGTCGAGACTAAATCAGGTACTCAAAAGATTTTTCGCTAAATCTCAAAATTTTTCCTAGATGCAGGGTCCACACGCCCGTGTAGTCAGGCCGTCTGGCTCACACGGCCAAGGACACGACCATTGCAACACCCTTAACCCATAACCCATAACTGTCACTGGAATAGGTTAAGAGGTATTACCGGACTTGTAACCATTCATTCACATTCAATATGTACTTAGATCAAGCATACAAAGCTTAAATCATGCATTCGAGACTAATTCGGTAACATATTAAAGTCTTGGAAACTTAAATTTTTTTTAACATTTCAAGTGTCACACGCCCGTGTGAACAGGCCGTGTGCCTCACATGGCTAGTAGACACACCCGTTCTTAAACCGTGTGAAAATAGGCATACATACTGACTTGTGTCATATGACCGAGGACACGCTCATGTGCCCTTCGAAATGGCTACACACGCCTGTGTATCAGGCCGTGCCAAAACTGTAGGGTATACTGACTTGTATCACACGGCCGGTCACACGCCCGTGTGTGAGGTCGTGTGGAGCATACTACCAGGGGACACGCAGCCATGTAACATGACCGTGTATCAAACACGACTGAGACACATGCCCGTGTCCCTGCCCGTGTGGACAAAAATAGGCTATTTGCAAACCATTTTGCCACCCTATATACTTAAGCATTCACAAGCATGAATGAAAACATTTATACAACTCAATAGGCAGCCAAAATAACCATTTCATACACATTTTATACCAATTCAACTTGGTACTCAATTACCTAAATAACATCATGCATAATCCATTCATATGTCAACTATATATCAAGGCTTCACTTGCACATTTTCGTTTCATAAATTCCTTGCCAAAATATACCATAATTGAACACTTAAACTTAGCCAAAACATAGTACCAAAATAAGCCAAATCACATGGCTTAACTTATACACAAAAACATACCAAAATCATGATATCAAGTAATATAACTAACATCATTTAAACTAGCCTATACATGTCATATTTACAATTGTCCACAAGTTCAAAATTACCAATCAGAAATTGGATAGTGTGGTGTGCAACTCTGACTTGTCCGAAACAAGCGAGCTAACGAACCTCTATAAAACATAGAAAAAGGAACAGAGTAAACTTTATAGCCTAGTAAGCTCGTATAATTCAGAATTAAACTTACCATTTATACCAAACCAATACAAATAACTAAGATAAACTCCATACAATTTCCAAATGCCTATCACAAGCATTTATCCATAGGTTAGACATATTAATACATGAAATCATCCATTATCACAATTTAATACTCAATATAACTAGCATTCAATAGTTCATTCTCAATCATATAACCAATAATCCATTCAATAACAGTACTCATCCGTACAAACAGAATTTATGCCTGTTGAACCTATTAGAATGACAAAGGATACTCTGGTGATAAACATCAATAATCTATCAATTCATTATCATTTATGCTCTTTCGAGCCATGATCGGTAAGCTACTCCTGAGCTGATGAATAGTAAGCTCTATTGAGCTGAGACGGTAAGCTCTATCGAACTGAACAGTAAGCTCTTACGAGCATATATATCGGTAAGCTCATACGATTTGTGGTGAGTCTACAACAAATGTAGGAGCTCGACCAAAACGGTAACCCAATGACATATCACTTGTATCCTATGAATTTATACAGTTCAAACGGGACTCGGTAACCATTAAACTATATCAATAAGGCATTTGTATTTCAAGTATATCAATTACTCAATCACAAACATTCATTTCAAATATTTTCAAATATATAAAAGTTCGATTCTAATTATACGAACTTACCTTTTATTGCTCAGATAAAAAAACTATCAGCTATTCGTTCATCTTTCCTTTTCCCCAATCTAAACTTGATCTCAGCTTATCTTGATCTATATATGATCAAATTCAGTACTTTCAGCATTCAATCTATTCAATTTAGTCTATAATTCATATTGTGGCAAATTTACACATTTGCCCCTGTACTTTTCAATTTTTACAATTTAGTCCTTAACACATAAATTTGCAAATTCATGCAATTTAGTACCAACCCATGCCTAGCCGAATTTACTATACACTACTAGCAGCCCATATCTTTCATTATTTCATGCTTTTAACCACCACATTTTACAATTTCACAATTTAATCCCTATTTTGCATTTTTGTCAAAAATCACTTTGCAAAACTAGTTTAACTAACATTAAGCTTCCCTAATCTATCATTAAACATTAAAAAACTCAATTATTCAACAATGGCATTTCACAAAATCATGAACAAATTTAAAAATTAAGGCATGGGCTAGCTAGAATACAAAGCAACGATCTCAAAAACGTAAAAATCATTAAAAACCAAGCTAAAACACATACCTAATTTGCTCATGCAATTGCCAAAACTTAAACAACATCCATGGCTTATTCTTTCTTCTTATTTTCGGCTATAGAACAAACATGATAACAAATTTTTACTTTGTTTTATTTTAATTAACCTTTAATTAATGAATTAAATAAATAACCTTATTAATTAAACATAAAAATCATTTAAACAATGTCCAAGAATGTCCACTTACATTATAAATGGACTAATTACAACATAAAGACTTCCATTTTAATAATCCATAACTATTTAACACCTTTTACTAATGGAACTCCACTTTTACACTTTACGCGATTTAGTCCTTTTTACCAAATTAAGCATTGAAACGGTAAAATTTCTTTACGAAACTTCCACACAATAATTTTATCATGTTGTAAACTTTATTAAAATAATAAAATAAATATTTTGAATTTGAATTTGTGGTCGCAAAACCACTGTTCTGATTTAACTTAAAAACGGGCTGTTACAACCGTGTCTCAGTCCGTGTAACTCTCTGGCTTGGGTTACACGGTCAGGTCACATACCCGTGTCCTAGACCGTGTGTAGGTGCAGGGGTCACACGGCCAAGCCACATGCCCGTGTACTAGGCCATGTGATCAATTCTGAGCATTCTGTTTTGACATTTTAAAAATACAGGGGACACACGGCTAGATCACACGCCCATGTGCTAGGCCGTGTGTCACACACGGCTGAGACACACGCTCGTGTTTCTATCCGTGTGGGAAAAAATAGACTATTTTCCAAGCCACATTTCTCACCCAATTTGTCTTCCTCCTGCACCAATACTTAAACATATTCACAAGCCATTTTAAAACTATTAATTCAAGTTAAAACCAAGTCTCATGCATGACATATCATTACATACAACTAAAGTGCTCTTAAAAATTTCAAATGACACTTTACCATCATGTAATTAAATATACAAACTTACTTAACTTATTGAATTCACCTATATGCATATTTTACCAAATATGTTAGAATTAATTTTCAATATGCCAACATGATTTCTATCAATCAATCATTTAAGCACACAGAAAACATGTTATAGCCTTATTTATACATACCAAAACATGTTCATTACAAGCCATTCCAATGGCTAGTTATAACCCAAACATTTACATGCCAACATTGGCTAATTAACCTATACATGCCATTATAACCATAATTAATTTACTATATATACCAAGATGGGCTGATGGATAGTGTGAGTGATCTCCAGCGATGCTTCCAATTCAATGAGCTTCCGAATTACTATAGAACAAGGGAAAATAAAACAGAGTAAGCATGGAATGCTTAGTAAGTTCGTATAACATCGTAAATAAATTACCATATATTTATGTTCAAAATAAACATGCAAGTCACTATCAACCAATTTTTTTACAAGCCCTAAACACATATCATCATCGTGTTAGCCAAGTAATCACATATAATAGTCTTTAATTATGGATAAACAAAGTCATCAAGCATGATCCACATTCATGTAATAACCAATTCATGCATCATTATATCAAGTAATGTCATTTCTATTTACTTCAGGTGCATACGGGTAATAGTTCAGTTCTACGTCATACTATCTCATATAAACATCAAGAAACATATATGGGCTCAATAATAACCAAATTCTCATATACATATACTTTTCATATCATGAATTCAAATAACATATACAAATCATACCCATGTATTTCAAGTACATTTTTATAATATTTCGTCTCAAGTTCAGATTATTTCATCTCAGAATTTTGCTCATTAAATCAATTAAAATATCAATGGAATACACTCGAAGTGTACAAATATAATCTTAGATTAACATATTCATCAAACAAGTTCCATGTTCATATATTACCATCTCATACTTCCATATATCATGTATCATCATTTTCATGTATTTCAGGCAGATACATGTAATAATTCATTTCGTGTTCATATTTTCTCATGTCAGGATTTTTCCTGTTGAATTTATTTGAAATATCGATGGATCACATGTAGTACACTCAAAGTGTACAAATTAGAAACCTTCAATTCATATTCAAGGTTACCCATAAGGGCTCATAATCAGGAAGCACACTCTTGAGCCATATAACAAGATGCTCATGTGAGCCATGTATCAGGAAGCTTATTCGGGCTAAACAGGAAACTCATAAGAGTCTATAACAGGAAGCTCATTGAGCTTAACAGGTAACTCCGAAGAGTTATAATCAGGGAGCTCCGGATAGCATAACATGGAGTTTAAGCGAGCCATGCTAGGAAGCTTATAAGAGCTTATATCAGGACGCTCACTAAGAGCTGTGTTTGTGTCCGCAATAACCACAACCGATCGAATCGTGTAACAGGATGCTCACAAAGAGCTGCGGTAGTGCGCAACACATGCAGATTCAGTACCGATCAAGATGCTCGCAAGAACTATATAATAGGACACTCGAGAGGGCTTATAACAGGATTGCTCGTCCAAGCTACAAGGTGTTCGCAACATATGCTGGACCACAATCAATACAGGAAATCATGTATCCATCGACTTTCATTATTCAAACGAGATTTAATTTTTATCAGGCTTTATCAGATATATATATATTCAATTTCATATGCATGAAAACTAAATAATTCTTATACACAACATTCAATTCAAGCATATAAATATGCACAATTTAGTTACACGAACTTACCTCGACCAATGTTCGTGTACGTAAAATCTACTAATCTGACATTTTCTCTTTTCCTGGTTCTAACTCTGAATTTGGTCTATCCAGATCTATACGAGTAAATTTAACATCAATTCATACTCAATTCAATCCAATTTACATCTTAGGCAAAATTATCGTTTTGCCCCTATACTTTTAATTAATGACGATTTCGTCCTTAGGCTCAGAAAATGAAATTCTTGAAATATAATCCTTATTCCAAGCCTAGTAAAATTTTACATGTAACATTTACAGCCAATGTATTTCATAAAAATTTAGAATTTTCCATGAATTTAACAACTTTACAATTTAGTCTTAAAATCATAATTTCATCAAAATTCATTTTACAAAAAGTTGTTTATCTATTAACAACCTTTCATTTTCTACCATTAATTTCAAAATTTCAGCATACTCATCCAGGGAAAAACCCTAGTATTTTGATAACTTTGCAAATTAGTCCTCAAGATAGCTAAAGTAAGCATTACGATATCAGAAATATAAAAATTACTAAAAACGAGACAAGATTACTTACCCAATTAAGCCAAAATAGCTTTCTCTTAGATAGGGTTTCCATGTTTTATTTGGGAAAGATGATGATTAATTGATGATATTTTCATTTTTTTATCATTTATCATCTTTATTTTTTTCACTTTCCAATTTCATCATTTTCTTTATTTTATTTTCCTTGGATGAATCATCATCCTTAACCATTAAGCATTTTTAAATGGTCTATTTTCCATATAAGGACCTCCACTTTAAAGTTCTATAGCTATTTAATCCCTTTAGCTATTAGAACTCAACTTTTGCACTTTGTGCAATTTAGTCCTTTATCAAATTAGACATGTAACCGGTAAAATTTCTTTACAAAATTTTCATATGACATTTCCATCATACTATAGACCATAAAATAATATTAAAATAAATTTCCCTTTCAAAATCAGATTTGTGGTCCCAGAACCACTGTTCTGATTTTACCGAAAATGGGCTATTACAGTCTTTCTGTATCACGATCTGACCACATGATACTACTTAGTATTAGTTAAACATTAGACAACCAATAACCAACATTTGCTTCCATTTTGCTTTGGGTGCAAAAACCATGTTAGGAAAATATAGAAAGTACTAATGTAATTAATGAATAATTCGAAAAATTACAAGTTACTTGGACAAAAATACTATACTTTGGGCACCAGATCCAACAGTCTCCCACTTGTTTTAGTGAAGTAGATGGTCATGTTTCGCATTCCTATGCCCTCCATATGTTTCCCAAAGAGCCCTCTAGCTATAAGAGTCTTGGCTAAACAAATCCCCAGGCTTTGTCCTCATATGAAATTTTTTACTACATCTACTATTCTGTCAAACACTACTGTCTCCCTTACGATATTTTTTATCAATGTGTTTTGTCTTTATATGGTTTATTTCGGTTTAGCTATACCCACACTATTACAGTGCCATAGCTTTTCCATACCTCATATTTGGCCCTCTATAGTAAACTTAGCAATGCAACCTTAATTGACACTTATTCACACTATAGAATTGTTATCTAGGACAATGACACAGGCCTAGGTCGATTTCCTCGAATCCCAACACGTTTGGAAGTCAAAATTAGTATATCCGATAGGAGTGAGATCTCCTTCGAAACATACAATCATATAATCTCTCGTTCTCCTTAAGTACTTGAGTAAATGCTTAACTACCTATCAATTTCTTGGTCTTAGATTCGCCTGATATCGTCTCGCCAATCCCACTGCAAAATAGATATATAGGCGTGTGCAAAGCATAACATAGCATACATGAGACTTCCTATTGTTGAAGCATAAGGAACCCTTATCATGTTCTCTCTTTCTTCCCCTGTCTTATGACAATCCTGTAAAGAGAGATGAAATCCCGATACAGGGGTTTGATTTCCCTTCTTCGAATCGATCATTACATAACGCTCTAATATTTTGTCTACGTATGAAGCCTGAGACAGAGCTATCACTTTTTTCTTTTGATCCCTTAGTATTCGAATACTTAGAACAAAATTAGCTTTTCCCATGTCCTTCATGCTAAACTGTTAGGTTAACTACACTTTAACCGATGACAATGTCCCTATATGATTTCTAATGAGTAGAATGTCATCAACATATAGAATAAGAAAGACCACCTTTCTATACCTAAACATTTATAAACACAAGGTTCATCTATGTTTTGCTCAAATCTAAAAGTCTTGACTGCTTGATCAAATCTTTGATTCCATGAGCAGGATGCTTGCTTAAGTCCTTATATCAATCTAAGTAGTTTTCAAAATTTATACTTGTTTCATTTAGCTATATATCCGGTGGGTTGCATCATATAGATTCTCTCTTTAAGATATCTGCTCAAAAATGTTATCTTGACACCCATTTTCCAGATCTTATAATCGAGAGTTACCATAATGGATAGCAATATGTGGATTGACTTGAGCATGGCAATTGGAGAGAAAGTTTCTTCATAATCGATGCCTTCTTTTTTAGGAAAACCTTTTGCTACAAGTTTGACTTTATAAGTTTTGACTTTTCCTTCCACATTTCTTTTTCTCTTCTAGATCCACTTACACCCTATAAGTTTTATCCCTTCTGGTAAGTTTACAAGTTCCTACACTAAATTGGAATACATAGAGCCCATCTCAATTTTTATGGCTTTTTCCCATAGCTTGGAATTAGCACTCTACATCGCTTTATCATATGTGAGTGGATCATCATCTTTCTATTTGGCAGATTCAATATTAAAAACACTCTTGCTAGATCGGAAGAACTTAGGCATACGAGAGACCTTCTCACTATGATGAAGCTCCCTGTGCTTTGATCGTTTGTAGGTCTACTATTAGGAGTTGGTTCTAGAACCATTTCCATAAGGTTTTGTATATTTCCCAAAAGCTCATCGAGTACCTCTTTACTCTGAGGCTTGAAGTCATTCATGTAAATTTCTTCAAGGAAATTAGAACAAGTTGAGACTATAACAGTTTGCTCTTTCGGGTTATAAAACAAACCACTATTTCTTCCCTTTGGATATTCTACAAACATGTACAATTATGTCCGTGAGTCCAAATTCCACGCATCTTTATCCAATATGTTGGTTAAGCATCCCTAAATCCTAAAATGATTAAGATTTGACTTCCTTTCGTGGCGCAATTCGTATGGGCTTTTCTATGCTACCTTAATCGACATATCATTCAGAATAGAGCAAGTCGTTTGTACAATGTATCCGTAAAAAGAGATTGGCAACTTCATTTAACTTTACATCAAACGTACCATGTCTAATAACATTTGATTTTTTCTCTTTGCCATGCCATTCTATTATGGAGTGCCCAATGAGATTAACTGAGATAGAATCTCATTCTCTACGAGGTACCCTAAGTGTAACACCCCTTACCCGTATTTGACGCCGGAACAGGGTACGAGGCATTACCGGATGTAAACACAAGTAAACATACATTTCTGAGTCATAAATTTTTGTCCAAATTAAAACTTTTTGCATTTAATCATAAAGTCCCTAATACAAGCCTACGAGGCCCAAAACACACTTTTGAAGTGGTTCGAGACTAAACCGAGAACTTTAGAGAATTTTACAAAACTTAGAAAATTTTTCCACTAAACATGGGTTACACGCCCGTGGATATGGGACATGCCCGTGTGGGCAGGCCGTGTGGTCACACACGCGTGTCCCAAACCCGTGAAACTTTCTGTTTATCGACCAAGAACAAATTGAAAACACATGGCCAAGTCACTCACCCGTGTGTTAGGCCGTGTGGAAAATTAAAGTTTTACAAAATAGGTGCAGACTTCACACGCCCAGGACACACGCCCGTGCTTGAGGCCATGTTATCCACACGGCTAAGACACACGCCCGTGTCTCTGCCTGTGTGCTCAATTCTGAGCATTCTGTTTCTCAAAATTAAGGTGCAGGGGACACACGGCTGGAACACATGCCCATAGGGCAGACCGTGTGTCACACACGGCCTAGATACACGCCCGTGTGTCTATCTGTGTAGACAAAAATAAGGCTATTTACCAAGCCATTTTGCCCCCTTTGATGCACACACCTACACAACACAACATAGCACTAATCCAAGCATTTACATACAACCAAATCAGCCACGGCCAAGATATCAACACATCATTCACATACTACCATCTACCATACACAAAACATCACATACTCATCAAATCAAATCATGTAAATTCCCACATCCATGAAAGGCATCATTATATAAATTACTTATACCAATAGTAGCCAATTAACAAAATGACCAAGTCCCCTATACATGCCATAACTTATAATGTTGAAATCATTGGTACGAAAATAATTATTGGTAGTGTGAGTGGATCTCTGATGATCTCCGATCCCTGAGCTAGCTTGGTGACACTTTAAGACACGGGAAAGAAAGGGAGTAAGCTATAAAGCTTAGTAAGTTCCTATGCAAATAATAAGTATCATAACCACACATTTAACATACAATTAACATGATGAAAATTAGCATGAATGTTATTAAAATTTTATTGTTATAACTTACTCAATCACTGCCTTACCAAGGTTTCATCACATATCAAGCTCATTACGTATGAGTTTTACGTACATAGCTGTACCAACTCGCAACATAACCATAGTCTTTTACAACTTTGACATTCTCGTTAAACACTCAGAATATTAACGGATACTCGAAAATCTTACACATAAGTGCCATATATGTAGCCATAGCTACCTCACATCTAATAATACATATAGGCTTGTTTTCGAGCTATTCACGGGCCTACTCACACAAGCTGTCAGTCAGGATGTAGCCACACAGTGCTACTCACACAAGCTGTTAGGTATCCGCAACATATGTCGGACTACCCAGACACCAGTAGGACGTACAAGACCAGCACCCGGATCACATAAACACATGGGTTCCTAGCGACATGTCACTATTATTGTATTCTATTCCTAACGCTCAACCGAGAATTCTTGCTTGTCAAAACTTTGTCGAATACGTCCAAAGAGTCACTCACACAATTCTTACAATATTAAAGCATTTAAAACATAGATATAACAATATTCATACAATATTCGTATAATATTCGTACAATATTAAAGCATTTAAAACTTACCTCGGTACAAAAATAGTAGGAATGAGACCTAATCGTCAAAAATATAAAAATCATTATAAACTGGACAAGAACGGACTTAGAATCGAGCTTGAAAGCTTGGCAAACCTTAGCTATGGTTTCCTTTGAGACATTCGACCATGGGGGATGAAAATAGAAAGATGAACATATTTTATTTGATTTATTTTTGTCTTTATTTACCAAATAACCAAAATGCCCTTAATGCTAAACTTTGAAATTTCACCTATCCATGTCCATTTTTGTCCAACTTAAAGTATAATGGTCTAATTATCATTTAAGGACCTTCAATTTAAAATTTCATAGCAATTAGACACCTCTAGCTTCTAGAACTCAAGTTTTGCACTTTTGCAATTTAGTTCTTTTTGTTAAATTGAGTGCTCAAATGTTAAAATTTTCGAACGAAATTTTCACAAAATCATTCCATAAAATTGTAGATCATAAAAATATAAGAAAAATAAATTTTTCTGTATTGAATTTGTGGTCTCGACTAGGCCCAAAATCCGACTGTTACAACTCTCCCCCCTTAGGGATTTTCGTCCCTGAATATCATACCAAAAAATAGGTTTGGGTACTATTTTCTCATGGCTTCTTCGGCTTCCCACGAAGCCTCTTCAACCCCATGTCATTGCTACAGAGCTTTCACTAGGTCTATACTTTTATTTCTCAATTGTTTAACTTCCTGAGCTAAGATCTTGATCGGTTCTTCACCATAAGTCATATTAGGTCAAATCTCAATCTCTGACGGAGAAATCACATATGAGGGATCAGAACGGTATCGTCGCAAAATCAACACATGAAACACATTATGAATTCTTTCTAGCTCTGTCGGTAAAGCTAACCGATATGCCACCGGCCTTATTCTTTCGATAACCTCATATCGCTCAATGAAACGTAGACTCAACTTGCCTTTACGGCCAAATCTCAGAATCTTCTTCCACAGAGATACTTTCAGAAATACTTTATCATCAATATGAAATTCTATCTCTTTTCTTTTCAAATCTGCATACGATTATCTGAAGCGACTTTCAAGCAATCACAGATTACCTTTACTTTTTCTTCGGTTTCTCTAACCAAATCAACCCCTTGAATCTATCTCTTACTAAGTTCTGTCCAATACAATGAAGTTCGACACTTGCGGCCATACAGTGCTTTATACGGTGTCATCTTTATACTCAACTGAAAACTGTTGTTATAAGAAAATTCGACCAATAGTAGATATTTCTTCCAACTACTTCGAATTCTAGAATACAACATAGGAGCATATCTTCAAGAATTTGAATTACTCTTTTTGATTGAACATCAGTTTGCGGATGGAACGCGGTACTAAAATTTAACTTCATACCTAAAGCCTCTTGTAATTTCTTCCAAAATCTCGAAGTAAACCTCGGATCTCTATTCGAGGCACTCCGTGCAATCTCACAATCTCAGAAATGTACAATTCAGCTAACTTATCAAGTGAGTAGTCAGTAAGTACCGGAATGAAATGAGCTGATTTCGTCAATCTATCAACAACAACCTAGACGACATTTTTCTTTTTCAGAGTTAAAGGCAAACGTGTTACGAAGTCCATTGTAATCCTATCCTATTTCCACTTGGGTACCATCACTGGCTGAAGTAAACTCGAAGGCATTTGGTTTTCGGCATTTACTTGTTAACATCTCAAACATCTCGATACGAAATCAGAAATATCTCTTTTCATACCTTACCACCAATACAATTTCTTCAAATCATTATACATTTTCGTACTACTTGGATGAACTGATAAACAACCACTTGTAAAATTTTCTGAATAAGTTCATCATTTTTTGGTACACATACTCTATCCCGGAACATCAGACAATCATCTGAACCGATCTGAAAGTCTGTATCACTACTCTATTCACACTGAGTTCTTTTAGCTTAAAATTCACTATCATTTTTCTGAGCTTCACAAATTTTCTGAATAAATACCGGTCTAGCTCTTAACTCGGCCAAAATTGAACCATTATTAGATAAGGTCAATCTCGTATTCATAGCTTTCAAAGCAAACAAGGACTTTCTGCTCAAGGCATCTACGACTACATTCGTCTTTCCCGGATGATAATCAATCACTAGTTCATAATTCTTCAGTAATTCGAGCCATCTCCGTTGTCGCAAGTTTAGATCTTTCTGAGTCATCAGATATTTTAAACTCTTATAATCGATAAAAATATGACATTTCTACCCGTACAAATGATGACGCCAAATTTTCAAAGTAAAAACTATGGTGGCCAATTCCAAATCATGCATCAGATAATTCTTTTCGTGCGGTTTCAATTGTCTCGAGGCATAAGCTACCACTTTTCCCTCTTGCACCAACATACAACCCAAACCATTCAATGACGCATCACTATAAATTACAAATTCTTTTCCCGATTCAGGTCGTACTAAAATCGGTGCCTCAGTCAGTAATGCTTCAATTTCTCAAAACTTTGCTGACATTTTTTAGACCATTCAAATTTAACATCTTTTTGCAAAAACTTGGTCATAGGAGTAGCAATCATCGAAAATCCTTTGACAAAAACGCCCCACGCCGAAAACGTCACCGAGTCAAGCTTGAGGTGTTACTAAACTTATCTTACCTTTTAAACAATTCTAAACCACTTTTTTAATTTTCGGAATAAACTGTTTTTTCTGCATCATAGTTTGCTTAAAATTCATTTCTCGAGTTTCAAAACTCAAAATTAAGATCTGTAAATTTTTCCTGAAACTAGACTCATATATCTATCTACTAATTTTTTCTAGAAATTTTGACTTAGCCAATTAGTACAGTTTATTAGTTAAAGTTACCCCTGTTTTAATTTGACTGCTGACTGACTCTCTACTTACTACGAACCACTTTTCTCCCTATAAAAATTAATATAACTATATCGTTTCTTTCTATTAAAACTAGATTCAATAAGGATTCTAACCATATAAATTAAACCACCTAATTTTTTTACAATTTATGGTGAATTTCAAATTTGAAACAGGATCTAGAATTTTCTCGACCACTGTTTCACTAAAAAACTCAGATATCTCATAAAATATAATACCTTTACCTGCTTTGCTTATTCCATAAGAAAATAGACATAATAAGCTTTAATTTCATATATTATTCACCATCAAACCATGTCTCTACGATTTTTAGTGATTTTTCAAAATCACATTATTTCTGATACTTGAATCTGTTTTTAAGTTACTTTCACATTTTTCTTAGTTTTCATGTGATAGTTACTACTTATTCATACATACAATTAAACATGTATATCATCAGCCATTCTATTAGCTAATCACTAGCAAGTATTTACACATCATTCATTGATCATATCATATCAAAAGAAACCAAGTTCCTATACATGCCATACACAAAACTAAACGTCTAACTATACCAATGTGATTCCTTCGATAGTGTGATCGGGTCTCCGACGTTTCCTTCGATCCCCAGTGGCTAGATAAAACTATAAGAAAAAGAAAATAAAGAGAGTAAGCACTAGGCTTAGTAAGCTTACAAGCAAATAAATTACAACATTCAACATAATGAATAATTATACATAATGTCACCTAGCCTCATAAACTTTCTTTACTTCTCATTTTCTACCTTCTTCTTTACTTACTTACCTTCTTTCTTACTGACCTTTCACTATTCATAAATATAATCTACCTTCCCTTTTGCTGATAATTCACTGTAATTTAACGTATACAATGACCCATTGAACCACTCGGAATACTAAGGATCATGGGTCGTTCTCGTCTATCAATATCTCGCCAATGCCATGTCTTCGACATGGACTTACATGAATTATTCTGTCTCCAATGCCATATATATATATATATATATATCTAATATGGGCTTACATGGCTCATTCCTGTGTCCAAAGCCATATATCGATATGGACTTACATGGCTCATTTCTGTCTCTGTCTGTCTCCTGTCAACCCCAATATCCTAACATTCCTAAGGTTCAAACAGGGCTTCCTAATGCTTTTTTTCTCTGTCACTTTGCCTTTAATTTGACTTTAAATATTCTCATAAAATAAGTATATAAATGCTGGAAATTTACAATAATAATGTAAAATAAAAGAATATTGCATTTATTTTTGTAAACTTACCTCGTATGCAAAAATAGCTACTTTTACCATTTCGTCCACAACTTGGTATTTTCTCCATTTTAGCTTGAATTTTAGTTTTCCTTGCTCTATCATTTAAAATATAGTCTAATTAGGACTCAAATTATTCAAATTGACCCAAAATCATATTTTGGCAAAATTACAATTTTGCCCCTAAACTTTGCATATTTACACTTTTGCCCCAAAGCTCGTAAATTAAACTTCAGCCTATTTTCTTATGTTTCATGACATGCTGGTCATTTTTCCCTTCTATGGCAGCATCAAATTCATACTCTAACAAGCACTTATGACTATTAGGTATTTTTACCGATTAAGTCCTTTTACTCGTTTTTGCTTAAAACCGAGTAGTACAAGTTGTCTAACATAATTTAAAACCTCATATTCTATCATAAAACACCAAAATACATAAATTTCACCTATGGGTATTTTTCCAAATATGAACCCTAACTTAAATTATTGCTAGCATAAGCTTTATCGAGCTACCGGGACTCCGAAAACGTAAAGAACATTAAAAATGGGGCTTGGAATCACTTACCATGGAGCTTGAAAGCTTGAAACAAACCCTAGCTATGGAGAACCCTTGAAATTTCGTCCTAATGAAGAAGATGGACAAAAATTGGCTTTTAATTTTGTTTTTAATTCATTTTAATAACTAAATGACCAAAATGCCCTTACTACTAAACTTTCAAAAATTCCTTCCATGTCCTAATTTTTGTCCATAGACTTAGAAATTGGTAAAATTCTCTTTAAGGACCTCTAATTAATAATCTAATTCAATTTTATGCAAAATACTTCTAGAACACAAGTTTTGCAATTTATTCAATTTAGTCCCTAATTTCAAATTAAGTACTTTATGCATAGAATTTCTTCACGAACTTTTCACACAATCATGCAAACATATCATAGACCTCAAAATAATAATAAAATAATTTTTTTCTACCTCGGATTTGTGGTTTCGCAACCACTGTTCCGTTTAGGCCCTATTTCGGGATGTTACACAAAATGTCAGTAATAACCGGCTAAGCCCAAAAAGCTTCTAACTTTAGATACATTCCTTGGTGGTTTCCAATAAAAAATTGACGAAATCTTACTTGGATCAACTTCAATACCATCACCTGAAATGATATGTCCCAAAAATCTGACTTCTCGGAGCGAAAACTCACTTTTACTGAATTTAGCAAACAATTTCTTATCTCTCAATGCCTGCAATACTGTTCTTAAGTACTCGACATGCTCAGACTCATCTTGAGAATAAATCAAGATGTTACCGATGAACACGACCATAAACTTATCTAAATACGGTCGAAAAATCCGATTCATCAAGTCCATAAAAATGGTAGGTCCATTAGTTAGTTCAAAAGGTGTAACAAGAAATTCATAGTGCCCGTACCTTGTCCTGAAAGTAGTTTTCGGCACATCCGATTCTTTAACTCTCAACTGATAGTAGCTAGATCTCAAATCAATCTTCGGGAATACTGTTGCTCCTTTCAACTGATCAAACAAGTCATCAATCCTCAGCAAAGGATACTTATTCTTTATAGTCACCCTGTTGAGTTGTCGGTAATCAATACATAGTCTTATAGATCCGTCTTTCTTCTTTACAAATAACACTAGAGCACCCCAGGGAGAAAAACTCGGTCTCGCAAAACCCTTATCTGTCAACTCTTACAACTGAGATTTCAATTCTTTTAACTCGGCTGGAGCCATTCTATATGGAGTGATCGATATTGGTGAAGTCCTAGGTACTAAATCAATAGCAAATTCAACCTCTGGAAACATATCCAGATATTCACAGACTATCGGCACTGATTTAATTTTCAATTTAGACATTTTTGTATTCAACACATAAGCAAGATAAGCTTCACAACCTTTCCTTACGTACCTCTGAGCAGACATAGACGAAATCACAATAGGTAATTCACTTGATTTGTCGGTTTCAACCTGAATAACCTCACCATTTTCACATTTCAATTTAATAGTTTTCTGTCTACAATTTACTATGGCATCATGCAGTGTCAACCAATTCATACCCAGAATAACATCGAATTCATCAAATGGAAACAACATTAAGTCAACCGAAAAATAGTGACCTCGAATCATCAAAGGACAATTCTTGCAAACTTTATCATCTAGCACATACTTGCCTAAGGGGTTTGACACTTTAATCACAAACTCAGTAAACTCAACAACAAATTCTTACTAGGTTCCAAATTCACAAGAACATAAGAATGAGTCGATCTAGGATCAATCAATGCAATAACATTAGTATCATAAAGAGAAAATGTACCAGTCATCACATCAGGAGATGACACATCCTCACGAGCACAAATGGCATAAGCTCTAGTAGGTGATCTGGCCTTAAATCTCACAGCTGTATCTTTCGTCACACCTTTACTGCTGGTTCCATTCCCAGTATTTCTCTGTGGCCTACCCCTATTGGTAGTATTACTCGGCCTTGCACTCTGAAATTGTTCTTTCTCATCCATCTCAAGGCAATCTTGGATAAAATGCTCTTGGGAACCACACTTGAAATAAGCTCGATTATTTATCCTACACTCGCCGGAATGTCTTCTTCCACAATGCTAACATTCGAGTCTATTAGACCTAACATTACCCAAACTTGCCATTGAAGTAGCTTGAGATTTAAAAGTCGAATATTGTTTCCTGCGGTCTCTGTGTGAATACCCAGCTGATACATTCAAACAAGAATTCATTTCTCTAGATTTCTTTAACTGATATTGAAATGACTTACTCATTGGCCTTTTTCTTACATCTCTAGCTTCACTCTCGGCTTTTCTTTTCTCTTTACTTAGCTTTTCAGCTTTGCAAGCTCGTTCAACCAATACAACAAATTCTTTTAGTTCCAAGATTCCAACTAATAGTCTGATGTTCTCATTTAGCCCATCTTCGAACCTTTTACACATAATAGCCTCGGAGGAAACACATTCTTGAGCATACTTACTGAGCCTGACATATTCTCGCTCGTACTCTGTCATTGACATTCGGCCTTATTTCAGCTCAAGAAATTCTTTGCGTTTCTGATCGATGAACCACCGACTGATTTTTTTTTTTTTTGGAATTCCTCTTGAAAGAATCCCTATATAACCCTCTCTCTCGGTACCACAGATACTAGTGTCTTCCACCAGTGATATGCTGTGTCACTCAATAATGATATAGCACATTTCAAGCATTTTTTGGGTGTACATGATAACTCATCAAATACCCTGATAGTGTTATCAAGCCAGAATTCGGCTCTCTCAGGGTTATCATCTACATTAGCTCTAAATTCCTCAGCCCTTTGCTTTTGAATCTTATCAATCGGAGGCTTATTCTGTCTTACCAAATACACACCTTGAGGAACTACAGGAATTAGTTGGGGATAAGGAGGGGGTGGAGGATGTTGAGCATTCAGATTTGTTCGAACATACTCCGAATACCACCCGTTCATCATATGGAGAAAGGCTTCTCTAGCTCCTCCTCCCTGATTGACAGTGGGAGGTCTATTTTCAGATGACGTTGTCCCTTGAGCGAGAGCCGGTGCATTACTTTTTACATCATCAACTATAGCTTGGTCGGGATCCATTTACTATATGAAAACACAGTTTAAAATTGTCAGGAGTCATCACGTTATCATAGTTCATATGTGGAATGTATAGCTAGACTTTTAAACATGATACGTTAGTCTGAAATTGACTAAACTGTAGCTCTGATACAACTAACTGTAACACCCCTTACCCATATTCAACGTCAGAATAGGGTACGAGGCATTACCGGACTTAAACACAAGCAAACATATATTTTTGAGCCGTAAACTTTCGTCCAAATTAAAATTTTTTGCATTTAACCATAAAGTCCCTAATACGAGCCTATGAGGCCCAAAAATGCTTTCAAAGTGGTTCGAGACTAAATCGAGAACTTTAGGAATTTTTTTGATTAAACAGGGGTCACACGCCCGTGTTGATATGGGACACGCCCGTGTCTCGAACCCGTGTAAATTTCTGTTTGTCACCCAAGAACAAATTGAAGACACACGGCCAAGTCACACGCCCATGTGCTAGGCCGTGTGGAAAATTAAATTTTTACAAAATAGGTGCAGACTTCACACACCCAGGACACACGCCCGTGCCTGAGGCCGTGTCATCCACACGACTGAGACACACGCCCGTGTCTTTGCCCGTGTGCTCAATTCTGAGCATTCTGTTTCTCTAAATTAAGGTGAAGGGGACATACGGCCAGAACACATGCCCATGGGGCAGACTGTGTGTCACACATGGCCTAGACACACGCCCGTGTGTCTACCCATGTGGACAAAATTAAGGCTACTTACCAAGCCATTTTGCCCCCTCTGATGCACACACCTGCACAACACAACAAAGCACTAATCCAAGCATTTACATACAAACCAAATCAGCCACAACCAAGACATTAAGACATCATTCACATACTACCATCTACCCAGAGGCAGATACAAGGGGGGCTGGCAATGGCCCTAGCCCCCCTAAAATGGAAAATTTATATTTAGGCCCTTGAAATTTTTTAAAATTTTAAATTAATAAAGGTAAAATTCTACTTTGCCCCTCCTAAAATTATAAAAATTTGATTTAATCCTTTAAAGTTATAAAGATATACACTATAAAAAATTAAATTTTCATTCTGCCCCCCTTAAAAATTTGTTCTGGCTTCGTCCCTGCATCTACCTTACATAAAACATCACATACACATCAACTCAAATCATATAAATTTCCACATCCATGCAAGGCATTATTATATAAATAACTTATACTAATAGTAGCCAATTTCAAATGGCCTTATAAAAATGAGTTTTTAACCAATATAAACCAACACATTTTGCCAAATCAATTATGACACATAACAAAATGACCAAGTCCCCAATACATGCCATAACTCAAAATGTTGAAATCATTGGTACCAAAATAATTGTTGATAGTGTGAGTGGATTTCCGATGATCCCTGAGCTAGCTTGGTGACACTATAAGACAAGGGAAAGGAAGGGAGTAAGCTATAAAGCTTAGTAAGTTCCTATGCAAATAATAAGCATCATAACCACACATTTAACATACAATTAACATGATGAAAATTAGCACGAGTGTTATTAAAATTTTATAGTCATAACTTACTCAATCACCGCCTTACCAAGGTTTCATCACATATAGAGCTCATTACGTATGAGTTTTACGTACATACCTGTACCAACTCGCAACATAACCATAGTCTTTCACAACTTTGACATTCCCGTTAAACATTCAGAATATTAACGGATACTCAGAAATCTTGCACATAAGTGTCATATATGTAGCCATAGCTATCTCACATCTCATAATACATATAGGCTCATTTTTGAGCTATTCATGGGCCTGCTCACCCGAGCTGTTAGTCAGGACGTAGCCACACAGTGCTGCTCACACAAGCTGTCAGGTATCCGCAACATATGACGGATTACCCAGCCACTAGTAGGACGTACGACACCAGCACCCGGATCACATAAACATATGGGTTCCTAGCTGCATGTCACTCATATCGTATTCTATTCCTAAGGCTCAACAGGGAATTCTCGCTTGTTGAAATTTTTTTGAATACGTCCAAAGAGTCAATCACATAATTCGTACAATCTTAAAGCATTTAAAACATAGATATAACAATGCATTATTTACATACGAACTTACCTCGGTATAAAAATAGTAGGAATGGGACCTAATCGTCAAATACTTTATTTTTCCCCCGATCTAGGTCCGAAGCTCATTTTTCTTGATCTATAATAACAAATTTAGCTTATTTAACACTCACATTTTTCAATTCAGTCCATAATAATATTATGAAAAAATTACATTTTTGCCCCTAATGCTTTACATTTTTATAATTTAGTCCCTAGGCTCGTAAAGTGAAATGTATTCAATTTCTTCATTACCCAAGCCTAGCCAAATATTAATATTACTCATAACAGCCCATGTTTTTCATTGATTCACATTTTTACACACATTTTACAACTTTTACAAATAAGTCCCTATTTGACATTTTCATGAAAAATCACTTGGTAAATGTTGTTTACCTAACATTAAACATACATTTTCTACCATTAGACATCAAAATACACAAATATTCTACATGAGTAAAATTTTATACTTTGATTTTCTTTCAAATTAGTCCTTGAAATAGCTAGATTAGGTTACACCTATCTCAAAAATATAAAAATTATTAAAAAGGAGACAAGAACGGCCTTACAATCGAGCTTGAAAGCTTGGCAAACCTTAGCTATGGTTTCCTTTGAGACATTTGGCCATGGGGGATGAAAAATAGAAAGATGAACATATTTTATTTGATTTATTTTTGTCTTTATTTACCAAATGACCAAAATACCCTTAATGCCAAACTTTGAAATTTCACCTATCCATGTCCATTTTTGTCCAACTTAAAGTATAATGGTCTAATTACCATTTAAGGACATCCAATTTAAAATTTAATAGAAATTAGGCACCTCTAGCTTCTAGAACTTAAGTTTTGCACTTTTTGCAATTTAGTCCTTTTTGCTAAATTGAGTGCTCAAACGTCAAAATTTTCGAACGAAATTTTCACAGAATCATTCCATAAAATTGTAGACTATAAAAATATAAGAAAACTAAATTTTTCTGCGTTGGATTTGTGGTCTCTAAACCACTATTTTGACTAGGCCCAAAATCGGGTTGTTACACTAAGAACTCATCAGATAAACATTCCCCACCTCGATCAGACCTAAATGCCTTTATGGGTAAACCTCGTTATTTATCCAATTTAGCACAAAACTCTTTGAATTTATCAAAGGTTTCATTCTTGTGGGCATCAGGTATACTTATACATATCTGGAATAGTCATAAAAAATGTTGCATAATACTCATAACCACCTCTTGTACTTACTCTCATAGGGCCACATACGTCAGTGTGCACAAGTTCTAGGAGTTTTCTAGCCCTCGTTCCTTTTGTATTAAAAATTGCTTAGTAATCTTACCTTTCAAGCAAGATTCACATTATGGAAGATCAACTTCTTTAAGTGAACTTAAGATGTTGTCTTTCACAAGTCTAGTGATTCTTTCTTAGTTAATATGACCAAGTCTCAAATGTCAAAGGTACACCTCATTAGAGTGAAAAGTTATAAGTCTTTTATTCAAGCAGTGTGTACATCTTTAGTTTGATAAAATAGAGATTATTTGACATCCATCCATTACAGATAAGATTGTGATTTCTAAATATTTCAATTCCATTATTAAAAGTCACGGTTAAGCCGTCTTTATATAAATATGCAACGAAAAATAAGTTTCTTTTGAAACTTGGTACATAGAAAATGTCTCTTAAAATAATCTTCCCAAAATTATCAAAACAAAAATGTACATCTTCTACTGCTTCAGCTGCCACACTTGTCTCGTTCCCATTCCGTAATAATAAGCTTTTATCTCTAAGATCTTTTATCTCCTTGAACCCTTGTAGAGAAATACAAACATGATTAGTGGCTCCTGAATCAATGACCCAGTGGTTTATTAAATCTTCCACTAAACAAGATTCTATCATCAAGAGTTCCATAACTTTGCCTTTGGTAGGTAGGTATTCCTTCCACTCTTTACAGTTTGCCTTGAAGTTCCCTTTTCATGTTGCAGAAGAAGCATTTAGACTTAGATAAATCTTTAGGCTTTCTGGTTCTCTTCTTTTCCACTTATGGTGACCTAAAACCTTAGCCTTGTCTTTCTTAGCACACTTTCCCTTCCCTTTTAAGGAAAAAGCGACGAATATATTCGCTTTTTCTCTTCGAAGCAATTGACTACCGTTCAATATCATCTCATAGGATATTAAATCCTTCATCAGTTGTGTAAGTGTTAGGTTTTTGTTGCCAAGGTTATATGCGGCCCGAAAACTAATTAGATCCTTGGACTAGCTCTTAAAAACCATCTCAATTTGAGTGTTCTGGTCCAAATTGGCCTCATTATCTGTGGCCTCGGCAAAGTATCCAATAAGAGTGATTATATGGTCTTTGACCGGAGTACTGGGCTTTTACTGGGCATTCATCAAGCTAGTCATAGCAGACTGTCGAGCCAAGCCAGCTTGGCATCTGAACATGTCTTCTAGCTTATCTTGAATCACTTTAGCAATCTTATAGCTCTCCAGTTGCTTATATAGAGTGCTTGTCATGCTTGTTAGCAAATAGCAACAAGCTATCTCATCAGGCTCTTCGCAGTGTTTTCCCTTAGCTTAAGTTGTCAAAAGGGACTTAGTATCAAGAATTGTTGTAAGTTTCTCACTGCTCAAAACAATTATCAGGTTCCTTTTCCATTCCTTATAGTTATTCCATTTAGTTTGTTTTGAGTGTGTATGTTCAATAAGGAAGTTGGTGCCATTTTCGAACTAAAAATAAAACATTCACATATTAATATCTTTGTATTAAGCTACCATGGGGTGATCATGATCAATTAGTAAGAACATGAATTTCCATCTAATTAGTACATGAACCTAATTCCTAAGGCATTCACACATATTAATAATCGTGTAATGTTTGGCCATCATTCTAACTTAATTTGAGCTCCGTGGGGTCTTACTTAAATAGAAGATCTTGAGTGTATAACCATCAACTCAACACCTACCGCATCATCCACTACAAATGAGTCATCGTGGGATAATCTCACCGAGTAGCATTCTTTGACTAGTTGTCCTCTTTCGAAGATAGAATTTCTTGACTTATCGCATGATAATACCTACCACATACTCACCGTAGGTCTTGTTTAGGTCTCCCACTCAATATTTTGAAAAACATGCTTGGTTTTTTATATATGATTTTAATCATGTATGATCATTATATGCATGACAAGTACATGTGGCATTCTTTCCTAAACTATATGGCAGGCTTATCTCATATATGCATGACATGCTATAACAATTTTATAATTTTCATATTCAATTATTCACAAAAGTCAATCAAGCAGTTTTTATTCTCCAAAGTTTTTCTTCTAAGGGAAAAACTGAAAAAGTGAATGTGAATCGTGCACCAAGTACGGTCCAAAGAAAGGGAGGTAAATTGTATTTGACCACTTAAAAACCAAACCTTTCCTTGCTAGATCCAATCCTAGGCATGTACTTTCCCATTACCACACTTCTCACAGGAGTAGCATAACCTAAAGAAGTGAATGGAATAATACAATACATGTATTTTCTCATTACCACACTTATTATTTTTAATTGATCAATTGTGGATCATCTCATACATGTATATCACAATTATAACATAAATAATTATGAAACAAATATAAAAAGAGATGGGTAATAAAATAAAATTGTCAGCCAAGGTTTTCGTGGTTCTATGTTTAGAAAATAAATGAAACACCAAAAATTACATAGTTTTTCACAACAAGGCATTCCTTGTGTCTTCGACCGCCATCGCTTCATCTTCAACTCATTGTGGACTCCTTTTTGAAAAAAATACAGTTATTTCCTATTTCTGTTTCTGGCTCACAATAATTCTATAAAAAAAATCATGCGTGGAGATGATAGTCCACGGTCTATTTCCTAAGAACCACAACCTTGGAAAAAAAATATATAACAAATATATAATATCGCATTCATTCACGTACAATCCCTTAAACATGCGAATAATTACAAGAATGCGACATCTTATCAAATATTAATTAAACAAGATGAAGAGAGAGAGACTTGATCTCGGTTTACACCATAAGCATAACACAACCTTGCTCTTGATACCAATTGTTAGAAAAAATCTGGTTTGAAAATGATTTTTTTGCACAGTGAAAATTTTTAAAAATTTGAAAATCGATCTAGTTTGTGATATTTATAGCAATAAACCTTAACTGAATTCATACCTGTGTTTTTTGCTTAGCGGATGTTCGTTGTTCTTGGCTTTCAACCAAACAATCTTCTCCGCTATTATTGTATATTGAACTGCTTCAAGTGTGAGCTCGAACCAATTGAATCAAAACATAGAACTAGAAGAAGTTTTCTCTCTTTTTGGGGTGAAAACAAAAATTCTCTCTTCTTTTAGGGTGAAAATAAAAATTCTCTCTTCTTAATAGATATATGTAGAAATTTTATTCTGGAAAAATATATATGTAACAATTAAGCATAAATTCTCTCTATTTTTTGACAAAATAACAATATCTTAAAGTTGTGTAAATAGCTCTACTGGTGCTATCTATTTATATGAAGAGAAAGTAGAACCCTTGTTGAGTTGTAGTGGCTTATTTCAAATAGAAAAACAACATCCTACATAGAATAGGACTAGGTTGGACAACACGCCTTAGTATTTCTACTAGCGTTGTCACCCCCTTCATGTCTATGAGGAGTTTTTGGGCCTATCTCACATTGGGTCCAATTACGAGTACTTCCCAAAATTTTTGACCTTGTACTTTGTAATTTGATCCAACCAGATTTTGTTTTTCTATTTCTCAAAATAAACTTCAATATATAAATATTAAATAATTTTCTCATCCCAATTTTACCCTTAATAAAATTTTGATAATTTTACCCGTAGTAAAATTTCAAGAAAATTAGTTCAATATTTCACAACTCAACATGTTCACTATGACCGAATGGTTTATTTTCATTTTTAGGCTTCAAAATTGCTAAAAAATATAAACTCATTCTTCTAATCAATTTTAAGTAATTCATATAGAATTGCAAATGAATCATTTCCATTTTTATTTCCATTTTTGGAAACCTATGTTCATTTCTAAATGATTCCATTTCTCTATTTCGGAGAAAACCATAACCATTCTTGAATGTTCCCCATTTCTCTTTTTTCTTATTCATGCTGTTCATTTCTATTCAAACACGCAATTCATTTCTAATTTCAACGAGCTAGCGGATGGACCGATTGTACATATGTAGCTGAGGCTTAAATGATTTATAATTAGGTTTTGACTTTTCACTTATTAATTGTAAACTCATTTAGTCACGAAGTCATTTCACTAAAGTATTGTGACTGAGCTCTCTCCAATGACATACCATTACGAAAGCAACTATTCAGTGCTTGTCCAATGACCTGGTCATAAGTGTGTTACCCTTATAGGATATCATTGATCTCTTTGGGATAATATTCATTCTCCCAATATAATCATATATTATCTCTTGGTAACCATTCCTTTATGAAAAGCCAATTACTATTGAATAGTAATTAAGTCTTTTATCACAAAGATAAACAACCTATGACCATTTAGTTTTCATCAACCATGTAATGCCAAAGAAAGGATATCATTTACCCATTTCCTGAGCCATGAATTCCACTGTTGTGAATGACACTACACATTGAAGAAGTCGTACACACCTTTCGGTTCCTTATTTATTCAAACTCGAGATTTTACTTACATCAAAGTGTACGAGTCATGCATCCATAGTCCGTCATCCACTTAGGATTTAGTTATTCCACATTATGAACGTCACAAGTGAATGAATCCATAAGCGAATTCAATGTCTATTTTGCTTGGGTATTGTTAGATGTACTATTAGTCCAATTAATCACATATATGTCTCTATCTTCTGGATGTCATTTGCTTCGATTCCCAAGACAAGACATCTCCCCAATTGGACTTGATAGACGACATATTAGTCTTTCAATTGGTTTTCTCATTTCTAATTAAACTAAGGACATGTTTAGGTCCATCTACTAATATAAACAGTCTTTCAGTATCACAATCTCAACGTCACCTTCTATAGTAGACCCACCTCCATGGCTTTTCTAATTTTAGCCATTGTAACCATTAACCTTACCCCTGTGCCTATTCTAAATCTATCCATTTGAAGAAAAATGAAGCAAAGGAATATGAAGAATAAATGATTACCTTTAGAACTGGTTGTGTTCTGAAAAGAACAAGAATAATGCTCTAACGATGAGATGTATATGAACAAAAAAAAGTTGGATTAGAATAAAGAGTTTAGGGCTCAAAAGAAACTCTTAAGATAAGAAAAATTGGAGGGACAAATAGAGAATGTAATGATTTCATCTTCTCTATGATAGGTTATAAAAGTCAATTGTCCCCTGGAAGATTCAAGTTTAAAATTGTAATAAACTGTTCAAATCCTCCAATCCGTGCTCGACAGCACTTGGTAACTCATAAGGATTTTTCTTAAACCCTTGGTATTCAGAAATACTAGAATATCTGCTAGTGTAGATCACATAAGCAAGTATCTACAAAAATGAATATTGCTAGGTAACCATTTGTCGAGGCCATAAGCTTCTACACTCCACAGGATTATATCTTATGTCCCGTCAACAAGATTATTCGCAAAGTGTCTATCAGTGGACTCTATTCATAGTGCAACTATTCGCGTGACTGTCTAAAGGAATGCTTTGCTCAAAGACTATACAAAGTGCAAGCCACATCATATCATGCATAGATTAATCTGCTAAATACCTGGGTACAAATATTATCCTATGTATTTCGTGTCAGATTGTTCATAGTATTTGCCACCTAGTGTGGTCTATCTAGTTTTCATTTATCATTATCCATGAAAATCGAGTCCCGAGCAAAGTGGTGCAAGTGTAATGGCACCAAATGATCAATTCAAGTAAAGATGAAAGAAGGTATATTTAACAGTTTTAAAAAGGGGATCACTAGGAAATGAGATTTCCACAATGATTCCACCTCTTTCTTGATTTCAAGTAAGAAATTTCAAGAATAAATCTTCTTTAAGGGTGGAAGAGTTGTCACACCCTGAAATGTTAAAGTTTAGGTTGAAATCGTGATTTTAGGTATTAATTTGAAAAGCTTATAAATTGAGTGGGTTCTAGCGAAAATAAGAGAAATTGGCAGATTGGTTAAGGACAAGTTGGATTTCAACCTTGGTTTCGTTACATTTGAACTAGAAATATATCATAGCGGGAGACATGATTATTATGGATATGTGCACTTGGCTGTTGAATTTAAGATTGATAAATGATGTGAGAAAGTAATATATAAGGGAGAGACGTTATTCTTCATTATGGTTCTTTTATTTTTATTTTTTGTTCTTTCTTCATCTATGAAGGAGTCTGCATGGAGGAAAGAAACAAAATTTGTGCATAAGTAATTGATGATTTATCAAGATGGTAAGCTTCCGAGTCTTTTTGTGTTCACATATTTAAGAAAAAGGAAGAAAGTTAAGGATTTCATTTAATCCATTGATTTTATTATTTATCAGGTAAGGTTGCAGATAATTACTTAATAACCACTACATGTAAAAGAATTATGGTTCTTATGATGATGAATTGTCTTCACTAGAATTCTGAAATGGTTGTTATGTTTAGTTAACTAAGGAAGCACATGTAGCAAGGAAAAATCTAAGTAGATGGACTTGGCATCAACCACCAGGTGAGTTCCAGAACTTAGGTCTTATATGATTGTTCATTTATTTCTAGTATCGTGTGCTGGGTATGTTTGGCTGAGTATTGTGCTAATGAGGTGTTACTCTATAATTGGATATTGATGTATCGTGAAGCCTGTTGTATAGATATGAAAATGCATGAAATGTTTGGCGTAATGTGTATGGTGCATGATCAATTGTATTGGTTGGCTACTTATGTAAGAATGATATGCGGAGTTGTAAAAGGTCTATCAAGGTATGATTATGATAGGAGGTGGAGAAGGAGAAAATGACATGTTAAAAGTCTTGCCCGCGGTATGGCATGTGAATTCAAACTGAGGTTGGCCAATGACCCCAGCCTTATGGGGGAACACCTATGTGTTCAAATTAACAAGGAGGATTTGCGGAGGCTTGGGTAGACTAAATTGACAATAAATATTAATGATATGTGGCTTTACAGACATTTGGGCGGATTATACGAAGAAGGGTACACACTAGTGTAACACTCAAAAAATATATAGGGTTAGAAGTAATAATTAACCAATAAATGAGCCTTAGTCATGATGGTTAAGAGCTTAATATACACTATAGAGATACTAGGTTCTATTGAATCCTATTCCATTGTTTTAATTTTTTTTCAGCAAATTAGAATGAGTCACCCTTAAACAAATATTAAATAGAACAAAAACATGTTAAGTGTGGGCAGCAACCCAATTGGTGAAGCATTCACTCTCATTCCCTTTTATCCAAGATTTAAATCATGCCAACCTTTTCCTCGTTTCTTTTTGTTTTGGTTGGAGGGATTAATTGCCCAATTGACCCCTCAAAATAGGAAAACCCTAAGTATTTGGTTTCCTTCCCAAATCATAATAGAACTAAGGAATCCTTTTCTAATTGAAACTAAAATTTTGCTCTTCCTTCCCTTATTTATTTTCTCTCGTTTTCCCCATATTTTTCATTTGCAAATATTTTCCTTGCATTACTGAAAATTGTTCTTAAATACCCAACATTGAAAATGATTTTTGATTTAATATGTTTTGGCTACTGTATTGACTAGTTGAAAGCGTAATTATTGATGCCATATTTGATTATTTATAAACATGTTATTTGTTTCTATTATGATCTACTTTAAGCATGCCTTATTTTATTACATGGGATGAAACGCTTTGAAAGGAGGAAGTTCTGGTAGATTATTAATCTGGAATTCTGGTGGTTCACCCATATATTATCTGGCAGCTATTATCTGCATTCATGTTGTGTATTCACAATCATCTGGCAACATATCAACCTACAATACTAGTGGTTTGTCCACCTATATCTGACAGCTATTATCCGTAATTATGTTGTGTATTCACAACCACTCGATAGCATTTTAACCTATAACTTTTGTGGTATACCCACAACCATGTGTGTAGGGATGGATGAGTTCTGGGGAACTCTTATGGTGTGTTTCGATGGGGTACGATCTTATCTGTGAAACCGGTTATGTTTGTATTCGTAAAGCATGTGCTTGAAATTCTAAAACCTCCCATATGAAATGATATATATGTGTGTTTCTTTATAAATGGTTAAATGAATTTGTTATTTCTGATTTTATTTTCCACCTTTCAGATAACCAACTCGGTTAGGACAAGGGCACGCCATCTGAAAGTCTCGGCATGGCTTCGTTTTCTTATAAATATTTTACCTATCATTACCATTTAGTTGTTTTTCCCATTCAGAGATTATATTATTATTTTTTAAAAAACTGTGGCATGTGACCTAGGATTTATATTTTTATATTGCGTGACATTTAATTAAGTTTAGGATTTTTAAGAAGCTATGCATGAATCCTCGATTTTTATTTAAAACATCAGTAACTATCATTTTCCACTACTATACTTTAAATAAAAATCTTGAGGCATAATAAATCAGTATTTAACTAAATTTTCTGCAATAATTAATAAATATTTTAAAATAATATGTTTTCAAAACTCCATTAGCTCTTTGGGTCACTTTGGTGACTAATGTAGTATTCTGAATTTGGGTCTAACGTTTATGCCGGGTTGAGTAGGTTATATTTGATGGTATCAAAGCCTAGGTTTTCTAAACTTGGACCATAAAAATTTAGATGAACTTGCATGCATGCATTAAAAGGGTATTTTTTGAAAAACCATGCCACAAAACTCTTTTGAAAAATTGATTTTCTATAGGAAATAAAATTTGAGACTTCGGTGTCGGTCCTACTTTAATTAATGTTATTGTTGAAACTTTAGATAGACTATGAACATTTTGGGAGATGACTAATGCTTAAACTTTTGCATGGAAATTGTAGATATACTCTAGAATCTAAATTTTCAGAAGGTTAACTATGAACACTCAAGGTAGATGAGGTAGGGGTAGGCCTCGTAGGGTTGTACCTATAAAGTTGCCCATTGTTCAAGGTGAAGTCCTAATTTTTGAGAATAAGTACATTAGGAACTCCACTGCCAATGGTGGTAGAGGCAAACTGGATCGGGGAACCGCGGATATATTGCGGAGAAACTTTGGTCAAATAGGGAAAAAATGTTTAAAGGCATTGCTGAAACAATTCCCATTTTAGTTGAGTATTGGATAGAGTTGACAGAAAGGATTCTAGAGGACATATATTATACTTCGAAGCAGAAGTTGAAGAGCATTGTATCCCTGCTTAGAGAGAGGCATACCGCTAGTGGCTGTCTATTGTAAGGGGTACGCAGGTTGATCGCATTAATTGGAATATTTTCAGGAGGCTTTCCAGAAGAAGTATGTGGGCACGAGGTATATGGAGGCCTGCAAGCTCGAGTTCATCAAGCTGAAACAAGGAGATAAGGCTATGGCAGAATACGAGGCTAAATTCCTGAGGCTCATCTGATATGCTTAGGGAATGGTTGCCAAAAACAGGATAAGTGTGTAAGGTTCAAAAATAGGCTATGTTATGATCTTAAAATTGAGGTTGCTCCATACCAGGAATGGGTGTTTAAAACCCTAGTGGAGAAAGCCTAGATCGTAGAGGAAATTAAGTAGATGAATCTCAAAAAATAGAGGAAGCATAAGGTTTCGTCTAAGAGAAATTCTGGTTTCGATGGTTCAAATACTCGCCCTGTCAAATAAGCCAGAGAGTGTAGACTGGAATAAGGGGTTGTTACAACTAAATCAAGAGATAAAACTTTTAATTGTGCACATTGTTGTAAGTGTCATCTTGACGAGTGCTGGAGAAAATTTGGTGCTTGTTTCAGTTGTGGGTCGATTGAACATCGAATTAAAGATTGTCCTTAATGGACCGAATAGACGCGAGCTCTGGCCTAAAACCAAAGAGTGGGTCAGTTACCTCCGAGAAGCTGAAACCAAAATAGGGTCGCAAATATTGTTGCATTAGGAGCAAACTGAATTGAGTCTAACAACATGCCCTTGCTTATGCCGTTACAAGTCATAAGGAAATAGATGCGTCTAATGACATTACAGGTATCTTTACCATTAATTTTGTCCCATATCATGCTTTAATTGATATAGGATCTACCCGCTCTCATGTTTCTTGTAATATGTCTGAAAAATTGGGTGTTGGGGTAGAGGAAACAACTGTTGATGTAATTGTAGTAAGCCCCTTAGGATAATCCGTTATTATAAACAAAATCTATAGTAGAAATTCATTAAGGTTCAAGAGGAAGTGTTTATCATAAATCTTATGGAGTTACCTAATGGGGAGTTTGATATAATTCTGGGTATGGATTGGTTAGTATAACATCAAGTCAACTTAGATTTTATCACTAAAAGGGTAACTTTGAAAATAATCGAGGGTTGAGAAGTTGTTATGGTTAGGGAGCGACGGGATTATTTGTCTAATGTTATTTTTACCATGGTCATCGAGAAGTTAGTTTGTAAGGGGTGTGAAGCTTACCTAGCTTATGTGATGGATGGGAATGTCGATAGTAGCACCTTAGATAGCATCTGAACCGTTAGGGAATTCCCAAATGTATTTCCCAATGAGTTGCCAGTATTACCTCCAAATCGTGAGGTAGAATTCAGAATTGAATTATCGCCAAGAACAACTTTGGTGTCCATTTCTCCTTACCGCCTGGCATTAAAAGAGTTACAATAGTTAAAAATCCAACTTCAAGAGCTTCTAGATCACAAGTTTATTAGACCCAACATTTTTTCGTGGGAAGCTTCAGTCCTGTTTGTCAAAAAGAAAGATGGTTCCCTAAGGCTTTGCATTGATTATCGACAGCTAAACAAGTTGGCTATTAAAATTAAATATCCTTTGCCTAGAATCGATGGTTTGTTCGACAAATTTAGAGGTTCCACTGTGTTTTCCAAACAGATCTAAGGTCAGGGTGTTATCAACTTAAGGTGAAAGAGGTGGATAGGCCTAAAACTGCTTTTAGAACCTATTATGGTCATTATGAGTTCCTTGGAATGCTATTCAGCTTAACCAACTCTCCTGCCGCTTTCATGGATCTAATGAATCGAGTGTTCCAACCCTTCATTGATCAGTCCGTTGTTGTATTTATCGATGATATCTTAGTTTACTCCAAACTAAACACGAACATTATAAGGACCTTAGGAAGGTTTTACAAATCCTCCGAAAGAATAAGTTGTTTGCCAAATTGAGTAAATGTGAATTCCAGCTTAAGGTTATGTTTCTGGGTCATGTGGTATCCGTAGAGGGTATTTGAGTAGATCCAAAGAAGATAGAAGTGATTCTTGAATGGAAACAACCCAAAAATGTTTCCAAAATCCATAGTTTTTTAGGTTTGGCTGGGTATTACCATAGATTTTTTGAAGGGCTTTCCTTAATAGCTGCCCCCTAACTAATTTTTTGAGAAATGAGGCTCCATTTAAGGGGACAGTCGAGTAACAATCTAGATTTGAAAAGCCTAATGTGGTGTTACCCTAAGCTCATGTGTTGATTTAGCTCGAATCGGGGAAAGAATATGTGGTGTACAGTGATGCATCTTATATCAGCCTTGGTTGTGTGTTTATGTAAGGCAATAAAGTAGTAGCTTATGTGTAACACCCCAAACCCATCTCCATCGCTAGATTAGGCTTATGAAGAATTATCATACAATTAAAAACATTTATCATCATAACTTTTAATAAATTAATCTCAATCAAATTCATAAACACATATAAACATTTGGTCCCTAAATTAAGCCTTCGAGGCCTTAAAAATAACTTAGAAGCAATTCGAGACTAATTTGAAACAAAATAGAAGTGTCAAGAAAAAGATGCAAAAATTCGAAAACAGGGGTCACATGGCAGTCTGACATAGCCCAAGCTGTGTAACATTCAAACAAGGGACACACGGCCATGTCCCAGCCCGTGTCTTCACTCGTGTAACTCACTGAGTAGGGCCATACGGCTGTGTCGCAGGCCGTGTAACTCTCTGAGTTACCTCACATACCTGTGTGCCAGGCCGTGTGCTAGGTTGTATAACTCACTGACTTGAAACACTAAGAAATTTCAAATGACACACGGCCGTGTGGCAGCCTATGTCTTAGGCCGTATGAACCCAAAATTTGATCTAAAATCAAGCCCTTTCAAGTCTAATTCATACCTAACCATTCATACCATTTGGGCACACATTCAAGGGGTTTAAACATCATTCAAACACACCTAAACATGTCATTTTAAACACCCTAATTCACCTAACTAATATGCCATTCAAAGGCACCATAATTGAATCAAAACATCATTTATCAAAACATGCCAATATTGCCATTTTCCAAACATACCAACCCAGTTCCTTAACTACCAAGTAACACCACATATGTTCATTTGCATATCACCAGAAACATACCAACAAAGACCTTATATACAAGCATTTGAAAGTGATCAAAATGACATAACTTGGTGAGGTGTTAAGGTTCACCAAGCCAAACATAAACTTCAAAGCATATACATAACAAATCACTATTAATACATTCACAAAATACCATTACAAAATAACCTATACATGTCATTATTAACCTAGGACAAAATACTCAAAAACTATATAATTGATTGTTGGATAGAGTGATAAGTGTTCGGCAAGCTTCCAACCGATCGAGCTTTCAATTAACTATAAAACAAAGGAAAATAACTACGTAAGCAACGAGTGCTTAGCAAGCTCGTATAAACTTAAACATAACTTACCATTTTATTCATACAATTCATAGATTAAGAATAAATCATTAGCAATGCCATAAGCTTAGTAAAAGCCTATTCAACATCATCAAACTCACAAGTTAGTACACTTGTCCATGATAGAAATGAAATTAACCATAAGATATGTAGTTTACCATATATAAACACATCATTTAACTCATCAATGTTACCATAAGATCATGATTCATTCAATTTGCATACTTACCATTTCATTTCCTTTTCTTACCCATTGAGCCATCTAGAATTACATCAGGTACTCGAGAATGCTCACACATAGTGTACCTTTCCTTATAACCGTAACATTTCCTTTACATTAATACTCAAATGAGTTGTGAAATAGGTCTTCTCACACGAGCTGTAGGTCAGAATGTAAGCTACACGATGTTGCTCACAAGAGCTGTGGAGAATCCGCAACAAATGCAAGACCTCAGCCATCGGTAGGACATTCAAGACCAGCACCCGAAACATGAAATCCCTAATGACATGTCATTTGTATCCTAAGAATTCTTAAGGTTCAAACAAGACTCGTTATCTGTTTATTCATCATAACATTGATACATTTATATTTAAACTCATTTATATTAAAAAACATAGCAAATAACCAATTTACTTAAAATTAAAACGATTATAATTCATACGAACTTACCTCGATAACCAGGGGCATAGTACTAGAGTCGAACTAATCTGAAGCTTTAGCTTTTCCTCGATTTAATTCTGGTGGTTTATCATAATCTATATAAATAACTTCATTCAACTAAGTACTTCTAGAATTCAATTTAATCCATAAGTCATATTTATGCAAAATTCTGAAATTGCCCGTAACATTTTAACACTTCACAATTTAGTCCTTAAGCTCATAAATTGAATCTAACTCCTTTTAGCCTAAATCCAACTTAACCAGTGCTAAAAGGGACCTTGAAACAACCCATTATTACCAACATTTCACAATAAAACCCATAGATTTACACTTTTAACAATTTAATCCCTATTTCCAAAATTCATCAAAAATCACTTAACAAAACATGTTTATTTAACAACCAACACTAATAATCTATAAAATAAAATCAAGATAAATTCAAAAACATCCATGTAAAGTCCATCATTCTTTAAAAATTTTGTAAATTAATCCCCGGGCTAGCTAGATTAAGCTAAAATGAACTCAAAAACATGAAAATCATTAAAAACAGAGCTTGGATACATACCATGCAAGTAAGAATAATGCTTAGCAGAGCCCTAGCTATTCTTCCATGGATGAATCAGTCTTGAAGAAAAAAATATGAGGAAGGTGATGATTTTAGCCTATTTGATTTTAAGTTCATTTACCATTTTACCATTTTACCCTTATTACTAATCAAAATTTTCAATAAAACCTTGTCCATAACTATTCACTAACTCATTAAATGGTATAATTACCATTAAATTCTATTAAGTTTCATTTCCATAGCCATTTAACCCTTTTAACTAATAGAAATCAACTTTTACACCTTTTATGATTTAGTCCTTTTTACCTAATTAACCATTTAAACATCAAATTTTCTTAATGAAATTTTAATAGAACCTTAATATAATCTTGTAGACACTAAATAAATAATGAAATTATAATTCACTTGTTGGAACTGTAGTCCCGAAACCATTGTTTCCAACACTACTGAAAATCGGTTGTTACCTTATGCATCAAGGTAGTTGAAGCAACACAAGTGCAACTACTCGACTCATGAATTAGATTTGGTTGCTGTAGTTTTTGAATTAAAAATTTAAAGGCACTACTTGTATAAGGAGAAGTGTTATATTATATTGATCATAAGATCCTTAAATACCTTCTCACCCAAAAAAATTGAACCTTAGGCAATGAAGGTGGTTAGAGCTTTTAAAAGATTATGATTGTATAATTGAATACCATCCCAGGAAAGCCAGTGTTGTAGTAGATGCCATAAACTAGAAGCAGATGACTGATTTGAGGGCGATGTGTGCTAGGTTAAATTTAGTATATGATGGAGGCTTGTTAGCTAAGCTACAAGTGAAGCCCGCCTTAGCCGATGAAATCAAAACTAAACTACCCTTAGATATAACCTTGTTACCTTGAATTAAGAAAGATTTTGGGTTTAGTGATGATGGCATCTTGTGTTTTCAAGGAAGATTTTATGTGTCGAATGATAATGAATTAAAACAAATCATACTTCGGGAAGCACATGCTAGCCTTTATGCTCTGCACCTTATAGGAAACAAGATGTACCAGGATGTAAAGGAAATGTGCTGGTGGCCGGGATTGAAACAAGATGTAGCTGAATTTGTGGCTAAGTGCTTAACTTGTCAGCAAGTGAAAGCTGAACACCAGTTCCCTTCTGGATTGCTATAACCCATCAAAATACCATAGTGGAAGTGGGAACGAATAACGATGGACTTTGTTAGTAGGTTACCCTTAACACCTACTAAGAAAGATTCAAGTTTGGTGATAGTTGATTGATTAACTAAGTTAGCACACTTCTTAGCTATTCGCAAGGATTATTTACAAAAGCTAGCTAAGTTATACATTTTAGAGATTACGAGGTTGAATAGGGTGCCTATATTGATTATCTCAGATCCAAATCTTTGTTTTGCATCTTTATTCTGGAAGAATTTGTAATAGTTTTTAAGAACCCATTTGGAGTTTAGCACTGCCTTCCATCCGCAGTTTGACAGGCACTCTGAACGAGTTATCCAAATATTGGAAGACATGTTAAGAGGTTGTATTATCAAATTTTGAGGCAATTGGGAAGAACATTTACCCTTAGCCGAATTTTCCTACGACAATAGCTTCCAATAGCTTCTAATTGGGCATCCAAAAGGCACCTTATAAGGCCTTATATGGTCGTAAGTTTCGAACACCTTTATGTTGGACCAAAATAGGTGAAAGAAAAGTTTTAGGTCCCGAGTTAGTGCAAGAATTAGAGAGAAAATATGGTTAATTCAGTATAGACTAAAAGCGAATATGATTAATTCAGTATAGACTAAAAGCGGCTTCCGATAAACAAAATTTGTATGCAAATTTGAAAAGGAAGGACATTGAATATAATGTCAGCGAATTAAGTCTTCCTAAAAGTGTCCCCATGGCGAAAAGTGTTAAGGTTCAATCGAAAGGGTAAGTTAAGTTTGAGATTCATAGGACCTTATCGAATCCTTAGAGAGTCAGTCCAGTTGCTTATCAACTTAAACTACCTCTGAACCGGACCAAATCCATGATGTTTTCCATGTCTCCATGTTGAGACAATACTGCTCCGACCCTTCTCACATTGTTTTGATTGAAGAAATTAAGGTATGATCAGATTTATCATTTGAAGAGAAACCTGTGTAAATCTTAGATCATGATGTAAAATTTATAAAAAGGAAAAGAATCTCTCATGTTAAAGTCCTATGACAGAGCAATGGAGTCGAGGAGGCCACATGGGAAATAGAAGATGCATTTCATCAACAGTATCCTCACCTTTTCAAACCAGGTAAATTTCAAGGACGAAATTTCTTTAAGGTAAAATTGTAACACCCTAAAAATATATAGGGTTAGAAGTAATAATTAACCAAGAAATGAGCCTTAGTCTTGATGGTTAAGAGTTTAATATACACCCTAAAAATCCTAGGTTCTATCTACTCCCATTCCATTATTTTAAATTTTTTTCAACAAACTAGGATGAGAGTCACCCTTAAACAAATATTAAATAGTGCAAAAACATGTCAAGTGTGGGGAATAGCCCAATTGGTTAAACATTCACTCTCTTTCCCTTTGATCCAAGGTTCAAATTAAGCCAAACTCTTCCTCATTCTAAACTCTTCCTCATTCTTTTTTGTTTTGGCTAGAGGGATTAATTGCCTAATTAACCCCTCAAAATTAGAAAACCCTAAGTATTTAGTTTCCTTCCCAAATCATAATAGGACTAAGGACTCATTTTCTAATTGAAACTGAAATTTCTCTTCCTTCCCCTATTTATTTTCTGTCTTTTCCCCCATCTTTTTCATTTGCAAATATTTTCCTTGCATTAATTAAAATCGTTCTTGAATACCCCGAATTAAAATCAATTTTTGATTTAATTCGTTCTTCCACCGATCGTTGAATTTATCGCCGTTCATCTCTAAATTCTCATCAAAATATCGGTAAGTACTCTCGTTTCAATTAGTAAAATTCGTAAAATTTTAAAATTACATTGTTCTCATGAATCTTCTAAACTTGTTCACGAATCTTTTGAAATCTTTTCCGAAAATCTTGATAATCTCAACTAGTCTTGAAATCTATTATTGATCCTTGTGTAAATATTGTTTGAAGGACCAGATTTAGGTATCCTAAACCAGATTTGAATCAGAGGGACGTCGCTTGGTCTTCTGGTAACAAGTACGTGTTTCTTTACAAGTGAATCCGAGTAAACTAAACCACAAAATTAGACCACACGATTAGGCATATAGGTGTATAGGCCACCTGTGTGGACCACACGGCCCTATCACACGATCATGTTTCCTTGAAAACTTAGGAATTTTGCTTCTCACACTACCTCAACCTCTCCACGCGGCCTGCCACACAGTTGTGTCTTCCTTGTAAGTTGATTTTATGAATACCACACGACCTCAGTTTATTACACGGTCTAGCCACATGGATATGTACCTTCGCCACACAGTCTAAGATTTCCCACATAGTCTGATCACACGACCATGTGTCCTTTGTAACCCATATTTTATAGTTTTAACCCAAAATTTTAAGAATTATTCAAATTAGTTCCCAAATTATTTTTATTTTTTAATCTATTCAATTAAGCATATGATAACATGAATAATTCTAGAATCTATGACCTAATTGACTGAATTATTAGTTTACTTATATATACTTGTATGAATTTTGAATAGTTATGTTGATTAAATCCATGTTTGTGAATGTTCATATAACATGCCTTATGACACCGCCAAATTGAACCCTTGAAAAGCATATGTTTTGGCTACTGTATCGATTAGTTGAAAGCGTAATTATTGCTACCATATTTGACTATTTATAAGCATGTTATTCATTTCTGTTATGAACTGCTTTAAGCATACCTTATTTTATTGCATGGGACGGGACGCGTTGAAAGGAGGAAGTTTTGATAGATCATTATTCTGCAATTCTAGTGGTTCACTCGCATATTAGTTGGCAACTATTATTTGCATTCATCTTGTGTATTCACAGCCACCTGGCAGCTTATTAACTTGAAATACTAGTGCGTCCACCCATATTTGACAACTATATCCGCAATTATGTTGTGTATTCACAACCATCCAACAATGTATTAACCTGCAACTTTTATGGTATACCCACAACCCAATGTGTAATAATGGATGAGTTCTGGGGAACTCTTATGGTGTGTAGCGGTGGGGTGGGATCTTATCTGTCAAACCGATTATGTTTGCATTCGTAAAAAATGTGCTTGAAATTTTGAAACCTCTGATATGTAATGATATATATGTGTATCTATTTATACATGGTTAAACGTATTTGTTATTTTCGTTATGTTGAATTTGCTTATGTAAATTATGCGATGTGCTGTGGTTTATATGCTAATTGGTTGCATTGATTTCCTTATGGTGGAAGTCATATTGAGCTTTATACCTTACTTCCTTTTTATTTTCCACCTTTTAGTTAACCCACCCAATTAAGACAAGGGCATGACATCCAAAAGGCCTTGGCACGGCTTTATTTAAAAAAAAAAATTTACCTATTGTTACCATTTAGTTATTTTGCCCATTTAGAGATTGTATTATTATTTTTTGGCATAATTTCAAAAAAAAACCTTTTGGGGGCTTCTAGGTTTGAGCCCTTAACCTTTTTTTTTTTATTTACACCCTCAACATTACAATTTTTTCAAAAATCAATCCAATTTTAAAAGTCAACGTGTGTTGACCGTTGATTAAACTGCAGGTCAACATAGTAGCCTATGTAGCATGCCACATTAGCGCATGACGTCATAGATGACATCATCTATTTAACAGAATTCTTTTTTTTCGTTTTCTTTCCATTTTGCCTCTTCTTCCGTTTCTAATATCAAAATCCACCGACACAGCGCTGTTAGGAGACAACACAGTTTCCTTTCCCTTAGCTTCATTTGCCACTGCCACCAACGGTAGACGATTCATGTCTAACCCTCTTCTGAGTTCCTTCGATGGATCTGTTTCTATCACCAATAATAATAATGCAAAAAAAATGGTAATTTTACTTTCAAGATGATTAACGATATATAGAAAAAATGAATATCCTAGGATACCCAAATCTAAATACCCCACAAAATATCAATTCTGCTTGAAATACTCCTGGTTATCTGTGAGCCAAGGAGAATTATAGACTTAAGCCTTTGCAAAACAGAAGGACATCTATCAATGTGGGTTAGGATTGGTTCAGGTGTGGTTTCAGTTTCACTAGTTTGTTGTTGAAAAGAGATATAGAAATCGGCACCAAAATCTGGGATTTCGGCAATGGTGGTGGTGGAAGTAAAGGGTTGTTGGGATCTATAAGAGTACAAGTTGATGGATTTGAGCCTTTATAAAACAGATGGTGATGGAAGGAGTCTATGGTCATTTTTTTCATCTCTTTCGTAGAGTGATGGGTTGTCACCGACACCGCCAAAAGCAGCGGCGCTAGAGTTGTTAGAAGAGAAATGATAGTACCAATGGTAATGTTAAGGAAGACAAAGAAAACAATAGGGTAAACCAACTAAAAATGGAAGCCCAATGGGAAGAAAAATGTATAGTCGACATTGATTCTTCCAACATAGAATAGAGGGAAAGAGAGAAAGAGGGAAGAAGAAATAGATGGAAAGAAAATGAAAAAAAAAGAAATTTGTTAAACAGATGATGTAATCTATGATGTCGTGCACTTATGGGCATGCCACATAGGCTATTATTTTGATCTGCAGTTTGATTAATGGTTAACTCACATTGACCGTTAAAATTGGACCAATATTTAAAAAAAAATCATAACATTGAGGGTGTTAATAAAGAAAAGGTTAAGGGCTTTGTAACAACCCGTTTCTCAGTGGTGTCAAAAATAATGGTTTCAGTGCCACAAATTCGACGAGTGAGTTCGTAAATATTATTATTTAATATTTACGAGTCAAATATTATATTATATTTGATTTTGATATGGTAAATTATGTTATTTGAATAAATAACTAAGTTTAAGTGGTGTGTCCTTAAAGTCAAGTGAGTTTAGAAAATAAGGTATCGGGACCTCGTTTCTATAAATCAAGCCCGTAAATATTTTATTAAATATTTACGGAGTGTTATTATGATCATATTAAAATTTAGTTAAGAAATTTTAACATTTAAATAGTTGATTAAATGAAAATGACTAAATCGTAAAAGGTGCAAAAGTTGAATTCCATTAGTCAAATGGATCAAAAAGCTTTACGAAAATAAACTAATGGACTTGAATGGTAATTATACCATATTTAGAGTTAGTGGATATTCATGGATAGGTTGCATGGTAACTTTCATGAATTTTAAAGGTTACATTAGTTATTAAATAAATGAAACAAAAATTAAAAGAAATTGAAATAGGTTATCATCTTAAAAAAGACTATCACCACATAAACTAGAAAGAAAACTTCATTTTTGAGTAGAAAGCATTTGACCAAGATGATTCTTGATGCATGGTATGTGATTTTGATCTCGTTTTTAATTATTTTTATACTTTTGAGTTTGTAATAGCTTAATCTAACTAGCCCGGGGGTTAAATTGTAAAAATTTTAAATGTTATAAGTTATGCCATGAATGAATTTGTTATGTTTATGAAGTTTTTTTGGTAGATTGTTAAGCTTAGTTATTAAATAGACATATTTTGTTAAGTAATTTTTGATGATTTTAAGGTTTAGGGACTTATTTATTAAAATGATAAAATTCAAGGAAAATATTATGAAGTAATGATAAATATGGGTTGTTATAATATTAGGTAAAATTAGCTAGCATGATTTATGGTTAAAAATGGTGAAATTGCAAGTTTCGGGTTTAAGGACTAAATTGCATAAAAGGTAAACTTTGAGGGTAATTTCATAAATTTCTATTATTAAGAGTTATAAGCTAAATTGGTTATTTTAAATGCTGGAATGGGGTTAATTGAATAAAAATATTAATCTAGATTAAGAAACAACTCGAACAGACACAAATCGCGGAAAAGTCAAAGTAGCAGAACAATGGTTTGATTGTGTTAGAAGTTATTATGAGTTTAGGTAAGTTCGTATATTGAATCATTCATTAATGGTGAAATTGTTAATTGCTATTGAATAATTAAGTTAAGTGAATTGATTATTATGTTTTACATGGTTAATTGAATTTAATGATTAAAGTGGGTTAGTGATGAATTTAAGAACAGGTAAATTTCATGAATGGTTATATGAGATATTATATCGAAAAGGGAATTAAATTTAAGTATGGAAAATGTGAATTTCATGGAAAATATTGAAATGCTAATGTGAAAATGAAACTCACAGACAAGGATATGGAAAGAGATCCGTTTGAACCTTGTGAACACTTAGGATAGAAATGACATGTCATTAGGGATTATATGTTTCGGGTACTAGTCCTGGATGTCCTACCGATGGCTGAGGTCCTACATTTGTTGTGGATTTTCCATAGCTCGTGTGAGTAGCATCATGTAGCTATCATCCTGGCCCATAGCTCGTGTAAGAAGGCCCATTTCACAACTCATGTGAGCATTATTGAAAAAGTTATGGTTATATGGAAAGGTGTTTCTGAGTATCCGATGTTATTCTATACGGTTCAACAGGTAAGTAAAGGTTAATGGAAAGACATGTATAAAAACTTAATGTTATTAATGTTCATATGAAATGGAAATATGGATATGTATATATGAAATGAAAATGATGAGAATTCGTCATGTGATGGATGAAATATGCATGGAATTTATTTCTTAATATATGTTATGTTCCATAGATGTTATGTTAACTTATCATTTACTAACTATGTGGATTCAAATGAGAAGAATGTGTAATGGATATATGTATATATGATGGATGATATAGAAAGCCTAAATGCTTGTTATGTATATGCCATGATTTACTTGGAACTTACATGTAATGTTATACTTACTAACCACATGAGGTGGTGTGTATAGGAAAGGAAGTTTGGCATATGACATGATGAAAGTAGGTTTGGTTGTTTAATTTAAAATGTTTGGTAAGTTTAATTTTCCTTTATACGAGCTTACTAAGCACTAGTAGCTTATATAGTTGTTTTTCCTATTTCGTAGATCATCAAAAGGCTCGACCAATTGGGATATTCGTCGGAGCACAATCACACTATCCATCGACTGTTTTGGTAGATTTTGAATAAGTTGGGCTAATGGTAATAAATGGCATGTATAGGGCTGTATGTTAGTTTGTTATGTTTCAAGCCTATGTCTAACATACTTGCATATATATTTATGTTTTGAAATAAGTGGTATATGCTTGTGTTAATAGGTGAGTTTGGTCTCTTATGTGTGGCTTGTAAAGGAATGTGACTAAGTGGTATAATTTGAGAATGAAGTAACTAAACGGTGACTGTGTGATGTGTGTTTGGCATATATAAGGCTCATATGTAAAAGGTGTCATGAATATGTTACTTGGTCCACTTGGTTTGGTCATATCTTTTGGAGATTATTTTTGTGGTGGACTTGTAAATCTTTGTAAATAAGTGTCTTTTGGTCACTTTGAGTGACATGTAAATGTATGTTTTAGACATGTTTATATGTGTGGTTGAAATGTTTATGGTTGCAGTGAAGTAAACTTAGGCTATGGAGTGATAGTAAATTGTTTTAAGTTGAGGTGCCTTTGAATGGCATATTGGTTAGAACCTATAGGTTGATTGCTTTTGCATGTTTTAGGCTTGTTTAAATGTGTTTTTTAAAGTATGGGAATGGTTGACTTTAATTTGGCTTGGAACCTAAGTGTTGGATGAAAGTTTGCCTTGTTTTAGAAGCTTTTTAAAATGCACATGGCCTGGGCTGTTTCACACGGCCATGTGTCTTATTAATTTTTAGGTGCAGGATGTTCCACACGGCCATAGTTAGTTACATGGTCAAGCCACACAGGCGTGTGGGGAAGCCACACAGCTATGTGTGAAGCCACACGGCTATGTGACTCCTATTTCCAAAATTTTCAAATTTTTGTATACTTTTCTATTTTGATTCAAATTAGTCTCAGATTATTCCCAAACTATTTTTAGGGCCTCGTAAGCTCAATTTAAGGCCCGTAAGTGAATTTTTACCTTGATTTTTATAAGCTATTGAATGTTATCATATATTTTATATTTTTGTTTCTGTTTGATGATAAATGCCATGATTTGTATCGTAACACTCCATAACCCTAATCTGACGATGGAGACGAGTTAGGGGTGTTACAGGCTCAAACCCAAAAGCCCCCAAACGTTGGTTTTTTTTTTTTTTTTTGCAATTATGCCTTATTTAAAAAAAACTGTGGCATGAGACCTATGATTTATATTTTTATATTACATGACATTTAATTAAGTTTAGGATTTTAAAGAAGTTATGCATGAATCACTGATTTTTATTTAAAACATCACTAACTATCATTTTCCATGGCTATACTTTAAATAATTTTTTTAAGGCATAATAAATCAGTATTTAACTAAATTATATACAAGAATTAAAAAATGTTTTAAAATAATAGGTTTTCAAAACTCCGTTAGCTCTCTAAGTCACTTTTGTAACACCCTTAAATCGTATCTGTCGTCAGAACAGGGTTTTAGAGTATTACCGAAACATTTAGAACATTTTTCAGTTAATTCCTGTAAATTACTATTCATCTATCGAGATTATTCAAAACGTCCCTTAATTGGACCCTCGAGGCCTAATACGAGCATTAGAATCAAGTCAGGACTTAATCGAAAACTCATAAAATTTTTTCGTGACATTTCAAAAATTTTCCAAGGTGCAGGGCTCACACGCCCTTGTAGGCTAGGGGCACACCCGTGTGGTCGGGTTGTGTACTACACACACCCGTGTCCTTAACCCGTGAAACTCTCTGACTTTTAAGGCATGAAGAAATTGAAGTCACACGGCCAAGTCACACGTCCGTGTGGTAGGCCGTGTGGCGAATTTTATTTCTGAAATTTAGGTGTAGTTTTCACACGGCCATGTAACACGCTCGTGTTCAAGGCTGTGTCAACCACACGGCTGAGACACACGCTCGTGTCTCTGCTCGTGTGCTTAATTCTGAGCATTCTGTTTCTCATTTTTAAGATGCAGGGGACACACGGCCGGACCACATGCCCATGTGACAGGCCATATGTCACACACGGCCAAGATACACGCCCGTGTGTCTACCCATGTGGACAAAATAAAGCCATTTCCTAGCCTCATTTGTCACCCAAAACTTACCATTTTCCTGCACCAAAACTCACAAGTATATATCCACCAATCCAACACCATATTCACATACAATTTGCCATCATTCATGTGGTATTATCTCATGCAACAAAGGATATAAACTTACTCTTAACATAAACTCATATGTTAACATTATTCTATCAAACTAACACATAATAAGCACTTATGTGATTACCAAAATATTACTTCAAAAATAGGCAAACTTAGACCATCACTAGCCACTCCAATGGCTAGATACAAAACAACAAATACAAGCCATCATTGGCCAAATAAGTTTATACATGCCATTACACCCAAAACGAGATTTCTATTTGTACCAAAATAAAATAGTGGATAGTGTGATGACTGCTCCGACCGACTTCCAACCTTCGCGAGCTTTGAGCACTATAAAACAGGGAAAATTAAATGGAGTAAGCATTTTATGTAATATCTCGAATTAGGGCCTAATCAGAATAGTGGTTTCGTGACCATAAATCTGAGATAGAAATAATTATTTTATGATTATTTTGAGGTCTATGATATGATTGCATGATTGTGTGAAAATTTTGTGAAGAAATTTTATGCATAAAGTGCTTAAATTGAAATTAGGGACTAAATCGAATAATTTACAAAACTTGCATTCTAAAAGTTTTTAGTATGAAATTGCTTTGGAATATTAATGAGGAGGTCTTAAATAGCAATTTTACCAATTTCTAAGTCTATGGACAAAAATTGGACATGGATGGAATTTTTGGAAAGTTTAGTAGTCATTTGGTAATTAAAAGAAATAAAAAAGGAAAATAAAGCCAAAATTGACTCATCTTTTTCATGGAGGTCGAAATTAGCATGGGGGAAGCTATGGGTAGGGTTTTCAAGCTTTCCAAGCTCAATAATGAAGGAAATTGAGAGTCGGGCTTAAATCGGGAAAATACAAGGTTATGGACTAAATAGTACATTGCTGTTTCTGGATCGAGGTAAGTTCGTGTGTTAATGATAATGCAATTGTAACGCCCCATACCCAAGACCGTCGCCGGATTCGAACACGAGGTGTTAACAGACTTAATTCATTACTTAAACCGCTCAAACGGTTTATTTTTTTTAAAATTTCCAGTCAAGCTAGCAATCTGCGTCACAGTCGCTTAAAAATTCATATCTCAAGTTTCGAAACTTGAAATCCAATTCCGTAAAATTTACCTGAAACTATACTCATATACATATTTACTATTTTTTTTATATAATTTTTGGTCAAGCCAATTAGTACAGTTATTAGTTAAATTCTCCCCTATTTCAGGGTTCGACTGCTCTGACCTCTGTGTATTACGAATCATATATCTCTCTGTACAGAATTTCAATGTCTATGAAGTTTCTTTATCTTAAAACTAGACTCAAAAAGAAATCTGAAATCTGTACATATAAATAATGACTTCTAATTATTTTTTTACAATTTATTATGAATTTTAAAGTCAGAATAGGGGATCCAGAAATCACTCTGGCCCTGTTTCACAAAAATTCAAATATCTCATAAAATAGAATTCATATACCTGTTTTGTTCAATCCATATGAAAATAGACTCATTAATCTTCAATTTCATAACTTAATCATTATTTAATTCCATTTCTAATATTTTTAGTGATTTTTCAAATTTACATCATCTGCTTTGCTGATTCTGTTTTATGGCAAATTTCACTTTACTAAGGATTTTCATGGACTAAATATCATTTTAAACATACATAACATCAAATATGACTTAGATTGGCCATTGCAATGGCTAATCATTTACAAACCATAGCCATATCATAAGATCATTTACACAAAGTGAGTATTTTGCCATACATGCCACATTCAAAACACACAAGCCATTTTACCAATTTAGGCCTTCGGATAGTGTGAAGGAGTCTTCGACCTATCCCGATTCTCAAGCCGGCTTGTCAAAACTACAATGAAAGAAAAGGAGGGAGTAAGCACAAATGCTTAGTAAGTTCACATGCAAATAGCAAGTAACATAATCACACAATCCCACAAAAACATTATTTGCATAAACAACACCAAGACATTCATGTTTCATTTGTATTTAATATCTTTCTACGACTTCATCATACCAAGTTCTCAACCCAAAGGTTTAAGCACATACCTGTCAAATTTTCTCATTTACCACACTTACCAACATGTCACCTTCATTTTAGGCCTTCTGTTTATTCACTTAAGATTCACCCGTTGAACACATCGGAATATAATTCGAATACGCGGATCTCATGAACATAAGAGCCATACCCGCAGCTAGACAAACTCAATAGCCTGCGGAACTTATGTAGCCAAGCTACCATGTAACCTGCCCATAAGTGAACTCGGACTCAACTCAATGAGCTCGGATGCCTAGTTACATCTCACGAACTCGGACTCAACTCAACGAGTCCGGAACTCAACCATCCTAGTGACATGTCACTTGTATTCTAATCTATTCCCAAGGTTCAAATGGGCTTTTTCCTCGATCACATATCTTTACCGTCTTCCATGGAATATCGAAACCAACACTCCGTAGAAATTCATATTTATCAAGTAGTAAACATAGTTTGCATATTACTCAATAATAACCACAAAGCATAATATTTCATGATAAAAATCTTCATATCATATAAATAACTTTAATGATAATAATCATCATATCATATATATAACATTATATTACTTAAATTAACAATTATGTTACCACATTTACACATGAACTTACCTCGGTACAGAATTATTAGCAATCGAGCCTATTCTTCGTAAACTTTGTTTTTCCCTCGATCGCGACTTGAATCTCGTTTCTCTTGATCTATAATGCCAAATTAATCTTATTTAATACATACATTCATCAAAACAGCCTTTAATACGAACTTTGGAAAAATTACATTTTTGCCCCTAAACTTTTGCATAATTACACTTTTGCCCCTAGGCTCGGGAATTAAACTTTATCCCTTATTCTTATGTTTTATAACATGCTGATAATTTTTCCCTTGTATGGTAACATCAAATTCACACTCTAACATGTACTTATGACTATTAGGTATTTTTACCGATTAAGCCCTTTTATTCGTTTTCGCTTAAAACCGAGTAGTACAAATTGTCTAACATAATTTAAAACCTCATTTTCTATCATAAAACACCAAAATACACAAATTTCACAATATGAACCCTAGGTTGAATTATTGCTAGCATAAGCTTAATCGAGCTACCGGGATTCCAAAAACGTAAAGAACATTAAAAACGGGGCTTGAAATCACTTACTATGGAGCTTGGAAGCTTGAAACAAACCCTAGCTATGGAGAACCCTTGAAATTTCGGCCTAATGAAGAAGATGGACAAAAATTGGCTTTTAAATTTGTTTTTAATTCATTTTAATAACTAAATGACCAAAATGCCCTTACTACTAAACTTTCCAAAATTCCATCCATGTCCAATTTTTGTCCATAGACTTAGAAATTGGTCAAATTGCTATTTAAGGCCTCCTCATTAAAATTCCAAGACAATTTCATACTAAAAACTCCTAGAATGCAAGTTTTACAAATTATTCGATTTAGTCCCTAATTTCAATCTAAGCACTTTAGGCATAGGATTTCATCACGAAATTTTCACACAATCATGCAACCATATCATAAACATCAAAATAATTATAAAATAATTATCTCTATCTTGGATTTGTGGTCACGAAACTACTATTTCGATTAGGCCCTAATTCGGGATATTACAGCAATACCATGCATGAATTGTAATTCTCTATTGATATGGCATAACTTGTATGATTTAATATGTTTAAGAGAAGCTGATGGATGGTATGTATGATATAAAAAAAATGTAATGCTAGTTGTGTCATGTGAAATTGAATGGAAAATTATTGTTACAAGAATTGAGTGTTAAATTATCATTACAGGTTGTATGAATTGTTGCACGGTTGTACATTGATGAGATTTTGATAAGTTTGTACGTAAATAATTTATCGATTCTTTTTATTTTATTATATTTTGTTATCATATGAAGTGGCTACCTATAGATTGACTATTTGCTGTAAATTGAAAATTGAAAAAGGACTATGAATAAATTTGTAACATATTGGAAATATGTTTGCTGATAATTACTTGATTGAAATTGTTGGAAAAGAGAGAGAAATCCCGGTTGAAGCTTCGGAAAGATTGAATGATACAGATGGTATGTAGCTAGGTCACATGTATGGTGCTGAGTCCACATCATGTGTACAAGAGAGCTACGAGACATTATGATGTAGCTAGGTCACATGGGTGATACTATGTGTACCCCATGTAGACAAGAGAGCTACGGGATATATGTAGCTAGGTCGCATGCGTGGTTCCAGGTGAAGGACACCATGTAGAAAGAGAGCTACGAGATAAACTGGCTAGGTCACATGGGTGATACTAAGTGTTCACCATGTGTACAAGAGAGCCGAACTTTATGATGGGTGGAGCTATGTGCTGAAACCACCAAGTATCGAGGATTGATCCGAAGTGTTCAACGGGAGACTTACTATGTACTACTTTGTGAGTTTTGTGATGAATAAGTGCAGATATATGTTTATGAAAATTATGAGCAATGTGCTCGATAGTAGTGTGAACTTTGATAAGACAAAACGGATTAAGTGGAATTATGTAAGAATGAATTTTAGTAGTAAAATAGTATTGGACAGCAGCAGTTGCTTGACTTTGAAAATTCACTAAAAATTTTGGAAGTTGAATAAAAATACAAATGATATATGAAAATAAATCTTAATGAGTCTATTTTCAAATCAAAGAAACAGAGGAAGCAAAAGAATTCTATATTGTGTGATATTTGAATTCTTGTGAAACAGGGTCTGAATGAATTCGAGATCCCCTGTTCTGACTTTAGAAATTCACCATAAATTGTACAAAAGTTATTAAGATTCATATTTTACATTAATGGATTCCTATTTAGTCTATTTTTAAGTAAAACAAACGGCATGGTCATTGGAATTCTGTACAGGGAGAAATTTGGTTCGTAGTGCACAGAGGTCAGAGTAGTCGTACTCTGAAACAGGGGAGACTTTAACTAATAAACTGTACTAATTGGCTAAACTAAACATTCTGGAAATTTTATGGGAGAAAGATATATGAACCTAGTTTCAAATAAAATTAACGAAACTAAATTTGGAGTTTTGTAGCTTCAGATATGAATGATTTAGTAACTATAACTCGATAACACAGCTTAACCTGAATATGTGTAATTGTACAATTATAGTGTTTTATCTTGAAAAGCATAGTAGTAATTGCTTATTATTTTCATATGAACTTACTAAGCGTAAAGTTTACCCATCCTCTCCATTTCTTTAGTATTGGCAGGTCGGCTCGGGGTTAGAGATCGTCGGAGGCAAAATCACACTATCAAACTATCATTTTTTGGAGAATTAATTCAAATATTAGAAATATTAAGTGAGTGGCATGTATAGGAAGCTGGTTTGTGATATGTATTTTTATTATGATTTTGACCATACGTATCAGTCTGCTTTGAGTTATCGTATATGATTATGAGATGTGGTCCTTATCCATTATGGTTTATAAGTTTAATTAATCGTGCTATGTCCTATGTTTTGATGTAATGATATAGTTAGCTTTGTTTGTTATGCATGTGTTTGAAAAGTTTTGAATTAAATGAAATTTTATGGCCCGGTTTTTGTCTATGTGTATTGTTAAGTCTGGTAATGCCTCGTACTCTGTTCCAGCCTTGGATACGGGTAAGGGGTGTTACATTTAGGTCCTTTTTCAAATTTCAATTTACAGCAAATAGTCAATCTATAGGTAGCCACATTTCATATGATAACAAAATATAATAAAATAAAAAGAATCGATAAATTATTTACGTACAAACTTGTTAAAATCTCATCAGGTACAACCGTGCAACAATTCATACAACCCAGGTAATAGTAATTTAACACTCAATTCTTGTAACAATAATTTTCCATTCAATTTCACATGACACAACTAGCATTACATTTTTTTTTATATCATACATACCATCCATCAACTTCTCTTAAACATATTAAATCATACAATTTATGCCATATCAATAGAGAATTACAATTCATGCATGGTATTGCATTATTATTAACACACGAACTTACCTCGATCCAGAAACGGCAATGTACTATTTAGTCCATAACCTTGTATTTTCCCGATTTAAGCCCGAATCTCGATTTCCTTCATTATTGAGCTTGGAAAGCTTGAAAACCCTAGTCATGGCTTCCCCCATGCTAATTTCGGCCTCCATGAAAAAGATGAGTCAATTTTGGCTTTATTTTCCCTTTTTATTTCTTTTAATTACCAAATGACTATAATGCCCTTACTACTAAACTTTCCAAAAATTCCATCCATGTCCAATTTTTGTCCATAAACTTAGAAATTGGTAAAATTGCTATTTAAGACCTCCTCATTAATATTCCAAAGCAAGTTCATACTAAAAACTTCTAGAATGCAAGTTTTGCAAATTATTCGATTTAGTCCCTAATTTCAATTTAAGCACTTTATGCATAAAATTTCTTCACGAAATTTTCACACAATCATACAATCATATCATAGACCTCAAAATAATCATAAAATAATTATTTCTATCTCATATTTGTGGTCACGAAACCACTATTCCGATTAGGCCCTAATTCGAGATATTACATTTTATGCTTAGTAAGTTCGTATAAAGGAAAATAAACTTATCGGTCATATTTATTAATACAAGCATACATAAATTTACATTCCATTGATTTTGGGTAAGTTACCTAAACACATACACTTATTCAACAAGTTAGTCACATAATCTCATATGAATATCAAATAAACATAGATGAGCTCATCACATTACAAGCTTCCATTAATTTCACCTTTCCATACTTCAAGAGTCATTTCTGTTGAACTATTGAAATCTCGATAGATGTTCGGGTAATATACACATGTGCAAAAGTACCCATTAGGGTACATAAGAAAAAGGCACACTCTTGAGCCGTACATTTTACAATAGGATTACCAGTCCAGGCTAAATCCTGTCCGTAGCATATGGTCTAGAGAGCTTAATATGGATTACCCATCCAGACTAAATCCAATTTATAACTTAAGCTCAAGAGGGCTTTGTGACAGCCCTAATTTGACCTTAGACGGAATGTGGTTTCGGGACCACAAAACCGAGTCAAAAATTATTTTAAAATTTAATTTGCATATCTTTATGTGTGAAAGTGCATGTGTGAAAAATTTGAGGTTGTTAATTTAGTGTCATGAATGTGAATTTCATTTGATTTACTTAGTTGAGAACTTATGAAAATATGGTAGGTGAATATGTAAGGACCAAATAGTATTAAAATAGGAAAACTTGGGTTTGCATGTCAAAATGCCAAGTTTTTAATAAGTGGCCGGCCAAACAATGATTTCTTCCACTAAGTTATATTATTTATAATTTAATATTGGTAAGTGATTTAAAATATATGCTAAATAAAGATGAATAAAAGAGAAAAAGAAAGGGGAGTGTTCATCTTCTTCTCCACCTTGCGAAAACCGAAACAAAAATGAAAGAAATAGGGAAATTCACACTAAGGCAATTCGGCAACCCTTATTCTAGTTGGAGGTAAGTTTTGAAAAGTTAGTTTTAACTTCTCCTATATATTAAGCTAATTGTTAAATGCATTTCGATAATGTCATGAAAATTAATTTTTTTTATGGTGGTTTGGGGCATTAAGCCGTATATCAAGAGGTTAGGAGTAGAGGTTGTTTTCATGTTATAGTGAATAAGTAGAGATTATTATGAGGTTGAAATTTGTTGAATTATTAGTTAGGTAATGTTTGGTACATTCGGCCATATGGGTTTAATGGAATGTTCATTTTAATTGTTCATTCCTTTTAAAAGAAATGGGTCAATGTTAAAGCCGAATGAGTTATGATGGATAGGAGAGTGCAAAATTCATGTTATGTAATAAATTAACTAGTTGACCGAGACATATAAGAAGGAATGTGGTTAATATTTTTATGTCTTAAGAGTGAAAGGCATAATGAGGATATAGTAAATTTAAATGCATATTTTAGTTTAAGTGTTAAGTAAAATTTGGTTAAAATAGCTTGATATATGTGTGAGTTTGCCGATTATTTTTTTTTACCAAGATAGCTTGAGTAACCTAATTTTTGTATTTGAAATTTTGTTTGAATAATTACAATGGGCATTAGGATGTTGAACTCATGAAATTTGAAGTTTACGAGCTCGATAGATGTTAAATGATTGCTAACCGAAAATGAATTTAGCTAATAAAATATGGAAACGTGAATTGCCGAAGTTGAACTTGTAATGTATCGAATTATTAGAATAGATGAAAAGTATGTTTGGATATGCATTAAGTTTAAAGGTTAAATTTTAAATTATGTATGGGCAAATACCGAATCTCTATGTGTGACTATGAGGAAGAAGTATAAATTGGGGTTATGATTATTGAGTCATTTTATTTGCTTATTTGGAGTTGAAGTTCAAGATCAAAGGAGTCAAGTTCAGCCAAAAGGAAAGCGTAAAATGTGGAGCAATTCGATCGAGTTGTTCATCCGATTAAAAAGGTAAGTCCTTAAGCATTTGTAAAATTGATTAGTTGGTATATAAATAATACTAGTGGATCATGAAAGAATTTCTTTTGCTAGATATATATATATTTTTTAGTGTTATGCATATTTATTAATGCGGCCATATATGCTATTTGGATTAAGTAAATAGCCATCTTATAATGAGTTAAAATTTGCACTATGTGTGCGGAATTGAATGGCACTAGGTGTGCTGATTTGAATGGCGATACATGAGGGGAATTTCTAGGCACTATGTGTGCGGTCTAGTATGGCACTATGTGTGCGAATTTGATTAGCACTATGTGTGCGAGTTTGATTGATATTATAATATGTGCAGGAAAAGAATAAAGGGATAGAATTATTAACGGAAGTATCGAATTTGAGACATGAAATGTTAATGCATGAAATGGTCTAGTTCATCATTATTTCATACTTTGAGATATGAATCTAAATCATTTGATTGTTTTGATTTTTAATTGGATAGTAGGACTTGGCTTGTGTTGGACCGATAATCTAAGTAATTGTGGCATAGTTCAGCATTGCAGGAGTGATTGATCTTACATTATTTTCTTATAATCATATATTAATGGCCTGTATTATATTGCTTATGACTTACTGAGTTGAATACTCATTTGGGGTGTTTACTTGTCTCCTATTTAGATTTCTGTGATCCATTTTGTGTGCTCGGGATCATCGTCGAAGTCATCACACCAACCTGCAATGTTTTGGTATCATCTTCTTAGTTGAACTTAAGTGAACATTACAGCATGTATAGGTTAATATGTATTTTGTCTAAACTTATATATATAAATTTCAGCCATGCAAATATGGTTTAACTACTAAGCTTAAATTTGGTCATGTTTAGTTATGGTTTAATTCATTTTGGTTATAAGGTCATCTGCTACTAATGAATGTTACCTATGATTTGTGATTTCATTTTTTTTTTTTTTTGGAATTGGCTATTGTATTTAGTCATAGTTCTAATTTGAGTTAGCGTTATAAGTGGTCTGGTTAATTACATGCATAAGATAAAATCGCTTTGATAATTTGTTATAAACTAACAACATGTTTAGTTGTTTTAATTAATTTGTAAGTTAGCGTTTGACTATATATTATGTATATGTATTTGGCTAATAGGGGATAAATCACTAAATGAAAAGAAGGGTTTTATTTGAATCTTGTTATACGAACCTACTTCAGTAATAGACTCGGTCATATGGGTGTTACAGGCTTACATTAGAATTACCCGTCCGGGCTAAATTCTATCTGCAACATATGCACTATTATTCTTAACCTATCGAAATTCAACATCCAACCGGAACATGACAATTTGTCCATTTTTCACAACTTATGACTATTTCATTATGTGTAGCATCTCATACATATCAACACAATCATACAATTCAATTCAAGCATATTAACATACATATTTAAGTTACACGAACTTACCTTGAAAATGATTCGTATCTGAATTTCAACTAATCCGAAACTTTTTGCTTTCGTCGATCTAGTTCCGTGGTTGGTCTTTCCAGATCTATATGGGTAAATTTAACTATTAATCTATCACATTTCATATACATTTGCATCCTATTACATCCTAAATTACCATTTTGCTCCTATCCTTTTCAAAAATTATGATTTCGTCCCTAGGCCCGGAAAATAAAATTCATGAAATTTAACCCTCTTTCCCAGCCTAGCCAAAATTTATATATTACATTCACAGCACATACATTTCACAAATTTTAGAATTTTCCATGGGTTTTACCATTTTTTTCATTTTAGTCCCTAAATCAAGTTTTCATCAAAAATTACTTTGTAAAAGTTGCTTATCTATGAATAAATTTTCATTTTCTACCATAAATTTCAAATTTTCATCATATTCATCCATGACCCAAATTTCATACCTTGATAACTTTTCAAATAAATCCCCCAAATAGAAAGATTAGGTTATTTCGATCCCAAAAATATAGAAATTACTAAAAACGGGACTCGATTTCATACCTTATTAAGCTTGAAAAGTTTTCTTCCTCTCTCCTAGGGTTTCCATATAAAAATTGGGGAAGATGATATCAAATTAGATGATTTTTTCTTTTTAATTAATTATCATCTAATAATTTTATTGATTTCCAATTTGGTCCCTACCCTTTTCTAATTTTTCCATGGATGAGTCATTAAAATACCTAATAACTACTCTTCAATGTTTAATTACCATATAAGGACCTTAAGTTTTGAATTCCATAACTATTTGATACCTATAGCTACTAGAACCCAACTTTTGCATTTTATGCAATTTAGTCTTTTCCTTAATTAAACACACAATCGGTAAAATTTTCGTACCAAAATTTTCATGTGACCTTTCTATCATTATGCCAACCATAAAATAAAATAAAAATAAAATTTTATTTTTCGCTCAGATTTGTGGTCCCGAAACCACAGTTTCGGCCTCACCGAAAATGGGCTATTACAACTTTGGTGACTAATGTAATCTTCCACATTCGGGTCTAATGTCTAAGCTTGGTTGGAAAGGTTACAACCAGTTTATGGGAGCCCTGTATGGGATGCATGAAAGCCCTTTATGGTAAAGGACTTTATGGAGTCGAAGGCTTTAAGCCGTATGAATGAATGCAAGTCCATGACCATGGCAAGATTCTGCGAGGGTCCATGAGATGATTCACGTATGTGAATTCATGTTTATGTCCGCCTCCATATTTTGGCAAATATGGAATCCTCTTGATAAGTTCACCAAGAATGAGTTTGATTATTGGTAATCTATGACATTGTGCAACTCCAAAAATATGAGTTATATGTTTATGCGAGTTCGTATATGAAAGATATGGCAGTCCGTTAGGGCTGTCTCACATGTATAGGGGTGAGCATTCAATCAAACCAAGTTAAATTGAGGGAAAATATTTTGAGTTAATCGAGTTGACAAGTCCTATTTTATCATCCTAACTCGATTTGAGTTTTTTTTCAAATCAAGTCGAGTGAAATGAAATTTGGGTCGAGTGAAATTGTTCGAGTTAAATTAAAAAATTTAAAAATTAAAATATCAAATTAAAATCTTATTACAGTATAACTAATTCCATGTTGGAGCACATAAATTTAAAACTATATATATTTGAAAACTTTTTCAAAGCAAAATAATAATAATAATATTTTAGTATGATAAAATTGAATCATTAATTAACTTATTTAGGTCCTGGAAATTGTTGTTCTAATTTTTTTTAAAAATTTTTATCTTTCTTTATATATTTTTAGAATTTTTTAAAAGGATTTTTTATAAATATTTTTATTTTTTATTTTTTTAAATTATTTCCAATTTCTTTGTAATTTTTGTTGAGAGAGACCAATTTGTTCATATTCAAACTTGATAAGGACTAAAAAGGTATTTACACCAATCTATTATTCGAATTATTCGAATTGTAAAAGTCAACTCGATTCGAACTCCAAACTCGAATTACTTATTCGAGTTGGCTCTAATAATTCAAATAACCTGAATAATTAGATTTGATTAACCTGAAATTCAAAAAAAATTGATTTTTTCAAATCGAATCAAGTTTTGCTCACCCCTACACATGTAAGATTCCACAAAAAGGGGAGTCACCTATATGAATCCACTTACATGTTATCTGATTCTAAGAATAGATCACTAAGTATGGGTTATATGTTATTGCGGGATAGAGGCAGGATATGATGATTTGCTAGATTTGACTACTTGATTGAAATGAGTAGATTTTGTTTATTTGTTCGTAATAGAGGTATTTTTTTATGAATCTGCATACTTGTCTATGAAAAATGAATCTACAAGGATAGTGCTACGAATCCGAGCCAGTTAGGACAAGCTATTAATAGTAGTTCACAGTGTGGACTATTCGCCAAGATCTGCCTTATTTGGTTCTCTGTATTTATTGGTGCAAGATGTGCTATAAGAATTATTTATGGGTTTCCTTGCATATAAGTCCATTGGTAAGAATCTACAAGGATTTTCTCTTAAAGATTCAGAAGCATAGATGTTCGCAAAGGCAACTAGCGAAGGTAGAATTGGCAGGAATAATTAGCCAAGAGATCAAATGTTTATCTGTATTCTGATATTAAATTTGTGAAATCTCATCAGTGGAAGCTTGGTGGATGCAACACTCTGTATAGACAAATATGATTTTTTTTTGTTTTCAAGACGTCAGTAGTAGATTAATTGCAGCCAAGTACGTTGACTTGTTTTCTAGGATGTGCGAGTAAATAAGCAATGGTGTCATTAAATAGAATGTGCCAAGCACATGTGAGCCAGTTCATGTGATGTAGATTCTTGCCAATAGGATTGGCGAATCATCCCAATACAGACAAGTCAAACATGAATTCTGAATCATGAAATACAAGCATGCTAGCTTAGTGCTGATAAGGTATGAAAACTCGCTAAGTTCATTGAACTTATGTATGTGTTATTATTGTATTGCATGTAAAAATGGAAAATTCAAGGTTTCGAGGAGAGACCAGGCGAGAATCTACCATGCTTAGATGGACATTCTTATTAGTCGTAATATGCATACAGTGGGGTGACCTATAGGTGGAACCTCAAGGTTATAGTCAAATTTGCAATTAGATATGATTAAAACATTATTTTCAAACTAAGCAAATATTTAATATGTTAAAGCTACTTTGAAAAATATTTTGTATCTTATATTAAAGTTACATATTGAAATAAATTTATATATGTGGCGAGGACAAATAGATCATTGTGTTTTAATATTAACTAATTTAGTAAGTAGGAATGGAGGAATATATACATATTAGAACATCTTAGTTAAGTTTTGAATATGAATATTGGCATCTGTAATCTAAATCTAACGATCGGATCAGGTATGGCGTGTTACACAAATCTCTTCATGCAAACAAATTTCTCTCAACCATTTTGATTCTTGAGGCAAAAACGAAGATGTTTTTTTTATTATAATGTAGAAAAAAATTAAAGAACTTTTTTAAAAAAAAATTAAAAAGTCGATGTTCAATAACAAAAGAAAAAGAAATAATTCCCTTTTCTTAAAGAATGAGAGAGGGGGAGTTCTTGACTTGTCACGCAAAATTTGGGCCAATTTTAACAAATTTGAATAATGAAATAATAGTTTAGGAGAAGGTGAGTAACATACCTAAATCTTAGGTCGATCTGATAACCAAAAATGGAAATAAAAAATGAGAGTTTGAAAGTTTGGATGTAGATCTAAAAACTCTGGGCTTATTTTGGCAAAATTAATGTTAGATTTTGGAAAACGAGAGGTTGAAATAATGTTAAGGTGGATTTTTTTCGTGTTGATCGATTGTTAGAAAATGGCGGTCACTAGTTACTTCTTAGCAATGGTTGTTGGGTTGTGGATTTTGCTATAACAAAATTTCTAACCAAATACAAAAAGTTCTAAGAACATATCATTAGAAATTTGGGTATAACCTTTTAGTTTTTTACTAATATATCTAGCATGATATTCTTAAAAATTTGGTATTGCATTAGAGATTTTTATATCATATTAGAAATTTTGATATTGCATTAGAAATTTTTGTAATGATTAAAAATTTTGGTTTTGCATTAGAAATATTAACATCTGTTAAAAACCTTTGAAGTCGTAGGCTAGAATTTTCAATCATTCACCTTTATATAAATTTATATAAATTTGATTGTGGGGTTTAAATTTTTTGACATTGAGAAAAAAAATTAAGGAAAAATATAACTGTTGGCCCCTAAACTTAGCAATTAGATTCATTTTGGTATTTGTATTTTATTTTTGCTCATTTTAGTGCATGAAATTGACAACTAGATCTATTTTAGTCATTGAGATTTTGTGAAGATTTAATAATGTGATTAGTGTTCTTGAAACATAATTGAATTGGTTAAAAAGATCATAGAATCGACAAGTATGCTAGTACAAACAAAGAGGTTGAACAGGTTGAATTGAAAATAAATCGAAATCGATAAAACTTGAAAACTTAAACAAAAGCAAGTAGTTAAACAAGTTGAACCAGTTTAATAAATTTTTTTAATATTTATTTATTTATTTATTATTGGTCTAATAGTTGTACCCATCAAATCGATTGAATTAAGAATTAATGGTCTGACCGGTTCAATCACTGATTCAGGTATTAGAACATTGCATTTGACACTTTAAGATTGTTGAACATCTTCAGTTGAAATTTTGTATAATTTTTAAAATTTTTAAGTGATGGTATGGCATAATCTCAAAGTAACATGGCATTGAGTTTTTATATTTTTGAAGTTTAGGGATCAATATAAATTTAATTATTATTTTTTATATACGTATCAAAGTGATAAAAAATTATATTATACCTAAAATTAATTATAAATAAATTATTAAAAATTTCATAACGCGACGCGTGTGGTGGTTATTTATGAATTATGATGTCCTCCTCCAGTCGGATCATTGGTTGAGTCTGAACTACTCCAAAACTTTTATCACAGCTATCTCAATGTCAATCTCCGATCCCTCCGCTGCTCAAACTCCACTTTTGGATGACACTGTTGACGGCTGCCTTGACTACAAAGGCCGACGTGTCCGCCGCTCAAGCTCCGGATGTTGGAGATCCGCTTCATTCATCATAGTCGTCGAAATTGCTGAGAGGTTTGCTTATTACGGAATCTCTTCTAACCTCATAACTTACTTGACGGGGCCTCTGGGCGAGTCTACTGCTGCCGCCGCCGCGGAAGTTAACGCTTGGAACGGGGCAGCCTCGCTTCTGCCTCTCTTGGGTGCATTCATTGCTGATTCTTTTCTTGGCCGATACCGCACTATCATTCTTGCTTCCCTTGTTTATATTTTGGTAAAACATTTTCCTTTCTTTTCTTTCCCAATAGATGAGCTAATGTTTCATCATAATTTCTTCCTTAATTATTTAATTTTGGCGTTTAAAAAGACAGTCCGCAATGCCTGGAATTTTGGTTCTTAGCATTTTAAAATTTAAAATTTTCTACCCCGTTTTTTTCCCTCGAATATTGACATAGAAAATGGAGGGTATAGTTCCTTTTGGAATAATAATTGACATGATTTTTAGCCTCTGCTGTCAGGTTAGGGTATTGAATTAATTATTGTGACTGAACCTGGATGAAACTGTGAGAGAGAGAGAGAGAGAGGCTTTCTGCTAGTATTCGAATTGTTTCATAGGTTTAAATGTTTTCCTGTCATTTTGGATGCCTTCTGGAGTAGTATAGCTCAAGGTTCAATAAGCCAAAAAAAAAAAAAAAAAAACTATAGCCCAAGGTTATCCTTCTTCCATGTGAGATATTTTTTCCATGGCTTCTTGGCAATCAAGGTTGGACTTACTACAATGAAAAGAATGTCAAGCCTGGGAACGCATTTGAAATTGGCTTTCTGCTCCTTGTGAGAATAAGATTCATCTTTGTTGGGTTGTTATCTGACCTAGAGAGAGAGTGAGCTGGGGTACCTGAGCTACAATTCTAGATGAAAAAGCATAGGAACTTTAGAATTGGTAAAACAACAGACCATTTTTGCTGCCTTAGCTCTGATGGAAGTTCCGTTATTTCATAAAAGTGGCACCAGTTCATGTTATTTCTTTTGAGTTGTGATTGTGTTTATTGATATAGTTGGTAGAAATCTAGTTTCTAGTTTGAATATTTATATTTTTATTTTGAACCAGTTTCATAAAATTCTGTCTGCTTGTGCTTGGTTATTAGCCGTTTGCAAAAGGAAGTTGAAGGGGGAGATAGAAAGAGCCAACAGTAGCCAGAAGCAAAACTTGAGTTTAATAGAAGAAATTAGGGAGAAACAAGGAAGTAATTGAGGAGAGAAACCATGGAAAATCAGTGATGGGGACAAGTGTCCAACTCAATAAATTGTTATCCAAAAATATCAACATTCTACTCCAGGCCTAATAGATATTCAAACAAAAATGGTTTTTGTAGCTGAATGAAGTCATAATAAAAGGTGTAATACCTAATATAGCTCTAAACTATGCTATTTGGACTTGAGGCCTGAGGGGTGTGCTGGATATATGTATGTGTTTGGCATAAATATGCTCTACTTTTTGAAGTTTTCCCATGTATTTGGTGCATTATGCCTCATATTCATGTCTTGATATGTGTTGGACATAGGTGCTTTGGAAAACATGAAAAATCCAAGTAACGTAGGCCCTAAAATAGTACTTGGAAATAAGGTAAGCTACTTAATATAAATAGCCTAATAAATTGAAGTAAAGATTACTATTACACTCGTAAACTACAACTGCATTACTAAACAAACTCTTTAAGCAGCTCCTTTCCATACTGTGTATGCTTACTTGCTTCTTATGTATTAAAATTTGTTAAATCATCCAATGAAACAAAGAGTTTGAATTTAGGCTCGACTTCAGAAACCTTGACTCAAGCTCTCTTTAACAACATTAATCATTATGAACACGCACAATAATTCTCAAATTAGTGAGGTTGCTTGTCATGTTCAAACAAAAACTTTGAAGCTCAATTCAAGATGTGAGAAAACCTGCTGTAATATCAATTGTACTTGATGAATCTGTTTCATGACTTAGCTTTTCTCATCGGTAGCTGTAGGGTAGCCTCAGGAATGTTTTGATTGTTTAATTAATTGATTAGAGTGCTTACTAGCTGTTTTCCATAATTACTTCATTTGGAATGATTTATAGGGGCTAGGCTTGTTGGCTCTGTCTGCCACACTTAGTTCCATCAGCAGTTCTGGTGGTCAAAATGCAGATGATATTGCATTAAGCTCTTCACTTCAGTTTCAAGTGATACTATTCTTCTCCTCACTGTATCTAGTAGCATTTGCACAAGGTGGACACAAGCCATGCGTTCAAGCTTTTGGAGCAGATCAATTTGATACACAAGACCCTGAGGAGTGTAAAGCCAAGAGTTCATTCTTTAATTGGTGGTACTTTGGTATGTGTGCGGGTACCTTAACAACCCTTTCGATTTTAAACTACATCCAAGATAATCTTAGTTGGGTTCTTGGATTTGCAATACCTGGTATTGTGATGGCTGGGGGACTGGTTGTTTTTCTGCTTGGAACAATGACTTACCGGTATAGTGTGAAAGGGGATGAGGAAAACCCAATTGTGACTGTTGGTCGAGTGTTCATTTTGGCAGTTAGGAACCGGAAAACATCGTATTCTGCAATTGCTGCAGAGGAAGAAGCCCTAGGAATTCTTGCAACTGAAAGTTCCAAGCAATTCAAGTAAGTGAGATATTTTTGCACAAAAGGAATTAGGACCATAAAAAAAGGGGACAAATAGAGCTTTAGTTAAGGTCAATATCTAAAGTCTCATGCATTTTCCTTAAGTGCCACCATAATTTCTCCATTTAACTTATCATGTATAAACTCGTAATGATTGCATGGTAATGAGATATAGTTTTGTTATCATTTTGTAACTGCCTTCATTGAGGCAATCATAGCATGATGTATAGTTGACATGGAGCTCTTGCTTGTTGCTTTTCTTCTCCCTGTTATTAAAGTGTTTAATGCTTCAACTTTATTGAACCAATTGCGTTTTTCCTGCTCCTTTTGGTTTATGAAAATAATGCTTTTATATACATTTTCTGTAGCAAATGTCTCTAACATGGCAATGTGGATCTTTTTAATGTGTTAGATTCCTCAATAAAGCCTTGCTTGCTCCGGATGGTTCAAAGGGGCAAAGAGAGGTGTGTAGCATCAGAGAGGTTGAAGAAGCAAAAGCTGTTATAAGGCTTGCACCAATATGGGCTACAAGCTTGATTTATGCAATTGTCTTTGCACAATCATCGACCTTCTTTACTAAGCAAGGAGCTACCATGGACAGATCAACTGCAACGGGCTTTGAAATACCTGCTGCTTCACTTCAGTCATTCATTAGCCTTTCGATTGTTCTTTTCATTCCTATATATGACCGCATTTTTGTTCCTTTAGCAAGAGCCTTGACAGGGGAACCAGCTGGAATTACATTGCTTCAGAGAATTGGAAGTGGGATGGTAATATCTACTATATCATTGGTAATTGCTGCTGTAGTAGAGATGCGGAGGCTTAAAATTGCGGAAGAACATGGATTGATAGACAAGCCAATTGTGATGGTTCCAATGAGTGTATGGTGGCTGGTCCCTCAATACGCATTGTATGGATTAGCTGATGTCTTCACCATGGTTGGTCTTCAAGAATTCTTTTATGACCAGATGCCAAATGAATTAAGGAGTGTCGGTCTTGCGCTCTACCTTAGCATCTTCGGTGTTGGAAGCTTATTAAGTAGTTTTCTCATCTCTGCCATCGAGAACTTGACCAGTGGGGATGGCCGAGATAGCTGGTTTGCAAATAATCTGAATAGAGCACATCTTGATTACTTTTATTTGCTGCTTGCTGCGCTTAGTGCTGTGGGATGGACTCTCTATGTATGTTCTACAAAATATTACATTTATGCTAGATGGGGAAGGACGTTCTAAATCGCGATTTTCTAGGTATCACCAGTCCATTGATTGTTGTAACTGGTTAAACTTGTAAGAATGTAAACCATGAATGTAAGGATTTTAAATTATTCTGTAAGTTAGAAAACTCTTTTGTTTCAAGAAAAAAAAGATGGCCTTCAACAGACAATTGTTATTACTATTACAATATCTCATCATTGTATTTAGATTTGATTGCACTCATATAGGAGATCTTACCAGCATCATTTCTTTTGGAGAAAGCATATGGTGAGTGACGTTTGAGGCTATACTTGAAATCGTGGAGAAAAAAAACCTTCTTTTCATTGGTGTGGGTGTGTGGAGAAAAAAATATATTCCTAAGAAAAATAATTTTATTTCCATTATTGTTGTAGAGTCGAAAAGGAGAGAACAATTTTTTTTATTTTATTAAAAAAAATTGTATAATATTGTAAAATACATACGCATATATTTTTCATTTCAAATTTGGAAGAAGTTGTGATACATTATTATAAAAATTGATATTTTTTTTTTATTGTCATTTTTTTTTCTTACAATGCACACTCAATTTATTTTTCATTCCAAGTTTTCACTCTCTTTTTACTTTTACACTCAACTAATCACTAAATTCTTTTCCTCGTGTCTCAGATCTCATTTTTAGTTAGAAGAATTAGAAAAAAAAAAGTGCCTCATACGAATAAAAAGTTTCTTATTTTATCCCTACCTTTGGGTTTTACAAAGTTAAATATATTATATAGTATAAATATAAATTAATTATTACAGAAAGTAAATATATTATAAATATTGTTATTATATAATAATTGTATAAATATTTTTTAATACAATTGTTACCTTAATTCAAGAAATAGGTCAAAAAACTCGAGGAATAAGCAACCCAAAGGATCCAAAATGAATAATTACTTAGGGTGTGTATTTTTTGGTTTTAATCGAATAACTAGTCGAACCGGATTAGTTTAATTAATCAACTGGCCACTGCATCTAACTCGGTTAGGATCAGTCAAAGGTTTTTGAAAATTTTGATTATCGATTAATTTAATTCGAAACTAAATAATTAACCGAAATTATTAATAACAATATATTATATGTGAGATAAATCCAATACATTATATAAGCCCAACATATAGAAATTAATGGACTTATAAATATTTCTATAATGGGTTAAAAAAATTATGAAAACTAAAAATATTTGGGAAAAAAAAATAAAAATAAACTAAAAAGGTAAAAAAATACAAAAATTAAACAAAGAAAAGCAAAAAATTAATATTTTTTTAATGTAATGTTTGTTATTATGTTTTTAATTTACTATTTCTATTGTGTTATTTGTTGTTTTTAAATTTATTTTAAACTTTTTTGAATTAAAAAAAAAAATGTCATGGCTTTTTTTTATATTTTAAGCTTGTTTGAATAAAAAAATTATTAATTTCAGTTAATTCGATTAATTACCTAAATTAATCGAAAATAATTCGGCCAGCTAATAGGTTTCAAAATTTTTTTAACTCAATTAACGATTTTAAAATTCTGATTAATTCAATTAATGAAAGTTGAATTCTAAGTATAAATTAAACACACTGTTTGACCAACTCTAAAGCTACCTACTATTGCAACACTACACTTGGGGGTTTAAGATAAGCATTACAAACCAAAATGTTTGAATAAAATAGTGGATAAAATAACAATTGCATGGTCCTTGAGCCCAACTTTGTCGGGTACAGGCGCTGTAGCCAATAAATGCAAGGCCTTGAAATGTGACCCTAATAAATCAAATGGAGATTACATACTTTCATGTAGGAAACCGAAAAGAATAATTGTTAACGAGGATGATCTTTTACTATCACTTTATTCTTTATTATTCTAAAAATCTTTATTCACAAAATTCACTAACTTAAGCATCAAAGAGTATTTGTGAACTCATAATTTTTTATGTGCTTCCAGATTATTCTTGATCAGGTTATAATGCATCTACATCAAAGTCCAATCACTCTGTCGTCGTAAAAAACTAAACAGAAAGTCATGATTCTCATTGTATAACACAACCCTACTACTAAAATTGCCCTAGATACTACCCAAACAACCACTATGGCAACCATCGTTACCGCTAAAGCCAATTCCATAAAGCTCGATGGCACCATATTTACCTCAACAGTTTCCCAACTCTTCGGTACAACAACTAGCCTTGATACGATCATTCATGCCTCTTTTATTTTTCTTAACTTCGATTCTGTAACGACCTAATTTTCGTCTGTATTAAAAAATTCAATTTTGAGACAAATTTATTAAATTGAATTAATCTAAAAAATTTTAGTTGAAAACCTATGAGTCAAATGCAACATTAGAAAATATAATTATTTAGTAAAATTAATTAAATAGAATAATAACATATTATAGGGACTCAATTACAAAGCAATTAAATTCTTAAGATTTAGATAATAATTTAAGTAGATCCTTAATATGTAATTATACCAAGGACCAAAGTGCAATTAACCCAAAGTAAATCCATATATAGTGGATTAGTATGATCCTTGCCATAAGCGATTCATTAATAAATCTTGACAATTGATTTTATATTAAATTAAATAAGCTTAATTGTATGTACACTTATTAAATGGGGGGAAATAAAACAATGGCATCCTTCTTTATCTTTTTCTCCCAACGAACACAAGCAATGAAATAATGAAAATTTGGGTTTTCTCCACAAGGCCGTTAGCTATCCTTAAACATGCAATTGAGTTTTCTTTTAATTTTACACTAAATTCATATATTATAAAAGGTAGATGAACATGACCCAATTAATAGATTTCGAAATTATTAAGTTTAGCTTAAATCACCATTAATGAAAACTTAAAAAAACATAGAGAAACAGAGCATTGATTTTTGTATATCTAGCTATTGTCGAGCTTGAATTATGAAGGAAATGAATATAGTATAATTTACCATTCATGCATGCTTAGAGATTTTTGGAGAAAAAATTACAACCATGAAAAGATAAGAGTTAAGCTTGGTTCTAAGGAAAATGTTAGAAATTAAGTGGATAGTGTAGAAATAAAGTTTAGTTAAGTTTAAGCTTTTAACCATTGTTGAGTTTTTAGGGACCTTCATGTAAGAAATGAACATGCACGAAATTAATGTTAAATAATGATAATTTGAGGTCTTTAAAGTATAGATATGAAGTCGGATTTAGATTCGATCATGTAGATTGTAAAATATGAGAAATTCGGATATTAGAGTTTAAAGGTACTAAAATGAAAGGTTTAAATAATATGTTTAATGATGAGAAATTAATAGTATTTCTATATTCGTGTTAATGAATGAGGTTAAATATAAATATGAAATGTCAAGAGACAATGAAAAAACAAGAATGGACAACGAATAGCGGATCCAATTTGTGCTCTCATAATTTATTTTCAATTCATAGTTATTAAGTATCTAACTTGATAAGGTAATATTAGTGCTTGATCTTAAGAAAGGGTTGATCTATTGAATATGTGTGTGTAACACCCCTAACCTGTATCTGACACCAGAATAGGATTACAAGGCATTACCGTACAATACAACCATTCTCATACATTTATGCATTCAATATTATAAACCATTCACAAACATTCACATTGTCCCTTAAAAGGTTCTACGAGACCTTAAATCATGCTTAGAAATGTTCGGGACTAAACCGATCATATATAAAAATTTCTGAATACTTAGAAAAATTTCATGAAATCATAGGTCACATGCCCGTGTGAACAAGCCATGTGCCTCACACGGTTACCAGGCACGCTTGTGGTGCAGGCCGTGTGAAAACAGGGCATACATACTGACTTGTGCCACACGGTCGAGGACACGCTCGTGTGCCAGACCGTGTGAAATTTAAGAGGGTTACTGACTTGGGTCACACGGCCGACCACACGCCAATGTGCCAGCCCGTGTGCCACACACGGCCAGTAGACACGCCCGTGTCAAAACTGTAGGGTATACTGACTTTAAATCGAAAGTTACCCCAGGGGACACATGGCCGTGTAACATGACCGTGTGTCGAACATAGCTAAGACACACGTCCGTGTCTCTACCCGTGTAGACAAAAATAGGCTATTTGCAAAGCCAATTTGCCACCCTAATCACAAGCACACATAGCAACCCATATAACACCATTTCAATACATCTTTAAGCAACCAAAAACCTACCAATTCATGCACATATAATGCCATCCATTCATAACCATTTCTACTACTCAATTACACAACCAAAACATATCATTTCATTATGCCCAAATTATCAAACATACATAACTTATAAATGCATTTATCCATCAACTCATCACCTATTTTATACTTCAACATATACCATAAAGTCATCTCAAATCAAACCACAAAATGCCAACTTAAATGGCCATATACCAACATTTACAAGCCAAATCACATGGCTAAATTCAAAACTCAAAACATATCAAAATGACACTAGTCTATACATGCCATATACCATATATACAAAGCTTCCAAAAATACCAACGAGATGATCGATAGTGCGATTGCGTTTCCAAACGATCCCAGAGTCCAAGCTAGCTTCGATGATTTATAAAAACAAAGAATGAACACACAAAATAAGCTTTAAAAGCTTAGTAAGCCATATACAAATAAAGCTATCATATAAATAACCACATTTCCATCACTAGACCAAGTACAAATAAAAATACTTATATATACACAAACCTTTTTATTTGAATACATATTCATTCTCTCATGTAACTCATCACTTACTTCACTTTTCAATACTCGTATAAAGTTTGTATGTACCTCAGTTGTTTAGCTCATTAACACATTCTTTCTCAACTTATCTTTGCCCGTTGAACCGTTCAGAATCGTTAAGGATACTCGAAAATCACATAAGCTCGTACAATGTCATATCCCAAATATGGTCTTACATGTTAACACATACCGATGCCACTATCCCAGACAGGGTCTTACACGAAATCAATTAACGATGCCAATGTCCCAGACATGGTCTTACACATAATTTCAATACAATGCCAATGTCCCAGACATGGTCTTACATGTAATCACATCTCGATAACCTAATGTTATGATATCTGTATCCTATACTATTCTTAAGGTTCGTACGGGGCTTTCGGATGTCGAAACTCTGTTGATTATTGTTCGTAAGTGCTCGTTCAACATTTATAACAATTCAATGGCAAGTAAACACATATAATTCAATTTAAGTACATTTATTTGCATATGAACTTACCTCGTAGTCGGAATAGACGAATTGGATCGATTACTCGATAACTTTCGATTTTCCCCGATCTAAATCTAATTTCTTTTGTTCTTGATCTATATACATTCAAAATTAACTATTTTATTCCTCAATTCATTCAATTTCATCCACAAACACATATTTAGGCATTTATACACTTTAGCCCTAGACTTTCACATTTCTTACAATTTAGTCCTTATTTCACAAATACACCAAATTACACAATTTCTTTCTAATTTCATGCTAGCCGAATTCTCTATAGCTTCATAACAGCCCATATTTATCAACATTTCACACATTTAACCCTTCAATTTACACTTTTCTCAATTTAATCCCTAATTGACAATTTTACTCAAAATCATTTTACAGAAGATGTATATCAAGCATCGAGCTTTCATAATTCATCATCAAACATAAAAAAAAACATGAGTTCATCAATGGAAACTTTCAAAATCATCAACACTTTCAGAAATTGAGGCATGAGCTAGCTAGTACTCAAAGCATCAATCACAAAAATGTAGAAATCATCAAAAATAGAGCAAAATACCTACATTAATCAAGCTTAACGATGGTCGAACCCTAAATGAGCTTCCACATTTTATTTTTATTTTGATTTTTAGTGAGAAAGATGAACATTACCACTTATTTTCATGTTTTGTTTTATTAAATATACATTAATACAAAGTTTACCATTTTACCCTTAGTCATTATACTATTTAATCATCAAATATATGGCCATTCATGTCAATTTCAACTATAAATGATCTAATTACACCATAATGACCTTTCATTTAATAAGCCATGGCAAATAGACACCTTTATCATATGGAATGCAACTTTTGCATTTTACGCGATTTAGTCCTTTTGTCAAATTAACCATCCAATCGATAAAATTAAAACATGAAACTTTCACACATATCTAAACACATGTTATAAACACCAAAAATAATATCAAAATAATTTTACGACCTCAGATTTGTGGTCCCAAAATTACTGTTCCGATTTAAGCTAAAACTGGGCTGTTACAGTGTGTGTGTGAGATATTATGTTTTGACATGGTAAAAAATTATGAAAGCATGAACATATAAATGAATGCATATGTATACGATGTGCTTAAGGAATAGATATGAATATGAATGTAATTTCATAACAAATGAATGATATGTGATTATATGTTTATTATTTTTACGAATGTCCCATTAACAGTCTTAGATAGAGTTGTAGGTTTAGTTAACATGTCATAAGATTTGTTATATGGAGATATTTTGGTTTATACCGATAAGCGTAAAGTGCGTATTTCTTCAGTTACGTTTCGATGAGTATGACCGCCACCTAACATGCGAGCGTTTGGACTGGAAATACTTGCAATAGAAAGATATGAAATTAAAGTAATGGTACCCGCAAGTATACGGGTCAAATTGTAATATAGTATTATACAAAGAGGTACAAAAAGTACTTCAAGAATCGTACCCAAGGGAGGATGGATTAAACTTAATATTATTTTCTACAGTAACAAGTCTAAATAGTAATAATTGAAAATTATATTACGACAAATAATAATAAAATTTAATATCATCAAATAAACTAAATTTACTAAAAAGAAATTAACAATTAATAAAATCTTGAATAACAGGAAGAAGATTAACTCATTTCAGTGTTTGTAATTAACGTCAAAACTTGGGTTTTAATTAATTAGATAATAACTAACCAATTATTATCTATCGGCCTCTAACTGATTAATTAATCAATAATACCTATTTATCTCTCGACCTTGTCATTTAAACCGAGATAAATTATGAGGTGCTCGGTAAACTTATCCTCTCGGCCTATCTACCTAAATTATTTCCCAGGGTTGTCAATCCTAGGGTTTAAGCATGCATAATTTAAACCAAATAATTCTATGACAATTCCTCATTCATCTGTTAATTACTCACATATCTATTTGTTAATCTTCCTAAAAGGATTAGCTACTCATGTATCTAAATACCATTTTCCCTAGAAATAACTTTATCATGCAAAACACACAAATTAAATTAAAATGAGAGGAGAATAGAAATCGATTCTTTTAAGACGCTGGATGTGCTTGGTTGCAGAAATTCCTTTAACAACTAGCGAGATATCGACAATTGCAAGATAAAAGTAAAAGAAAAATACTGAATAATAAAATAACGAAGGCTTGGACTCAAATTCAATCCAAGTCTAAAACAAGAAAGAAAACTATTTTGGAACTAAAATAAAATCCTAATTAAAACTCAATCTACTAAATAAAAACCCTAAAAATTGGCTTCTATTGGCCTCCCATAGGTCAGCCTAAGCGTTGTTATTTATAGGAAAAATTAGCTACCATAATTAGGTCAAATACTAGCATAAAATCAGATAAATATAGATTACGCGGATGAAAACACCCTTGATTAATTCCTGGCTCTCGTCACAGTTGTGTTGCAACACAGGGTAGGGTGTCACAACACACAATTTCGAACCTGATGCTCTTTAGTTGGTTCTACTATGTTGCGACCCAATTGTTGTTCCTAGTGTTCTTAGGCTTAAAAAATGCTTATTTTAATGAAAATTAAATCTAAGTTACTAAAACAAAAAAAAAACATTAAAATAACATAAAATGGCATAAAAACAAGTTCATTAAGTGCAGAAAAGAATCTAATTTGCCACAACGAATTGTGGCAGAACAAATTCCCCCAAACTTAACTTGTTTCCTATGGGTCTCTTTTGAGTTCTTTGTAAATGTGGAGGTTGGTATGAAGGATTAGGTCTATTCTGCACTTGGTTTCCTCCTCCTTGATTACCTCCCCACTTCAAATGTAGATGATCCATCCAATTGGGATTATATGTGCTTGAATAGAGATTTTCACCCATATTACTGATATAGCTTACGTCCTCTAGCTGGTTCTCTACGTATGGCTCTACTATCATTGGCTTGACAGTTGTCTCCAATTGATCCAGGTTATCCAAAATTTATTGATATTTATTTTCTTCGTTGATTGCTTTCACCATTGGAGGTTTTGGTTTGTACATGAATCTCTCATTTGGCCACATGTACGAGTTCATAGCCATGTCACTTATAATTTGACATGCTTGCTCATATGTATGGTGCATAAGAGACCCTCTGTAAATCTTAACTTGGCGGGTCCTAAGGTCGGTAGGTAAATTGAAAAGAACTCTGATTGACACAATCCTATTCGCCCAATGGATACTCTTGGCGAGTACATCGGGAGCATAGTCAGTATTAGTGTACCAGCTAAAAATGTTTTCTTACTTGTTACTAATGTAGTACATATACACGTATAAGTTGACCCAGGGTTAATCAAAGTGTAAACAGTAACATCAAAGAGAGAAAATGTACCAGTGATAACATCAGGTGCTGAAGCATCCTCGCGAGCTTGAATTGCATAAACCCTAGCAGGAGCTCATGCCTCTGATTGAATTGTAGTGCCTTTCGTTCCACTTCTACTGACTCTGACATTTCTACTGTTTTTATGTGGTCTACCTTTAAATGGTATAGCCCTTGATCGTACATTCTGAACTTTATCCTTGTCAAATCTATCTGGGCAGTCTCAAAGGAAATGGTCTAACAAGCGACATTTAAAACACGATCCCTCTTTCAACCAACACTCACCAAAATGTTTCCTATTACAATATTGACAGTTTGGCTTATTGGTGTTCCAAACATTGCCAGCACTAGCTACTGAGGTAGCTTGTGGTCGCAAGCTAGATTGCTTTCCACGATCTCTCCCAAAAAATTTAGACGAAGCTGACATACAACTGCAGGGTTCTTGTATTTTCTTTGAAGGAGAAGAGAAAGATTTTCCCAATTTCCTTTTACTTATGTCTTGAACTTCAAAATCTATCTTTTTCTTTGCTTTGCTAATGTCCTCCATCTTCTGAGCCTTCTTCAAAGTGAGTACACATAACAGCTTCTGTTGGAATTAATTCTCTGGCCTACTTACTGAGTCGAACAAATTCTCTCTCATGTTCAACTACTGTTCTACATCCCTTCTTCAACTCAAGAAAATCTTTTTGCTTTTTGTCAAGGTATTGTTGTCTAACGTTTTTCTTTTTGAATTCATTTTGGAAAAATTCCCAACTCAATCGATCTTTTGATACCACCGCTAACAAAGTATTCCACCACAGGTATGTTTCATCTTTTAACAACGAGACTGCACACTTTAAAAGAACATGTCAACTAATTGAATACTCTTGTGGTATTTTTCAACCAGAATTTAGCCCTTTTCATATCATCCTCTACTTTACCATGGAATTCTTCAGCCCCATATTTGTGAATTTTATCAACTAGAGGCCTGTTTACATGTACCTGTTCCAAACCTTGAGGAATAGGGGGTATCGGTTGGGGTATGAGACAGGGCAGAGTTGTTGAGCCATCAGATTAGTTCTCATAAAATTGGTGAACCATTTAGACATCATATGGAAGAAGGCTTCCCGTAGCACACGTCCCCGGCCCTTAAAAATGGGCTCACTATGAATAGCTCCATAGACCGAGGCTTGAGCATTGCTCTCAGCTTCATCAAAATTAGTTCGGTTGGATTCAAACAACATATTATCTATATTAAAAACAGAATCAATTCGAGTAAGAGGTATCACACTATCACTGTAACAGTCTAATTTTTAGTAGTGTCGGAACAGTGAGTAGGAAATATTGTTAATTTATTGAGTATAAGTTAAATGTGAAGTTAGGAAAAATTTTGAAATAACGAATAGTGTACTAAAAATATATATATTAAAATAATTAAAATCAAAAACGAGGTATCGAGACCTCGAGAATTTTAAATCGAGCCATAAATATTTTTATAAATATTTATGGAGTGTTAGTAAGTTAGTATTAAAGTTTCGTCAAGAAATTTTAAGGTACTGATAGCTAATTGAACAAAAAGGACTAAATTATATTAAATACAAAATTATGGGAAATGATTAAATAGCTTAAATGATAAAAGAAAGAGGGTTTAAAAGGCAAATAGACCCAAGGTATATTTGGGCTGGACGGCAAGGGCATGAATTCAGTAAGAAAATAAGGAGAATTAAGGGTAAAATTGGAAAATTACAAAATTTACTTAATAAAGCTAGGACTAAAGTGGAATTATCTATATTTCTCTTTATTTTTCTGCATTCTCATCAGCAAAAACACCATGGAAGAGTTCTCTTAAGCTGGTTTTTCATATTTTTACTGCAAGTAAGTTCAATTCTTGATTATTTCTTGATATTTTTGTGTTTTTGTGACTTTTACAACTAGGTCCACTTGTTGAATTCATTAGTTTTTTATTCCATGAAAGAAATTGAAAGTTTCTATGAATATGTGCTAGAAGCATATGATGATTTGGCATGGAATTAGAGCTTTAAATTGTTTATATGCTGATTTTTTTGAAAGAATTGAATAGAAAGTGAATGTTTGGGACCTAAATTGTAAAAGAGTTTGAAGTTAGAGTTTTATGTGGAAATTCTGAATTTCAGTAGTTATGAAATAACTTATAATGTCTAGTAAAAGTATTAATTGAGAAAATTAGCTTATTGAGGGGTTAATTGAGCAAGGACTGAATTGCATGAACTATGAAATTTGGGGTAAAATGAAAATCAACATTTTGCACTAAAATAGTTTTGGACAACAGCAATAGTCTAACTTTGAAAAATCACCAAAAATTTTAGAAATATAATTAGTGAATGAATAAAATATGAAATTAAATCTTATTGAGTCTAGTTTCTTATAGAAGATACGGTGTAAGCAATAGAATTGTAAATCATGAGATATAATAAGTTTTGTGAGACAATGTCAGAATGATTTCGGGTTCCCCTGTTCTAAATTTATAAAATCATAAAAAATTGGAGAAAAATAATAATAGGCTTAAATTTATATTTTTATAATTATGAATGAGTCTATTTTCAATAGAAACAAACGAAAATATCATTTGAATCCTGTACGAAGAGATAATTAATTTTTAGTGAAGAAGGGTCAAAACTGTCAGATAGCAGAATAGGGGTGAGTTTAAAGAATAAACTGTACTTATTGGTTAAATAAAAAATTCTGAAAATTTTATGGTAAGAAGATATATGAGCCTAGTTTCAGAGAAAATTAGTGGATATTAATTTGGAGTTCTTTAGCTCAATATAAAAATAATTTAGTGACTATGACACGGATGGATAGCTTGAATATTCACATAAGTAAATAGTAAAAATTATGGATAATGTTACTTACTAGTGTGTTATTTATACTAAGGATGTGGATGGAGAGGAGGAGGAGGAAAATATACATATATGTATGAATGACTTGTGTATAAATTGATCACGTGCCCGATTATAATCGATAAATGTTGAATTATAAATGATATAATGTTTTATCTGGAATATTTATTATGAAATTATGATTATCGCTATAATACAAAAATCGAGCTTGTGAGTTTATATAACTAAATTTTAGTGACCATTAGTTAATATTATTAAATTTCAATATTATTTTATGAATGGTGATTAATATTTATGTATGTTAATTGTTGAAAATAAGTAAATTATGTACAAAAGTTATGAAATTGAACTGAGTATTTCGGAGGAACGGAACGCAGGAAATGAGTACGATCTTTCAGCGAAAAAGATGAACTGACGGTAAATTACCCAAGTAAACCGAGATTCAGCATTTTTTGTAAATTCTCGTGTTTGCTTTCCGTTTAGCTCCTACGAGCTTTCGTTAACTCATATGAGTTTCAGTTAACCCTTTTGGGGTTTCAGTTCAGCTCTGATGAGCTTCAATTAGCCTTCGGGCTTCCGTTTAGCACTTGTGTGCTTCAGTTAGCCTTTGGGCTTCCGTTTAGCACTTGTGTGCTTCAGTTAGCCTTCGGGCTTCCGTTTAGCACTTTTGTGTTTCAGCTAGACTTCGGGCTTCAGATCACGATGTACTCAAATCCGTAAGCCGTCCTTGAATGGATAAGTTGGTAAGTCGTAAATGTAACGTGTGGAAAAAGAAATGTAAGTAATGTTATCATTATCATTATTGAGCTCAATTATGTGATTTCGTCATTTAGAGATTGTGTTTGACAGGATATGTTAGTAAATTATGAGTATGTGAATTAAAGTGACAAAATTTAAACACCTAATGAGGTTGAGCTCATTCACATGAATTTGTCATTTGAAATTGTGATTGACAGGAAGAAACAGTGAATTGCATGCTTATGAATGGTTACACATAATTATCTGAAAAAAAGAAAAATGACGGTTATTGATATATGGAGACATGAGACATTGATATATGAATGTGGATTATGTTTGATAAATGTGTTCATTCATAATTATGGAATTATGTACCTCATGTGTACTATCTGCATAAAGATGATGTTTCAAATACTTTGGTGAATAAAGCTTAAATATGAAATAGTATGAAATCGAGACAAGTTGTTATGAAAATATTTTAAATTATCTGTAAGTGTTTCGTACTCTCGGTTATGCCTCCTACTCTATTTCGGCGACGGATTCGGGTAGGGGGTGTTACAATCACACTATCACAATATCACAATATCTTATCTAGACTCTCTATACCTTCTACATTTGGTCCTAGAACCGACTAAACTGTAGCTCTTACACCACTAAATGTAACACCCCTAACCCGTCTTAATCACTGGATTTGAGATACGACATATTACAATAGGTTACAATTCAAATATCATCTTAAAAAAATTCATATTATAATTTAAATATAAAAATTCATAGTAAATAATTATTCATAGTATATCTACGAATACAGGCCTTAAATCAAGCCTACGAAACCTTAAAATCAGCTTGGAAACAATTAGGGGCTAATATAAAATAAAATAGAAAAATAAGGTAAAAATTATAAACAGAGGTCACACGGCCATGCGGCCAGGCCGTGTGAAAGAGACCAGCCCATGTGGGCCCCTAGTGTGGCCGATTGGCTACTCCACGCGCCCGTGTTCTCAGACTGTGTGTAATTCAAACTATGCTTGTGTGTAAAAATTTGCACCAAAAATCAATAACATACATAGCTGTGTGTGGTGACCATGTGTGGCACATGGCCATGTGATAGCCCGAGTCTCAGGCCGTGTGCACCCAAAATTACTTCTAAAACAAGCCAAATCATCAACCATTTCTTAGGTATCAAACCAAACCATTTCCAACAATTTTCACACATTCAAAACACATTAAAACATGCCTAAAACATACCAAACCATTCAACTGAAGTGCCTAACCAATATGCCCCCATTGGCACCACAATTTAAACACCATTCTAACTTTACATTCAAAGCTTACAAGTTATTACTATAAAAACATGTTAAACATACCATTTCATCCATTCCATTCATATATATATATATATATATATATATATATATATTACCATTCCTCAAGCCATTTTCAAGAAGCATGAACCAAATGACCAAAATCACTTATAAAGATATACAATAGCCAAAATACCAAATATATACACAACCACAAATCTTTATTAACTAAATTTATAAACAACATCATCATAAGTAAAGAAACTTAAAGGCTCCTAGTGCGTGTAATTTATAACCAACTTCAAAAAGATCAAAACATCTATAGATTTAAACAACGAATAGTGCATGTGCTCCAACTTGAATTTCCAATTGACCTTGACTTTCGATGATCTACAAAGAACGAAATGCAATAGACGTAAGCAGTCATTACTTAGTAAGTTTATTTATAACATAAATTGAAACTTACTGAATAGAATTCTATTTAAAGAATTCCTGCATAAAATTCATTCAATAGTTTGTAAGCTCATTTGTCTCCTATGCGCAACATAACCTCACAAGGTTAGTAAATCACAAGTATACAACTTACAACCACACCTTGTTATGTAATATCAATAATTAACACATATAACTCAATTTATATAACTCATATTCATATTGTATATCACAGTTTTTATTTAAAAAATATCATGTCAAGTTTTTCTATCCAAAACATAATTTCGTATAGAAAATTCATATTTGTCTATTTCATAAGTTAATGTCCATATAACCATTTCATATAACTTGTCCATATATCATTTTATATTTGATTAACCACAGTGAAATAACATTGGATACGTGAGAAAATGCTTACACGAGCTGTGATGTTAAATGCTCACACGAGCTATAACTGTAATTGCTCACACTAGCTATCAGTCGGGATGTTAAGCTACACAATGCTGCCCACACGAGCTATGGAGAATCTGCAATAAATGTAGGACTTCAGCCATCGGTAATACATCTAAGACCAACACCTGAAACTGTAATAACCTCTAATGACATGTCATTTGTATCCTAAGCACTCACAAGGTCCAAATGGGCCATTTCATGTCCAAATCATGTGATTATTTACACATTAATTCATCACAATTACTTAACCATGTAATTTCCCATTTTAAACCATAACCTTCAATTTAGCTAACATTATAATTTAATCCAAATCACTAATTATCATTTAACAATCAACTTAAGCTATACATAACACAAAAATTAATTAACATTTCACCCCAAACAACAATTCATAAGCTTAATCAATATACAAACTTACCTAGACAAAAACGGTTACGAATATAATGCTGACAACTAATCTGCTAACTTAGCTTTTCCACGGTTTGAGTCCAGTTGATTTGTTTCTTGATCTAAATAATAACTTCCATTCAGTTAATCAATTCAAACAACTTAAATAATTAAATTTATGCTTATAATCCCTTTAATTATCAATTTACAAAATTACTCCAACATTTTACCCTCTATGCAATTTAGTCCCTAAGTCGAAACTTACAAATTAAGCACATTTAACTACAACCCATGTTAGCCGAATTTCCTAGAGTCTCTCTACACACCATATTTATCATGTTTTCTCAAAAATTTCATGAATTTTTACCATTTAAACAATTTAATCTTTTAACATTAAAATTACTAAAAACTACTTTTCAAAATAGCTCTATTTAACAACAAAGTTTAATAATCTATCACCAAGCTTCAAAAACACCTCAAACTCATCAATGACATAATTTATATCATTTAAAAATTTACAAATTAACCCCCCAAGTTAGCTAGATTAAGCTAATATGAACTCAAGAACAAAAAAATCAATAAAAACGGGCTTAATTTACATACGCATGAAAAACAAAGCTTGGCTGAATGTTTTTTTTTAGCTAAAATGGTAGTTTTGATTTTTTCAAGAACAAATGAAGAAGATGATGAGTAATTTGACTTTTGTTTTGTTATAATCTTTACTTAATTATGAATTTACAACTTTACCCTTTAAAAATTAGTTCAATTTCATGCCAAAACACTCCCAAAACTGTCCACTAACTACCTATGTGGTATAATTACGACTTAAGTCCACCAATTCATATTTTTATAGATATTTAACCATTTTATCAAATTGAACTAACTTTTACAACTTTTACAATTTAGTTCCTTTTACTTAATTAACTATCTAAAGATTAAAATTTCCTAACCAAATTTTAATACGACACTATAATAGCTCTATAAACATTAAATAAATAATAAAATAATAACTCATATGTCAAAATTATGGTCCCAAAATCACTACTTTCGACACCATTGAAAACTAGTTGTTAGAGAGACTAAGGATTTAAGTTCAAGAAGAAGATTGTTTCACATCTTGGGTAAGTATTATGGTTTTTCATGATTAACTTATGGAAAGATAAGTTTGTTATGAGTGTGACCAATAAAATAGTTAAAGTAAGGCTTTGCATGAGGATTCTTTAGGTTGTGACGATGATAAAGATAATAGGAATGAGTTTTAACAGTATTCATATGTCTTATAAGCAATGGTTTCTAAGATTTCTCGATGGACGTTTGGATCTAGGGATCAAGCTGCGGTTTATGGTTATCAGGTGAGTCCTTAAGCTGACTCTTATGTGAGTAAACCAGTTATTTCTAGATACTTCTGTGAAGAATCGTATGAACTATGAACCGAACCTAGAAAGAATGGTACGATAAGTATGCTATTATATGAATGTCCGATGAGATTTGCATGTATATTTTGTATGAAACTGAGAAGTATATAGTATGTGATAAGAAACCTGAAGTCGAAAATATGATTGTATGAACATGTCTGAAATGTATAAGATGAGATGTATGTTAAGCTTGGTGCTAATGCATGAAAAGTCTGTCAAGTGGGTCCGTGTTGTCTCTGCAGAGTCATTTAAAGGGGTCCGTCGAGACTTTAAACACGATCTCTGAAAGGAAAAATCCATGGCCATGGCACCGTATTATGTAAAAACTAAAGGAATGTGATTACCAAATAGGGTTTTCTGTATGTCCTAGGATAATGAAGGGCAAACCTCACTAAATGTGAGTTTAGGCAAATCTGTATCATAAACAAATCAGGTAAAGGAAGCCATTGTTACAAAATGTAAAGAGAGCTTTCATGGCAATCTATGAAAAAAAAGCCTTTGTGGCGAAATGTAAAGAAAGCCTTTGTGGTGCACACTAAGGAATGGCCCTTGTGGCAACCATATGAAAGGAACACCTCTATGGCGGATCTTAAAAGAAAGAAAAGGTATTCACGATGATCTCTGAAGGAAAATCCCTTGTGGCGTATCATGTTACATCTTCGATAAGATATTTTAATGAGCTTCTTTTATGAAGAACTTAAAGTATGGGCTAAATGGACCGAAAGAAAAAAAAATCTATGTAAGGACTATGTTTGGTAAATTGAAGAAGGTTATGTTTGTAATTATTAGAAGAAAGAGGGTATTCTCTAGAAAAGACCAAATTGTATAATTGAAGAATATATCTTCTATCGATGAACGAAATCATTCCTGAATTTCAAAGAAACAATGACTTAAAGTATGTATGTAAGAACAATAGTATTTTGTTTGTATGGACCTCTAGAATGAGAATGGTTAAGAAATAAAAAAATGGCAGAGTAAAGAATGTGAGTATTATATCTAAGATGCGAAGAGTAAGGCATGATTTTAGAGTAGAGGTGACATCTATGGTACAAAGAATGGAATTTTGGAAAGGTATTCGCTTGAGATAATTTGAAAAACAAAAAAACAAGGAGACGGTGAATTGAATTACTAGAGTTGAAGTAAAAACGATTTAGGTAAATGGGTGTTTATCGCACTAAGTTCTTATGAAGTTACCTATGTGTATGTTATGTTACAGGTAAGTCAACGTGGGTCTACATCGGGAGAGATGACACTAGAACTTCACCAAAAGAGTGGCACATTAGCTATTATGCATACAGAGCAAGTTTTGTTGGCGTGATCGAGTCTAGTTGGGATATAAGAACCCTTAAGGTGCGATAACTACGTTAGACTAAGTGCTCACTTTTGTCATAATTTGTAATTAAATTCTCCATCTACATAATTGAAATGCCTTTATTGTTAATACTTATGTATTTTATTATGAAACTTGTAATTAAGAATATGCAAATGAATGAAATTTGTAATAGTAGGATTAAGTTATGTTTGTTATAGGATGGTAACACCCAAGATTTGGATCCAGTTTAGCGGATCGGATTTGGGGTGTTACACCCTCCGGCTGCTCCATCTATGTTAGACTTGATGTTACTGTCTACACCATTGTAAAAAAATTGGATTTGGAGCCACTCTTGCAACCCATGGTGGGGGCACTTCTATATCCTCTATTTGAAATGCTCCTACACCTCGTATAGTGTTTCACCTTCAAACTATTTAAAATTGGAAATACCACGTCTAAGGTACATGGTTCCGCTGATAGGGACAAATTTATGAAGAAATTTTTTCGCTGGTTCATCCCATGTGGTTTTAGATCCTAGTTCCAATGAATCTAACCAATCGACTACATTATCACATAATGAGAATGGAAATAATTGAATACGAACAATGTCATCGATTACTCCATTATACTTAAAGGTGTCACAAAGTTAAAGGAACCACTTCAAGTGTTGATTTGGCTCTTCTACCATATTTCTGTTAAACTGCAATGTGTTCCGAATCATCTAGATTGTAGTAGTCTTTATCTCAAAATTATTGGCATTGATTGTCGGTCTTTCAATACTACTTCGCACAACATCTAGTGTAGGTAATGTGAACTCGCGCAACGTTCGTTGAGCCATCAGTAGCTCTACATGGATTTATTCTTGTTGTTTTGGTGGTTCGTCAAGCAAAGGGTTTTCCCGAGGTAAATTGCCTACCACAATTGGATTGTCTTCTCTCAATTTATGATTGCGCCTTAGAAGTTGCTCCGGATCAGGATATGGCTCGATTAGGATGCCTCTGCTTCGAGTCATACACTAAAATCTAAGACAAAAAATAAACAAAAATTAAAAATAGAGAATAAAATAAAATAAATCGTATATATAATTTTTAACTTTCCTATTTATCTTATTAATTGTAGAAAATAAAATTTGATTTCATGTTGAAACCTCCCCGACAACAGTGCCAACAACTTGACTGCCGCCAAACGTGCGAACGTTTGACTAGAAAATAGTACTCCCAAATATATTAAATTAAAATAGTGATATCCACAAGTATATGGGTCAAATTCTAATATAGATGTATACAGCAGAACACATGGAAGTATTCCGAGTATCATACCCAAAGGAGAACGAATTAAATAAAACATCTACTTATACAATAACAAGTCTAAACAGTAATAGTTAAAAACTATACTACAACAAATGATAAAAAAGATAAAAATAATAAACTAAATTAAACTGAATTAAATAGCAGAAAATAAACAAAAACTATATCAAAATAACAAGTAGAAGATTAAATTGTTTCAGTGGTTGTAATTAACTCTAGAAATTGGGTTTAGATGGAATTAACTATTAATTAACTAGTATTACCTCCTGACCTCTACTAGTTAACTAATCGACAGATACTTGCTTACCTCCCGACCTCACTTTTTCCACCAAGATAAATTATGGTTTACTCAGCAAATTTATCTTCCAACCTCATTTAACATAGATTACTTCCTAGGGTAGATTACTTCCTAGGGTCATCACTCCTACGGTCTAAGCCCACATAATTTAAAACCAGCTAATTCTTTTGGGAAACCCTCATTCCTTCATTAACTACTCTAACATCCACGCCTTAATCTCCAAAGAGATTTAGCCTCTCATGGATCTAGGTGTCATAACTCTTGGATTTAATTTAAACATGTAAGAAAACACAAATTGTAACGATCCAAAAGTCAGTGGTGTCAGAAATAGTAGTTTCAAAATTTTGTTTTCTGATGATAAAGTCAGTAAATATTATTTATTAATATTTACAAGGGTATTACAGTATTAAACTGAAGCTTGGTCTAATAATTTTGCTTATTTGGAAAGTTAGACAAAGTACAAGTGTATCAGTTCTAAAGTTAGTAGTTTTGGAAATTGAGGTATCGAGACCTCATTTTCGTAAATTAGACCTGTAAATATTTTTATTAAATATTTATGGAGTTATATTAGAAGCAAATTGAATTTCAGTTAGGTAATTTCATCGCATTAGTGCTTAATCTAAATACAGGGACTAAATTTCCATAAGTGAATAAAGTAAGAATTAGTAAGGAATTGCAAATAGAATTTAATAGATAGGACTTATTAAGTAAATAAATCATTATACATGATTATAATGATGGTCGGTTCTAACTTATATTATATGTAAAATATTATAAAACTTTAGTAAAAATATATGTTAAAATAAAAATAAAATAAAAACAAAATGAAAGTAAATAGCAAAGCGGGGAGAATGTAACAGTCCGGTTTAGACCCTATTCGGAATAGTGGTTTTGGGACCACAAATCTGAGTTAGAAAAACATTTTAATATTATTTTTGGTATCTACAAGATGTTAATTTATATGTGTGAAATTTTCGTGATTTAATTTTATCATTTGAGTGTTTGATTTAATAAAAGGACTTAATCGCGTAAAATGTAAAATTGGCTAGCTATTTGTTAAAGTGTTAAGTTGCTATGTTCTTTATGATTTGGGGTCCTTATGTTGATAATTAACCATTGAAATATTGGATGGACATAAAAACCTAAGGTTGGTGGATTTTAAATGATAATAAAAAGGCTAATTTAGTAATTGATATATTATTATGTAATAAAAAAAATAAACCAAACAAATGGCCATGCATTTTCATTCATCTTTGGCCGAAAGTTCAAAGAAAAAAGGAAAGAAAATAGAAAGTTAGGTTCGGCCCTTGTGTTCTTCAATTTAGGTATGTGTTTAGCTCGATTTTTGATAATTTTTATGTTTTTAAGATCGTTGCTTTGAATATTAGCTGGCCCATGCTTGATTTTTTTAATTTGATGATGTATTTGTGAATTGCCATTGATGATAGCTTGTGGTTTTTTTTGTTTAATGATGGAAAATAAAAATATGTTGTTAGATTAATATGTTTAATTAAGTGATTTTTGGTAAAAAAATATCTATATAGGATTAAATTGTAAATTTTGTAAATTGAGGGGTCAAAATATGAAATAAATGAAAAAAATGGGTTGCTATGAACCTTAGTAAAATTTGGCTATACTAGAGTTTAGTGAAATTATGTGTATTTTGTGTTTTGTGAAATATGGACTAAATTGTGAAAAATATGAAATCTTAGGGGCTAAAGTGTAAATTGCCCTTTTATGTGTTTTTGGGTGAATTTGAGTACATGTATGATTAAATAAGTTTAAATTATATTAATTTAGATCAAGAAAAGAGAAAATCAGAATTGGATCGGGGGAAATCTAAAGTTGTCGAATAGTCATCCCGATTTGTTCGTCTTCGTCTGAGGTAAGTTCATAATTGAATAAATGATGTTAAATTGAATGTATTTATTTTATACATAGCTGAATTGAATTGTATAAATGTGTAACTACCTAGCCGAATTGTATTTAGCATGGAATGATTGGTTACGAGCATGAAATGATCGAGCTACGACGTCCGAAAGCCCCGTATAAACCTTAGGAATAGTTAGGATACATATGTCATGACATAGAATTTCGATATGTGATTTCGTATAAGATCACATCTGGGATGTTGGCATCGATTTGTGATTTACGTATAAGACCATGTCTGGGACATCGGCATCATATATGATTTCGTGTAAGACCCTGTTTGGGACAGTGACATCGATAGTTGATTACATGTAAGACCACGCCTAGGACGTAGGCATTGTACGAGCTTTATAAGTTATTCGAGTATCCTTATTGATCCTGAATGGTTCAACGGGCAATATCGAGTTAAGACTGAATGTGAAAACGAGCTAAATGGCTCAAGTACGTATGAAGTTAATTGATTATGAAAGTAAGATGAGTATAGTACTTGAGATGAAGATATGAAATTTGTTTGATAAAAGAGTGAATTATATATGTTAATGTAATTGTTCATATTCAGCCAAATGACATTACAATGTTAATGTTCAAGTGATGATATATGAATTTGCAAATATGATAAATGTATATGTGGTTAAGGTTTTCTTGATTCGGCCTAGTTTAATTGAATTATGTATGTCATTGAAATAATTTAGTTGTTTATGAATTACTAAGCTATTAAAGCTTACTGTGTATTTTTTTGTTCGTTATTTTATAGATTTTGGAAGCTAGCTACGAGCTCGGGGATCGTCAAGGAACTTTGTCACACTATCAATTGTTTTTTTTCTCTCGGTATTTTATAAGTTTAAACTCTAAATCTATGGCATGTATAGGCTAGATAATATGTTTGATCTTGAAATATATATTTAGCCATGTGAAAGTGGCTTGATTATGAAGTTAATGTATATATTTGGTCTTGGTTTGAACTTATATTGAAAGTATATCCATGCTATATTATGTTGTGGAGCTTGGGTATGTGTTTTGGCAATAAGGTAAATAATGGATGCTAGATAAGTTAGGGTATATCATGTATTAGTTAGGTAATATTCAAGATATATGCGTGGGGCGTATTTGGTGTTTATTTATGGTTTAAATTAATTATGGTTTAAATTAATTATATGTATAGTTCATGATTTGTTCATCATGGTAAATTAGACATATTGGGATATATATTTTGTAATAGGAATTGGGTTGATAGTGGAAGATGATGTGCCTATGTGTTCGATCATGATTTGTTAATTGAATTCGTATACATATATATATATATGCATATGTCATGGTTGCTAATGTAGTGAATTGGCCAAGTAGAGACAAGTTGCTATATTATTTAGACTTATTAATATGCTAGTAAACTAGTGTTCTATGACCCTATCAGTTGTGACCGAAAATGGTAATTGGTATATTACTAAAATAAATATGAATAAATGGTTAAGTTGTTGGTTACTTTGGTACATGGTTAATTGATAAAAATGATCATAATTTGTGCTTAAATTTGATTAGTGATTTGGTCATGTGTTTGTGTTTTAAGTATGGTAAATTGGCATGTAGATTGAGTGTATTTTTAGTTGGTATTTATGCTCAAAATAGTTTAAATTAATATGTTCATATGCGCATGGTCTTGTGACTAAAAATAGGTATGTTTAGTCTTAAATGATGAGTGTTTAAATGAAGTATATGAAAATGTATGACTATTTCCGTGTGGATGTTTTAACTTGCATTAATGTGCAAAGCATGTTCGTTCATATTGACTATTACCAATGCCGCATACATGAGTAGTATTTAAGTTGTGTAATATGGCTCATTTAGTTTTAAGAATGTGTATGTGCATTGGTTAAGGAAATGTCATATTTGATAGTAGGTAAAAGAAGTAGACATATTGGCATACATTTGATGAATGACTGTAATGATACATATTGAAATAATATGTGATATGGTGGCTATATGCATAAATACATAGATGGTATTAGAAGTATGTTTGACCATATTGAAAATAATTAATGTTGTGTATATTAATACATAATATGCCGTGAGTAATGCGTTGAAATTTGTGTTATGGTTTGTGTATACAATATGAAAATCAATGTATGTTTTGATATGTAAATTAGCTATATGCTTTATATAAATGAGTTTGACTTGTATGAATATATGAATGTTTGGATTGCGTTTTTGTTCAGTAATGCCTCGTAACCCTAATTCGGCGATAGATACGGGTTAGGGGTATTACAGAGAAAGAGAAACAAACCTTTCATCTTTAATTTTTGCATGCCAAAATTGGGAAGGAAGAAGAGGGAGCATTCGACCTTTGAGCATTAAGCTTTTAAGCTCAATTTGGTTAGTATAATTTTATCCATTTCTTGTAATTTTTATGTTTTCGAAATCCCTGTAGTTCAATCTAGATAACCTATGTTACAATTTTTGGTACTGATGAAGATTTAGGATGTTACCATTGTTGAATATTTAGAGTGTGAGGTCTTATTTTGATAGATTTTAAGTTTAGAATTGATAAAGAACTAAATTGTAAAGCCAATTGATGATTTTGTGCAATAAGCAGTAAAATGCACAAATTTCAAATTTAGTGGTAAAATTTGAAATAGAGAGTTAAATTAGGCCTAGAATGAAAATGATATAAAAATCGGGGATTAAGTTTGAAAGTTATGTTAGTCCTGGTTTTAGGGACTAAATTGAATAAAATGAAAAAGTTGCATAAATTAGAAATTGAATGTAAAATTGGCTTTGTATTGATAATTTATTATGTTTGTTTTAGTTTGTAGCTAACGTTGTCCCGGATTCCTCAAAAAAGAAAGGAAAAGACAAAGTCATTGACGAGTAGCTTGAAGTTCACGGTTTTTATTTCTATAATCTGAACAACTTCAATTGTTGTATTTATGAACTGTATTGAATGGGAAGATCATGAGGTAAGGTAAAAATTATAAAAAATAGTTGAATTGATTCGATTTGGATTTATTATTTCCGATGAGGATTAAAGTGAATAGTTTTGGAAATATTGTATAATGATATAAATATAAAATTGAATCTGTTTTGAGATGTGATATATATTATTGCGTATATGTACTGAAGTATGATGGATGAAATAACAGTATGGATTTGGGACATTTATTACAAATGAAATTGATTAGAGAATACCAAAGTTAAGTTCGGAAATGTGTATATAATATTGAAGTGATAAAATTTCTTTGATTGTTATAGGGAGAAATGTATATGTTTTACAACTATGTTAGATTGAATTATTATAAGTAAATCGAATTGTAATATTAAATGTAGCGTTATGGCATGTAGCTCTCCAATATTAATTTGCATTAGATCTTGTTTTTAAGTCTTGTATTATATAATTTATATTATAATTTAATGTTGGATATAGAAACACCACTGAGTTATACTCAGTGTACGTTTTCATTTGTTAGTGCACAAGTTAGGTATTATTTAGTTCGTACGTCGATTCAGCATCCAACGACAATTTCAAACTCAAGTGTTGGTAATACTTCTATTTTGGTTTCGGCATGTACCTAGGAAGTTTTTGGTTATAAGTTCATTTTGTATCTTGATGGTTTTGCTTATTATTTTTATAAGGTATATATATATATAGGTATGTATATGTGAGAAGGTAATGGTATTTGGTTGATGACATGTCAGATTGCTTGAATTGTATGTTTAATATTCTTATGGATGAGAGAAATGTCTTGTTATGCTATATGTTCATGGTTAATGCTTAGATGTGGAAGGATATTTAAGGTGTTTTGATATATTTGATGTTAAAACATGAAGATGATTTAAAGGTTGGTTGTGTTTAGGTAAGTGATTGGGAAAGTGTCTTATAATGTTAATGAATTGGTATGTTTAAGCATATTCAATTTGGTTGTTTTGAATTTTAAAATGGAGGTGCCTTTATGGGCATATTGACTAGACATTTAGGTCGAATGGTATATGGCATGTTTTGAAATGGGTAATTATAGGTGCAAATGGTATGGCTTGGTAACCAAGCAATGGTAAGTGAAATGTGTAACACCTCGAAATAGGGCCTAGCAGTTTTAGAGGTATTTTAGGAATTTTGGCCTATATGGGCTCGAAATTTCGTATGGTTGGCACTCGATAGTGTTTTCGTCTATGGCATCTTAACTGTCAAACCAATTTTTGAAAAAGTGTTCAAGAAACCCTTAATTTTGAAAAAAAATTGACTAATTTGTAACAAAGTCAAAATAATGAGCATTTATGTGGCAATTAAACTAGTTTTTAAAATTGAACCTAAAAGCCACCCCCTACCTACAGTTTTCACGTTTTCTTTATTCCCTTTAAGTTTGTGCCGCCCCTTGCTTTTCCTTAGCTATTTCCATTGATTTTTTATTACCAAATCTTAATACCTTGAATTTCTATCATTCCTAAGTTATTAGCCATATTAAACCTTCTAGAAAAACACCCAAAAACTCCATAAATTTCATCTTCTTCTTCAAACATAGGGTCTCTTGATTTTCGTCAAAACTCATTTGTTCCTTCAACAAAGGAAATCATTCATGTCACTATTGATTTTTAATGTTATTTAGACTCTAGAACTGAATTATTAGCTCTTGGATCACATATTTTTAATAAAAGTCAAAAATCGAACCATAAATAGTGGATTTTGGGATTTTGAGTAAAAACTTGGTTTCAAAGTGTTTTTCAACTTATTTTGGCATGATTAGAAGGTTTTTAAACTCATCTCGAGGTTTCGTTAACGATTTCCATGTTTTTATGAATTTTGAAAAAATTGCCTAAAAGATGTCGAAATGTCGATACCATGAATTGAGTAGATTTATCTAGTTTGAAGGTTGCGAATTAGGCATAGATGATTAAGTAGATGAACAGAACTGATTTTATGCAAAAAGGTTGAGTATAGATCGAGATATTAATATTTGAAGTTGATATGTTAATAGTTTAAGTTACATGAATATTTAGCTTAAAGCTTGCGTTTTAGTTGGTTTGAGTGAATATTGATTGATATTTGACTATGGTTATTGTATGATTTATGTGTGTAAAGTTTCAGGTTCGTTAGAGCTTACTACGAGCTAGAGAAATGTTAGTTGAGCTTTCAATTTTTAACAAAAGCATAAAGTGGTGAGTGTAGGGAATTGCTACTCATAAACACGAGTAATGTGTTATTGGGAATTTAGATGTAGCTTAAACCCCTACTCTAAGTTCCAAGTGTAAGTTTTCTTGAACTATACTTGTCTTGTGGTTATATAATATGCATGATACGTAATATGTAAATTTGGTGCTTATTGTGTAAAGTGTATTTATAAACATGTAATAAATGTACATTATATATGTTATATGAATGTGCTAGTGTTTTGTAAAAGATGTTAATATGCAGTGATGGTGCACGGATAATCGGTAAGAATTATGTGCTGTTTTTCGGATATTTTGGCCTTGTGAACTTGGAACTATTGGATATAGTTGGCATGCCATAGGATTATGAGTACTCACTCATATGTATAGAGGTTTTTGGCATTGAGGCCCTGGGACATGCTTGGAGGGATAAGGGAATGTGAGCCAAGCTTCATTCAACGAGACATGTGAGGGGAAATAAGGAGAGTGTTAGCTATACGCTTCACTTTTGGGACATGTTTGACTCTATGAGTCTATGTGGTGTAAGGAGATCTGTGTAACTAATGTGTGATGATAGAGCTCACTACGTGTTTCATAATCCAAGGGCCATCATATATTATCTTATCTTATGTTATATAATTGTGTGGAATATGTTCTATGCTTGAATAATTATGTATATGTGCTGTGAGAATGACTTTTAGGCTATGCATGATTTAGTACTATGTGATGCTAGACTTAAGAATGTACTACTTGTGAATAAATGTCTGGTTGTGTTACGTGATGATGTGTTTATGTTGTGGTCATTCTTGCATTCACTAAGCTTGCAAAAGCTCATTCCCTCATTACAACATTTGTAGATTAGTGACGTCACGTTGTGGGTGGTGTGATTTCCAAGGGAGTGATCCAAGGAAGTCTGGTTATACTTCGTAGATGCTTCATTATTTTATTATTTGTTTTGGGGAATTAGGCAATGTGGTAAAACTATTTTGAGACATTGAGCTTTACCATTTTGATCTACCTATAGGAATTTTGTGTTATTTTTATGCTAGAATACTTAAACATTGACAATGGAATGATGATATTAGTTCGGATTCACTTTTAGTATTTTGTATTGTTGATTAAGTCATATGAACAGTTATTTAAATTAGTACTTGATGCATGTTGATTAGGAACTATTTGTGATGAGTTAATTGCATTCCTATGCTGTAATTTTTAGCTCCAGTAGCAGAGGTACCGATATTCGGCTTTAAACATCGATACCTCTTTAAATTAAAACTTACAGGAAACAAAATAGAGATTTGGTATTGATACCTTTGCTCGAGTATCGATACTCGGGGGAAATATATCAATACTTTTGTAACATCCCGAAATAAGGTCTAAACAGAATAGTGGTTGCGAAACTAAGAATCTGGGGTCAAAAAAATTTTATTCCAATTAAGTTTTAAGGTTTATTCATTGATTGAATAATTGTGTGAAAATTTCGTGAAGAAATTTTATGTATAAGTGCTAATTTGATAATTAGGACTAAATTGTAAAATTAGCAAAATGTGTGTTCTAGATAATAAAGGGGATTTAATTGAAATGGGTTCTTAAAGTGGAGGTCCTCATTTAGAATTAGACCATTATATTTAAGTTTGGACAAAAATGGGCAAGAATAGGACAAATTTGAAAGAATAGGACAAAAATGGTCATTTAGTAATTAAAAGAACTAAGAAGGGAAAATACAGCAAAAATTGGTTCATCTTCTTCATGGAGGCTGAATATAGCATGGGGGAAGCCATGGTTAGGGTTTCCAAGCTTTCCAAGCTCAATAGTAAGTCCGTTCTAGCCTCGTTTTTAATGTTCTTTACGTTTTTGAAGTCCCAGTAACTTGATTTAGCTTATTCTAGCAATAATTCATGCTAGGGTTCATATTTGGAAAAATACCCATAGGTTAAATTTGTTTATTTTGGCGTTTTATGGTAGAATATGAAGCTTGAAATTATGTTAAATAACTTTTGCTAAGCGATTTTAAGTGAAAACTAGTAAAACGACATAATCGATAAAAATACCTAATGTTCATAAGTACATGATAGAGTGAGAATTTGAAGGGAAAAATGTTCAGCGTGTCATAAAACATAAGAAAAATGGCTAAATTTTAATTTCCGAGCCTAGGGGCAAAATTGTAATTCTGCAAAGGTTTAGGGGCAAAATTCTAATTTTGCTAAAGTTTGAGTTAGGGAATGTTTTGAATAGTAAATTAATTAAATAAGTGAAATATGATGTTTTAGATCCCGGAAAATGAGATTTGAACCTAGAACGGGAGAAAAATCGAAAATCAGGAAAGTTGGTAAAGTAGTCGTTTTGGTATCGAGGTAAGTTCATATGTTTAATAAGTATTTAATTATGCATATTTGAATGATAAATTGATATTTTGGCCATAAATACTTTAGTATTGAGTTTCAGATATAATGATTAATGTTCGATAATAATTCGATATTGGAAAGAGTACTTGTATAATTTATATGTAAGACTATATTTTGTATAATGGCTTTGTATGATAACAAGAAAGTATTGACTAGCATAGTTTGATGAGAATAATTTAAGTTGATGATATGATGAGATTGAGAATGTAAATGTGTAAGTTGAGTAGCATTTTATTATTATGCAATTTTTGTTATTAGTATTGTTATTATTGAGTTATGCGACTAACCTTGAGAATTTGAGCAAGTATGTTTCAGCTATGACTTGACAAGGCATTGATATCTCAAAGTCCATGGTTGTACCATGGCAATTAAGGAAGAATTGACAGAAAGTCCATGTTCATAACATGACATTTAAGAAGGAATTGACGGCTAAGGATACCATGTAAGACCATGTCAAGACATGGCATTGGTAAGGCAAGGAACCCGTGTAAGACCATGCCAAGACATGGCATCGGCATTGATTAAAGACTCCATGTAAGACCACATCAAGATGTGGCATTGGCACTAGACCATGTTTGGAACATGGCATTTGGTTAGACAAGGATACCATGTAAGACCATGTTTGGAACATGGCATTTGGTAAGATAAGGATATCATGTAAGACCATGCCAAGGCATTGCATGGCATTGATAAGTTCTATAAGGCAAGGAAATCATGTAAGACCATGTCAAGACATGACATTGATGAGTTACTATAAGGCAAAGGTCCCATGTAAGACCATGCCAAGGCATGACATTGGTGAGTTTATAAGGCAAGGATACCACGTAAGACCATGTCAAGACATGGCAATGGTAAGTTCAAAAAGGAAAAGGTTCCCGAGTAATCCAAAGAGTAAGTTAAAGAAACGATAAGGTGAGAATATGAAGAAAGAGTACAAGTATGCATTTAAGGCTTATTTAATATTGAGATTGTAAGTAATTGAGATTTTCAAGTATTAAGTAAGTGATGAGTTTTCAGTTATACTTGTGACACTTTATGACATGATTGGCAATATGCCTATATTATGAAAGAGTACTCATGTGTTAAGTGAGATGTTGCAGGTATGTAAGCAAGCTATTAAGTAAGGTGCCTTTTGTATTCTGAGCCTTTGGTAAGGTTACCGATGAGTAAGATGGGAAAGTAAGAACTAAACATTATTTAAGCAAATCATGACAGCATAGTAATAAGCTAAATTGATTGCTAATGCTTATTATTTTACATGTGAACTTACTAAGCTTTATAAGCTAACTTCTTTCACTTTCCCATGTTTCAGAGTACTTAAAAGCAAGCTCAGGTTGGAGGTCATCGAAGATCACTTCACACTATCGACTATCAAGTTACCAAATGGGTATCTTCATTTACAAACGTTCTAGTTTATGGCAAGTATAGGGACTTAGCCATTTTGTATGTATGTCCTTATGATATGGCTAAAGAATGGTATGTAAATATTTGATAATGATTAGCTATTGAAATGGCTAATGAAGAACATGTTTTGGTGTTATATATGCCTAAATGGTAGTTAATACAAAGAAATCATGAAAAAGTGAAATTAGTATTAAAACAGTATTCAACAGCAGCAATGACGTGATCTTGAAAAATCACCAAGAATGGTAGAAATGTAATTAGGTGAAGAATGAGATATAGAATTAAAGCTATTGAGTCTATTTTCATATGAAAGAAACAGAGTAAGCAAAAGAAGTGTACATTAAGAGATATTTGAATTTTAGTGAGACAAGGTCAGAGCAATTTCTAAATCCCCTATTCTGACTTTATAAATTCACTAAAACTTGTATAAAAAGAATTAGGAGTTATAGTTTATATTTATAGATTCCTTAGTGAATATAATTTCAAGAGAAATAAACGGCATGGTTATTTGAATTCTGTACAGGGAGAAAATTGATTTGTAGTGAGGAGAGGTCAGAGTAGTCAAACAGTGCAACAGGGGAAACTTTAACTAATAAACTATACTAATTGGCTAGACCAAAAATTTTGGAAAAAAATTAGTAAGAATATATATGAGTCCAGTTTCATGTAAAATTTACAAATTTAAATTTTGAGTTTTTTGACTCGAGTTATGATTTATTTAGTGACTATGACGCAGGTGGGCAGTTTTATAAGGAATAATGAAATAAATTGTTTTGATTTGTCTAAGTATTCGGAAAATTTTTAATGTTCCCGGTTTGGTCCCGAACCGTTTCAATTGCATGTTTTAGGGTCTCGAGGGCCCTTTTTAGGGACATATTGAATGAATGTAAATAAATTAATTTTAAAAACAAATTTTATGCCTCGAATTAGTAAGTTAAGTCAGGTAATGCCTCGTGCTCGACTCCGGCGACAGTCTCGGGTAAGGGGTGTTACAACTTTATCCCGTGGTACCGATATTTTTTGATAGATGGGTTTTAAATCGCAAAACAGAATGCTCAATTGGTATCATTTTTCCAAGTGGTATCGATACCACTTCAGGAAATTATCAATACCTGGATATCAATATCGATACCTACAGACATTTTTTTGGAATCTTACTAATTAGCCCCTAAGTATAATTTTGACTGAACGCATGATCTTTTGATGAATGAATTGCATGTAATAAAGATAATTAACCGTTGTGACGTATTAATACTTGATCGACTTAACAAAAGATGTTCAATTTACTTTATTCTGGCTTCTTTTTTATCGTAAATGAGATGAGGCGGTGATGTGACATTCCTTATTTGGGCTTGGCGACCAGGTCGGTATAGGGTGTTACAGAATGACTTGATTCTGAAGTTATCTTATGTGCACACGACCTAAGACACAGTCTACCACACAACCGTGTGTCCCACACAGACTGCGACATAGCCGTGTGTCCCACACGATCTGCGACATGTGACACAGTCGTGTGACCCTATTTTGAATCACATGATTTGGCACACGGTCTACAACACAGCCATGTGGCCTTATTTTCGAACTATGCACGATTTGGCCACACGACCATGTTTTTGAGCCACACGGCCATGTGACCCCTATTTTTCAATTTTCCTACATTTTTCTATTTTATTTCAAATTAGTCCCTAATTATTTCCAAATTGATTTCGAGTTCTGTAAGCTTGATATAAAGCCTATATTTGTATATATGCTATGGATGATGATTGATTTTAAATATTTGATATTTGAAGTAATATTTGAATGGTTTATGTTGTCATTTGATTTGTTAAATATCGTAATACTCCGTAACCTTGACCTGACGATGGAGACTGGTTAAGGATGTTACAAAAATAAATTAAAACAAGAGAAAGGCTAAGAAATTGATTCGTCGAATGAATCAAATGTGCTCGGAGTTGTGAAATCTCTTAACAATGAATTGATCTTGATGTTTGCAAAAGAAAAATAAAAGAAAATGGCTAAATAATTTAATAAAAGGGACTTAGGTTCAAATCGAACCTAGTAAAAAATAACAAAATATTTAGAAACTGAAAATAAAACTAATTAAAACCTAAATCTACTAACTACAACTCCTAAAGGCTTCCTCACTAATTAGCAATAACCTTACTATTTATGGAGATGTTTAGAAACCTTAATTAGGTCTATTACAGGCTATAAACTCAAAAAATTTTGGTTGTGCTAACGATTTTAGCATTGTCGATTCTTGCGTCCCACGTCCAACTTTCGTCGTAACATAGCCAAGGGTTTTTGCAACTCGACACTACGATCTTAGGCTTTGAGGTCCATTTTCACGTGTTGCGTCTCGGCAAACTTGTGTTACAATTGGGTGTCATCCATAAGGCTTTTAGGCTTATAAATATACATCTTGCACACTCAATTAAACATATTAGAACTACCTAAGGCCCGTATTGGCCTAATATGTCAACTAACATCAATTATTGCGTAAAAACACTTATTTTGCAACTAATTAAATCTAAACTACGAAAGCTAAAAATGTGATAATTAAATATAAAACAACTAGAAAACATTCTCCTTAAGCGCCAAAATGTACTAAAACTACCACCACAATTGGCGACAGGTTAGTTACAGACTCGCATATAGGTGATCTAAACATCTAGAAGTACTTGGACATTTAGGTTCAGACTTTGGTGGATGTGTGGATATAAAGAAATCCATTTTAGGATACAATTTCATCCTAGCTAGTAATTGTGTATCTTAGAGAACTGATAAGAAATTAGTTGTTGCTTCAACTATCATGGAAGTTAAGTTTATAAGATGCTACAAAACAACATAACATATATTTTATGGTTAAGAAATTTCATTTCTAGCATAAGAGTTGTTGGTTTTATTACAAGGCCATTAAAGATCATTTGTGATAATTCATTAGTAGTATTCTTTTCTAAGAATGATAAGATTGGAAGTCGCAGCAAATACATAGTTATAAATGAATCTTGCTGCCAAAGATCATATAAAGAAGCAAGAAGTGGATATTTAACACATCAGTACAGATATAATGATATTGGATCCCATGACTAAAACATTGTGAACAAAATATTTTAATATTCATGTGAAACATATAGGGCTAGATTTATTTTGTTTGAATGTATTTTGGCGTATTTAATTTTGTTATTTTTACACTTTTAAAGTTTAAAACATGTTTTAGTTTATGTGCATAAAGTTTACATGTTTTTAAAGGACCTTAAATGATTTTAATGAATTCACTCATAAAATTTTATCTTATTAATTGCTCTTAAGAGATGATCATACATGGAAGGAAATATTAAAATTAGAATACTATTGCCATGATTAATGTTATATAAATCTTTAATTGAATGGGAGTTGAATTACAATATCCTATGGCCATAGTAAAGTGTGGATTTTAATATTACATATTTAGGTTATTGAATTTATCATATAGACTAAGTGAGAGGATGTTAGAAATCGATGTGACCTATATGATAAATTAAGTTAATCAATATAATTATTTAATTTAGGTAATATTGTTGTGATAAATTCTTGTTATACCCCCATTTGAATAAAGACACGTGAGAAATCGAAAGGTCTCCTCAACAGTAAACCCACTAGAGGCCAATTGAAAGGTCACCCTCTGAGCCTCACCCTCCGTCCAAACCATCTGGACAAGTAAGAACCATCTGTTGCTCTGAGCCTAAGCTTCCATTAGGAATGTGATACTATTGGTCATTGAACCTCACGTGAGTTCAACTTCCTTATACCATCAAGTCAAAATGAATGACAAGATCTGTCCCATCACAGAAATCCTCACCCCATCAAAAACATCCATCCCATGTGATCCGTAATGATGATTAAATAACAAGTTCAACACATTAACATCACATTACATGGGACCTCTCGCCTATAAATACCTCCAGGAACAATGAACAAAGGACTAACTCTCCAAAGATATCAAGCCTATAGCCTATCAACTTGCCTTCAACACCTAATCACTATACTCTTCTCTTCTCTACTTGATGCGTCATAAACCAACTAAAAATTTGATTAAGACAAGTGCACCTATCAATTAATAGTATAGTTACGGTGAGCAAAGATATCATTCCACGAAGATTAAAAGTACTAGTAATTATCGTCTTTCTATTATTTAATCGATAAATTCGAGTGATTGATTGAAAACTAAAATTAACTAAATTAATTGCTAACAAACATGACAAATAACAAATTAGAAAAATAATCGATTAATAACCAAGAAGCGAAACAATACCAAGGAAAGAATTCACCTAAATTTCATCTGTCATTATCAATCTGCAATTTCTTTACTTAGTAACTTGATCCGTAGAAATCCCTAAATTATGCTCATATCTTTTTCGAGAATAAGAGCAATTGACTCTAGGTTGATTAATTAAAATTTCTTTCTAATTAAAACATCTATTATCACATTAACTCGTACTATGGATTCCCATATTAGATTTGACTCTAATCTAGTAGAGTTATGTCGTCATATGTCTAGGATTCATGCAACTCCACTCAATTACGCAAGATCTACTTTTAAATAGGGTTTATTCCTCCTCTAATTTAAGTACATCATACATGGACTAACAATCTAGAAATATCAAACCAAGAATTAAGCACACATAATTGAGAATAAGAAACTAAGTATTTATTGCTAAAGTAAAAATCAAATGACAGAATTCATCATAGGGTTCATCTCCCTAAGTAGTTAGAAAATTAGTTCATACTTGAAAATAAAAACATTGAAGATATAGTATAACCGAAATAAATAAAGAAACTCATGATAATCTCCTAAGAAATAAACTGGGAATCTTCAATCTTGATGGAAATCTACTTCAAATCAGCTTCAATGGTGTTTTTCGAGTTGTTTTCTTGAATATTCTATGACGGCTCACTCCTATCTTCTTATTTTTGTCATATATATCTATTAGAATGCCCGAAAAACCTAAATATTGAGATTTTCTGCAGTTCAGAGTGCAAATCCAGGAAATCGACATGGCCTACCACATGGTCGTTTGGTTGGCCGTGTGGAATGGGTCAGCCCGTGTGGCTCCTATAGCTTGCTCTGATTTTTTGATTTCCGCTCGTTTTTTGCTTCTTTTGCTTCCAAATGCTCTATTAAGCATAAAAAAAATGAATTTAAAGGACTAAGAGCATAAAATTCACCGTTTACAACAAATAATCACCCAAAAATGCATTAAGAATGAGGCTAAAACATGTTACTTTTAGCACTTATCACTACTCTTTGTAACCTTTAGCCCTCCGCCCCGATTCAGTGAACCAACCTCTGTGGCAACCACCATACTCTCTTCCTTATTTCTTCCTTGTTGTAACAATATATCAAAAATTCTATTTCTAAGTATAATTATTCTCAAAGTTATTAATTAGAATAAAATCTCCTTGATGATTGGAGTTTAACTCTAATGAGACTTCTAGTATAAGCCCCTAGTCCAGTCTATAAATTGCTTGTGAACCATCAAAGATGATTGCAAATTTTCAAGAAAATAGACTAGAAGATAGATACTAAATTGTGAGTTATATCCGTTTTCTTGGTGTTAAGTTATTTATTAATCAATAATGGCCAAAGGTAGGTATGTCTTTCTTTTTTAAATGGATTATCAAGTTGATGCAAAGAAATTTTGGGACTACAGCATGCTATAATCAATCCTTTGAGTCTTTCATGTTTGCATATTAAGAAAGTTTTAGTTTTACGTTTTGTGTTCCTTGAGAATAAATAGAAATGTAAGTGTGGGTGTAATAACTTCTCGAAAAAGAGTTACCATAAGTTTATTCTTAATAATTTTCATACTTGTTCTCAAGTACTTTTACGCATTTTAGGATTATTTTCTCCAACATTTCATTTTGTGTTTAGTTCATGCTTTGTATGTTTTCAGTGCTATTTTAAGTTAGTTTTAGTGTTTAAGCATTTTTGCTCAAGAATAAAGTAGTATGCTTCATCGAATTGAAGGTAGAAAAGCGAAGAAAAAGTCAAAGAACGATGCGATATAATACTAATGCACGAATATAAAGTAGAAGCATCTTGATTCTTGGCAGAAGGAAGCGCACCACAACACCACTTGGTACCGCAGTGCTGGAAGCATGACGGAAATTAATTAAGGGTAAACTATTTGGGTGACCACCCAACTTTTAGGTAAATTTTATTTTGATCATTCAATTTCAAAAACTTTAAATTTCATCACAAAAAATTTTAAAATTTAAAATTTTAGCCACTCAACATTAGAGGTGCTCATAAGCTGGGCTAAGTGTAAATATGATATTAATATATTTTATATTTGTTCAAGCCTGGCCCAATCCAAAATATGGGGCTAAAGTTTTATCCAAGTCCGTTTATATTTGTAAAAGACTAACCAACCTCATTTTAGACCCTCCATATTATCTTTAAAAATATTTGTATTATTTTAATTTAATATTTTTTTTTATTTATTAAATTTTTTTATATAGTAATCTTAACATTATTTTAATGTTTACATTAGTATTATATATTTAGTATAGGTTTATTTTTATTAATGTGTTATAAATTATGTAATATATAAAGATAATATAATATAATATATTATAAACTTAAAAACGGACTAGACTCGACCTTGAATGTTCAAGCCCATGCCCGGACCTAATTTTTTTACTTAAACCCACGTTTTCGGCCTGATATTTTTACCAAAACTTTCTCAAATTTCGGGCGAGCCGTCAGGCATGGACAAGTAACCCGACCCATGAACAAGTCTACTCACCATTAAATACTTAACTCAAACACTCATTTGGTTTACCCCAATTGTCCCTAAACTTTGATTAAAATTACGTTTCGATCACCAACTTTCAAAAGTTATATAATTGTCATGAACATTATTGAATTGTTACATTTTTTTATTCTACATATCATTGTGATCGCATTTGAATATATAACAACCTGTCTTTCAATGATTTTGAGACTACAAATTTTAACTTATCAACTCATAAATATTAATTATTTATTAGTACAGAGTCATTATAGTCGAGTTAAAATTTGGTTAAAAAATTTCATCGTTTAGATAGTTAATTAATTAAAAAAGACTAAATTATAAAAGCTACAAAAGTTAGAAGTTAATTAAAAGTATTAAATCACTATGAAATGATGAATTGGTGGCCTGAAACGATAAAAATACCTATTATAATGACGGTGGACGGTTAAGGCTAAATTTCTGGTTTTCCGGATTATGTAAAAGAAGATAAATACGCGAGCAATTAATAAAGTAAAATCTCAGCACAAATCTGATACTGCAACACGAGCTTTTTTTTACAACTTGAAAACGAGATATAAACATGCTCTCTTTGGTTGGTTTTATGAACAAACCATATACATTTCTCAAGTCTAAATATGTTCCTTCTATACAATGCGAAATATTTGAAAAGGCATCTATCAATCAACCATCATTAAATTACTATTTAGATAATTTTGCATCATTTTGGGTTTCAGCTTTATAAGAGCTCTGCAGCAAAACCAAATGTGCGTGTATTTTATATCAGAAACTGAAAGTTCACTAGAGATGGATTTACACCTTTTACATCTTCTCCTCACCGATGATCCATCGTGTCAACTGACTTGGATCTTCAGTAAATGATTTGCACGACACAGGAAAAATCCCAAGATCAGCACCAATTAGGTCGTATTCCTTTAGAGCTTCAGCCATCTCGGCTTCAACAGATGCATCATCTACAACATCAATCGTGTTCATTTGTAGAACATCAGTGTAGTGCTTCTCCCTTTCCAGATCATGTTGGAAAGGCTCCATGGCTGGTCCCTGGTATTTCAAATATTTTATGAAAAGTAGTTAGCAGCAAATGGATAAGAACCCAGCTCCCTTCAACAAAAACTTAAGGATCAGATTTCAACTTTGAATCCTCTACGCCTTGTTAAGAAAAAAAACCCTTCAATCAAATATATGTACGTCATCATCAAATTGATAAGTAGTATTACCTGACATAATTCAGCGTAATGCCTATATATCTCACTGCTTTCATCTTGATCACCAAGAAGTGTTCCACCATACCAACCATTGGCTTCATCAACAGACGTCATTGAGAGGTACCTTAAAGAGCAGAAAATATGTTACTATGAACCCATAAACTAGCATTAGCATTGAAAAGACTTGAGTCTAATGACAATGTAAAATTGTATATTTTTATCCTAAAGAGCTAAAGAAATCAAAAGTTAGAAAGAACGGGTTCTCTCTTTCTGTCAAAGAAACGCACTTTTGCAAATGGATTTTATTTCCTTACTGCTTCTATTTCATCAGCCTCAGGACTTAAGCTTTCATAAATTCCAAGTACTTCACAATGACCGTACAAATGTCATAAGTTCTAAGAGCTTTCACTATGCTGTAAGACCATATATTCCTTCCCACATTAAGGCAAGAGCTTTTTGAAAATTTTTCTTTAATAACAAGATTAACAAATAATATAGAATAGTATATATATTTTCCATATAAACAAAGATGTAAATATATATCTTAAAATATTCACAAAAACTGATAATACACAGAACCTTATATTTCTATAACTAAGCCTAAAGGTCCTATTCTTTCATGACTAACAAGCGTTCATCTACTTCGGAATCAACAAATGATATCATCTTCAAAATGTATAGTTTTACGTGTTATGGCAATTTGTTGTCACCTCGCATGTAATTACACTTTGCTAATGCATTCAAGACAAAGGGACCACGTTCATCCATGCACATTGGTGTCACTTTGCATGCAAGACAGAGGGGTCTCAAACATTAAACAATCTATCAACCCCACCTTTACTCAATTTTCAGGCCTTGTTCATGCAAAGCCAACATTAGTGGGACACAGCAACAATCTAAACCAATATGATTCCTTCATGCTGTGAAAACAAAAAGATCATGCATTTTTCCTGAGGTAAACAAGAATGAATGATACGAAAATACCTCTGGAAAATATCCTGTTCATCATCAACATAGGAAGAAAGCCAATTTAAGTCACAGAAATCGTCAAGTTTCATTTCACCATTGGCCCCTCCATTTTTAATTTCACGCACAGAGACTTTGGGGCCTGAGCCAACTTCTTCAAACTTTCTTTGGCCAAATAGCCAATTTGGACTTTTAAGCTGTATTTCACTGCACCAAAATTCCAAGGTTTAGGAGCAAGTAAAAGAATTTGTCAATCTTGCCCTAGATATCAGTTGCAGCACAAGCACTCTAGTGCAGACCAAAGTTCCCACCCAAAATTTAGGCTAAAACAATTAGATAAAGCCACTTTATCCTCAAAACCTTAACTGGCACTTGAGGGAGAAAAGAATTTCAACCAGTTTACGACAAACTTGGGAAGTCCTTAAGCTGAAAAAAAAAAAGGTTAGACCACGTGAAATTGACATTCTTGGGTTAATATTGTATTTTGGAACTGGTACCATAGATGGTGGCCTAGTAAAAATGAACACCAGCACAAACAAGGTTTAAACTCCTCGGCAAGTAGGTCGCATAAGAGGTGCCTCAAAACTTATTTAAACAGCAGAACCTAGATGCAACTAAGATAAGCTTCAACTAGCCAACATAAGGTAAGACATAGAGCACATCCTGGCAAGAAATCAGGACCTAAAATACTCATAAATGGTTCAATTTTAAGGAAAAACATTGACTGCAGATAAAATATCAAAAAAGTATCATATCAACTGGAATAGGCATGAGGATTGCTATTCAACAAAAGATAAGAGAAACGTAAAAGGTCAAAGTAAAAAGAGCTACAAACAGAATATCAAAAAAATTATATAGCAGAGATAAAATGATATTTACGCTGCATCAGGTGCAACACCAGAATTTGCTGTAGGACCACCGGTTCTTTGATCTGGTTCACTACAAAGTCTTACATTTTTTATTGAACTACATGTTCGTTCTATCAGCTTATCAAATGATGTCAACTTCATCCGTGAAAAGTCTTCTCTACAAGCAGGAATGGGGGCAAGGATCTTTCCCACTACTCCTAAAGGCTTAACATTGTCCTCCACACTGCATATGGCAATTGGAAACAGTGAAAAAAGGTAAAAGAAAAGGTCCGAATTTTGATGACGATGATGATAAGAATAATGATGATAATATAAAAAAGGATTATTTATTGTCACTGGCAGCAGAGTTCGTTAACTCCACAAGTAGGGGCTAAGAAACAGCCACAGGTATTTGGTTGATGTTTAGAAAAAATAGTAATAGCAATAATAAATGTGACATGTCACAGTCTTTTAACCCCTTGTGGAGTTAAATAACTTCACTTCCAGTGTACCTAACAACAATATGGCATCATCAACAACAACAGTGATATATGGATAGCTTGAAGATGAAGAGCCTAGCTTTACTGGTCAAAATAGATGTGGAAACTTTACTACTTATCAGGGAATAGGTCATCTCCTGCGCCAGAAACATGAAGATAGTAATCAGAATCCAACTCCCAAAGAGCAGGTTTTCCTTCCTGTGGTTGGAAGTAGCCCAAAAATCTGGAAGAAGAAAAAATGGCTGATAGTTATAAGACACAAAAATTGCACAAAAGTATCAAGGCTATAGCATATACTAAATAGTCTCAACAAACCTGAAATGCCCCTACTTTCGAAAGGCACAGTTATCATGAAGATTAAAACCTTCAAGAATATCATTCACTAAAGAACATAAAAAAATGATAGATGGAAAAGAATTACAAGTTTATAGCATCTTGCTTTTCACCGTCAGTGTAGGCATTACTATAATATCGCTTGATAGACTTGAGAAACTCTCTAGACTGGGTTGTAGCTTTCCACTTTCCCTGCCTCTCAGGAAAAACCTGAAGTTTGTAACAAATTCAATATTCTATGAGGATAATTCAATAACATATGAACAACTTAAATACTGAATATCTTATGTTTTAGCTTTTCTTCTTTTTCCCCCCTACCAACACAGGAATGGTTAAGATGATAATCTTACCGTGTTATGAGCAGCAGAACCTCCATACTGTTGGGCAAGAGCATCTCCCATGCTCTGGTACATGTCCATGAGAGCAGCAGCAATGCTACTATCAGGGTCCACTTTGCGCTTGTCTGTCAATCCCATTGCATGAAGTTGGCGACCTAAAGCTGCCAAGCCATAAGCATACTGCGCAACATTTGTGCGATCCAAACAGTCGATGCAGTTAGTTCGCAGTACTCCGCTCTGAAATCTCGGAGGATCACCATCACAATTATCAGTTTTAATTTGCTGACTTAAATCACCCTCTCTTTCTCTACTGGTTAGAGAATTTGAATTCTCACTGCCACTTCCAATCCTAACAAGTTCGCCAGATTTACCTCTCAGATCTCTAAGAGATGCATCCCTGTAGTAATTGAAACAAAACTAGTATGCTGTCAATAAACTATTAGCAAATTTTATAGAGGTTACAAAGAACTGCCAAATTTCAAAATGAATAAAAATAAATCCTTGATGTTATGTCCACCATTGGAAAATAATAATAGCTCTCTCTAAGAAATCTTTCTAGGTTTGATCTTTTCAAAGATATATTAAGAAGACAATAACGTCTTAGCAATCCTTAAAATTGCAACTTAATGGCCCATTTTTAATTCGAACTTCTTTTACTCATATTTGTTGGAATCAAGTGAGCATTGTTTTTCCTAAAAATAAATTAGAAAAACCTAAGTATCAACATCTACATCAATATAAACAGGTTACTTCCCAAAAAAACTAAATAATAAGAAAAAAGAAAAGACAATCATAAAATACAAAAATTGTAAAGAAGATGACATAAAGATTTGAATTTACAAACACAAATGAAAAATTGGCAGCAAATGAATTAATTTATATAAAATGAATGAAGATGGTACCTCCCAGTGCTTGTTCTATTAAGCTGATTGGCTCTTTTCTTAACAATGCTGGGTTTACCACTATAGTAAAAACTGGTCAAATCAAGAGCTTCACTAGCCACAGCACCCAAAACAGCCAAAACATTGGCAGACTTGCTTGAGATCAGAAAAGAAAACACAATAACATCTGTATAAGCTCAAATTCAGAGAGGGTGAAGGGAGGAAACCGAAGGTTGTGTCCATTTCATGGGAAAATTTAACTTACCTCTTAGCGAACTTGTGAAAATCCCAGTGAATAAATTTCAGTTGATTCTCTTCCGAGAGAATTGCGTTCAAATACCCAACTGCATGAGCAAATTCACGCCTCAACATCATCTCTCTAGGTCTTTTCTCAACAGTCTGCATTTCCATAATTAATTTAATTAATAGATAAAAACTATAACAAAACTCAAACTGGTGAATAGTTAATTCGACAAAGAAGATAAACCATATAATTTCAGTAGGCTTACATTACAAATAAACGAATCAAAATTGGCAGACCGGTAGTTAACCATCTTTTAATGGTATTAACATAATCATATAAATAAACATATTTGACAAGGAATCCCTAAGGATTCTTAAGCGGTGAAGGAGTCGAGCTAGCACCTCCTTTTATACAAAGAACTAGCAGGCTTTGTGCTCCTATACAGCGAGAGTAATATTTCTTTCAGAGAAGACTTTAAGAATATATTTCATGACATACTATTATGAAGTGTAAGAGATGCCATACTACTTATGGTCTGACTCCACAACCATTCCTAATTGTTCTCAAAAGCGTTACTATTATTATTCTAAATTCAGATCACACTTTGTAGCAATAAGAAGCCCACTGATGTTTTTTTTTGGGGGGGGGGCGAACAAAACAAAAGCACCAAAGAAGCATTATGAATATGAAAGAATCAAAAAAATGTGACTACAAAGATGAGTTTGCTAATAGAAGTCATCAGCAATGACTGTGAAAATAACCTTGATTAAATTAAGTACAATTATTGGATTGCCGTATCTCTTTGCCAAGTCCTCAAAATGCAATTTGGTTGCCTGGTATGTAGGATCATACCTCTGTACTGAAGCAAAAACAAAAATAAAGATTTTATTTACCTGAAGTTAGGGGTATGAAGATGCAGAAGGGTATAACATAACTGTGGAAAAAAATATATAATTAAGCTGATTCCTTACATATTATATCAGGTTTAGGACTAAATCTTGAAGCTTCTTGGGACCAGAAAAGGGGAATTGAGCCACGCATCTGCACAACAGAACTCATCTTTCCCTTGCAAGAACCAGCCTCTTCATCAAGGATAATTTGTTCTGTTTCAACATCATTTGCAACCCTTCCTCGATCATTCACTCCCCTTTTCAAATACCTGAGATTAATGAAAAAGACACATGACTTACAAAGTAAACTATAACTATAAACTAGCAATTTTGGAAAGATTCCAAATCAAACCTCCCCCATCCCTTCTTTCTCTTCTTATCTCCTGGACCAGAAAAGTAGAAGCCAATGACAAGAAATTATTTGTATCTTCCAAGTTACTCTTTGCAATAATATTCAGCAAAGTGATATAGATGTTTTCATTGGAAAACAATATCAACGGAGGAATAGGAATTAGAGTTTTACATTTATTTAATTTCTTTAGGAGTTTTAGTTTTACTAGGTTTTCTATTTCCTTATAAACTTTAAAATAAGAATTCTATTAGGACTTTAAAATTAGGAATTAGATTAGGATTTTCCTTTGTAATTAACAGCCTATAAAAAAGGCTGCCAATATGAAATAAAGGGGAGAGTTTATTTTTATCACAAACGTTAGTTTTGGGAAGGGGTTGATCAAAGCGAATCGCCTTTGAGTAACCATAGGTCGAAGCAAGGATACTTTCTCGTCTAGACTGTGACTAGATCCTACGCCAAGGCGCATAACAACAGTATCGAGTCAGCGAGTCATGGGTGACGAAAAAACTTTGTGACCAAGTTGGAGGCATTCATGGAACAAATGGCTACAAGGCAACAAGCATTAGAGGAGCAGGTGGCGATCTTATCTCTTTCGGTCCAAAAAACAACGAAAGGAAATTCAGAAAAAAATAATGAAGAACAAGCAGCAGTGGAGGCAAGAAAAGAAATTCAGATTCGCAACACGGTGGGGGCATGGTGCCACGATACTCCAAGATGGAATTTCCCACTTATGATGGTGTTGGAGATCCTTTAGGATGGTTAAAAAGATGCGAAAATTTTTTTGGCAATCAGCGGACCAACGAAGAAGACAAAGTCGGCGTAGCTTCATTCCATCTCTTAAGAGAAGCACAATTGTGGTTTGATCAAATCGAGGAAGAGGAGGCAAATCTGGATTGGGAGCGCTTTAGAGAGAGTTGTCATATCAGGTTTGGGCCACCTATGAGTAATAACCCCTTGGGGGAACTTGCAAACTTGAGACAAACTGGGGACGGTAGAAGAATATCAACGCCAATTTCGGTCACCTCGGCTAGGACTACGATCTTAAACCTCGACGACAACAAGTAAACCTTTTTCTTCCGGATTGGTAAAGGAACTTAGAATTGATATCGAGATGCAACAAGCGGAAACCTTGGAGTTGCAATGAATATGGCTCGAGCTTTGGAGCGTAAACAAAAGTCTCTTCCAAGATGTTATCGCAAACCAATCTAAACTGGTCAGCTTCCCAAAACGCTGGCAACACTTCAATTATTCCAACAACTAAGAGCTTTGCAAAGGGAGGACAAACAACGAAACCAATGGGGAATAACAGCAAAATAGGTTCTTCTGCACCATTTATCAAAAGATTGACACGAGCAGAGATGGCGGAAAGAAGGGCTAAGGGATTGTGTTATAATTGTGACGAGTCTTACTCCATGGGGCACAGATGTAAAAGGCTATTTTGGATAGAAGTACCAAATATTGAAGATGAGCAAGATGATGAGGTAGATGATCTCGAAATTTCCTTACATGCCATTAGAGGAACTTGCGATTCATCTACTATGCAACTACCAGCAAAGGTGTCAAGAAAAACAGTGTTAGTTCTCGTTGATTCAGGCAGTACACATAACTTTCTACGTGAAGGTCTAGTGCCAAGATTGGGATTGAAAATACAAAAGAAATCGGGGTTGCAAGTATGTGTGGCAAATGGAGAACAGGTTCCTAGCATTGGCATTTGTAAATCAGTACAGTTTGTTGTGGCCAATGACAACTTTCAAGCTGATTTTTATACAATACCGTTAGAAGGGTTTGATATGATTTTGGGGGTTAAATGGTTGTGTACCCTTGGTCCAATTTTATGGGATTTCAGCTCCTTAACTATGCAATTTGCAGTAAACAAGAAGAAGATACTCTGGCAAGGGCAGCACCTAGAGGAAGTTCCACGACTTAGTTTGATACAAGGACAGGATTTAACTAATATAGTATTAGATAAACTACTGGTAGAATTTGCGCATTTATTCCAAGAACCGTCTGGATTACCTCCTAACCGCAAATGTAACCATCATATAACTCTCAAACAAGGAACGGGACCAATTGTAGTCAGGCCTTATCGATATCCACATTTTCAAAAGGATGAGATTGAGAAGCAGTGTGATCAAATGTTACAAGAAGGAATCATTCGACCCAGTAGATCACCATTCTCTTCTCCAGTACTATTAGTAAAGAAGCATAACGGGTCATGGTGTTTTTGCATCGATTATCGAGAGCTTAATGCTTGCACTGTTAAAGACAAATATCCGATTCCTGTCGTGGATGAATTGTTGGACGAACTTCATGTGGCAAAATATTTTACAAAATTGGATTTACGGTCGGGATATATTCAAATTAGAATGGCAACTACTGATGTGGAAAAGACAGCCTTCCGAACCCACCATGGACACTTTGAATTTCTTGTCATGCCATTTGGGCTTACCAATGCCCCTTCCACATTTCAGAGTTTGATGAATGACATTTTTCGCCCTTACTTGCGTAAGTTTGTTTTAGTCTTCTTTGATGACATATTAATTTATAGCAAAACATGTACTGAACATATGCATCATGTAAGATTAGTTTTTGAACTCTTGCGGGATAATATGTTGTTCTTAAAGAAATCCAAGTGTTTCTTTGGCGAGTCTCAAGTAACCTACCTCGGTCATGTCATCCATGGTAAAAGGTCGAGGTTGATCACACTAAAATTAAGGATGTCACCGATTGGCCAACTCCTAAAACTACCAAGACTCTACGAGGCTTTCTTGGGTTGGCAGGATATTACAGAAAATTCATCAAGAATTATGGACAAGTGGCTGCACCCTTAACATCTCTTCTAAAGAAAAATGCCTTCAACTGGACTAAGGAAGCTGATGTTGCTTTCACCCAATTAAAAACTTCTCTTTCAAATTTTTGATTTTGCAATTACCCAACTGCGGAGGAATTTGTAGTTGAATGTGATGCTTCGGACAGTGATGGTTTGGAGCCAGACTGCAACAAAAGGGACACCCCATTGCCTTTTTCAGTTGCAAGATTGCAGATCGACACCTTAAGTTGGCTGCCTACGAACGTGAATTAATTGGTTTGGCAAAGGCAGTGACTCATTAGCGACCTTATCTTTGGGGAAGGCACTTCCTCATCCGTACTGATCACTTCAGTCTTAAGTATTTGTTAGACCAACGACTTACAACATCCCCACAACAACATTGGATCAGCAAGCTAATGGGGTTTGATTTTCGAGTGGAATATAAAGTAGGAAAGTTGAACAGGGCTGCAGATGCTTTATCCAGAAAAAACGAAGACTTACCACACCTCATGACTGTTTCATTCCCTCAAGTTGAAATTCTTAAAGCCATCAGACGAGAAATAGAAGCTTCCCCAGAATTATCACAACTCCAGCAAAGAATTCTACAAGGAGAGTTGGGGCCCGATTGGGTTGCACAAGATGGATTAATTTTCTTCAAAGGGAGGTTGTACCTTTTACCTACCTCACCAATTATTCCCACTATTATCTCCTCTATACAAGCTATGGCACATGAAGGGGAATTGAAAACATTGCATCATCTTCGCCAAGATTTTTTTTGGAAAGGAATGAAGCCTGCAACCTCAGAATTTGTGCAACATTGTTTAGTATGCCAACGCCACAAATGGCAAAATTTACAGCCCGCAGGTTTAATTCAACCTCTTCCAATACCACAACATGTTTGGGCTGATATCTCTATGGATTTCGTGGAGGGTCTACCCAAAGTAAAAGGGAAATCAAGTACTTATGGTGGTTGGTTGTGATGATGTGTCGAGAAAGCACGCTCATTTTTACCTTTGTCCCATCCATTTCTTTGCTATATCTGTTGCTACCGTCTTCTTCTTTGAGAGAGGTATGAGACTTCATGGCTTGGAATCCATAGTTTCGGGACCGTGATAAAGTTTTCCTCAGCCTGTTTTGGAAGGAATTATTTCGTCAAAGTGGTTCTAAGCTCGCTTTTTCCTCAGCCTACCATCCCCAATCTGATGGTCAGACAGAGGTAGTTAACTGAACAATAGAAATGTACCTACGATGCCTCTCTAGTGATCGTCCACGACAGTGGGTCGATTGGGTTCCATGGGCTGAGTATTGCTACAACACCTCATATCACACTGCCCTAAGGGCCACTCCCTTCCAATTAGTATACGGTAGGGACCCAAGGGCCACTCCCTTCCAATTAGTAGACGGTAGGGACCCACCTCGACTTTTCTCCTATTCAGCTGGTTCTACAAGGATTGAAGCTGTGGATAAGGCTCTACAAGATGGGGATGCACTTTTACACAATGCTCGGGATAGACTCTTGCAAGCTCAGCAACGAATGAAAGCCACCTATGATTTGGGGCACAGAGAGTTGAATTTTAAAGTCGGGGATTGGGTTTGGTTACGGCTTCAACAATATCGACAATTGACGATAACTAAACAGAAGCATCACAAGTTATTGCCAAAATATTTTGGTCCTTTTAAAGTCTTGAACAAAATCGAATCAGTGGCCTATCAGCTTGAATTACCTACAGGCAGCAGAATACATGATGTATTCCACGTTTCTTTCCTCAAAGAATACAAGGGACCTCAACCAGATGCGGTAGGAGACTTGTCCTTAGTATATGATGGCAAGGCCTTGCCTACTCCACAAGCTATTATTAATAGCAGGCTTAATCGAGGCCGGCGGGAACTATTAGTGCAATGGTCAGGATGTCCTCAAGAAGATGCCACTTGGGAACCAATTGATAATTTTCGAGCAGCTTATCCTGAATTTGAGCTTGAGGACAAGCTCAACTCCAAGAGGGGGAGTAATGATATAGATGTTTTCATTGGAATACAATATCAACGGTGGAATAGGAATTAGTTTTACATTTATTTAATTTCTTTAGGAGTTTTAGTTTAACTAGGTTTTCTATTTCCTTATAAACTTTAAAATAAGAATTCTATTAGGACTTTAAAATTAGGAATTAGATTAGGATTTTCCTTTGTAATTATGACCTATAAAAAGGTTTGCCAATATGAAATAAAGGGGAGAGTTTATTTTTATCACAAATGTTAGTTTTGGGAAGGGGGTTCAGTCAAAGACGAATCTGCCTTTGAATAACCATAGGTCGAAGCAAGGATACTTTCTCGTCTAGACCTGTGACTAGATCCTACGCCAAGGCGCATAACACAAAGCTTTAAAGGATATAATTGAACAGATAAAAATGTGGTTACTGTTGAGAATCTTTGATTATATGATATTATTAAATAATATTTTTAGAGATTACAGCTGATATTTTTTAGAGATTCTAATTAAGAGATATTATTTCCTTAGTTGTTAAATCCTACATGTATATATAGTTGTTCATATTTCTAAGAAATATATACTTTGAGAGAGTATTTTCCTCAATATATTAGAGTTTTTTCCACCCTAGCCCTATTTTTTTATCTCACCGCCCCTACCATTGGAGTAGGCATCCACTTGCTGGTGAAACCCCAAACTCCAGTGACCAGAAGAACCGCACGTGGGCCCCACGTGCTGTCGCAAGTTTCTACAGCTCCGTTTCACGCGACACGTGTGGACTCCACCTACTGCCGCCGTGTTTTTTCGAACACCGTCGTTGTGCTCTCTACTCTCTTCCGGTCATTTTCCTCTAAGTGGTTGTGTGTTTTGGCTAAGTTTTTATTAGTGTGGGATCTATTTGGTGTTTTTTTTTGGCTGGTTTTTTATTCTAATTGTACAAGCAGATTTTTTGGGGGTTTTAGTTGTTTTTTCCAGAATTATGTCTACAGACAAGATCGTGATTCCAACCGATAATTCCTTGTTGCAAATTAGCCCTGTGAAGCTTGATGGACATAATTACTTTGCTTGGTCAAGATCCTGCTTGTTGTGTATCAAGGCTCGTGGCTTGAAGGAATATATCATTGGTAAATCGTCAAAACTTGAACTCACTGATTCCACCTTTAGTCAATGGGATTCAACGAACTCTCTTGTTATGGCATGGCTTATCAACTCTATACAACCTCATATTTCCAAAACCTATTTGCTACTCAATACTGCGGAAAAGATTTGGAACTTTGCTGCTCTCACCTACTCTCGTGTTGGGAATGATGCGCAAATTTCTTAGATTCATAATAAGGTCTATAGTACAAAACAAGGGAGTTAACGCTTCCTCAATATTTTGTTGAACTAAGTGGGTTGTAGCAGGAACTTGATTATTATCAAGATTTACAAGCGAATTGTGCCAAGGATGCCGAAAAATTTTAGAAGATGGCGGAAAAGGAGCATGTTTTTTATTTCTTGGCTAGGTTGAATACAGAGTATAATCAAATTTAGGTTCAAGTTCTTGGCAAGACTCCGTTCCCTTCTCTCCATGTCACATACTCCTATGTACAACAAGAGGAGAGCCACCGTGTTGTTATTCTCTATAATCCACCTTTACAGAAAGCTAGCCTCATTGCTAACCAAGATGGTCTGGGTGGTAAGTCTACCAAGGATTACTTAACGTGTGACTACTATGGAAAGCCTTGACACGCTAAAGATTCGTGCTGGAAGCTACATGGTCGTCCCACTCGAGGTCGTGCTGGAAAACGAGGGGGTAATTCTCGGCCTCGGGCAAATTTGTCTGATTCTGTGACAACAGAGGATAAGTCCACTTCAGCTGGAAGTTTTACCTCGAACGAGATTCAACATCTTCGACACATCTTGTCTTAATTGGATTCTACCTCGATTGCCAAGTCTAATCATGCGAACTCAAGTACTGTTTTAAATGCTCCATCCAAGGATTTAAATTACGATTGCGGCCGCGTTTTTGGTCACGTTGCGTTTATCGCGGTTGCAAACATAACGGATGCTATTGCGGTCACTACGGGTATCGCAGTCTTGAATTTTTTTTAAATTCACAAATCTAATAGCTAATAATAAAGTAAAAAAAATAGATATCAACAGGAATAACGGCCCGTTATTGCCGCAATTGGCCGTTACCCGTTAAATTGCAGCCGCGATCCACCGCTATTGGTGTAACTCCGCTTCACACCGCTATTTTCAGCAGTAGCAATTTCGGACGGCGCCGCTACCGCTATATAGCGGCTGCTATTCCGCTACCCGACCGCTATTTTAATCCCTGGCTCCATCTACTTCTTGAATTATTGATTTCAGTGTGAATAGACATATGACAAGGTCAAACAAAAGCTTATTTAACTATACTACTTGTCCATCTAAAGATAGTACGCGACTAGTCGATGGCTCTCTTACCTCCGTCTCTGGAACAAATTCTGTTATTTGTACTCCCAATATCACTTCATCCTCTATCCTCCATGTCCCTAAATTCCCAGTTAACCTTTTATCTATTAGTACTATCACTAAAGTCTTAAATTGCAAATTTGAATACTTACCCGATCACTGTGTTTTTCAGGACCTCCAGACAGGGAAGACGATTGGCAGTGGTAGATTGTACGATGGCTTATATATTCTGGATCAATCGTCCAATGTCTCAAGCATTATTTGGAGACAATAAAGATGTCAACCGAGAGATTATTCAATGGCATAGGCAGTTAGGACAGCCATCATCATTTACTGTTCTTACCAAGGTGTTTCCTAATTTGTTTTCAAGAACTCAATTAGACTCTTTAGGTTGTGATGCTTGTGAGTTTGCTAAGCATACAAGAAACAATTATCCTTTGCGTAATAATAGAAGTACTGTTCCTTTTGAAATTATTCATTCGGATGTTTGGGGCCCTACTCGCCTTACTTCTTTATCTGGTAATCGGTAGTTTGTTACTTTTTTTTACTATTGCACTCGGATGACATGGGTATTTTTATTAAAGTCCAAAAGTGATGTTTTCTCGTGTTTTTGTTCTTTTCATAAATTGATTACTATTCAGTTTGATGCTAAGGTTAAAAATTTGCAAATTGGTACTGGAACCGAGTATAACTTTAATGATTATTTGAAATCATAAAGGATTATGCATCAGACCAGTTGTCAAGGTACAAACACTCAGAATGGTGTTGCCGAAAAAAAATCGACATCTTTTGGAGGTGGCTAGATCACTTATGTTCACTGTGAATCTCCCAAAGCCTTATTGGGGGGATACGATTTTAGTTGCGGCTTATCTTATTAATCGAATGCCTCTTAGGGTCCTTGATTTTAAAAGTCCCATAAAAACCTTACAAGGCAAGACGGACTACCTAGTTTCACCGAAGGTCTTTGGTTGTGTTTGCTTCGTTCATCTTCAACATGGGAGCAAACTGGATCCTCGAGTAGTCAAATGTGTTTTCATTGGATACTCTTCCACATAGAAGGGTTACAAATGTTATCATCCGCCATCCAGAAAGTATTATGTAAATATGGATGTAACATTTCGTGAGGATGAACCCTACTTTTCTTCATCACACCAATCTCTTCAGGGGAAGGTTATTGAAAACGAAAAGATGACACCTTGTTATGTTACTCTTCTAAGAGAGAATTTAATTCCAGCAGAGACTTTGTTTCAAGAGAAGACTAGTGGATGGTTGTTGGATAGGCCTGATTTAAGGACATACGCTAGAAAAGGCAAGAAAAAAAGATGCCATCATACAATCTACTTTATTCCCTGACTCTTCACTATCAGGTGAGTCTTATTTACCTCCGATTGCTACTGATTTGAATTACCAATAGCCCAATGAAAAGGTGTTAGAACTTGCACTATACATCCTATCTCTGACTCTATCTCTTATGATTCCTTATCCCCATCTCATAGAGCTTTTGCTTTGTCTTTGTTCTCTATTTCTATTCCACAGGACTGGAGAGAAGCTATCATTGATCCAAGATGGAAGAAAGCTATGATTGAAGAAATGAGGGCTTTAGCAAAAAATGAGACGTGAGAACTAGTTAATCCTCCTAAGGGGCAAAAAATGGTTGGCTACAAATGGGTGTTTACAATCAAGTATAAGGCTGATGATTCAATTAAAAGACTCAAAGCCAGATTAGTAGTGTAAGGATACACTCAGACATATAGAATGGATTATCAAGAAACATTTGCTCCTATTGCTAAATTGATCACGATTAAGATCCTTTTATCGTGTGCGGCAAATCTCGATTGGGACTTGCAACAATTTGATGTAAAGAATGACTTCTTACATGGAGACCTAGAAGAAAAAAATATATATGAAAGTTCCTCCAGGATTCGAGGATAAAAATACTCAAGGGAAGGTATGTAGACTGAAAAAGACCCTATATGGACTAAAGCAATATCCCATAGCCTGGTTTGATAGATTTAGTAAGGCCATGGCATCGTTTGGCTATCAACAAACTAATGTTGATCATACCCTCTTTATAAAACATCACAAGGTAAGATTACTCTCCTTTTAGTTTATGTTGATAACATAATTACGACAGGAAATGACAAGGAAGAAATGGTCGGGCTTAAAAAAAAATTGGCTGATTAATTCAAAATAAAAGACTTGGGAAAGTTACAATATTTCCTCGAAATAGAAGTGGTCAGATCGAAAGAGGGAATTTTTATTTCCCAAAGAAAATATGTCTTAGATCTTCTGACAGAGACTAGCACGTTAGGTTGCAAACCAGCCGAATCACCTATTGAGAGTAATCACAAGTTACAAGCAGGAATTGGTGAAACGATGGATAAAGAGAGATATCAAAGGCTCGTCGGACGTTTGATTTATCTCACTCATATTCGACTTATATAGCCTATGCTGTTAGTTTAGTAAGTCAGTTTATGCATAATCCTCGCGAAGCTCATATGCAGGCAGTATTGCGAATTTTGTGCTATTTGAAGTCTGCACCATGCAAAGGTATTATCTTCTCAAAAAATAGTCATCTTAAGATAAAAGTATTTACAGATGTAGATTGGACAAGCTCTCTTGATGACAGAAGGTCTAAAACGGGTTATTGTACTCTTGTGGGAGGAAACTTAGTCACCTGGAGGAGCAAGAAACAAAGTGTTGTGGCTTGATCAAGTGCAGAGGCTGAGTATAGGGCCATGGCACAAGGAGTTTGTGAGTTTTTATGACTACAAAAAGTATTGGAAGAACTAAAGTTGTTGAACGAAAATGGATCAACCTTGTACTGTGACAACAAGGCGGCCATCAACATAACTCAAAATCCAATACAGCAGAACAGAACCAAACACATCAAAATAGATCATCATTTTATCAAGGAAAAAGTAGCTAGTGTTGCCTTAAGTCTATCTTACCTAGCATCCGAAAAACAGTTGGCTAATGTTTTTACTAAAAGGCTTAACTGTAAGACTTATCATAATCTTCTTTCCAAGTTAGGCATGCGAGACACCTATGCACCAACTTGAGGGGGAGTGTTGAGAATCTTTGATTATTTGATATTATTAAATAGTAGTTTTAGAGATTACAGCAGATATTTTTTAAAGATTCTAATTAAGAGATATTATTTCCTTAATTGTTAAATCCTACATGTATATATAGTTTTATATATTTCTAAGAAATATATACTTTGAGAGAGTTTTTTCCTCAATGCATTAGAGTATTCATCTCTAATTTCATCAATTATTGCTTTTTTTCCAAATGACATCTTAAACAATTATAAACAAGCAAAAAAAGAAGAATAAGCTAAATATCTTGGAAACTCGAGACAGGTACAAACCATCATAGCATGCTTGCTAATAACACATTTAGAAAGGATTTACCTATTCTAGCACTCGAATAATCACCCAGGAAGTAAAAACAAAAAGAGAAGCAACAACAAAAGCCTTCAAACCCAAACAAAACCAAATAATAATCGTAATAGTTAAGGAATAAATCAAATACTTATATTTGAACCAACCAAGGATAAAAGGACAGCTAACACACGTTGAAATGTGGAAGAGTGATATATGATTATAAAAGGCATTGCAAAGGAATTTTGGAAAATCACTGATTTTTAGTTTATCTTTCTATTTTGGAGGAGAGTTCAAAATTTTCCCATCCATCAAAATTCCAGAAGATCCAATCATTCACTTCTTGTAACCATTATAAATAATAACTAACACAAAGGCAACATGAAAAATTATATCCCCATTAATCTAACCACCATCATTCTCATGAATCTCATTCATCGCGGCTAAATGCAGAAATCAATCGCCCTTAGGAACTGCTGGCCATCATATTCAACTCTTTCTTCATTTGTTATTATACCACCAGGTTACAGTTAAACCTACTGTCTTTAGATTCAGTTTTAGCCCTAATTAATCAATCTTCAGATTCTGAGCATTCTTTCAACTCTAGTGTGCAGTTAACTCTCTCTTGTCAACTAACCCTTTTTCTCTGCAAATAACTCATCCAGAAATATAATCTTCAACATGGTTGTTAGGTTCATCCATACAAATGTAATAAGGATTTAGATAAGATCATTAGGTTAAAGCTATTGTACTAGGAAATATCACACTTCTAATTCCTCCTTATTTATATCTGTTAATAATATATATCTCTAACTGATACTCTTTTTCTCTAAGACCTACATTAAAGCTTCCCCAGGAAATCCCTCATAAACACTTAATAGATAAATGAAGCCATATGAAGATTTTTTTATTTTCCCCATACTTCTTCATCAAGCTCTCAAGTAAATTCCATGGAATATAAACCAACTGATATTATCACTCCTACTCCTACTCCTACTCCTACCTCAAACTTCTGCATATTTCCCATTACCATTTCTCATGGTTTCATAGCATGGCTCAGGAATTCAATGCCAAGATAAGGTACAACACTAAATATCACCTATATTAATATAATAGATACAACAATGCTCTTTCTCCCTCATTGACATCCTCACCAGGATTCGATTAAATAACCATGTCATCCAAACCACTAAATTTTCCAAGAAACTTCCACATCTCAATTAGAATTTCTATCTTAGTCAGAATGCTCTTCCTCTTTCAGTCATCTTGTTGTAAGTGTTTTTTTTTTTTCTTTTTGGAACAAATCTTGCTATAAGTATTAAGCACATACCTTGGGACAAATTGTAGTTGACACTTGACAAGTAATAATTTTAAGATATTGGTACATCCTTGCAACAAGTTTTATCTTTTATCATTTTAAATTTTGCAAAACCAAATCTTTTAAAATGAGAAAAAGTCCAAGGGCAGCTATTAGATATTGAAATCTCAAAATATTTCTTAATGAATTTGTTAAAAAAAATGAATTGAATGTATTTTTTAGTAAGATATAGCTAATCACCAATCCTTTTCCTTTACCACCAAATTGCTTAGCCTCCTGATTCAAAGCTACAGTGCTCAAACACATGAATATCGATATAATCAAATAAATTATAAGTAGGTATCTCTAATTTTTCACAAGTTCATTCTCACTATGAACTTGTACGTACTTCAGGAAAACTAAAATGCTTTAGTACAATTCATTAAATTTATAGGGAATTAATAGATAGTAAGTTAGGTTGGACTCATGAAGCTCCTATCTTTAAAAGGGATTAGCAATGCCATAGAAGATAGTACTACATATGACATTATAACGAGGCTAATGCCTATCAGTCATAAATTGACCCTTTGACTAATAAAGTGATACCAACATGCCTAAAATTTTAAAATGGAGAAAACCGGCAAAAAGGAGACTTTATTTCTGACACTTTTCAAGAAAAGTGTATTTAAATATTTAGTGCACCAAGGTCTTTGAGTTAGTAATATCCAAACAAACCAAGTAAAGAATACAATTTCTAAACAAAATGGCAGCCCTTCAAGTTGAAAACATATCTCAATATATTCCAATGGTTGAATTGAAGTGGCCTGTAAAATAAAAGGATGAAAGATGCACGCAAAGCAGACCTTACCGTGTTCCAGCAAAATGCCGAGATCGTCTAGAAACTAGGGTAACACTAAAGTCCCTCCCAAAGATTGATAGCCGAATCTGCATTAAAGTAGCCAGAAAGAGAGAGAGAATTGGTTGAATATGCAACAAGAATTACAGCAAAGTTAAATAGAAGTTTTATTTACATAACACATCGTTTTAACCAAAGACTTTCAGCATCACTAAAAATTAACCATCAAAGGCCAGCTTCCTTTAAAATAAATGAAAAATAAATCGTAAGAAAAGTATTCAAAGTTTGTTGTGTAACTGTATCAAATATAATCAAAGTTACAGTAAATTATATCTCAAACCTTTCAGAAACCTTATTTCACATTCAAGATTCCAGATTATTTAATTTTAGTATGTAGGAACATACGTCTGAATTAAACCTGACTGAAATTTTTCTTGTCCATGTATAGAGGCAAATGGAAAAAGAATATAAATAAAGGCCGACATAGCCAAAAAAAATAACCAGAAGCTTATGGCAGTAAACGTAAGACAAGAAGAACCTAACAAGGCATAAATGATGACTTATTACAACTAGCCGTAAAACTAATTCTACAAAATGAAAATGAATAAAAAGTATTCAGTGCAGCAAAAATTTGCAGCCAATATTTTAATTACCTGTTTAAAATGCCCATGAACTAATGCAATTGTCCAAATAGTGTTACTGCATCTTGAGCGTATGGCTTGGGTTAGATAGGCATTCCAAACGAATATGTTATCATATGGCATCCTTTCTTCGCCCATGGCTAAAACATTTTTTTGCAAATTTTGCATTATGGGATATGTATAACTGTAGAAAAAATCTTTGGTCAAGTCCACACTGGAAAGCAGCTTTTTGTACCTGAAACCAAAAATAATAGATTAAGAATAATTAAAAAGGTACTAAAATTAGACCCTAATTCCATTAGAAAGTGAGAATTATGTAAAAAGTATGGGAAGAAGAAGAAAAACTTAATAGCAGAATACAAGAAAAAAAGAATAAGGAGAAGCCTACAACATAAATTATGTACAATATTATTTAGTTTCACAAAAATCACAGATCTAAATGGCGAATATAATTGTTGATAAACATATAAGGACTGATTTTCATGGCAGCCCTTACAATTACTAAAGGGTATTAAACAAAAGCAAGATCTTATTAAAATAGATAAATATCCAAACAGGTCTCCACACACAGCAATATATGGCATTCAAGATTGGAAAACTACATATCTTTAAACTTGGGAGACTGTTCCCATAACAAATTGCTCTATGTTCTTATAAAGCAAAGTAAACAAGGCCTGAAGGTAAGTCTGCCTTTTGGAGAAGATAATGTCACTGATTCTCTGTTCAAATTAAAGTAGATAAGCAGAGACCAAATATGGAAAGGGGAGATAATGCATTTCCATGTTTCTGCTGCCTCACTGCTTACAAGTTACAACATAATATATCTACAAGATGATTTAGTTTTCACATTCTTTTTCTGATGTAGTTACGGAGAGAAACCATATATTAAAATGAAGACTATCATTTCTGATATAGATATAAGGATAAATTTGCACGATAGCAGTTATATAATTACTTTAAAGAAAGCATGATCTTATTAAAAGGAATAAATCTCCAAACAGGACTCCACACGTGTAGCACTAAATAGGGTTTAACATCGGAATATCACTAATCTTTAAAACTGGGAGCATTTGTTCATTTAACAAATATCTGTAACCTCTGAGTTCTTATAAAGCAAATAAAGCAAGGCCTGAGGGCTGATTCAAGAAGATCAACATAACTGATCTCCATTCAAATTAATTATATTAGCAGAAACCAAAAATAGTGAGAGCAGATAGAGGATTTCCCTGTTCTACTCTCATCACTTCTCCATTGACCCACTTAGGGTAACAAAAATAATTCATTCTCTCCATAAAGTAATCATTACGAAACCAAGAAACTATAAATGCTACCTAGCAACCTACTAATAGTAAAAAAAACCACTTCTAATGGTACGTTTCAGTGTCAATACATAAATTAGTTTTCCAATTGCATCCATATTCTACAAAAATATTTCTAGGAATGCAAGAGAGATAAATGAATAAATTGGATACAGGTAATGTCAAAAAGATATAGAAATTCTAGTTTCAAACTGAATTAAAAAAAAAAAAGGAATAAATAAGATCCAGAGGTTTTCACCAAACCCTAAAACTAACTATGAAGCTTGCAAAGTAAAGGAGATACCTCAGTTCAGTTTTAGAATGCGCTATGTCAGATTGAACAGAAACATGAGGAACTGTGATCAACTGACTCTCATCTATGCTATATATTGCATGACCACATATACTACCAATTTGCTGTCGCTTTGTAACCAGAATCAAGTAGTATGATTCCAAAAACTTGATGCAACCTAAAAAGATCCAGACACGTAGTACTGAGTTTAATAAAAACAATTCCTTCAATACCTCAAAAACAAAACAAGAGAGAGTAAATTGTCACTAACCCACAATCCCGAAAACTTTTGCCACAAAGTTTAAGCCCCCAGTGGCACGATTTCCTTCGGCAATCCGCTGAAGCAAGTTTTTGATCTCTTGTGGTGAATAAACCACTGGGTCTTCACTGATATTAAGATCAGATGGTTCAGATCTATCAATTTTCAAGACCCGAAAGAATTTCTTGTTCCTATCACTCCCAATTAAATAATACCTCTGTTTAAAGAAACCAGAAAAAAAAAATACTCTTTTGAGAAAAAAAACTCAATCCTGAACAAAACAAGATTAAAATCATACATAAAAGTAACTAATTACCCAGATTGCAATTTTCAGAGCGACCAAACAGCAGCCTCAAGATTCCTTGATAATCAATTTCCATTTAATACACCCAATATAATAATTTTAGTCGCTTCAGATTTAAGAGAAATTCTTTACTTCTTTCACTTTTTTTTTTTATTTTTTAATATTGTAATTTTAGTTTCTTCTGCTCGAAATTTCTCCTTTTTTCTCCCGCAGTAAGCAGAAAACTTGAGAATCGACGACAAAACCCTAATTTCCACTTTTTTCCATCTTTTTATCTTAAAAGGATACCAATTCCAGAACAATTACACAGCAACTAACCTAATGCAAAAATGAACAAATAATAATAATTTAGAGCATTCTCTTCCTTGTTGCTAAAATTAAGAGAACTGTATGATTTTGCCATGAGAACAAAAACAGAAAAGAAAGGACTGTTACCGCTCGAGTTTCGTAAAGCCGGAACTTTTCAAGAGAATAGGAATTGGGATCGGCCTCCGGATCAATGGAAGGATGAATCTTAGCGTATGGAAGAGACAAATTGGTTTTCAAATTCTCCAATTTTGCCATTTTGGTGGTAAAATTTTGGGACTCAATTCAATTTATGCGTTGTGTCTTGGACATTTGGTTTTGATTTTCTAGTTAGTTTTCTTTGACGATTAAAACAGTTTTGGATTTCTGGCTCTTAACTGAGTTGGCTTTGGCTATATAGTCTTTGCCTATTCGATTCCTAACCCTCTGTGTTGGCGCCGGCCACGTGGTGCCATTGAAGTAACTTACAAATATAGAGTAAATTATACAGAAAATCATTCAATTATTATCAAATTTTCTTTTATTTAATTTTAGAATGTTATAAAATAATTTTTCAATTATTCGATTTTTGTTCCCCACAATTAAATAGTTAATGGAAATATAACTTAGCATCTTTTATTTGTATGCGTATAATAGCTTCTTTTTTATCTATGATGCATATATTAATTGTATGCATTAATTAAATTATATTTAATTATTTCTTATAATTTTTCATAAATTTTGTAACGTGTGATTAATAATATGGTTATGAAACTAAAATATAATAATATCTAAGTTTAATTTTAAAATATGATAATTGATATTAGACTAAATTTAAATAAAAAATACTTTTTAAAATATTTTTAAAATATAAATATTATAATAGTAGATTAGGCGTTTGAATACACAAAGAAAAAAAAGGGGGGAACAAAGTACTTATTTTATGTCAAAAGCTCTAATAATCCCAATAGGATTAAGCCTCACGTTTATACAAGAGAGTAGCTAATGAATCAACCAAGAAACTCAGTCTAACAATCATCCTAATTGATTCTTAGCCGATACATTAACTGAAATTGAAACAGATTATATTGAACTAACTAACTTAACTAATAGCAACTGCTAATAGAATTACCTAACTTACCTAACTAACAACTACAACACCAACAACACACTACTTCATTCCTTAATATTCACCTATCTACAAGTCCTCCTAGTGACTTCTTGTTGTTGTTGTTGTTTATACTTGCTAACAACACCAAAGCTGAACCTAAACTTGTTGAAAAAAGTGCTAATAGAGGTTTGGTAAACTCATCTCCAATCTGATCCTGTGTTGAAACATGATCAACCATCAATTTGCTTGTTGTCACTTTCTCTTTAACAAAGAACAAGTCCAGTTCTACATATTTGAACTTTGAATGCATTATTGGATTGGCTGAAACAACCACTGCACTTGAATTATCACACCCACAACAGTTTGGCCTTCAATTCTAACCTTTAACTCAACCAACAATGATTCCAACCAGATAATCTCAGTAGTAGTATAAGTTAAGCCCCTATACTCAGTCTCTGCAGTGGAACGAGATTTAACACCCCTTACCCGTATTCAACGCCGGAACAGGGTACGAGACACTATCGGACTTATTACATGAATAAACATACAATTTCGGGTTATAAATTTTACGCCCAAATTAAAACCATTCATATTCAATCACAATGTGTAACACCCCCTAACCCATATCTGTAGCCGAAACAGGGTTACAGAGCATTACCGGATATTTCGGATCAAATATGAACATTACATAATTATTTAACAAACATATTATTTCTCATATAATATCTCAATCAATTCAATTACTTCATTCAAATCAAATCTAATTTTCATACCAAAACATACTATTTATAATCTTAATATAGTACATAAAATTATATATATGTATCCAATAACATTTTATAACATATTTTACAACACTTTTCAAAATGACAAATACAGATGTCCTAGGTACATGCCATTACCAAAAAGATATGTACTTCACCACAATGAGTTCGGGATTGGCCTTAGATACTAATTCAGCAATTCGACTTTAACCTAACCTACGCATGGAAATAAACCGTACGCTGAGTATAAAACTCAGTGGTATTTCTATAATCTGAATATTTTAGAGAAAATAATATTATAAAGCATACACATTTTATCATATGGTAGACATAGTTTTACAAATAATCATTTCATAGATAAAGCATTTGTTCTCATTCTATTCAATCAATTTGCTATCCCATATAGCTTTCACTATATGACACAATCATGTGTCTCAAATCACATTTCAATTCATTCTTCGATTTTAATCGTAGCACTCATTCAATAACCATTCCATGAACACATGGTTCTTACATTTGATTTTCATGTCTCAATTCAATTCATTTATTTACCCCTATTAATATGACTCGGACTCAGACGGATACACGGATCCAACCAAAACACACCAATATAGCACCCAGTGCCTCATCTGATAATTCAAAGTAATAGAGTGACACACAGTGTCTCATCGGCCTTGCCGAAGTAAGTTGGTACCTAGTACCTCATCGAATTTATCCGAAGTAAAAATATGACACCCAGTGTCTCATCGACTCGTGGTCGAAGTATCCCTGAACACTTCCAATCCTATGGAATGCCAACTATATCTGACTCAGCCCGACTAGTTAATAGGGTATTTAAATCACATATAACCTCAATTCAATCACAATTTCTCACATTTTCAATTCAATCATTTTCCACCTTTCAATCAATATTCAATCCATATATTCACACAGTTTCACAATTCAATACATTTTCATTCAATTCAATATCAATACTCACCTTAATTTCTCTTACCATGCATATTAATCACTATTCACAATTAATAATAAATAAATTCGAATTATAGTAATACAAACTAGGAATTCCGAGCTATTCCACGTCGACTTTATCTTTCCCCTTTTTAGTCGAGGATTCCGGTACGACATTAGCTACGGAATTAAAACAATTAAAATTCATCAATACAACACAATTTAATTTCATATTGAAAATTTCAATTTTTACTCAATATTTGCCTAAATTTCAATTTAGTCCCTAAACCTAGACTAACTTTATTTCTCATGTTTAATTCTTTATTTTCAAGCAAATTTCACTTTAAACTAAATTCAACTCCCTATTTTCACATAAATTCCTAAATTTCAAATTTTTTACAATTTAGTCCTTGTTACACAAAACTTACAATTTATTCTACAATTCATTCCTTTTTTATTTCTAACTTGAAAATATATCAGTTTAGTCCCTAATTGTAACACCCTTAAGGCCTAACTGGACAAATCGGCACATTTAACATTCATTTCATATACATCATAACATCAAAGATCAAACATGAATATAGAGTCCCTTATATAGGTTATCGAAACCTTAAACATGCATTAGAAAGGGGTCGGGACTAAACCGAACACATACAAAATTTTTCCAAAACTTAAACATTTTCAAAGTTATACAGGTCACACGCCTGTGTGAACAGGCCGTGTCAAAATAGGGCATACATACTGACTTGCACACACGGCCACAAGACACGCCCGTGTGCCATGGCCGTGGTCGAGCCTGACTTGGGTCATACGACTAACCACACGCCCCTGTGCCTTGGCCGTGCTTAAGCCTGACTTACAATTATAGGGTACCCTAGGGGACACACGGTAGTGCAACATAGCCGTGTGTCACACACGGCTGAGACACACGCCCATGTCTCTGCCCGTGTGGACAAAAATAGGTCACCAATTTGCCACCCCAATTGGGTCAAACCTACAAGCACCAAACCAAGCATATTTGCACAACATTTTATAACCAATTCACAACCAAAACATAAGCCATTCATGACATATCATTGCCAACCATTCCCATGCTCATAAACCTTACTAATTTATGTCAAAATATAAGACAAAAGCATATCAAACATACAACCAAATATCATACTAAACCTTACCAAATTGACCATTTCCTTTAGCTAACCAAAAGATATCACAATAGCACTTTAACATCACATATCATACACCATTATCAAACTATAAGTTCAAACGCAAACTAGCCATATCACATGGCATGGTATAAACATTACAAAATATATCCAAAATACTTTTAGCCTATATATGTCATACTTTACTATATACATTTTCAAAAGGTACCAAAATGAGATTCGATAGTGTGGTGACGATCCTTGACGATCCCCGAGCTCATAGTAGCTTCGATATCTATAAAATAATGCAAACACACACAAAGTAAGCTTTCAAAAGCTTACTAAGCCATATACAAATAAACTTATCATTTAAAGCATATAAACATCATCAAATTTCTTATACTTTGTAACAAAATACCAACACAAATCTCATATTCATATGCTTAGATCATAGATAATCATTTATACTTATACTTACCTTTCATTCCCAAACATAATATACAATGCAACGTACCCGAATCGGATACAATTTAACAAAGTCATTCATTTTCTCGAAATGCCCAGTTGAACCGTTCAGAAACATAAGGATACGCGGATAGCTCGAAAAGAAAATACAATGCCAACGTCCCAAACGTGGTCTTACATGTAATCAAACATCGATGCCACTATCCCAGACAAGGTCTTACACGAAATCAGATATGATGCCAATGTCCCAGAGATGGTCTTAAACGCAAAACAGAAGTCAATGCCAATGTCCCAGACGTGGTCTTACACGATAACACATATCAGAAATCCTATATCATGACATATGTATCCTAACTATTCCTAATTTTCGTACGGGGCTTTTCGGATGTTGGAACTTTGTCGATACTTTCTCGGATGTCTCATTTTTCTCAACTCATATATTTATTCATCATAGTTCAATGGCAAATAAGTATAAATAAACCATTTCAAATACATTTTTTTTTGTATATAGACTTACCTCGTACGGATTCGGATAGACTGAATCAGCTACTCAATGACTTTTGACTTTCCCTAATCTAATTCCGTATTCTTTAATTCTTGATCTATATAAATTCAAATTTGACTCATTTAATCACATATTCATTCAAAACAATCCATAAATACAAATTTAGGGCAATTTGCAAACTAGCCCTCACATTTTTATATTTTGACACTTTAGTCCCTAATTCACAAAATACACATAATTTGTATATACTCATGCTTGGCCGAATTCTCCTAGTACTCATACTAGTCCACAAATTTCATTTATTTCACATTTTAGTCCTTTAATTTATAATTTTCACAATTTAGCCCATTTTACTCAACATCATCAAAAATTCAAAGACAAAACATGTTAACCCAAAACATATCTTCCATTTATCAACAACTAACTTCACAAAACTCATAGTTTCATCAATGGCACATTTCAAAATCATCAACAAAATCAGAAATTGAGACATGGGCTTGATAGAATATGAAGCAATGATTACAAAAACGTAGAAATTATCAAAAACCGAACAAAATCCATACCTTAATCACCAAATCAATGTGCCGAACCCTAAAAAATTTTTCTCTTTTCTTTTCTTGTATTTTTGGCCAAGGATGAACATAAAATGATCCTTTTTCATGCATTTGTTTTATTATTATGATTTAATTTACCAAATACCAATTTTGCCCTTAAAATAAAACATTAAAAAACCATTATATAATGCCCATTTAAGTCATTTAATGCATTCCATGGTTAAATAACCACATAAGGACCTCTCTTTAACAAAGACAAATCAAATAGGCACTTTTAACAAATAACAAGCAACTTTTACATTTTACGCGATTAGGTCCTTTTATCAAATTGAGCAAACAAACGATTAAATTTTCATACGAAACTTTCACACATGTTAATTCACATATCATAAGCACGGAAATAATATTTAAATATTTTTCTGACTTAGATTTGTGGTCCTAAAACTACTATTCCGACTAGGGTCTAAACCGGACTGTTACACTAATACTCTAATTATTCAACATAGACAACATTTAAAAACTCAATAATTTCTAAAATTTTGACATGGGTTGGGTAGCATTTAATACCGGGATTCCAAAAACATAAAAATTACAAGAAAAAGGGACTAAATTGACTTACCAATTGAGCTTGAAACCCTTGAAAATCCTAGATTTTTCTATTTATCTATTCTTTCTTTATTTGTTTTATTATATATAATATAATATAATATAATATATATTTATACTTATATGTTAAGTAAAAGATATTTTAATATAATATATATTAAATTCAAAAAAAATCCTCCTTATGCCGTCTCATTTATGAGCAATGGCATAATTTCTTATTTAGCCCCTTTAATTTTTTTAATCTATAATTCAACTTTCACCCTGTATGCAATTTAGTCTTTATACCTAATTACTTTTAATTCAAGCAAATTCACTTAACCGAAACCCAATTAACTACACAACTAACTTTGTAAATATTTTTAATAAATATTTACGAATCCAATTTATGAGAACTGAGTCTCGGGAATGCATTTTTTTAATTTGATTCTTTTTAATTAATTAGCTATCAAAACGTTAAAATTTCCTAATGAAACTTTAATACTAACTCAATGACACTCCGTAAATATTTATAAAAATATTTACGAGTCGATTTATGAAATTGAGGTCTCGATATCTCAGTTTCAAAACTAATTAATTTGATAAATATTTCTAAAGAACAAATCACAAATTCATAAGCTTTCTTAAATTCACGATTGGCTCATAAATACTAAATAATAATTTATAAGCTCACTTGTCAGATTTTAGTGGTCTTGAACCACTTTTTTTACATCATTGAAAATTGGGTTGTTACATAGTGTCCTTATTACGAGCCTACGAGGCCGAAAACGCGCATTGAAAGTGATTCGAGACTAAACCGAGAACTTTAGAAATTTTTACAAAACTTAGAAAATTTTCCACTAAAAATAGGTCACACGCCCGTGTGGGCAGGCCGTGTGGTCATACACGTCCGTGTCCCGACCCCATGTAACTCTCTGACTTGTAACTCATGAACAAATTGAGGTCACACGGCCAAGTCACACGCCCGTGTACTAGGCTGTGTGGAAAATTAATTTTCATAAGCTAGGGCACACACCCGTGTTCGAGACTGTGTCGTCCACACGGCTGAGATACATGCCCGTGCCTCTGCCCGTATGCTCAATTCTGAGCATTCTATTTCTCAAAATTTAGGTGCAGGGGACACACAGCCTAAACACATGCCCCTAGGGCAAGTCGTGTGTCGCACACGGCTTAGACACACTCCTATGTGTCTACCCGTGTAGAAAAAAATAAGGCTATTTGTCGAGCCATTTTGCCACCCTTTAATGCACACACCTACACAATATAACATAGCACCAATCCAAGCATATACATACAACCAACATCCACAACCAAGACATCAACACATCATTCATGAAAAGCATCATTATATAAATATACTTATAGCCAATACTAGCCCATTTCCAATGGCCTTATACGAAATGAACTTCTAACCAATATAAGCTAACACATTTGGCCAAATCAATTATGACACATAACAAAATGACCAAGTCCCCTGTACATGCCATAACTCAAAATATTAAATTCATTGGTACCAAAATAATTGTTGATAGTGTGAGTGGATCTCCGACGGTCTCCGAACCCCGAGCTAGATTGGTGACACTATAAGACAAGGGAAATGAAGGGGAGTAAGCTATATAGCTTAGTAAGTTCCTATGCAAATAACAAGCATCATAACCACACATGTCACATACAATTAACATGATGAAGATTAGCATAAACATTATCAAAATCTCATAGTCATAACTTACTTACTCATAATCCTACCAATGGTTCGTCACATATCGAGCTCATTACTTATGAGTTTTATGTGCATACCTTTACCAACTCGCAACATAGCCATATCTTTTCACAACTTTGACATTCCCGTTGAACACTCAGAATATTAACGGATACTCAAAAATCTTGCACATAAGGCCAAAGCTACCTCATATCTCATAATACATATGGGCTAGTTTTTGAGCTATTCACGGGCTTGCTCACACAATCTGTCAGTCAAGACGTAGCTACATAGTGCTGCTCACACAAGCTGTCAGGTATCTGCAACACATTCCGAACTACTCAGCTACTAGTAGGACGTATGAGACTAGCACCCGGATTACATAATCACATATACACATGGGTTCCTAGTGACATGTCACTCGTATCCTATTCTATTTCTAGGTTTAACTGGGATTTCTTGCTTGTCAGAACTTTGTCGAATACATCCAAAGAGTCAATCACAATTCATACAAAATTAAGACATTTAAAACATAAATACAACAATGTATTATTTACATATGAACTTACCTCGGTACAAAAATAGTAGAATTGGACCTAATCGTCAAACACTTTATTTTTCCCCTGATCTAGGTCCGAACCTCATTTTTCTTGATCTATAATAACAAATTTAACTCATTTAATATTCACATTATTCAATTTGGCCCAAAACTCATATTATGACAAAATTACATTTTTTCCCTTAATGTTTCAATTTTTACAATTTAGTCCCTAGGCTCTTAAAATGAAATGTATTCAATTTCTTCAAAATTCAAGCCTAGCCGAACCATTTTCATACTCATATTAGCCCACATTTTCCACTTAATCACACTTTCACTACTCATTTTGTAACTTTTACAAATAAGTCCTTTTTTTACATTTTTACCGAAAATCACTTAGCAAAAGTTGTTTATCTAACACCAAACATGCATTTTCTACCATTAGACATCAAAATACAAAAATATATAACATGGATAAAATTTTAAACTTCATCTTTCTTTCAAATTAGTCCTTGAAAAAGCTAGATTAGGTTACAAGGATCTCAAAAACGTGAAAATAATTAAAAACAGAGCTAGAACGGACTTACAATCGAGCTTGAAAGCTTGGAAAACCTTAGCTATGTCTTCTTGCAATATTTGGCCATGGAGGGACTAATTTGAGAAAAGGGACACTTTTTATTTAGTTTATTTTGTCTTGATTTACCAAATGACCAAAATACCCTTCGCGTATAACTTTAAAATTTCACTTAATCATGTCTATTTTTGTCCATCTAATTAAAAAATGATCTAATTACCATCTAAGGACCTTCAGTTTAAAATTTCATAGCAATTAGACACCTCTAGCTTCTAGTACACACGTTTTGCACCTATTGCAATTTAGTCCTTTTAACTAAATTGAGTGCCCAATAGATAAAATTTTCGAACGAAATTTTCAAAAAATAATTCCATGAAACTGTAAACCATAAAAATATAATAAAAATAAATCTTTCTTCGTAAGATTCGTGGTCTCGAAACCACTGTTCTGACTAAACCCAAAATCGAACTGTTATACGAGAGACCACATGTTGCTTCTTTGAACCTTATGACACAAGATTGCCTTCTAGAAAAACACAAAATCCTGTTGTAGAACGCATGTCATCCAAACCAGTTCCCCAATTGGCATCAAAATATCTAACCAGAGATAATTAAGAGGCAGCCTTGAAAGAGATACCATAATCAAGAGTTCCTTGTAGATGTCTTAGGATCTTTTAGATTACTTTAAAATGTTGATCAAGTGGCTTATGCATGAACTATACCTTGTTAACAGAAAAAAAATTTCTGGTTAAGTAATAACAATGTATTGTAAGGTACCTACAGTGCTCATGTACTCAGAATCATTGCCAAATGGGCTACCATTATGAGTTGATAAATTATAAGAACTGACCATGGGAGTGGTAGAGTTATTCAAGTGATCCATTTTGCATCTTTTCAACAAGTTTAAATTGTATTTCCTTTTATTCAAAAATAAACCACCAGAAGTGTAAGACACCTCTATGTCTAGGAAAAAAATATATCTTCCCCAAGTCCTTAAGTGAAAACTTTAAGTCCAAAGGCTTGACAAATTCATCAACATAAGTTGGTTGACTCCTTGTGACAATAATGTCATTAACATATACTAAAAATAAAGAACCACAACTCTGGAAATTTTGATGAACAAAGAAGCATCAGCCTTAGACAAGACAAAATCGGTGACAACCAAATGTTCCCTAAGCTTGTGAAACCTAACTCAAGGAGCCTTCTTGAGGCTATAAAGGGCCTTTTTCAATTTACACACCAATGGATGATCACCTGCATGTGTCTCAAAACTAAGTGGTTGGACCATATAAATTTCTTTTATAAGGTGACCATTAAAGAAGGCATTGTTGATGTCAACTTGCCTTAGTTGCTAGCCATATGTCACAACTAGAGTTTGAATAACTTAGATAGTAGTTGGTTTGACCAGAGGACTAAAAGTTTCTTGGAAATCAATACCAGCTTCTTGGAGATACCCTTTGACCACCAGTTTGGCCTTGTATCTAGCTATATTCCCATCATCATTCTTTTCTAGCTTAAAAATCCACTTCTAGCCTTGGTTTGACTAGAGGGCTAAAATTTTCCTAGAAATCAATACCAGCTTCTTGGAGAAACCCTTTGACCACTAGTTTGGCCTTATATTTGAATATAGTCCTATCACCATTCTATTTTAGCTTAAAAATCCACTTATAGCCTATTGCTATCCTATTAAGAGGCAAAGGAACCAACTCTCAAGTGTTGTTCTTGAGAAGAGCATCATACTCCTGTTGAGTAGCTTTGGTCTATTTAGGACTGGTGAAAGCTTCTTCAATGGTCAGAGCTTCTTGAGTACAAAATTCAACTAAAAGTCTTTGGTTTAGAAATGTCATTCTTAGACCGAGTTTGCATTCGATGAATATTGGAACCAACTTGAGTGTAGACTACTGGAATTGGATTAGGGGAGATGTGTGGGGCATATTCAACTTGGAGAGAGGTAATTGAGACTAAAGCAGGTGCTAAAGAAGACATATTATCTACAGGAGTTGAGAAAGCAACTACAAGTGACCTGGCTATAGCTACAACTACAGGAGACTCTGACCAAAAGGTTGGACCAGTTGTGTAACAGCCCGTTTTTAGTCAAATCAGAACAATAGTTTCAAGACCACAAATCTAAGGTCAAAATAATTATTTTATTATTATTTTAATGTTTACAGTATGATATCTTGTTGGTGTGAAAATTTCGTTAAGAAATTTTAGCGTTTAATTGCTCAATTTGAGAGAAAGGACTAAATCGTGTAAAATGCAAAAGTGGAGTTCTATTAGCTAAAAGTATCTAATAGCTATAGAACCTTAATGTTAAGGTCCTTATGTTGATATTAGACCATTTTATTGGTAAATGGACAATATTGGACATGTAATATGTGATTTTAATGTTTATTAATTAAGGTTAATTATGTAAAATGTTAAATAACATAAGATAAATAAAAACAAAATAATAAATGGTGTCCATATTTCTTTCTACAACCGAAATCAAAAGAAGAAGAAGCCATGGGAGACAGTTAGGGTTCAGTCATTGCTTAGCTCAATTGTAAGTCCATTTTTGTTCGGTTTTTAATGATTTCTATGTTTTTGAGATCGTTGCAGCTAGGTCTAGCTAGCACAGGGACTATTTTGCAAAATTGTTAAAGATTTTGAATGATTTCATTGATGAATACATGTGTATTTTGAAGTTTCTTGATAGATTGTGAATGCTTGTTGATAGATATACAAGTTTTGTTAAGTGATTTTTAGTAAAAATGTAAAATAGGGATTAAATTGAGAAAAGTATAAAGTTAGTGGTTAAAATGTGAAATAAATGAAAATTATCGGCTGCTAGGGCATTATGGTAATTCAGCTAGCATGGGTCTATAGTGAATCTTCATTAATTTGTGATTTTATGAAATAAGGACTAAATTGTAAAAAATGTGAAATATGAGGGGCAAAAGTGTAAAAATGCCTTAAAGTATGTTTTGGACTAAATTGAATGAATAATTGATTAAATAAGTTAATTTTGATTATTTATAGATCAAAAAAAGAGGAATTCAAACTTAGATCGAGAAAAAGCAAAGAAATTGAATAGTCAGTCCGTTCCGTTATTTCCATATACGAGGTAAGTTTGTATAGTTGAACTTAAATGTGTATCTATTTATTTGATGGATAAAACTGAGATAGTATTTATTATAATAGATAAATGTGGAGATATTGAATTTAATGTACGGTTAAAGTAAACGAGATGCTAAATAAGACCATAGCTGAGCTATGGCAAATCGGATAATAAGACCATAACCGGGTTATGGCATGTGAATGTAAGACCACAACAGGGCCCTAGCAATGTATGTGTAAGACCATAGTTGGACTATGGCATTGGAAAATCGAAGTATTTATATTGTAAGCATTTATAAGCCGAAGTGGTTTGATAAGAGAATTGTTGAGAAATAGATAAGTATCGGTACATGTATGTATGGAAAACTAATTCAAGTAACGATTTAGAAGAAGTTGAGAACTTATGAGTTATGATATATATAAACTTTATGTTAGCTCACTGTTTGATGCTTTAAATGTTAATTATGTTATCCATTTTGAAATGTTAATGAATGTTGTGATTATTTCATATTTACATACGAACTTACTAAGCTTTATAGCTTACTTGGTTTAATTTTTGATGTTTTATAGTTTTACGAAGCTAGCTTATATTCGTGGATCATTAGAGACTTCATCGCACTATCGGACATCTATTTGGTACTTTTGAGTTGTGAAAATATGGTCTATGGCATGTATAGGCTTGTGTCATTTTGGTATGTTTGATGAACATGTAATTAGGCCATTTGAGTTGGCTTGTGTTGATGAATTTTTAAGGTATAAAGATGTGTAAATGGATTTGTTTTGAGTTAGGTAATTGACCTATATTGAGTAAATGAGGTGGAATTAATAATGCATGTTTGAAATGGTTTAACTAAATGAAATATTTATGTGAATTATGTATAGTAAGGCAAGTTGAATTGATAGGTATTTGAATAGATAAATGGCATTGAATTGAGTATTGAATTGGTTGAAATGGATATAGTATGATTGTGTATTGGTTGATGAATTTTGGCTACATATTTGTTTCTTAAAATGGTACTAATTGATCTTGTATAGGTAAGTGCAAAATGGGTGGAAAAATGGCTTGGTAAATGGCCTATTTTTGTCCACACGGGCAGAGATACGGGAGTGTGTCTCAACCTTGTGTGATATACGGTCATGATACAAAGCCGTGTGTCCCCTAGTGTTGAAGTTGAATTGAAGTCAGTATGCTCCACATGGTCTCACACACAGGTGTGTGACTGGCCGTGTAGTACAAGTCAGTATACTCTCCTAATTGGTACACGACCTAACACATAGACGTGTGACTTGGCCGTGTTGCATAAGTCAGTATACCCTACAGATTTGGCATGGCCTCGCACACGGGCGTGTGTGGCCACTTCGAAGGGCACACGGGTTAGACGCACGGGCGTGTGGTTGGCTGTGTGACCCAAGTCAGTATGTATGCCCTGTTTCCACACGGCCAGTGATACGGGCGTGTCTGGAGCCGTGTGAGGTACATGATCTGTTCACACGGGCGTGTGACCCCTGTATGGTTGAAATTTTTCTAAGTTTCCAAAATTTCCATATGTTATTGGTTTAGTCCCGAACCACTTCTGAAGCATGTTTAAGGCCTCGTAGGCCCTTATAAGGGATAACGTGATTGTGTTGAATCATTTATGAGAATGAATGCTTTATGCTTGATAAATGTATGCTATATGTTGTGAATTGATCTTTAATACCTCGTAACCCTACTCCAGCGACGAATACGGGTTAAGGGTGTTACAAGTTGAACCAAGTTCCTGGTAGGACACAATAGGAACATAAAACCTCTAATGAGCCTAGTGATGTGGCATTGAATGTCCTATAGAGACCTTGGTCAAATTTGGAAGGAAATGGAAAACAACTTTCATCAAAATTGACATGTTTAGAAATAAAAAAATATGTCTGAATCATCAAGACACTTGTATTATTTATGAAGAGTACTATAGCCAAGAAAGGTGCAAGCCTTGGATCGAAACTAAAATTTGTGCTTGTTGTAGGGTATTAGATAGCGATAGCAGTAACATCAAAAAATTCTAATATGCAAGTAGTCTAGCTAGGTTTGATATAACAACTCATAAAGAGACTTTCCTTGTAAGACAGGTATAGGAAACTTGTTGATCAAATTCATGGCACTAAGAAAGGCATGTGTCTACAAATGCATAGGAAGAAAAGCTTGAGCTAGTAAGGTTAAACCATTTTCAATAATGTGTCTATCCTTCCTTTCTATAAGACCATTCTGTTCTAAAGTGTGGGGACAAGTGAGCTTATGTTGAATACCAGATCGATTCAGCACCAGTAAGAAAGTCTTGAACTCAGCACCCCAATCACTTTGAAACATTTGATTTTAGAATTAAACTAAACTTGAACATATTTTTGAAATTAAACAAACTTTTCAATAGCTTCTGACTTATGTTTGAGTAAGTATCTCCGTGTATACCTATTGTATACATCAAGAAAAGAAACGTAATACAAGCATCCTTATGAAGTCGCATAAGCAAGACTCCACAAGTCTAATACAATTAATTCAAAAGAATAAGAGTACACAATCTTAGAGGCAAAAAAGGGAAGTTTGTGAGATTTTCCAAGTGAATTAGTTGAATAAACACTAAGATGTTTAGATGCTTGTGATGCAATATTACAATTAGAGACTACTTGATGAATTACTTTATTACATGGATGCCCCAAACATTTATGCCACAAATAAAAAATTAAACTAGAAGCTAATTGAGCATGATTGAGTGAACTAGTCCACTTTGAGGATATACTAGAAGAAGTAGCAACAGTTCCTTGTTGTGGTGAAGAAGTGAACCTGTACAAGCCCTTATGAATGTGCCCCACTAGCAAAACAACCTTTGTTTGTAAGTCATTCATAAAATAATGAAAAGGGTGAAACTCAAAATAAACTTGATTATCCTTAGCAAACTGAAGAACAAATAACTAATTTTTGCAAACATTAAGAACATAAAAGACATTCTTAAGATGCAAGAGCCTGTTACCAGAAGGATTTGATAAAGATCCTACATGTGCAATAGGTACACAAGTACCCTTTCTTATAACTAACTTACTAGTTCCTGTGTATTCAATAGCTTTATTGAGAGTGGAAAGATTACTGGTCACATATTAGTAGCCCCTGAGTTTGGATAACAAACTTGATCACCAACATTGGCAAAAACCAAATGACTTTCTGATTGAGAATATCTTGACAGAGGAAAGCTGCTTGCCTGAAACTTTATATTGACTAAGGGAGGCTGCGAACTCTAATGAGAGGTATCAGGGACACTCATCTGGTTATGAGAATGAAACACATTACATTGCATTCTATAAGCACAATATTAGGCCTGGCCTTGATAAACAAACTGATGATAATTCACTTGCATCTGCCCCCTAAGTCCAAATTAGATACACCAAAAAATGTTTCATCAAACTTGTAGTAGCATTTTTGTACTACATGCCCAATCCTGACACATGGTTGCCACCTCTAAACTGCTGTCTATGGCCTTGGTTGTAGCTTTTATTATAACCACTATTGCATTCAGTATGCTTAGACTGATCCACTTGACTAGGCTTCTATTGTTGAACCATATTATCTTGCATGGGAAGAAATGCTACAAATTCTAATTTTCTTGAGTCACAATCAGTCAACAATTCAGCTAAAAGTTCAAGAGGAACATTAGTGGCTGAAGCCACCACTCTAACTAATTCATACTCAATTGGAAGCCCTGCAAGAATGATACTTGTTCTTGATCAGACACAAAATTCCTAGCTATAGTTAAGACACCACAAATACCCTTAATTTTGGATAAGTATTCTTTTATGGTCACCTGACCTTTTTCTGAGAACACAATATATGTCTTAGGCTCGAGATTAAAACTAGATTAAGTATCAAAACGTTTCTCAATGATTGACTACACATCAAAACTAGTGCTAGAAGTAGTCAGATAGGCTAATAAATCATCATTTACAGTGGATAACAACTATGAGGCCAACAATTTTTCTTGTTGTTTATGTAATAAAAAGTCAGGATTGTTAACTAACTTGCCATTTATATCAACTGTAAACTGAGGAACATTAACAAATCCTAACATATCATCTTGCAAACCATATCCTTCAAGAATGAGCATAATTTTATGTTTCCAAAAAAGAAAGTAGCTCTCACTAAGTTTGACAGTTTCATGTTTTGAAAACTGTTGAACTATTCTGACCACCCCACACGCAATTGTCATTAGTTCTAGGTGAAAGCCAAACATCGGTGTCCATCGAGTTTACTTCAGCCTATTTAGATTTCGGAGTGGAAATGGGAGCGGATTACGATGGGCTTTATTTTAGCTCTGCCTTTGACTCCGACACGTAAGGATTTGATCTGGGTGATTATGGATAGATTTAAGAAGTCTACACATTTTTTTCCAGTTCATACAACTTTTAGTCTGCTTCAGTTAGCTGAGCTATACATCCGAGAGATTGTTTGTCTTTATGGAGTTTCTATTTCAATCATATCAGACTGAGATCTGCTATTTACTTTGAGATTCTGAAAGGTATTACATGAGGCTTTGGGTTCGAAGCTTCATTTCAGTTCAGCTTATCATCCGTAGTCCGATGGTCAGTCAGAGAGGGTGATTCAGATTCTTGAGGACATGCTTCGTAGTTGTGTTATCGACTTCAGAGGTAACTAGGATCGTCACTTGCCATTAGCTAAGTTTGTGTATAATAATAACTATCAAAAGGGTATTCAGATGGAACCGTTCGAGGCTTTGTATGGTTAGAGGTGTAGAACTCCTCTTTGTTGGTCCGATATGGAGGAGAAGAGGAACTTGGGTCTGGAGTTGGTTCAGGAGGTTTAGGATAAGGAGAGACTTGTTTGCAAGCGGTTGAAGGCTGCTTCTGATCGACAGAAATCTTACACTGACCTGAGACGCCGAGACATCGAGTATCAGGTTGGTGATAAGGTATTGCTGAAGATTTTGCCATGGAAGAAAGTTTTAAAGTTCGGGCGAAAGGGTAAGCTCAGTCTGAGGCTCATTGGCCCGTATGAGGTTATCGAGCGGATTGGACAGATTGCTTATCATTTGTTGTTGGCACCTAAGCTAGAGCATATTCATAACGTTTTCCATGTCTCCATGTTGCAGAAGTACAGATCTGATCCTCTCACATTGTTCCTGTTGAAGAGATCGAGGTTCAATCTGATCTTTCGTACGATGAGGAACCGATTGCGATCCTAGATCGTGAGGTCAAGGTGCTACACAATAAGACAGTTCTGTTGGTGAAAGTTTTGTGGCGCAACCACAAGACTGAGGAAGCCACCTGGGAGTTGGAAGATGTGATGCAACGTTAGTATCCGTATCTATTTGATTTGGGTAAATTTTGAGGACGAAATTTCTTTTTAGAGGGGGAGAGTTATAATATCCTTAAACCGAGTTTAGTAGTTTCGGGTATATTTTTCGAGTTCCGAGTGTGAAACTAGGAATTTATGGGGTTTCTAGTAATTTTTAATTTAATTTAGGAGGTTAATTTTATCTAAAATTAACTAAAAAATAATTCGAAAAAGTAAAATTATTTTTGGGAAATTAATTTTAAAGTAATTAAATAATTATTAGTGAAAAATAATTAATTTAGGTCGAAAAAGAATTTTAAAATAATTTTTAATTGGGGGTTAATTAAAGTTAAATTTAAATGTTAATTAAATTGGATTTAATTGTAAGGTAAGGGAAATTTTGGAGTATATATTTGACAAATAAACCTTAAAATTTAGAATTTTGGAGGGAAAGGATCAATTGGTAAAGTAAGGGAAATGTGGGAGTGGCCATTAGACAAATTTCCCAATTTTTAAAATTCTGTTGGGTTGTTTCAGTTTCAAATACAATACATCTAGCCTACTTTTCACACCATTTACATCAGATTAGAGAGCTATAAAAAATTGTTCTCTTTGCATGGTTTTAAAGATCTATCATCAAAGAATAGATCCAACCAATTTTCTTCTCAAAATACTCCCTCAATTCACCCGAAATTATTCTCAAAAGCAGTAAAAAATATTTTGAAATTTCTCAAGATTCTTGAATCAAAATTTTCAATCAAATGATTTACAATGAATCATAGGTAATTATTATTTCTAAACTTATTTTTATGATGATTAGAAGCATATTTACATGATTTGAGTGATAATTACATGATTTTTTTTATCAATGTAATCTCATTCAAAAGCTTAAGGTGCTTTAATGGTGGATATTAAATTTTGAGAGGAAATCCATAAATCAATGGATGCTCCAACTCAAATCTTCATGAACCGATTTTCTGAACTTTTGTGAAATTGATTTAAATGTAAAATTAATGCTTTGTATATGTGTATTTGGTCTAGTATTGATGTTTGGAAGTGATTAAGAGGGTTGAAGAGATAGATTTTGTGAGGAATCAAGTTTTCGACTTGATGTTACAATTCCAGTAAGGTATCTTTGTGAGGGAATTTCAATTAGTATAATTAATTAAAATTTGTGTTTATTGTAGTATTGGAAAGATGGTAATGTCTACTTTACCTCTGTTGAAGCTCCGAATCTTAAAAAGGAACAAGATAACCGGAATTGAAGCTTGGAATTGCTTAGTTGATCACTTGTTGTGATAGAATAAAATTTTGTGGTGAGTGTTTCTAAGAGAGATTTGGTAAATTAACCCTCAATTACATTTAATTAGTAGCTTAATTAATGATTTCAAATAATTAATTATAATTGAATGACTAATTTTGCAAGATTGGTATTAAATGTGCAAAAAATTGAATTTGTATTGAAAAATGGTAAGTAAGCTTTGGGTGGTGTTTGTGCTATTTAATTAAATTAATTTTAGGATGATTTAAAGCATGTATACTGAAATTTTTATCATGATATGTTGGTGCTACAATTGGTAATTGAATATGGGAAATTAGTAAATGAATTGCTTGATGTAATTGGATGTTAAATGGCTATGTTACAAGTTACAGATAAGCATCTTGTCACATTAAAATGAGCACAATAATGACTGATTTATATGCTATGCTTGATTGAATATATTGGCAACATGCATGGTGGGTCCATTGGATATAGTTGGCATGCTATAGGATTTGTGGGTACTCACCTTTATTTGTGACATTGTGAGCATATGACTTTAGGTGGACCAATTTGTTTGGAGTAGTTAAGAGAGTGTTGAGCATGAGTCTCCACTCAATGGGTTGTTTGAGGTGCTATAAGGGAGCGTAAGTTTTGGCCCGCTCAACTCGATGGACTGTATTTGATATTTGTAGGAGTTCGGAGATTTGTTTATCCTATGTATGATCACCCGATTAAGCCATGAGAAATGAATGCCAATATATTTATGTGTGATGGTTGCTGTATCAATTGATGATTGAAAGCCATGAATAATTGATTTTTGGTATTGAAAATCCTTATGGAAATTAAATTGACATGTTTAATTCTGAAAATTGGTGAGTGATTGGTTGTGAATTAAGCATGAATTGGATGTTAATTTACTAGTCATTTCTATTAACATTCATTGAGTTTTTTAAAACTCACACCCTCACAATTCATGCAGACAATCGTCTGAGGAGCTGAGCAAGAGAATTCCGAGAGATATAGGCTTGGTAGAGACTTTAATACACATTTTAGATATTGTAATTAGGCATTGTGGAACTCCTGGGAATTAGTTTGATTTTGGTTGTAATTGGACTTTGGACATTGGACATTGGACATTGGACATTTATTTTGGATGGTTTTATAATAACTTTGAGGCATGTTTGAAATTAATTATTGAATGGGATGATTGATAACACGGAGTGTGAAGCATGAAATTTATACTAACGATTGTTTAAATGAAGCTTCCATGGAGTGGTTTACTAGCGACTAAGGTACACCACTTGTTTGATTCATTCGGTGTTTGATGTGCATGAAATTAATTACCTAATTCTATTTAATTAAGGCTTAATTGATGTCAATAAATTCAATTGAAGGTGTATGTATATATATGTTAATTAATTATAGCTAAATCGGGTTTAATTTCTATTAAAATATGCAAAATTGGGTTTTAAAACGAGTTTTTCGCAAAAATAGGTACAGTGGCTTTCACACATGTAACACCCCATACCCATAACCCATGTCGGAGTGGAATACGAGGTATTACCTAACTCGATCTCATGCACACAAGCGATCCCAAGTCACCAAGACTCGGTCCAATTTAAAACTTTTTCAATTTCTATTTTAAACTTCTTATTATGGGCCTACGAGCCCCTAATCGACCATTGAAAACTATTCGGGACCATTCCGGGTCCTTAAATCATCTATTGAAATTTTACCTTTGAAACAGGGCACACGCTCATGTGGAAGGGCAACACGCCCGTGTCCTCCACCCGGGTGGAATTAATTCTAAATGAACACCTACAGGGGTTTTCACACGGCCTGACACACGCCTGTGTCCTTCACACGGCCATACATGCCCGTGTGCAAAAACATGGACATTCTGTTTCTGATGTCAACATCCCCAAAATGTCACACGGCCAAGGCACATGCCAGTGTGCTAGGCCGTGTCCTTCACATGGTTAAGACACACAGCTGTGTCTTTGCCCATGTGTTTACTACCATGCATACTGACTTGAAATTTTTATGTACAGGGGACATACGGCCAGACCACATGCCCATGGGGCAGACCATGTGTCACACACGGCCTAGACACACTCCCGTGTGTCTACCTATGTAGACAATATAAGGATATTTACCAAGTCTCTTTGCCATTCTTACTTACACAACCTACACAATAGCAACCAAACCAATACAAGAATAACTTATTTAACTCAATCAGCCACAATATACTACATATCAATTATGCAATTACTCATTCATGAAAGAAACTTCATTTACATAAATCAAAATGAATATTTGCCATAATTCAAGGCTTAATACAAAATGAAGGGTCTCTAACCCAAGCCAACACATTTGGCCAATTCTCAATGACACATAATTGTAAAGTCTAAGCCCTATACATGCCATATTCAAAAGATATAAATCAAACTAGACCGAGTGCTTCGATTGATAGTGTGATCGATATCTCTGACTTTCGATATTCCTTGAGCTAGACAGACGGCACTATAAGAAAATGGAAAGAAAATGGAGTAAGCATATAGCTTAGTAAGTTGCACATAAATAAATATACAACAACAACCTTACCATTTGTCAGTAAGCTCATGATGCAAAAGTGGGCATAAGCATAACTTACTCATCACTATCCATACAAATCACATAGCATATACATTGAGCTCACATCTCATACATATCAATTAGGTACCTGTACCACTCACAAAATGGTTATACTTTCCTTATTAACTTAAGTCCATAACTTTCACCGTTGAACCATTTGAAACACTATTGAATATTCATTTAGCCTTAAACGTGGGTAAGTTGCCGATGCCACGTCCCAGACATGGTCTTACACAAGCTCTAGCATATCTGTGCCGATGCCATGTCCCGGACATGGTCTTACACTAACATATCTCGTAGCCGATGCATGTCCCAAACATGTCTTACACTGGCTTACGTCTCGAGGCCAATGCATGTCCCAGACATGTCTTACACTGGCACTCGTCTCAATGCCGATGCCATATCCCAGACATGGTCTTACACTAGTTCTCATAATGTGGCCGATGCATGTCCCAGACATGTCTTACACTAGCTCACAATAACCCATGTCATGGCATGAATATCTGATTTATTTCCTAGGTTCACACGGGAACTTTACTATCTCTATTACCATCATGCTTTCTCAATTTCACAATCAAGCAATTCATGCTATATTAATTCAAGTACAATCCAACACATACATTAGCAATGTAGTTGTATTATTTACATACAACTTACCTCAGATTACAAAATGTGGCAACTAGTCAATTTAGTCGATTTGCTTGGTTTTCCCCTAGTCTATGTTCAGATTTGGTAATTTTTGATCTATAATAGCAAAATATACTTTTAATCACTAAATAAAATTAAGCAATCGAAAATTCATATCTTCGGTAAAATGACCATTTTGCCCTAGACTTTAGCAAAATGACCATTTTACCCCTTGGCCCGAAAATTGATTTTCATCGAATTTCTTCTTATCTTAAGCTTAGTCGAACCCTTTTTACTCTTATAACAACTCCAAAATCCCACTATTTCACATACTTAACATCTATTTTTAACTTATTCAATATAGTCCTTTTAGGTGTTGTTTATAACACCCCAAGACTTATTTTCTTCCATAAAAACTCAGCAAACATTACAAATCCATTCATGGCAAAACCCTACAATCTTAATCATTTTGCAAAATAGTACCCTCATTTGTAAGCTCATGCTTCAAGGGTATCAAAAGTACAAAAATATTCAAGAAAAGCCACTAAAATCACTTACTTGTGAAGGCTTAAAGTTGCTGAAATTTTTGAAGCTCAAAACCTTTACAATGGCTGAAAAAAATAGACGGAAGTGAAGAGAAAAATGAAAGAAAAAGATGATAGCTAGGCTTAGGCATTATAATATTACACCTTATGTCATCAACATTACCTAATGTTACTTTTCAACATTTCCAACACCCATGGCCGACCAAGCTATCACAATAGGGTCTAATTGCCCTTTAAAGACCCCCAATTTTTACTCTCTAGCTATTTGAAACTTTTAGCTATCAATTTAGGACTTTTGCATTTTATGCGATTTAGTCCTTTTTCGTAATTAAGCTCACAAACGCTAAAATTACCTCACCAAAATTTTCATGCACTATTATAAACATATTATAAGTCTAAAATATTAATAAAATATTTTCTCTGACTTCAGATTGGTGGTCCCAAAACCATTGTTCCAACTAGGCCCAAAAATCGAGCTGTTACAACACAAGCGTGTACTTGTCCACACGGGCATGTGAGGGGTTGCACACGGGCATGTGGAAACTGAAGCTATCACACACAGGCATGTGGGATTTCTACACGGGCATGTGCGACCTGCCTAAAAGTTTTTCATGACATGAACACGATCATTGAATGACACAGGGTCTGGGGGACACGACCGTGTAGGTTTTTGGGGGTTTGAATTTTTATCTTTTTAAATTGGTATTCTAATTTGTTTAACTTACAATTTAGTCATGAAAATTGATTAGTCTAATTAAAGCCTTAAATGATAAGGAAACTTGGTAAAATTTTAGGATTAGTCTCGTAATGGGTAAAATTCAATTGAAACACACTTAATTTGTAATTTGGAATGGGTCATAATAGTTTGTATTTGTTACAATTTAGTCCCTAATAGTAAAACTTGAATTAGACATAGCAAATGAACTCAATTTAAGATGAAATTTTTAGCCTTGCATAATTTAGACTAAAAGAAGGTCGGTAAACATTTAGATATAAAATCGCGTTAGTTTTACTATAGGTGGTAAAATAACAAAAATGCCTTTAGGTTAAATTACCTAGAAAAAGTTTAAAATTGGCTCATAATTTGCTTCCGCGTTAATAAATGATTAATATCCAGATAAGATTGAGGTGTTATAAGGTCGGGGTGTGTCTTGGGTAGTCATTAGTCGGAAAGTCATTTAGGTGGCTAATTTAATGCTTCGAATTATGGTTGGTCCATCCCGGTCGGGTTTGGGGTGTCACATAATTAAAATTCTATGTAACGCCCCAAAATCTAACTCTTGTTTGTTAAATCTATTATAATTAATTATCTGCTTCGGTAGTTAAGGGCCTTGATTGTGTGTTTAAGATTTGGGGTTCAAGTCACACTTTTAGAAATTTTGTTATTTCTTTTGACCTAACTTTCATTTGAGAGTTCCTGATTTAAGTTTAATTATGTGTAAATTTGTATCAAGAATGAGCCTACTGTTCAATGGCTAAACTTCTGCATACCTCTGGTCTTGTGTTTGAGTCTTTGTGTAAGCAATGAGAAAATATTTCCTTTAGTTAATTTAAAATTTCATTTCCTTTCATGTTTAACATTTTTTTATTGTTTTGTTCTTCTTTCCTTTTCTGTTTTTTTTTCTTTATTTTCCTTTCATTACTGTTGTTTTATTTTTTCTTCTTTTTACTTCTCGTTTTGGTATTCTTCCATTCTGTTTGTGCATCTCGTTATTTTCCTTGACTAAAAGACTAATTGGGTAAATTTTGGTGTTGAATTTTCTCTAAATTTCGCTTTTGTTTGTTTTTTTGTCAAAAAATAATTTTTTGCTTGTTTTATTGTTACATGTAAGGTAACTGTGGGAATTTCGAGTTGGGGTTCTATGTCAAAGCTTTTCAACATAATTTTGGGTTGTATGTTAATTCTAGTGTTTCATTAAGAATAATTGGTTAATTGGTTAATTGGCCATTGGATTGTTGTTTTTAGGTTTTGTATTCACCTTGGGACTGCTATGTTGAAACTGTGTCAGGTGTTGACGCCACACGACCGTGTACCAGGCCGTGTGAACTACACGGCTATGTGGTAGGCCATGTGAGCCACACGACCATGTGGTAGGCCGTGTAACTCACTGGTTTCGAATTAGAGTCATACTGGCTAGAGATACGGGTGTGTGTCCAAGCTGTGTGAGGGAACTTTTGGGTCTTGAGTCACACAAGCGTGTGCTTAGCCGTGTGCTAGACCATGTAACTCACAATTTTGGGTCACTCGGGCATGTGCTAGGCTGCCTGACGGGCTGTGAGACTGAGGTAGGCTACACGGGTTTGTGCTAGGCTATGTGGACCACACAGGCCAGCCTTCTAGGCTGTGTGAATCCACACGGGTGTGTGGGCCAAAAATTGAGATTTTTCTTTAGGGCCATAAACATCGTTCTAATCGAACATACGCCTACCATCAAGTTTGTGTGATCTGAATTATGCTTTACAACTTGTCATATGGTGATCTAATGATGAATAAGCTGTTATCTGTGTTTATATTCATTGTGATATCTATTAAATGAGTATGATCTGTTTAATTTGAACATGATCTAAATCTGAATAACTGTATGAGCATTTCTAATACCTGGCAATTTTGTGATTGCATTGGGTCGAAATTTGTGAAAAAGGAGGAAGTGTAGACCGTTACTTATCTGTTGATTCTGGCGGCTAAGCCACAAACACATTATGATCTGACAGCTAGTCTGCAAGTATTTTGAAATGTGACATACCGTCACTATGTGGTGTATAGGGATGAATGGGTACTTGATGCCCTATATGGTGTGTAGGGATAGACAGATATAGTGTGTAGCGGATGGGGATAGGATTTGCATCTGTACATTATAAGTTCAATATTTGTATCTGATATACTCTGTTTCTGTTTTTGTATTTGAATCTGAGAACTGTCTGGAAATATTAACCTAAAGACATGTTTGACATGTTTCCGCTTAACTGAATACAATAAGTTATACATTAAGTTGTAAACTCATTTATTCTGTTTGTTTAGATTTTAGGTAACCCACAGACCTAGGTGGATCGACATAACAGGAGCTCGATCATCTCCGTTTATTTACTTTGTTGTTTTATTTGAAACTATACTATTGTAGTTTTTCTTTTCGGTTTGTCGTTTTTAAAGACCAAAATTTTATGGTTTGTTTATGATATTTAAAATGGCTTTGATTTGTTTGAATTCTTATTATTAAGTGTTGGACTTTCCATAAGTGTTTAATGTAGCTTTCTAGATTCAGCCATAACGTCCAGGCCGGGTTTGAGGTGTTACATCCTACACATTTAAATAGCTCATTACTCGCTCACGAGGCTCGAGTCAGCCTCACGGGTCAACAAAATGGTAGAAAATGCATAAAAACACTTAGTTTATTAACTTTTAGTTCCTAACCTACTAATACCAAAAATATAATAATTAATTATAAAATGCCTAGAAAACAAACTCATTAAGTGCGTAAATTACCTAAATCAACTACTAAATTTGACGTTAGGTTAGCGATGCTTGAGTTGCTCATTTAAAAAAAATATTATTAAACTAAAACATTATTTAAAATTATTGATGAAATAATATTTGAAAGATATAAAAAAACAACTTAAAAATATATACTTAAGTTTTATTTGAAAATGTTTTGTTATAAATTTAAATTATTTTTTTAACATTGTTTTAAAGTTATATTTAATGTGTAAGAGCCCAAATTCGTCCGGGCCTTAAAACCAAAACAGAAATACAAAAAAATAAATAAATAAATGTTTGTTTATTTAAACAGTCCAGGTTACAAAGCCCAAACTGTAGGCCTAAAACTAAAACAATTCAGCTAAGCCCGTTTACACCCTTGACCTAAACAACCATACTCGGTTACAACCCAATAGCCAAATTAGTACCTAAAACTACCAATAAACCAAAGCCCAAATATTGGGGCCCAAGCCTAAACAGACCAATACTCGTGTAACAGATTTATACCCTACCCGGATATATACTAAACTAACCCAAGGCTTAATTGGCCCAATTGGCCCAATTTATTTTCAGCAGCAGAGAAACCCTAGCTAGGGATCACGCTGCAATCAGCCTAAGGGTCATGCCTCTTCAACTCTCGTTGATTCAGTTGACTTCCATCAGAGCCGTGGTTCCAGTTCCCATGTCACACCGCAATCGACGCGTAGATTATGTCACACGTCCGAGGATTGCGTCGTTAACCTGTAAAAGGAAAGAAAAGGGCATAGAATCGGAACTAATATAGCAAGAAATAAAATCAGACTTTGTAACATTTTGCTTTCAGATTTCCAGTGGCTATAAAAGCCCAAATCAAAACAATGTAAAGGGACCAGATTTTTGACAGAATAGAAATATACTTACATATATTCATTCAGAGAAGTACAAACAGTTTCTGAAAGGTGATTTAATCGTGTACTTTGTTCTTATTTTATCATACATATATAAATCGTTCTAAGCAGAAATTGTTGAGATTTTAAAAAGGAAAGAGAGTTACCTGTATTACGCTTGAAAGGAGGAGGGTTTTTAACCCTCCGACCACCGAGCGTGGCAGTGCATGGGCGCGTAGGAACCGATGGACGGAGGCTCCACAAAACTCTGAAGACCGGCCCCTATTCCTCTTTAGAGGATTTTTTGTGTTTTTTTTTTTGAAACGAAGTTTCAAATGATTTTAGGCTTTAGTTTTGGTTTATATAGCTTTAACAAAATGACATCTTTTTAGCTTAGTCTGATAAGCTTAAAACGACGACGCTTTGAAGCCCCAGGATCCGCGTGTTGACCCGATTACCCGGGGAGAATCCGCGCGTTTTTGAGAATTGGGCTAATTGCTCATTTGGTCCTCCTATTTTTTTATTCATAATTTCATTAATATTTATTTGTAATTTAGCCTTAATGTTTCAATTCCGTTTCAATTTAACCCTCACAGTATTTTAAAACCGCATTAAGGGAAACGGTGTCGTTTTGGGATTAGGGAAAATTGCCCAGTGAGTCCTCTGAATTTAACGCACATTTCAAATTAGGCCCAAAATTTTTACTATTTTACAAATTAGATTTATAATTTTATTTAAATTAAATTTTAGCCCTTTATTTTTATTTTTATTTTTTTATATATACAATTTATTTATTTTTGAAAAACTATACATATATTATTATTAAAATACCGTGCATACATTTAAAATCCTTTATCATATATTATTTTCCTATATATATATATATTATATTTTATTATATAACATTTATTATATGTTACTATTTTTTTTCTATGTTATGTATATTATATATTATCTATTATATTATTTATGTCTTATATTACACACTATATTATTATTTGTAAATTATTATTTTTGACTTATATTATATGCATGTTTCATCAATGATTATTCATTTATTTATTATATGATATTTTTTATAATTATTTTTTATAATTACTTTTATACTATGTGAACTCAGACTCAGTCAAAAAGTGCTTTGTCTAAAGGAAAAGAGAATCCAATGTGAAAACCCGCAAAGGGCGCCTTGAGTTTTCAAAAAAAAAAGTGGAGAGGATAAGGTGAAAACCCGTAAAGGGCACCTTGTGACCAAAGGGATTTTGAGTTGAAAACCTGAAAGGGCAGCTCAAATTTTAAAGGGCATACAGCAATCTTGCTATATCTGGCTTAGCAAAGAGTGAAACTCGTTGTATATTAGGGCATCAACAAAGTACTTTGGATCTTTTAAACACATGTCAAACTCAAGAAAGATTTCATGGAGCTGGTGTTAGACACTCAAGCGGCGATATCTGGAGCATTTAACTTCTATCCTGTTTGCTATCTTTAGATTCTATTTATTCTCAAAGATATGCTATCAGATTTATTTGTATTCTTTGACAATTCATTCGAATCCAATTATTCTTTTCATCTTCCATTATTCTTTAAGTATGTTGCATTAAAATAATGATAGATGAACTAAAATATCTTCATAAATGAAGTTTTGTGCATTACTTTGGAATTTCTAGATAATGCAAGAAACTAAAACAGGACAATTGTTCAAGAAATTCACATAAGTAAGGGATGAAGGAACTCGAGGAATTTCTTTTTTCCAGTTTAAAAGGAAAATGGACAAAACCAATGATTCAATTCTAGGGAAGATTATTTTGCAGACGTCCTCAGTGGATTATAGCATTTGAGGAAGGGTACAGGCTTACAAGTTGAGCAAGAGTAATACTTTAAAAGGTAAACGAAGGAATGAGTGATGATGTCTAGGATAGGAGTCATATTCATAACATTTTTGCATCATAGTATGTTTAATTAGGAACATTCGACTCACTTCAATCATGGCATCCTAATTATCAGGCATAATCATTCTATAGGTTATCAAATATAGCGCGCCTTAATCTACTAAGCAGTAGGGTAATAGGCCACAGCATAGCAGATCTGACCTTCATCTGGACAGATCCAAGTTGATGGATATTATCTCTCTGTAATGGACGGGGAGCAGATCTAAGATGACCGATCTTATCTCTCTGTATTCAACAGGGAGCAGATCAAAGACGTAGGAGATCTGGCCTTCATCGGGGCAGATCCAAGATGATGGATCTTATCTCTTTGTAATGGATAGGGAGTAGATCCAAGATGACCAATCTTATCTCTCTGTATTTGACAGGGAGCAGATCAAAGACGTAGCAGGTCTGACCTTCATCGGGGTAGATCCAAGATGATGGATCTTATCTCTCTGTAATGGACGGGGAGCAGATCTAAGATGATCGATCTTATCTCTCTGTATTTAGTAGGGAGCAGATCAAAGACGTAGCAGATATGACCTTCATCGAGGCAGATCCAAGATGATGGATCTTATCTCTCTGTAATGGACGGGGAGCAGATCCAAGATGATCGATCTTATCTCTCTGTAATAGACGGGGAGCAGATCCAGGATGACCGATCTTATCTCTCTGTATTCGACGGAGAGCGAATCAAAGACATAGCAGATCTGACCCTCATCGGGGCAGATCCAAGATGATGGATTTTATCTCTCTGTAATAGACGGGGAGCAGATCTAAGATGACAGATCTTATCTCTCTGTATTCGATAGGGAGCATATCAAAGAGATAGCAGATTTGATCTTTATCGGGGCAGATCCAAGATAATGGGTCTTATCTCTCTGTAAGGGATGGGGAGTAGATCTAAGATGACAGATCTTATCTCTCTGTATTTGGCAGAGAGCAGATTAAAGATATAGCTGATTTGGCTTTCGTGTGCTTACGCTGAAGCAAATCTAAGATGATTTGGCATCTCTGTATAGTCAGGGGGCAAATCGAAGAAACAGATTTAGTGTCTCTGTGATTCGATGAAGAGCAGATCGAAGATATCAACATGATAGTTTTGAGTTTGTAAATAAGCAGATAAAGAATTATGATCCAATAAGGCCGGACAAATTTGGTCTTTCTATGAGTCTTTGCTCGATTCCTGTTACACAGCAATGAGCAAAGAGGGGCAGCTGTAAGAGCTCAAATTCGTCCGGGCCTTAAAACCAAAACAGAAATACAAATAAATAAATAAATAAATGTTTGTTTATTTAAACAGTCCAGGTTACAAAGCCCAAACCGTAGGCCCAAAACCAAAACAATTCAGCTAAGCCCGTTTACACCCTTGACCCAAACAACCATACTCGGTTACAACCCAATAGCCAAGTCAGTACCTAAAACTACCAATAAACCAAAGCCCAAATATTGGGGCCCAAGCCTAAACAGACCAATACTCGTGTAACCCAATTATACCCTACCCCAGATATACTAAACTAACCCAAGGCTTAATTGGCCCAATTGGCCCAATTTATTTTCAGCAGCAGAGAAACCCTAGCTAGGGATCACGCCGCAATCAGCCTAAGGGTCACGCCTCTTCAACTCCCATTGATTCAGTTGACCTCCATCAGAGCCGTGGTTCCAGTTCCCATGTCACACCGTAATCGACGCGTAGATTATGTCACACCTCCGAGGATTGCGTCGTTAACCTGTAAAAGAAAAGAAAAGGGCACAGAATCGGAACTAATATAGCAAGGAATAAAATCAGACTTTGTAACATTTACTTTTAGATTTCCAGTGGCTATAAAAGCCCGAATCAAAACAATGTAAAGGGACCAGATTTTTGACAGAATAGAAATATACTTACATATATTCATTCAGAGAAGTACAAACAGTTTCTAAAAGGTGATTTAATCGTGTACTTTGTTCTTATTTTAGCATGCATATATAATCGTTCTAAGCAGAAATTGTTGAGATTTTAAAAAAGAAAGAGAGTTACTCAGATTACGCTTGAAAGGAGGAGGGTTTTAACCCTCAGACCACCATGCGATGATGGTGTGCGTGGGCGCATGGGAACCGATGGATGGAGGCTCATGAGACTCGATGACCTACCCTATTCCTTTTTCAGAGGATTTTTGTGTTTTTTTTTTAAACGAAGTTTCAAATGATTTTAGGCTTTAGTTTTGGTTTATATAGCCTTAACAAAATGACATCGTTTTAGCTTAGTCTGATAAGCTTAAAACGACGACGCTTTGAAGTCCCCAGATCGCGTGTTGACCCGATTACAGGGGAGAATCGCGTTTTTGAGAATTGGGCTAATTGCTCATTTAGTCCTCCTTTTTTTTATTCATAATTTCATTAATATTTATTTGTAATCTAGCCTTAATGTTTCAATTCCGTTTCAATTTAACCCTCACAGTATTTTAAAACCGCATTAAGGGAAACGGTGTCGTTTTGGGATTAGGGAAAATTGCCCAGTGAGTCCTCTGAATTTAACGCACATTTCAAATTAGGCCCAAAATTTTTACTATTTTACAAATTAGCTTTATAATTTTATTTAAATTAAATTTTAGCCCTTTATTTTTTTTATATATACAATTTATTTATTTTTGAAAAACTATACATATATTATTATTAAAATACCATGCATACATTTAAAATCCTTTATCATATATTATTTTCCTATATATATATATATATTATATTTTATTATATAACATTTATTATATGTTACTATTTTTTTTCTATGTTATGTATATTATATATTATCTATTATATTATTTATGTCTTATATTACACACTATATTATTATTTGTAAATTATTATTTTTGACTTATATTATATGCATGTTTCATCAATGATTATTCATTTATTTATTATATGATATTTTTTATAATTACTTTTATGCTATTTATATATTTATTTATTTTATATATATTTATTTTTAAAAAAATCGATATATTTTATTTTATATAAATATTATTCTTTTATAAATTTTGTATTATATATTATATCTTGTATATTAAATACTATTTTAAAATTATTGTTAAATATCATATTTTTATTTGTATTATAAATCTATTTGGTTAACAATTAATCACTTTATTTTATATTTATGTATATACTAATTCTTTTATGTATTTTATATTGTATATGTCATTATGTATTAAATGTTATTTTCAATTATTATTTAATGTTTTATTTTATGAACATGTATATTGATATTATATTTCTTTTTAATTGTGTATCATGCATCATTTCTTACTTATTACTACATATACTTGTATGTTTTGCTTATCCATCTTCAATATAAGCTATGTGCATCTTTGTATATATGATGTTATGTAATTTTAAACATGTATGTATCTAGTCTATGATTTTTGTGTTATTGCCATTGTATTGTTTAAATGCATGTTTTATTCACTTATTATTGCAATATTCTACTCCATAATGATAATGTGATTTCTCATGCATTAATTAAAAACAAAATTTCGAAGTTTTTTAAAGAAATATAAAGGCAATGCTTGGCGTTTGGAAACTTCGATAAAAAGTAGTGCCCTAACTTATTGGGTTGCGACTTTTCTCTTTGAGTTCGAATAATCAAGTACCCTTCTAAGTTTTTAAAGTTTTCAAAACGCGAGCAACTGTCTTGGAATTTCAAGGCAATATGTCCTAACTCACTGGATATAGCGTTTTGTTGTTTTGAGATGGGGATTTCAAAAAAAGGGGCTAACTTAGTGTCAAGTATCTTAAAAATATTATGTCCTAACTTAATGGATGTAATATTTTGATATAAGTAAACCCTAGTTTTTCAAAATAAAAAATATTAAAAGAGGATTGCATCTTAAAATTTTTAAATTTTCGACATTAAAGACATTTTGATAATCAATTAGGTACCAATTTTGGGCGTTACGAGGGTGCTAACCCTTCCTCGTACGTAACCGACTCCAGAATCCTTTTTCTCGACTTTCGTAGACCAAAACTAATGATTTTAAAACAAAATGTTTTAAAGGTGATCCAATCACACCTAAAAAGATTGGTGGCGACTCCCGTTTTCATTTTTCTTAAAGTCGATTCCCATTGTCGAAAAACACGATTTAAAAATGGTTTCGACATAATGTATATAAAATAATTATAACCTAAAAATAGATGATTGGTAACAATATTTTCAAATATATATATTAAAAAATAATAAACAATTAAAGAATTAAATAGGAATAATTCAAAAATATATTTTGAAATTATTTGTCAAATTATTCTACATAACTATAATAAAAAATCATAAATATAATATATATTTATAAATGTATGCCAAATATTAAAAGAAATCAATTAAAAAAGTAATAAGCAAATAAATGAATTTGTAAGTAAATTTAAATAAAAGAAAATAAAATATGTTTTCCAAAACTGAACTAAATATTGCTGTTTATCATTAAATAATGAAATCATAATAATGGGTTAATATGCAATTTGTTGCTCATGTATTTATATAATAATGAGTTGCTCATGTATTTTAAATAATGAAATCATAATAATGGGTTAATATGCAATTTATATTTGTCACTGTACTATTGAACTAAAGATGAATTTAACTTTCATTTGATTGAATTTTGATACCAAAAATTTTATTTTTGTTTAAAATTTAACCTTCAGCCCTTGGTCCTTTTCTCCCATAGATCCCTTTATTTTGACACTATATTTTATTTCTTTAATAAGTGATGGGATTCAGGACACACAACTTTAACATATACATTGTTGAGTGATCTGAATTACTGATATTATGAAATTGTCATTATGAATTCTGAGATGCTATTGATAGTTAATTTGAAAAATCGAAACTCTGATTTGTTAGTTGTCCACAATTATTCTATGCATTATTATTTAGTATAACTTATCAACTGTTTGTACTGGTTTTGCTTGTGATGGAACTTACACTGAGCTTCACAGCTCACTCCTTCTTACATTCGAAGGGGCTTGACTTAAATATTTTTTTCTATATAAATATTTTAGATTTGATAATTTATTATTCAAGGATTGTATGAATTTATTTTTGAACTGTGGCATAAGACTTAAGTTTTTAATTATTTAGCATGCATGACATTTAACTTAATTTAAGACATGATTTTAATAAAACTAAGTTAAAAATCACTTTTCCGCTCCTAGATTATAATTAAGAATTGTGATTAATAAATAAATGAAAAATTAACTAAGTTCTTAAAAGTAGTCCTCGTTACATAGATAAGTTAAATTAAATCAGCTATTGATAACTCATGAGTTTTTCTGAAAATAGACTATGTTTTCTTTTAAAATAAATAAATTTTTTAAAATAACAGTTTTCAAAACTCCGATAGCTTACTGTGTCACTTCGATGGCCGATGTAATCTCCCGAATTTGGGTCTAACATCTAGGCCAAGTTGGAGAGGTTACAAGTTGGATTTGTATTTTTAAATCTAAAAAGTAAAGAGACTAAATTCATTGAAATAAAAGTATGGAGACTAAATTCCAAATATAAAAGGATAGGGACTTAGACTTTAACCCACTCATTAAATTCAATTTTAGATATTTATAGTGATTGTATAAAAAAATTTACTTTTAAAAATTATTTTTTTATTTTGAACTTATCATATATATTAAAAATATTTATTATATTTGAAAATGATGATTTTTTGAATGATTAATCTTATTACATTTTATTTTCTAAACATATCACTTATATGAAATTCTTTTTTAACTAACAATTTTAAAAAAAATATTAATTAACTTAAATATTTTATTTATTTTTATTTTTCTTACATAAAATTTTTAAATTTTATCTAACTCTTTCAAATTTTACTTAAGATTTCAAATTTTATTTATTTTAAAATTGATATGAAAATTATAATACAAGTGTCATTAAAATAAGTTTTCCACACAAATATATATATACATATATATATATATGTATATTAAGGTCTTGGAAATTTTTTTGTTCACATTGTATTTTTATATCATTTGGATATTTTAGTATTTTTACACGTGACAAATAATATTTAAATTATTGCCCTTTTTAAAAATTTCATTTATATATTTATTTCATAAATTTAAAATATTAAAAATAAATTTATCTTAAATATACATATGTGAGGAATCTCTTAAAAAGTTTAAACTGAATTCAATAAAATAAATGAATTCAAGGTGAAGATATTTTATAAATTTAATTGTTAATAATCAATGAATAAAAACCATTATGTATAGAAAGCAATGAATAAAAACCAAATTAGACCTTTAAAACATTAAATTTATTTAGAAAAATAATTATTCTTTTGATTCTATCAATTGATAAAAGTTTAACACATTACTCAAAATTCTATTTTAAAAAAACTTTTATTATACTCAAATCATGTATATAAAATATCTCAGTATATATTTATTTCACAAAATTTAAATGTTAATAATATTATAATAGGTCATTTTTGTCCGGGTCCTAAACAAAAAAAATTAACAGTCCAAATTTTTACAAGCTCAAAAACAAAAGAAGCTCAAAATTACAAGGCCCGACAGGCCAAAAAAACTTAAAAATTTTCAAAAAGCCAGAAACCCTAGGGTTTCTGGCGCCGCTGCCCTGGTGCCACGTTAGCGCGCCTTGTCCCGAAGCTTGACATCCTTTCTGCCGCCGTTTACCAAAGTAGCAAGAGGTTCGCTTCTCTCCTTCGTTGATCGAGCACCGAATCTACAAAAAAGAACCAAAAAGAACACAGAAACAGAGCAGAGAAATAGTAGCACAAAACGAAAGCATAAACAGTAGAAAATATAATATCAAATGTACTATTCGGCTATAAAATCCATAAAAATAGCCTATAATTTGGACACAGAGAGAAATAAAAAAAAGTATCAAGTTTCAAAAGGTAGCAATTTTATTTTTTCTCTGATTTTATTCTCGAAGCAAATAAATAATAATAAGTAAAACAAAAAATAAAGCCCATTACTTGCCTTTTCATATCACGCCACCATCGGAGGTTTCCTTCATTCACGAAAGCCATGGAAGCCTTTTAGGGTTTCGTTCGGGCTTCGTAAAAAAGGTATACGAGAGGTAGAAAGGCAGAGAAGGGTGTAGGCTGAAAGTTTTTTCTTTTTAGGCTTTCGCCTTTAGATCTAAACCTAGGTTTAAAAAGGGTTATTTTCAACATTTTCTGGCCACTGGGAAAGGCAGAGCCTGTCGCCGACAATCGGTGGCCGCTGTGGGACTTGCCAGAACCTTAGGCTGGAAAGGGAGAGGGTTTTGAGAGAAAAAAAAGAGAGTTTCAGTCTTTTTTTAAATGAAGGCAGAAATGAAGGTTTTGAATTTTTTTTTATTTAAATAGGTACACAAAATAGCACCGTTTTGGACCATTGCTCATAGACGCCAAAACGACGTCGTTTTGATGCGACCCACGGTTCGACTCAATCCATCGCCTAGGATCCGCGTGTTTTTTCCTAGAGGGTCTATTTGCACTTTTGGCCCTTCTGCTTTTTGGACGATTTACAATGTAGTCTTTTTACTCTTTGTATTTTTTTACCACTTAATTTTATTTCGTCTTCATTTTGGTCTCTGTGCCATTTTTGGGAACAGGCTTTTGAAATGGCATCGTTCTGACGTTTAACCTAATAACCCGACCAGAACCGCATGAGATCTACGTGTTTTGATATGGGTGAGGTCTATTTATTTCCCTAGCCCTTCTGTTTTTTTAATTGTTTTTAAATCTAGTCCTATTTATGTTTATGTGTTTACAAATTTTACCATAAAATTTCATTTTTATTTTATTTTGGTCCACCTGAGAAATGGCGTGTATAAGGATAAGGAATATTTTCATTTTCAGTCCTTATTCTTTTAGCGTGTTACATTCTAATTGTTATTAGCTTATTTTTATTATTTGCAATTTATACCCCTAGTTTCATTTAAGTTTCAGTTAAATCCGTTATTTATTTAATTTCAGCCCTTTCATGGATTTTTTATTTATCTATTTATTATTACTGCCTTGCTTTTTATTTTAAAATTCATATTGTTAATGTTTGTACATATTGTTATATTGTCATTATTATCTCTTTTCTTTTTTGTTATTTTGTTATTTTATTATTCTTTTTATTATTTTTGACATTTTCAAATCGTGTATTTTCAATCATGTATTTTCTGTTTATTTTAAGTTACTTTATCATTTTAAATACACATCGTTTTAAATATTACATTTGTTATTATTCAAAAACGAAATTTTTAAAAATAAGGCAATGTTCTGTATTTGGAGATTCTAGAAGTCGTGCCCTAACTTATGGGGTTTCAACTTTCTCGTTGAACCTAGATGACCGAATATCCTTTTAAAATTAAAATACATGAGATTTATTTAAATAATAAAATAAAAAGTGAGCTTATTTTCGAGGATTCAAGATATCGTATACTAACTTACGGGATGTGACCTTTTGTTACCTCGAGAATAAAGACCCTTTTGACATACGTTTTGATTAAAAATGATATTATGCAAAGCGGGGTCATGTCTTAAACTATTTTCAGATTTTCAATTTCTCGACACTAGAGACATCAAGTAATTATTTATGTATCAATTTTCGGCGTAACGAGGGTGCTAACCCTTCCTCGTGCGTAACCGACTGCCGAACCTATTTTTTGGATTTTGTAGACAAAAAAAATCATTGTTTTATTAAATCAAACCTTTTATTAAAAAAATCAAATTACGAGGCGACCCAATCACACCTCATAAAAAAAGATTCGTGGTGTAACACCCCTCACCCGTATTCAACACCAGAATAGGATTATGAAGCATTACCGAACTTATAAAACAATTAAACATTAATTTCATGTACATTTTCTCATTACATGCAATCATCATTCAAACTCAATCACATAATCCCTAATACGAGCCTACGGGGCCCTAAACATGCATTCAGGAAGGTTTGGAACTAAATCAACAACTTAAGAAATTTTTACGAAACATAGAAAATTTTCCAAAAATACAGGGGACACACGCCTGTGTGGCTTAGCCGTGTGTCTCACACAGCCAAAGACACGCCTGTGTCATAAGTGATTGTCACTCGCGATAAGTTTTAAAATTAATAAATGATCGTACTTAAACTAACTATTATCACGACGAAAGCAAGCGCACCTATCGAATAGCAGTATAGTTTTAGCAAGACCGGATGTCAAGCCCAAAGGAACTAAAAGTACTAGAATTAACTTTCTTTTTATTATCTATCTAAGAATAATAGGGGTTTTAATTAACTAATTAACTAATCTAAGAATGCATAGGTTTGGGGAAAATACTTTTTAGAAAATTCGATTGATTAAGACAATACCCAAGGAAAAATCCACCTAGACTTCACTTGTTATTTGACTCTGAATCAGACGATTTATTCATTCAACTTGTTTCGTAAAAATCCCTAATTTATGTTATTATCCCTATTCAAGACTAATAACGTCTAACCCTAGATTGAATAATTGAAATCTCTTTCTAATTAACACCCTAGGGTTGCATTAACTCAATCTATGGATCCCCTTATTAGGTTTCACCCTAATCCGGCAAAATCTTGTCACCCTATCTTTAGGCGTGCAATCAAATCCGTTTAATTATGACAAATTTACTCTTAGATAGGGACTATTCATCCTCTGAATAAGCGTATTAACTTGAATCAATATCCTGAAATACCAAAGGAAGAATTAAGAACACATAATTAAGAACAAGTTAAATATTTATCATACAATTCAGATAATAATAACAAGATTCGCCTTAGGTTTCATTCCTTTTAGGTATTTAGGGGGTTTAGTTCATAACTATAAAGGAAAACATCTCAGAAAATGCAAAACATAAAGAAAACCCAAAACTCCTGAAGGGAAATTGAAGAGAGATCTTCAGTCTTGATGAATAATCCGGCTTCTGAGATGGATCAATCGGCTTCCTCTGAATAATTCCTTACTTCCTACTCTGTGTGTCTTCTTTAATCTTCCTCTAGGGTTTTTAAATAGGCTTTAAAATGCTTAAAAGCCCTCAAAATCACCCTTTTCTGAATAGAATTTAACTTGGGCCCGACAGGGACACGCCCGTGTGCGATTACTTCAGGCCATGGTCAAGGCTGAGAGATCAGCACGCCCGTGTTGAGGTTGTTCTAGGCTCAAACTAGACTGGCACGAGCGTGTATGATACCCGTGTGAGGAAGTTTAGGCCGTGTTGTTTTCCCACGTCGGCCCATTTTCTACCATTTCTTGTTCTTTTTGCTCTCCTGTGCTCACCTAAGTATAAAACACAAAATTAAAGGATTAGAAGCATCAAATTCACCAAATCTAAGGAGAAATAATTCATAAATGTGTTAAGCACGGGATAATAATATGTATAAATTACAGTTTATCAAATACCCCCACACTTAAGCATTTGATTGTCCTCAAGCAAAATCCTCAATTCACAAATAAGAAATCCTTTTTCTCAACTTATAATTCCTATCAATAGTATCTCAAACTAATCCATAAGTACTCATACATTGAGAATTCAACTAGAAGAACATTAAAGTTTCAAACATTCCAAGTTGAACATTTAATCATGAAAAATATAGGCATCTCCCCCATTTAAGTAATCACCTTTGATTCAAAACCTCATAGAGTTTAACATCCTCACTAAAGATTCACTCAAATCACTCAAGGTGTTTAAGGGTAATGAAATTAGCACTCAACATTCAATATGAAAAGTTATTACCATAGGCTTGCATGAAAATCAAATCTCCACCACTATAAATTGAGATGATACATTAATCAAGAGGTCTTTAGAGGGTTGTAACGAGGCTTTGGTTAGGGGGTATGGTCACAAGCTAAAAGAGAAGGTTAGAATTGAGATTGAATTGAAGAATTACTTAACTAAAAAAATATTTAATCATCAATTGCGTACAAAAGAGCTTCTTCTCAGAATTTGGAATTAAACACTCAAGCTTCAAAAATATGACTTACTGTTACTATATAGATATGTATTTTTTTTTGAAACAAATCAAATAACATAGACTAACTATTAAGAATAAGACATAGCTAAGCAATTTATTCAAACTAGATCTCGACAAAAATAGGGATAGAATTAATTTAAGGGATTTCAACAATAATGAGTTATGGGTTACTATTGAGGGTAAATCAATGAAGGGGATGTTAGGCTCAAACGGGTTTACTAAGGGTTAATTGTGAAGGTAGGCTTTTCATGGCACGAGTGGGTTAAACCTAAGTGCCTTTATCATCTTGACATATCAAATCAAATGGTGCGGTCTTGACATGCATAATCAAGCAAGTTCTAGAATAACAATTCGATATTGATGCACTCAAAACAACAATAAAAGTGAGCATGAAAGAAATAATAGATGCTCTAAAGGCTTAAAATCTCACAAAAATTATGGCTTTTTGATGTTTAATCCTGTGGATTTCAATTCAAGATAATACCTAAACTTGGGGAAAATAACCCAAAATTTAAATTCTCAAAAATCAACTTATCATGCTTGATTCTCTAATGTCTTAAAGTTTTAAATAATCAATGCATGAATGCCTATGTTTTAATTCAAGTCATATCAATAAAAATCATAAATTAATCAAAATTCATCCCAAAAATAATATGAGAGATTTACAAGAGAACAAGACAAAATTCAGGGATTTTTCTGATAGTGATATAATTGAACCCCCCACACTTAAGATGTACATTGTCCTCAATGTACAAAGATAAAGCTAGTGGAAATTATAGATATAAGATCATAAGATAGGGAGAGAAGTGAAACTTCCTGAATGTTAAATGAATGAACTCCCTAGTTAGAAGTTATGTAGGGTGGAGAAGAATACTCCGGTGGTGGTAGAGGTTAAGTTCCACAAGTGCTGTGTCAAAAGAATATTATATCTCGTGGTCGAGCAAGGCATGACAGTCGTGGAGAACCTTTTCCAGTGGAGTTTGAAGTTCCTAAGTGATAGTGGGCTTTGGAGCTCTTTATAACTGTGATGAAATCAGAAACTCTTTAGGGAATGTAAAGAAGGATAATTACTCGTAATGAAATAGCCGAAATTAAAATTTGTTTATAAAACCTAAAAATAAAATAGTATCAAAAGGAATTAAAATAAAAAGTTAAAAGTGAAAATAATAAGAAAAAAATGATAAATAAAAATAGAAATAAAGATAAAATAAAATAAAATCTTTAAACATCATTATCGCCGGATGGTTCGCGAGGTGGTGGTGGTGATGATATGTGGAGATGCTGACAAATCTGTTGTAGAGTAGCATCAATGTTATCAAATCGTTGAAAACACTGCTGCTCAAATCGAGTGAAGCGTTCAGAGATGTCAGAATATGAAGCCGCCGCATGAACTGGACGATGGGTGGGTGGTGGCTGAGATGGTGGGTCCTCGTGTCGTGGAGGGACATCATCAGTAATGTCCTCGGGGGCCTCCTCCTAGGTTGATTGGGTGGGACGATACTGGGGAGGGTAGGTTCCATGGTGTTTTTCGATCATCCTCATACTTAGCATGCTCGAGATGGCTTGTAGAGACATCTGGCCAATGAGGGTAAGGGAGGATGCTTGTGCCGCGGTGTTGAGGAGCCCGAAGTGCTGAGCCAGTCTAGTCACATAGGGGCCAATAGAGATGACCCCCTTCCGATGTCGCTTTGTTTGATGGCGAATGGTAAGGGCGATAAAATAGGCAAGGTCGAAGACGTGCCCATGCGACATACACTATAGGAAGTAGACATCGTGAGTGTTGATGACGCCAGCGCTCTCTCTCTGCCCTACCAAAATGTGAGCTAAAATAGAATGTAGGTACCTCAAGGATGGAGGGAGAGCTGATGCCTTTGAGCGACTAGGGTCATAGGTGGTCGAACGTGGTACTAACGTGTCCCAGCACCGTGAAGGAGAATGATGAATGTGGCAGTTGATAGCGTAAAGGTCGTTCTCCTCCTTGAACTCTTCCGTGTAGAGGCCCAATGCGGTACTGAACTCTGGGACGCTTAACTGGCTGACTAACCTACCGAGGCAAAATTGAACAGGGCCGGGATCATCATAGTTGGTCATGACATCTTGAATATGGAAGGTCGAGCAAAGTTCGAGTGTGAGCTCGAGGTACGTCAGTTTGATGATCGCGAAGAAAAGTTCTCATGGATCGGTTGTTAGAAGAGCTCTGACCGTGTCAGCCAGTTGAACTTGTTTGAGTGCGGCCCAGTCAATGCAGTGGCCCGCAACTAGAGGTCGGGCCCGAAGTATCTGGAAGAGTTCTTCCTGTGGTCTAATGGGAAAATGAAGGAAGGGGTGGCAAATTTCAGTGGTAGGACTCGAGAAAGATGACGCTCCCTTCCTTTTCTTTGAAGCGGGGACGATGGCCTTTTTACCACGTGAACTTGACATTATATACCTGCAAGCAAAACCATTATTTTGTCTTGATTAATGGTCAAGATAATATGTAAACAAATTCAAAAAGGAAAAAGCCATGAATTAAAACTAATAATTTCAGCCAAAACTACTAACACTAACAAAACTTAACCAAAACAATCAATTTGATGGCATAATTTCGTAGCATTAGTATGGTCATAGCATGAATATAGGCATGATAATGGCATGGGTATGAAAATGATAATAGCATGAGGCTTTCTTAATATCTTGATTCAACATGAAATAGATGATAACTACTCTAAAAATGAAATTTAAATGATAGCAAAGTGGAAATAATTTGAGAAAAATGAAGATTATTATGCTAATAAACATTATAAATAAGTAAAATAGAAGAGAAAATAGTAAATAAACGCAAGAGGGAGGAGCTTGAGCTTCGAAAATAGAGTTGAAGGCGGCGCACGGGCGTGGCAGAGTGGGTGTGTGGAGTTGTAGCGGCTAGGGTTAGGGATTTTGGGGGAAGAAGATGATGAATAGTGAGGGGTTTTTATAGATTTTGAGGCACACGACCATGGGGCACGCTTGTGTGCCCTAATTTTAGCCCGTGTGTTTCGCATTTTTTTGAATTTTGGCACGTCTGACATTCACCCCACGCCCGTGTTCCTTGGGCGTATTGATGCACACGGCTGTGTCGTACGGCCGTGTTCTGCTTCGTTCGCTTCTCCCAAGCCCATGTATGTAAGCCCACGTCCGTGTTAATTTGACAGGTTCGACCACGGGTGCTAGGCACGAGAATGTCGCACGCCCGTATTGTTTTGGCAGGATCGGCCACGGCCATGTCGCACGGCCGTGGCAATTTACTGCATCCCGTGTTGGGAAAAATCCTTGCCCTGTTTTCACACGGCCTCCAGCACACCCGTGTGCCTGGCCGTGTGGGTGTAGAAAACCTATATTCAAGAGCACAGTTAGTAAGTTAGGTGTTAAATACTAGAATTTAAAGAAGTTAATACCGTTAGTGCTCGGGTTGCCTCTCGAGAAGCACTTATTTATAGTTTAAGCTAGACTTACCTAGGTTTCACACGGTTATGGTGGTTTGAGGAGTTTACACTCCTCATTCCTGCTATCAGTTTTATCAAAATAAGGTTTTAAATGAGTAACATTTACCTTAAACGTGTCAAATTTAGAATGATTTACCTCGACTGTACCGTATGGGAAGATGTTTGCTCCATTTGGTTCAGAAGTGGTAATACGAGAATCTGTGGCATCTAATAGTACTTTGTCTCCAACCTTAAGTTGATTTGGGGAAAAATTTAGCTCATCATGGCATGTTTTCAGTTTATGTGTCCACCACTCATCTAACTCATCGATTTGTAGCCTTCGTTCTTCATGGATAGGTCCTTTGTTGTTGCTTGAACATGGCTCATGTATGTCCTTCTAACTTATTTCCTACAAAGTAGGTTGCAACATATGGTCAGTTTTAGTAGAATGATTTATACAACCACCTTCAACTTTTGATGTGTTACTCGAATTGCGAGCTTGAAAGGTGATTGTTTCATCTCCCACACGAAGTGTGAGTTCGCCTGTGCCAACATCAATAATTGTTTTAGTAGTTGCTAAAAAGGGCCTTTCTAAAATTAAAGGAACGTTACTATCCTCCTCTATGTCTAGAACAACAAAATCCACTGGGAATATAAATTTATCAATTTTAATGAGTACATCTTCAACAATACCCCTAGAAAATCTGATAGTTTTATCTGCTAATTGAATGCTCATCCTAGTTTGTTTGAGTTTCCCAAGACCTAGTTGCTTAAACATTTTGTGAGGCATGACGTTGATACTAGCCCCTAAATCTGCTAACGCATTGTTCACATCTAGACTACCAATTAAACAAGGAATTGTAAAACTCCCTGGATCTTTTAATTTATTAGGTAGCTTATTTTGTAAAATAGCTGAGCAAACTGCGTTTAACTCCACATGACGCTTCATCCAACTTTCGCTTATTTTCTAAAAGCTCCTTTAAAAACTTCATTGCATTCGGCATCTGCGAGAGAGCTTCAATAAACGGTAAGTTAATATGTAATTTCTTTAAAAGTTTAAAGAATTTACCAAATTGTTCATCTGAGCGGTCTTTCCTTGTCCTATTAGGGTATGGCACACGAGGTTTATATTCTACACTTACCGATTTCTGCTCATTGTGGTCTACTTTACCTTTACCTTTGCTTTCCACCGCTTCTTGCTTTGGTTCTGGTTCAGATGCAACTAACCCTTCTTCATTGCTAATGTTAATCGCATTAAGTTGTTCCCTTGGGTTAGGTTCAGTATTACTTGGCAAGCTACCTTGTCGTCGCTTAGAAATTAATTTGGACAGCTGGCCAATCTGAGTTTCAAGCCCTTGGATCAATGCTTATTGATTTTTAAGCACTGTCTTGTTATTCTGGAAACGAGTTTCTAACACCGCTATGAATTTGGATAGCATTTCCTCAAGGTTCAGTTTCTTTTCCTGTTGATAAGTTGGCTGTTGAAAACCTGGAGGATTTTGTGGCTTTTGATTTCCTTGACCATCCCATGAGTAATTTGGGTGTTCCTCCAACCTGCATTATAGGTATTACTATATGGGTTATTTTGAGATCTAGAGTTATTGTTACCCAAATAGTGGACTTGTTCCTCTTCGGTTGTAAGATTGAAGGGTTGGTATTCTGTATGTATGCCTCCTCCACTTGAATCACACCTCATCACTGGATGTACTTGCGTAGAACCAAGTAAACATCAATCTTTTTATTTAGAAGCTCTATCTGATTTGATAACATATTAACCGCATCTATGTTATAAACACCTGCTGTTTTGGTTGGCTTAGTCCTCATGACTTGCCATTGATAGTTATTCAGTGACATCTCTTCAATAAATTTGTAAGCTGCTTCAGGTGTTTTGTTGTTGATGGTTCCACCAGCTACTGCATCAATTATCTGTCTTGTCAAGGGGTTCACACCATTATAAAACATTTGAACTTGTAGCCATAGAGGTAACCCATGGTGAGGGCACCTTCGCAGTAGGTCCTTGTATCTCTCCCATGCATTGTAAATTGTTTCTAAATCCATCTGCATAAAAGAAGAAATATCATTATGTAATTTAGCTATTTTAGCTGGCGAAAAATACTTTAATAAAAATTTTTCGGTCATTTGTTCCCAAGTAGTGATTGACCCTCGTGGTAACGAGTTTAACCACTGTTTAGCTTTGTTTCTCAATGAAAAAGGGAATAACCGAAGGCGAATGGCATCATCAGAAATGCCATTAATCTTGAATGTGTCGCAAAATTCCAGAAAATTTGCCAAGTGAGCGTTGGGATCCTCATCCTGCAAACCATCAAACTGAGCAAATTGCTGTATCATTTGAATCATGTTAGGTTTTAGTTCAAAATTATTTGCAGCAATAGCAGGCCTAACTATACTCGACTCAGTTCCTATTAAATTTGGCTTAGCATAATCATACATAGTGCGTGGAGCATGATTCTGATTTACTTGATCAGCGACAATCACAGGAGGTAGCGGATTTTCCTGATTTTCAGCCATCTCCTCGGTTGTAGTTGAGATATCGTCCTCTTGCTCTTCCTCTGTGTATCTTAGGCTTCGCCTTATTTCTCTTCGATTTTTGTGAGCTGTGCGATCGATTTCTTCGTCAAAAAGTAATGGTCCTGACGGGTTTCTTCTAGTCATAAACTATAAGAACCTGCCAAAAGAAAGAAAAAAGGAAATTTAGTAACGATAATCAAAACAAAATTTAAATTGCAATAAAATTAAATGGCTAAAGTAATGAAAATCGAGTGTTCCTAATATCTTAGTTTCCTGGCAACGGCGCCAAAACTTGATTGTCACTCGCGATAAGTTTTAAAATTTATAAATGATTGTACTTAAACTAACTATTATCACGATGAAGGCAAGCGCACCTATCGAATAGCAGTATAGTTTTAGCAAGACCGGATGTCGAACGCAAAGGAACTAAAAGTACTAGTATTAGCTTTCTTTTTATTATCTAGCTTAAGAATAATGGGGGTTTTAATTAACTAATTAACTAATCTATGAATGCACAGAAAATAGGTTTGGGGAAAATATTTTTTAGAAAATTTGATTGATTAAGACAATACCCAAGGAAAAATCCACCTAAACTTCACTTATTATTTGACTCTGAATCGGACGATTTATTCATTCAACTTGTTCTGTAGAAATCCCTAATTTATGTTATTATCCCTATTCAAGACTAATAACGTCTAACCCTAGATTGAATAATTGAAATCTCTTTCTAATTAACACCCTAGGGTTGCATTAACTCAATCTATGGATCCCCTTATTAGGTTTCACCCTAATCTGGCAAAATCTTGTCACCCTATCTTTAGGCTTGCAATCAAATCCGCTTAATTATGACAAATTTACTCTTAGACAGGGACTATTCATCCTTTGAATAAGCGCATCAACTTTAATCAATATCCTAAAATACCAAAGCAAGAATTAAGAACACATAATTAAGAACAAGTTAAATATTTATCATACAATTCAGATAATAATAACAAGATTCGTCTTAGGTTTCATTCCCCTTAGGTATTTAGGGGTTTAGTTCATAACTAAAAAGGAAAACATCTCAGAAGAATAATGAATGCAAAACATAAAGAAAACCCAAACCTCCTGAAGGGAAATTGAGGGGAGATATTCAGTCTTGATGAATAATCTGGCTTCTGAGATGGATCAATCGGCTTCCTTCGAGTAATTCCTTACTTCCTACTCTGCGTCTCCTCTTTAATCCTCATCTAGGGTATTTAAATAGGCTTTAGAATACCTAAAATCCCTCAAAATTGCCCTTTTCTGAATAGAACTTAACTTGGGCTCAACAGGAACACGCCCGTGTGTGATTACTTCAGGCCGTGGTCAAGGCTGAGAGATCAACAGGCCCGTGTTGAGGTTGTTCTAGGCCGTGTTCGAGCTTGCTAGAATGGGACGGGCATGTGTGATACCAGTGTGAGGAAGTCCAGGCCGTGTTGTTTTCCCACGTCGGCCCATTTTCTCCATTTTCGACCCGTTTCTTGTTCTTTTTGCTCTCCTGTGCTCACCTAAGTATAAAACATGAAATTAAAGGATTAGGAGCATCAAATTCCCCAAATTTAAGGAGAAATCATTAATAAATGTGTTAAGCACAGGATAATAATATGTATAAATTACGGTTTATCAATAAGCCATGTGGACGTTTGAAATGGAAGCACATGACCGTGTCCCAGCCCATGTCCAACCCCGTGTAACTCTCTGACTTGGGTCACACGGTCAACACACACGCTCGTGTGTTGGGCCGTGTAAAGGCCTTTGCTCCATTCCCAGTACACGTCAACGAGCAAAGAGGGGCAACTATAATAGGTTATTTTTGCCCGGGCCCTAATCAAAAAAATAAAATAAAAATAAAAATAATTAACAGTCCAAATTTTTACAAGCCCAAAAACAAAAGAAGCTTAAAATGATAAGGCCCGATAGGCCCCAAACACTTAAAAATTTTCAGAAAGCCAAAAACCCTAGGGTTTCTGGTGCCACTGCTCTCGTGCTACGTCAGTGCGCCTCATCCTAAGGCCTGATATCTTTCTGTCGCTGTTTCACCAAAGTAGCAAGAGGTTTACTTCTCTACTTCGTTGATCGAGTGCCAAACCTGCAAAAAAGAACCAAAAAGAACACAGAAACAGAGCAGAGAAACAATAGCAGAAACGAAAGCATAAACAGTAGAAAATATAATATCAAATGTACTATTCGGCTACAAAAGCCACAAAAATAGCATGTAATTTGGACACAGAGAGAAATACAAAAAAGTATCAAGTTTCAAAAGGTAGCAATTTTATTTTTTCTCTGATTTTTTTCTCAAAGCAAATAAATAATAATAAGTAAAACAAAAAACAAAACTCATTACCTGCCTCTTCGTATCACGCCACCATCGAAGGTTTCCTCCGTTCACGAAAGCCATAGAAGCCCTTTAGGGTTTCGTTCGGGCTTCGTAAAAAGGGTATACGAGAGGTCAAAAGGAAGAGAAGGGTGTCGGCCAAATTTTTTTTATTTTTTTAGGCTTTCACCTTTAGATCTAAACCTAGGTTTAAAAAGGGCCAAAAAGGGGCTATTTTCGGCATTTTTGGCCATCGAGAACGGCGAAGTTCATGACCGGCAACCGGTGGCCACCGTGGGACTCGCCAAAACCCTAGGCTGGAAGGGGAGAGGGTTTTGAGAGAAAAAAAAGAGAGTTTCATTTTTTTTAAAATGAAGGTTTTGAATTTTTTTGATTTAAATAGGTGCACGAAATGACACCGTTTTGGACCATTGTTCATAGACGCCAAAATGACGTCGTTTTGACACAACCCGCGGCCCGACCTGATCCATCACCTAGGATCCGCGCGTTTTCGCCTGGAGGGTCTATTTGCGCTTTTGGCCCTTCTACTTTTTGGACGATTTACAATGTAGTCTTTTTACTCTTTGTATTTTTTTACCACTTAATTTTATTTCGTCTTCCTTTTGGTCCTTGGGCCATTTTTGGGAACAGGCTTCTAAAATGACATCGTTCTGATGTTTAGCCTAATAACCTGACCCGAACCGCATGAGATCCATGTGTTTTGATATGGGTGAGGTCTATTTATTTCCCTGGCCCTTCTGTTTTTTAATTGTTTTTAAATCTAGTCCTATCTATGTTTATGTGTTAACAAAATTTACCATATAATTTCATTTTTGTTTTGTTTTGGTCCACCTGAGAAATGGTGTGCATAAGGACAAGGAATATTTTCATTTTCAGTCCCTATTCTTTTAGTGGTTACATTTTAATCCTTGTTAGCTTATTTTTATTATTTGCAATTTATACCCCTAGTTTTGTTTAAGTTTCAATTAAATCTGTTATTTATTTAATTTCAGCCTTTTCATGGTTTATTATTATTATTTATTTATCTATTTTTTATTACTGCCTTGCTTTTTATTTTAAAATTCATATTGTTCATATTTGTACATATTGTTATATTGTCATTATTATCTATTTTCTTTTTTGTTATTTTATTATTCCTTTTATTATTTTTGGCATTTTAAATCGTGTCTTTTCAATCATGTATTTTCCGTTTATTTTAAGTTACTTTATCGTTTTAAATACACATCGTTTTAAATATTACATTTGTTATTATCAAAAAAGAAATTTTTAAAAATAAGGCAATGTTCCGTATTTGGTGGTTCGAGAAGTCGTGCCCTAACTTACGGGGTTTCGACTTTCTCATTGAACCTAGATGACCAAATATCCTTTTAAAATTAAAATACATGAGATTTATTTAAATAATAAAATAAAAAGCGAGCTTATTTTCGAGGATTCAAGATATCGTGTCCTAACTTACGGGATGTGACCTTCTGTTACCTTGAGAATAAAGACCCTTTTGACATACGTTTTGATTAAAAATGATATTATGCAAAGCGGGGTCGTGTCTTAAACTCTTTTCAAATTTTCAATTTCTTAACACTAAAGACATCAAGTAATTAATTAGGTATCAATTTTTGGCATAACGAGGGTGCTAACCCTTCCTCGCGCGTAACCGACTCCCGAACTTATTTTCTAGATTTTGCAGACAAAAAAAAAATCATTTTTTATTAAATCAAACCTTTTATTAAAACAATCAAATTACGAGGTGACCCGATCATACCTCATAAAAAAAAGATTGGTGGCGACTCCCATTTTTTGTTTTTTCAAAATAAAAGTTGACTTTCAAAAAAGGTTTTGAAAAATATATAAAAAAGTCAATCGAGTCTTAGTTTGATTGGTATGAGTATTGTTGTTAATACAAGATGATGTGTGTTTGAGTGCGCTGAAGTGTATTATCCATCTATTTATAGGTTGAGGAGGGGCTATAGGTAGTTCTTACTTAATTTCTTACTTTCTATTGATTTAGATCAATTTTTAGTCCAAACACATTTGTCATATTAGGTCAGTGTTTCCCTCAAAGGTTAGTTATATAATATGATTATTATATTTTTTTTTCACGTAAAAAGTTGATGATATTTTATTTTAATTATATATAAACTACATGCTCAACTTAGGATCCAATCTTTTAGAGATTGTTTACATAAGAATTAAACCTTTCAAAATGGTCATATAATGATCTAGTCATTACAAAAGTGCTCAAATAAAGACTTTTCACACTTCAACTCACTTTGTAGTAAAATTTAAGTGAATGTTGATGTGTTTAGAATAAAACAAATATTAACTAAATTAGATATTGCTTGAAAAGAACAGAAAATAATAGACACAATTTGAAACCTAATGTACGACATTTGAAAAGCCTTTAATTGAGCATTTTCAAAAAGGTTTGGTCCTTAATTGAACATTTTTGACAAAATTTGGCATTCATTTGAGCATTTTTGTAAAGGTTAAGTCCTTATATGACTATTTTGAAAGATTTATTCCTTATGTAAACAACCTTAAAACTTTCAACTTCAATTTGAGCATTTAGCCTTATATATAGTTAGAATTGAAGTTATCCTAACACTAGTTTTTCAACTTTTTCAACATTGCATATAGATTTATATTTTTTATTTTTTATTTCAAATATAAAATATATATTAAAAAAATGCCTGCCTCCCATGATCGAACTGTTTTTTGTATGTATGTATATATACATGTTTTTTACCTATACGTATATATCTTTTTCTTATAAACTATAAAAATAGTTACTTTTTTTGCCTCAAATAACATTTTAGTCACTTTTATTTGAAATGTTACATTTTAGTCACTTACGTTATCGTTTTGTTACGAAGTGGTAACTCTACCATTAAGCTCCGTTACCTCCCTAACGACGGTCCTACATGGCAATCTAAATGGGTTTTAAATGTCAACTTAGATATCCTACGTGGTAGTCTAAATTAAATTTATTTAATTAAAAACCTATTTTCATCCCAATAACTAGACATCCAAGTTGGCATTTAAAACCGTTTCGAACTGCCACGTAGGGCTGTTGTTAGGGAGGTAACAGAGTTTAACAGTAGAGTGACCATTTCATAACAAAATGATGACGTAAGTGTCTAAAACGTAACATTTCAAACATAAGTGACTAAAATGTAACCCGAGGCAAACAAAAGTGGCTACTTTTATAGTTTACCCTATTCATTTTTTATAAAAAAATTTCTTTATTTACATTCTTATTTAAAATTTTCTTTTTACTATTATATTTTTTTACTTATAAATATATTGTTTTAATTTCATTTTATGTTATGTTTATATATACCTATTTTTGTTCCCTGTCATATACATATATTCTTTAAAATATCATATATATATACACACACACTTTAGTTTTGTTTCTCTAACTATTATGTATCATTAATTATGTAACACCCCAAACTCGGCCTAGACGTTATGGCTGAATCCGAAAATGTCACAAAGAGTGGGTTTTGAAAACGGAGTCGTTACGTTAAACCAATTTAGCTTAATAACTCATATTCGTTTATATCTATTGTCAAAAATGTTAATTAGTTGGTTTATTTGCCAAAGCACTATTTACAGAGGAAGTCTAACGAAATCATTATATTTTGAAAGTCCTGCTTGTATTTTCAGAAAAACCCTTGTTTGAGTAAAACCGTCGTTTTCCTAAAATGTTTTGTCAAACCATGCAAGTTAGCAAGCAGATAGAATCAAAACCACAGTTAAAAACCATACAGTCCAGAGAGTCTCAGAAATTACAAACTCAGAATAGACAAACAGATGTGAGTTTTCGTAACCTCAGTGTGTAACCCAACAGAAATAGACATACATTACATACAGGTATCACATACACTACCAGATTCAGATTTTAGACTTGGACTTTAAGTCCTTACAGATCTGAGATATGAGATCTGATGCAGCATGCAGTATAGGTGCAGTGCAGTGCAGTGCAGTGCATGTGCATGTGCGAGTGCGGTGCAGTGCGTGTGCGAGTGTGCAGTGCAGTGCAGTGCAGTGCAGTACAAGTATAGATCTGAGATCACTGTGTGCAGGTATAGATACAAATATGCAGAACAGATATACAGAATCCTACCCCCATCCTCTACACACCAACTCCGACCATCCCATCACACCATGTGGGTTAAAAAACCCCACCCATCCTTACACACCACATTGTGTCATTATGACACATCTTAGATAATACACACCAAGCTGCCAGAATATAGGCGAAGGTCGCCCAACAGAACACTTCCTCCACATATCAAGACCCACCCAATCACAGATACAGAAATAATAGATACCGTAATATCATGCATAACATGCTTATATACAGAGCTAATATGTATATACTCATCAGAATAAATAGACATGCATACCATGTCCTACTCTGAGCAGAATATCAGATTATTAGATCACATAAATTTTAGGGTTTAATTGGCCCTTACCGACCTTACGGTAGGCTCACAGCCGATCGAAACGACTGTGGGACCCTAGGGAAAATTTCAGAATTATGGCATGTGGGCCCATACGGCCTGGCCCAAAACCTATACACCTATATGGGCCGATAAGCCTGTGTGGCCCACACGCCCGGCTTGGCCTACCCCGTGTGGCCCACACGGCAACACCCACACCAGCACACGGCCATGTCTTGGGCACGACCATGGCTTCATTAACCATACGGCTGTGTCTCGCACACGGCCAACCACATGTCTAGAAGCACGCCCGTGTGGTGTCGACAGAATGATTTTTTTTAGCTTTTGCTGAAGCTCGATTTTCTACGTTTCGGGTACACACTTGGTTTAGTTTTGATGCGGAAACACTCTTCATACCACCAGTACCTAAAATTGACTAATAAAACACTCCATTAGCCGCTTAAACTGATACCAAATCGAACTACGACGAAATAGACACTCCTTTAAACCACAAAAAACCTTACCTTCGAATGAACAACGGTGATTTCCTATAACTACAGCATCGATTGGAAGCCCCTAGCCTCTTAATTTCTCCTAAACACAAAATGAACCCTATTACTTAACGATTCCTTAACCCAAAATAGTAACCACACTAACCACACTTACCAAAAACGCATAAAGAAGACCAACGAATTAAAAAAAAGAGATTAATTGGCAGGATTTCGACAAAATTTCAAAAACAAGGAAAAGAAAGAATTTTCCCCATTCATAGAAAAAGAACGTCAGAAAAGATGAGGGAAAATTTTGAAAACAAATAACAATAGAAATAAAATAAAATATATTTTAAAATCCCACTAATATCCTAACTCCCTACTAATTCACATCCAACTACCCTAGTATCCCAACTCCACCGAAACACTGACACAAAACTGAGGAAAAATAACTTCCTCGCTAATGTGAGGTTTCAAACACAGGATCTCTAGCGCAACAACTCCTTACCACCCGAACCAACAAGCTCATTCTGATATGGATTAGCAGACAATTTTATATAAGCCCACTCAACAAGGGTAAGGCTTGGATAAAAAATAATAAAAAATTATCAAATGTGAGACTTGAACCCAATACTTCATACACACACCCAGAACACTTAACCAATGAAGCAGACAGACAATTGTGTTAGATATTTACAGAAACAGAGATAAATTATTCAGGGCGTTACAACTCTACCCCCTAAAAGAAAATTTGACCTTGAAATTTACCTGATTAGAAAAGATGAGGATACTGCTGACGCATCGAGTCCTCAGGTTCCCACATGGCTTCCTCAGTGCCATGATTCCGCCACAGAACCTTCACTAACAAGATGGACTTCCTCCTCAGAACCTTAATATCACGATCCAAAATCTGAATCGGCTTCTCCTCAAAAGTCAAATCCGGTCTAATCTCTATCTCTTCAAAAGAAACAACGTAAGATGGATTAGACCGATATTGCTTCAACATCGAGACATGAAATACATCGTGGATACGGTCTAACTCTGGAGGTAGCTCTAATTGATAAGCAATCGGTTCCATACGCTTCAAATTTTGACACGTCCCAATGAACCTAGGGCTCAACTTGCCCTTACGATTGAATCTCAGAACTTTCTTCCACGGAGAAACCTTAAAACGAAGTCCCCCACAGAGTATTCAATATCTCTCCTCTTTAGATCTGCATAAGACTTTTGTCTATCAGAAGTCGCCTTTAGACGTTCCCGAATCAGTCTATCTTTATCTTCAGTCTTAGAAACCAACTCAAGACCCAAAACCCGATACTCACCCAATTTAGTCCAAGATAGCAGAGTACGACACTTATGACCATACAAAGCCTCGTAAGGTGCCATTTGGATGCTAGACTGGAAACTGTTATTGTAAGCGAACTCAGTTAACGGCAGATAGTCCTCCTAACTACCTTGGAAATCAATCACACAACTCCAAAGCATATCCACCAGTATCTGAATCACCCTCTCAGATTGACCATCGGTCTGAGGATGGAATGCAGTACTGAAGTCCAATCACAAACCTAGAGCCTCATGCAATTTCTTCTAGATTTGAAAAGTGAAGCGAGGATCTCTATCAGAAATTATTGAAATAGGAACCCCATGCAATCTTACAATCTCGAAAATATAGAGCTTCACCAACTTCTATAGAGAGTAGTCTGTCTGAATTAGAATAAAATGAGCAGACTTAGTCAATTGAACCACGATGACCCAAACAAAATCCTTCTTAGTGGGTGTCAAGGGCAACCCACTAACAAAGTCCATCGTTACTCGTTCCCATTTTCATAAGGGAATCTTAACAGGTTGTAAAAAACTCGAAGGTAACTGGTGTTCAGCCTTAACCTGCTGGCACGTTAGACAATGAGTAACGAAATCCGTAACCTCATATTTCAAACCTGACCTCCAGTACAGTTCACGGAGATCTCGATACATCTTATTCCCGCCCTGATGCATATCATAAGGGCTATTATGAGCCTCTTTCAAAATCGATTACCTCAGATTAAAATCATTCGGCATACAGATCTGACCTTGAAAACACAGAACTCCATCATTATTCAGCCCAAAATCCAAAGTACTACCACTCTCAATACGATGAAACCGCAAACCCAGAGACTTATCCCCTAACTGCTTATCCTGAATCTGATCAATCCAAGTTGGTTTAACTTGTAACTCGGCTAACAGACCCCCATCATCGAACAGACTAAGACGAGCGAACATTGCTCTCAAATCAGACATTGCTCTATGACTTAGAGCATCGGCCACCACATTGGCCTTACCAGGATGATACTCTATCGTGTAGTCATAATCTTTGAGTAGATCAATCCATCGACGCTGCCTAAGGTTCAACTCCTTCTTAATAAAGAGGTACTTGAGGCTCTTGTGATCAGTGTAGATAATACACCTTTCATCATATAGATAGTGTCTCTAAATTTTCAATGCAAAAACTACTGCATCCAACTCGAGATCATGCGTCGGATAATTCCCTTCATCTGCCTTAAGCTAACGGGATACATAAGCCACAACTTTACCATCTTGTATCAATACACATCCTAAACTGACGTGTGACGCATCACTGTAGACCACAAACTCTTTACCAGATTCAAGCTGTATCAGCACAAGAGCCTAAGTTAGAATAGACTTGAGCTTCTCGAAGCTCGATTATTGCGTATCAGTCCAAACAAAAGGAACACCCTTACGTAGAAGCTTAGTCATAGGAGCTGCAGTTAGAGAGAACACCTCAATAAAACACCGATAATACTTCACACGACCCAGAAAACTGCAAATCACAGATACATTATTAGGCTATTTCCAATCAAGCACAGCCTCAATCTTCCTTGGATCAACTAGAATCCCCTTAATAGAAACCACATGACCCAGAAAAGTCACCTTACCCAAGCAGAACTCACACTTGCTCAACTTAGCATAAAGCTGCTTCTCTCGGAGTATTTGAAGTGCTACTCTAAGATGTTCATCATGCTCATCCTCGGTCTTAGAGTAAACCAGAATATTATCAATGAAGACCGCGATGAACTGATCTAGATATGGCTAAAAGACTCGGTTCATCAGATCCATGAATGCAGCCAGAGCATTCGTCAAACCAAAAGGCATAATTAGGAACTCGTAGTGTCCGTAACGAGTCCTAAATGCAGTCTTATGAACATCAGCTTCCTTAATTCTAAGTTGATGATACCCAGAATGGAGATCAATTTTTGAAAACACAAAAGCCCCTCAGAACTGATCAAAGAAATTGTCGATCCTCAGAAGTGGATACTTATTCTTCACAGTCAGTTTATTCAGTTGTCGGTAATTAATACACATTCTCATGGTCCCATCCTTCTTCTTTACAAACAGAACTGGTGCCCCCATAGAGACACACTAGGTGAATGAAACCATGATCCGAAAGCTCTTGAAGTTGAGCCTTAAGCTCTGTAAGCTCCTTCGGTACCATTCGGTAAGGAGAAATGGACACCAGAGCTGTACCCGGTAGAAGCTCAATGCCAAACTTAACTTCTCGATTTAGAAGTAAACTTAGTAATTTCTCAGAAAAAACATCCAAAAAATCCCTCACTGTTCTGATATCCCCGATAGAAGAGTCCTCAGAAATAGAAACACTAACGTAAGCTAAATACGCCTCACACCCTTTCCAAACCAGTTTCTCAGCCGCAAGAGTGGAGATCACATTGGACAGATAATCTTGTTGCTCACCTATCATAACCAACTCCTTATCATCCTCGGTTCTTAGAATGACCCTCTTAGTCACGCAATCCAAACTAACTCGGTGCTCGACCAACCAGTCCATACCTAGAATTAAGTCAAACTTCCCAAACGGAAGCTTTATCAGATTTTCCAAAAATACAACCCCTTGCACCACTAACGGAACATTCCTATAAAGTTTACTAACTCAAACAGACTGTCCCAACGGACTCAGTATAGTAATATCACTAGAAGTACTCTCAACCGAAATCCCCATGTTTTTAGAAACAATACTAGCTACAAAGGAGTGAGTAGAACCTATGTCTATCAAAGTAGTATAAGGTACATCGAAAATAAAGAACGTACCCATGATAACGTCAGAAGCATCTCTATTCTCTCGGCATCGAGCAACATAAACCAACACAGGCTGCCTCACCTCAATCTGACTAGCACCTCTGTCTGGTGCTCTCCGTTCACGGCTCATACCATTACCACCCTTAGCCAGTCCATGATTTATCACCCTCAGAAACTCGGACTCATATTCAACCATTGATCTATCACCCTGCGTGAGATTCATGACCTCATGTCTACGAGTATCCACATAGCTCGCCCCCACATACTTCCTTTGAAAGGCAGTCTTGAAGAAGTCCTAATTCAGACGATTAGGCTAAGTACCCTCCTCAATCGATAACCACCATTGATATGCCTCATTGCAAAGCAAAGAGACTGCACCTTTAAGTTTCTGCTCGGGATTACAGTCTATATCATTCATGATCCTCTCGGTGGCCTCCAACCAATACTTGGCACAGTAGGGGTAACTCCAGTGAAACCCCTAAACAACTCAGCACCATTGGACCGGAGTTGTTCAGTTACTGACCCATGGCCCTCAGCTCTAGAACAGCGTTCAGCGACCTTCTCCAATACCCTCAACATAGCTTGGGACAGTGTATCGTCCCCAGTCGAATGGCTTTGAGACTCAGTCTCAGTAGCATGCGAAACCAGTATCTCACTTGTATCTAAATTTGGCATACTGCCTAGAGAGGAAGACTCAGCTTAAGCCTCCCTACGGCCTCTACCACGGCCACGAATACCACGTCTGCAAGTTCCACGAGTGCTCATCGTAAATTTTAAATTTTTATCTATATTATAAAATTGTATGCATCAATTCCAGTATTTATTAACAGATATTTTATGCATAAATTATCAAAAGTTCAGAAATACTTTTAGAGGTTTCAATCTCTAACTATTTCAGTACAGTTTTAGAAAGTACTATCTATAGTGTTTTTAGAATATACTAAGTTTTAGAAATACTTACAGAATTGGCGCCGGAGACTCGATGTACCATATACTTTCTCAAAACTATCCAATTTATTTGAAAATCAGCTCTTTTTGGAACAAAATTTTGGAACCTAAAATTCATAGCTCGAGTTTTGCAACCTAACTCTCACACCACTAAATGTAACACCACAAACCCGGCATAGATATTATGGCTGAATCCAGAGATGTCACAAAGAATGGGTTTTGAAAACGGAGTCGTTACATTAAATCAATTTAGCTTAAAAACTAATATTTATTTATATCCATTGTCGAAGACATTAATTAGTTGGTTTATTTTCCAAATAACTATTTACAGTGGAAGCCTAACTAAATCATTATATTTTGAAAGTCCCATTCATATTTTTAGAAAAACCCTTGTGTAAGTAAAACCGTCGTTTTCCTAAAATGTTTTGTCAAACCATGCAAGTTAGCAAGCAAACAAAATCAAAACCACAATTAAAAACCATACAGTCTTGAATTTTAAATAAACACCATAAATTACTAAGAAGATTCAGTACTACATCGAGTGGTCACTGTTGAGTCTTTATCGCACCGATCCGTCTAAGTCTGAGGATTACCTGAACAGAATGGACAAGCAGATGTGAGTTTTCGTAAACTCAGTGTGTAACCCAACAGAAATAGACATGCATTTTATACAGGTATTCCATACACTACCAGATTCAGATTTCAGACATGGACTTTAAGTCCTTTACAGATACAGATATAGGTACAGGTACAGGTACAGGTACAGGTACAAATATAGATACAGATACAGATATGCAGAATAGATATACAGAATCCTACCCCCATCCTCTACACACCAACTCCGACCATCCCATCACACCATGTGGGTTTAAAAACACCAATCTATCCCTACACACCACAATGTGTCATTATGACACATATGAGATAATACACAACCAAGCTGCCAGAAAATAGGTGAAGGTCGCCCAACAGAGCACTTCTTCCACATACTCAAGACCCACCCCAATCACAGATACAGAAATAACAGATACAGTAATATCATGCATAACATGCTCATCTATAAAGATCATATGTATATACTTATCAGAATAAATAGACATGCATACCGTGTCCTACTCAGAGCAGAATATCAGATTATCAGATCACATAAATTTTAGGCTTTAATTAGCCATTATCGACCCTACAGTAGGCTCACAGTAGATCAGAATGACCCGTGTACCCTAGGGAAAATTTCAGAATTATGGGCCTACACACCCGTGTGGGCCCACACGCCTAGATTGGCCTTTCCTATATGGCCCACACGGCCTTGCCCAAAACCTACACACCCGTGTGGCATACCTGTATGGGCCGACACGCTCGTGTGGCCTACACACCCAACTTGGCGTAGCCCGTGTGGCTCATACGGCCACACTCACACCACCACACGGCTGTGTCTTGAGCACGACCATGCTTTCGTCGACCACACGGCCGTGTCTCACACACGCCTACCACACGGCCAGAAATACGCCCGTGTGGCGTCGATAGAATGATTTTTTTAACTTTTGTCAAAGCTCGATTTTCTACGTTTCAGGTACACACCTAGTTCGGTTTCAATGTTGAAACACTCTCGAGACCACCAGCACTTAAAATTGACCAATAAAATATTGTATTAGCCACTTAGACCGATACCAAACCGAACTACCACGAAACAGACACTCTTTTAATCTACAAAAACCCTTACCTTTGAATGAACAATGGTGATTTCATACAACTACAACACTGATTGGAAGCCTCCAGCCTCTTAATATTTTCTTAAACACAAAACGAACCCTATTACTCAACGATTCCTTAACCCAAAATAGTAACCACACTTACCACACTTACCAAAAACGCACAAAGAACAACGATGAGCTGAAAAATCGAGATTAATTGACAGGATTTCGACAGAGTTTCAGAAACAAGGAAAATAATTTTTTTTTCCTAATCAAAGACAAAGAACATCAGAAAAGACGAGGGAAAATTTTGAAAAAAATAAAAATAAAAATAAAAATAAAAATAAAAATAAAAATAAAAATGAAATAAAATCTATTTTAAAATCCTACTAATATCCTAACTCCCCACTAATTCGCATCCAACTACTCTAGTAGTCCCAACTCCACCGAAACATTGACACAAAATTGAGAAAAAATAACATCCTCGCTAACGCAAGGATTCGAACACAGGACCCCTAGCACAACATCTCCTTACCACTCAAACCAACAGGTTCATTCTGATATGGATTAACAGACAATTTTATATAAGCCCACTCAACAAGGGTAAAGCTTGGATAAAAAATAACAAAATTTATCAAATGTGTGACTTGAACCCAAGACCTCATACACACACCTAAAACACTTAACCACTGAAGCAGACAGACAATTATGTCAAATATTTACAGAAACAGATATAAATTATTCGGGGCATTGCAACTTATGTACTATATCTATATATTTTTACTATTACATATATGTACTTATTCTCCTTATGTTATATATATATGCATCTTTTACAGGGTATGTTGATAAATATATATATATACATACACACTTTCACACCATTGCATAGATTTTAAAATTGTTTCATTTACACCAAGTTTGCAGCTATTAGGGATATAAATTACCTTGTGTATTCTTTTTGCAGGTTTCATTATCCATTACCCTTAGTATATTTTTCCTTACCTAATCATGCCTTCCCGAACCATGTTTAAGGGAGCCACCTCTAAACATGCTAGAGACGGTGGCTCCAATTCCGAGCCTACTATAAGTCCCCCTCCTTCGTCCTTTTTGGATTATTTCTGCTCTCCGGTCAAGCTTGCTCATTATACCGATATTTTTCCAATCGGAAAGTCTTCACCTCTCCTTCAATAAGCTATAATTTTTTGAAAAATGAACTCCATTTCTGTTATCTTGACACTCTTGATGAGTGGAGATTGACAACGGTCTAGTCGTATAACAACCATTGTCATGACAACCTTGTCTGTGCATCCTATTCAAATGCCAAAATCGTTCATGATTCCACCAGTTACGAGTTCTAATTATTACGTCATATCTTATGGGTACCAAAATAGAAATATATATTGAAACTATTGCCACCCATTTAGATATTCCTAATGAAGGTGGTTGCGAGATCAATAGTGACTTCCCTCCGTCTATTTGGCCTTATGAAGATAATGTCAGTTCCCTTGAGCTTCATGACCGTTTTCTTTAGTTGATTAATTCTTGGCAAATTGACTTCACTCATAAACATGCCACATTCTGTCTTCTAGATTATTGGATCATCCATTGCGTACAAATCAAATATAGGTTGAACCTAACATCAATCATCTTTCTTCATATGATAGGAGTTATCAAGAGACTTTTCTCCATCGTTTTTTCCCCTCAAGTCCTATCCATCCTTTTTTGTAAGTTAGGTATCAATGTCGATATTGATCCAGGTCGTCCTATGTCAAGTTATATTAATGCCCAATCCCCTTGGAGTTGTGATTATGATTTATAAAAGGGTTAATGGATCAAGAAGAGCTTCTAATATGATACTTCTCAAGGAGGGCAGTAGCAAGATCCCACTCATCAAGGTCAACAAGTGGAAGAGGATGATGAGGCCACCAATGATGATGGTCCTTGATATGTCGCCCTTACTTCTCTATGCACATATGCGGTTCTTGAGTCTCTTCGAACCACCTCTAATGACATTCATGCTCATTTTGATGCTAATTTGATTCATTCATTGAGTCATTTGGAGGGCAGATGTCTTTTCTTGAGGAAAACACGGTCGCTCTAATATTTCGTGTCCCTCTTCCTCCTCCTCCTATGGATGGTTAGATTTTTTTGAACTTATATATGTTGGTTTATGGTTGTTATGGATATTTTAATACTTTTTTTGGTTAATTTTATTTCTAAAATGCTAGTTTATGTTTGTTGCACATGATTTTGTTCGGATGTTTCCTTTTATGTCTTGAATGCCATTTTAAATTTATCTATATGACATGATATCTATTTTTTCTTAATTCTGTATTGCTTATTGTTTAACACTTCTTTCTTGATTTTTTGATTTTTTAATATACCAAAAAGGGTAGAGAAGATAAATGAGGAAATTTTGCAAAATTGAACATTTACTTTCAAATAAAAATACACTCGACAAACCTATTTTTCAAATCTTTAAAATTGTCCAAGTAGAAATATTTATTCTTTTAAAGTAACATTCCCAAAATGTTGTCTGGAGAAATGGTACTATTTGGGTAACAAATATAGAGAATTAGTGAGAAAATTTAGAAAATGAGTTGGATAAAGGAATCTTATGGAATCAAAGTTGATATTTGAGATGCGATTTAATGAAAATAAATTTAGAAGAGGAAATGTGAAAAAAAAACTAAGTCACAAATTTTGAAAAGTTTTAAGGACTAAGATGCAAAGTTAGCAAAAAGGAAAGTAAGAGTTTTTATTGCCTATTTGACACAAGGATAAATTGAAGTATGAATTAGCTTGGTGAAAATCACTTTTGAGATGAAATTGGAAAGATTTGAAAGTATAGAGAATAAATTGACAATTTCCCAATTTCATCAGGAAAAGGCACAAAATTATAATTCCCATCACACAATGATTTATATCAATATTTATATATGAATTAATAAATTGGATTCGTCTAAATGCCACATTTTGATAAGAAATTGTAAGAAAGGCTAAAAAGGGGAAAAATGGTACCATAAAGGGTAATTTGGTCAATTTTTAGGGCTTTTGTGATTAAAATAATGTTTATATTTGATATTTGGTATTCAAAATTAATTTGGATGGTCAAAACCTTGTATTAGGGAAATGAGCCTCAAACTAAAAAATTTGGACTTAAGTAGTTGAGCATGAGCCCAATACCAATTTGTTGATAGTTTTTAAATGGGATGAGAACCCTATCAACCTTATTTTTTTTTTCTTCTTCTCCAACAGATCAATAAGCCCCCATGATTGTTCATCTTTTCCTCTCCATTTCCTTGTATTTTCTCCACTTTCTTTTAAAATTCCCACATTCCGCGTCAGGATTTTGCTAAAATCTCTTAAGAAACAACCTCTTAAACTCATTTCCACCATCAATCTCACCATGATCGCGTAGGTTTTGATGGATTTTTGTGTGAGAAAATAAATATTAGGAGAGAAAATTTCAACAAGGTAAGAATATTGTTTTACTAACTCTCCAAACAAGATATTTGTGTTTATTGGTTATGAGAAATCTTGGAAAGAACTATTATTAATATTTTGATATATTTTTGGTGTATGAAAAAAATTGAATAATAAGAATGTATTTTCCAAGCTTAATTGATGATGGAATCAATATATGGGTTTTACAACATCTAAAAAGGTAAGTACCCTTGGATATTCTTACTTTTCTTATGCTAAAATGTTTAGGAAAGTAATGAATTTAGTTATTAATATGAAAATAGTGTAATAAAAATTATATTTATTATATGAATAAATATGAAAATAGTATGAATGTGTTTAATATGTCACTTAATGACTTGGTTAACAACATTTGCATTAAAACAGTTTTAGAAAGCAATAATAGTGCAACTTTGAAAATTCTCCAAAAATTGTAGAAATTGAATTAGAAGTTTATCCACATATGGTTTGAAATCTTATTGAGTCTAGTTTTTATTAAAACAAAGGAAACTTGCTTCCAAATTATACAATAGAAGATAAATCTATTTAAGTGAGAGAAGGTCAAAATTGTTGGCAGCATCCCGTGTTTTGACTTTGAAAGATTGTTAAAAGTTGTCTAAAATGAATTAGAGGATGACCTTTATATGTCTAGAAAATTTTAACAAACAAAGAATTCATCCAAATTACAAAATAGGAAAAATATATTTTTTGAGTGAAGGGAGTCAGAGTTGTTTGGTAGCAACTCTTTCGTGACTTAAAAATTTTGCTGACATGTGTGTACAAGAGAATAAATTCTGGAAAATTTGTGATTGTAAGGTTCAAGAGTGTAATTTCTAAAACATCAAACGGATTTTGATTTGAATTTTATGGACTATGAAATAAATAGTTTAGTGACTTCCACTCAAGTAGAATATTTTGTTTTGAAGGACAAATAACAATAAAAACATGACTCTACATAAATTGGAACTATTAATCGGAATGGACATGTATAAGACCTAAAGAAATGTGTTTTTAAATGCAAAACACCTATGGTGCCTACATCTGAAAAATAACCATACTCATAAGGCCTTTATTAATATGGGCTATATGGATATATGTTAATTATAATTGTAATGTGCCCTAGGTGAAATGTGAGGATATGGTTGACATGCCAATTAGGGGCTATAGTGTGTTCGAACTCTGTCGGAGGTTTCACACTTATGTGTATTTTGGTGTGGTGTAGTTTATGCTTTTATGAGCTCTTTGGTGTGGTGGAGGGATGTTTTACGCTGTTTTACAATTTAGCACTTCGGTGCTTATTGGTGTAGTGTAGGAGTTTCATGTATCCAAGTCAGTTTTACTAGAAACAACTACGGGCAAAAATGGATTAAATATTGATAATCAACTTTAGATGTGACTATAGATGGCTAAAAGAAAGACTAAGAGTCATGAACTAAATGCTTTAGAACTAAAATAGAAGAAAATAAGGTAAATGAAAAAATAAGCAAATAAGAATTAAATTTGGTAAGGTACTCTAAAAGTGTATGTCTTAGTTAAGGAGATGAAAATGAAAGGGATGACTTGTAACAACTTGTTTCCAGTGATGTCAAAAATAGTGGTTTCGGGTGTGTGACACGGTCGTGTGACCCTACTCAGAGAGTTACACGGGCTGGGACAAGGCCGTATGACCCTACTCAGAGAGGTACATTGGTGAGGATAGGGGATGGGACATGACCGTGTGTCTTTCTTTCGAAAGTTACACGGCCTAGGGCCATGTCACACGGCCTGGCCATACGATCATGTGACCCTTGTTTCACAATTTTTGCATCTTTTTCCTAAACCTTCCAATTTGTTTCAAACTAGTCCCAAATTGCTTCTAAGCTATTTTTAGGGCCTTAAAGACTTAATATAAGGACAAAGTGCATGTTATTGGATGGATTATGATATGATTAGTCTATTTGAATGTTATGATGTTTAAATATTACGATTGTACGGTAATGCTCCGTAACATTAACCCAAAAACGGAGATGGGTTAGGGGTGTTACATTTAGTGGTATAAGAGCTACGATTTAGTTGGTTTTCAAACTAAATGTAGCATGTATGGAGTTTAAAAATACATGTAATTATATAACCTGTGATAGTGTGATAACTCTTGATTCAAATTGAATCATGTTTTCATATAGATAAGATGTCATCCAACTAAGTAGATTCTGATGAAGTTGAAAGTAACTACAAGCCTCCGTTCATGGAGCAGCTTCAATAGTAATGAGCCTGTGTTTGAGGCCCGGGGAGGTAAAGCTAAAGAAGCCTTCTTCCAGATGACGTTTGAGTGGTTTACAGAGTTTGTGAGAATAAACCCATTGGCTCAACAACTTCTACCCCCATCCGTACCCCAACCTGTTCCTGTTATTCCTCAGGGTTTGGAACGAATACATGCAAGCAAGCCTCCAGTTGATAAAATTCAAAAGTATGGGGCTGAAGAGCTTCGTGGTACAACCAAAGATGATCCAAAAATGACCGAGTTTTGGTTAGAAAACACTGTGGAGGTTTTCAATAAATTATCTTGTACACCAATTAAATGCTTAAAATATGTTGTATCATTACTGAAAGACTCAGCATATCAGTGGTGGAATATATTGGTTGCGGTAGTAACAAAAGACCGTGTAAATTGGGAATTCTTTCATACAGAGTTTAGAAAGAAATATGTTAGCTAGCGGATCCTTGATAAGAAACGCAAAGAATTTCTAGAATTGAAAGAGGGTCGTATGATAGTGGCTGAGTACGAGAGAGAATTTGTACGATTCAATAAATATGCTCGAGAGTGTATACCATCCGAGGTTGTTATGTGTGCCCGTTTTGAAGATGACTTAAATGACATCAAGTTACTAGTTGGGATTCTAGAGTTGAAAGAATTTGTGGTTCTGGTTGATAGAGCACACAAGGCCGAGGAACTTCGCAGAACAAAAAGAAAAGCAGATTATGAGGCTCGTGATAATGGAAAATGACCTATGAGAAAGTCATTCTCATCTCCATCAAAGAAATCAAAGGAATTTCACAGTCATTCATCAACTTTAGTAGGATTATCGAGGAGAGATAAAGAGAAACAATATTCGAGCTCGAGACCTCAGGCTACATCTGTAATGAGTGTAGGTAGTGTCAGAAATAACAAACCTGAATGTCAGTAATGTAATAGACGACACTTTGGAGAATGTAGATTGAAAGATGGATCATACTTCAAATGCGGTTCTTATGATCATTTTCTTATAGACTGCCTTGAAAGGTCTGATAAAGAGAAGGTTCAGAATACTCATTTGAGTAATATAGTTGTGAGAGGGAGACCACCTTAAAATACTGGAAATAAAAGTAACAGTCGAAGTGGAACAAAAGATTCTACGGTTAGATCTGAGGTAGGATCACTAGATAGGGCTTATGCAATTCGTGCTCGAGTTGAAGCTTTAGCACCTGATGTAATCACTGGTACATTTTCTATCTTTGATACTGATGTTAATGCTTTGATTGACCCAGGGTAAAGGCACTCATATGTATGCACAACTTTAGTTTCAGATAAGAAAATACCTTTTGGGTCTATTGAATTTGTGGTTAAAGTAATGAATCGTTTAGGTCAGTATGTATTAGTTGATAAAGTCTATCAAAACTATCCTTTGATGATTCAGGATTGGAGCTTTTTGCTGATTTGATGTTGTTACCCTTTAATGAGTTTGATATGATTCTGAGTATGGACTGGTTAACTCTGCATGATGTTGTTGTGAACTGTAGATGAAAGCATATTCTGTTGAAATGTTAGAACGGTGAAAGGATCTGAATTGAATTAGATAGATGGGATGGTACATCTAATGTTATCTCAGCTATAACGACACATAAATATGTTAGAAAGGGCTGTGAAGCGTATTTAGCTTACAAATTTGATTCTAGGGTTTTAGAATCGAACTTAGAGTTAGTTCTGACTGTATGTGAGTTTTCAGATGTATTTCTAAAAGAGTTACTAGGGTTACCGCCGGTCTGAAAGGTTGAGTTTGCTATTGAGTTAGTGGCAGAGACATCTCCCGTATCGATAGCTCCATATAGAATGGCACCTACAGAGTTGAAATAGTTAAAAGCACCAGTTGCAAGAGTTGACAAATAGGGGCTTTGTTCAGATCAGTTTTTCTCCTTAGGGTGCTCCTGTTTTGTTTGTTAAGAAAAATGACTGTTCAATGTGATTGTGTATTAATTATTGACATCTCAATAAAGTTACAATTATGAACAATATCCTTTGCTATGCATTAATGATTTGTTTGATCAGTTGAAAGGTGCAACAGTGTTTTCAAAGATTGATCTCTATTCTGGATATTATCAGTTACGGGTTAAAGACTTGGATGTGCCGAAGAATGCTTTAAGAACTAGGTATGAACATTATGAATTTCTTGTTATGCCATTTGGTTTGACCAATTTACCTGATGTGTTTATGGATTTGATAAATAGAATATTCTGGCCGTTTTTAGACAAATTTGTGATTGTGTTCATTGATGATATTCTGATTTATTCTCGAGATGAAACAGAGCATGCTCAACTGATGGTCGTTTAACTAACTAAAAATTAGACTAAGGCAAGTGCACCTATCGAACAGTTGTATAGTTCTGGTGAGATCGAAAATATCGTATCCACGAGGACTAAAAGTACTAGTAATTACTATCTTTTTATTATCTAGCCTAAGAATTAAAGGGTGTTTTTAAACTAAAACTAATTATCTAATTAACTAAGATTATGATAGAAATGAAAATTTGGAAAATATTTTAGGAAAATCGATTGAGAAAACAATACCCAAGAAAGAATCCACCTAAACTTCACTTATTATCTTTGAATTAGACAATTTATTCACTTGACTTATTCCGTAGAAATCCCTAATTTATGTTAATATCTCTCTTGAGACTAAAAAGAACTGACTCTAGGTTGATTAATTGAAATCTCTTTCTAATTAGAACCCCTATTATCGCATTAACTCGATCTATGGATTCCCTTATTAGATTTGACTCTAATCCGACAGATTTATGTCATTCTATCTCTAAGATTATATTCAACTCCGCTTAATAATAAATGATCTAATCTTAAACAGGGACTTTTGATCCACTGAATAAGCACATCAAAACTTGGATTAATACCCTGGAATACTAAAACAAGAGTTAAACTCACGATTAAGAATAAGAACAAGTATTTATCATATAGATAAAAGGATAATAAAAGTTGTCTTAGGTTTCATCTCCCTTAGGTATTTAGGGAGTTTAATTCATACTAATGGAAAACATCTCAAAGTATGGGAAATAACAAAACATAAAGAAACCCCAAAGAACTTCTAGGAATTTGGATGAAAATCTTTAGTCTTGATGTAGATCCTTGCTTCTGAGATGATTCTAATGGCTGACCTTAGGTATTTTCTGCTTCCAACTCTCTGTCCCCCTCTAATCCTCCTTTAGGGTGTTTAAATAGACTTTCTAATGCCCAAAATAGCCTTTTTCGAGTAGAACTAGACTTGGGCTTAACAGGGACACGGCCGTGTGCCATGCCCGTGTGAAGGTGGTCAGGCCGTGTGCAATTTTGACTTGGATTAATGTCGACATGGCCATGACACACGGGCATGTGGTCTACCCATGTTTCACCACCCGTGTGTCACACACGGGCTTGTGGATAACCCGTGTGAAAGTGCCTAGGCTATGTAAAACACTGAATTAGGCCCATTTGGTCTGTTTTTTGCCCATTTCTCGATCTTTTTGCTCTCTTAAGCTTTTCTAAGAATAAAACATGAATTAAAAGGATTAGGAGCATCGAATTCAATAAAATTAAGGAAAAATCATCCATAAATATGCCAAGCATAGGGTAAAAACATGTATATATTACGGTTTATCAAATATCCCCACACTTAAGCATTTGTTTGTCCCAAAGCAAAATTCTCAACTTACAACTAAAATAAATCCTTCTCAACTTATAACTCTCATCAATATTATTTGAAATAATCCGCAAGCAATCATACATTAAGAACTTCACCAAAAGAACATTAAAGTTTCAAACAATCCAAGTTGAGCATTTTAATCATAAAGTCATAGGTATCTCCCTTTATCTAAGTAATTACCTTTAATTCCAAATTGACAAGGGTTGACATCTTCACTAAAGATTCACTCAAATCACTCATAGTGTTTAAGGTTTTAATAATTAAGCACTCAATAGTCAAATATGAAAAGTTAAGTTATTACCATAAGCTTGCATGAAAATCAAATCTCCACCACTATAAATGAGATGATACACAAATCAAAAGGTCTTTAACAAGGTTGTAATGGGGCTTGGGTTAAAGGTGGGGATAAAGGCTGAAAAAGAGGGTTAGAATCGAGATTAATTTAATAGCTTACCAAAATTAGAAAAACAAATCTAATCACTGAATTACAAACAAGTGCCAGAACTAGACTACCAATGCGGAATTGAACTGTTCCTGGGTTGTCGTGCTCCGCCATCACCGTCTGTAACTGGAAGGTCGAGCCTAATTCCAAGGTGAATTCTAAATATGTCAGCTCAATGATGTTAAAGAACTGGTCCCACAGAGCGATGGCTAGGAGGGTCCGAACTGAGTCAGCTAGGTGGACCTGCTCTAGTGCAGTCCAATCGATGCAATGGCCCACAGCAAGGGGTCGAGCACGTAGAATCTAAAATAATTCTTCTTGGTTTCCTGGTGGGAATTAGAGGAATGGGTGCCGTATCTCGGTAGTGGGACCCGAGGAGGATGCCACTCCTTTTCGCTTCTTAGATACGGGGACGGAAGTTTTCTTTCCTCGAGTATTTGTCATTATAAGCTTAAAATAATAAAACCCAAGGGAAGGCGTAATGGGGGACTGGCAGTGCTAGCCAAAATGTCATAGGTGGACAATGACTGCGGTGGTGCTGGTGTGACGGTAGGGCGTAGGGGTTTTACTTAAGTGGTTGAGGGTGAGGGTGAGTGGTTGGGGTTGTTTGGGAAAGAAGGGTTTGGAAGAGGAAAAGAGGGAGGGGGTGAAAATAAAGGAAAAGGGGAGTTGTGGGTGAAGGAAAGAGGTTTAAATAGTGAAAAGGGGAAAAAAAAAGGAAAGAAAGATAAAGAAAAAGAAAGAAGGAAAAAGGGAGGCTGGAGGAAGAAGATGATGAATAGTAAAGGGGATAGGGAAAAATTAGAGTTAGGGGTAATTAAAAGGGGGCCACAGTCGTGTAAGCACCGTTTTGGGCCACAGTAGCCCACGCCCGTGTGGTAGTCTTTTAGCCTGTGTTTTTTGTGAAATCGTGGTCAGGTTCGCACACGGGCTCCTTGACACACCCGTGTGTCCGGGCTGTGTGGTGCGCACTGTTACATCGCACGACCGTGTACACGTTCATTCACTTCTCCCATTCTCGTGTTGGCTTCTCCACACCCGTGTTCATGTTTTATGCTTATGGGTTAATGTTTCAAGTCAGTATCACACACGGCCTACGGACACGGGCGGCCTACGGACACGCCCGTGTCCAGGCCGTGAGGCCCACACGACTGCATCGCATGGCCATGTAGTGCTCCCTTCATTTCTCCCATGCCCATGGGCAGGCTAACACGCTCGTGTCACTTAATCAGGATTGCGCACGGCCTGGAAGCACGGCCGTGGCCTAAGCCTGTGTTCTATTCTGACTTCGTTTGTTGGTTTAATGTTTGGGCAAGTTCTCACATGGCCTTTAACATGCCCGTGTGACAGGCCGTGTAACTCCTACGGTCACCTCGCATGGCCGTGGGGATTTATCGTAGGCATGTCTCTACTGATCCTTTTGGAAGTTAAGGTACAATTTTACCACGGTCTTGGAGACGCCCGTGTCCTTTAGCCGTGTGGTGCACATGGCCGTGTCGCATGGCCGTGGCTATTTGTCGCAACCCATGTGTCATCCTGTTTTGGGGAAAATGTTTGTCCTGTTTTAGCACGGTCATGGCCACGCCCATGTTTCTTGCCCGTGGGGAGTCTACGGGCTCAAGCATATCATGTGCTCGGCCCTATATGCCAAAAATATCTGTAATTAGATTGTAAAACAAAAGGAAAAACAAGCTAAGTTATTTAGTGGGGTTAGTGCTCGGGTTGCCTCCCGAGAAGTACTTATTTAGAGTCTAAACTTGACTCTACTTTGTGGGTCTGTTTAGGAGAGGTCGTGGAGCCATAGCTCCTCTCTATCATATTTAAAATTCTCACTGTTATAGAGTTTGAGACGATGTCCATTTACCTTGAAACTGCCTTGTGATGGGTGACTTACCTCTACTGTGCCGTATGGGAATACAATTTGAACTACGAAAGGACCTGACCGTCGTGATTTAAACTTCCCAGAAAATAATTTAAGCCACGAGTTAAATAATAGGACATGATCTCCAACTTCAAATTGCTTGCGTTACCTTAAACGAGCATCGTGGCGGCGCTTTGTTGCTTCCTTGTATAGGCGTGAATTCTCATATGTATTAGTTCGCCATTCATCTAACTCGTTCAACTGTATCAACCTATTTTCACCTGCAAGTTTGGGATCAAAGTTTAGAAATTTTATAGCCCAGAATGCCTTGTGTTCTAACTCAAATGGTAGATGACAACTTTTTCCTTGAACAAGTCTACAAGGGGATGTTCTTATGGGGGTCTTAAAAGCAGTTCTATAAGCCCATGAAGCATCATCTACTTTCATCGCCCAATCCTTCCTATTTGATTCTACTGTCTTTTCTATAATACGTTTAAGCTCTCGGTTTGCTACTTCGACTTGTCCACTAGTTTGAGGATGGTAAGGGGTAGTTGTTCTGTGGTGAACTTCGTATTTCTTAAGGGTCTTATCAAATTGTACGTTACAAAAATGAGTACCCCTATCACTGATAATTACTCTAGGTGTTCCAAATCAAGAGAAAAGTTTCTTAATGAATCGTACTACCATTCTAGCATCATTAGTAGGTAAAGCTTGGGCTTCCACCCATTTGGACATATAATCGACTGCTACTAAGATGTATTTATTCCCAAATGAACTAGGGAATAGACTCATAAAGTCGATACCCCAAACATCAAATATTTCACATGAAAGCATATATGTTTGAGGCATTTCATCACGTTTGGAGATATTACCTATCCGTTGGCATTTATCACAATTAGCAACATACCTGTTGGCGTCTTTGAATAGTGTGGGCCAATGAAAACCTGATTCAAGCATTTTATATGCGGTCCTAGTCCCATTGTAATGTCCTCCAGTCGGTCCTGAGTGGCAATGTTTCAAGATTTTCGATGCTTCTAACCTTGTAATGCATCTCCTAATGACTTGGTCTACACATATATGAAAAAGAAAAGGGTCTTCCCATAAGTAGTTTTTCACATCAGTAAAGAATCACTTTTTTTGCTGATTTGTCAACCCTTTTGGGATAACGTTAGCAGCTAAAAAATTCGCAATGTCTACAAACCAAGGTACCTCAGAATCAGATATAACAAAGAATTGTTCTTCAGGAAATGAATCATTTATTTAAACTTCATCGAGCTCTTTGGTTCTTGAATTTTCAAGCCTGGAAAGATGATCAGCTGCGAGATTCTCAGCTCCTTTCTTATCCTGGATCTCTAAGTCAAATTCCTGCAATAATAGAATCCATCGAATGAGTCGAGGTTTTGCATCAGTCTTAGTTAAAAGGTAGCAAAAAGCAGTATGGTCAGTATAAATGACAACTCTAGACAATATTAGATATGGCCTAAATTTATCAAATACAAAAACCACAGCTAGCAACTCTTTCTCCGTGGTGGTGTAGTTTTCTTGTGTGACTGTCAACGTTTTGCTAGCATAATAGATAGGTTGAAAATGCTTGTCTCTTCACTGTCCCAAAACTGCACCTACTGCAAAATCACTCGCATTGCACATCAGGTGCAACTATAATTGGAGCTTTAATCAATTTATTCTTTAAGATATTAAATGCTTCTAAACATTCCTGATCGAAATTAAAGGGTACATCTTTTTCTAGTAATTTAGTCAAAGGCTTAGCTATTTTAGAAAAGTCTTTAATAAATCTTCTATAAAACCCAGCATGTCCTAAAAAGCTTCTAATAGCCTTAACCGAACTAGGGGGAGGTAGTTTTTCGATGGTTTCAATTTTAGATTTATCAACCTCAATCCCTTTACTAGAAATTTTATGTCCTAACATAATACCTTCTTGAACCATAAAGTGACATTTTTACCAGTTAAGCACAAGGTTCGTTTCCTCACATCTTATTAAAACTCGTTTTAAATTTTTAAAGGCAAAGATGGAAAGATTTACCGAATACCGAGAAATCATCCATAAATACCTCCATGATGTCTTCTACGAGTTCGTCAAAAATGACCATCATGCAGCGCTGAAAAGTAGCGGGAGCATTACATAATCCAAAAGGCATTCTACGATAAGCAAACATACCATATGGACATGTAAATGTCGTCTTTTCTTGATCTTCAGGAGCTATTGGGATTTGAAAATAAATAGAGAGTCCATCTAGAAAGCAGTAGTACGTGTGCCTTGACAATCTTTTCAACATTTGGTCAATGAATGGTAGGGGAAAGTGATCTTTTCTTATGGCATCATTCAGCTTCCTGTAGTCAATGCAAACTTTCCAACCCGTGATTGTCCTTGTTGGGATTAATTCATTCTTCTCATTGGCTAGAACAGTCATGCCTCCTTTCTTAGGAACAACCTGCACTAGACTTACCCAAGAACTGTCAGAAATAAGATAAATAATTCCAGCATCTAGAAGTTTAATCACCTCAACTTTAACAACTTATTTCATGTTGGGGTTCAGTCTTCTTTGAGCTGGCACACATGGTTTATATTTATCTTCCATTAAAATTTTATGGGTGCAAAAAGAAGGGATGATCCCTTTAATGTCAGAAAGTTTCCAAGCTATGGCCCTTTTATGCTCCCTTAATACTTGGAGTAATTTTTCTTTCTCCTTGGGTTGAAAGTTAGAAGAAATAATCAGTGGTAATGTAGAATTATTTCCAAGGAATGTGTATTCCAAGTGATTTGGTAATTGTTTAAGTTCTAGTTTGGAAGGTTCTTTAATAGAGGGTTTTTGCTTAAGTTCATCGTTTGCCTTAATACCCTCATATTCTGCTTGCCTTGAAAAGGGTTCATTGGAGTTTAGTTCAATTTTTACCTTACCTATCTCAGAATCATCATCATCTACCTCTTATCCTTGGGCAAGACACAATTCCAACGTGTCCTTATGTATGATTTCCTGACAGGAATCTTGAGTAGCATGATCAATAGGGTCAATAAAATATCATGAGTCATCCTGATCCCTAGAAAATCTCATGGCATCATAAATTTTAAAAATAATCTCTTCGTCACCTACTCTAAGCACAAATTTACCATCTCCCACATTGATAACAACCCTAGTAGTGGCTAAAAATGGACGATCTAAAATTAAAGGCACTTCAACATCCTTATCCATGCCAAGCATAATGAAATCAATAGGGAATATAAATTTATCTACTTTTACAAGTATATCCTCTATAATACCCCTAGGATATTTAACAGATCTATCAACAAGTTGAATACTCATCCTAGTGGGTTTAGGTTCCCCAAGACCAAGTTGTTTAAACATTTTATATGGCATCAAATTAATGCTAGCGCCTAAATCGGCTAGTGCCTTCTCAACATTCAAACTACCAATTAAGCAGGGAATAATAAAACTTCCTGGGTCTTTCAGTTTGGTTGGCAGTTTATTTTGGAGTATGGCCGAGCACTCCTCGTTGAGTTCCACTGTAGATAAGTCTTCAAACTTCTTTTTATTTGTTAGAAACTCCTTTAAAAACTTTGCATATATAAGCATCTGCGATATAGCTTCAACAAAAGGTAAGTTAATATGCAATTGTTTAAAAAGTTCAAGAAATTTACCGAATTGTGCATCCATGCGGTCTTTCTTTAACTTTGCTGGATATGGGATTGGTGGTTTATATTCCTTTAGCACTAGATTGTCATTATTGTCGGGTTTTACCTCCTCTCCTTCGTTTTTGTCAGCTTCTTGTGGTGGCTTCTTTTCAGATTCAGCTAACACTTTCCCACTCCTTAGTGTAACTGCTTTCACATGCTCTTTTGGATTGAGTTTGGTGTTACTAGGTAGACTTCCTAGTGGTCTCTCTGAAATCATCTTAGCCAGTTGTCCAATTTGATTCTCAACCCTTGGATTAATGCTTGCTGATTTTTAAGTGCAGTTTAAATGTTTTGAAAACGGGTTTCTGCTACTGAAATAAATTTTGTCATCATCTCCTCAAGGTTCAGCTTTTTCTCTTACTTTTAGTGTTTTGAAAACGGGTTTTTGCCACTGAAATAAATTTTGTCATCATCTCCTCAAGGTTCGAGTTTTTCTCTTACTGGTAAGGTTGTTGTTGGAAGCCTGGAGGGGGTGGTCTTTGATTTCCTTGGCCTCCCCATGAGAAATTTGGGTGGTTCCTCCAACCTACATTATAAGTGTTACTATAAGGATTGTTTTGAGGTCGAGGATTATTACCCATATAGTTCATTTGTTTATTCTCCATGTTAGGGCCGAAATTGCTCGTTCCACCTCCACTTACATCGTACTGCATTACTGGATGAACCTGTGAAGGGCCAAGCAAACCATCAATTTTTTTATTCAAAAGTTCTACCTGATTGGAGAGCACAGTAACCGAGTCGACGTTAAAAACGCCGACTACTTTTGTCAATTTTGTCCTCATGACTTGCCACTGATAACTGTTCAGTGACATTTCTTCTATAAACTCATAAGCCTCTTCAGGTGTCTTATTATTGATCGTCCCACCAGTAGCTGCGTCAATCATTTGTCTCATCGAGGGATTCAAACCCTTGTGGAAAGTCTAAACTTGTAGCCAAAGGGGGGGTGAGGGCACCTTCTCAATAAGTCCTTGTATCTCTCCCATGCATCGTAAAGTGTAAATCCATCTGCACAAAAAAAGAAATATCATTCCTTAGTTTACCCGTTTTAGCCGGTGGGAAATATTTAAGCAGAAATTTGTCGTTCATTTGTTCCCAAGTAGTGATTGACCCTCGTGGTAACGAGTTCAACCAATATTTAGCCTTATTCCTTAGTGAAAGGGAAATAACTGAAGGCAAATGGCATCATCAGAAACGCCATTGATCTTGAAAGTGTCGCAAAATTCCAGAAAATTTGCTGAATGAGTGTTTGGATCCTCGTCCTGCAAACATCAAACTGAACATACTGTTGTATCATTTGAATCGTGTTAGGTTTCAATTCAAAATTATTTGCAACATCAGCAGGTCTAACTATACTCGATTCAGTTCCTGTTAAACTAGGTTTAGCATAATCATACATAGTATGCACGGCAAGATTCTGTTCTACTGGATTTACAGCAATCGTAGGAGGTAGCGGATTATTCTGATTATCAGCCATCTCCTCGTTTGTAGTATGGATATCGTCCTCTTGCCCTTCCTCTCTATATTGTAGGCTTCACCTTATTTCTCTTGGATTTCTACGAGCTGTGCTTTCGATCTCACTATTAAAAAGTAAAGGTTCCGATGGGTTTCTTCTAGTCATAAACTATAAAAACCTATCAGAAGAAAATAAAAGACGATTTAGTAAATAAAAAACAAAATTAAAAAAATAAAAATAATGGCTAAAGTAATAAAAATTAAGTGTTCCTAATATCTTAGTCCCCGGCAACGGTGCCACAAACTTGATGGTCGTTTAACTAACTAAAAATTTGACTAAGGCAAGCGTACCTATTGAACAGTAGTATAGTTCTAGTGAGACCAGAAATATCGTATCAACGATGATTAAAAGTACTAGTAATTACTATCTTTTTATTATTTAGCCTAAGAATTAAAGGGTGTTTTTAAACTAAAACTAATTATCTAATTAACTAAGATTATGAAAGAGATGAAAATTTGGAAAATACTTTAGGAAAACCGATTGAGAAGACAATACCCAAGAAAGAATCCACCTAGAATTCACTTATTATCTTTGAATTAGACGATTTATTCACTTGACTTATTCCCTAGAAATCCCTGATTTATGTTAATATCTCTCTCGAGACTAAAACAACTGACTCTAGGTTGATTAATTGAAGTCTCTTTCTAATTAAAACCCCTATTGTCGCATTAACTCAATCTATGGATTCCCTTATTAGATTTGACCCTAATCCGGCAGATTTATGTCGTCCTATCTCTAGGATTGCATTCAGCTCCGTTTAATTATGAATGATTTAATCTTAAACAGGGACTTTTTCTCCACTGAATAAGCACATCAAAACTTGGATTAATACCCTGGAATATTAAAACAAGAATTAAACTCACAATTAAGAATAAGAACAAGTATTTATCATATAAATCAAAGGATAATAAGAGTTGTCTTAGGTTTCATCTCCCTTGGGTATTTAGGGAGTTTAGTTCATACTAATGGAAAACATCTCAAAGTATGGAAAATAACAAAACATAAAGAAAACCCTAAAGAACTTCTAGGAATTTGGATGAAAATCTTCAGTCTTGATGTAGATCATTGCTTCCGAGATGATTCTAATGGCTGAACTTAGGTATTTTCTACTTCCAACTCTCTGTCCCCCTCTAATCCTCCTATGGGTGTTTAAATATACTTTCCAATGCCCAAAATAGCCCAAAATTAGCCTTTTCTGAGTAGAACTAGACTTGGACTCAACAGGGACATGGCCGTGTACCATGCCCATGTAAAGGTGGTCAGGCCGTGTGCAATTTTGACTTGGATTAATGTCCATACGACCATGACACACGAGTGTGTGGTCTACCCGTATGTCACACACGGGCCTGTGGATAACCCGTGTGAAAGTGCCTAGGCCGTGTGAAACACTGTTTTAGGCCCATTTGGTCCGTTTTTGGTCTGTTTCTTTCTCTTTTTTCTCTTCTAATATTTCCTAAGAATAAAAAATGAATTAAAAGGATTAGGAGCATCGAATTTAATAAAATCAAGGAAACATCATCCATAAATATGCCAAGCATAGGGTAAAAACATGTATATATTACGGTTTATCATCAACATTTAAGAACTTTTAATGGACTTTGCATGAAAAACAATTATTTGCTAAGTTTAGAAAATGTGAGTTTTGGCTCCATAAAGTTGGGTTTTTCAGACACGTGGTATCGGTTGAGGGTATCAGGGTTGACCCGAATAAAATATCAGCTATAGTGGATTAGAAGCCTCTGAGAAATGTTTTAGAAGTCAGAACTTTTCTAGTTTTAACTAGATATTATCAGAGATTTGTTAAAAGATTTTTGATGATTGCCACGCCATTGATAAAACTGCTTTAGAAAGGCGTCAAGTTTGAGTGGTCTGGAAAGTGTCAACAAAGCTTTGATCAGTTGAAAACGTTATTGACCGAAGCCCCTGTGTTGGTTCAGCCAGAGTGTGGTAAGGAATTCGTGTTATCTAGTGATACTTCATTGAATGGTTTAGGCTATGTTTTGATGCAAGAAGGAAAAGTGGTAGCGTAAGCTTCTCGACAATTGAAACCACACGAAAAGAATTAATCAGACTCACGATTTAGAGCTTGCAGCTATCGTATTTGCTTTAAAGATTTGGCGACACCATTTGTATGGAGAAAAATGTCATATCTTCATGGATCATAAAAGTCTGAAGTATTTGATGTCGCAGAAAGATCTAAACTTGGGACAGCGTAGATGGCTTAAATTGCCAAAAGATTACGATTTGATCATCGACTATCATTTAGGAAAAACTAATGTTGTTGCTGATGCTTTAAGTAGAAAATCTTTGTTTGCTTTACTAGCTTTGAACACATGGTTGGCATTGATTGATGATGATTCTATTTTAGCTTAATTAAAAGCCATACCGACGTTTTTACAACAGATTTGTGATGCTCAGAGAAGTGACGCTGAATTGATAGCAAAACGGAAACAGATTGAGTCAACATCTGATTGTGATGTTGGTTCAGACAATAGTTTGTATTTCAGAAACAGGATTTGTATTTCGTGTAATTCTGAAGTCATTCAAAAGATTTTGTAGGGAGGTCACAGTAGTAGCTTATCAATACATCCTGGTGGCAATAAAATGTACGGTGATTTGAAAAAGATGTACTGGTGGCCAGGTATGTAAGAGGGATTTCAGAGTTTGTATCAAAAAGTTTATTTTGTTAGCAAGTTAAAGCCAAGAATTAGGTACATTCTGGTTTGTTACAACCTTTGATGATTCCAAAGTGGAAATGGGAACGTGTTACAATGGACTTTATATCGGGATTACCTTTATCTCCAAGGAAGAAAAATGATGTATGGGTCATTGTAGATTGTTTGACAAAATCTGTACATTTCATTCTAGTGCATACAGAATTTTCACTTGAGAATTTGACAAAATTATACGTTTCTGAGATTGTCAGATTGCACATTATGTCGGTATCTATTATCTCTAATAGAGATCCACGATTTACTTCTAGATTCTTGAGTAAATTACATGAAGCTCTGGGTACTCGACTGTATTTCAATACGACATTTCATCCATAGACCGATGGTCAGTCTGAACGAGTAATTCAGGTACTTGAGGATATGCTCTGATGTTGTGTTTTAGAGTTCGAAGGTAACTAGGAGAAATTTCTTCCATTGGTTGAATTTTCATATGTAACAGTTATCAGGCAAGCATTAAAATGGCATCGTACGAAGCTTTGTATGGTAGAAAACTTCAAACTCCCTTATACTGGACTGAGTTGAGTGAGAAAAATTTATTCGGTGTTGATTTGATTAGAGAAAAAAATTTATTCGGTGTTGATTTGATTAGAGAAACCAAAGAAAAGGTCAAAGTGATACGCGACAGTTTGAAGGCTACTTCTAATCGTTAGAAATCTTACACAGATTTGAAAAGGAAAGATATTAAATTTCAAGTCAGGGAAAAAGTATTTCTAAAAGTATCACCTTGGAGAAAAGTTCACCAGTTTGGCTGAAAAGGGAAACTCAGTCTACGATTCATCAGACTGTATGAAATCATCAAGAGGATTGGATCAGTGGCTTATCGGTTAGCTTTACCGTCAGAGTTAGAGAAAATTTATAATGTGTTTCACGTGTCGATGTTACACTGGTATCGGTCAGACCCTTCACATGTGATTTCACTTGTAAATGTTGAGATTCAGCTAGATATGATGTACAGTGAAAGACCGATCAGAATTTTGGCTCGAGAATTTAGAGATTTTAGAAATAAAAGTATATCTTTAGTTAAAGTTGTAACACCCCAAACACAACCTAGATGTTATGGCCGAATCTGGAAATGTTACGTAAAATAGTTATAAATCCGACTTCTGCGTTTTGAAAAACATTGTGAACCTTTGCTAATAAAAAGCTCATTTTAATTGAAAATGTTTGTCATTCTTAATAGTTAAAACCATTAATTGATTACATTTTCTAAATAAATCGAATAAGTTGCAGCAGAAATTCTTAAGACGTTATATTTTGAAAAATCGAGTTTGTTTTCTAAAAAAAATAGTTGATCGCAGAAACATAACCGTTGTTTGAAAAATTGTTTTATTGAATGTCATGCCAACCCAAAATAAAAGTCCAAATCCAAAAGTAATCCCAAGAGTCCAGAGAGTCCAAAATTTACAAAACTCTTAAACTAGAAATTTTAAATAAATTTTTAATTTAAGAAAAATTAAGTTCAAGGAGGAATGAACACAATCGACCTCCCACCGCACCTACTGACCTAAGTCTGAGGGTTACCTAAAAGTGTCAGACAAACATAAAGTGAGTTTTTTTAAAAAAAATACTCAGTGTGTAACTCATGTAAACAGAAATTTAGATTTAATCACATGGGAGAATAGTTACAGACATAAATCTTTTACAGAATTAGAATCATAACAGAATAGTACAGATGCAGATATGTATAATCCTACCCCCATCCTCTACACACCAACTTCGACCATCCTGACACACCACCCAGCCCTACGCACTGCATAGTTTTCTTACGACATTTTTTAGAATAATCGCAATAGTGCTACTAGTATAATAGTGAGGTATTGCCTCACACGGAACACTTTTTCCACATAGTACATGTCCCACCCCATTATTAGATATAAACAAAAACATCAGATACTCGAATACATAGCATACATGCTCATTTAACAGATGTAGAACATGCACTATACATAACAAATCATACATATTAAATGTTATTTACATTAGATTTCATACTAACAGATTAACAGACTTCATACTTTATACCTTATATAACCACATACCAACCCCACAAAGGCCCACAGTCAATCGGGATGATATGTACGACCCTAGGGAAAAATCTTGAAATTCAGGCCCACACACCCGTATGGCCCACACGGCTTAAAATGCTATGCCCGTATGGCCCACATAGCCCAAAATGCTACTCTCGTGTAGCCTACATGACCCAAAATGCTATGCTCGTGTAGCCCACGTGGCCAAATTTTCTTGCCCGTATAGCCCATATGGCCTGGCATATGACCCACACATGCCTGTGGCCCACATGGCCCAAAATGGCCTAGACCGTGTGTCTCACACGGCCAACCACACGGCCTGGCACACGACCGTGTGGTGTTGACATGCCCCAATTTCAGCTTTCGCTATTCGCTATTTTTTGAGTTTCTTATTCCACATCTGATTCGATTTCGGTACAATAGCACCCACGAAGTAAATAGTACCTAAAAATCGACAATACATCACCCAAAATCAATCCCAATTCCTCATATTTTATTGAGTAACCACTCGAATACAATGCAACCATAAATAATTTCAACAAAAAGATTGCACTCGTAACTATTCAACTACTTACCCACGTCCACTGTAACACCCCTCACCCGTATCCTATGCCGGGACAGGGTATAATGCGTTACTGGACTTAAACACATATATACAAACATTTTCGGGTCATAGAATTTCTCTCAAATTTAAAACTTTCAAACTTCCTCTTAACGTCCCTAATATGGACCTACAAGGCCCAAAACACGCTTTGGAAATAGTTCGGGAATAAATCGAACACCTTTGAAAACTTTAAAAAATTTTAATGCAAACAGGGGCACACGCCCGTGTGGAAGGGTGACATGTCAGTGTCCCTATCCCATGTGAATTTATTTCTCAATTCGAACCTACAGGGGTTTTCACATAGCCTGGCAGATGCCCATGTCCATGGCTCGTGGCCCTCACATGGCCATGACACGCTCGTGTCTCAGCTCGTGTACTAACACCTTGACATTCTGTTTCTGATGTCACCAACCATTTAGGGGCACACAGCCAAGGCACACGCTTGTGTGCTAGGCTGTGTGGCAAATTTAATTTCACATTTAAGGTGCAGGCTTCAGACGGCCTGGGCACATGCCCATGTACTATGGCCGTGTCCTCCACACGGTAATGTCTCCGCCCCTGTGGTTACTACTGGGCATTTTGTTTTGCAAAATTTAGGTGTAAGAGACACACAGCCTGACTGCACTCGCCCGTGTGTCTGCCTATGTGGACAAAAACAAGGCTATCTTCCAAGCCTTTTTGCCACCCTTACTTACACCAACCTACACAACATCAAACATCTCCAAAACAAGCATAAACACATAACCGAAACAGCCACAACCAAACATCCACACATCGATTCTAAGCTATTTTCTATCACATACAATATCTCCTACTTATCAATACAAACCAAGCAATAACAACATCCATGAAAATCCTCATTAAATGTATTTAGCAATGATAAATATTAGCCATCATCCATGGCCTTATACAAAATGAATTAACCTTCATGGCAAGCCAACATATTTGGCTAAGACAATATGACACTTAGCAAAAAGACCAAGTCCCTATACGTGCCATACTCAAAATGATAAATCTAACTATACCAAATATTCTGTTTGATAGTGTGATCGAGCCTCCGATGTCCTTTGATCCCCGAGTCATCTTGGCGATGCTATAAGAAAATGGAAAGGGAAGGGAGTAAGCATAAAGCTTAGTAAGTTGCATGTAAACAAGTAACAACATCAACCATGCATCTTTAAATGCATAGCATATTATAAATCAGCACAAAATTTTTGATTTAACAATGGTAGATTTACTATATTTTTACACATCACAAATATAAGCCAAAGATTTTAAGATCGTCCCGAAATCATTCTCATAGATAGAACTTACTCAATTTCATCCTTACTATTAAGGCATCATAACTAAGCTCATATCTCATGAGTTTCAAGTAAGAACCTGTACCACTCACAACATTATTATATCCTTTCATATCATTATCATAAGCTTAAAATAACCCGTGAAACCATTTGGAATACTAAAGGATATCCGAAAAGCCTCACACAAGAGGATAAATTGCCGATGCCTTGTCCCAGAAATGGTCTCACATTGGCTTACATATCTAGGCTGATGCCATGTTCCAGACATGGTCTTACACTAGCTCTCGTCTCAATGCCGATGCCATGTCCCAGGCGTGGTCTTATACCGGCACTCATAATGTAGCCGATGCTATGTCCCAGACATGGTCTTACACTAACACACATATCAACACCAATGCCATGTCCTAGACATGGTCTTACGCTAGCACACATATCAATGCCAATATCATGTCTGAGACATGGTCTTACACTAGCTCTCATAATGTGGCTGATGCCATGTCCCAGACATGGTCTTACACTAGCACACATATCACCCAAATGTCATGGCATGGATATCCAATCTATTCCTAAGGTTCAACTGGGAGTTTTTACTATATCAATTATCATCATGCATATTCACAACAATGATCAAACGCTTTATGCCATATTAATTTTTCAATACATAATAACAATAAAGTTGTATTATTTACGTACAGCTTACCTCGGTATACAAAAAGTGGGCGACTAGATTGAATTAGTCTACTAGCTTGGTCTTCCCCCGGTCTGGGTCCGGACTCCATTTTTCTAGATCTGTAATGACAAATTTACTTATTTAATCACTACATTAGTCAAGACAATCAATAATTCTTACCTGGGAAAAATTATAATTTTGCCCCTAGACTTTCACATAATTACGATGTTGCCTCTAGGCTCGTAAAACAATATTAATCAAATTTTATCCTTTAACAAGCCTAGCCGAACCTTTATTACTCTTATAGAAACTCACAATTTTCAATTATTTCACACATTTACAACCTATTTTATAAACTTCACAAAATGGTCCTTTTAGGTGTTTTCATGAAAACCCTTTCCACAAAAGTTGTTTATTTAACAACCATGATTCATTTTCTTCTATAAAAATTTAGCAAACAACATGAATACTCTCATGGCCAAACCCTAGACTTTCAACTATTTTGCAAAATAGTCCCCTTTTTAGCTAGATTAAGCTATAAGGGTTCCAAAAACACAAAAATCAACAAAAATAACCATCAAAATCACTTACTTGCAAGGGATAGAAGTTGCTGAAATTTTTGAGCTCTCAAAACCCCCTCTTTGCTGAAATTTTTGGTGGAGAAGAAAAGAAAATGAAAAAGATAATAGATAGCCTTTTAGGTTAATATTTTATTATCAATTAAGTCACCTAACATTTGACCATTCCATGAATTAAGGCTCCATGTCCAGCCACTAATAAATTTTTGGTCTATTTACTCACTAAGGACCTCTCGTTTAATGCTTCATAGCCATTTAACACTTTCAGCTAGTAAAACAAATCTTTCGTACTTTATGCGATTTAGTCATTTTTCAAAATTAAGCAAGCAATCGCTAAAATTATTTCACCAAAATTTTCATGCACTCATATAATCATGCTATAACACATAAAATAATATAAAAGAATAATTTCTCTAGCCTCAAACTAGTGGTTCCTAGCTGTTACATCCACGGTAGCCCCTAAACCACTATTCGTAACAGGAGAATCTCGGATTTCTTGAGTATCACCTAGCAATGATAATACATGGAGTCAACTTATACTTCAAAGAGAGTACTAAAATATTAACAAAAACACCTACCAAAACCATAGAAAACCTTTACTTACGAACACTTAGAGAATTACCTTTGTAAAAGAGAGAAGAACTGAGCCCCACCAACATAGAATGCAACACCCAAGCACCAAGAACCGGTTGAACAAAGTACCAAAAGGGCAAAAAAAAAATAGCAAAAATCAAAGAAAGGGAAGAAAATGATGAAATAGAATTTAGGGATTCTCTTTTTTTATATTGATAGTGCCGTAGGAATAAGTGAAGGAAAGGAAACATTAAAAAGGGGAAGGAAAATCTTTTTATTATTTTAGATAAAGCCAAAATTAAAAAAAAAAACTATCCTAGAATCCATTACTTTCCCAACTATCCATTACTCTATTATTACCCAACATATTCTCTCTTTTTTTTTTTCAAAAACAAATCAATTCCCAATTAAACTCTACCAACCAACTACTCATAGAATCCTTAGCAAAATAAAAAAAAAAAACACAATTATTCATGCAGAGACTCGAACCAAAGACCCCTAACACATTAGCAAGACCCTCAACCACTTCAGTAGATACTTATCACATGATACAATTTCACAAATCACAATTAAAACTTTAAGGTGGTATAAAAGTTCTCTAGCAATGTCATGGAATCGAAGAAGCTACCTGGGAATCGGAGGAAGGAATACCGGAACCTATTTTTTGGTAAGATTTTTAGGGACGAAAATTCTTTTAGGGTGGAGAGTTGTAGTAGCCCATTTTTAGTGGTTTCAAAACTACAATTTCAATGAGCGAGTTGTTATTTTATTATTATTTTAATGTTTTCAGGATTATATTAAGGTCATATTAAAATTTTGTTAAGAAAATTTAAAGTTTACTTAGTTAATTAAGTGAAAATGACTAAATTGTAAAAAGCTTAAAAGTTGAGTTCTATTTGCTAAAGGGGTCAAATGTCACGTTTTTAATGATTTTTATGTTTTTAAGTTCATTGTAGCTTAATCTAGCTAGCTCGTGGGTTAATCTGCAAAACTGTTAAAGGTTGAAAGTTATGCTATGGATGTTTTTGAGTAGGTTTTGATGATAAATGATAGATTATGAATATTTGTTGAAAAATAAACAAGTTTTGTTAAGTGGTTTTTGATAAATTTTGGAGTTATGGACTAATTTGTTAGAGGTATAAATTCTAGGGTTTTAGTGTGAAATGATGGTAAATACGGGTTGCTTGAAGGTCCCTTGCATATTTTATTAACATGGATTTAGATTAAAATAGTTATATTTTAAGTTATAAGCTTAAGGACTACATTGTGAAAAGGTTAAAATATTCAGGGCAAATTGGTAATTTTACATAAATATGAAATGTGGATTAAATTGAATACTTGAAATATTTAATTAATTGAAATTACCTATTTAGATCAAGATAAACCACATTCAAACTTAGATCGAGGAAAAGCTAAAGCTTCGGATTAGTTCGACCTAACTTGTATATCCCTAGTCATCGAGGTAAGTTTGTATGAACGATTATCGTGTTAATGTCACTTATATTAAACGTTTACTATAATATGTTTAATGTAAATGATCGACATATAAATGTATCAATGTTATGACAAATTAACGGATATTGAGTCCTGGTTGAACCTTAGGAATTCTTAGGATACAAATAACATGTCATTAAGGATTTCATGTTTCAGGTGCTAGTCTTGAATGTCCTACCGATGGCTGAGGTCCTGTGTTTATTGCAGATTCTCCACATCTTGTTTCAGCAGTATCGTGTAGCTTTTATTTTGACCCACAGCTCGTGCGAGTAGGTCCACTTCACAGCTCGTGTGAGCATTGATGTAAAGGAAAGGTTATGGTTATGTAACAGCCCATTTTCAGTGAAATCAGAATAGTGGTTTTGTGACCACAAATTCGAGTCGAAAAGAAAATTTATTTTAATATTATTGCATGATTTGCATTATGATAGAAATGTCATATGAAAATTTGGATAAGAAAATTTTATCGATTATGTGCTTAATTACGGAAAGGACCAAATTGCATAAATTTTAAAAGTTGAATTCTAGTAGCTAGAAGGATTAAATAGCTATGGAATTTAAAACTTGAGGTCCTTATATGGTAATTACACCATTAAAGAAAAGTTAGTAGATATTTTTGGTGAATCATCCATGGAAAAATTAAAAAAAGCTAAGGACTATATTGGAAAAAGAAATAATTAAAAGATGATAAATAATTAATATGAAATAAAAATCATTTTATATCATCTTCTTCCCCAAATATTCCATGGAAACCCTAGGAAAGAGAAAACAAGCTTTCTTAGCATAATTGGGTAAGTATTCAAGTCCCGTTTTTAGTAATTTTTATAAATTTGAAATCGGGATAGTTTAATCTATTTATTTAAGGGATTAATTTGAAAATTTATCAAAGTATAGAATTTATGCCATGGATGAATATGCTGAAAATTTGAAATTTATGGTAGAAAATGAAATGTTGTTGATAGATAAACAACTTTTACAAAGTGAATTTTTATGAAAACATGATTTAGGGACTAAATTGTAAAGTTGTGTAAATTGAATAAAAATTCTGAATTTTATAGAATATATGTGTTGTAAATTTTATATTTAAAATTTCGGTTAGGCTTGGAATAGGGAGTGAATTGTATGAATTTCATTTTTCGAGCCGAGGGACGAAATTGAAATTTATGAAAAGTTTAGGGGCAAAACGGTAATTTTGCCTAGAATGTAAATTGAGTACAATAGAATGTAAAATATGAGAAATTGATGATTAAATTGATTTATATAGATCCGGATAACACAAGTTCAAAGTTAGATCGAGGAAAAGAGAAAGTCTCGGATTAGTAGATTTTCTTAAACGGACTATTATCGAGGTAAGTTCGTGTAACCTAATTGAGCATGTAAATATGTTTGAAATTAAATATTGTATTTGGATTGAATGTAGAATATGTTTATGTGAATATTATAAATGTATGAAATGATCATATGCTCGGAAATGTTTAGAAAAATGGTTAATTTTGTTTGAATATTGAATTTCGATGGATATACGTGATTTCCCATATTAATGAGGTCCTGCATTTGTTGTGGATGGGATTTAGCTCGGACGTGTAATCTTATTGACTTCATTACAGACGGGATTTAGGTCGGATGAGTAATCCTGTTGTAGCCCTCTCGAGTATTCTGTTAAATAGTTCTTGGGAGCATCTTGATTGGTAGTGATTTTGCATTTATTGCACATTACCACAGCTTTTTGTGAGCTCCTGACATATGATCTGTTGTGGTCCTGTATATAATGTAGACACAAATGCAACTCTTCATGAGTGTCCTATTAAGCTCGCTTGAGCTCCTTGTTACTTTATCCGGTGCTTCCTGATAATATCTTTTCGGAGATATCTGATAAGCTTTATGAGTCCCCTGAGTATAACTCTTATGAGTTTTCTAATAGCCCGGATAAGTGTCCTGTTACATGATTACATGGCTCGGTTGAGTATCTTGACATATGGCTCGAGAGTATGCTCTCTGAATAAGAATTGATGGTTTATCCATCGACATTTCAATAATTCAACGGACAACACTATTAACATGAGAAAAATGATGAGATAAATAGAAATATGCCATGAATGTTTTTGAATTATTTGATAAAGGATTATAGGATGAGCTCATCTATGTTTATTTAACATTTACATGTATTATATGACTAACTTGCTTGATTGAGTATATGTGTTTAGGTAAATTTGTCAAAATGATGAAAGCATGTTAATTGTATGCTTAGTGTTGTTAAATGTGATTGGTAAGTTCCAATTCATGTTATAAGAACTTACTAAGCATATAATGCTTACTAGGTTTTATATTCTCTATTTTATAGTGCTCGGAAGCTCGCGGAGGTTGGAGATCATTTGGAGCATCATCACACTATCCACTAGTTTGTTTGGTATAAATAGTAATCTCATTTTTGTATAATGGCATGTAAAGATAACTTGGCCATTGTTGATATATGGATGTGGTTTGTAAATTAGCCATTGGTGTGGCTAATAATATTTTGTTTTATATACTAAAAAGGTTATATTATGGCATATGTCTATGTGTCAAGTATATTGAATATGATAGATATATTATGCTTAATATATAAATTAAACATGTTAAGATTATAATCATGATTGCATATGATAAAATATTATATTGAATGTTAGAATTGACTTGGATTAAATGCTTGAATTGGCTGGTACATACTTGTAAGTTTTGGTGTAGGTTATTGGTAAAATTTGGGTGAGAAATAAAGCTAGGAAATGGCTTTATTTTGTCCACACGGGTAGACACACTGGCATGTGTCATGACCGTGTGTGACACACAGCCTGGTACATGGGCGTGTGGTTAGGCCGTGTGTCCCTGCATCAACAAATTTAGCAATAGAATGCTCAGAATTGAGCATACGGGTAGAGACACAGGTGTGTGTCTCAACCGTGTGTGCTACATGGGCGTGTGTCATGGCCGTGTGAACCCTGCACCTAATTTTTGAAAATTAAATTGATCACACGGCCTACTCACACGGGCATGTGGTTGGCCGTGTGACACAAGTTAGAGAGTTATAAGGGGTCGAACACGGCCTGCAGCATGGGCGTGTGTTAGGGTTACATGGGCGTGTCCCTGACCACATGAGCATGTGAGCTCTGCACCTAGGAAAATTTTAGGAATCTTTCAAAAAATTCTTTAAGTTCCTGAACTAGTCTCGACTCGATTCTAGTACTCATATTGGGCCTTGAGGGTTCATTTAAGGGGCGATATGAATAATCTTAGAAAATGAATAATAAATGACATGGATTATCTGTAAATATTCTGTAAACTCTGGTAATACTTTGTAACCCTGTTCTGGCGACGAATACAGGTTAGGGGTGTTACAGGTCATATGTAAAGGCACACGTCGTGTGAGCTTTCCTGTGTATCTGATATAATTTTAGATAGTTCAACAATCAAGAAAAAGGGATGAAATGGTAAGAATGCAAATGTATTGAATCATGATGTTGTCCATATGGAAATTTACATATATTATAGATGATTTCATTTATGTTATGGGTATACATACTAACTTGTGAGTTGGTGATGTTGATTAGGTTTTTCTAAGCTTATAGCATTGGTGTTGAATTGTATTTATTCTGTGTATTATAATATTGAAATGGTAAGTTATGTTTTGGTTTATACGAGCTTACTAAGCACTTGTTGCTTACGTAGTTTCTTTCTTATGTTTTATAGATTATTGGAAGCTCGATTTGGTTGGAAGCTTGTTGGAGACCTATCACACTATCTACCAATCAATTTTGTAGTTTTTGAGCATTTTGGCCAAGGTTTATAATGGCATGTATAGGATGTTATGTAATAATGATTTGGTATGTTTTGCTTTGATGATTATGTTTGGTTGATGAATGTGTAATGGTTGTTAAGATATGTCATTTTGGTCACTTGATAAGGCTTGTAAATAAGATTCTTATGGTATGTTTTGAATGGTTAGGAAATGGTTATATTTGGTATGTTTAGTACCTATATGGACTAGGTTTGAATGCATGAAATGTAGCTTATGGATGTGTTTAGATAAGTGTATGTTTGGATGTAAATTGTGGTGCCTTTGAATTACATATTGGTTAGTTGAATAAGGGTCTTGGAAATGGCATTTTGATGTGTGTTTTGGTGATGTTTAGGTTCCTTTAAAGTGTGCATAGATGAGTTGAAAAGCTATGCATGGAATGGTTTTGAGATGGCTTGATTTTAGGTAAATTTTGGATTCACACAGCTTGAGACACGAGTGTGTGAGGCACACGACCTGATGACACGGTCGTGTGTCATCTGAGGATTTCTTAAGGTTTAAGTCAATGAGTTACACGGGCTAGCACACGGCCTGGCACACGAGCGTGTGACATGTTTGTGTGACCCTACTCAAAAAGTTACACTGGTGAGGACACATGCTGGGACATGACCGTGTGTCCTCATTTTGAAAATTACATGGCCTAGGGCCATGTCACACGGCCGTGTGACCCCTATTTCACAATTTTTGCATCTTTTTCCTAAACCTTCTAATTTGTTTCAAATTAGTTTTGAATTGCTTCTAAGTTATTTGGGGACAAAGTGCACGTGATTGGATAGATTATGATATGATTAGTCTATTTGAATGTTATGATGTTTAAATGTTACGATTGTACGGTAATGCTCTGTCACCCCAATTCAGCCACAAAGATTGGTTAGGGGTGTTACGTGACTCCAATAGAAAATATACACGATAAATGAGGAATAAATGTATGTGTATGTTTTAAAAAACTAAGAAACAAAGGTTTAAAGAGTTACTAGGAAAAGTAATCCTCTTATGAACTTTTCATAAGCTATTTCCTAATGAATCATTAAAATGCAAGTTGAGGCCCACAATTCGATTAATTTAAAGGAATTGATTAATGACACTAGAATGCGACTTAAGTAAATCTTATGTGACATGCAATAGCTCGATTTTCAGTGGTGTCGAAAGTAGTAGTTTCGAAACCCCATTTTTGATGTTTGATTCTGTAAATATTATTATTTAATATTTATGAGGTTAGTATAAAAGTCTATTAAAGTTTGGTCCTTTAATTTTATCAAATTGATAGTTAATTATGGTACAAGGACTAAATTGTAAAAGTTCACAACTATAGATTTATAATTAACCAAAGGCTTAAAGATTTATTTATGGATTAAATAAGGGTCTAATATGGCAAATAAGCCATTTTAGATGTAAGTAGACGGTTTGGTAAGATTAATTGATAAAATAATATTAAAATTTTATTTTAAAGTATAATAAAAAAATGAATAAAACATAAAATGAAATGATGGTCGACCATTTTCACTTTCTTCTCCATCGCTTGAAACAAAAGAGAACCAAAAAGCCATTATTTTAGCTTCATGATATTCGACCCTTGCATGGTAAGTCAATTAAGGTCAGTTTCTCGTAAATTTTATAAATTTGAGATCATATGAACTTGATTTAGCTAACCCATGTATCAAATTGCAAAACTGTTAAAGTTTCTAAAAGTTTCCATTAATGAATTCTTAAAGCTTTTGGTGTTAAATTGTTAGATTTTAAGCTTAGAAGTGAAAAAGGACTAGTTTGTAAAGTTTAATTGTTAATTTTTGAACATAGGGACTAAAGTGCATAAATTTTGAATTTGATTTAAATTTATATAATTATAGATAATAAAGGGCTATATAAGGATAAAATTGAGATCGGTTTCAAAATCGATGCTTAAATTTGAAAAATATTGCAATTTTTGTTTTAGGGACTAAATTGAATAAAATACAAAACTTTAGGGAATATTTAAAAATGAAATTTGAATCGACATATGCATATAATAGAATGTTGTAAGGTGATTGGAATTGATAAATTGAAATGAATTATCTTATAGATCGAGATTTAAATTAATCGGAGAATAATTGAGGAAAAGGTAAAATTGCGGATTAGTCGTCGACGTTTCATTTGTCACTATTTTTGCTAAGTAAGTTCGTATGGAGCTTACTATGTTATTTATGTTATGTGTGAATTATATTAAAATGTCTATTAGTTTATATTAATTGTAACTTGACGGTTTTGACATCTAAAGAACTAAATCGTAAAGTATGAGAAATATAATATTACAAGTGAATACGATATATGAAGTGGATGTGAAATGTTTATATGATTGAATGGTATAGGTATATGATGATGTTACAAATGGTAAAAGTGCCCATGTGAACTTAGTAAACGATTAGGATACAAATGACATGCCATTAGGGTTCAAATAGAAAAAGGAATTGGTTCAATTAAAAAAAGAGAAGAAAATTGTTGTTTGATCAGGGATTAATATGATGGCTTGAGATCCAACATTTGTTGCAGATTCTCTAAAGCTAGTGTTATCAGCATCGAACTAAGCTCAAATGAGCAACCATGGTCTAAAGCTAGTTTTAGCAACCCAATTATGACAGCTTGTGTGAGAAAATTAGTCTCGTGTATCTGAGTTCAATTTTCCATAGTTATTTGGGTGAAAAAGGTAATTAAATGGAAATGAAATAGTTGAAAAGAATTAATATGAATTAATGAGCAAGGTTGAATGGCATGATATATAATGACATGGTTAAACACATATATGAATTGATTTGTAACCTCCCTAACCCGGCCTAGGCGATAGACCCAAATTCCGAATATTACATTAGCCACCGAAATGACCCAGTACTATCGGAGTTTTGAAAACAAATCATTTTGAAATATTTGATTATTTTTGAAGTAAAATTAGTTAATTACCAAATTATTTACTAGTCAAAATTTTAATTATAGTTTAGTAGTGGGAAAGTGATAGTTACTTATGTTTTTAATAAAAATCAAGGTTCATGCATAACTACTTATTAATCATATTTAAGTATCCTAAAATTTAAATTAAATGTCATGCAATATAAAAACAAAATCAAAATCCTAAGTCTCATGACGCAGTTCAAAATAAAATATTACAGTCCTCGATTAGTAAAATAAATCAAATAATGAGCGTAGAATAAATGTACAATTTAAAACCGATCCGAGACCCTTCAGATGTTGCGTTCGTGTCTTAACCTGGTGGGTTATCTGTAAGGATGAAAATTAAAGGGGGAGTGAGCTATGACGCTCAATGTGAGTTCCATCATAAGAAGATCAACACAAACCAATAAACCAAGCATAAAATAACAATAGTCAGTACAAAACAATCATATACTATAGCAGTAATTGATGGTTCATTCCAGTATGTTATGAGTGACATTGTAATGCAATTTTAGTTTAACAGTAAAGAAAAGGTCCTACCCCACCACTACACTCCATAGTTAGAGTTCCTCAGAACTTTTATATCCCAGACACTCTAGTTCGTGGATGAACCACCAGTGTTGCAGGTTCATATGCTGCAGTAGTTGTGAATACACAACGGGTTTGCAGATAAAAGCTACCAGTAATTCATGGATAGACCACCAATGTTTGTAGATAAACTGCTAGTACTTCCTCCTTTCAAAGCATCTCGCCCTTTGCAATGCAGTATGGCATGCGAGCATAATACAATACAGGAATAGTAGACATGTTTAACATGTATTTAGATCAATAGTAGTAGTCGACATGTTTGTCATGTATTTGGTATATCAATAAAGTAAACATGTTGTTCATGCAATCAATAATTCAGTGATACGAGTAGTAGTAACAATTAATCCGTAATTTAATCATAGACGGCATGTATCCATCACATATCATACACTTATAGTAATAATCTAACCAATAAAGTTATGGATTCCACATTATTCATAATATCAGGGACTTAATTGAAAGAAATAAAATACTAAAAATAGTTTAAGGATCATGCAGGGACTAATTTGAACAAATTACAAAAATTTTAGGCAAAACTATGAAACAAGGGCATACGCCCATATGGCCAGGTCGTGTGCAATGTCGTAAGTTGTATGGAGGGGTTACATGACTGTGTGGCCAGGCTGTGTGAAAACTGAAGTATCCTAAGGTTTTAGGGGGGACATGGCTGTGTGAGGGGATGTATGGCCCACACGTTCATGTGGCTTGTCGTGTGGCCCTATTCTGAGGCATGATTTGCTCCGATTTGCTTGTAAAACAACAAACACCTGTCTCTAGGGTCTCACACGTCTTTCCTTGCGCTTAAATTTGGTTCGAGGTATTAAACCAAGTCCTTAAAAGGACATTTTAATTACAGATTTCAAGATTTATCAAGATTATTATGGATTTTGGTAAGATTTGTAAAAGATCATTTAATCGACCTTAAAATTAGCATGGATAGAAATTCTACATGAATTTGAGATTTAAACACCCGGATTGGAATGTTCTTATTGATTCTTTGGCGAAGACTAGGGTTGTAATTTGATGGTAATTATGATTTTAGTGGAAAATTGATTAATAGAGAATGATTTAATTTTGAAAAGCAAAATTATCTAGTAGCAAGAAGGTGTGAAATTTCAAGTAAAGAAGAGAATAGAAAAGAAAAAGGAGAAGAAATAGTAAAGATTGATAAAAGTCTTGTTAAGACTTGATGGGGGAAATTCTAGTTCAATTGGGAGTAGTTTAAGGTTTGGAAACCCTAGGGGCTATTTGGGTAATGAACCCATATTTTGTCGAAATTAAGAGGGAAAAAAGTAAAGGGGTCAGTGGTGGAGATGGGGTGGCTCAAACTTGGGCAACTAAGGGGAAAAGATGAATGCTTAACCATTTGGGCTACTGCCCACTCTTGTTGGGTTTTTACCCCATTTAATATTTATTTTAAAGGTTTTTTCATCCTAGTTTGCTAAAATGATAAAGAAAGGAAATGAGAGAGGTGTGGATAGAACTTAGGACCTCTAGGGAGTGCACCAACTACTTAACAACTAGGCCTAGGTCATTACTTGGTCAATTAATTCAATAAACCCCTATATTTTAGGGTGACATGATTACTATGACTTTTTTATGTTAATATACTAACCTATTGGTTGTTGTATGGAATTGTACATGAATGTATAAGGATGCTAAGGAAATCCCATGTTTTTTACTGTAGTGTTTCAATTACTTAAATTATTGTAATATCAAGGTAAGTTAAAGTAATTTTCATGTGGACTTACTAAGCATTCAAAGTACTTACCCGTTGCCTCTTATCTTCCTTGTAGATTTCTAATTTGTGGAATGTGTCGACGAGATTGCCTCAGAGCTCACACTATCCCGTTATTGACTCAATCGCCTTTTATTCATTTTGAACTCGATTATGTGGCATGTAAATATGTGTCAAAGTATGTGTAACTTTAAGTTATTAGTTTGGTTGAACCTTAGTTAATGGTTATACATGTTATATGTGAATATGTTTGGTGATATATTAGTTATACATATGGTATATAAATGATGAATTTGAATTGGTATGGTAAGATGATGAGTTTGAATGGTACTTAAATGGCATTTTAAGTATGAAATGGTATGTTAAATGATGGTAATAAATGGATAAGTGTACGAATGGTATAAGTTGAATTGGATTGATTTCGTACTAATTGTGATGTATTGAATTGGTAATGGTGTTATGCTATGTTTGGTTTGCATTTTGGAATGTTTTTGTGCAGGGAAGTTGATGATTATGCATTAGTTGTATAAAACTTGTTTTGGTTTGAATTGAATCATTTTCTAAGAATCTTTTTTCATGAGGCATCGATACCTTGGTGGAAGTTATTGATACTTAGAAACTTTCCATCACTTCTTCAAACTTTGAACCTCAAAACGGTATCGATACCGTGATAAGGTACTGATATTTTACATAGGTTATTGACACCTTATGACATGTATCAATACTTCTGATTTTATTTCAATTTCTCTAATCATCGAAGCTAAAAATGGTATCAGTACCTGCCGAGGGTATCAATACCCACTTTGAAATTTGGAAACTTTGTACATAGGTCCTAAATCATACCCTGGTTAACTAAAGAACTTTCATAAGCTCGATTCAAGCTTGGATTTAATTGTGTAGCATATTGTGAATACTTTATGACATGATTGAGTATTTTAATGAAGTTTTTACAAAACATTTGATAGTAGTTGCTTTGGCAACGATTATAGCATCATATAGCTTGGACCTAACAATCATGTTGGGCGAGGGGTGTTACATGACATGCCTAAAGGTCTCAACATTAATAATGAATAGGATAAGTAGGTTTATTTTTTACTACTCATTGAGCTTTTAAAGCTCACACAGTAGTTGTTTAAAACACATAGGTAAAGGACCTTGTTAGAGAAGCTTGAAGCCTTATTCTAGAGTATCGCGTCACCCATCAAGTTTTTAAGGTTGGTCTTTAATTAATAAATGCTACTTTTGTAGGTTATTGACATGTACATAAAGTCTTAGACTGTCATAAATGTTTATAAATGTTTGAATTTCTAAAATTATGCATTGTTTGTAACCTCCTTGAAAGGTTAAAACAAGTATTTGAATTATAAATTGGTTTGAACATGTTTATGACTTGCAACTATGTTTATATATGACTTAGTAATGTTTTTAAACGCTTTGGAACCATGAGATATGATTTGATTGTATTTAAGGATATTTTAGAGTACTTTAAAGTGTTTTGGGGACATTCAGTATGTGACGTTGTGACTATGGAGCCCAACGTTATGACTTCACATTCCCATTATCTCGACCATATCAACTCAGTTAGTCATCTAATGACGTCACGCCTCTGTAGCAACCCTGTATTTTTTTTCAAGTTGTTTTGACCTTCCAGGGCTCGTTTTGGGTTTCGGTCACCTTCGATTAACTCAAAATAAGTTCTAAATGATTTTAAATTATTTTTAAAGCTTTTAATTTGTCAAAACATATTTTAATTATTTTATGAAAATGTTTTAAACTTTAAATCCTTGAATAAAAATCAAGATTTCTTACATGTTCATGTTTCGATGGCATCTCCCATTCCCATCGATCATTAAGATCGGTGAGGGGTGTTACACTAAAAAAAGAAAATTCATTAAGTTAAAATTTGGTAACATTGTAGCCAAAGAGTGTTTTAGAGAGGTGGAGTCTTAACTCAAAAATATTTTTTATTTATTTAAGGGGAGTTCTTAAAGGTAGTTTTTTAAAGTTTTGTTATATAAAAAGGGAGAGATTACTAAGTTTGATTTTCTAATGTTTTGATATAAAAAATTATCCCTAAATCAATTTTGGTCAAATAGTTTTTTTAAGAAATTATTTTCAAGATATTTTCTTAAAATGAAAAACAAAATTTTTAAGACTTCTCTTTGGATCATCCCAAGAACTTTGACATTTGTGATATTCTTAATCTTTAATTCTTTAAGTCGTTTTTCTGTAGTCTCTTCTTGATCTTTATAATAGTTGAGTAATATTTCTCTTTTGTCTTATTGATATAAATATTCAGGTATTTATACATGTTGGTACAGGTACTATTATAGTTCATGATAGAGCCTCACTATTTTGTCTTGACTCCGCTGCCCCTAGTATTGACATTCTCTGTCCCTAGTACTGACATTCTCTACGAACTCCAAGTTTGCTGGGCACGTGTCTATGGAGCATGCGGTCCTTTCTGCTCTTTGGTCTGGCACTCTGGGCGGGCTCCGTACTTACTGGACAAGTGTCTGGATGGTCGGCGGAGTATGTGGACTATTTAGTGAGTTCCTTGGGTGTATGTGAAGTGAGACCGCGATCTTCCTTAGATTCCTACGAGCTAAGTCTGTAAATTTGCCTTGCGAGCTGGATCCGCCAGCTGGTCCTGCGACCTTACTCTGTGAGCTCACGCAAGGTTCTCGCGAGCTGGATCTGTAGCCTTGCCTTGCAAGCTGGTTCGCCTTGTTGTCTTCTCGTGTTCAGGTCGTGGGTTGGAGGCTCAAATCCTTTCTAGGACTCGGGTCTCAAGTTATTGATGTATAACAATCTACTCGCCCCATAAGTGTGTAACACCCCTACACCGTACTCCTTGCCAGAATAGGGTTTCGAAGCATTACTAAAACATTCAAAACATTTTTCCATTAAACTACGTAAAATACTATTCATTTATCAAGATCACCCATAATGTCCCTTGATTGGGCTCTCGAGGTCCAATACGAGCATTAGAATCGATTCGGGACTTGATCAGGACCTCTAAGAATTTTTTGCGAAATTACAAAATTTTTCTATGGTGCAGGGCCCACAAGCCCGTGTGGTCCAAGGGACATGCCCGTGTGACCCTGAGACACGCCCTTGCTAGAGGCCGTCTTCGACCCCGTGTAACTCTCTAACTTACACACACGGTCATGCCACACGCCCATGTGCTAGGCCGTGTGGTTAATTAATTCAATTTGAAATTAGGTGTAGGTTTCACACGGCTAAGACACATGGCCGTGTTCTAGGCTGTGTGGCACACATGGCTGAGACACACGCCCATGTCTCTGCCCGTATGCCCAATTCTGAGCATTTTGTTTTGTAAAATTAAGGTGCAGGGGACACATAGCCTAACCACATGCCCATGTTACCAGGCCGTGTGTCACACACGGTCTAGAAACACGCCCGTCTGCCCATGTGGACAAAATAAAGCCATTTCTAGCTCCATTTCTCACCCAAATTTTCACTCAAGATCTGAAATTGAAACACACATCCAATACCAACCAATCCAAGCATTCAAAATAGACAATTTCATCATTCATCATAGCATACCATTACATGCATAGGTGGTTATAAACTTACCTTGGATTTACTTAGGCAATAGCAACCTCTGACAACATAGGCAATAGCAACCTTTGACAACATATTAATAACATAACACATGTGTACATGTATATCATAATAATCTACTTAGTCATACCAAAATGAACCATTACTAGCCATTCCAATGGCTAGGTTACAAAATAACATTTCAAGCCACTATTGGCCAAAATATCCTATACATGCCATTATACCCAAAATGATTTCACTAAATATACCCAAAATGCTAGTTGATAGTGTGATGATGCTCTAATGATCTTCCAACCTTCACGAGCTTCTGAGCACTAGAAAACAAGGGAAAAATAAAATGGAGTAAGCGTTACATGCTTAGTGAGTTAGTATAACGAAAATTAAACTTACCAATCTTGCTTATTAAATCTAGGCATACAATGTTATGCTCCATCCATTTGGCTAAATTGCCTAATCACAGACATTCATTCAAACATGTTAGTCACCAAAATCTTCATATCAATCAAGTAACATAGATGAGCTCATCAAGTAATATTCTTTAAGTCATTATCATATCATATCAAGATTTTCATGCCATGTCAAGAGTTTTATGTCCCTTGAATCATTGAATTCTGATGGATGCTCAAGTAGTACACTCGAAGTGTACAATTCAATAATCTGTCAATTCCTTATTCAAGGGTAACCCTTAGGGCACTTAACCAAGAAACACTCTCTTGAGCCACTTATTGTATAACAGGATTACCAGTCCAGGCTAAATCCTTTATATAACATATGCTCGGAGGAGCTCGATTAGGATTACCAGTCCAGGCTAAACCGTAATCATAACGTATGCTCAAGAGGTATTATATCGGGATTACCCGTCCGGGCTAAATCCCTTTGATAACAAGGTCAATAGGATTATTCGTCCGAGCTAAATCCTGTCCGCAACAAATGCAGGACCTTATTAATTTTGGGAAAGCGCGTATAATCATCGGAATTCACATTCAATCAGGACTTAACCATTTATCACCACTTCAAGCATGTATCAATTTCCCATAATAGCATACAAGTAAAGCATATCTACATAAATCACATTACATACAAACACAACATTCAATTAACATAATTACATGCCCGATTAAGTTACACAAACTTACCTTAACACTTGTTTGCGTAAAAGTCTACTAATCCGAAATCTTTTCTTTTCCTCGATCTAACCTCGAATTAGTGTTGTCCGGATCTATATAAATGAATTTAACCATCAATTTCACACATTTCATATTTAAATGGACTCAATTTATGTCCTAGGTAAAATTACCATTTTACCCTTAACTTTTTCATAAATTTCGATTGTCCTTAGGCCTAGAAAATGAAACTTGTGCAAATTACTCCCAAATCCAAGCCTAACCAAAACCCCACTAAAAAATTTACAGCACATGTATACATAAAATTTTAGAATTTTTCCTTCAATTTCACAAGTTTACATTTTAGTCCCTAAATCAAGTTTTCATCAAAAATCACTTTGTAAAAGTTGTTTATCTATCAATAATCTTTCATCTTCTAGCATAAATTTCTAATTTCCGGCATAATACATCCATTATCCATTTTCATACCTTGATAACTTTTCAAATTAATCCCTCAAATAGAGAGATTAAGAGAACTTATCGAATTAGGCCTTGAAAGTTTCTTTTCTCTCACCTAGGGTTTCCATGTATTTTTTTAAGGTTGAAGATGATGAAAATAAGATGATATAATTTCTTTTCATCTTTTAATTAATTAGGTATTTTGTTATTTCCAATTTAGTCCTAGCCCTTTTTCTATAATTCCATGGATGAGTCTCTAAGAAAAATATGCATACTTTTCTTAATGGTCTAATTACCGTATAAGGGCCTCTAGTTTTGAATTTCATAGCTATTTGATCCTTATAGCTACTAGAATTTTACTTTCGTATTTTACGTGATTTAGTCATTCTCGTAATTAAGCACTAAATCGCTAAAATTTTCGCATAAAAATTTTCACGCTACATATCTATCATATGACGGACCATATAATAAAATAAAAATAAATCATATTTTTGGGTCGAATTTGTGGTCCCAAAACCACTGTTCCAATTTCACCAAAAAATGGATTGTTACAATTCTTCCCCTTTTAGAGATTTTTGTCCTCGAAAATCTTAGCAGTAAAAAGATTCAGGTATTGCTTCCTCATAGAATCCTCCATTTCCCAAGTAGCCTCTTCTATACAGTGTCGTTGCCAAAGAACTTTTACTAAAGCTACCTTTTTATTTTTTAACTCTTTTGTTTCAAAAGCTAAGATTTTGAATGCTTCTTCACCATATGTCATATCAAGTTGGATTTCTACCTCTGTCAGAGAGATAACATGTGAAGGATTGGATCGATACCGCCGTAGTAAAGACACATGAAAAACATTATGAATCTGATCAAGCTCTGGTGGTAAAGCTAACTGGTACGTAACCAGTCTAATTCTTTCTATAATCTTATATGGTCTAATAAACCGTGAACTCAGTTTTCCTTTGCGTCCAAACCGGAGAACTTTCTTCTAAGGTGACACTTTCAAGAATACTTTGTCACCAACTTGAAATTCTATTTCTTTTCATTTCAAATCAGCGTAGGACTTTTGATGATCAAGGCTGCTTTCAAGCTGTATCGAATCACCTTCACTTTTTTTCGATCTCTCGGACCAAGTCAACTCTGTGTAACTTTTTCTCACTGAGTTCTGTCCAATACAATGGAGTTCTACATTTGCGTCCATACAAGGTTTCATACGATGCCATTTTGATACTAGACTGATAACTGTTATTATAAGCAAATTCAATCAAAGCCAAATACCTTTCCCAGTTACCTTCAAACTTAAGTACGCAACACCGAAGCATATCTTCCAATCCGTATAGATTGACCATCTGTCTGGGGATGAAATGCAATACTAAAGTGTAACTGAGTACCCAGAGCTTCTTGCAATTTACTCCAGAATCAAGATGTAAACCGAGGATTTCTGTCTAAAATAATGGAGATAGGCACTCCATGCAATCTAACAATCTCAGAAACATACAGTTCAGCCAATCTATCCAAGGAATAATCCATACGTATCGGAATAAAGTGTGCAGACTTTGTTAACCGAGCAACAATAACCCGAATGGCATCTTTCTTCCTTGGAGACAGGGTAATCCTGTTACAAAATCCATGGTAATTCTTTCCCAATTCCATTCCGGTAACATAACTGGTTGTAATAGCCTAGAAGGCAACTGATGTTCATCTTTTACTTACTAACATATCAAACACTTAGATAGATACGAACTCAGAAATATCTCGTTTCATTCCCGGCCACCAGTAAATCTTTTTCAAATCATTGTACATTTTATTATTACCAGAATGTACAGACATGTTACCAGTGTGAGCTTCATTTAAGATCTTCTGTACTAGTTCTGAATCTTTCGATACACATGCTCTGCCTCTGAATAACAAACAACCATCAGCCCCAATTTGAAATTATGAGTTAGGAGTCAATTCGCTTTGTACTCGTCTTGCTTGCAACTTACTATCATTTTTTTGAGCTTTAGAGATCTGTTGCAAAAACATTGGTCTAGCTTTTAACTTGGCTATGATTGAACCATCATCAAATAATGACAATCGAGTATTCATAGCTCATAAGGAAAACATGGATTTTCTGCTCAAAGCATCAGCAACCGTAATGGCTTTTCCCGGATGATAGTCAATGACAAAATCATAATCTTTCAATAGTTCAAGCCATCCGCGCTGTCTCAAATTCAAATCTTTCTATGACATCAAAATTTTAGACTTTTATGATCAGTGATTATGTGACATTTTTCTCCAAACAAGTAATGCCGCCAAATTTTCAATGCGAACACTATAGTTGCCAATTCAAGATTGTGTGTCGGGTAGTTCTTTTCATGCAGCTTCAGCTATCTTGAAGCATAGGCTACTACTTTACCATCTTGCATCAAAACACAGCCTAAACCATTTAATGACGTATCACTGTAAACTGTAAATTCCTTACCATATTCAAGCTGGACTAACACAGGTGCTTCTGTCAATAAAATCGTTAATCTGTCAAAGCTCTGCTGGCATTTCTCAGTCTATTCAAATTTCACATCTTTCTGTAACAAACGATTCATCGGAGAAGCTATCATTGAAATTTTTTTTACAAATCTCCGATAATAACTAGCTAGTTCCAGAAAACTTCAGACTTCAGACACATTCTTCGGTGACTTCCAATTAACAATGGCTGAAATTTTATTTAGGTCTACCCTAACACCTTCAGCAGACACAATATGCTCGAGGAAACTAACTTCTCGTAGCCAAAATTTTCATTTACTGAATTTGGCGTACAATTTTTTCTCTTGCAGGGTTTGCAACACTATTCTCAAGTGCTCAGCATGCTCATTTTCATTTCGAGAGTAAACCAAAATATCATCTATAAATACCACCACAAACCTGTCCAAATATGGGCTGAAAATTTTGTTCATCAAATCCATAAACACTGTAGGTGCATTTGTCAAGCCGAATGGCATCACAAGAAACTCATAGTGTCTATACCTGGTTCTAAAAGCTATCTTTGGCACATTTGATTCTTTCACCCTTAGTTAATAGTAACCAGAACGGAGATTAATATTCAAAAATACAGTGGCACATTTTAACTGGCCAAACAAGTCAGCAATGCAAGGAAATGGATACTTGTTCTTTATTGTAACTTTGTTGAGCTATCTATATTCAATGCACAGGCTCAACGATCCATTGTTCTTCTCTATGAATAGAACCGACGCACCCCAATGTGAGTAACTAGATCGGGAAAAACCTCTGTTAATCAACTTTTACAACTGTACTTTTAGCTCTTTCAATTCAGTAGGAGTCATTCTGTAAGGTGCTATGGGTATAGGTGTTGTACTTGGAACAAGATCTATAGAGAATTCTACTTTTCTATCCAATGGTAAACCAGGTAATTCCTCTAGGAATACATAAGGAAATTTAGATACAACCGATACTAACTGAATCTTTGACTCAGATACTTTGGTAATCATCACATACGCAAGATAGGCATCATACCCCTTTCTAACATATTTCTGTGCTAATATTGCTGAAATCACATTAGGTAATCCATCCAGTTTATCAGATTCAATAAAGTAATTCACCATTCTCACATTTCAATACAATATATTTCTGTTTACAGTTCACCACTGCATCATATTGGTTTAGCAATCCATTCCCAAGATCACATCAAATTCATCAAATGGAAATAACATCAAGTTAGCTAGAAAGCAATAACCTTTTACCATCAACGAACAGTTATTACAAACTTTATCCACCATAACACACTGGCCCAAGGGGTTTGAAACTTTAACCACAATTTTAGTGCATTCAATAGGTAAATTTTTAACAAACACTAGGTTCGTGCATATGTATGAATGTATGGAACCAGGATCAATTAATGTAGTAATATAAATGTCAAGTAGGGAAAATATACCAGTAATGACCTCTGGTGCAGAGGCATCCTCTCTAGCACGAATAGCATATGTTCTTACAAGTGCTCTTGCCTCAGATCTAAATATAGTATCCTTGGTAGTACCTTGACTACTACCAACATTACTGGGATGGCGGGGTGGTCTACCCTCAAGACGGGATTACTCGGCTTTGGAGCTGGTTCTATCTCCTTTTCAACTCTTTCGGGATAATCCCTAAGTAAATGGTCAAGTGAACCACATCTGAAACAAGCTCCACTTCTAGACCGACATTCCCCATGATAAAATTTGTTACAATGTTTACATTTCGGTTTGAGATTACCAACACTACCCACACTGGTCACAGATGGAGATGAAGACCTCGGGTTAGAACGTTGAGAGCCCCACTCTTTTCTAGAATATCCCGTAGAGGTGGTCACACGATTAGAATACTTCTTTTATTTTTTAGAAGCAAATGATTGTGCCTTACTCATAGTTCTTTTTCCAAAAGCCTAGCCTCTCTTTTGGCTTGCTTCTTTTTTTTACTCAGTTCCTCAACTTTGTGTGCTTGGTCGGCTAGCACCACAAATTCCCTTATTTCGACAATCTCAATCAATAACTTGATATCTTCATTTAGGCCCTTTTCAAAGCGTTTACACTTTTTTTTCCTTGGTTAAAACCCATTCTTTGGTATACGTACTTAGTCGAAAAAATTCCCATTCGTATTTGGATATGATCATGTTTCCTTGTTTGAGCTCTAGAAATTCTTTCTCTTTTTGATCCATAAATCTCTGACTCACATACTTTTTCCTAAATTCATCTTGGAAGAATTCCCATGTGACATTCTCCCTCAGTACTACTGAAGTTATGGTATTCCACAATGATAACTTGTATCTTTCAGTAGAGATACTGCACATTTCAAACATTCAGTAGGTGTACAAGACAATTCATTAAAAACCCAGATAATGTTCTCTAGCCAAAACTCAGCCCTTTCCAGATCATCATCTGCGGTAGCTCTAAATTCATCTGCCCTATGTTTGCAGATTTTATCTATCAGAGGCTTACCGATTCTAACAGGTTCAACACCCTGTGGTACCTCAGAAATCGGTTGAGGAGTAGGTGGGGGAGGTCGTTGTACAACAGGGTTTGTTCTCAGATACTAGATAAACTATTCATTCATCATTTGAAAGAAGGCTTGTTTCATCTCCTCACTTTGGCCCTCAGACACGAGCCTTTCACTACCAGACGCAGAAGCAACTCTTTGAACTGAAGCTGAAGCATTGCTCTCAGCTTCCTCAGATTCAGCTCTAGCTCGGTTGGATGGCATTACTATATGAAAAACACATTTAAAATGACAAGGAGTCATCACACTATCACAACTTATGTAATGGCATGTAGAGCTAAACTCGTGTTTGCTATGTCAAATCCGAGAATCGACTAAATCGTAGCTTTGATACCATTAAATGTAACACCCCTAACCCGTACCCGTCACCAAAATAGGGTTTCAGAACATTACTAAAACATTTAGAACATTCTTCCATTAAACTACGTAAAATACAATTCATTTATCGAGATCACCCATAACGTCCCTTGATCGGGCCTCCGAGGTTCAATACGAGTATTAGAATCGATTCAAGACTTCTAAGAATTTTTCACAAAATTACAAAATTTCTCTAAGGTGTGGGGCCCACATACTCGTGTGGTCCACAAGACATACTCGTGTGACCTTGGGATACGCCCGTGCTAGAGGCTGTTTTAGACCCTGTGTAACTCTTCGACTTGCATACACGGCTATGCCACACGCCCGTGTGCTAGGCCGTCTGGTTAATTAATTCAATTCCAAATTAGGTGCAGGTTTCACACGGCCAAGACACACGCCTGTATTCTAGGCCGTGTGGCACACATGCCTGAGACACATGCTCGTGTCTCTACCCGTGTGCCCAATTCTGAGCATTCTGCTTTGTAAAATTAAGGTGCAAGGGACACACGGCCTAACCACATGCCCATGTTACCAGGCCGTGTGGACAAAATAAAGCCATTTCTAGCTCCATTTCTCACCCAAATTTCCACCCAAGAGCTGCATTTGAAACACACATCCAATGCCAGCCAATCCAAGCATTCAAAATAGATAATTTCATCATTCATCATAGCATACCATTACATGCGTAGGTGGTTATAAACTTACCATAGATTTACTTAGGCAATAGCAACCTTTGACAACATATTCATAACATAATACATGTGTACATGTATATCATAATAATCTACTTAGTCATACCAAAATGAACCATTACTAGCCATTCCAATGGCTAGGTTACAAAATAACATTTCAAGCCACTATTGGCCAAAATATCCTATACATGTCATTATACCCAAAATAATTTCACTAAATATACCCAAAATGCTAGTTGATTGTGTGACGATGCTCCAACGATCTTCCAACCTTCACGAGCTTTCGGGCACTTTAAAACAAGGGAAAAATAAAACTGAGTAAGTATTACATGCTTAGTAAGTTCGTATAATGGAAATTAAACTTACCAATCTTGCTTATTAAATCTAGGCATACAATGGTATGTTCCATCCATTTGGCTAAATTGCCTAATCACATATATTTATTCAAACATGTTAGTCACCAAAATCTTCATATCAATCAAGTAACGTAGATGAGCTCATCAAGCAATATTCTTTCAAGTCATTATCATATCATATCAAGATTTTCATGCCATGTCAAGAGTTTTATGTCCCTTGAATCATTGAATTCTGATGGATGCTCAAGTAGTACACTCGAAGTGTACAATTCAATAATCCGTCAATTCCTTATTCAAGGGAACCCCTTAGGGCACTTAACTAAGAAACACTCTTTTGAGCCATTTATCGTATAACAGGATTACCAGTATAAGCTAAATCTTTCATATAACGTATGCTCGGAGGAGCTCGATTAGGATTATCAGTCCAGGCTAAACCCTAATCATAACGTATGCTCGAGAGGTACTATATCAGGATTACTTGTTCGAGCTAAATCCCTTTTATAACAAGGTCAATGGGATTACTCATCCTAGCTAAATCCCATCCGCAGCAAATACACATTCAATCGGGACTTAACCATTTATCACCACTTCAAGCATGTATCAATTTTCCATAATAGCATACAAGTAAAGCACATCAACATAAATCACATTACATACAAACACAACATTCAATTAACAAAATTACATGCTCGATTAAGTTACACGAACTTACCTCGACACTTGTTTGCGTAAAACTCTACTAATCTGAAATCTTTTCTTTTCCTCAATCTAACCTCGAATTAGTGTTGTCCGAATCTATATAAATGAATTTAACCATCAATTTCACACATTTCATATTTAAATGGACTCAATTTACGTCCTAGGTAAAATTACCATTTTGCCCTAACTTTTCCATAAATTTTGATTTTGTCCCTAGGCCTAGAAAATGAAAATTATGCAAATTACTCCCTATTTCAAGCCTAACCAAAGCCCCATTACAAAATTTACAGCACATGTATACATAAAATTTCAGAATTTTTCCTTCAATTTCACAAGTTTACATTTTAGTCTCTAAATCAAGTTTTGATCAAAAATCACTTTGTAAAAGTTATTTATCTATCAATAATCTTTCATTTTCTACCATAAATTTCTAATTTCTAGCATAATACATCCATGAACCATTTTCATACCTTGATAACTTTTCAAATTAATCCCTCAAATAGAGAGATTAAGTTATCCTGGTTTCAAAAATACTAAAATTACCAAAAACGGGACAAGTGAACTAACCCAGTTAGGCCTTGCAAGTTTCTTTTCTCTCACCTAGGTTTTCCATGTATTTTTAAGGTTGAAGATGATGAAAGTAAGATGATATAATTTCTTTTCATCTTTTAATTATTGGGTATTTTACTATTTCCAATTTAGCCCTTGCCCTTTTTCTATAATTCCATGGATAAGTCACTAAGAAAAATCTACATACTTTCTTAATGGTCTAATTACTATATAAGGACCTCTAGTTTTGAATTCAATTTGATCCTTATAGCTACTAGAATTCAACTTTCATATTTTATGCGATTTAGTCCTTCTCGAAATTAAGCACTAAATCGCTAAAATTTTCATATCAAAATTTTCACACAACATATTTATCATATTACGGACCATATAATAAAATAAAAATAAATAATATTTTTGGGTCAAATTTGTGGTCTCGAAATCACTGTTCTAATTTCACCGAAAAATGGGTTGTTACAAAGTGGGCCTAAGGGGTTTCATAAAATGGTGCTCCTTAGGTCCATCACGTCAGGATTAAATGCAGCTTACTGGGTACGCTGCAGACTGTGATGTATAATGATCGCTTTGCCACATGTGTGAGCGGTTCTCATGTGTACGTATCTGATCGTTGAAAATTGAACCATTTCCATCTATTCGCATCTGAGCTATTGATTTCTCTCGGTCATACAAATCATCTAAGAGGCGGGAAGGGAACTTATTCTTTAAAAGGATATCCTTCTAAACCCTAAATCCTCTATTCTTAGCGTTTTCTACAATCAACACAAAGATAATTTTTAGAAATTTTGCTTTTTCTTTTAACATTTTTGTTTCCTTCATTTATCGATAGCATAGTGAGGATGAGAGGAGCTGATAGTCACATTATCCTAGTCCATCAATTGTCTCTGGTTCTGGTGATGGAGAAATCTTATGTGTGCACCACTAAATGGGAGGAGCAAGAATGGATCGTGTCAGTGCAGGGAGCAAAACTTCCCATTTTCGTGTGTGAGTTCTCCCTTCCGAAAGGATCACGTCAGTTGTGTGAGACCACTAAGGATAGCTTCCTACTTCCATTGCATGAACTAGAGGTTGGGTTTCATTTATCGCTGCACTCTTTCTTCTGTAGCCTTGTAAATGACTACAACATTGCTCCCAACCAACTCTCGGGCTTTTTTTGGTGGCTTGCCATGGCGATATCCTTGACTATAGTCAGTGTGGCGAGATACCTATGCTCGCTATTTTCCAGTATTTGTATCAGTTGAAGGGTTGTGGTTCACAGGATTCGTCGGGGTTTTACTACTTCTCTCATCGCAAGAAAGTGCAAACAATCATTGGAAACCATTGTTCTAACCTTCATCTGAACCGGAGAAAGAACATTTGAGTTCGTAATATGCTTGGCAAGGACTTCAGATTCCCTATAAAATAGTCCTCACCCAGTAAGGACATGGGCGTGTTTCGATAAAGCCTCATTACGGATGAAGCAGTTGCCCAGTTTCGGAGGCTTCACATTGGTCAGTTGTTGACTTTGGAGACTTTCATCACAGTAAGGGATGTCTTCAGATATTGTTTGGAGGGTTTTAGCCCTAATGGATGGAGGCTTGGTGACAATCAAGATATTGCCTGAGAGGGCTACCTAGCCTCATGACTCTTTCAATCAGTTGGGTCAAATACTATTGGGTTGTATGAGAGAGCCCTTTAACTTCTTCTATCACCTCTGCTTGATAAAGCTTCGTCCGTTTGGTCTTGCTGAGTTCGTACCAGAGGGGTTGTTGGGTTAAATATTAATTTGTTAACTGCTCCTACTGATCATAGGGTTATTACTGGTGCAAGAATCGATCAGGGCTCCGAGGATACTTTAAGTGGGACTGATAGCCTTTCTCACAAACTCGATGAGGAAATAGATATCGATTCCTTGGTCAATAGTGCTCGCAAGAACTGCAAGACCACCGTGGGGGCTATGTGTATTAGCTCTACAAGTGAAGAGGAGAGGAACAGTGTACAACTGGAGTGTTACAATAAAAAAAGAGCAGATTCTGTTGTGGTTGTTGTTGGAGCTTTGAGTCATTCTAGTTTTCTACTGGCGATCTTACGATCTTCTACTCCCTTCATTAGTTCGTCGATCACTGTTGCTGAGGATACCCCTTCACCTGCTACTCGCGTTTCTCCTTCTGTGCCCGTCATTAGAGAAACACCGATTGTAGGTAATGGAGGTTAATTTTCTTGGTGTGGGGACTTGAGCATGTAGGAGTACCCTTATAACCCTGATGCCGTAGCCCTCAGGTGGCAGGCTTCAGTGCTAGAAGCTATTAGACCAAGTAGCGCGTAACTACCCCCAGCATCAAGTTTATGCTCCTCTTTGTGATTCTTGCTTTCTGAGGCCAATATGGTTGGATTAAGTATGAGAAGTGCTATTACAAGGATCTCGTGGATATTAAGGTGGAGTTGGTGAGAATTTGTGAGCAGCACTATAATATTATGGAGGGAAATGAGGTCAACATTAAGCAAAATAAAGATCTCACGGAGTGTCTAGCCATTGTGGAGACTAAAACAGAGGGGTTAGAGTATGAGGTGGCCGCTGAAAGGTAAAGTAAAGAGAGTTTTCAAGTTGAGTTGCACGAGTTTACAGAAGAGCTTATAGCCGAAACGGATAGGATTATTGCATAGTGTTAAGATCAAGTGGCTGGCACGATTAGGGAACAACTTCGGGTCTTTGAGGATTTTAAGAAAAAGACTACTGGGAATGTCTTATGTTTTATTTTGAAGCTGAAGGTGAACATTTTACTCCATGCTTGGGTCGCTGGTGGTCCATTTGATGTTCGCAAAGTGGATCTTGATGCTCTTGAGGGGGTGGATATGAGCTCTCTAGGCTTCGATGTGTTATGTCCCTTCAGGGGCTGCGTGAGACCCTTTTCTGTCTACTTGGAAGAGCTCTCTGGATTTTTATATAGAGGAGGATCCACTGCGAACAATGACGTTGCTCATTTTGATGATGTGGACTAAGGTGTAAATAGGTATAACATGCCTTAGTTTGTTTAATACTCTATACTTTGTTGTTTATTTTCCAATGAGAATATGTTTTATTTTTATAGTCATTTCTTTTTTGCCTTTGCGAATTTAATCATTTCTATCACATAATTATGTCGGTATTTATGAAGAATCTTCAAAGATCGTAGCTTTGAAAGGTAACACAAGTAGGGGTGTTAATCCACGTGTTGTTTTATACTTTGCGATAATTTTGAAAGATAACAAGCTGTGGATGCGAATCTGCAAGCTATTTCATACTTAAGGAAATTTTGAAAGATGACAAACCGAGGATGTTAATCCACGAGCTGATTTATAATTTTGAAAGATAACAAACTGATATGTTGGGTGTTCCAAGTTTATGGTACAACTATGCCCTCCATTCTTGCTAGCTTATACGCTCTGTGACCTATTTTTTCTATCACTTTATATGACCCTTCCCAATTTGGAGCCATTTTTCCTTGTTAGGAAGCGGGTAGACTAGCCTCAGTATTCTTAAGACAAAGTTTCCCACTTGGAATTGTTTGTTTCTGACCTTGGAATTATAGTAGCGAGCTACCTGTTGGGCACATGCTGCATTTCTAACTTCAACTACTTCTCTAAGTTCGTCCATCAGATTGAGGTTAAGTTTGAGAGCCTCCTGATTAGCTTTCTCATCAAAATGTTGTGTTCTATACGAACTTAAACCAACTTCTGTAAGGATTACAACTTCCACACCATAGACCAGAGAGAAAGTTGTTTCTCTCATCGCGTGTGGGCTGTAGTTCACAGGGTCTATAAATTCCCAGTAGCTCTTTCAACCAAGCGCTCTTAGCCTTGAACACTTTTTTCTTGTGGCCTGTTAGGATTTTCTTATTCGTTGTCTCCACTTGCCTATTGGTCTGTGGCATTTTCACTGAACTTTAAGCTGGAGCTATTTGGAAGTCAGCACAAAATCGCTTAAATTTTCCTTGAAACTGCATACCGTTGTCTGTAATAATTGTGTGAGGTATCTCAAATCTGCAGACAATTGATTTCCATAGGAAAGACTCCATCTATTTTTTTGTAACGGTTCCCAAAGCTTTATCTTTGATCCACTTGGTGAAGTAGTCTATAGCCACTACTATGAATTTCTTTTGGGCTGTGGCTATAGGAAATGGGCCGAGGATATCGACACCTCACGTGGCAAACGACCAAGGGCTTGACATGACTTAAAGGAGTTTTGCTAGTTGTCATTGGACTTTGGCATTTCTCTGGCAAGAATCACATGTGCGAACTAGCTAGTGTATGTCTTCTTAGATTGTAGGCTAGTAGTACCCTTGTCTGAGGATTTTTTGCGTGAGCAATCTACCGCATAGGTGATCACCACAAATTCCTTCGTAGGTCTCTCTCATAATGTATTCAACTTCCGGTGGCGATAGACACCGCAATAGAGAATGTGAAAACCCCTTTCTGTATAGTACACTCTCCAACAGGGTGTATCTATTAAACGTGAGATAAAATAAGTTGTCTTAATTTATCATGTAATGAGTTTGCAATATTCAAATATTCAATTCATATATGGGTAGTTTAGAAAATATTTGTAATTTTTGGTAATGACATACCTCGTAGTCTTGCTTTGTAGCTTTGCGAGCTCTTTCATGTCTTGGCTGTCTTGTTCACCTTGGAGTGTACAGATTATTGGCATCATCCAAGTCTCCTCCTGAGTCATATATAGTACTTGCTACGTATCATAGCTCGGGGTTTCCCTATGCTTGGGTAGGATTTTTCCCCTTTGTTGGATGATGACCGAGGAGGCTAGCTTCAACAAAGCATCAGCACGAGTGTTGTCATTTCTTGAGAGCTATTTAATTTGAGCTTTATCGAATCCTACGAGTAGTTGATTCACCATTCTATGGTTTTTTAGCACCGCTTCCTTTATGTCGTACTCTTCGTTCATCTGTTTTGCCACCAATTGCAAATATGTATGGACAATTAGATCTTTTGCTCCTAGTTGGTGAGCTAACTCTAGTCCTGATACCAAGGCTTCATACTTAGTGATGTTATTCGATGTTTGGAACCCAAATTACAATCTGTACTACCACTTGTTGCCACGGGGATCTATTATGAGTGCACCTGCCCCTGATCCTATTTTGGTTGCGGAGCCATCAACGTAAACTAGCCAACTTTTCTGATTGTCAATTGCATGTGCACTTTCTCGAGAGGGGTTAGCTATTAAGAGGTGTTCAACAAATGAAAGAGGAATTTTAGCATAAAAAGTGGGAAGTATGGTGCCTCAACATAAAATATAACTCGTTGAATCATTAGCATGTCATGGTTCATCACAAAATGTAATAGATCAAGTTGTTAACATTCATGAAAGTTCATATAGTGTACAAGTTTTACAAGACATAAAATATCCAACATTTTGAATCGTAGCCCATATTACCTGCGGCATCGACAGTTTCTTAAAAGAACTTTCCACTATGAAATCAGACAGCACTTGTCCCTTTATCGCAGTTCGCAGGGTGAAGTCTATCCCGTATCTAGTGAGCTCAATGCTCCACTTCATTACCCTTCCTGAAGTGTTTGCCTTAGATAGCACTTCCTTCATAAGCTGATTGGTGACCACAACAACCGAATGGGCTTGGAAGTAAGGTCGCAGCTTACGAGCTACAACAATCAAAGCATAAATGCAATTTTCTATTTTAGAGTACCTCAGTTTGTCATTTTGGAGCACCTTGCTGACGTAATATACCGAGAATTGGTGGACACCCTCTAACTTAACAAAAACCACTACTACTATCTCTTCCAAGGTATCAAGTAGAGATAAAGTGTTTCTCCTACCTGAGGCTATTTTAACAGTGGAGGGGAGGTAAGGGATAACTTTAGTTCTTTAAAGGTTGCCTGACACTCTTCTATCTATGAGAAGGATGCTTTAAAAGCTTTAAAGAATGGGAGGCACTTGTATAGCATCCTTGAGATGAATCTATTCAGTGCTACCACTCTTCCCGTGAGATGTTGTATGTATTTTATGGTCCACGGAGGGGACATTTCCATGATTGCTTGGATTTTTTCCAGGTTTACCTCTATTCCCCTCTTTAAAATCATAAAGCCTAAGAACTTGTCCACTCACACCCCAAAAGCACACTTCTCTGGACTTAGTTTCATGTTGTGGTCTCTTAGGACCGCGAATATCTCTGATAGGCTTCGCATATGCTCTTTCATGGAATCGATCTTTACCAACATATCATCAACGTAAACCTCGAGGTCGTGGCCTATCTAGTTCTTAAAGATTCTATTTACTAGCCTTTGATAGGTTGCTCCTGCATTCTTAAGGCTAAAGGGCATGACCTGATACCAAAAGAGCCCTTCCTCGGTGATGAAGGCTATCTTCTCTTGGTCGTTTTAGTCCAACAAAATCTAATTGTATCCTAATAAGGCGTCCATGAAGTTCATGAACTTGTGGTCCGAGGCATCCACTAGTCAATCGATTGAGGGTAGGGGAAACTTGTCCTTTGGGCATGCATTGTTGAGGTTGGTGAAGTCAATACACATCCTCTATTTATCATTTTCCTTCTTCACCATTACAACATTCGAAACCCAATCTGGATATTCCACCTCTCTGATGAACCCTGCTGAGAGCAACTTAGTGACCTCTTGTCTCACTGCCTCTACCACTTATGGTGTGAACTTTCGTCTTTTCTGCTTTATTGGCTTCGCCTCTGGGAGCACGATCAACTTGTACACTATCACTTGGGGGTCTACGCCTTGCACGTCCACTGCGGACCAAGTAAAACATCTGCATTTTTTCGCGAACATCTGACCAGCATACTTTTCTCTTCCTCTGCTAACCCTGAAGAGATTTTTACAGTTCTCTCTTTGTTGTATGGAATAGTTGTAGGGTCTCAGTATGCTCTGCAGCCTAGATTTTTTGCTCCTATGCTCGTCCCTTACATCTAAACTATCCAAATCCAAAGCCTGACTTGCTAATTCAGCCTTTTGCAAATTCAACCCTTCAGCTACAGGTTCTCTTGCTTGCTTAACAAATGACATGTGACACTGCCTTGCAGTGCACTGATCAGATTGCAGGAAACCAACCCTAGTCTTTGTTGCAAATTTGATTTTCATACAAAATGTCGTGACCACCATCCTCTCTATCGGTCTTCCGAGGATGGCATTGTATGTCATTGGGTAGTCCACCATGTAGAACTGAAAATATTCTATGGTAGTGTGTTCTCCATCCCCCAAGGTGACTAGTAGGGTGATTTAACATTTCACCTCGACTGGTTGGTTCACAAAACTGTACAATGGGCTAGCTCCATACAATGGGCTAGCTCTAGACAATGCTTTTTCCTTTAATCCCATTTTCTGGTACACTTGCCAAGATAACACCTCTACTACACTTCCGCTGTCAACCAGGATCCTTTTGAACTCAAAACCAATGACTGTTGCTGAGACTACCATCGAGTCATTTCCCTCTTCGTCGTAGACTAGCTCTTTATTGTTGCTACCAAATTTGACACTCCATTTTTCCTGCCGATGCGGCCTCTTGAAAGCACTAACTGGCATCACACTTCTTATGTGTGCCTTTCTTTTAGTGTTAGAACCTACCTATTCATTTTTTGTCCCTACGATCACATGGATGGTGCCTCAAACTTTTTTCTTGTCTTTAGGGTCACTACGCGAGCTCTGGCCCTTCTGTGAACCACTATGATTCACATATTCTATGAGTTTATCATTTCAGACTGCTTCATTTATGGCATCTTTTAACGAGAAACAATCCTCAATCTTATGCCCTATAACATCGTGGAAAGAACCTTGATCTCTCGAGTTTACCCTTCTCCCAATACTCCTCATTGGGGTTGGCTTGGGCAAGATGCTGAGGCTCTTCACCTGGCTAAGAATTTAAGTATGCGTAGCATTCACAGGGGTGTAATCTTCAAACCTTCCCTAAGAGGCGAATATTTCAGCATTCTCTTGTTGGGGTCTTTAAGGGGCCCAGTGGGTATCACCTTGGGTCTAACTTCTTTGTGGCCTATCATTTATTACCCATAATGACTGACCAGGACAATCTTATTGGTTGTAAGGTCCCTCTCTGTTTTGAAACTGCCTATCTTCTCTCTGGATGTGGCATGTGATGCCCTTTTGATTTCTTCTGCTTCAACAAACTTATGAGCTCGCTCATACAAATCAGCTAGACTCTGGGGCCTGTTATCCATAAAGGAATATTGTACATGATCGTTTTGCACTCCCATGATGAAGGCATCTATAGCCCACTGATCCTCTAAATTTTTTGTGTTTAGGGTCACTACATGGAATCTTTTTACGTAGTCCTAGAGGGACTCACCTTCCCTTTGCTTTACTGACATCAGGAACATAGGCGTGTTCATGATTACCCTATGGGCCTTAAATTTTCCCAAGAACACCTGTCCTAACTGTGAGAAGTTTTAGATCGACCCTTGTGGGAGGGAGAGATACAAGTCATTTGCACTCCCTTTAAGTGTAACACCCCTAACCTGTATTCGACGCCAGATTTCCCAAAGGTTAATCAATAACTAACTCACAATCTTTCAATATCTCGAGCCATCAACGTTGACTCAGATTCAAATCTTTTTGTGACATCAGATACTTTAAACTCTTGTGATCAATAAGTATGTGACATTTTTCACCGAACAAATAGTGTCGCCAAATTTTCAATGCAAACATAATAGCTACCAACTCTAAGTCACGTGTTAGATAATTATTTTAATGTGGCTTTAACTGTCTGAAAGCATAAATTACCACTTTACATTCTTGTACTAAAACACATCCCAATCCGTTCAATGACGCATCACTGAAAATCACAAATTCTTTACTGATTCAGGCTGAACCAAAACTAATGCTTCCATTAACAATGCTTTCAATTGTTTAAAACTTTGTTAACAAGTATTGGGCCATTCAAACTTCACAAGCGTGACAACTTTATCAATCAGCACAACTTTAACTCATAATAACATCTTTTGATTAGAACAAATGTAACATCCCGGTTTAGACCCTAGTCAGAATAGTGGTTTCGGGACCACAAATCCAAGTATGAAAAATATTTTAATGTTATTTTTCGTTCTTATTATATGTGAATTAGTATGTGTGAAAGTCTCGTGTGAAAATTTAATCATTTGTGTGCCGATTTAATAAAAAGAACCTAATCGCGTAAAATGTAAAAGTTGCCTATTATATGTTAAAAGTGCCTATTTGATTTGGCTTTATAATTGTGAGGCCCTTATGTGGTTATTTGACCATGGTTTTGATAAAATGACATTAATGGACATTAGTTGATGGAATATTAATGTTTTATTACAAGGGTAAAAGGGTAATTAATGCATTTTGATGAAATAAAATAAAACAAACATATTTCGTCCATCATTTTAGTGTTCATCCACTGAAAATAGGAAAGAAAATCTAAGTTTGAAGAGCTTTAAGTTTCGGCATAGGTATGTGTTTTTGTTCAGTTTTTGATAATTTATACGTTTTTGTAATCGTTGCTTTGTATATTACAAAGCCCATGATTGAATTTCTGATTTTGATGAATATTTTGAGTTATGCCATTTATGAATTCATGAGTTTTGTAATGTTAATTGGTGGAATATGAAAGCTTAGTGCTTGATATACATGTTTTGTAAAGTGATTTTGAGTAAAAATGCATATTAGGGATTAAATTGAGAAAAATGTAAATTGAGGGGTTGAAATGTGAAATAAATGAAAATTATGTTGCTAAGGACCATAGGAAGATTTGGCTAATACACAGTTTTGATGAATTTTGTGTATTTTGTGATTTTATAAAATAGGGACTAAAGTGTTAAAATGTGAAAATATGAGGGCTAAATTGCAAAATGCCCTAAATATGTGTATATGGATCAAATTGAATGACTTGTTGAATAAAATGGTTAATTTTGAATACATATAGATGAAGAAAAGAGGAATTCAGACTTAGACCGAGGAAAGTCGAAGGTTATAGAGTAGACAATCCGAATCGACAATACCGAGTACGAGGTAAGTTCGTACGGGATAAATGTTGTTACAATTTATATTTTAATGCTTTGATAATGCTTAAATTGTATATATTTGACTATGGTGTGAGTACGATGATAAATCAACTATGTTCGGCACTAAGTGTACGATTTGAAATAGCTTCGGCTATCAATAGCACTAAGTGTGCGAATTGGAATAGCTTCAGCTATATGTGGCACTAAGTGTGTAATATTAAGATAGTTTTGGATAATATGATGGCACTAAGTGTGTGATATTTTATAGCTTCGGCTAGATTATTGGCACTAACTGTGCGATGTTCTTGTACGTGGAAAGATGATCTAACGAGTTAGTGCATCGAGCATTGAAGTGATAATGTAATAGTTAAGTATGAGTTTGTAGAGGTATGTAATGAATAATTAAAGTTAACAATATGGTGACCTATGTGGCTGATAATAAGGTGTATGAGTTATATGCAAGAATATGTGAACTAAGAAAATGGTATGAAATGAGAAATGGTAATGAATGAGGTTGAGTAGTGATATGAATTGAACTATGTGTTAGCTAATATGAATTATAGCTTTTAAATGTTGAGTTAAATGAATTATACTACAAACTTACTAAGCTCTAAGCTTACTGTGTGAAATGTTCTCTGTCTTACAGTGTTATAAAGCTAGTTTGGATCTGGGAATCAGCAGTGACTCACTCTCACTATTGGACATCTGTTTTGGTGCAATTTTGAGAGTTGTATATATGGTATATGGCATGTCTAGGCTAGGAGTATTTAGATATGTTTTGTAACGTATATATTATGCCATGTGATATGGCTAGTTTATGTTAAAACTTATGGTTGATATTGATATATGTTATGTAATGCAAATATGCCATTATGATGTGTATTTGGTTGGCCAAAGGAAATGATCAATTTGAAAAGGTTTTGGCATGAGATGTGTTTGTATATTTGGAGTTTATGGAACATATGTTTTGGCATGATTTTGAATCACATTTGGTATGAATTGGTTAATGAGTTGAGAATGGAAATTGTTGATAATGTAATGGCATGAATAATGTATGTTTTGGTATTGAAATTGGCTGAAATTGTGTTGGAAATATGCTTGGATTGGTGCTTATAGGTTTGACCCAAATGAGGTGGCAAATTGGCTATTCAAATGGCCTAGTTTTGTCCATATGGGCAGAGACACAGGTGCGTGTCTCAGTCGTGTGTGACACACGGTCATGTTGCGCGGCTGTGTGTCCCCTAGGGTACCTTACATTGGTAAGTCAGGCTCGACCATGGCCAAGGCACACGGGCTTGTGGCTAGCCGTCTGACCCAAGTCAGTGTCAACCATGGCCAAGACACACGGGCATGTCTTGTGTCCGTGTGAATAAGTCAGTATGTATGCCCTGTTTGGACACGGCCTAGTTACACGGGTGTGTGACCTGTACTTGTTTGAAAAATATCTAAATTCTGAAAAAAATTATATGTGTTCGGTTTAGTCCCGACCCTATTCTAATTCATGTTTAAGGTCTCGATGACCCATATAAGGGACTCTATATTGATGTTTGATCTCTAATGCATGTCCGGTAATGCCTTTAACCCTAGTCTGGCAACGAATATAGGTTAGGGGTGTTACATTTTATTGGCATCAGAGCTATGGTTTAGTCAGTTCTAGGACTACCATAGCATTTGTGAGTCTAGCTATACATGCTATAAATATTAATTTTGATAGTGTGATGATTCCTGACAGTAAAAAATGTGTTTTTCATTTAGCAAATGGATCCCGAACGAGCAATAGCTGATGATGTAGAGAGCAATGCACCTGCTCCCGCTCAAGGGACAGCGCCGGCCAAGTCTAGGCCGATGTCTAGTAGTCAAGGAAGAGAGGCTAAGCAAGCCTTCTTCTAAATGATGACTAGTGGTTCATGGAATTCGTACGAACGAATCCGACTGCTCAACAACCTCCACCCCCACCTGTTCCTCAACAAGTTTTGATTGTGCCACAAGTAATAGATCCGATTCGATTGAATAAGCCACCTGTCGATAAGATTCGTAAACATGGGGCTGAAGAATTTTGGGCTACGATTGATGATGATGTCGAGAGGGCTGAGTTTTGGTTTGAGAATACTATCCGAGTATTTGATGAGCTGTCTTGTACTCCATATGAATGTATCAAATGTGTGGTATCCTTGCTTAGAGACAGTGCATATCACTGGTGGAAGACATTGATATCAGTGGTTCCTAGGGAATGGGATTACCTGGGAATTCTTTCAGATCAAGTTTCGAAAAAGTACATAAGCCAGAGATTCCTCGATCAGAAACATAAAGAGTTTCTAGAATTGAAGCAAGGATGAATGACTGTAACAGAATATGAAAGAGAATTTGTACGTTTGAGTAAGTATGCCCGAGAATACGTGTCTATGAAGAGACCATGTGTAAAAGATTTGTTGATGGATTGAATGAAGAGATAAAACTGTTAGTTGGGATACTTGAACTGAAAGAATTCGTAGTAATGGTTGAGAGGGCTTGTAAAGCCAAAGATCTCAGCAAATAAAAGAGAAAAGCTATGAATAAAACTTATCATTCCTCGTCAAAGAAATCTAGGGATTTTAATGATCGATCAATAGCTTCAACGGGACATCAGAATAGAGATCGTGGAAAACAATATATCAATCCTAAAGCTCAAACTACCTCAGTATCGAGTGTTGGTAATGCAAAGGATGGAAAGCCTAAGTGTAATCAATGTGGAAGACGTCATTTTGGAGAATGCTGGGGAAAATGTAATAACCAAGCTTGTTATCAGAAAACCCTAACTCAGAATCACACGGAATAGGTTAAAAGGCATTACCGAACTTGTAATAACATTCAAAACCAATATTTATCAAGTAATCATCTCTTTTCACTAATTATCAACCATTCACATTCAATAAGAACTTAACACCGAGCATACAATACTTAAAACATGTGTTCGGGACCAAATCGGTAACATATAAAAGTTTCAGAACTTAAAATTTTTTTTGACTTTTCAAAGGTCACACGCCCTGTGAACAAGCCGTGTGCCTCACACGACTTTAGACATGCCCGTGTGTCTAAGCCGTGGCAAAACAAGGCATACATACTGTCTTGTCCACACGACCACAAGACATGCTCGTGTGCCAGGCTTTGTGAAAATTAAAGAGGCTACTGACTTAGCCACATGGCCGACCACACGACCAATAGACACGCTCGTGTGCCACACACGACCAATAGACACGCCCGTGTGTCTAGGCCGTGTCAAAACTGGAGGGTATGTTGACTTTAATTCGTAGGGTACCTCAGGGGACACGCGGCCGTGTAACATGACCGTGTGTTGTACACGGCTGAGACACACGCCCGTGTCTTTATCCGTGTGGAAAAAAATAAGCCATTTGAATAGCCAGTATTGCCACCCTAAAACATAAGCATTTACATTCAAATTTGACCACATTTAAACAACTTAATTTGCAACCAATTCAATACACATTATAAGCCATATCCAAACTTACCATTTACATGTCCATATACCTATATAACAACATATATAATTCATTCATTTAACATCCACAACTCAAGACTACCTTTGCATATTTTCATTCAAACATTATCATACCAAAACATACCATATTCAAACACACATATATACAACCAAAACATGGTACCAAATAATCAAAATCACATAACTTATCTTATATACAAATTCATACTCAAACTATGATTCCAAAACATAAATTTTACTATCAAACTAGCCTATACATGCCATATTTACAGGATTTTATAAGTTCAAAATACCAAACGAAAATTTGGATAGTGTGATGTGCAACTCCGACTTGTCTAGAACGAGCGAGCTAACGAACCTCTATAACTTGTTCATATAACGTTGTTTAGGCCCGTTAAATCTATTAGAACTTCAAAGGATAATCGAGTGAACAATGTCAATAATCCGTCAATTCATCATCATACATGCTCTTTCGAGACATGGCAAGTAAGCTCTATTGAGCTGAAAACGGTAAGCTCTATTGAGTTGAAAACGGTAAGATCTATTGAGCTGAATAGTAAGATCTTTCAAGCTGAATCAGTAAGCTCTTTCGAGTTATGGTGAATCCACAACAAATGTAGGAGCTCAACCATTTCGGTAATTTTAGTAACACGTAACTCATATCCAATGAATTCACATAGTTCAACTAAGGCTCAGTAACAGATTCAATATATCATTAAAGCATTTATATCTCAAACAATTCAATTCAACCATTGCAAGTATAGTAAAGTTTGACCCTAATTATACGAACTTACCTCGAGTTGCTCGAATAACCATCGACTACTTGTCTACTTTTCGTTTCCCCCGATCTAATTCTGGTATTTGCTTATCTTGATCTATATGATATCAATTTAACTCATTCAAACTTTCATTCAATTCAATTTAACCTAAAACACACATTTTTTGCTAAATTACAAATTTACCCCTAGACTTTTAACTACTTTGCAATTTAGTCTTTTATATACAAAATGACAAATTTATGCAATTTATCCTTAACCCATGTATAGCTAAATTTCACCTAGTCACATAACAACCCATATTTTCATTTTATTTATAATTTCAACCACAACATTTCCATCTTTTACAATTTAATCCTTAATTCTCATTTTTGTCAAAAATCACTTTATAAAACTTGTATAACTATCATCAAGCTTCCAAAATCTATCATTAAACTTCAAAGAACTCAAGTATTCAACAATGGCACATTTCAAAATCTATTACAGTTTCGAAAACGAAGGTACGGGCTAGCTAGATTAAGCTACAATGAGCTCAAAAACATAGAAATCATTAAAAACCGAGTCAAAACCGTACCTTAATCAAGGATTTAAGCTAGCCGAATGTATGAAGCAAAAATGGTGTTTATTCACCCTAGTTTTTTGGCAAGAAGATGAACAAAATGAAAATTTTGGTTTTATTTTTATTATAATTAACATTATTAATCAAATTACCTTTTTATCCTTATTAAACTTTAAAATTTTCAAAAATACCAATCTAACAACTTCCACTAACCCTTATAATGGCTTAATTGACATGCAAGGACTCCCATATTAATAAACCATAGCTATTTAATACCTTTAAACAATAGTATTCAACTTTTACGTGTTACACGATTTAGTCCTTTTTACCGAATTAAGCATTTAAACAGTAAAATTTCTTTACGAAACTTCCACATAATTTATCTATCATGCTGTAGACGTTATTAAAATAATAAAATAAATATTTTAACTTCAGATTTATGGTCCCAAAACCACTATTCTGATTTGGCCTAAAAACGGGTTGTTACTGTTACAGTTATGGTTCACGAGATCACTTTATAAAAGATTGCCCAAAGTTAGTTGAAAAAGATAATGTTTAGAATACGAGGCCGAGTAACACTGCAGCTAGAGGTAGACCACCGAGAAACATGGTAAATGCGAGTTGTGGTAGAAGTGTGACGCGAGACACTGCAGCAAGATCTGATGCTAGAACACCTACCAAAGCTTATACCATCCGAGCTCGTGAGAAAGCTTCATCTCCAGATGTGATTATGGGTATTTTAACACTTTATGTGTAGCACCCCTTACCCGTGTCTGAGGCCGGGATAGGATACAAGGCATTACCGAACACATACACAGTCATCCATGCAAAAATTGGGCTATAAATTTTTCTTTCTTTGAAACACTTCATTCATACATACACAATTTGTCCCTAATATGGGCCTACGAGGCCCAAAACATACATCAGGGGTGGTTCGGGACTAAACTGGGAACTTCTGGAAATTTTACAACACTTAGGAAATTTTCCATGTTTAAAGAGTTACATGCCCGTGTGGTTTGGGACACGCCTGTTTCCTCAGCCCGTGTAGCTCTTTGTTTATGAAGTCAGTAACGAAATGGGGTCACATGGCCAAGTCACACGCCCGTATGCTAAGGCCGTGTTCCCCCCATGGCTGAGACACACGACCATGTCTCTGCCCGTGTGGCCAACACTTAGGCTATTTTCCAAGCCTTGGTCAACCATAAACCCTCATACATTTATTCAACATCAAGGACATATGACATCGCATCCATTTAATGATTAAACGTCTTCAATTAGGCCACAAACATAGCATTTGCATGTCATCATACTTGAATTTCTCGACTTAATCATCTAGCATTCATAGTCATGTCTAATTCATATCCTTAATGTTACAAATCACATACTCACATTAGCATGTTTCTTTAAGGCATTCCACACCAATTTAATTCTTCATCAACATCATTAACTTACTCTAAATTTATACTTTTATACTAAGAATATGGTCACATCTATTGATCAAAGTTCATCCATCAAACATACATACCATATCATACATCCATCGATATCAAGCCATCACAACATGCACATCATCAAGACATTAGAACAATCAAGCAAAATCAATTAGGTTTACAACCTAATGATCAAGTATAAGCCACATCTCATGGCTCTACATAAATGTATCATTATAAGTCAACTCAATTGGCCAAATCATGAAACACATATCATAAAGTGCTAAGTCTCTATACATGCCACTCACTTGAAAACACTTAGGATTTATTAATACCCCGGCTTCATAATTTGATAGTGTGATGCTGCCTCCGACGATCTCCAATCCCGAGCTAACCTGACAACACTAAAGAAATGGAAAGGAGGGGGTAAGCTATATAGCTTAGTAAGTCTGTATGAAAATAATAAGCAATTTATTAACGTGCTTTTTCCAAATTCTTACATCATGTCCTCATGGTAAGACAATCGAAATTTACACATAATTTCACTATTTGCCCATATTCCAGTCAAGCTATCTTCTCAAGTCATAGTTGCTAAATTATTTACATCTAAAGCTACGGAACTCCAAATTAAGATCTTATAATTTTCCTTGAAACTAGACTCACATATCTTCTTACCATAAAATTTCTAGAATTTATGGATTAGCCAATAAGTACAGTTTATTCTTCAAAGTTACCCCTATTCTGCTATTTGACAACTTCGACCTTTCTTTACTAAAAATTAATTATCTCATAGTACGGGATTTGGATAGTGTTCCTGTCTTTTTCTATTGAAAATATACTCATTAAGGATCTAGTCGTATGAATTCTAATCCATAATTATTCTTGTACATTTTTTAGTTATTTTCCAAAGTTAAGACAGGAGAGCTCGAAATCACTCTGACCCTGTCTCATAAAAATTAAAATACCTCATAATATGAAACCCTTTTTGCTTACACCGTTTCCTTTATATGAAAATAGGCTCAATAAGCTTTAATTTCATATTTTATTCAGTCTCTAATTTAATTTCCACAATTTTTGGTGGATTTTCAAAGTCACTTAAATGCTGTTGTCAAACACTGTTCTAGTGCAATATAATGATAACTATCATAAGTTCACTTTCAACTATTCATGATCTCACCATTTCATGAATTCCATGTTCAAATGCACAATATAAGTTAACATGATATTGAAAAAAAAATTCATAATCATAATTCATACATCTTAGCTCACCGATGTCTTAACATTTCAAAGTCTCAATAATCATGAGCTTAGTGTACATACCTGTACTCATCATAGTATATCATATAAACATACCTCTTTAACTTGCCCTCCTCCGGACTTTCATCACATCTATTGCATTACCCGTTGAACACTCGGAATACTATTGGATACATGAAAATGTACACATAAGTGACACATATATAAACGTAGCCAAAGCTACCACATAACATGTAACGCATCCATAATGAACTCGGACCATTCAACGAGCTCAGATTTTACACGTATCGCATCCATTATGAACTCGGACCACTCAATGAGCTCGAATGCTCGTGATCCATAATGAACTCGAACCTCTCAACAAGCTCGGATGCCACATATATCTCGAACCCGGACCACTCAACGAGTTCGGACTTCTTAATTCCTAGTGACATGTCACTTGTATCCTAAACTATTCCTAAGGTTCAAACGGGATTTTCCTCACTTGCACAAGTCATACTTTGTCATACTTGCTCGTGAAGTCGTATGTAACGGCCAATTATCATTAATGCTTACAAACTCACCATTTTCATATTCATGAAACAAACATGGCATTACTCATAATTACATTTAGCCATTTGTCACATAATACAATCATCATATTAACTATATAAATATTCACCACATAATGTTAACACATCAATTTAAGTTCAAGCATAAAAATTATATTATTGCATTATTATTGACATACAAACTTACTCGAATGCGATCACTACTATTTATTCCGATTTAGTCCACAATCTCATTCATTTCCAATCTATGCCCGAATCTTATTTTCCTTGATCTATAATATCACATTTAGATTACTAATTACTCACGTTATTCATATGGGTCCAAAAATCATATTTTTACAAATTTTCATTTTGACCCTTAAACTTTCACATATTTGCACTTTGGCTCTTAGGCTCGTAACATGATTTCCATTCAATTTCTTTGTTCTTTAAGCCTGGCCGAATCATTTTCATAACTATAGCAGCCCACAATTTCCACTAAATTACACTTTTATGACAAATTTTATATCTTTTACAATTTAGTCCTTTTATGCATTTTACCGAAAATCACTTAGTAAAAATCGTTTCTCTAACCATAAACTTGCATAATCTACCATTAAACATCAAGATAAACACATATTTATCATGGTTAAAAACCCTAAACTTCAACCATATCTCAAAATATTGGTAGAAATAGATAGATCGAGTGATAACGACTTCAAAAACGTAAAAATCATTAAAAACGAGGCTAGAATGGACTTACTATGGAGCTTGGAAAGTTTGGAAAACCCTAGATATGGTCTCCCCTTGCAAAATTCGGCCATGGCATGAAGAATGAAGAAGATATCTTTTTTCATGTTATTCTGGCTTTATTAGCCAAATTACTAAAATACCCTTAATGAAAACCAATTTAAAACATACCTAACCATGTCCTTTTTTGTCCACAACTCAAATAATGGTCTAATTTTCACATAATACTCCCAATTTAAAATTTCATAACAATTAGGCACCTCTAGCATATAGAACTCAACTTTTTCACTTTTTATAATTTAGTCCTTTTTACTAAATTGAGTGCCCAAATGTCAAAATTTTCAAACGAAATTTTCACAAAATCATTTCGTGAAATTTTAGACCATAAAATATAATAAAAATAAATTTTCTCATGTCAGATTTGTCCCGAAACCACTGTTCCGACTAGGCCTAAAATCGGGCTATCATATTATGATACTTCGTGATTGCTTTAATAGGATCCTGGATCAACAATTCGTTATATATGCATGAACTTAGTGAATAGTAAGACTTTGCCTATAGAGTCTACTGAATTTGTAATTAGAGTTTCAAACCCCCTAGGCAGATGTGTTTTAGTTGATAAAGTTTGCAAGAATTGTCCGTTAATGTTTCGAGACATTTGTTTTCCGGCTGATCTAATGTTGTTACCTTTTGATGAATTTGATATAATTCGGGGTATGGATTGGTTAACTTTTCATGATGCTGTTGAGAACTGCACATAGAAAACTATTGATTTGAGATGTAAGAATGATGAAATAGTCCGAAGTGAATCTAGTGATTTGAATGGATTGCTTGCTGTGATATATTCGATGAAAGCTCTGAGTATTGTGAGAAAAGGGTGTGAAGATTATTTTTCCTATGTGATTGATTCAAAAGTGTCAGAAAAGAAAGTTGAATCAGTTGTTCTATTATATGTGAGTTTCGATGTGTTTCCTAAAGAACTTCTAGGATTACCTCCGATACGAGAAGTTGAATTTGGTATTGAATTAGTGCTTGGAACTACTCCAATTTCAATAGCTCCGTATAGAATGGCTCTGATCAAATTAAAAGAATTAAAGTCTTAGTTGCAAGAGTTGACCAATGAGGGTTTGCTAGACCGAGTTTCTCACCTTGGGGTGCTCCGGTTCTGGTTGTGAAAAAGAAAGACGGTACGATGAGAATGTGTATAGATTATCGTCAGTTAAACAAAGTGACTATCAAGAATAAGTATCCTCTGCCCCGAATTGATGATTTGTTTGATCAGTTGAAAGGAGTTGCTGTGTTTTCGAAGATAGATTTGAGATCAGGCTATTGAGATCAGGCTATTATCAGTTGTGAGTGAAAGACACCGACATTCCAAAAACTACTTTCTGAACGAGGTACAGACATTATGAATTCTTAGTTATGCCTTTCGGATTGACTAATGCACTTGCTATCTTTATGGATTTAATGAATAGAATTTTCAGACCGTATTTAGATCAATTTGTTGTTGTATTCATTGATGACATATTGATTTATTCACGTAATGAGTTCGAACATGCCGAGCATCTGAGAATTGTGCTACAGACTTTGAGAGATTAGCAATTATATGCAAAATTTAGCAAATGTGAATTCTGGTTGCGCAAAGTTGGTTTTCTGGCCATATTGTGTCAGCATCAGGTATCCGAGTTGATCCGAGCAAGATTTTAGCTATTTTGGATTGGAAGCCTCCAAGAAATATTTTCGAAGTCCGTAATTTTGTAGGACTTGCAAAATATTATAGAAGGTTCATAAAAGGCTTTTCTATGATTGGAACTCCGTTAACGAAACTACTTCAAAAAGATATTAAATTTGAATGATTAGAAAAGTGTCAACAGAGCTTCGAGCAGTTGAAAGCATTATTGACAGAGGCACCAGTTTTAGTACAACCCGAATCGGGTAAAGAATCTGTGATATATAGTGATGCTTCATTGATCGGTCTGGGATGTGTTTTGATGTAAGAAGGTAAAGTCATTGCATATACTTTGAGACAGTTGAAGTTGTACAAAAAGAACTATTCGACACATGAACTTAAGTTAGCCGCGATTGTGTTTGCTTTAAAGATTTGGTGCCATTATTTATTTGGCGAGAAATTTCACGTATATTCTAATCATAAGAGTTTGAAATATCTAATGACTAAGAAATACTTGAATCTACGGCAGAAAAGATGGCTTAAACTGCTAAAAGATTATGAACTTGTGATAGATTATCATCCGGGTAAAGCAAATGTTGTTGCTAATGCTTTGAGTCGAAAATCACTATTTGCTCTATGTGCGATGAATGTTTATTTATCTTTGTCTAATGATGGTTCAATTTTAGTGGAATTAAAAGTGAGACCTTTATTTTTACAATAGATTATTGAAGCTCAGATGATTGATAATGAGATTTTAACAAAGCGAGCTCAATGTGATTTCAATTCTGATTCAGAATTTAGAGTTGATAAAGAGGATTGCCTGAGATTCCGAGGTACAATTTGTGTTCCGAGAAATCCAGGGTTAATTCAGATGATTTTGAATGAAGCTCACAACAGTCGGTTATCTATTCATCCGGGTAGTACGAAAATGTATAATAATTTGAAACAGTATTACTGGTGGTCTGGAATGAAAAGAGATATCTCCGACTTTGTTTTGAAATGTTTAGTTTGTCAACAAGTACAAGTTGAGCATCAGGTACCTTCTGGTTTGCTTCAGCTGATCATGATACCTGAGTGGATATGGGATAGAGTCATAATGGATTTTGTATCCAGTTTACCATTGTCACTGAACAAGAAAGATGCAATCTAGGTTATTGTGGATAGATTGAATAAATCAGCTCATTTTGTTCCCGTTCGCACGGATTACTTGCTTAATAAGCTAGCTGAATTGTATGTTTCTCAGATTGTAAGATTACATGGAGTACCTATTTCTATTGTTTCGGATAGAGATCCAAGGTTTTCATCGCATTTTTGGAAGAAACTACAAGATGCTCTAGGTACGAAATTACATTTTAGCACTGCTTTCCATCCGCAAATAGATGGTCAGTCTAAACGAATCATTTAGATACTTGAGGATAAGTGGAGATGTTACATTCTCGAGTTTGAAAGTACGTGGGAACGATACTTACCTCTGATTGAATTTGTGTACAATAATAGCTTTCAATCGAGTATCAAAATGGCTCCTTATAAAGCTTTATACGGTAGAAAATGTAGAACATCGTTATACTGGACAGAACTTAGTGAGAATAAGATCCACGAGGTTGATTTGTTCAGAGAAACAGAAGAAAAAGTAAAAGTGAACCGTAAAAGTCTGAAAATAACATCAGATCGTCAGAAATCATATGCGGACTTGAAACGAAAAGATATAGAGTTTCAGATAGGGAATAGAGTCTTCTTGAAAGTCTCACTGTGGAAAAAAATACTCAGATTCAGTCGTAAAGGCAAATTGAGTCAGAGATTTATTAGACCGTATGAGATAATTGAGTGTGTCAGGCCAGTTGCGTACAGACTGTTGTTACCACCTGAGTTAGAAAAGAAGAATAATGTATTTCATGTTTCGATGCTTCGACGGTACAGATCCGACACTTCACATGTGATTAATCTATCAGAGATTGAAATTATGCCTGCGATGACACATGAAGAAGAACTGATTCTTATTTTGGCTCGTGAGATTAAAGAATTGCGAAATAAGATAATCCTATTAGTGAAAATGCTGTGGCATAAACACGGAATTGAAAAAGTAACGTAGGAGCTGTAACACCCTACACCCGGGTCCTACGCCGATGCGAGGGATTACCACGCTTAAACATATGCATTCAAATATTTTCGAACCATTTAGACTTGACCAAATTTAAAAAATTTTCAAACTTTGTCTAAACTTCTTAACATAGACCTACGAGGCCTCAAACGACCAGTGGAAACCATTCGAGACCAGCTCTGGTCCTTATGAAACTTTAGAAAATAATCCTTGAAACAAGGCACACGCCCATGTAGTCCTTTAGACATGGTCGTGCCGATGGCTCTCGTGACACACACGGCCTAAACATCTAGGGACATGCCCGTGTCCCACGCCCCGTGAAATAAATTCTAAATTCGAACCCACAGGGTTTTCACACGACCTTACATACGCCCGTGTCTATGGCCCATGTCCAAAAAACCTTGACATTCTATTTCTGACGCCAGCAATCCTTAAGGGTCACACGGCCAAGGCACACACCCTTGTGCTAAGCCATGCCCTTCACACGGTTGAGACACACGGCCGTGTCTCTGCCCGTGTGTTTACTACCATGCATACTGACTTGAAATTTTTATATGCAGGGGACACACGGCCGGACAACACGCCCATGGGGCTGGCTGTGTGACACACACAGCCTAGACACAGGACCGTGTGTCTACCTGTGTGGACAACATAGGGCTATTTACCAAACCCTTTTCCACCCTGAAACACAAAATAACAACATCCATCATGCTAAAGATCATCATAACGTGATTCCTCAATCCAACAACCACATTTAAGGCCTTTATATATTTCATATTTACTAAAACAACCAACAAATTACCCATTCATGAAATAGCTTCTTGTATTCATATAACAATTTTTAACTTCAGCCATTTTCATGGCCTTATACAAAATGAATCAAAATGCTAAAGTAAGCCAACACATTTGGCCAATTAACAACGACATAAAATTCTAAAATCAGGTTCTTATACATGCCATAATTAAAATAAATAGATCTAACTATACCAAGTACTTCAATTGATAGTGTGATCGATGCCTCCGACATCCGCTGATCCACGAGCTAATTTGGCAAAGACTATAAGGAAATGGAAAGAAATAGGTAAGCATAAAGCTTAGTAAGTTGCATGAAAATAAATATAATGACAACTTTACCATCCATCATCATGCTAATAACACTAATTTAGGCATAAGCACAACTTACTCACACTATCTAACACAATTCACATAGCATAAACTAAGCTCACATCTCTTGCATTTCATTTAGGTACGTGATCACTCACAACATGGTTATACTTTTCTTGTCTAACTTAAACTATAACTCTCACCATTGAACCATTTGAAATAATATCTGTAGTCACTAAGCCTCAAACATAGGTGAAATGCCGATGCCAAGTCCTGCACATGGTCTTACATCGCTCTCACATTAAGTCGATGCCATGTCCTAGATATGGTCTTACATCGACTCTCACGTATTCGTGTCGATGCCATGTCCTGCACATGGTCTTACACCGACACATCATGTAGCCGATGCATGTCCCGCACATGTCTTACACTAGCTCTTGTCTCAATGCCGATGTCATGTCCCAGACATGGTCTTACACTGGCTCTCATAATGTAGCCGATGCATGTCCTAGACATGTCTTACACTAGCACACATATGACTCAAATGTCATGGCATGAATATTCGATTTATTTCTTACAGTTCAAATGGGAGTTCTACTATCTCAATATTTATCATACGTAATCATTTCCACAAACAAGCAATTTATACTATATTAATTCAAACACGTATAATAACAATGTAGTTGTATTAATCTAGATACTTAACAATTTAAAATTAGACAAAGTGACCATTTTGCCCTTAGACTTTTTACAAAATGACCATTTTACCCCTAGGTCCGAAATTTGATTTTTATCAAATTTCTTCATATCTTAAGCCTAGACAATCACTTTTTGCAATAGAAGCAGCCCAAGATTCTCAATATTTCACATATTTATCACCTATTTTACAACTTATGCAAAATAGTCCTTTTAGGGTTTTCATGAAAATCTCTTTACAAAAGTTGTTTATTACACTACCATAACTCATATTCTTCCAAAAATTTCAGAAAACAACATGAACACACTCATGGTAAAACCCTAGACTTTCAACCATTTTGCAAAATAGTCCCTCATTTGAAAGCTCATGCTACAAGGTTTCTAAAGATACAAAAATTCTCAAGAAAAGTCATCAAGATCACTTGCTTGAAGAGAGATTAAGTGGCTGAAAATTTTCAAGCTTTCAAACCTCTTATGATTGATATTTTAAGCACTAGAGAAGATGGGAATGGGATGATATCATCCTTTGTTTATTTTATTTTTTTTTTAGTCAAATAAGCTACCAAACTCACCTAATTTGACCTTTTTACCATTCTTGTCCCTATGACCTGACTAGCACTCTTTTTAGGTCTATTTTCCCTTTAAAGAACCCTAATTTAAGTTTCATGGCAATTTAACACCCTTAGCTATCAATTTAAGATTTTAAACTTTATGGGATTTAGTCATTTTTCGCAATTAAGCTCACAAACACTAAAATGACTTCGCCAAATTTTTCATGCTCTATATAATAATGCCACAACACATAAAATAATATCAAAAATAATTTCTCTAACCTCGGTCGCTGGTCCCAAACCACTGTTTCCAACTAGGCCCAAAATTGGGTGTTATATTTTTCTTTAGGATTTTCGTCCCAAAATCTTACCGTGAATAAGTTCGGCATTGATCTCTCATGGTCTCCTCGGGTTTCCCACATGGCTTCCTCGACTCGTGTCTATACCACAAAACCTTCACAAGTGCTACACTTTTATTCCTCAACTTCTTGACCTCTCGATCCAAAATCTTAATCAGTTCTTCACTATAGTTCATATCCGAGCTTATTTCAATTTCTTCCAGTGAAATCACGTGTGAGGGGTCAGATCGGTAGCGACGTAACATTGATACATGGAATACATCATGAATTTTTCTAGCTCACGAGGCAAGGCTAATCGGATGCTACCGACCCAATTCTCTCTGGCCACCTCATAAGGTCCAATAAACCGCATGACTCAACTTGCCTTTTCTACCGAATCTAAGGACTTTCTTTCACTGGGATACTTTCAAAAACACTTTATCCCCGACTTTAAACTCGATCTCTTTTGTTTCAAGTTCGTGTAAGATTTCTATCTATCGATGCGCTCTCAAGCAATCACAAATTACCTTAACCTTTTACTCGCTTTCTTTGACCAAATCGACCGTGAATCTGATTCTCTCAACTCGGTCCAATATAAAGGCATTAAGCACTTACGCCCATATAAAGCCTCATAAGGTGCCATTTTCAGACTTGATTGATAATCGTTGTTATAGGCGATTCACCAAGGGTAAATACCTTTCCCAATCGCTTGAAACTCGAGGACACAACACCGTAACATGTCCTCTAATATCCGAATTACTTCTAGATCGACTGCTTGGTCTCAGGTGAAAAGCCATGCTAAAACTTAGTTTCATTCCAAAGCCTCTTGTAACTTCCTTCTAAAACCGCGAGGTAAACCTCTGATCTCTATCGTAAATAACCGACAAGGGCACTCTATGAAGTCTCACGATCTCAAAACATAAAGATCGCCAATTTTTCAAGGGAACAGCTTGGTACACATCGGTATAAAATGTGTCGACTTAGTAAGTCTATCAACAACAACCAAACAGTAATCCTTTTTCCTTGGTGTCAAAGGCAAACTCGACACAAAATCCATGGTTACTCAATCCCATTTCCACTCAGAACCATCACAGTCAAGTAAGCCCGAGAGTACTTGGTGTTCAAACCTTTACTTGTTGACAAACTAGACATTTAAAACAAACTTAGAAATGTCTCTTTTATACCCTACCACTAGTACATTTTCTTCAAGTCATTGTACATTTTCACACTACCCAAATGGATAGACAAGCAACCACTATGTGCCTCTCAGTAAAATCTTCTCAATGAGCTCCTTAACCTTAGGTACATAGATCCTGCCCAAAGACATCATACAACTATCAAGACTAATACAAAATTTTAATTCATTTCCCATCTCACACTAAGCCATTTTAGCTTGCAAGTCCTCATCACTTTTCTCGAGCCTCACATATCTCTTTGAAGGATCATAAGTCTAGCTCTCATCTCGGCTAGAATCGAGCCATCATCAATCACGGCCAATCGAGTATTCAAAGCCCTCAAGGCTAACAATGATTTCCTACTTAAAGCATCGGTGACTACATTCGCTTTTCGAGGTGGTAGTCAATCACCAACTCGTAATCTTTTATCAGCCCAACCATCGCCATATCGTAATTTCAAATCCTTCTAAGTTATCAAATACTTTAGACTTTTATGGTCGTTGAATATTCGACATCTCTCACCATACAAGTTGTGTTCTAAATCTTTAATGCGAACACTATAATCGCTAGCTCTAAATCATGGGTCGGGTAACTTCTCTCGTGGCTTTAATCGCCTCGAGGCATAGGCTATAACCTTGCCTTCTTGCATGAGCACACACCCTAACCCATTCAAGGATGCATCATTATACACTACAAACTCCTTTTCCGGCTCCGATTGCACTAAAATTGAGCTTTGGCCAACAAAGCCTTTAATTTCTCAAAACTTTGTTGGCACTTCTCCGCCTATTCGAACTTGACATCCTTTGTAACAACCTTGTCATCTGAGTGGCTATCATAGAGAATCCATTCACAAACCTTCTTCAGAGTATCCAAACCAAGACCAAAAGCTTCAACCTCTATCACATTCCTCGATGGTTTCCACTCTACAATAGCCGAGATCTTGCTTGAATCAACTCTGATTCTATCTCCTGACACGATGTGTCCCAGGAATCCAACCTCTTTAAGCCAAAATTCACTCTTACTAAACTTGGCATATAACTGCTTATCTCTCAAAGTTTGTAGAACCATTCTCAAATGCTCCGCGTGCTCGCTCTCATCACGCGAATAAATCAATATGTCGTCAATAAAAACGACGACGAACTTATCCAAGTATGGCCAGAAAATGCGATTCATCAAATCCATATACACCGCAAGGGCATTTGTTAAATTGAAGGGCATAACAAGAAACTCATAATTCCCATACCTCGTCCTAAACGTTGTTTTTGGTACATCTTGCTCCTTAACTTTTAGCTGATAGTAGCCCAACCTTAAATCGATCTTAGAAAACATGGTGGCTTTCTTTAACTAATCGAATAAATCCTCAATCCTAGGCAAGGGATACTTGTTTTTCACTGTTACCTTGTTAAGCTGTCTGTAGTCTATATATAGCCTCATTAACCTGTCCTTTTTCTTCACAAATGGTACTGGGGCACCCTACGAAGAAAAACTCAGTCTCGTAAAACCCTTGTCAGTTAACTCTTGTAGTTGAACTTTCAACTCCTTTAACTCCGTAGGAGCCATCTTATTCAGAGCGATAAAGATGGGTGCTGTACCAAGGACCAACTCGATACCAAACTCAACTTCCTTAGCCGGAGGTAATCCGGGCAACTCTTCCGGAAACACATCTGGGTATTCACATACCACAGGCACTGACCCAATTTTCACTTCTGATGCTTGAGTATTCATCACAAATGCAAGGTAGGACTCATATCCTTTTCTTAAATATCTCTCCGCAGTCATAGACGATATTACTACAGGTGAGTTATCCGATTCACTCTGTTCAACCCGGAGAACATCCCTATTTTCACATTTCAATTCGATGACTTTTCATCCACAATCCACTACAACCCCATGAGAAGTCAACTAGTCTATACCGAGGATTACATCGAATTCATCAAACGGCAACAACATAAGGTTAGCCGAAAAATAATGACCTCTAATTGTTGAGGGACAGTTTCTACATACTTGGTCTACCAATACATGTTTGCTTAACGGGTTAGATACTTTCACCACAAATTCATTAGGTTCAACTAGCATATTCATACTGGGTACTAATTTCATGCATACATAGGAATGAGTAGACCCCAAATCAATCAAAGCAATAACAGAAATATCATGAAGAGAAAAAGTACCCGTAATCACATTAGGTGAAGATGCCCCTTCGGTGCGCGAATGGCATAAGTTCTTGTAGGCGCACGGCCCTCGGATCTCAAAGCTGAATCCCTAGAGGCACCTCTACTGCTAGCCCCATTGCCCGGTTCTTTCGTGGCCTACCCTCATAGGAGCACTACTCGCCTCACATATTGTTTTCTCTTTCTTATTTAATTCAGGGTAGTCTCGGATGAAGTGGTCCAAAGATCCACATTTGAAGCAACCTCTTTTATTTGCTCGGCAGTCACCTAAATGATGCCTACCACACTGTAAACACTCCGGCCTGTTTAGCCGAGCACTACCAACACTGGCGACAAAAGTGGTCTGAGCTTTGGAAGCCATGTTCTACTTGTTCTTGTTCCTACTTGAGAATCCCACTAACGTGTTCAATTAGGTAGGAAACTCTCTCGGTCTTTAAGATTAGGTCTCACTGCAATTTTCCCATCCGTCTTTTCCTTGAGTCTCTGGATTCGATGTCACTCTTCTCTTCTCTTTGGCTAATTCTTCAGCCTTACATGCTCTCTCCACAAGCACTACAAATTTTCTTATCTCTAAGATGCCAACTAATAGGCAAATGTCTCTGTTCAAACCATCTTCAAACCTCTTGCACATAATGGCTTCTATAGATACGAACTCCCGTGCATATTTGCTAAGTTTACAAACTCACGCTCGCACTCACCACCATCCTACAACCTTGCTTCAAATTTCTAAAAACTCTTTTCTTTTCTCGGTCTATAAACCTCTAACTAATGTACTTCTTCCGAACCTCCTAGAAGAACTCCCATGTAATCATTTCCTTGGTACAACCGACATAAGGGTGTTCCACCATTGGTAGGTTGAGTCTCGTAGGAGTGACATCACAGATTTCACGCACTCCTCAAGTGTGCATAATAATTTATCAAATACCCTAATGGTATTTTCTAACCAAAATTTTGCTCTCTTTAGGTCATCATCAATCTTAGCCCAAAATTCTTCGGCCCCTTGCTTTCGTGATTCATTCATCGGGGTTTCTCTCCTAATTAAATCCACCTTTGCAGAGCTACAAGGGCATGTTGAGGAATCTGAGGAGGGGAGGTGGAGTATTTGTATTCATCAATAAACTCGAGTACTGTGCATCCATCATGTGGAGGTAGGCTTTCTAGCTCTCTCCGCCTCGACTGTCACGGGCCCACTTTCATCGGGCGCTGTCCTTTTCTGGGCAGAGCCGCCAGATTACTTCCACGCCATCCGTCAGAGCTACATCGTGATTCATTTACTATAAGAAAAACATAATTTATAATCGTTAGAGTCGTTACACTATCAATATACAACTACAAAGATGTATAGCTAGACTCATACTCATGCTAGGTTAGTCCTAGAACCGACTAAAACATGCTCGATACCACTAAATGTAAACCCTACACCGGGTCCTACGAGATGGGATGCGAGGCATTACCACGCTTAAACACATGCATTCAAATATTTTTCAACCATTTAGACTTGACCAAATTTAAAAATTTTTCAAACTTTGTCTAAACTTCTTAACATAGACTCTACGAGGCCTCAAACAACCATTAAAACCATTCAGACCAGCTCTGGTCCTTAATGCACTTTAGGAAAATAATCCTTGAAACAGGCATACGCTCAGATGGAAAGGCAACACACCCATGTGGTCCTTAGGACATGGCGCAGTTAATGGTCTGTGACACACACACGCCTAAGATATAGGGACACGCCCATGTCCCATGCCCGTGAATTAAATTCTAAATCTAAACCTACAAAAGTTTTCACATGGCCTTACATATGCCCGTGTCTCTCACACGGCCATGACACTCCCATGTCCTAGCCCGTGTCTAAAAACCTTGACATTTTGTTGCTGACATCAACAGTCCTTAAGGGTCACACGACCAAGGCACACGCCCGTGTGCTAGGCCGTGCCCTTCATACGGCTAAGACACACGACCGTGTCTCTGCCTGTGTGTTTACTACCATACATACTGACTTGAAATTTTTACGTGCAGGGAACACACGACCGGACAACACGACCATGTGTCTACCCGCAGGAACAATATATAGGCTATTTACCAAGCCCTTTGCCACCCCTCAAAACACAAAATAACAACATCCATCAACCTAAAGATCATCATAATATGATTCCTCAATCCAACAACCACATTTAAGGCCTTTACACATTTCATATTTACTAAAACAACCAACAAATTACCCATTCATGAAATAACTTCTTGTATTCATATAACAACTTTCAACTTTAGCCATTTCTGTGGCCTTATACAAAATGAATCAAAATGCTAAAGTAAGCCAACACATTTGGCCAATTAACAATTACACAAAATTCTAAAATCAGGGTCCTATACATGCCATAATCAAAATAAATAGATCTAACTATACCAAGTACTTCGATTGATAGTGTGATCGATGCCTCCGACATCCGTTGATCCACAAGCTAATTAGGCAGCATTATAAGAAAATGGAAAGAAATAAGGTAAGCATAAAGCTTAGTAAGTTGCATGAAAATAAATATAACGACAACTTTACCATCCATCATCATGCTCATAACACTAATTTAGGCATAAGCACAACTTACTCGCCACTATCCAACACAATTCACATAGCATATACTAAGCTCACATATCATGCATTTCATTTAGGTACTCAGATCACTCACAACATAGTTGTACTTTTTCTCGCTTAACTTAAACTATAACCCTCACCATTGAACCATTTGAAATACTATCTGATAGTTACTAAGCCTCGCACATAGGGTGAAATGTCGATGCCATGTCCCGCATATGGTCTTACATCGACACATCATGTAGCCGATGCAGTCCTGCATATGTCTTACACCGCTTACCTTTCGAGGCCGATGCATGTCCTAGACATGTCTTATACTAGCTCTCGTCTTAATACCGATTCCATGTCCCAGACGTGGTCTTACAATGGCTCTCATAATGTGGCCGATGCATGTCCCAGACATGTCTTACACTAGCACACATATGACCCAAATTTCATGGCATGAATATCCGATTTATTTCCTACGATTCAAACAAGAGTTCTACTATCTCAATATTCATCATACGTAATCATTTCCACAAACAAGCAATTTATCCTATATTAATTCAAACACGTATAATAACAATGTAGTTGTATTATTTATATACAACTTACCTCGGATTACAAAATGTAGACGACTAGCTCGGCTTAATCCACTTGCTTCGCTTTTCCCTAGTCTAGGCCCTAATTTTATAATTTTAATCTAAAATGATAAAATTCATGAATTTAATCATTTTATTAATCTAGATACTCAACAATTTAAAATTTTGCAAAGTGACCATTTTGCCCCTAGACTTTTTACAAAATGACCATTTTACCCCTAGGTCCAAAATTTGATTTTTATCGAATTTCTTCATATCTTAAGCCTACCCGATCAATTTTTAAGCTAGAAGTGGACCAAGATTCTTAATATTTTACACATTTATCACCTATTTTAAAACTTATGCAAAATGGTCCTTTTAGGTTTTCATGAAAATCTCTTCACAAAAGTTATTTATTACACTACCATGACTCATATTATTCCAAAAATTTAGAAAACAACATGAACACACTCATGGTAAAACCCTAGACTTTCAACCATTTTGCAAAATAGTCCTCATTTGAAAGCTCATGCTACAAGGTTTCTAAAGAGACAAAATTCTCAAGAAAAGTCATCAAGATCACTTGCTTGAAGAGAGATTAAGTGGCTGAAATTTTTCAAGCTTTCAAACCTCTTATGATTGATATTTTCTAAGACTAGAGAAGATGGGAATGGGATGATATCATCCTTTGTTTATTTTATTTTCTTTTAGTCAAATAAGCTACCAAACTCACCTAATTTGACCTTTTTACCATTCTTGTCCCCATGGTCATTTAGCACTCTTTTTAGGTCTATTTGCCCTTTTAAGTTTCATGGCAATTTAACACCCTTTAGCTATCAATTTAAGATTTTGAACTTTATGGATTTAGTCATTTTTCGCAATTAAGCTCACAAATGCTAAAATTACATTACCCAACTTTTCATGCGCTCATATAATAACACACAACACATAAAATAATATCAAAAATAATTTCTCTAACCTCGGGCCAGTGGTCCCGAAACGACCGTTCCGACTAGGCCCAAAATTGTGTTGTTACAGGAGCTAAAGAATACAATGAAAGAATGTTATCTAAACTTATTCACTGGTAAGATTTTTAAATAAAATCCTTAAGGGGGAGAGTTGTAACATTCCTGCCTGCACTCTAATAGAAATAGTGGTTTCGAGACCATAAATTCGAGTCTAAAAAATATTTTAATGTTATTTTTTGTGCTTATTATAGGTGAATTAGTATGTGTGAAAGTCTTGTGTGAAAATTTAATTGTTTGTGTGCTGATTTAATAAAAAGGACCTAATTGCGTAAAATGTAAAAGTTGCCTATTATATGTTAAAAGTACCTATTTGATTTTGCTTTATAATTGTGAGGTCCTTATGTGGTTATTTGACCATGGTTTTGATTAAATGACATTAATGGACATTAGTTGATGGAATATTAATGTTTTATTACAAGGGTAAAAGGGTAATTAATGCATTATGATGAAATAAAATATAAAAAAATATTTCATCCATCATTTTAGTGTTCATCCATCGAAAATAGGAAAGAAAACCTAAGTTTGAAGAGCCTTAAGTTTTGGTACTCATCTTAGCTAATTAGGTATGTGTTTTTGTTCAGTTTTTGATTTTTTTACATTTTTGTAATCGTTGTTTTGTATACTTGATAAACCGTAATTTATACATATTTTTACCCTTCGCTTAACACATTTTATGAATGATTTCTCCTTAGATTTGGTGAATTTGATGCTCCTAATGCCTTAATTTCATGTTTTATCCTTAGGTAAGCATAGGAGAGCGAAAGGAATGAGAATCGGGCCAAAAACAGAGAAAATGGGCCAAGGTAGGGAATCAACACTACCCGACCTCCTCACACGGCAGCTCACACTGCTGTGTCAATATGGTAGAATTGAAGCACGACTCACACTGTAGAACACAAGCCTGCTCCAAATTAATGTGCTCGAACACGCCTAAAGTTATCGACACAAGGCGTGTCACACCGACGTGTCCCCGCCAAACCAAAGTTGAGTCTAATTCGAAAAGGCCACTTTTGAGGGTTCTAAGGCATTCCAAAGCCTATAAATACACCCCTAAGAGGAAGAAAAGGGGGATTTGAGAATAGGGAGTAAGGAATTACCCAAGGAGTTTCGATTGATCCATCTCGTGTCGGATCCACTATCAAGACTAATGATCTCTCCTCAATTTCTCCTTTAGGAGTTTTGGGTTTTCTTTATGTTTTGTATTTATTATTATTTTGAGATATTTTCTTGTTTAGCTATGAACTAAACCCCTAAATACCTAAGGGGGATGAAACCTATGGTGAAATCTTATTATTATTTCAATCGAATGATAAATATTTGACTTGTTCTTAATTATGTGTTCTTAATTTTGTTTTAGTATTTTAGATATCACTCAAGTTACTACTCTTAGTTGGAGGTGGAATAGACCCGACTAAGAGTAACTTTGTCATAATTAAGCAGAGTTGATTACAGCCTAGAGATAGGGTGACAAGATTTTGCCGATTAGGGTGAAACCTAATAAGGGAATCCATAGATCGAAAGTTAATGCAACCCTAGGTGTTAATTAGAGAAACGCCTCTGGTTATTCAACCTAGGATTAGACGTTATTAGTCTTGAATAGGATAATAACATAACTTAGGATTTCAACGAACAAGTTAAATGAATAAATCGTCCGGCTCGAGAGCGTAATAACAAGTACAAGTCTAGGTGGATTTTTTCTTAAGTATTGTCTCAATCAATCGTTTTTCCCAAAAGTAATTTCCCAATTCTATTTTCTGCAAGTTCTTAGTTTAATTAGTTAGCTAAAACAAACCTCTTTTCTTCGGCTACATAATAAAAAGACAACATTACTAGTACTCCCCGTCCTTTAGGTTCGATAATCCGGCCTTACTAAAGCTATACTACATGCTTGATAGGTACACTTGCCTACATCATGATAATAGTTAGTTTCAAGAATGATTCATTATAAATATATAAAACTTATCACGAAAAATCACGATCAATTTTTTGGCGCCGTTGCCGGGGACTAAGATATTAGGAACACTCAATTTTTATTACTTTAGCTATTTATTTTTCTTGCAATTTAACTTTTATTTTGTGCTAATTACTAATTTTCTATTTCTTTCTCCGGCAGTGTTTTATAGTTTATGACTAGAAGAAACCCGACAGGACCACTGTTTTTTTACGATGAAATTGACCGTACAGCTCGTAAAAATTGACGAGAGATTAGGCGTAGCTTAAGATACACAGAGAAAGAGCAAGAGGACGATATCTCAACTACAACTGAGGAGATGGATGAAAATCAAGACAATCGCCTACTCCAAACTATACCTACTGAATTAGCAAATCGTAATCTCGCTTCCTCGTATTACTATGTATGATTATGCTAAACCTAATTTTACAATAATCGAAGTCAAGTATAGTTAGGCTCGTTATTGCTGCAAATAATTTTGAATCAAACCTAACACTTATCAGATGATACAAAGAATTTGTTCGGGCTTTGATGGTTTGCAGGATGAGAATCCCAACACTCACTTGGCGAAGTTTTCTGAACTATGCGACACTTTTAAAATTAATGGTGTTTCTGATGATGCCATTCACCTTCTGTTATTCCCTTTTCACCGAGGAACAAAGCTAAACAGTTGGTTGAACTGCTACACGAGGGTCCATTACCACTTGGGAACAAATAACCAAAAATTTTTATTGAAGTATTTTTCGCCACTAAAACGGCTAAGTTAAGCGTTATGACATCTCTTCTTTTGTGCAGATGGACTTAGAAACACTTTACGATGCATGGGAGAGATACAAGGACCTTCTCGCGAAGATGCCCACACCATGGGTTACCTTTATGGTCGCAAGTTCAAACGTTTCTACAATGGTGTGAATCCTCGACAAGACAAATGATTGACGCAGCACTACCGGTGGAACCATCAACAACAAAAAACACCAAGAGGCTTACGAATTTATTGAGGAGATGTCACCAATAACTATTAGTGGGAAGTCATGAGGACTAAGCTAACTAAAACAAAGCAGTGTTTATAACGCCGACTTAGCATTATGTTGACAAATCGTAGAACTTCAATAAAAATTGATGGTTTACTTGGTTCTATGTAGGTACATCCAAAGGATGAGGTATGATCCAAGTGGAGGAGGTGTGCATACTGCATATCAACCTTTCAATCCTACAACCAAGAGGAACAAGTCAACTTTATGGGTAACAATAATTTTAGATCTCAAAATAACCCATATAGTAATACTTATAATGCAGGTTGGAAGAACCACCCAAATTTTTCTTGGGGTGGTCAAGGAAATCAAAGGCCACAAAATCCTCAGGGTTTTCAGTAGCCACCTTATCAACAGGAAAAGAAACCAAACCTTGAAGAGATGCTATCCAAATTCATCTCGATGTCAGAAATTCATTTCCGTAATACCGAGAGACAGCCTCTTAAAATTAACAAGCATCGATCCGGGGCTCGAGACTCTAGATAGGTCACCGCCCAAGCTAATATCCGAAAGACCATAAGGTAGCCTGCCAAGCAATACTGAACCTAACCCAAGGGAACAGATCAACGCAATTAATGTGCAAGATAAAGAAGGATTCGTTGAGCTTGAGCCAAGACCGAGGCAAGAAAATGTGGTGAGCAAAGGTAATGGTGAGGTAAGTCATAATGAAAACAAAATGGTGAAGGTAGAATACAAACCTCATGTGCCATACCCTAATGCGACAAGGAAAGACCGCTGATTTAACAATTCGTAAATTCATTAAACTTTTGAAAAATTACATATTAACTTACCGCTTATTGAAGCTCTGTCGCAGACGCCAAATGCAATGAAATTTTTAAGAGAACTTTTTAGCAAACAAGCGGAAGTTGGACGAAGCATCGCATGTGGAGCTAAACGCAGTTTGCTCAGCTATTCTACAGTAATAAGCTACCTCGTAAATTGAAAGATTCTGTGTGATTTTTACAATTCCTTGCTTAATTGGTAGTTTAGATGTGAATCATGCATTAGCCGATTTAGGGGCTAGTATTAACGCCATGCCTTACAAAATATTTAAACAAATAGGTCTTGGGAAACTTAAACAAACTAGGATGAGCATTCAATTGGCAAATAAAACTATAAGATTTCCTAGGGGTATTATTGAAGATGTACTAGTGAAAATAGATAAGCTCATATTTCCGCTGATTTCGTTGTTCTAGACATAGAGGAGGATAACAAAACCCCTTTGATTTTAGGGAGGCCCTTTTAGCAACTACTAAAACAATTATTGATGTTGGCACAGTGAGCTCACCCTTCGTGGTAGGAGATTTAGATGATCACCTTTCAAGCTTGTAATTCGCAACACATCAAATATTGAAGGTAATTGTCCACACCACCATCAAATCGATAATATGACGCAACTCGCTTTATGTAAATTAAGTTTGAAAGAAGTTCATGAGCCATGTTCCAGTAACAATAGAGGGTTCATTCATTAAAAACGAAGGCTACAGATAGAGGACCTAGACGAATGGTGAGCCCATAGAACACATGATAAACCAAAACTATGCCGGAATGAGCTCGATACTCTCCAAATTTACTTAAGGTTGAGATAAAGTCTTACTAGATGCCGCAGACTCACACATTATCACTACCAACCCAAATGAAGAAATCCTCTTACTGCATTTTAGTATTTTTCCATTCGCACACAAGAGAGGTAAGTCATCCCAACTTCGACACTTTTAAGGTAAACAACACCCGTCTAAAACCTTATTTTGATAAGATTGATAGCAGGAATGAGGAGTATGAACTCCTTAAACCACCATGACCATTCAACTGAGAGGTAAGTCGAGCTTAGATCAGAATAAGCACTTCTCGTGAGGCAACCCGAGCACTAATCAGATTAATTTCTTTAAATTTTATTGTTTAACACTTGACCTACTAACTGAGCTTTGAAAACAAAGTTCACCATGTGGACACGCCAAGCACATGGGCGTGCTTTACTATCAGGTGGAAACAGTCAAAGATTTTCCCAAAACATGGGTGACGATAAATGCTACACCTGCGCGACATGGCCGTGGGCTTAACTCGCTAAAACAACACGGCATACGACATGCCTATGCCTTTAGACCATGGTCAAAATTGAGAAAGCACGGCGCAACACGCCTGTCTAACACCCGTGGTCGAACTCACAAATTAACACAGTGTATGGGGCTTGCATACATGGGCGTGGGAAAAGCGAATGAAGTAAGACACGATCGTATGCGACACTACTGTGTGCACCAATACGCCCGAGGTACATGGGTGTGTGTCAAATTTTAGACGCACGTAAAAATAGGAAAACGCTAAACACACAAAGTTGAAATTGGGACACACGGGCGTGTCCCGGCCGCCGTGCCCCAAAATCTATAAATAGGTCTGCACTATTCATTGTCTTCCCACTAAAAACCCTAACCCTAGCCACTACAAGTCCACACACTACTCCTCGCCACGCCCGTGGCGCCGCTCTAACTTCTGCTTTTGACGATTTTCTCCTTTTCCTAGCGCTTGTTTACTTCTTCCTTTTCTATTTTAATCGATTTCTGTGGCTATTTATCATGATAATATGCAATTTTTTTATTTTATTTCTATATTTTTATCATTTAATAATCTAGAATATCCATCATCTTCTTAGTCATTGCATGCATTCTCTACTCCATTTGTTCAGTTAGACGTAAAATTTTCATGATAAGGGTAATTGAAATTTTCATGCCTTTTGTGTTGCCATCCTCTCATCTATTTAATATATTGCATTACATTCTTTGTCATTTTGATTCATACCACAATGCTAATGCCACAAGAGTATGTTAATGAACTCATTATTTTAATTTTTGTGGCTGAAAATATCTATGCCTCTTTCCTCTTACAATTTAGTTTCATTTTCCCATGTTTACTCATCAAGACGATTCAATGATTCTAATTACATGTTCACAATGTCGCCTTCATGAGGAAAGAAAGTCGCCTCTCGCCTCAAAGAAAAGGAAGAGGCTCCAGAGGACATTAATGATGATGTCCCTATCCAATACAAGGACCCACCTTCCCAACCACCACTACCACCTTCTCGCCCAGCTCATGCGCGCTTCATATGTCGACATCTCTCGAGCGCTTTATCAGATTCGAGTAGCAAAGAGTTTTCAAAGATTTGACAACATTGATGCTACTCTACAAGAGATTTTCCAAAGACCTTCACATCTCATCGCCACCCCACCTCGTGAACCATCCAATGATGAAGATGTTTAGAAACTTTTATTTATTATTTTATGTTTCTGCTTTTATTTTCATTTAAGACCACTTTTTATTGTTCTTTCATCTTAATTTTATTAGGATTTATATTTTTATCTAACAATTTTTCATCTCTGCTATTCCTTTATTTAGTAATTATTCTTCCTAATATCCCCTAAAAGTTCCCCGCTTATCACAGCTTATAAAGAGCTCCAAAGCCCACAATCACTTAGGAACTTCAAACTCAATTGGAAAAGGTTCTCCACAACTACCATGCCCCGCTTCAATGAGGAGATATAATATCCTTTTTGGCACAAAGACTTGTGGTACCCAACCTCTACCACCACCAAGTATTCTCCTCCACCTCCACAACTCCAAACTAGGGAATTCATTCATTCCAACACTCAAGAAGTTTCAATTCTCACCTCTCTTATGATTTTCTATTTTTTCCATATATCTATCCTTATACATTTAGGCAATGTACATCTTAAGTGTGGGGGTAATTATTCCATTATCCTAAAAATCCTCGAATATTGCTTTGTTTTCATATCATGTTTAGGATGAATTTTGATTGACTAATAAATTTTATTGATATATCTTGAATTAAAACATAGGCATTCATGCATTGATTATTTGAACTTTAAGACATTAGAAAATTAAGCATGATAAGTTGATTGTTAAGAATTTAAAACTTTAGGTTGTTTCCCCAAGTTTAGGTATTATCTTGAATGGAATCCCACAGTGTTTAAACATCAAAAGCCATAATTTTTGTGAGATTTTTGAGCCTTTTGAGCATCTATTAATTCTTTCAAGCTCACTTCTATTATTGCTTTGAGTGTGTCAGTACTGAACTGTGATTCTAGAACTTGCCTGATTATGCATGTCAAGACCATACTATTTGATTTGATATGTCAAGATGATAGAGGCACTTAGGATTAACCCATTCATGCCATGAAAAGCCTACCACCATGATTAACCCTCAGTAAACCCCTTTAAACCTAACAAGCCATTCCTTGTATGACCATCAATATTAACCATTAACCCATTATTGTTGAAATCCCCTAAATTAACTTGATCCCTATTTTTTTCGACATTTGAGTTGAATAAATTGCTTAGCTATGTCTTGTTCTTAATAGTTAGTCTATGTTATTTAATTTTTTCTTGAAATATATATATATATATATATTTTTATCTTTTGTTTGTAAGCTTCATTATTCAAATTCCATAATCAAATAAGAAGCTTTGTTGTAACGTGAAGTGATGATTAAATATTTTTCTAGTTAAGTAATTTTTCAAGTCAATCTCGATTCTAACCTTTCTTTTAGCTTGTGACCACATCCCCAGCCAAGCCTCGTTACAACCCTTTAAAGACCTTTTGATTGATGAATCATCTCGATTTATAATGGTGGAGATCTGATTTTCATGCAAGCCTATGGTAATAACTTTTCATAATGACTCGATGAGTGCTAATTTCATTGTCCTTAAACACTTCGAAAGTTATTTATGTGAATCTTTAGTGAGGATGTTAAACTCGTGAGGTTCCAATCAATGATGACTATTTAGATGAAGGGAAATGCCTAAGTTTTACATGATTAAAATATTCAATTTGGAATGTTCATGTACTCTAATGTTCTTTTTAGTTGAACTCTCAAGGTATGATTACTTATGAAATGGTTCGAGATATTATTGATAGAAATTATAAGTTGAGAAAAAAGGACTTTTTAATTATGATTTGAGGATTTTGCTTGAGGACAAGCAAACGCTTAAGTGTGGGGGTATTTGATAAATCATAATTTATATATATTTTTACCCCTCGCTTAACACGTTTATGAATGATTTCTCCTTAGATTTGGTGAATTCAATGCTCCTAATGCCTTAATTTCATGTTTTATACTTAAGTAAGCATAGAAGAGTAAAAAGAACGAGAACGGGCCAAAAACGGAGAAAATGGGCCAAGGTACCGAATCAACACTACCGACCTCCTCACATGGGTAGCTCACACTACTGTGTCAATCAAGCTGCACTAAAGCACGACTCACATGGGTAGAACACACGCCAAAGCCAATTTAATAGGCTCGAACACGGCCTAAAGTTATCGCACACGGGCGTGTCACACTAGCGTGTCCCTGCCAAACCAAAGTTGGGTCTAATTCAGAAAAGGCCACTTTTGAGGGTTCTAAGGCATTCCAAAGCCTATAAATACACCCAAAAGAGGAAGAAAAGGGGGGACGGAGAATAGGGAGTAAGGAATTACTCCAAGGAAGCCGATTGTTCCATCTCAGAAGCTGGATCCACTATCAAGACTAAAGATCTCTCCTCAATTTCCCCTTCAGGAGTTTTGGGTTTTCTTTATGTTTTGTATTTATTGTTATTCTGAGATGTTTTCTTGTTTAGCTATGAACTAAACCCCTAAATACCTAAGGGGGATGAAACATATGACAAAATCGTATTATTATTTCTAATTCGTATGATAAATATTTGACTTGTTCTTAATTCTTGTTTTCGTATTTCAGGATATCACTTCAAATTACTACTCTTAGTTGGAGGAGGAATAGACCCTGACTAAGAGTAACTTTGTCATAATTAAGCGGAGTTGATTGCGCGCTTAGAGATAGGGTGACAAGATTTTGCTATAGGGTGACAAGATTTTGCTGGATTAGGGTGAAACCTAATAAGGGAATCCATAGATCGAGTTAATGCAACCCTAAGGTGTTAATTAGAGAATTGTCTCTGTTATTCAACCTAGGATTAGACGTTATTAGTCTTGAATAGGGATAATAACATAACTTAAGGATTTCCATGCAACAAGTTAATTGAATAAATCATCCGGCTCTGAGCCGTAATAACAAGTACAAGTCTAGGTGGATTTTTTCCTTAGGTATTGTCTCAATCAATCATTTTCCCAAAAGTAATTTCCCAATTCTATTTTTCTCAAGTTCTTAGTTTAATTAGTTAGTTAAAACAAACTCTCTTTTCTTCAGCTAGATAATACAAAGACAGACATTACTAGTACTCCTAGTTCTTTGGGTTTGACAATCCGATCTTGCTAAAGCTATACTACTGTTCGATAGGTACACTTGCCTACGTCGTGATAATAGTTAGTTTCAAGAACGATTCATTATAAATTTATAAAACTTATCACAAAAAATCACGATCAATACTACAAAGCCCATGCTTGAATTTCTGATTTTGATGAATATTCTGAGTTATGCCATTGATGAATTCAAGAGTTTTGTAATGTTAATTGGTGGAATATGAAAGCTTAGTGCTTGATATACATGTTTTGTAAAGTGATTTTGAGTAAAAATGCATATTAGGGATTAAATTGAGAAAATGTAAATTGAGGGGTTGAAATCTAAAATAGATGAAAATTATGGGTTGCTAAGGACCATAGGAAGATTCAAGCTAATACATAGTTTTGATGAATTTTGTGTATTTTGTAATTTTATGAAATAATGACTAAAGTGTTAAAATGTGAAAATGTGAGGGCTAAATTGCAAAATGCCCTAAATATGTGTATATGGATCAAATTGAATGACTTTTTGGATAAAAGGGTTAATTTTGAATACATATAGATCAAGCAAAGAGGAATTCAGACTTAGACCGAGGAAAGTCGAAGGTTATAGAGTAGACAATCTGAATCGACAATACCGAGTACGAGGTAAGTTCAGATGGGATAAATGTTGTTACAATTTATATTTTAATGCTTTGATAATGCTTAAATTGTATATATTTGACTATGGTGTGAGTACGATGATAAATCGACTATGTTCGGCATTAAGTGTGAGATTTGAAATAGCTTCGGCTATCAATAGCACTAAGTGTGCGAATTAGAATAACTTCGGCTATATGTGGCACTAAGTGTGCGATATTGAGATAGTTTCGGTTAATATGATGGCACTAAGTGTGTGATATTTTATAGCTTCGGCTAGATTATTGGCACTAAGTGTACGATGTTCTTATACGTGGAAAGATGATCTAATGAATTAGTGCATCGAGCATTGAAGTGATAATGTAATAGTTAAGTACGAGTTTGTACAGGTATGTAATGAATAATTATGGTTAACGATATGGTGTATGAGATTAGATGAACCTATGTGGTTGATAATAATGTATATGAGTTATATGCAAGAATATGTGAACTAAGAAAATGGTATGAAATGATAAATGGTAATGAATGGGGTTGAGTAGTGATATGAATTGAACCATGTGTTAGCTAATATGACTTACAGGTTTTAAATGTTGAGTTAAATGTATTATACTATGAACTTACTAAGCTCTAAGCTTACTGTGTGAAATGTTCTTTGTCTTATAGTGTTATAAAGCTAGCTCGGATCTGGGAATCAGCAGTGACTCACTCACATTATCGGACATCTGTTTTGGTACAATTTTGAGAGTTGAATATATGGTTTATGGCATGTATAGGCTAGGAGTATTTAGATATGTTTTATAATGTATATATTATGCCGTGTGATATTGCTAGTTTATGTTAAAACTTATGTTGATATTGATATATGTCATGTGATGCAAATATGCCATTATGATGTGTATTTTGTTGGCCAAAGGAAATGATCAATTTGACAAGGTTTTGGCATGAGATGTGTTTGTAAATTTGGAGTTTATGGAACATATGTTTTGGAATGATATTGATTTAGATTTGGTATGAATTGGCTGATGAGTTGAGAATGGAAATTGTTGATAATGTAATGGCATGAATAATGTATGTTTTGGTATTGAAATTGGCTGAAATTGTGTTGGAAATATGCTTGGTTTGGTGCTTGTTGGTTTGACCCAAATGGGGTGGCAAATTGGCTATTCAAATGGCCTAGTTTTGTCCACACGCGCTGTCTCAAAAAAGCAGCGACATAAGGTCATGTTGCACGGCCGGTGTCCCTTGAGGTACCCTACATTGGTAAGTCAGCTCGACCACGCCAAGCCACAAGTGGCCGTGGTGAATAATTAAGCATGTATGCTCTGCTTAGACACGGCCTGCAGACACACGGACGTGTCTAATGTCGTGTGAGGCACACGGCCTGCTCACACAAAGCGCAGGACCTGTGATTTCTGTTTGAAAAATGTTTAAGTTCTGAAAAAATTTTATATGTGTTCTGGTTTAGTCCCGACCCTTTCATCGCATGTTTAAGGTCCCAATGACCCATATAAGGGATTCTATATTGATGCTTGATCTCTCGATGCCATAATGTTTATGAAATGAATGTTCAATGTTCCAATTTTTCAGTAATGTTTTTTAACCCTAGTCCCGCGATTTGATAATGTTGTGGTGTTACAATAATAGATATATTTCGCATCATGTTTTCTAGAACATGAATTCTTCCTTCGACTATCCGTGTATTTACCCGTGAATCCACAACATTATTTTCATATCCGAGGATAAACTTCAATGCATATAACTCAAAATAGTTTTCAACTAAATAACTCGCTTCTACATAAAACAATTTAGTCGATCTCAACTATTATATAATAATTTTTCAAAGTAATCTCTTCTTCATGTTGTTAGAACAACTTAAACATACAATCTTTCATAATTCCCTCAACATGCTAGTCAAAGATCTTTACAACCTGCATTAGCTCAATGAAACATAATATTCTGATTTAACTCATTGACTTTGATCAAGTTTAGCTGATACAACTTTGAGCTTGAGCTTCCATCAGATATACTTTTTCCGATGTCAACCCCTTTCACTAAAAACTAGAAAACTCGAGATCAAGATCACCATGCCCATGATCAAACTAGAAATTATAACCGTAATAATTATAATTATTTCTGATCAATGAATATCCTTTATAGATGAGCCATGTTTAATAAATTAAACAGTAAGAATGATAAGAAAACCGAGATAAGGAAATCCAAGATGTGAAGCTATATCGAATTTTTGACAAAGACAACCTATATTGATGATAAAGATCTCGATGATATCCTAGAGAAAATCCAAAAGAAAACACCACCCATAATGACCGGAATCAATTGTAACAGAGAAAATATACTTTCCATTATATAACGTAGAGCAACAAACAAAGAGAAACAAAATACTAGCATCAAATGAATTTAATCACAAATTTTCTACCAAACATAATGGATTAGAATGCCAAAGAAAGATAGAGTAATGTCGATCATAAACCAAACTGCACTAACAATGCTTTCTTCTAACAATATGGTTAACTAGAATTCTCATATGATAAGAATTTCACTAAAAATGAACAAACTACATATACCTCGCATGAATGAATGAACACATAGAATACCTGTAAGAGATCATCATAATCTACTCAACTATAATCAAGTTGCACTCTGATATCTTTACAACTCAAACATTATTCCATTGATTATTACCTTCAACACTACTTCCACATTATTCCATTCAAGAATTTAAAATCAATTAAGAAGAAATTCCGCTTAATACATTCTTTAGATATCATACCGAATGAGTCGATTAGTCGAGATTAACTTTTCTTTTTAATGTACTTTCATTACATAATCCGAATGATCTTCAAAATAACTGATATCTCTTTAGAATCGCTTTACTCGATAACTGATTCTCACTTTGACCACATTATAAATCATTCAACCCTTGAACTCTTGATTTCACATTTGTGAGCTTATCCAATCTAAATCTTGTGAATTTTGTTGTATAATACTATACTGGTGAAGGGGTGAAGATTGTAAAGCCTCAAAATTTAACTCTCATATAAACACCCATATAACATACCATTTCTCATCAACAAAATATTATGAATTTTTATTCATACCTTTATGAGTTTCAACTCACTCAGATGCTTGAGTATCACTTTTAGCACTATCGGAATTAGCTCGATTGGAAAGCATCTCTGTCTAAGCACAACAAATCTCATCAGAGTCCACAGATATGACACTATCACAGGTTATATAATGACATGTATAACTAAACTCATATACACTACGTTAGTCCAAGAATCGACTAAACTGTAGCTCTAATACCAATCAATGTAACACTCTTAACCCATATTCGATGCCGGAAAAAGGTTACGGAGCATTACTGGACTTATAACTCAATCATTCAAACATTTCATAAACAACTCTCATACAAATCAAAATCATTCAAATTCATTCATATAGTCCCTAATATGAGCCCTCGGGGCCCTAAATAGACATTAAAAATGGTCTGGGACTAAACTGAGTACTTAAGGAATTTTTTTTTGAAAAACATGCAAAATTTTCTAAGGTACAGGGGACACAAGTCCATGTGGCCAGGCCATGTGTCTCACACGACCAAGGGACACACCTGTGTCTCAAGTCGTATGGGCATTCAAAATGGGATCACATGGCCGTCTCCCAGCCCGTGTCTGACCCCATGTAACTCTCTAACTAGGGTCACATAGCCAAACCACACGCCTGTGTGCCAGGCCGTGTACCCTTCGAAATGGCTTTACACGCCCGTGTGCTAGGCCATGTGCTAGGTCATGCCAAAACTAGAGGATATATTGACTTGTGCTACACGGCCAAGCCACACGCCCATGTGCTAGGGTCAGGTGAAGCTAATAACTTGATTTTTGAATAGTATCGTGGGACACACGATCGTGTTACTGAAGCCAGACGTCACACACTACTGAGATACACGCCCGTGTCTCGCTCAGATGGACAAAAATAGGTATGTTTCAAGCCACATTTCTCATCCAAACTTGCATACTCCTATACCAACTCAAAACACATATGACCATATCATCAAATGGCATTAAAACTCATCTAAACCAATTTTAATTCATGATATATCAATACCATCAATCACAAGACACACAAGTACCATAATATGCCATTAAATCTCATACCAAAATCACATTCTCCTTTCATCAATATAGTCACATTCATTTATGCATCATTTTACTTACAACCACAAGCATACAAATCCCAAATTCAACCATTTGGTACCATCATTACCAATTTACAACAAGACATTCACAAGCAAATATAAACCATATCACAAATGGGTTTTTACACATATACATATACATACCAAGATAAGCCAAATCACATGGCTATTCACAAACCAAAATACACATCATTTACAAGCCAAATCAAATGGCTAAAATCCATCATTAATTAAACATGTAGGCTGTCATTAGCGAGCACGACCTATACATGCCATTATAACCGAAATTATAAAACTATGATTACCAAAATAGCTGATGGATAGTATGATGATGTCTCCGACACCTTCCAACCCGAATGAGCTTCCGATATCTAGAAACACATGTAAATTAAAACAAAGTAAGCATAAAATGCTTAGTAAGTTTGTAATTCAAAGAAATAAAGCTTATAACTTCAATTTACAAGAATAAACCATTTAAGTCACTCCAACATGTCATGGCCTTAGCCTGAACAACATTAGCTTTTCAATTTTAAACATCACATGAACTAGCAAATTATTACAAAACATTATAACATAAGTTTACATTACTTATGTGCATTCATATATCAAGCATATGGCTAAATATTTTTCAATCATCCAAAACTCATACTTTTCCATGCTTTCAATAGCAATTCTAATCAAGAATTTGCCGATCTTTACATTTTTCTCATATCCATTGAACCACAATTTAAGTGAATAAGACATACTATATCACAACACAACTTGGCCAAAAAGCCTAACGCACAATCATCAACCAAGTTTACTATGTATTTATACATCATAAATATATATTATTAATCACAAGTTTAACATATATTTATTCCCACAATGATCATGAACTTTCAATTTCATGGATTCAATATTCAATTGAATTTCAGACATACTGCATCGATACGTGACTATCTCTCACCATTTCATATCTTCAAATACCCGTTGAACCATTTGGAATAATATCGGATACTCGAGAACCTTGCACACTAAGTGTCAATATCATGGCCAAAGCCAACTCAATGTATCTCGCACCCGACGTACAATATCATGGCTCAAGTTAACTCAATGTATCCCCTAATGACATGTCATTCGATCGTAATCTATTCCTAAGGTTTAATCGATTTCCAATGCCAATCTTCACGAATGTGTCCGCAAGGTCATAATTCACAATGCAATATCAAATCATTTAAAACGTAAATATAATAATGTTTATTACATACTAACTTACCTTGAACTCGCATAACTAAAAACGATCGCTTAATCGATAACTTTGTCTTTCCTCGATCTAAACTGCACATCATTTTTCTTGATCTATATAATCAAATTTAACTCATTTAATCATTATTTTACTCAATTACCATTTTGCCCCTATACTTTTAACCTTTTACAATTTAGTCGCTAGGCTCAAAATAAAAAAATCATGAAATTTCACTACACCCAAGCCTAGCCAAATTTTATACATGTTCACAAAATTTCATATATTTCACAATTTCATGCATTTAACCCACAATTTTCACATTTATCAATTTAACCCTAATTAGTAATTTCATTAAAAATCTCTTAACAAATGTTGTTTAATTAATAGCAAGGATTTATTTTCTTCCATAAAACTTCAAAACCCTAGCATTTTCATCAATGGCAAATCTCAAACTATTTAATAGTTTTGTAAATTAGTCACCTAGTTAGCTAGGTTAAGCTACAACGATCCCGAATACATAAAAATCATTAAAAACGGAACAAAAATGCACCTACATGCACAAGAGAGAGATGGCCAAATGTTGAAGCTCTCCCATGGCTTCCTAAGTCTTCATATTTAGCTGGTGAAAAGGAGTGAAAAAGATGACACTTTGTTTCTTTTATTTTATTTGTTTCACATTATTAACCAATTTACAAAAATAACCTTTACACAACTTATTTATTACACCAAATGCCAAGCCATCATATTCCACTATCTTTTTATTGGGCTAATTACCAAATAATGACTTCCACATTAAAGGTCTATAGCTATTTAATACCTTTAGCTAATAGAACATAACTTTTGCACTTTACGCAATTTAGTCATTTTCATCAAATTAAACATGCAAACGGTAAAATTTCTCAACGAAATTTTTATACTATAATATTATCATGCTATAGACCTCAAAATAATATAAAAATAAATTTTTTGACTTCAGATTTGTGGTCCCGAAACCACTGTTCTGATTTTTACTGAAAATGGCTGTTACATTTAAATGTTGTGGAAAAAAGTTTTACATTTCGCCACGTCTGATGCCCCTGGCATGTTCATGTAGTTGTTGTATTGCATCAAATGAGCTTGGGGGTCTTTATTCCTTCAAACATATCTTTCGCACCTTAAAGTCGTGGTGGTGTTTATTGCCCCGATTTCGAGGGCCAACGGGTTATTGGAATGTAATAACCACCCATGTCTTATGATTCGAGATGCAATGCCCGCACATCTCTTCTTAGCTCGCCCATTTTGTTTTGCCATTTTCTTATCGAGGCTTTGTCCTGTGTGTTTATGTTGCCTTGGGAACCGTGAGTTGTCACCGCACCTTCCTTCAGAATCCTCGCTCGCTTTATCAATCTTCATCGAAAGCCCATTATTCTACTTAATCGTGTTTTCTGGGTGGCCATTTGGTCCCTAATGAATTTCATTTGCTCCTACAGGCCGTAAATCGCTGTGGGGAGGCTCTTAGTTGAGAGGAAGTGGGAAATCTTGACCAGCTGGAGATGTTCAAGTCCAACGGAATAGAGGCTCTCGATAAACCGCATTGTAAAAGTTTTTCACTCGTCGGTGAACCATCCAATGAACAAGTCTCGCTTTGTCATGTTGGGCACTGCAGCCTTGTAATACTCCAAACCCATACCCTTCACCGGGATGGAATACGAGGCATTACCTAACTTTAAACTCATGCTTTCAAACATTTTCGAGTCACCAAAAATCGCTTCAATTTAAAATTTTTCAATTTCTATTTTAAACTTCTTATCATGGGCATACGAGCCCCAAATCGACCATTGAAACTATTCGATCAACCCTAACCTTAAGCCATCTATAAAAATTTGTCTTTGAAATAGGCAACATGCCCGTGGAATTAATTCTAAATGCACACCTATAGGGTTTTCACACACCGACACACGCTTGTGTCCCCGGCCCGTGTCCTTCACACGCCATGACACGCCTGTCGTCGAGCTCCATTTGCAAAAACATGGACATTCTATTTCGATGTCAAGAACCCTAAAATGCCATACGACTAAGGCACACGCCCGCAGTGCTAGGTGTGTCCTTCACACGACGATAGAGACACACGGTTGTGTCTCTACTCAGATATTTAATACCATACATACTAACTTAAAATTTTTTACGCAAGGTGGACACACATCACGACCACACGCCCATGGGGATGACTGCAGTGCACACACGGCCCAGACACACGCCTGCAGGTCTCACTCAGTGGACAATATAAGGCTATTTACAAAGCCTCTTTGCCACCTTTACTTATACAACCTACACTAGCAACCAAAACCAATATAATACTATCTCATGCAACCAAATCAGCCACAATAGACAACATTCCATTTGTGCATTTTACTCAACCATGAAAATAACCTCATTCCATACAAATCAAAATAAATATTAGCCATCATTCGAGGCTTAATACAAAATGAGGGATTTATCCCAAGCCAACACATTTGGCCAAATTATTAATAACACAAAACACAAGTCTAGTTCCCTATACATGCCATATTCAAAAATATAAATCAAACTATACCGAATGCTTCGATTGATAGTGTGATCGATATCTCTAACTTCCATTGATACTTGAGCTAGATGGGCGGCACTATAAGAAAATGAAAAAGGAGAGGGAGTAAGCATAAAGCTTAGTAAGTTGCACATAAATAAATATACAACACAACTTTACCATTCATCAACAAACTCATAATACACAAGTGGGCATAAGTAAAACTTACTCATCAATATTCAATACACATCATATAGCATATATTGAGCTCATAATTCATACATACCAAATAGGTACCTGTACCACTCACAACACGGTTATTCTTTCCTCAATAACTAGAAATCATAACTTTCACCGCTGAACCATTTGGAACACAAGTGACCCAATCATCATGGCATGGATATTTGATTTATTTTCTAGGTTCAAACGGAACTCTACCATCTCTATTACCATCATGCTTTCTCAATTCCACAATCAAGCAATTCATGCTATAATAAATTCAAGTACAATTCAACACATACATTAGCAATGTAGTCAGATTATTTACGCACAACTTATCTTAATTACAAAATGTGGCTAACTAGTCGATTTAGTTGATTTGCTTGGTTTTCCTCGCCTAGGTTTGTATTCTGATTTTTAATCTATAATAACAAAATGCACTTATTTAGTCACTAAATAAAACTAGGCAATCAAAAATTCACTTTTTAGTGAAATGACCATTTTATCCTAAGGCTCAAAAATCAATTTTTATCAAATTTCTTTGCATTTTAAGCCTAGCCAAACCCTTTTTCTCTTATAGTAACCCTAAATTCTCACTATTTCACACATTTGTCATCTATTCTACAACTTATGCACATTAATCCTTTTAGGTGTTTTCATGCTAACACTTTTACAAAAGTTGTCTATAAGACACCCAAGACTTATTTCCTTCTTTAAAAGTTAGCAAACATCATAAATATTTTCATGGAAAACCTTAAACTTTATTATTTTGCAAAATAGTACCCTCATTTGAAAGCTTATGCTTCAAGAGTCTCAAAAGTATAAAAATATTCAAGAAAAGTCATTAAAATCACTTTCTTGTGAAGGCTTAAAGTTGCTGGAATTTTTGAAGCTCAAAACCCTTACAATGGCTGAAAAATCGGTGGAAGTGAAGAGAAAAGTGAAAGAAAAAGATGATAGCTAGGTTTAGGCATTATAATATTACACCTTATGTCATCAACATTACCTAATGTTGACTTTTCAATATTTCCAACACCCATGGCCGGCCAAGCTATCACAATAGGGTCTAATTTCCCTTTAAAGACCCCCAATTTTTATTCCCTAGCTATATGACACCTTTAGCTATCAATTCAAGACTTTTGCACTTTATGCGATTTAGTCATTTTTCGCAATTGAGCTCACAAACGTTAAAATTACTTCACCCAATTTCTCATGCACTCTTAAAAACATGCTATAACATCTAAATAATAATAAAATAATTTATTTGACTCAATTTATGGTCCCTAGATCGCTATCCCGACTAGGCCCAAAATCGAGTCACATAATCCTTTTCCCTTAGGATTTTAGTCCCCAAAATCTTACCGATTTAATAAGTTCGGCATCGATCTCTCATAGTCTCTCAGTTCCCATGTGGTTTCTCGACTCCATGGCTATGCTAGAAAACTTTCACAAGTGTTATACTATTATTCTCAATTGTTTGACTTCTCGAGCTAAAATCTTGACCACTTCTTCGCCATAAGTCATATCCGAATAAATTTCAACCTCGGCTGGCGCAATCACATGTGAAGTGGTCCGATCTATATCGACGAGTATGGACACATGAAACACATCGTGTCTTTTCCAACTCGATGGTAAAGCCAATCGAGCAGGCAATCGACCCTACTTTCTCAGAACCTCATAGGGTTCTATGAAACGAGAACTCAACTTTCCTCTCCTACCAAACCGAGTACTTTCTTCCACTGGGATACTTTTAAAAACACTCGATCACCAACTTGAAATTTGATCTCTTTCTGCTTCAAACCGCATAGGATTTTCGCTATTCAAGGCAAATTTTTTCAAACAATGCTAATCACTTTAACTTTCTCTTCGCCTCTTTGACTAAATTGACCTCTGAATCTAACTTTTCTTAGCTTAGTCCAATATAAAGGCATTCAATACTTTCTCCCATATAAAGCCTCATAAGGCGCCATCTTCAAACTTAACTGGAGATAGCTATTGTTGTAGGCAAATTCAACCAATGGCAAATACCTTTCCCAACTACCTTGAAATTGAGAATACAATACCACAACATATCTTCTAAAATCAATCACTCTTTCCAACTCGACTGCCGATTTGTGGGTGAAATGTTATGCTAAAACTCAACTTTGTTTCCAACTCCTTTGTAACTTTTCCCAAACCTCATAGTAAATCTCGGTCCCTATCCAAACAATCGACAAGGGCACCCTGTAGTCTCACAATCTCGTAAACATACAAGTCACCCAATTTCTCAAGGGAGTAGCTGCAGATGCACTCGGATAAAATATGCCACTTTGTTAACTTATCCACAACAACCCAAACGACATCCTTTTTTCTTTGGGGTTAATGGCAAACCCATCATAAAATCCATAGTAATTTGATCCCATTTCCACTGGGACCGTTATAGAATGGTCATGGCACTAAGGTACTTGGTGTTCAAATTTTCACTTGCTAACACACAAGACACTTAGAAATGAACTCTCAAATGTCTCTTTCATTTCCGACTCACTAATACATTTTCTTTGGTCGTTGTACATTTTCACACTACCCGTGGATAAACAAGCAACCATTAAAATCTTCCTGATCAACTCGTTGTTCTGGGCACCAATACAAAATTTGATTCATTTCCGCCTCAGACCGAGCTATCTTAGCTTGAAACTCCTTATCACCTTTTGAGTTTCACTGATCTCTTGTAAAATGTCGGTCTAGCTTTAAACTCATAAAATCGAACCATCATCTGGATATAGTCAACCGAGTATTCATGGCTCTCAAGGCAAATAGGATTTTCTACTCAAGGCATCGCGACCACATTCGCCTCGCTCGCTAATAGTCAATCACCAACTCGTAGTCCCTTATC